>BSBM01000205.1:19050000-21450000 GCA_027924585.1 Larix kaempferi
ACTTCGTAAATAAATATATAAGACAAAATAAATGAAATAAATATTTGATACAATGGGAAACAACGAAAAAAATGAGCAGGGTAAATATACTTTCCTTTTTATCTTTTAAACCACATGCTAAATCAATTTCCCTTTGCGTGAGTTCACTGGGATATTCTTCTCGATAACGATGCACTGTTTTAATCATTTTACTAACCCCTTCCCATGATAAGGTACCACAGTATTCTGTACATCTTTCTACCCATTCCTCCATCCAATAAATATTTTTTGCAATGTATAAATGTAGTGCATCCCACATGCGACCAACTATATGAAAAAATAACAATTAAGAATTGTAAATTATCTATCATTAAAGGCAATTAAGTTTACCTTAAAATACTAATGGAATAATAAAAATTACATAAATTGAAAAATTAATTGTATAATAAATTAGATGTACACCATTCAATTACCTTTCACTTTCCTCGTTCTACCTTTCCCCAATAGGACCTCCCCTTCAAATTTGTTGATGGAGTTGACATGCCAAATGCAAGGCATATTGATATTTTTTGCTAAATTTGGAAGATACTGACTAATGTACACCATGGATTGATAAAGAATATAGCCTTGCACCATAGAACCCTCAGTACGTGCTCTTTGTCTAACAAAATCCTTCAATGACTTCAAATGCCTTTCCACCATCCACATTGACCTTGAGTTTACAGGTCCACACAATTCAATCTCCTCAACTTGGTGTATGAGATAGTGTTCTTGTGCATTGAAAAATGACGGAGGTAAATAATTATGAATTTCACACATTAGATGAGGAATTTCTCTCTTACAATACCTAATATCTTCTTTATTGATTTCTTTAGATGAAATCCACCTACAAAATATGCAAGAAAATAACAGTGATCAACAAGATTGACGCATATATAATAAATTTGCAAGCTGTAAAACACAATACGTCAATAAGAAATGCAACAAAAAGAACAGGCATTTTCATGCATATAAATTGTTACTTACCTCATGTATTTACCAAGATCATATATAACTTGTTTTATGTTGTCGTCAAAGCTATCTGGGAGAGATATAGGTAAAACGTACTGTAGCAAAAAGCAAATCCTTATCTAATGTTTTCAAATAGGAGAGAACAATTACTAAAAGGATGTACTTAATGGAAATTATATACATAAATAATTACCTTAATGAATGTATGCAAGTCATGAGTTTTAACACCGCCAAAATCACCTTTTTTGGTTAAGATATTTTGTATGTTTGACGAAAACCCTGTTGGAAACCTTATTTTCTGAATGACCTCTTTTATAGCATTGCTTTGTTGCTCTGTCAATAACCATGTAAGACTAATATTTTGGTCCCCATCTCTGGAATTGGAAATAATTACACTTTGCAATGCGTGATTGGCTTCTGCAATGTCACTACAAATTTTTCAAATTTGATCTTTGTCAGACCTTCCATCTAATATCGGCCATATCATTTCTGTTACATTCTTCCCGATATGAATTGTATCGAACAAATGAGCTATTTGTAGGATAAATCTTCATTCTTCGTGGAAGCCCATTCATGCCTTAAAGACATTCATTAAACATAAACGAAAACACATTAACAATAATTCATGACACCTATGGTAGAGAAAATTTCGTAAAAATATAAAAATCATAATATTAAGTGTTTATATATGTTACATATACAATTTTCATACCTCGACAATTTCTGTTATATTCCAAATTCCATAGGTGAGGTGTCATTCTTCGTGGTTTCTTTCCATTCTCTTCTTTACCATTGAATTTTGTTTTTTCGGTAGTTCGATACCTATGGTTCTTAGGGAGGAAGTGCCTGTACTCATTGAACACCTCCTTTGCTAAACTTCTTGAACGACGAGATTTTATCCTAGGACCACATACTGGACATGCAAATTTTCCCTATGTTTGAAGACCTGCAAGATATATGTATTAATGTTATAGCATCAAAATATTATTAATTTTAAAAAAAATCATTTTTTAAACTTAAAAACATATAATTTTAATGACATGCAACAAAAAGTTACATACCACAAAAATGTGTTAACCCAGGAGTGTCATGAATTGTCCATGCAAGTATTCCATGGAACTAAAATTGTTTCTTCCCTATTGGTCCAGAGATGTCATACATAGTGATTCCAACCCATAACTTCAATAGCTCATCGATAAGAGGTTCAATATATACATTCATATCTTTAACTTGGTAGTTACCTAATTGATCATTCAACATACAATATTGCTATTTAGTTATGTGTCCCAATATATAAAAGGTGTTCTCATGCAACAATTAAATAAATAAATTAATGAAATAATATAATTACTTTCAAAAACATACCTGGAATAATCATTACCAACATTGTGTGCTCTCTCTTTATCGTCATCCAAGGAGGTAGGTTATTGTTTATGACGAAAACAGGCCACACTGAGTAAGTAGAACGAAGCTCACCAAATGGATTGAAACCATCAGCTACCAATGAAAGTCTAGCATTACGAGGTTCATATTTAAAAATTGGCCATTTTTCTTTGATGTTCTTCAATGCAGAACCATATGCAGGCATTCGAAGAACACCATCTTCACTTATGTTCTTCGCATGGTAATCCGTAAACTGTGCTATACTTTGGCACCTGAATAGTCATTGGAAATGTGGAATTATGGGAATATAACGAAGAAATTTGTGAGGCACCTCTTTTGTTACTTGATCAGTTCGATATCTACTAATTTCACATTGTGGGAATTTTTTTTCTGATGCATACTGTCCATAATATATAATATGATCATTAGGACATGCATCAATAGCTTGATACTCCATTCCAATTTATTTCATAATCAAGAATACCTCTTGACATGTGCGTGGTAAATTATTTGATGGTGGTAATAGAAATTCACCCAACAATCTGCAACATTGACAAAAAAATTAAATGTAAACAATATACGTCATAAATATTGCATATCCCTAATTTACGAATTAATTAACACTAAAAATAGAGGAAAATAGTCAACTTTACATACCTTAGGAGCTGTGTGAAACAAGTGTTTGATAAACCATTCAAAACCTTCAAGTTCACCAACAACAATATAGAAGATAGAATATTTGTTGTTGAGCCTTCATAAAGAGGTTCTTGGGACTTCTCGAGTAGAGGAACATCATGAATATCATGGAGGTTGTCCTCATCCAACGGAGCAAATGTGTCTTGGAGCAATCTATTTATCTCATCTTCACCATTTGTATCAATAACGTCATCTTCGTCCATAGGATCATTAGGAACTCGATCTTCAATAGCTTGATCTCCATGCTCGTCACCTTGTAAAGTAGTATTTCTACTATTATGTGGAAAATAGCTCTCTGGCGGTCAACATTTAGGGGGCATTGTCTTTATATTTACAAACAATGCAATAACATTAGTGTACAATATACAACACATGATATATTTAAAATGATAAAGCATTTTGTGAATACATGATCAATACTATTACAAGAAGTACATTATGTAATGAATAACATCTTACCAAGGGATGATATTCATAACCCCCCTTCAACATGCCCCTTCTCCTTACAATGTTTTTTAGCTGTTGTTTTTAAAATTCTTCTTGTTTAAAAACCTCTGCAATCATTGCAAGGGAAATAACACTTTCCATCACCCTTCACCTCCAACGCTGCCTTAAAATCAGCATACCTCTTATTATTTTCTTCCCAAGTATATTTATTTGACATTCTGATAGCCTATAAGAACAAAAAAAACTCAATCAATATATAATAAAATTGAATAGAGTTATATATATATTAAAGGAGATCGAAAATTAAAGGACGTGATTAGAGGATCACCTAAGCATGTGTACAGGATTATGATGATACCAACATCGTCATCATGATCATCATCACCATCAGTGACGATGTTGGTGTTGTTTTTTATGATGATGATGATTACTGACGATGACGAAGATGCTTATGATGATGATGATGTTCTAGATGATGACGTGATAATGATGACAATGATTATCATGATGATGATCATGATGGTGTTGATGGTGATGACGATGATTTTCATCGATGCCAACGTCGTTAGCATCACCATATCTAACATCGTGTTCCAACTTGCTAGGTTGATGTGTGAGTTGTTGCTAGTTATACACTAGCCTAGATCAATTGTTAAACGATTGTAGGAAAGGGATGGAAAATAAAATGTGATCGATACATAAGTTATGTATCAGAACATTCCAATTTCAGTACTAACATTGGAAATGATATTATTTCCATGGTTTATGGATGCTATATTTCTTGTGATTTGTTATCTATGTGACTTATCAACAATTGTAATTTTTTGTACAATGTTCTAAAGTAGGGCATGGGAAACATTCAAATTTATAGTCCCAAGGTCAATGTAAATAATTTTAAATTGGGAAGAGGTATATTCTAGGATTTTCTTGAAGTCATAACAATTTATGAATCCAAAAGATGCATTTACTCCATAATTTCATTGAAATAGCTAACTTTAAATCTATCTAGCTTGAAGATATCCTTTCTATTATTTTTCATTCACCTAGATAGAACCAAAGGCTACCAATAAAAAACATAGAAGGAGCAACAAAAAAAACATTTTAACACAAACGACCATTTACAAAATTTCATTTTAACAGAAATGAAAATTTAAAAATTTACATTTTAACACAAATGACAATTTAAAAAATTACATTTTGACACAAAAATCCCAAACTATATAAACATTTGCTCCATTTCATTGTAGCCCTAGTTGGAACATAAAGGGCGCAACGTACCACAAAAAAGACTAGCGCATTGCATTCAAACTAACCTGGAAAATGAAGGAGATAAAAAAATCGATGTGTCAAACCAGTACCGAACTCTTGAAATCACAGAAAGAACAATCAACAGAAAAAATGTTGCAACTATAGAAAATGATTTGTGGAAATATGTCTTAAGAACATGTGTTTATAGATCAATGAGGGTTGCGGTTCCGACGAAAATGCACAACGATCAAATTAAAAAAAAAAAAAAGTCAATGAATGTTACTATGTATAATCGCTGAAGACTTTTAGTGTCGCTATAGCGACGAGCTCATATCTGTCTCTATTACGACGAACATTCGTTGCTATAGCGATGTTGTGGTGCTTTCGTCGCTATAACGACGATTATCGGGGGCCAAAACAGTTTTTTCCAAAATATTGCCATGAAAGTTTCAATTTTAACTTATTCGTGGAAATATTTTGTGGAACTTTTGAGCCATATGTAGTAGTGTTAATGAGAAAACTTGAAATTAAGTGTCAATATAATGGTTTCCAATTAATTGTGAATATATTGTGCAAGAAATAATGTTGAGCGCATAAAGTATTTGCAACATAAAATGTAAATATGTCTCTATGACCTTGCATCATTCCACTCAAATTGTAACTAATCCTTCCAAAGGCTCTTGTTTCGACGATTGTGAACGTGTCGAAGATGGTTCGTGAAGGTAACAAAGGATTAGTTATAACGAGGGGCACTAGAAACAATAATAGTGGCTAAGGAAATCAGATCCAGGTATCGTTGGATTCCCATGACGGTCACCTATAGGGTATATATTGTATGTTTTGGCCACTAAGAACCTTTGTCAAGTGAGGAGAAAGAAGATGTCCCTCGCAGGATATTGTGTTGCCTCTTTTCAATAGGTGGTGGGTATCCTCCCTAAGAGAACATAAACATATTAACTTGGGTTTAAGATCCTCTTGGCATGGTGCCCCTTTCCCTAGAATTCAGTTTCACTTGATGATGAACGAGTTTTAAAAGATCCCTATAGACAACAACTATGTCTTAGATGAGAAATGATTAAGGGGCATTATTTGGATGCCTAGCCCAAAAATCCTACCCTATACTAACAAATTATTTTGTGCTCTCTTGTGGAGAAATTATGTGGGTTGAATTAAGTTGTCGTGGTTGAGTTTTTAAGGGCTTTCTTCTCTTAGTGAAGTGAGAATGGGAGATACCTTATTGTGTTTGTTTCAACAAGTGAGTTTTTAAAATTTGAAAAAACAAATTAGATTGCGATAATGGCTTGTAAAAATTGAATTCATACAATGAACAAAAAGAGCTAAGCTAATATGAAAGCTAAAATACTTGAAGATTGATATTCTTTATTTGTGATAATTAGTTCCTATATTAACAAGGGATTTCTAATAAAATCATAATACTAAAATCATAAGATCCTAATCCTAATCCTAATCCTAATCCTAATTATTTCTTTGTGCTAATTAGTTTCTAGATTGACATGGTGAATTAATACAATCACAATCCTAATAAAATCATGTCAAGGAATCAATACAATATAATTCTTGTATCAAGGTGTAAAATTGATAATAAACCATACGAATAATAATTTGAAAATTCAACTGTGAGTGAAAATTTGAATGTTCAACTCTGACCAGATAAGGGACTTTGAAAACATTCTTTATACTACTAGTGAAGCAAAGATAATTCCTTTAAAATTTCATTATAATTTATAATATTTTCAAGTTGTTAATTGTGGTGGGTAGATAACAAGGTCAACTAATAAAATCACAGCCTTAATAAAATCATGGCAAGGAATCAATACAATATAATTCTTGTATCATTGTGTAAAACTAATAATAAACCATACAGATAATAATTTGAAAATTCAACTATGACCATGAAAACTTGAAAGTTCAACTATGACCAGATAAGGGACTTCAAAAACATTATTTAAATACTACTAGTGAAGCAAAATATAAGTTTTACATTTCATTATAATTACTAACATTTTCAACAACCATCAACAGTGATGGGTAACTTCGCAATTTGGCATTTTATATTCTATTATGATAACTGGTCACTGATTATAATGGGACTTACGCTATAGATTGAAGTAGGTACCACGTGCCAAGTTATGGGATTTTTTTAAATGAGCATACCCATCACATATTTCTTAGAGATACAACACTACCATTCTAGCCATTTTGTATTGCTATGTACATTGCATTATCTTTCACCATTTGATTCATTATTAAAATTTGGTATTCATTATACATACTGTGCTTTACTGCGTTCTTTCATTTCATCCATAATCTAATTGGCTTACTTGTCAAAGGTACGCTCAGTTATATTAGTGAGAAAGAGGGAATTATTCAATTCTTTTTGGTGTAACATTTGAGGTATAAACATGGCTACTTTATTGCACATCATGTTGGAAGAGAATTAGAGATTTAGTGTAATTATTTTTAACACTCACAAACAATGAATGATGTCAATTTTAGTAAATGTGCTTGGATAAATAGTGACAGGAAAGGATTTGTGAATTATGACGAATGAGGGGTCTCAAGCCAAGTATGACGCGAAAAAGCAAGAAGTTGTGATGTTGATTAATATTATAGTAGTTGATTAAATGCTACTTAAATTCAAGATGGTGATAATGCATTCAAAATTTGGAGCCACCTAAAGAATATGCATAAAACACTAGAAAAAGGAAGGGAATTGTTTTTAAAGATTATGCTATTCTCAATGAATATGGAAGAGCATGATTATTATTTTTTTGTTGTTGTTGTAAAATTCAGTAACTATATATTACTATAAAAATAAAAAAATGTACATGTCAAAAATACAAAGGCCTACTGCCAAGTGCAACTAGATGTCTGTGACCAAAGGTCTGTGAGGAGCTTGATGCGCCTGAACCTAAGCTTGTAGATAAACATAGTTGTCATTCTAGGAAAAATAGTCTGAATTCATAGGATTCCCCCTCATGTCGGGGGTTATGACCAATTTAAATGTAAACCAAGAGTGATAGCAGTCTTGAAGCCAAATTTTTTAAATCAAACAGTTTATCAAAACTAGAAAACTGATCAAGCAAAAACCATCTATGTCGATTCATCATCAGAGATAATAACAATAGAGTGGCTTGAAACTAGGGCTTCTCGCTTGACATCCATAGGAACTGAAATCCCCTTGTGTGTTGAGTGATTGGCAGGAGGACGAATTGACGAATTAGCAAGAGGCTGAGCCGAGTTGGAAACCTAAGACGTCCTTCTAGTGAGTTCCTTGGCCATCGCGTCTAGCTTGTTGTTGATGTTCTCATTTGTAGTGACTTGGTTGTGGGAAAGGTTCCTTATTCCATCCTCCAACCTTGCTAGCCTGTCCCCCACCGTGGGACCATGTATTTCCTTCTGTATTTCACTCTCCATGCATTCGTCAAAGGCCATTCATAGGAGAGACTTCATGGACCAGAGCAATTGAAGGGTTTTGGTGTGGCGGGTTTCCCTAGTTCGAGTAGAGCTTGGGTCTTCCACAAGGCCCCTAATTTGGTTTTATTTTTTTATTTTATGAGCCGACATGAACTTTTTTAATTATTTTTTAAATTTTTGGTATCATAATGTTAGGAACATGACACCATCTCTTCCATACTAGGATGTAGAGCATCTCGCTACTCTCGGTGCAAAAATATAACCCAAATAGTAAAATATAAACACCTATACTTATAAATATACAATTTATCACTGCTTATCAAAGCATAAGTGACTTAATGAAAAAATATATAGGTGAAACCTTCCATTAAATATATAAATATTGATTAAAAAATCGATATGAAGAAAATCAAACTTTAAGTTAAGGAGAGATATCGCATCTAACCCAAAATCATTTGAACTAAATCTAGATACTAGTTCTCTCACACATCTAAACTAAAAACCCACTTGAATTATTATTGATAGCCATGCCATTCAGACCTCCCACCATAAAACTAATTATGATGATCCGTTAACAATGCATAAAGAAAATCATTTATTTATAATTCAGTGGAACCCTCAATTCTGAAACATATGGCAAGGAGGCTTGAGAGTTCTTGTATACAAATATTAAAACCAGACCCTCATGTAACAAAATACAGAGGAATATCAATACGAGATAGACATGTGACTGTGGAATATCATTCATCTTGTTTGGTACGAGCCAAAGAAAGTCTATTCTCCAGCGGAATCAGGAATCGAGATAACCTTGGTGCCGCAGAGGAGGGGCAGAAGCATCACTAGCACTAGGAAAACTAGGAAAGCTAAGCATCACTGGCACTAAGCATCAATTATAATTATAAATTGCAATTATAGAACTTGCAAATTACAATTACAAGTTTATGTTTACATTTACAAATTAATTTACAAATTACAAATTAAGTTGCAAAATTACAAAATTACAAACTTGCAAATTTACAAATTTCAATTTCAATTACAAGTTTACAATCACAAAATACTCTTACAATTACAATTTTGCAATAACAAGATACATAGGTAAATAATTTTTAAATTAATATATTATTGAAAATTTATGGAGAATTCTTTAAATAATCTATTTTTTCATGTCTCTTTAAAATGATGGATATCTAAATAATCATATTCCTTTAAAATGATCTAAATATAATGAAAATGTTAATAGTAATATAATATGTAAAAGTTTTTATTAGCCATTGTGAAAAAAAAAAGAAATTATAATAACATTTGATTTAGTTATGTCAATTTCTGCTAGCTCACTTGGTTAAGGTGTGGGTCTCGTCAGCAAGATGACCTGAGTTCAATTCCCCTTAGGGGTGACTTAGTTGGGAGGTGACACTCAAAAAACCCAGTCAAGTTGAGGTTGGTGCGGTCTAGGCCAGGTGTGATCCCCAGGTGATTTTGACGGCTTAGATGCCCCTGGGTTGTGGTATCTCAGACCACATGACACTCCTGGAAGTTAGGGAGATTCGAGAAAACAAAAAAAAACATTTGATTTAGTTATATTCTTTATAGAAATGAATATCTATTGGGATTTTTTTCGTTTTAATTTTTTCCGGTCTTAGGTCGCGGTTTAAGGTCGAATTACTTTGTTTTTTCCAAATATTAAAGTTGTTGATATATGGATTTGGGTTGATGAAAAGGTTAATTCAAGTTTAAATTATTACTTCAATTCATATAGTTCATATGATCATTATATTACTTAAATTCATACAGGTCATTATATGGTGCAAATTATTGCATTTACATTATCTAGAGTGCACATTGTAATGGTCAACTTTCATTTAAATTAGAGTGACAAAAAATGTTACATGACAATGGTGTTAAAATTATTTGTTGTATAACCTTAGTATAGTAATTATCCAATCACGTAGGAAGAAACTTAACCATGTTAATATTCATGTGCAACCTTGGCATGTTGACTTTGTTGCAAAAACACAACCAAACAATGTTGCATACTAGTGCAATTTGACAACTCAATAGTTTGTGTGGAAGACCATTAATGACAATGATTGTCTTCCTTCCATGTCCCATATGCACTAATTTCTATAAACGATGTAATATAATGAAAGTGAACAAGAAGGGAACATATTGTTTTGTATCTCCTTAGATTCATTGTTGGCATCTTGCTTGTGCCTAAACTTGTTGTATATTTCTAATTTAGTAAGTGGGAGTTGGATTTGATTTTCTTCCTAATATTATCATTGCAAAGTCTATGTGATGTATGTTTTACATGTCTCAAATTATCTTGATAATTTTTTGTGCTAAAAATTGAAGGGTCATGTATATTAAGTTGGTCTCACCATAGTTGGTATTGTGTTTGCTCTAGTGGTTCAAATAATGCATTCATATATATTCATATATAGGTCAAATTAATATCAAAACATTTTTTCACACATATTTGTCAAAGCTTGTATACATTTATGACAATCACTCACACTTAAATGAATAAGGATATGGGAAAAAATTATAGAGCTTCATTAAATTACTTGAGAGAGGAATCACCAATGTCAATAGGAAAATGGGAAGGATGGATGGGAAGTATGTTTTGTATTTTCATACATTGTCATATGTAGAATAAAAGGTCCAAGGATTCTGTATACATCATTTTTCTGAATCATAACTCACCCAACATGCATGATTTTATGTTGGTGTGCATTTTTCCAAAATTGTCAAAACAATGTCAAACACTAGAAATTGTCAATTTGGGATGCTTATAATTTTCACCCAAGGTTGGAGTAATACCATGTAAGGATTTGTATTTATATTGTACCTAGTATGTACTCCAACATGGTACTCTAAGTTTTCCTAAGAAGTAATTTTGACATGATTTATATATGCATTACAAAAGGGCATGTTATGACGATTTCCCCATCTTTGACAAGAGTTTTGATTCTTAGTAAAAACTATCAAAATTGGTCATCATGTAGTCACAAAGCATTGATTTTGTGGATCCATTGAAAATTTGGGCATTTGGGAATCTAACACACAATTTTTTTCTTCTATTATAGAAGGACGTATGAGGCCTTTGGACATGGATATAGATAATAGTATGTAAGAATAGTCTTGGCTCGATATGTAATTTGTTATTGCAAAATTACCTAGATAAATGAAATTGGTGAAATACCCAGATACATTATTGTTATATTGATATAAAATTAGATTGTCATATCATACACGAGTCACCTACAAATGAGTGACCAATATTTTTGAGAAACTCATTATTGCTTATCATTGCAAAACAAGTTAGCGTGCCAAGTATTTCAACCTCAAAAGTGACATGTAGTTTCTTTCTTCTAGCTAGTGGGTTATATGAATGCAAGTCTCCATAATATGGCCACAGTCAACTTCTGTCATCTTCCGTATCTTTGGTTCACCTATCTTCACCTTGATTTATGTGAGATATATACGATTTTCCACCACCAAATGACTATCCTTGCAAGATATATATACATGCATAAAATGTCTATAAATAGTATAATCACCCTGTTTTTTCACTCAAAAAATGTGGCCCATTACAACCAGGTCACCAATTTGGCACATGAACTCTCCATATTGATAGAGTCGCACCAACCTACTTTTAATTTGTGTACACCACATTAAATAATATGCCACATTCGCTTCATTACCTAGGGGTGCAATGGCAACAAATACATCACATGTAGCCAAAATTACGAATATTAATCAAATGTATACATTTGTATAAGTTTGGAAGTTTGAACATTCAATCGAAGATTCCAAATAAAAACATGTGTAATAAATAATGAACCCATCAATGAATTCATGTATCTTCCCTAACACATCAGAAACCCAATCATGATCTAGTGAGATCATAACCTCTTTAGTGTGCATCTATTGCCATGTCGGAATTGGATCTAGATCCTTCAGATTAAGAGGGACATATTTCCATTGTTTCACATATCCACCATTTTCACATTGATGAAGCTCACATCCATCTACATCAATGCAACAATCATAAAATCACTCATACTTTCTTGTTTCAATGGAAAATATGTCACCCATGTCTTTACTCTAAACAAAGTGTAATTCCCTTGTGCTAGGTATAGTCTCGTGATACCAAGGCACGGATCTATTCACATTACCAAGGGAAACATTCCAAAAGAACATGCATTAAATTAAATATCAAATATATAATTTTTCAACTAAGTCGGTGTTCCAAGTCATGTTCAAAATGTGAGCTTAAATTTCACATCGTAGTCTCTTACCTATGCAATGGCCTTTTTTTTCATGACCTTCATGTCCCAAATTTAGTGTGCACTAGTTGACTACTTATACAAATGATTTAAGTAGGGTAAACCATGATTTATCTTGTACCTCATAAGTTCTCTTTTCACACAAGCACCTATGACATCATGTTCATCCTTTCAGTGACATGTTTCAAAAAAGATCTAGGTATGTTGAACTCTTGTCTCTTTATGAAGTGGAATCAACCAATAAAAAGAGTGTGCTGATTTGAACTTCACCACATAGCCATTTGACCAAACCCAATGTTTTGTAAATGATACCTCATTCTTTTCGAATGAATCATAAATCAACCCAAAGAAATGTTGAATGAACAATGTGTTTTGCTCGCTACCATCAATGACATAAAAATGGTACTCCTTAATCACATTGTGTGGATAAAGAGTGTTATCCTTACCATCAATGCTCACTTGAGCATGTCTGTACAATACACATGTACAAATATAAACACCTAGTTAGAGTGATAGTACTCACTCTATATCTCTCTCTAGGGAAAAATGTGTAATTTTTGGCAAAGTATACCATTGATAAGATTGTTCCCGGATCAAACACCTCAAGAGAATGTTTGAATTCTAAAGCTTTCCACCTAGACCTATGAAATTGTTTGATGTATTTATAAATCTGATTTTGAAACTTCTCCATGAATTACGAAATAGGAATTTCGTCCTCAAGAAAGTTGATTCTCTTAGATGATACAATTAAAGAATATGATGGATTCATCGTAACATACTCATATCTCTTCCATGTGACTGCAATATCTGACAATATAGGGTGTGCTAGATTAATAGGATAATTCCTATGGAACAATGCCAAATTACCACATCCACGACATCTTCTTCCACCCACACATATTTTATTGAAATACACCTCTTTAGTATTCCCTTTTCATAATAACATAGAAATAAAATATCGCACCATGGGAGGTGCTAGTTCACCTTTCCAATGCCTTTTGTAAAAATTTACAAACCTGTCATAATAGAGTTGGATTTCAACATGGTATCGACAACAACAAGTGTCACAAATTTTCTTCTCCCTAATATACCATGGTTTCAATTGATCAAACATGCTAATTGTGATCTCAACACTGAGATGAGTTTCTTGAAATTCCTGATGAGTTTCTTGAAATTCCTCAAACAATGTACCTCCTATCATCTCCATAACATCGTTACAGTGCTTAGCATAAATGCCTCTGGATAAACGTTGTCACATGACATGCCTTCAATTTGGTATAGCACAAGAATGATTGTCCCAAAAATATACCGCCTTCTATGGAATGCCTTCTGTAAACCTGTCTCGATACTGTTACTTGCAAATAAGAGACCAACAAGCTACTTCATCGTTTTCATCTATCAGAACCCTGCATTTAGTATATTTATGCAATGTTTTTTTGTAAGCTAGTACCCATGGGGATTTGAACTTGTGACCTTCCATTTACAACTTTTCATCTCATTTACTCATTACCAATTGCTCTGCCCCCCATTTGCTGTATATTTATGCAATTTTATTCTTGAAACATGGAGCAATTTTGACATTGTTGCCACCATTCGAATTCTTGAGGTTCTTGGTGCCACAACAATTGTAATTTCTTTGCAAGCAACTCATACATTAGTTTTTCTTAATTTTCCAAATGAATATAACACCTTTGATATATTTTCTATTAAATCCTCACATGCATTTTCACTTTTAGCATCTTGAAACCCAACATCTTTGTGGCATGTTTAAGTGTTTTTATGTTTTATTAATCCATGTAGGATTTGAGCTTGTGTAATTATTTAATGTTGTTCAAAATATGAATTAATTATTCTACTGACATGATATTTAATTGTGCGATTAGGTCTCGGGTTCCCAAACTCTTCTCGTGTGACAACATCCAAACCTTCTAAACAATTTACATCCCTTCCAACCCCACTACAACTCCCAATTATTCTTGTAACATGAGAGGTCACATGGTCCTGTGATGGTTGATCAGAATCTATCCCCACATTGTCCAATTGAAAATTTGAAAGTTCAACTCTGACCAGATAAGGGACTTTTAAATGAATAAAAAAATATAATTGAAGAAAGAACCCTAACGGAGGTAGAATCACCAAACAATGAACAAACTTGAAATTAAGTGTCAATATAATGGTTTCCAATTAAGTGTCAATATATTGTGCAAGAAATAATGTTGAGCGCATAATGTATTTGCAACATAAAATGTAAATATGTCTTTATGACCTAGCATCATTCCACTCAAATTGTAAGTACGCCTTCCAAAGGCTCTCGTGCCGACGGTTGTGAACTTGTCGAAGATGGCTTGTGAAGGTAACAAAGGATTAGTTATAAATAGGGGCACTAGAAACGATACTAGTGGCTAACAATATTGGATATAGGTATCGTCATATTCCCACGATGGTCATCTATAGGGTATATATCCTATGTTTTGGCCATTAAGAACCTTTGTTAAGTGGGGAGAAAGAAGTTGTCCCTTGAATGGTATTGTGCCGCTTCTTTTAAATAGGTGGTGGGTAGCCTCCCTAAGAGAACATAAACACGTTACCTCAGGTTTAGCCCCTGTAGGCGTGGTGCCCATTTCCCTAGGAATTCGGTTCCACTTGATGATGAAGGACTTTTAAAATCTCCCTATAGACAACAACTATGTTTTAGATGAGAAATGATTGAGGGGAATTATTTGGATGTCTAGCCCAACAATACTACCCTATACTAACAAATTATTTTGTGCTCTCTCGTGGAGAAATTATGTGGGTTGAATTAAGTTGTTGTGGTTGAGTTTTTAAGGGATTTCTTATCTTAGTGGAGTGATAAGGGGAGATCCCTTACCATGTGTGTTTCAACAAGTGAGTTTTGAAAATTTGAAAAAACAAATTAGATTGCGATAATGACTTGTAAAAATTGAATTCATACAATGGCCAAAAGGAACTAAGCTAATACGAAAGCTAAAATACTAGAAGATTGATATTATTTCTTTGTGCTAATTAGTTCCTATATTAACAAAGGAGTTCTAATAAAATCATAATCCTAAAATCATAAGACCCTGATCCTAATCCTAATCTTAATTATTTCTTTATGCTAATTAGTTCCTAGATTGACAAGGTCAACTGATACAATCATTATCCTAATAAAATCATGGAAATGAATCAATACAATATTATCATTGTACCAATGTGTAAAACTGATAATAAACCATACAAATAATAATTTGAAAATTCAACTTTGACCATGAAAATTTGAATGTTCAACTCTGACCAGATAAGGGACTTTGAAAACATTCTTTATACTACTAGTGAAGCAAAGATAATTCATTTAAAATTTCATTATAATTTATAACATTTTCAAGCTGTTAATGGTGGTGGGTAGATACAAGGTCAACATATAAAATCACATCCCTAATAAAATCATGGCAAGGAATCAATACAATATAATTCTTGTATCAATGTGTAAAACTAATAATAAACCATACGGATAATAATTTGAAAATTCAACTATGACCATGAAAACTTGAAAGTTCAACTATGACCATATAAGGGACTTCAAAAAAATTATTTAAATACTACTCGTGAAGCAAAAGATAATTTTTACATTTAATTATATAATTTATAACATTTTCAACTACTATCAACAGTGGTGGGTAACTTCACAATTTGACATTTTTTATTCTATTATGATAACTAGTATGTTTGTCATGGGACTTATGCTATAGATTGAAGTAGGTACCACCTGCTAATTTATGGGATTTTTTGTAAATGAGCATACCCATCACATCTTTCTCAAAGATAAAACACCACCATTCTAGCCATTTCATATTGCTATGTACATTGCATTATCTTTCACCATTTGATTCATTAATAAAATTTGGTATTCATTGTACATACTGTGCTTTACTGTGTTCTTTCATTTCATTCATAATCTATTTGGCTTAGGTGTCAAAGGTATGCTTAGTTATAATAGTGAGAAAGGGGGAATTATTCAGTTCTTTTTGGTGTAACATTTGAGGTATAACATGGCTACTTTATTGCACATCATGTTGGAAGAGAATTATAAATTTAGTGATTTTTTTTAAGACTCGCAAACAATGAATGATGTCAATTTTAGTAAATGTGCTTGGATAGATAGTGACATGAAATGATTTGTGAATTGTGACAAATGAGGGGTCTCAAACCAAGTATGATGAGAAAAGTCAAGAAGTTGTGATGTTGATTAATCTTATAGTAGTTGATTAAATGCTACTTAAATTCAAGATGGTGATAGAGCATTCAAAATTTGGAGGCACCTAAATAATATGCATAAAACACTGTTGGACCCCAAGTGACCACTGGGAGGGGGGTTGAATTAATATCATGCACTTTTTATGCTTTCAAATATTATTTATACCATGTAATAATTCATTAACATATATACCATGTATCATAAGCAATTTCCAATACAAATAACACTATGCAAAGAACATGTAGAGAAATATTATATATACAAATAATGCTAGGAGACACCAATATCCAATACAAATGTGAGCACCCACTCACTAATTTTGCTGAAACAAATAAGATAGGAACATCAATCCCTTGCAAGCACCAACTTGCTATTTTACAGGCACCAACCCATGAGGATACCAATCCTCTTATGAGCACCAACTCATAGTATGAAAGCACCAACTTGCGAGGTTAGGCACCCACCTGAGCTTCGAGGAACCAAACTGTGGAAGATACCAATCTTCTGTCCTTGTCCCATCCTACCACCCAAATACATATTTGTTGTTGTATGCCTCAATCACAATCCACTCTATGCTTTCTGATCTGTTTCCTTTGTTATGCGCAAACTACTGAGCAAACCATACTTCACATTTCCAACTCTTTCTGTGCAATAATTCCTTGTATCTTTCTGTTCAAATGATCCTTGTACAAATGATCCTTTTGTTCTCTTATCACAAATGCTCGCGCGACTGCTCCTTTTATTTCTGCTTGTCATGTAATATTTGCGCACTTCGTCAAGTCATACTGCCATTGATTCCACTGAGCATTTCATCTGTTCCCCATAGCTTGCAATTTCATAACACTACATCTTTTGTGCACCCAAGCTTATCTAAACACACATCAATATTTCTCTTATTTATACATATATTAATCAATTGATGTGTCCACAAGTTGGGGTTTCTCTAAGTCGGTGACATTCCTTCTTCCTTTATTCTTGGTCAAGCTTACCACACATCTTATTATTTCGTCAGCATGCACTTTTGTATATTTACTGACTTCGTGGTAATTCAACCACTTTTCCTTATCTTGCGTTGATAGAGGGTCTTGCGCATGAGAGTTCCATGACTTGGTGGGACTTGCGCACTAGAGTGCCATAACTTGGCAGGACTTGGACACATACAACCTTATTCTGTATACTTCTTCAAACTAGAATCAAGACTTCAATGACATCACCAAGTTCAACAATATATTTGACATCAATGATAACACCAAGCTCAACAAACACTAGAAAAAGGCAGGGAATTATTTTTAAAGAATAAGCTATTCTCAATGAATATGAAAGAGCATGATTATTTTCTTTTTTTTTGTAAAATTCAGTAACTATATATTACTATAAAAATAAAAACTATACATGTCAAAAATACAGATACCTACTACCAAGTGTGATCAGATGTCTGTTACCAAAGGTCTGTTAGGAGCCTAATGCCCCTGAACCTAAGCTTGCAGATAAACATAGTTGACCATCTAGGAAAAACAATTTGAATTCACAGGATTCCCCCATAGGCCGGGGGTTATGACCATTCAAAATGTAAACCAAGAGTAATAACAGTCTTGAAGCCAAATTTTTTAAATCAAACAGTTTATCAAAACTAGAAAACTGATCAAGAAAAAACCATCTAGGTTGATTCATCATCAGAGATAATAACAATAGAGTGGCTTGAACCTGGGGATTCTTGTTAGGAACCCATGTCAACCCTTCTATTTACTTTGTTAGTATATTGTTTTTGGACGCATATGCTTTGTAAGTCATCCCGTAGTATTTGTTGATCCATAGTTGTGTTATTGTTGTTTGGCGCATATGCTTTGTAAGTCGCCCTTAGTATTGTTGATCCATAGTTTGTATTTGCCCATGGGTTTGGCCCATAGTATTGGCACCTAGACTTAGTATATAAGTGTGTGTTGAGGCCTATGAAGGCACCGTGAAGTTATTTGTATTGATCTTGCTCAAAGGAGGTTTCCCCCTCGAAGTGGCCTGCGATCAATATAAAAGTGATTCTGAGTTCTGTCATTTCTGCTATTTCGCATATTCTTATTAATCAATTGTTGCAGGTTCTCCACATCTGGTATCAGAGCACTTTCTTGGGCTCGCTGGGTGAAATTTCTGCCAATTTTTTTTTTGTTGTTGCATCTATTGTAGCTTCAGATCTGGGAATAATCCCTATCCGCTTAAATGTGGTAAGTACTTGGGCATAAGCCCTAAAACTCATTGTGAGGAGTACCACAAGAACCCCAAAGTAGTTGGCCCATTGAGAGGACCTGCCAGCGAAAAGGGCAACGACCCCTACCTGATTGACTAGTTCCCACCCGTGAGGTAAACCAAGAGCTGTCGTTTGTGGCAAAGCAATTATCAGTTTTACCTGAGCCATGGAGTGAGGGGTACTGCCCCAATACGCAAGCCGTCAGACAACATTGGTGGCCGAGTGAAACCCATGAACTGATAGGAAGCCGCACATACCTGGGGTCCATATCTATTTTTCAGCTGAACTGTTGCCGCGTCGTTTCAGATCCCTTCTGAAAGTTGTTTTAGATCCAGCCGTTTCAGATCCAGTCATTTTTGATCCAGTCGGCGCCGTTTTCGATCACTTATGTGTCGTTGCAGATATATCTGTTTGAGATCCCTTCCGTTCCATTGCAGATCCATTCCTAAAAAAAAAACAATCTGTGTTTTGGCCATATCTCCCTTGTTTTCACTCCGTTTTCCCTGAAACTTCACTGATACCCCTGCAATCCCATTCTGCATATTTCATTCATGAGGACCCTATCCCAAATTCCACTTCCCAAATCCTGAAATCCCACATTTGTCTATTTTTAGGGTTTGCCATAACTTCTTCGGATTTTACCCAATTGCCTTCAAATTTTTCCACCGAGTTCCTTTCTTAATTCTGCTTCTTTGTCCTTCTCTACCAAATTTTCTCATTCTTTCACCCCGCTTCTAAAATCCCCATTGTTTGCTTCTGTATCCTTCAGAAAGTTTCCAAAACCTAGTCAAACCCCAATTACCCCTCCGAGTTTTTCCCAAATCCAAATTTCCCTTTACTAAATAAGCATTTGTTTGTGTTTTTCTATCCATTCCCTAAAAAAAAATAAAAATAAAAAAATCCTGGTTATGGTTGTCACCCGCACCAGAGCAAAAACCATGGAGGAAGCACTTGCAGCCATCCAAACCAAAATCCAAGATCTGGATGAAAAATTTCTCAGCCTCCATCTTCAGCATTCAGCCATGAACAATAATCGACAGCAAGAATCTTCTACAGCCACTGGGTTCTCTTCTTCTAGCCATTTCCGTGGTCCGAAGCTTGAATTTCCTCACTTCAATGGTACTGATCCGACTCGATGGGTCTATCGTGCAGAACAATATTTCATTCTGCATAATACTTTTGATGTCCAAAAAGTTCCACTTGCATCCTTTCATTTGGAACATGAAGCCCTTCAATGGTACCGTTGGTACATCAAGGCTCATGATGAGCCAAAATGGACAGATTTTTGCCAACTCCTTTTGCAACAATTTGGTCCCAGTGCTTTTGATGACTTCACCGGAGCACTCACTAAACTCTGTCAAAGTGGAACTGTGAGAGAGTATAAGATCGAATTTGAGAAACTAGCCAATCACACAGAAGGCTTGTCTGATGAATTCTACAGGAGTTGTTTTATCAGTGGTCTTAAGGATGAAATCCGGTCAGAGGTTAAAATGTTCTGTCCCAACACAATGATGGAAGTCCTAGGGTTAGCTAAGTTGGAAGAAGACAAGATTGCATCCCAACAGCCCTCCAAACCCACTTTTGTTCCCTTCCAAAATATGGGTTCTCAACGACCTCCCATTCCGCAAGCAACTCGACCAACTCCTATCAAGCATTTGTCTGAAAAAGAGATGCAGGCACGCAGAGAAAAAGGGCTTTGTTATAATTGTGATGAGAAATTCACTCGGGGACATAGATGTGTTCAACAAAAGCTCTATCTCTTCTATATGGGTTCTCCACTTGCCTCTAAAATTGGTGAAGAAGCTCCCGATCCAATGGATGCTCAGGTCGACATTCAGGAGCCTCCTATTTACCCCCCATCTCAGGACGAACAACTAGAGATATCTCTCCATGCTTTATCCGACGTCACCACCCCCCAAACAATGCGGGTCAGGGTTTATTTCAAGAAGCTTCCTCTTACAATACTCATTGATTCTGGTAGCACTCATAACTTCATTGACCCCCGGATCGCCAAACAGGCTGATTGTTTTGTCCATCCTTGCTCCAACTTTGAAGTCATGGTTGCTAATGGAGGCACCTTACCTTGCAAGGGAAATTGTCACAATGTGCATATCTCTTTGGAAGATTATAACCTGCGCTCTAACATGTTTGCTTTGTCCTTAGGCGGATGTGATGTGGTTTTGGGCGTTTAATGGTTACGCACACTTGGCCCCATCTTATGGGATTTTGTTGCACTTTGGATGCAGTTTTTAGTCAATGGGACACAACAAAAATTTACAGGCTTACAACCAGGGTCTCTCTGCATCATCAGTTCACATCGCCTGGAAAAAATCCTTAAGAAGAATTCACATGGTGTCATCGCTCAGCTCCAGTCGATTTAGATGCATCCACCAACGGTCTCCACTCTTTCCTTGGATCGATATGCAGGTGTCTTTGCTGCACCAGTGGGATTTCTGCCTTCAAGAGACCTTTCTGGTAAGCATTTAGCCGTGTCTACATCTTAGCAGGAAATGATGGCTATTTTGCATGCAGTACCGACGTGGTAACCATCCCTATTAGGTAATTATTTCTGCATCAAGATTGATCTCCAGAGTCTGAAAAATTTCCTAGAATAATGGGTCTCCTCCCCAGCACACCTGAAATGGGTTATCCACCTCATGGGTTATGACTATGCGATCACTTACAAGAAGGGTAAGGACAATATGGTGGTAGATGCTCCTTCTCACACATTTGATGACCCCGTTTCTCTTACAGCTATTTCTTTGCTTGTTCCAAACTGGTTGCAATATGTTCAATAGGGCTATCTCTTCTATGAACTCCATGCTTCTTCATCGGTAGGGCACTCTAGGTTCCTCCAAAAGTATGACCGGGAACACTGTAACTTCTTTTAGCAGGGACTAAAACTGCCATTTCAACAGATGGTGGTTGACTGTGATACTTTCCAGGTCAACAAGGGTGAAATGACATTCCTTTCGGGACTGCTCGAACCCTTTCCCATCCCTACATAGATTTGGACAACTATTTCTATGGATTTCCTAGAAGTGCTCCAGTGGTACAATACCACGTTTACAAGGACACCATATGAAGCAGTCTATGGACAGGCACTGCTAGTTCTTCTTCCATACACCCTCAGCAGCTCCCCAGTTTAGGAAATTGACTCGGTTCTTCGAAACCGCGATCAGATTCTTCTCATTTTGTAGGACAATCTTCACATGGCAAGAATTCGACTGAAACAACAAGCCGGTCAGCACTGTTCAGAGCGCACTTTTCACGCAGCTAATCTGGTTCTTCTTCAACATTCCAAGCAATCCTCTTGAAACTCAAAAGGCATCAGTGGCCCGGAATGCAACCCGAAGATGCTACAGGGGAACCACTCCGTCCAATTCTACATCAATTTCCACATCTAAAGCTTTGAGGACAAAGCTTTTTCTAAGGGAGAGGGGATGTTAGGAACCCATGTCAACCCTTCTATTTACTTTGTTAGTATATTTTTGTTGGACGCATATGCTTTGTAAGTCATCCCGTAGTATTTGTTGATCCATAGTTGTGTTATTGTTGTTTGGCGCATATGCTTTGTAAGTCGTCCATAGTATTGTTGATCCATATTTTGTATTGGCCCATGGTTTTGACCCATAGTATTGGCTCCTAGACTTAGTATATAAGTGTGTGTTGAGGCCTATGAAGGCACCGTGAAGTTATTTGTATTGAGCTTGCTCAAAGGAGGTTGCCCCCTCAAAGTGGCCTGCGATCAATATAAAAGTGATTCTGAGTTGCAGGTTCTCCACAATTCTTGCTTGACATCCAGAGGAACTGAAATCCTCTTGTGCACTGAGTGCTTGACAGAAGGATGGACCGATGAATTAACAGGAGGTTGAGCCGAGGTGGAAACCCAAGACATCCTTCCAGTGAGTTCCTTGGCCATCATGTCCAACTTGTTGTTGATGTTCTCATCTGTAGTTATTTGGTTCTGGGAAAGGTGCCTTATTCCATCCTCCAACCTTGCTAGCCTGTCCCCAACCATGGGACCATGGCTTTCCTTCTACATTTTTCTCTCCATGCATTCGTCAAAGGCCATGTAGAAGAGAGCCTTCATGTACCGGAACAATTGAAGGGTTTTGGTGTGGCGAGTTTCTCTAGTTCAGGCAGAGCCTGAGTCTTCCACAAGGCCCCCAAAATCCTCAACCAACTTCTAATGCTCAGGATTTGGCCTCTTATTTCTGTGATGCATCTTCATTCTTTCAGCTCACGCTCGAGCCTATCGGGACACCCTACTCTTGAAGAAACATTTTTTCAGTTCCATATCCACAGAGCCTGAGGCATATGGGTTCGCTTGGGTTCTTTCGTTGTTCTACGCACGCTGACTTTGGTTCTGAGCATTGCAAGTCCGAGCTTTCTCGTAGGAGGTTTGTAGCTAAAGAGTAAGAGAAACAATGATTTGATCATCAATACAACAACAGTGGGGGTTCTACGACACCATCTAATCAAGTTGCAGTAGTGGAAAGGCCGCATTTGGCTCTGCTTTCTAGGAAATATTCCCTTGTCATAATTCCTCTTCCCACCATGAGAAGAGAAAGCATGGGAGAACGTAATACTTGAACCACCCTTTTGTACTCTGAACCAGGAGCTGAGCCAGCTGAGGTGCCAAGTGCATAAGGGAACCATCATATCACTGTTTAGGCTCCAGTTAATGATCCGATGGGCGTGGCCATTTTCCCTCCCACATGCATCATTAAGAACTTGCCGTCACATCACCTCTCTGCATGGCTAGGATATGATTACACTCATCGCAGGGGCATGATTATTTTCAAGGTCATTTGTTAAAACTAAAAGTACAAAAATAATTGAAATCAATTGCTACACAAGTTTAAGAAGAAAATTCTCATGATAATTATATTGAAAATCTTATTGCCTTCATATGTGAATTTTCTTAAAAATTGTAATAACCTTTAAATAAATTGATCTAATATTGAGTTGTTGAGAAACAAACTTTAGTAGAATATCAAGTGGAAAAAATAGTTTATTAGTAGTAGTGGGAATGAAGCTTCATAGGTGGCTCTAGCAACAAAAATTAAGGGCAATAGAAAGCACGTAAATCCTTGGAAACATAAATATGTGAGTAAGCATGTTGATTCAAGGATTCAAAAACATGAAAAAAATATAATTTTTTTTATTGTGGTAATATGGGCCACAAGTGCAAGTTTTCTGGGAAATAATTGTGGAATGAAAAACACAACCGAGGGCCTAATTTTTATAAATCAAACTATAAAGAACTAGGACAACCTAAATAAACATAAATAAACTAAAGAAGAAATCTATATTTGCATCCATAAATAATAATTTTTATATATCCCTTTATCATGATGAGTTGGATTTATTTTGATTAAAATAAGAAAAAGCCAGGGCACTTGCCCAATCATTGGTTTACTAAGTCAAGCGACCTTCATATATATAAATAGATGAGATAGGGCTAGAGTAGATGTTATTCTTGTTGTATTATTGTTATGTTATCAGAATCTTCAAAAGCATCAGATGGTTGTAATAATTGGTTCAATAATTGAGATAATTGTTGAAACTTTCGAAGCGGGTTTCTTCCTCTATTAGAGTTCCCCCCATTATAAACCTTTGGGTCTTTATTTTCTTGTGATGTTTTGATCTATGCTTATAGATGATAATACACTTAATAATGGATGATGGGATGCTGATTAATATTATCTTTCTTATGTTTTAGTGATTCACCTAATGTATTACTACAATACATTTATGTTTTATCTACTTGCTTTTTCTTTTGTTTGTTTTTCCAGTTTAGTCTTTCAGAGCATAAGATGAAATTCTGATTGACTAACTTGTTGTATATGTGCACATATATGCAAGCATAACAGTGGTCCATTTCAACACAATATCCAATGACCCATGCAATAATATTTCTCCCTTTCTTGATAACCTATGTGTAGGATACCATTTTATGAACTTTTTAAAGGTAGCCACAACCATAATAGTAAATTAATAGATATATAGTTGAGTTTTCTATGCATTGTATTTTCACCCCAAATGTATCCACTATAAATTTATGTAATGTATTGTTTAAAACCTTCTCTAACATGGATTCATGTTTACTTGAGGAAGGTGGACATAGAAAGAAAAATAAGTTTGGTAAACTTAGAGGGCATAAACATTGTACCTACATTCAATATTTATAAGAATGGTATCAAAGTGAGGAGTTTCTTTGTCCAAGTTAGTTAGGCCTAGAAAATTCAATGAAGAATTATTACATCCTCTAAGATAGAAAGAGATACTTAGGACAAGTATCATACAAGGAAGAGCATCTCAACAAAATGCATTTGGAATTCAATATTTTATGTGTATTCCAAATTACTAACAAGTTGTAACTTGTAAACAATTTGGAAATACATTCTCATTATGGATAACTAATACTGTCCAAAAAACATCAACAAGGGTGCATTGAACAATTATATGGCATGATGTATAGAGAGATAAACTAATTTTGATTGATTCTATGATTAATCAAGTTCCTTAATTGATTATTATTTCCGTCATGAGTGTGATTATTCATATACAGTAGTATAACTATATCTAAGGATTTGGAGAATGAGGTAAGAATTACCTGTATCATCCTCAATTGGAGATGGATGCACCAAAGGTTGACCTACATCTTGTTGTTGTTGTTCTCTCAATGTTTCCCATAATTGCCTCATCTTTTCTTTATCCTTTTCTCATATTTCATCTTCGTTAATTTGATCACGATCATGTTTCCTATATCGATTGTTTAATAACAAACAAAAATGTCCAATTTCGTCTGAAACAATATATATCCCTATGTGGTAAATATTGAAACAATGCACATCTTTGAACAATTAACAGGTTTGTATTTGTAAAATGAATTCTTTGTGTTTTTATGTTTTATACAATTGGAATTGGTTGGTTTATGTGTAGGTTTGGTGACTATATTAAATGTCAGGTTGGTGGTTGGGAAGTTCTCACGCTGTAGTTTGTTACACATAGTGGTGTAGGCAAATGTTCGGTCCAACTATTAGCTTGATCGAGATATTTTTCTAACTCGAAAAAACCCTCAATCGAGGATTTGATTAACCCTCGATCGAGGTATTCAAAGAATAGTTAAATATCTCTATTGAGGTATTTTAAGATCTCCATCGAGCTAATAACTCAATCGAGGGATTTAAAAATAGGTTGCTAGCCCCTTTTTTTGCACATTTAATTTCACTGGCCTCTTTGAAGGGCATAAACCCTATCATTTATTGCACTTTAGGTGGCGTACTTGATGCTAATGAATTCATCAACGAATCCTCTATCGACTAGCATATAATTTGCGTGTTTTTGATTTTGTATGATATATTTTTTAATTTTCTTTTAAAAATACACTTAAAAACCCTGTGCACAACTTTGAAGGAGCTCAAAGAAAAATCAACAAAATAAAAAGTACACAACTAAAAATTTAAAAAAATTATATACACCCCATAACGACGTTTCCTCTTCAAAAGGGTATTTTTGGTTTTTTTAATTTATGTAAACAGTAAAAACAATTTTACGTGAATAGAAATGTGTACAAAATGCGATTCAAATATTCAATGGCCAGTTTCGAAAAATAATAAAAATTATAATTTTCCAAAATAAATTAAAAACAAATGTATGCCCACTGTGCATTCTATGTAGATCATGTTCATATATATATATTTTTTGAAAATGATACATTTAACATAATTTTTTTTACGTATATTTTCTTCAAATTAGCAAGGACATTTACATTTCATTAAATGCAAATTTGACACATTAAAGGACATTAGTATTTAAAAAAAATATAATTAGAAAGACAACATAATTCTCTACAATTTGCTTTTTTATTTCATGTTGCGATTCACAAGAGAGATGAGTTTCGAGAGCTTTAATCTAATAAATGAGTAAAATATCGAATTTTCATCGCCACATTTGGCCAAAAAGTGTTACCCATCTTCATGGATTCACCCTAAAATTGGACACAATTTTCTAGACACTGTAATTTTTTTTAGAAATTTGAATATTTTTATAAAAATGTCGTCAAATATTTCATGGTGGACATTTTAAAAATTATTAAGATAAACCAAGGTTTCCAAACTTTAAGATAAGTATGGATCCTTCAAATTTTCCATGACTAAGAGGTTGAATTCACTTGATGTCAACACCAAATTCAACCTCTACAATTTCATTTATTTAACAATGTGATGAAACAATCCATCATTCTTAGATTTGTTTATGAGCACAAAGATTATGTTTAAGATGGGTGGAGACTTAAAAGTTGGATTTTTTAGTGTTGTATTTTTTTGGCTGCATAAGTTGTAGGATTAATATGTAGAGTTAGTAGAACACTACATGTAGAAATATAGGATCAACACAGATCGTAAATGAGCCTCAACATGATAACGAAAAATCACAACAATATATATACTACTCTATTGCTTATTATAAGTAGAATGCAAGGTTATTTATAACAACCCTGTAAAGTCCCAACTCGAAAGTTGATGATATGCCAACCGAGCAACAAGGTGTACTAGGCTAGCAAATAAGCATACCAATTTGGTGGATTAGTTAGCTTATGTAAGCTTGATCAGTTGCACATATACTAATACCCCCTATGTGAATAGTAAGGAGTAAACAAAAGAAAAATTGGGTCCCGGAGACAAAGCTTTCCCAGGTACCTAAGTACAAAAATCTCATAAGTGGAGAAAATGAGAAAAATATGTAGGAAAAAACCCCTTGCCAAAAGAGAGCTAGTCACAATGATGTAAAAAAACCTGGAGCTAAATATAAAAAGATCCCACAAAAAATTCCAAGTAACAAACTTCAAATGCCTAGGGAAATGAGAAATGAATGCACACCACCTCCCCAAAATACATTAATCCTCTAAAATGAGTCCTGGCACAAAAGGATTGATTAAGTACTCATGTGCAATCAAGAAATAACACCACAAAATGAGTGTCCCTATGGACGCCAATCCATCTCACTAGAGTGAAAAGGTTGCTAACTACTGCAACTGCCGAGCCAAAATAGAAATTAGTGCTATGTACGAGGCTCACTATAGAGAGGGATGATCTTGATCAAAATAGTGAAAAATGATCACTCGCGGAAGCATTTCACACCATTCCCCCCACAATGCTAAATTGAATGGACATAGATGATGGAAATGTATGCCATAGATTATGGAAAAAGTATGGAGATATGAGCTAAATGTGACAATGATGCCAAAAAACCTAAGTAAAAAACACCCTAAAGTGGTTAGCTTCAAGTGACTCCAAGACAAGGCGGGTCACGCTATGGAGATAAATGTTTGACGAGGCTTTAAGACTATCCATACGAGTGGCACACAATCCTCTACCCAAAGATGCAGAGTGACAGATACCATACATAAAGATCATCATAGACAAATATCCTTGATATGGGTCTCAACAAATAAGGTCATGTTAGGTACCCATGTACAAGTGATGAATCAACAAATATTTATTCGACCCATGAGAAAAACAATAATCTCAAAGAGGTAAACATGGTGGCATGCAACCATTCATTGAAATGAGAGCATACTCATCTTCACAATGTATTAGACAATATGAAAAATTGAGACTCTAGTAAATATTAGTGAATATTTATGGCAAAAAATATATTAATAACCTCTTGTTGTATGAAAAATGGAGACTCTAGTAAATATTAATAACAAAAACTATATAGTGACGTCTTACCTACAATAAATTGACAAAAAACAATATGCAAAAAATGCATCCAAGATACAAATCCTTTTAAATTGAAATGAAAAAAGTTATTGCATGAAAAATGGAGAATCTAGTGAATAGTAATGACAAAAACTATGATGATGACGATGATGATGATTAACGTCCATTGAGACCAACTTTTGTCTATTGGACCTTAAGAAGGTTATTACTTGGTTTGCTTTAAACTTTTGTTCCTATGCTCAAAAAGCTTGGTAAGAAGCTTTCCAAGCTCACTATAGTTTTGGAAACTTAGGAGGTTAGCAAGGTTTGTATTGTAGCAAAAACTATGAAACTCATATCTAATGTGCGTGTAAGCAGGGCACTCTAAGAGAAAGTGATTTTCATCCTCAATGCTCATAGACTCACAAAGATGGAAAACTCTTTCCACCCACATAGTTTTGGCAATAGACCAACGCCCTGTTTCGCTATGAAGCCCATGGAAGTTTGTTCTAATCTTGGCTATATTAATTTACTTCTTTGAACTAGTTACTATTGAGAGATATCTCTGATCTTCCAAATTAGGGTTAATGACCTCCTTATAATATCTTAGTTTTCTCTTAACCGCTAAATTTTCGTCTCACCACAATGTCTCTTTAAACTTAAAGGTAATAATATTTTTGACATTATCGATATTCTGTAAAGGGTCATTTTCATCAATGCCCCAATGGTCTAACCAAGCCATCGTATCTCTACACCAACTCCGCTTGAGGCGTACAATTGGTTTTTGACTTGAATTTAAAGCAATTTTAGGAAGTCTCTTGTTTCCCATGTTATTTATCTTGTGCTTGTACATCAGGTACCTATTCATAGCCATGCTCTCAATGGGGGAAAGTCCCACTTCTATGAAGAGAATAGGATAAGGCGTATTGCTTTTAATTTTGAGGTTATAAGTTATAAACCGCTTCTGGATTTGCTCAATCTTTCTCCAAGATTCTCTAGAAATGCTGCACCCCTATACTTCACAACCGTATAAGATAACAGAGATGACAAGAGTTTCAAAGAGGAACTTTTTTTTATCCCACACGACGAGGTTGGTTGATTTACAATTATTTTCAAGACCAAAATAAGCTTTCCATCCTCCATTAATCCTTTTCTCAATGCTATGGTTCCAATTGAGCTTGTGTTGAATATCAATTCTAAGATATTGGTAAGAAGTCACTTCCTCTAGTTTACTGTTATCATAAATAAAATTTGTGTAGGTGTCTTTCTTAGATTTTATAATCATAACTTTTGTCTTGTCGGTGTTAAGAGTCATATCCATGTTAGAGCAGAAATCTTTGAAAATTCTTAATTGTTTATCAATATCAAAGGGACACCTTGCCATAAGAACAATATCACGAGCATAAAGAAGGAGAATGATAACTATCCTAGAGCTAAGATCGTGCCGACACAACCTACTTCTTCTAAACATCTTTCTAGTTTATCGATGTAAATGCCAAAAATGGTAGGGGAGAGGGGGCAACCTTGCTTAACTCCAATATTACAGTTTATATCCGTTGACCAGCCCTCATTATTCTTAAATTTGGCAATGACATTTTCGTATAACCTTATTGCAGCAACTCTCAACTCAAAAGGAACATTAAGCTCATCTACCCTATTCCATAGGTTATTTCTAGGCATTGTATCAAAAGTTTTCCTAAAGTCCACAAAGCAACAATTTTTTTTAGATATTATTACGACATTCCTCTACAATAATCCTAGGCGTAACGAAGTGGTTTGTGATAAAAACAATATCCAAAAAAATTAACCAAAAACAATATAAAAAAAAAATGCTTAAATAGAAATGAAAACCTGCAATACATATCCTTATCCTTTTAAATGGAAATGAAAATAGTTATTTCTGTGCAAAATATGGTAATTAAGGGAATATATCCTTGGTCTTATTCTTTAAACACAAACTATGTATCAACTCCACTACATAAAGCATGTGAGCTCCATCTTCTCACATAAAGCCAACGAGTTGAGAAAATGTGTCATCCTCCCACATGTAGAAGAGCTCCTTTGACCTAGATCACCGATCTAATGTGTGAGAGTGGCTGCGATCTTGAGGTAAGCAAAATCTAATGTCGCAACGACGTCTCAAACATTATTGCAGCTAAAATGAGCTTGCTCTTAGATAAATCTAGTATGGCAACGAAGTCTAAGACATTATTGCATCTAAAATGAGTTCTAAGACATTATTGTATCTAAAATGAGTTCGGTCTTAGATATGGAACCATCAGAGCTTGCTCTTAGATAAATCTATTATGGCAACGAAGTCTAAGACATTATTGCATCTAAAATGAGTTCGGTCTTAGATATGGAACCATCATGCCATGGTACGAAGTATGTAAATACATGGATGGAATGTAATGGGAAATATGCTCAGTAAGCATTTGAGATCAAACACTATAAAATCTTCCATGTATATATCGTAAAAATTAATTAACTTATTTAATAAATTTTATAAAATTTTCAAAACCATGAAAAGCATATTCGTTTTCAAATTCCAAACAAACGGATGAAGACGGGGTCACGTCCATCATAAGCATCAGAGTCATTTATACGCCAAGTTGAGAATATATGCGAAGCCTATTTATATAAGTCCACGTTACAACACGTCCTCTGGAAAAATTAGTAATATACCGCCACTGCATAAGAGAATTAGATGCGGATTTCCCTGTACGTTATTCGCGTGTTATAATAACCTTTAGTTTAGATGCTCTGTTATGTAGTTGTATAAGAGTTAATTAAAATGTAGAGTAATTCTTGTCAAAATAGCAATTTGAAATGTTTAGATCGCAATTTCAGTGATTCAGGTAGTTTTAAAATTGGGCAATTAATTAGTCCTTATACAGCTTCTGCAATCCCAATTACAGAAATTACAATTATTACTATTTCATGTCACTGATCATCTTCATTAGTCTGTATATATAATCATATACAGTATAATTACTTAACTTATTAATTTATAGTGAAGCAATGAACACTTTGTTCTCACTTTGTTATCAGAAACTGCTTGTTATCTATGTTTCAGCTCTCAACTATTGAATATAAATTGAGATATTTTTATAATATTGATTTCTATTTAGAACATAAACCATAAAATAAATGTTTACAATATATTTGTTTCACCTTCCTGTAATCCAGGAAAAGTACCACCAGAAAACCCATTATGATCATCCGTTAACCATGCATAAAGACAATCATTTATTTTTAATTCAGTGGAACCCTCAATTCTGAAACATATGGCAAGGAGGCCTGAGAGTTGTTGTATACAAATATTAAAACCAGACCCTGCATGTAACAAAATACAGAGAGATATCAATACGAGATAGACGTGTGACTGTGGACTATCATTCATCTGCGGAATCAGGAATCGAGATAACCTCAGTGCCGGAGAGGAGGGGCAGAAGTATCACAGGCACTAGGCCGTTGTGGGCATCCTGTGTACATGTACTTCCTCCTCTTCTTTTTCGTTTACTTCTGGGGCGCCGCCGTTGTTGGCATCCTGTTCCAGAGGAGCAACTTCGGTATCCTTCCTGCTCAAAGAGAGAGAAGTCGTGTGCAAAAGGAATCTACCAGTGGGAGGAACCCAGATGTTGAGAATACCTTGAGGACGACCGGAGGGTCTCCTGACCTGAACGACGATGCATTGAATGGGGTTGTCGGAGGGATTCGTGGGGTCTCCTCCCTTCAGAAGGTCAGAAATGAGGAGCCTGGCTGTGCCCACCAGCTTGTCCCTGATATGACTGTAGCTGTAAATCTCCACCGTGATGGCTGCCCATACATTAGAAAGGAGCTCGTCGTCTGCAGCGAGGACCAGCTTCTCATTCCAGGTGGGATTTATAGCCCGGTCTTGATCGATGCGGGTGGAGACCTGGTGCTCAGGGTCGATGTATGCCACCGCATAACATCTCATCTTGCCGATCCTCTTAACATCTTCCAGATCTTCAGCTGAAATTATCAGCACCTCTATTTCTCGCTTCTTCGGCTCCAAAACTTCATGTCTTCCGTGTTTCATCGTGTCAACTCAGAATTACTACGGATTAACAGAACACAAAAGGATAAAGGCAACCCTAACACACACATATATATATATATATATATATATATATAATATTTTAAGCCATATATATATAGAATGTTTTAAGCCAGAGCAGACCTGACCGCTCCTCGCCGCTGACACTGATGGAGGCATAAAGAATAATAGTATATTAATGGAGGAATAAACTGATAGACCATGAGGAAAAGGTAGATTTTGATCCCAAGGTAGCAGTAATATACTTTACAGACGAGTTATTCCTAAATGAAATGACGACGGCATCATGTCTGGCCAACTCTTAAACCTAACTGGACAGTATTTCATACGTTCTGGACAAGTATTGTTATGGACATTACTCCATGGGTAGCAATAATATACTTTACAGATGAGTTATTCCTAAATGAAATAACGACGGCATCATGTCTGGCCAACTCTCAAACCTAACTGGACAGTATTTCATACGTTTTGGACAAGTATTGTTACGGGTCAATTTGAAAAGAGAACGTTTCAAAAATTTGAACTGTTTTTATATTAGTATCAACACTTAATTTATGGTTAGTAAATATGGATAAACCATTTTGTTATTTATGTTTCAGCTATCAATTATTACATAAATTGAGATGGATTTGATATATATTTTGAATTTGTAAAGATGTATATAAAATAAATCTTGACAGTACTTTTATGATCCATCTTAAATTGTAAACTATCACAATTACTTAACTTGTGGAGCCATAAGTTAAGTGCCATGAACATGTTATCTGTTGTTCATATGGGTAGTTGTAATCACCCATTGTCTATGCCTTAGCTACAGGTAATCACTTGCCTTCTCTAATATCCATACAATTATTTTTGATATATATTTTTAATTGTTTATTTCGAATTTAGAACTGTGTTCCATAAAATCAATCTAGAAACTAAAATATAAACACCTATAATATAAGAATAGCATAAGAGAATTCATCATAAAAAGAATAATACCCTATGCTGGGATTCTCAGCATTATATAGAGTTTTTGTTCGGAATATAAAAGCGACAAAGTCTCTGTTCGGAATGGCACAAGGATTCACCCAGTCGCACTGTATGATGAGTTAAACCCTTATTATTGGCAAGGGAGCTAGGTCCTTGGATTTTTTTGGAGTTGTCTATAAATTTTAGCTATTTTAAAGGGTTTTTTATTTTGCAAAATCCAAATTTAGGTGTGTTTTATTTGGATTTTTGATGGTAGAAATGGATTCAGCAACCTCAAAAATTTATAAAGCACCTAAAATTCTAAAATTTGATAGTTGTAACATGGATTTTGAAAAATTATGGCCGGATTTTTTCAAAATCTTACTCAGAAAATTCATCTATTCAGACTCTATAATTTTTAAATTACTCCAATCTGGAAAGTACACTTATTTCATCCTCCTGCTATCTAAGAAAAACATACTTGCTACTCCACCCCAAATTCTAAAATATAAACACCTATATAATGTAAGAATAGCATAAAAAAATTCATCATAAGAAGAATAATACCTATGCTGAGATTCTCAACATTATATAGAGTGTTTGTTCGGAATATAAAAGCGACAAAGTCTCTGTTCGGAATGGCAAAAGGATTCACCCAGTCGCACTGTATGATGAGTTAAACCCTGATGTCGGCCGGAAGGATTATTGGCAAGGGAGCTCGGTCCTCCACCGCCTATCATAGAGGTAAATAGTATGGGACAAATGTTTATAAATAGCGTGAGTGGCACGATGAATTTGTGAACCAAAGCTGCGACAACTACCAACGCTCAGCAACAAGGTAATATATTCGATTTGAAAGAGTGGTTTACCGTGTTTATTTGGTTAGATTGAAAGTTCTTTGAGAGGACTTTGTCGTCTCCAAAACCCATTCGAATCACTGGAAAGTTATACCATGCAATCAGTGAAATCAGTCAATATTTCGGAAATAGAGACGAGAAAAATGACAAGGAGTAAAATATTGAAGAGAAAAACAAAAACAAAAGCAGCTTTAAACATGTAAAATATTGTATTTACATATATATTTAATTATGGATTAGTTAAAATGTTAAACATGTGATAGGCTCAATTGCATTAGTCAAGTGTGACACCTATTTTATGTAGTGATCACTTCAACTGTGAATTAATATACATAAATGTACACATTGTGAATTAATATATAGAGACATACAATTTGTGTGTGTGTGAGAGAAGTACCATAATAAGTGACAATAGATGCATAAACTTGATTGTGTGGTATGAGTTAACTATGCACAATACGGAAGCCACCAAATTTGATGGTTGGTAGAAATAACATTACATGCATGTCTATGATATCTTTTACCATTTTTATTAATAAATTTTATTTTTAAGTATTTGTTCATTAAATGCTGTGTAAAAGTATGATTCATTTCACTGTAAATTGGAATAAATCTATTTTGACTTTGATTTTTCGTTTTGTTAATAGAAGTTTGAATGAATTTGATATATAACATCGTATGTGAGGATTTAGGGATTTTATGGATATGGATTTAGGGATTTTATGAAGAAGAGCAAGGAGGAAGATCAATCCAATTTAAGTATGGGTTGAGCAAGCAAAATTGTTGTGGTTTTTGAGGTAAGATGAAAGAGGAATCTTGATGAGAATTACTACATAAAATGTGAATGATATATTGAGACCAACATACTAGGAGTATGAAAAACTTCATGGAAAGATGATGCCTAGGATATCTAGTGAAAATAGGGGTGGGGGGTTTAGTTGAATAATTGTACTAGAAGAGGATTCAAGAAATGATTTTTGGGAGAGAAAAGGAGTTAGGGTATCCTTTAGTTGTTTCCTTTGATGATGGGTGGAGTTTCCACTTAAAATGTTGGACGTTGAACTAAATCCTCACATAGTTCAACTACAAAAAATCAAACATAATTATGAATAATTGTGGAAATATTCATGTATTCAAATGCTATAAGTTTATTGAGTGAATCCCTATGGGAAACTCTAAAGGGATAATTGGGATTACCATGTTCCTATGTTTTTTTAAAAGCTAGATAATTAACTTCTATTACTTCGTAAAAATAAATAAAGTACAATAAGAGTCATCTGGTTGGCCTGCCACAAGGGAAACTAGATTAGCCATGATGAAATTTGGTTTGGTACTAGTGTTAACAACCAAAAAAGAATAAAGTTATCCAAGGAGAGAGAGGCATGCCCTGAGGGTGTGGGAAACTAAAGCCTTCTACTATTTTAAAAACATAGCACTAGTTGAGAGGTTGATATTACAGTCGAAAATATATTTTAACATCTTGCAACATAAAAAGAGGTTAACTATGGATAAGCTAGAATAGAATACCAAAGCATAACTATATTAACCTTTTTTTTTAACAAGAGCGGTTATTTTTTTATTTGGGAAAACATGGTTGGGCTTACGCCTAATCAACCCATCATACAAAGCCAAAGTGCTCAAATTTCAGAAGTGCCCTAATTCCAACTATTAAAATATACAAGAAGCTGCCAGCTTACGGGATGGGAGCCCAAATAGGAATATCATCATTCTGAATCAAATCTGCAAGGGCTAAAAGACAGCCGACATTGGCCCTATAATCAGCTTCCTGATTTAGACTCTGGAGGATGTGGAAATAGGAGGCAGAGTTGAATTTTTGCAGCAATATTCGAACTCGTTGTAAAATCTTATTTAACACCACATTATTGAAATGTCCATCAGTGTTTAAGAGTTTGATGAGGATTTTTGAGTCTCCAAAAATTTGGATATCATGATCTTTATTCCCATAAGCTATTTGGAAAGCTTTGAGCAAACCTAATAGTTCAGCCTGGTTATTTGTACCCTGCCCTAACCCCCAACTGGAACTGCCCTTTAACTGACCATCTGCAGCATAGAATACCCCTCCGGCTCTAGCTCTCCCTGGATTTCCTTTAGCTGCCCCATAAAAAAAAATAGTGTCTTTACTTTGATTCTTCCACCACTAATAGAACTCGGAATCGTTATGTCGTAGCCTCCACTCAGGGTTACTAATAGGACGAACATAAATCTTTTTCCTAGTACATTACATTGGATCACCAATCCAACTGATTTCTGCAGGAAGAAGCTTGTAATTATGATTAAGGGGATGATTTTCTACAGTTTCCAAAAGCAATGCCTTGGCTTTAGCAACAACAACTGCTGGGGTACTCAATTTGTTTTGGAAGATGCCTTCATTTCTGGCTAGCCACACTTCCCAACAAAGGTATTTAGGGACTTCCTACCAAATCTTGGACCATAAAGATTTACTCTTAATCACCCGAGGCTAACGTTCTGTCCAAGTGGAAAATAAGAAGACAACATTGCACTGAGCTGTAGTTTGAACGTTGAGACCTTGCAAAGCTAGTTGCCACACCTCTTGCATGAATGGACAATCAATGAACACATGGTCAATTGTTTCCTCGGCTGAATGACAGAGTGAACATTTGTGCAGCCCTAATATTCCCCGCTTTGCAAGGTTCTCACCTGTCAATATTCTTTTGTGCAGTAGAACCCAGCTGAAAAAATTAATTTTAGGTATACCAAATGAATCCCATACCTGCTTCCAGATAGCGTTTGACTGAGTCTGAGAGTGTTGCGTCTGAAGAGCAGCAAATCCAAGAGCTGCTGTGTATTCTCCCATCATTCCCTAGCCCCATTTATCCATTGATCTTATATGCATCGGGGCTAATCCAAAAAGAGCTTCCAGCAGCTAGTTCACTTGCTCGATCATCCTATCCGGCGGCCTGGGCAGGTTCCATTCATGCCAATTTCCATCATGATCCCAATTTGAGATATATGCGACCTTGAAGATGCCATGTTGGGTGAGCCAGCTGCTAGCTTGTGAAATTCCTCATGCTGCCTAAGAGGTGGTCGTCCCATTATTTTATCATTCCAAAGTGAAATCCATTTTCCATTACCTGGTATACAGTAGAGATATTTTTTAAAAAACTCCCAACCACAATTGCATAATTTCCACATCGTGGTGCCTTTGTTGGTTGTAGCTTCATCCATACTAGATTCTGAGACATAGTGCAGGTATTTTTTTATTAGAACTCGGCTAACCGGATGATTGGGATTTGAGAAAATATTCCATAGCATCTTGCCACCAAGAGCCAAATTCGCAAGCCCTAGATCTCTGACTTGCAGACCTCCTTCAGTAAACGGTTTTTTCACCACTTCCCAACACACTAAATGAAACTTTTTATGTTTCCCATTTCCACCTTGCCACGGGAAGGTTCTCATGGGCTTTGCCACCTGCTCAGTTATCATTTTAGGAGCCAATAAAAACACTGCTTGATAGAGAGGCAGAGAGGAAATGACTGATTTATTGAGAATTAGTTTCCCAGCTTTGGTTAGACACTGCCCTCCCCAGGCTGTAATTATGGATTTAATTTTGCTTATAATCTCGAACCAATGAGTGGCCTTGGTTATGCCCAGGGTTAATGGGAGGCCCAGATATTTAATAGTATCCCAATCTGCAAAGCCAACATAACCTAGATACTGAGCAATACGTTGAATGGTAGCATGATTCACATTCTAGCCATAAACTGCACATTTCCTCTTATTGAGAAGGGCTCTAGAAACTTTGTAGAAACTTTGTGTAACATCATTGAATACCCTTGTGATTTTGACAGAGGCTCCTCCCAGAAGGAGAGAATCTTCTGCGAATAAGGAATGATTAATGGGGTCAATATCTTTCATCACTCTTATTCCTGGAATTGTTCTTGCAGCCTTCTCTGCATTCAACTTTCTGCTGAGGGAGTCTACCATCAAAATGTATAAGAATGGGGACAGAGGGTAGCCCTACCTTATACCCCGATAACATTGGAAGTAATTGGCAGGCCTACCATTCACTAAAGGCGCTATCCAAGGCCTACCTATACAAGCTTTGATCAACTTTACAAAATCGGGGCTAAAGCCAAAATATAGAAGAACTTGAAACAAGGAGTGTCTTACCCAGTCGAAGGCATTCGCCATGTCAAGCTTAATAATCATCCCTTGTTCTTTGTGTTGGTGGCTGGAGTGAATGGTTTCCTGCACTATGGTCACATTATCCATGATATTCCTACCTTTCACAAACCAAACCTGATTGGAGGAGATGAGATTACCCAGCAATGGCTTGATTCTATTGGCAATAAGCTTTGACAGGATTTTATAAGATGCATTGCACAGCGAGATAGGCCTAGAAACCTATCGAAGGTTCCAGGATTTGATTCTTTAGGGATTAAAGCAAAAAATGTAGAGTTAATGCTGCCTCCGACCTTGGATTTTTGGAGGAATCCCCTGATCATATGGAGTAAATCCACCTTGATTAAATCCCAACAAAGTTTGTAAAAATGTATGGAAAAGCCATCCAGACCCGAGGCTTTGTCTAGCTCCATTGTCCAAATAACATTGCTAATTTCAGTTTCAATGAAGGGCTTTAAGAGACCTGCATTCTCATTCTGGCCTACCAGTCTTGGAATATGAGTGAGGAATTCAGTAAATTCCTCCTCCGTGTCCATTCCTTTTTTAGTAAAAAGATCACGAAAATGAGAAGTTGCTGCCTCTTTTAAATGAGCTAATTCTTTGTGGATAGACCCATCAGAAGCAGTAATTTCATCCAAGTGATTACGAGAGAGTCGAGCTTCGAATTGTTTATGGAAAAAAGGTGTATTTCTATCTCCCGATTTTAGCCAGAGGCTTCTCGATCTGAGTCTCCAATATTCTTCTTCCTGCCTGAAAGATTGAAGTGTAATACGTTGGGTTGCTTGTTCCTCTTGAATGGAAAAATGGGTGATGTCTTTGGTTTCCATTTCCAATTGCAATTCTTCCAACTGATTGGTTGACTGTTTTCTACAGCTCATTGGTGAAACAATGGGCTTTTCTATCCAATTCTTTAAAGCCACTTTGGCAGCCTTCATTTTCTACTCCCATACATAGCTAGGCGACCCAGTAACAGTAGTTCTCCAGGAATTATGGATAGTTTCCTCAAAACCATCTCTTTCATCCCATAAAGGATTAAACCGGAAGGGGATTGGTCCCAATTTTTTTTCCTCCTCAAACTGCAGCAGGATAGGCTTATGGTCCGAAGTCAATTTTTGCAAAATTTTGGAGGAGATTATATGTTTTCCAATCAGAAAAGAACTCTGAATTAAGAATCTATCCAGCCGGGCTGATATGTGATGATCCCCAACGCGATTGTTGGTCCAGGTATATAATCCTTTTTTTGGTTTAATATCTAATAAATCCCAATGCTGAAGAATATCCTCAACTAAAGGAAGGGCTTGATCTCGATTAGAATTTCCACCACATTTCTCCTTTGGTTCAAAAACAAGATTGAAGTCACCTGCAAGAATGATATTCTTGGGTGATCTTGACTCAAGGAAGACAGACAGAGATTGCCAATACTCTCTCTTTTCAACATAATGGACAGGTACATATAATTTGACAAGATAGAAGGACATCTTATTCACTTTGTGTCTGAGTTCAGTATATATCCAATTCTATGTCTCATACGAACTTTTGAGATGGAATTTATCCTCCTCCCACATAGTAGCTAGCCCTCCGGAGGATCCCCTAGCACTGGCTGCTTTCCCGACATTCTTTTTCCAATTCAATTTACTGATAAGAAGAAGAGCTTCCCCTTTGATTTTAGTCTCTTGGAGCATGAGGATCTCAGAAAACTCAGATTTCATCATATTTTTAACTGCTTCAACTTTTAAAGGATTCCCCAGTCCTCGACAATTCCAAGAGACTAAATGCATTACTTGCTGGCTGATGGGGGTACAGCTCCTCCCTTGGGAGGTTTGTTTCTGGTATTTCTGCCAATAGATATCTCAATTGTTGATTGACTGCCTTTCATTTTTTTCCTCTCCGCTTCTTCTGCTCTTGTCTCTCGGTGAGATTTTCTCCCTACTCTTTTCAATGGCCTCTTAAAGGTCTCATCTTCCAAAGAGCCTGAGATCTCTGGGGATTTCTTTCTTATCATTTCAACATATGAGAGAGGACTTGTAACTCCAATATGGGATCCATCCTATAGAGATGCAATATCTTCATGGGATTTGGCTTTAGCAGTTGGGTTGGGATGCTGTTCATCCTCTTCTGCGGTTGAAACTAAAGATTCCTCTAGAATTCTGATATTTTCAAATGGATTTTTGGATGCCTCCATCCTTGGTGGTCCTGAGCTCCCTTCACCTTGTGGCTGGATAGAGGATGGGCCTTCATTTCCCATAGTATTTCCTTTTCCTTTTGGTCTGCTGACTTGTTTTGCTGCAATTGGCTTATGGGCTGGGGTCCATTGATTGCCTCTTGCATTGTCTACTTCCTCCCCTCCCTTCTTTTTGCAGTGCCTGAAAAAATGTCCATACCCATGGAAAAATCGACATTTAAATGGTAGTTGCTCGTAATCTAACTCTTATATGTACGACCAATCCGCCACTGTGATTTTTATTGCTCCAGGCAACCCTACTTCCAAATCCACCTCCACACAAATTCCAGTGCAAGTGTACTGATCCTTCCTCTCTCCCTGGTCAATGTAATTCCCTAGCTTATTCCCTATAGCTTCCAACGATTTGGGGTTCCAACAGTGCAAGGGTAGGTGAGGCAAGCGAACCCAGACTGGGACAACCGAGGGCACGTCTTGCGTCGGATCAAAATTTGGTGTCCATTTATTCAGATATAGACCCTAAGGACCCATAAAATAAGGTCCATTCCTGAAAATTAAGTTTCTGTCCTCTACATTGGAAAAAAAAAATGAAGAAACCCTTACCCACTAGATGACTGTTGATGCCGTCTTGGGTCAATGTTCACCAGTTTCTTTGCACCCAATTATCCACTGCTTTAGGTGATGTCCAGAGGCTAGTGAACTGCCCTATCAGCCCTCTTTCTGCTAGATTCAATGCTGATCTGCATGGGTCTTTAGATGGTAGGTGGACAATAGGAATGCTGGCCATTCTTTTAAAAAAATTCTGCTGTTGCTCACTCTGGGGTCGTTTCCCACAGGCAGCCACTAGATTTTGGAATGCAACAATTTTGGGCATGGGAGGGAGGGCCTCAGAGCCCCCTCCAGCAGCCATTGCAACTTGGGTCAGAGTAATTTCCTATGTAATCCCTTCTCGATATCGATCTTTCCATTCCTCTTCGCGTGAAGATCTCAGATCCTGACTGCGTGGAGGTTATGATGTTTCTTGGAGCGTTTTCAAACTTCCTGTGTAAACATCCAAAAAATAACTAGATTAACTTTGATGACCTTCATATGAGGGATTTTAAATGGGATTGGAGGGAGTCATACCAAACCCGTGATGCTCCACCTGAAGTAGATTATTCATCACGTCTACTAAGATATCCAACTTGCTATATTGGATTCTTTCTATTTCCTCTCTCATTTCCTTGATTTCCATTAGGATTCCAGTGCGCAAGTGGTTTCTTTCCATGAGTGACCGAATGAGAAGATTTTTCATGGTCTAATAAGGATCAATGACTCAAGAGGAGGGAATCCCTTAAGCATTGGATTTGTACCTAGAATCCTCCTCCCCCTTTCCTTCATCCTTATCTATATCTTTCTAAAGGAGAAGCTCTTATTCCACTTCTTCTATTTCCTCGCTAATTGAGAAGAGAATTTCCCTTTTAAAAGTTTCCTCCATTGAAAGAGGTCGATTACTTCCTCTTCCTCACTAGCTATGAGCTCATTGATGGATAGACATGGTAGCAATACTCCTTGTATAAAAAAACCAAAACATAGACAAAAATCCATCCCAACTAAGAAGGGGCGAAGAAGAAAAGGGTTATCTCTGAGAGAGCTCTGTTCCACTATTCTACTAGCTTTCACCCTAGATAAATTGATGCCCATAACTACCAAACATACCTTCATTATAATGTTGTGCCTCAAATTAAAATCTATGTATTGAACCTTGTCATGTCCCATGCTCCACCACTTGAGCTCGCTTGTGTTCCAGAGGGAGAGAGCTTGCATAATAGACTCAATCCATCCACCTTGAGTCTGCATTTGCATTAAGACTTATGAATCTTATGTTGGAGACTTATATTCTTTGCATGTGGATTGTGTAGTCATCCATGGGGTGTTAATTGTACATAACATGTAGATTATGAATTCATGCATAAGGTATTAGCTACACTAGGTGTAAATCAATATCCAATATCCAATTTTGGTCCATTTTTATGCTTTTCAACCAATGGTTTCAACCAGCTGTAATGTAATCCCAATTAAGGGATTATGGTTATAATCTAATCTAGGTTAGTGTATGACGGTTTTGGAGTTTGTGACATATCTAAATATTGTATTGTGAATGATTACGAAGATACAATGAAGAAGATAGAGTTGTGGATCTAAGATTTGTTGGTTTTTCTTGGTTAAGGGTTTCTAGGATAAATATGCATGTATTATGTGCGGGTCATTGTTTATTTTTTGTTTACTTAAGAATCTATATACACCGGTTTTATTAAAAGTGTTTAAACCTTACATTTGATATTATAGCTTAATTGTTTGTTTTAATGGAATACCTTTGTTGCTAGGGTTTAGCTTGTTCTTAATAGAGCATGTTTAACTTAGGTTTTTGTTAAACCTAGTTTCAGTGCGATCTATAGAAATGATTCTCGTGTGAAAGAGAATGGAAAGTAGTTTTGAAATAGAGATTGAGAAATTTAATGATTAAAACTTTAATCTATGGAATCTCAAGATGGAAGACCTTCTTGTAGATAAAGAAAAATGGCTTCTTGTGGACTCTGGTACTACACCTACAGGCATGGGGAGAGAAGACTAGTAGAATTTGGATAAGAAGGGAAGTAGCTCTACAAAAATATGTCTTTCATATTCTATGTTATTGAATGTCTCAAGAAAATCCACAACTAGGGTTGTATGGGATAAGTTAGGGATTTATATCAATCTAATAACTTAAACAAACTTTTCCTTTGAAATAAATTACATACTTCATATTGATAAATGTATGATGACTCTATGACATAGCATCTCAATACATTTAATGTTGTGGCAAGTAAGTTGTTACTTGTTTATAGTAAAATTTCTGAAGAAGATAAGTGCATTGGTTTATTTTTATTTTCTATATTCTTGGGATATTCTAGTTGTAGCTACTGGGAGTAATGCAACTAGATTAAAGATTGATGATGTAGTTGCATCCTCATTATTCGAAGAAATGAGATGGAAAACCATGGATAGCTAGGACAAGGATGTCTTGTTTATGAGATGTATCCTTGTAGATAAAAATAAAGTGAATCGAGGGATACATAAGAGTCTAAATGGAGGTCTAAATATCCCATAAAAGCTATAAATAAATGTTGAAGTTGTGGAAAATATATGCATATGAATAATGTTTGTACATCCAAAAATATTGATAAAAGTAAGGGATCTGATGATGCTCCTTCCAAAGAAGGGAAGGCCTTCTCAAGGGAAAGAGGGAATGTTTACTTGGAAAATACAAGTGCACATTTTGATCATGATGCATGGATGATTGACTTGTGTGCATCCTTGGATATGAGTCTCTCACGGGTAGTGGTTTTGTGAATATGAAAAGTATAATGTAGGTGAGGTCTTCTTAGGAGATGACTTGATAGCCAACATAATGGGACATGGCACTCTAAGGAAAACATATTCTAGTGGAGGTTTTTATAGAGGATTTTAGTTTTACAAGATTGGGAAAAATTATTGAAAAAATCCTGTAAAACCTTGGCAATTGGTCAAAGAGGGTTTAGTGAAGGTCATAATGGATGTTCATTACAAATTAAAAACCCTAGGCGAATGGAGGTTATAGAGGATTTCTTCGATCAATGCATATATACAATATGAATGCATCAATGTGCCTAAACATCAAAGCATTTTATATTATCATCCGCACTACAGTGTCATGTAAATTTAACTATAAATACAATTGTTCTTGGATTGTTGGTTTTTGTGGACTTCGATGCACTTATTATACATAATCACACCAGTGCTAATGTTATATATACAACACCGATGTTGATTCTTACTTGAGCATTGTGATACCAAAGAGTTGATAATAATTAGAAGCACATGTGCAATTTATCTGATAAAAAGTACCGGTGTGCCAGATTGTAAAAAACACTGCACAATTAAATACGCACTCCCCACACTATTTAGTGAATTAAAAAAATACACTGTACCAATATGTCTATACTTTAATTAATTATAAAAAATCAAATAATTTTTTATAATAATATTAATAATTGAATATTATTTATTGTGTTTGGATATAATGAGTATATTAATGTGTTATACCATTGGATTACACATCTTCTCATTGCAATATTTAAGCATCCATATATTTATTTAATAACATAACATTTAACAACAATGGACAATGCAATAGAATAAGAAACCCATTTTATTATATATGAATAAGAATCCCTTTTTCATACAAATGAGAAAATATAAAGGTCCACAATAATCAAAATATCAATAAGTAATTACACTTATTGGTAACATGTGGTTGTCCAAATGGGACAATAATCCAATTCATTAAACAAAATGCTTGATTTTTATAGCCAAACATTTAAAAACATACAACTTGCAAGAACATTCAGTTATATTGATCCTCATTCTTCACTCGAACTACTGCCATAATTGATCCGGACGCTTGCATGGCTCATTTCTTGATCACTTTTAGGTGATATTGTACTTGGATTACTTGACCCAATGTTTTGTTTATTGGCTTGATTTTGTTCTTCTTTGTCATTTTCCATCTATAGACATAGAAATAAAGTATAATGAGTATATCGATATTTATAATATAATATGTATAATTTTGTAAATTGAAAAGAATACCATAGAAAGAATTTATTCATAAACAATACACATTCTTTCAAAGTCATTTCTCATTCCATCTCTCAACAACTCTTTTGTTGGCTCCACTCCATACTTTGTTTCCTGCAAGTTTTATATGCCACAACAAAGCACAGATATTATAAATAATATTAATGTTTCTTGTTGTTCCATTAATTATAAAGTGGGGGAAGTAAAACAACATAACTACGTACAAATTTCACAATTAACTTTTGATATTGAAACATATATTCACAACCCACACTTAACCCAATGTCAATAAAGTTTTCATATTGATGTTCTTTGTATGTTAACACCTATTAGAATACATCCAATATATTCACAACCCACACTTAACCCAATGTCAATAAATTTTTCATATGGATGTTCTTTGTATGTTAAGACCTATTAGAATACATCCAAGGACAAGTGTAAATTAATTGAAGTATAAAAATTACATGACAAATATGAAACCTTAAATAAGGAAAACACAAGTTATACTCACAAACTTTGTAATAAACCTTTTCTTCATTGTCATCATATTTTATGTGTTGAATGGGTTCCATTTTATTTTATTTTCTCCAATGAAAGAAATGAGAATTAATATTTTAGGCAATAATTAAATTAATTTTACATAAAAGAAGAAAACAATGATTATATATGTTTGATGAATGTTGTTGTTGAGATGGCTCCTCCTACGATGCAAGTATGTTCATTTACTTTACCATATCCTTGTACACTTTTTTGGACATCCCTATTTCCATGTTTCAAATTTCACCTCGCTCGTCCTTTCAAATTTTCGTAATCTTCTCGAAAAATAAAAGTTCCCCAAAAAAATTGTTATGTTGATATGGAAGTAAATATAGTTGAAATATTAATTTTGAAATTTGTTAAAGTAATATATACATATTTTATAGAAAAACATATTTAGAAATAATATTTTTATTGCTTTGAAGGTTAAATCGAGTGGTCATGAACTAGACGTGATATCTCTCCCTTGATGTAGGGGAGGTCATAGGTTCAACTCTCTTCAATTCATCGATCCCTACATAGCATTCAACAATGTGAAATAGAACGTTTGAAACGTGTTAGTGATTGTTCGTAATAAGTACATTATTATTGAAATTTCAAAGATAAACTTCAAGTTGATCACCTTTTGATTCACTTGATTCATCTCTGTGCAACGATTTCATCAAGGTTTTACACTCTTTTGCACTAATATTACAAACAATATTATTTAGTTTCTTCAAGTTTTTTCTTTGAATGGCACACATTAACCAATACACATCATTTAAACTAAAAAATATTTTTTTATGTTCTTCATAATGCATTGTACATATTAAGAAGAACAGAAAGAAATAATTGAGATGAATAGTAAGAAGTTACATATTTGAAATTTCTCCTTTGTAGAGTTGTATGGGATCTACAGTCCCTTACAAATTTGGCTCTTCATAAAAATTAGGCCACCACAAAGTATTATATCTCTTGCACATGTCTCCCCTCAAACTTTTGAAGAAATAATAAAATAGTGATTAGGGTTTCTCATTATAAACTCACTTTTAGAAAATGAAATTCTCACTCATTTTTTGCTTAATATTTTAGTTCATTGATGAAAAAGGAATGCTTTTTTTCCATAGTTTAATGCACTAAAATAGTAAAGTGCACCAATGTGATGAAAATATGTAAAAATGCCTCGCATTAATATAAAATAGAAAAATACAAATGCAATCATCCTGTATTAAATTTTTGCGGATATTTTCTTTGTGAAAGTTATTGCAGGTGTTTCTTTTTGGCGCTTATCATAGTTGAACACATCAATGTGGTTTACTTATATGTATGCAATGGTCTAGTAATATGTAATAAACACACCAGCTACATTAAAAATCCCTTTGAATGTCTATTTGAAGTTAAAATGTTACATACATCGCAAACTTTCTTTTGAGAATATAGAAACATTAATTACAATACTCCATAACATACACATGTTTCTTAAACTCTCACCATATAGTTAAACGGGGTTTCAAAGCTCTACTTGAAGTTAGATTGTTATATTCTTCTCAAACTTTCTTTTCATAATGTAAACACGTATTGATTGTTGAACCAACTCAAATGTGGGGAGAAAACTGTTAGGTTTGGAATAACTCCAAGCTAAATGTTTTTATTGAGCAAAGATGGTTTGTTTATATAGGTGAGAGAGGTGACATTTTGGCTTTAGATTCCCAAGGTATGTGCCTCTTCATCTTCGTAACTAAACAATAATATTTGAAATATATTTACATTATACCTCAATCCCATAGGATTAGGTATCCAAAATCCCCCCCCCCAAATCTGAAGGAGTGTTTGTGAGTCTAAGCATCTTTCTAAATTTTTCGAGCTTCTCTTTTCCGAGCGCTTTGGTGAAGGTGTCTACAAATTGATCATTTGTGGAACAATGTCTCAATTGGATTGTCTTGGAATTTACATGATATTGAATTAGATGGTACTTTGTGTTGATGTGCTTGGTTCCATCATGGAATATAGAATTCTTGGCCAACTTGATTGCAGAAGTATTTTCAACCAGTAGAGGAGTAGAATTCACCTATTTCTCCTGCAAATCTTCAAATATTTTCATGAGCCACACAATATCCTTTGTTGGTTTTTTCATTTCCAAATATTCTTTCTCTATTGTGGAGTCTACTAGAATAGGTTTTTTACTTGATCTCCAAAAGGAAGATGTTGATCCAAGACTCATGAGATAGCTTGAAGTAGACACTCCATTCTCTTTATTTCCATCAAAGTCTAAATTATAATATCCAAGCAGTTTGAATTCATCCACCTTAGAATATTTGAGTCCAAAATCTTCAGTCCCCTTCAAGTATTTTAAAACTCTTTTTTCAGGAGATCAATGTCCCTCACAGGGTTTTTACATGAACTTGGAAAGGATCCCAACAACAAATGAAATATATGGTCTGGTGGTGGTAAGGTAGATAAGAATCCCCACAAATAATATGTACTTGGTTACATCCTCAAATTCATTCCTTTCTTTTGATGTGAGCTTTAGGTTATGTTCCATTTTAACAGAGAGAGGGTTACACTCTATCATGCCCGACTTGTTCAATAATTCTCTAGTGTACTTCTTACAAGAGATGGATATGTACTTTGGATTTTGGGTCACTTTGATTCCCAAGTAGTAGTGAAGGTGTCTCAAATAATCTCAAATCCTTTCTTCAATTCTTTCTTTATGAATGCAATGTATCTTTTATCGTCCCCTATCATCAACAAATCATCTACATACACTACAAGATATACAACATATATTCCAATTTATTTTACAAACAATGTTGCATCATGAAGATTTAAGTGTTTGAGATTTAATTTCAGAAGATGCTCAGTTAGATTTTCATACCATATGTGGGGTGCTTGTTTCAATCCATACAAGGAATTTATGAATTTGCATACCTTCTATTATTGTCCCTTCACAATAAATCCTTTTGGATAATACATGAAGAAATTCTCTTTCAATTCTCCATTCAAGAAAGCAATCTTCACATCCAATTGATGAAATTTCCACCCATTCTATGTAGCCAAATACAATAGAGTGTTAAGATTCAATATGCTAAGACAGAAAATATCAGCATTGCATTTCATTTCACAACAATAGCATATACAGGATCACTAAAGAAACAAAAAGCACAACATAAACACAAGATACACAGATTTATCCTGGGAAACCCTCATGGGGTAGAAAACCCAGCAAAGCTTCCTCAATATAGATGATCAACAAATACAAAGATGTAAACCAAAGACATGAGATCCTCCTCCTCCATAACATACTCTCTCACACAAGTGCGCCACTCACAAGTGAATGAATGAGAGTGATAAGTGAGGAACATCCTCCTCTACTTATACTTGTTCCCCGACTGACTTTTACACAAGCTAGGTCGGCCCCAACTTAATTACTGGGTTACACACCCCACTACAAATGACTGGGCCGACCCCTCTAGGGTGGTCTAATAACCCTTTGACCCACATAACACATACAGGGCCGACCCCCACTAGGGAATTCTAATAACCCAAGTTACCACAATCCGATGGAGGAATAAACATCTCCGGATATACAATAAGATCTTCACGGAGGAATAAAACATCTCTGGAATAATAAAGTACAAATATAATATTCTTAGAATTTACAATATCTCAACACTCCCACTTAACGAGAAGGATATTATAACAACATCTGCAGGAGCAAGGAGTCATCAACATCATACATGATACATCTATAAATCATTGGAATCTTTCTCAACATCATCAGCAACTCAACCAGTTACTGGAATATCTTCAAGATCTTCAATACTGGAACATCAACATCTTCAGTATTGAATCTTCTGCAGCACTTGAACAGCTACAACAATATCATCATCTGGATCCTCACGATCAACAGCATCGTTGTCACACGATCATCATCATCATCATCGTCATCATACAATCATCAGCATCGTCATCATCGTCATCATACAATCATCAGCATCATCATCACATTCGATCTACAACATCTGGATCATCATCTCGATCTACAACATCTGGATCATCATCTCGATCTACAGCATCTGGATCATCATATCAATCTACAGCATCTGGATCATCATCGTAGCATACTCTGCAATACACACGATCCAATTACAGGATGATCAATCCCACTCTCTTTAGGAAATAGGTCCATGGATGATACAATCCAGATCAAGTTCCAGGATGATCAATCCTTATCTCTTTAAGACAAGTCTCATGTCTAGGGACGATGCAATCCGGTTCAACTTCCAGGAGGATCATTCCTTATCACTTTAAAACAAGTCTCATGTCTAGGGACGATGCAATCTCGATCAACTTCCAGAAGGATTACTCCTTATCACTTTAAGACAATTCTTATGTCTAGGGACGATGCAATCTCGATCAACTTCCAGGAGGATCATTCCTTATCACTTTAAGACAAGTCTCATGTCTAGGGACGATGCAATCCCGATCAACTTCCAGGTGGATCATTCCTTATCACTTTAAGACAAGTCTCATGTCTAGGGACAATGCAATCCCGATCAACTTCCAGGAGGATCATTCCTTATCACTTTAAGACAAGTCTCATGTCTAGGGATGATGCAATCCCATCACGTACATTTTGGACCAAAGGCTCATGGATGATGTAGTCCTCTCACGTACCTTTTGAACCCAGTTCACGGACGATGCAGTCCTTTCACGTACCTTTTGAACCCAGTTCACGGACGATGCAGTCCTCTCACATACCTTTTGAACCCAGTTCACGGACGATGCAGTCCTTTCATGTACCTTTTGAACCCATTTCACGGATGATGTAGTCCTCTCACGTACCTTTTGAACCCAGTTCACGGACGATGCAGTCCTTTCACGTACCTTTTGAACCCAGTTCATGGGCAATGCAGTCCTCTCACGTACCTTTTGAACCCAGTTCATGGACGATGCAGTCCTCTCACGTACCTTTTGAACCCAGTTCATGGACGATGCAGTCCTCTCACGTACCTTTTGAACCGAGGTCCAGGGACGATGCAGTCCTATCTTCAATTCTCGGAGACATTTGTCTACGGATTAATTCTAGGACCGAAGTCCGGGGAAGATACAATCCCCACCTGTCCACTCAAAACTTCATTTTCAGAGACCTATGTCTACGGATCAATTATGGGACCAAAGTCCGGGGAAGATACAATCCCCACTTGTCCACTTAGGACTTCATTCTCGGAGACATCTGTCTACGGATCAATTCTGGGACCGAAGTTCAGGGAAGATACAATCCCCACCTGTCCACTCAGGAATTCATTCTCGGAGACATCTATCTATGGATCAATTCTGGGACCGAAGTTCGGGGAAGATACAATCCCCACTTATCCTCTCAGGACTTCATTCTCGGAGACATTTGTCTACGGATCAATTTTGGGACCGAAGTCCGGGGAAGATACAATCCCCACCTGTCCACTCAGGACTTCATTCTCGGAGACATATGTCTACGGATCAATTCTGGGACTGAAGTCCGGGGAAGATACAATCCCCACCTGTCCACTCAGGACTTTATTCTCGGAGACATCTATCTACGGATCAATTTTGGGACCGAAGTCCGAGGAATATACAATCCCCACTTGTCCACCAAGGACTTCATTCTTGAAGACAACTGTCTACGGATCCTTTTAGAACATGTGTTCAAGGATGATGCAATCCCCTTGTCAACTTAGACCCTGTCTAAGGACCATCCACCAACCTATCTGTCGGCATTACCTCATGTAAGCATATCATCGATACAGGTATCCTCATTATCGACTTCACTGTCGATGCGGGAAATCTCATCATCAGTGTCTACATTACTCCCCCTTTCGAGGAGGGTCCTACCCAGCTTGTCTTGGAAATACTCAAACTTTAATTGAGGTAGAGGTTTGGTTAGTACATCGGTAACTTGTTACAAATTTGAACTTTATAGTTCCTTTCTGTACCATGTCTTTCATATAGAAATGTCAGATCTCTATGTGCTTTGACTTATCATGGAACACTGGATTCTCTACCATCTTGCTACAACTCTGTTTGTCACATAGGATCACAGTTGGGTCTATCTCTAAGTCAAACAATCCTGAAGCCATACCGCTTCACAACTAGCAGAGCAAACAACCATATATTCCGCTTGTGCTGAGAGCCACACTAGACTGCTTCCTACTAAACCACGAGATCATGGAATATCCAAGACAATAACATCCGCTCGATGTGTTATTCCTGTCTGATACACTTCCTACCCAATCAACATCTGAGTAGCCATACAATCTGAAGTCATGATCTCCAAAATAATATAGACGAAAGTCTATCGTACCCTTCAGGTACCTCATCACATGCTTTGCAGCTATCAGGTGAACTTGTCTAGGTTCCACTAGATACTATCTCAAGGTGTTTCACAGCAAAGCATATGTCCGACCTAGTATACGTCAGATACATCAATGACCCAATAATCTGTCTATACAGAGTTACATCCACTAACTCTGATGAGTCATCAGCTAACAACTTCAAGCCAGAACCCATGAGAGTGGCCATGGCTTCACATTCCAACATATCAATTATTCTCAAGATTTCCACAGCATACTTTCCCAGGATGAGAAAGATTCCTTTTGAGCCTTGCCATACTTCCAGACCTAGGAAGTAAGAGATCTTTCATTTTCATTTCTGCAGCCATCTTTTTTTTTTTTTTCATGGTCTGTTTGTAAAAATAGATCATCCACATACAGTGATAGTATGACAGGTTCATCATTCGTAACGGATCAACTTTAATTTTGGTAAACCCTCCCTTTGAACATCATTCACACTCTGCATTGAGTGATCTTCTACATATCTATCTGTGCCATCTCTCATTAGATGGGTCTACTGATATGAGCCTCAATATCATTCGAACTCTGTGGTGAGTTCCTTCTTGCATCCATGTCATTTGTGTATAGAAACCATATTCAACCTTGTAGCAAAGGTTGAGATCCACATCACCCATGGTGATCATTAAGCTCATCAATTGACTATCGATACTGGGTACCCGTACAGAGATTTCTTCAATTGAATCCTTGATTCACACTTCTTCTTCAATTACATCATTAAGATAATGGTCTTATCTAGCCACTTGGAGCAAACATCTCATCATGATTCTCTTCCTCTTTCTAAGAGAATCTTCTAGCCACGAGCCTTCTATATTATGTTTGATTTGTAAATCTTTTTGTTGAACATCCATTACTTGTTCGGTGTTCATCATTCTTCATGATCTTTCCTACAAATCAAGATTAAGTACATCATTAGTAATGCTTCATAATCATAAAATCATGTTGACATGATAACCTATTATGCATACAGATATCATTTACATAGTTATGCAACTATCTTGACCAATACTTTGGCACAACACTTTTCCATATCCTATATGCATACAGTGGCTATCTAGATGCCTTCCATCTCTACCAGAACATACTATAAAGAGTGTGCACAGCTCTCAGCATGTCAGCAAAGAGGTTTCATTCTAGACAAGCAACAATGGAATCTTTGTCCAACTTACCAATCATATGCATATTAGTAGTATACTGTTCAATCCTATATGAATGTTTACACTCAGCATGATATATTCTAAATATGCATGCAATCTATTACAAGCAATATCATTTACTGTTTCAAATAAAAACTCAAATACTTATCTTTTATGTTTGTGTGGTTGCCTTCCGCTTGATCTTCTATATGTCTTTTGAACTTCTATTCAATCTGTACCATTGTGCATGCTCAAGTGTGCACTAGTGTCATCCTCATGATCTCATACACAAACATACATTCATCAATATTATCAAAACATTATAATTCTAAATAATCTTGAATATGTGAGGTCATGATCATTCAATACATGGGTATACTAAGATCCTAGCACAAAGTAGGATTCTAACTTGACATAGGAAAACATACCTGGATTAGTATACCTGCTTAGTTATGTCTAACATACTTAAACAATATCTTCTTTGTTCTCTTCAATGATTTAGAGATCCTGTGCTAGAACCTGCATATCTAATAGGTTAAGCATAATAGAACAAAGTCATACATACCAAGTAAGTAGAACTTCTATGTGATCAAAGATTATGGATGAGTCTTTGTCTTCATGTTTTCATGGTCATGGAACTTGATTTGTCTTTCATGATGTACCTGTATCTTGTTAGCAAACAACATCAACCTCATACAACACCACAGTGCATTAGTACAATAATATAGCCCTAATCAATGAATGTCTTCTATCATTCACATACTTTTACTAGGGTGATAAGACAATTCTAACATTAATCAAGATTGTACTAATAAATAATATGAAGACAAACATATTATGAACTTAATCAAGAATCGGATTTCAAGACATACCTGTATCTCCTTAAGTCATATATGTTGAGACTTCTTGTAGTCTCCTTATCTAAGGCCTTAGCCTCAAATCCCCCTGAAACTGGATCTGGAGCTCGATTAGGGTTTGTTAGAGAAACCCTAAAAATTCAATCTTTGACTTTCACACTTCTGAATGGATGGAAGGATGTGTCTTGCTGAGCTGATCAGACTTGCATACTTCAATTTGGAAATCTCCAAAATTTGACCCCTCAAAAGTTTCCTTTGAAACTTCTGGATCTTCTGGACAGGATCTCGAACTAGAGTTTTATGGAGCTCACCCTTATTCCTAATCAAAAGGTTTGATCCAAGGCTCTAAACTCTTATTTTTATGAGGAGATTCCAGTCGTGGTCACAGATTTAAAAAATTCCAACTTTTGCTGAAGCCCTAATTTTCCATCTTTCCGATCAAAATCCTGAACTGGGGTTTGATCAAGCCCGGTCTTCTACCCAACCAAAAAATTCGATCTTGGTATCTAAATTCTGATTTTCCTGAGTAGCATTCAGCCATGGACTCTGATTCCAAAAATTCTAATTTTCTCCGAAACCCTAAATTCCGGAAGCCATGAATGAAAGTGCTCCAAAAATAATTATGTTTTGACGGAAATATGTACCTGATTGTTTCTGCTGTAACTCCATACTTTTCGATCCCCAGGGTCTGAAAACATTTTCTGTGGTATCCTAACCTGTCATCTTTCCATCCCAATAGGTCTGACCTCAATTGGATTTTCTGAGAGAGAGTTATGACAAGTGTCGCAACGTGACCTGTTTATGGGATAAAACAAGAGAGCAAACGTGTACGGTGTGCCACGTGTCACTGATTCAACTTCGGCCTTTGAAAAAGTTTCTTGAGATAGTAGAGTCTGTGTACTACCTGTCACTTTTTATGAAATTTCATTTGGAGATTCCTAGCCCAAGTTATGACCTTTTTTCCTAGGTCCCTTGATTATGACTGAGATCTGGAATAGGCAGAAACCCTAACTTGTACTGATCATAACTCACAAAGTACAACGAATTTGAGGGTGTCCTTTGGAAAAAAGGTACATGAGGATGTTATCTATGACCTGTAAACTTTTCAGATCCTGAAAATCACCAAAATGGATTTATAGCGAAATTTCCACGATGACTGGTTTTTTCTATATAAAACCCTAACCTTCAAATTGTCGTAAGTGAAGCAAGTGTCGTAAGTGCCATACATTGCCTTCCTTCAGGTTAGATATGATACCATGTTAAGATTCAATATTCTAAGACATAAAATATCAGCATTGCATTTCATTTCACAACAATAGCATATACAGGATCACTGAAGAAACAACAAGCACATCATAAACACAAGAGACACAAATTTATCCTAGGAAACCCTCATGGGGTAGAAAACCCAGCAAAGCTTCCTCAATATAGATGATAAGAAAATACAAAGATGTAAACCAAAGACATGAGCTCCTCCTCCTCCATAGAATACCTCTCTCACACAAGTGCGCCACTCACAAGTTAATGAATGAGAGTGATAAGTGAGGAACATCCTCCTCTACTTATACTTGTTCCCCGACTAACTTTTACACACGCTAGGTCGGCCCCAACTTAATTACTGGGTTAAACACCCCACTACAATTAACTGGGCCAACCCCTCTAGGGTGGTCTAATAACCCTTTGACCCACATAACGCATACAAGACCGACCCCCACTAGGAAAGTCTAATAACCCAAGTTACCACAATCCAACGGAGGAATAAACATCTCCGGATATACAATAAGATCTTCACGGAGGAATAAAACATCTCTGGAATAATAAAGTACAAATATAATATTCCTAGAAGTTACAATATCTCAACATAGAGTATGGATGGTAGCCCATTTTATTGTTGGGGAGAAAGTATCTTAATAGTCAATGCCTTATTTTTGTTCAAAAACGTTTTCCACAAGCCTCACATTATGTTTGTCAAGTGAGCCATCTAATTTGTACTTGTTCTTGTAGACCCACTTGCTTTCCATTGGTTTGGTTCCAAATGGAGGGTCCAACAACTTCCATTTCCCATTTTTGATGAGAGCATCATATTCATTCTGCATGGATTCTTTCCACTTATTGTAGCTAGGGTTTTCACCCTAGCTTGTGCAAATGAGCACCTACTAAGGAGAAGGGACTCCTTAGTAGCAGTTCAGAAAAAATAGTAAATGAAAGACAGTACAGTAAAATAGTAATTACTCTAAACATGTGCATAAAACAGAAAAGACAAGATAATAAAAATGGTTGTATTGATTATACCTCCGATGTGAAGGTTGGTGAAGCCTTTGCAGCAGTCCAAGAGGGTTGCTTCCAAGCTCCAGTTTTGTTCCTTTCTCTTTCTCCAAAGGGATTTGGAAATGGGCCAAAGGGGCACTCAAATGTGAAAGTAGCTCAAAGGTGAGCTAGGGTTTCAGGAGTGATTTTGGTAGAGTAAGGGTGTGTTTGACTGTGGATATGAAATGAGGGGCCTCCATCACCTATTTATAGGTTTTTAGTGGTGGAGTGTTGGCCCATGGTTTTGGGAACCATATGGTTTAGGTCAGTTGTATAGGGTTTTTGCTTCCTTTTTCCCTCTTTTTCCTCTTTTTTGTATTTTTTATTCCCTTTTTAGAGGGTTTTTGTTATTTTGGAGAAATTTTGGGGGAAAAATGGGTTTTTTGGCCTTTTGGAGGCCTTTTTAATGGTTTTTTGGAGGATTTTTAATGGGTTTTTTAAGGTTTTGGAGGCAAATATGGTAGGAAATATGGACAAATGAGTCATGTAATGGGGTAGATGAGGTAGTGAGCACTTTTTGTGTGTTAACAGATTGCCCCCTGATGTGTGAGGGCAGGAGCTCATCGTATGGCGGATAGACATCATAAGTCTTTTATGGTTTACCTGGGGTGTGGGGAGGAGAAGAAACGAAATAGAGCTTGGAACAACGGTCCCGAACAAACTGTAAAAACTGAAAGTACATGACCTCAATAATGAATGAGGAATAATCTGAACATATGGACGAGGCGGGCATTCCAATGCTCGTATCAAGATATAGAACAATAATAACAATGGGGTCCAAAATATGGGGACCTGAAATATACATGGCCTCAAATAATGAATGAGGACGAATCTCAATATATGGACGAGGCAGGCATACCCATGCTCGTATCAAGATACATAAAAAATAACTGTGAGGCCCGAAAAAGGGGGACCTAAAAGATACATAGAGAACCACTGTGTACATCATAAGGGTCCAGAGGGGACACAAATCTGGGACATACTGCTGGGATGACCATGTCTGGACTGAAGAACTGATACACTGGAATAAAAACAGTGCTATGGAGTGGGGTACCAGAGGAACTGATGAGCTGCTGGAGCATGGTGACGGGGAGTCATATCCTCAATGGTACACTGAACTGGAACTGAACTGGGTACTCAAGGAAGCATAGAATTGGATGGCTTCCGAATACAATCGCCAATGCAACCCGAACATCCACGGGAACATATAACTGGGTGTTCTGAAGTGACTCACCAATGTACTAGAGTCGGGGGAAATCTGGGGTCTTCGACCAATAACTAAAGGGACATAAACCCTGCGCGATTCTCAACTATGCGATCAAGGTGTTGAAGTTGAGCATGTGAGAAACAACCACTAGGAGAGGCAATGATGACTCCTCTCAAAATGGTCCGTAGGCACTCACCACAGATGGTGATGAGTCCAAGGCGCAGGGACCTCTGGGTCTATCCTCTAGAATAGAGGGGTTGTCGTCGACAGAGGGAGACCTGCAACTAGCAAGACAATGATGTTTCCTTGATAGGAGTGTGAGGTGGAGAACTGAAGTGTGAGAGTACTGATGGTAGGACTGACATACTTTGGGGGATAACTGGGCAAGTAGAGTGGGTGGACTCAAACTTCCTTTGTTCAGAGTATGATGACGCGAGATGATTAGGAAACATATGAAACTGATTGGAGGGAAAGGGATCACAACTGTAATGGATCAAGGATAGTGACTGGGGTGAGTGGTACTCAAGTTGGTGTAAAATGGCAGGAGACTACAGAATACTCTGAACAAAGGTGACCTTACTGGGGGTGCTGCCAAGATGATCGATCATAGTGCCAAGAGGCATGGGGGGACTTCTTCATGGGTTAAGGAACTAGAAGAAGTGTGTTTAAAATGATACTATCGTGTGGATTTATACGAGCCCAGGACAATTCATGCTCGTGATTGCTTTCAATTTTAAGGAGTCTGAAAGAGATAAGAAGACTCTGAAATAATGGAATGGTACCGTTGTGTGGATTTGTACGAGCCTAGGACGGTGCATGCTCGTGGTTGCTTTCAATTTTAGAGAGTCTGAAAGCAAATAAGAAGACTCCAGGGGGGTGGTTTTTCGTGTGTTAGTCTCCAAGGCCCGAAGAAGCATAAAAGGATGCAATGAAGAACTCTTCTAGCCGGTGTGACTAGAGTATTCCTTTTTCATAATTAGTCTACCAGGTCCGGAAAAGGGTTAAACTTATACCAGATAGACGCCCTTTCAGGTACTTTAACGAGCATGAAAGGAAGCAAGATTGCTCGACGATCTTTTCATTGTTTTAGGAGTCAGAAAAGAGCTTAACAGAAACTCCCTAAGTGCCTTTTTCGTAAAGGACTTGTCCGGCCCGAAAAAGGGATAAAATTATACCGAACAAAAGGAATGGTCAGGCAAGGAGGAAGTGCTCAATCAAGGAACATTGATGATGACCAAGAACAAGGGTAGGGGGGGAACACTGGTGGGTCTCCTTACGGGATAATGAATGGTGGAAAAATAACGAAATAAGTGCAGTATGAAAGGAGTGAATGGCTCATGTAAAAATGTGGAACAATTCGATGGCGGTCGATGCGGCGCGCAAACCGAGGAAGCAAGGTGTCGGGAAACAATGTTGAAACTGTAGCTGGTGAGAGCGAGAAATGATCTCAAGCATCATCACGAGCTCGGAAAAATGAATCCGGCGATATAAAAAGTGTCAAAAATGGATAACGGCCGATGTGGCACGCAAACCGAGGCGAAGGGGGGCATTTTGGAAAAAATACCCAAAAATATGGGGGTGAGAGCGAGAAATGATCTCAAGCATCATCACGGGCTCAGAAAAATGAATCCGATGATATAAAATATATAAAAAATGAAAAGCATCCGAAGTGGCGCGCAAACCGAGGCGACTAGTGGCATTTTGGAAAAAATGCTAAATTTTTTTTTGGTGAGAGCGAGAAATGATCTCAAGCATCATCATGAGCATGGAAATATGAATCCGACGGTGCAAATGGTGCGAAAAAAGGAGGTCATAAGGACTCTAGAATGGTCAAAGGAAATAACTGGGTTAAAAAATGGTTACAAATAAAGGTGATCCCACCAAGCCAAGGATGCAGTGGTGGGAAGAAATTATTACCCGCGGGGGAAGAATACTAGGTGTATCAAATCAAATCAAATATACAAGTGATATGTGACCTCAAAAATGGTTGAAATAACGCATGTGAAAAAGTGAGTAGGGTTAATGACCTGCCCCCATGCTATGTGCATAGGGTTTGTGATTATGGATCACATATGTGTTGGTTTGAATGATGGGTTCATTGACGTGCTGAGATAGATGTGATGGGGTAGGGTCAAAATGATTGATTATGCCCCCTATCCCAGGGTCGAGGTAATCTATTATTCCCCCTAACTCAGAGGTGTCATTGTGGTGCTCGATGATAGCGGGGTCAAGACCAGGCATTTCGGTATAGGACCATGCAAAGACATCGCGAAACTCTTGGAAAAGTTTTTTGTACTCCCCGATCTCGTGCTCGGTGTAGCAAGCTCCTAACGAAATGATTTCAGGAGCACCGACTGGGGAAGAGATATCAATGTGGATGATGGGTGAGATGTTGGCCATGTTACCTTCCTCGAAGGTGTCGGGGGCAGGAATGGGGTCTTTAAACCAGTCAACTTTGGTGGGAAGGAAATCTTTGGACTCAACCGCAAATTGGGTGGCTGTGGTGGAGGAGGAATCTTCTGGGAGGAAATAGGAACGATGGTGCATGTCTTCCCAGGGGTAATCCGGGGCAGTGAGAGCCTCTAGAATCTCCTCATCATTGCGAAAACTTTGAGTTGTCAAATTGGTTGACGAGGAAGTGGTAGTAGAAGAGATCATATAGATGATATTAATCTCGCCGGATGAGGGTGATACTGGGGGGTGGATCTCCTCAATTGTGGGGGGTGCCGTCTCAAGGTCCAAGTTATTCATCTCGTAGAGAGCTACTCTGTAATATGGGAGATCAGGACAGTTATGTGAGTAATGGCCGTAAATACCGCATATTGCACAAGGGTGGTTGGTATGCAGTGATTTATCACGAGGCTTAGGGGTTGGATCGAGTTCAACAACCAGGATGTTGGGGTTGTCGTCAAGCATTTGCATGTGTTCCTGTAATGCAGGTAATTGTGGACATTGATGAGTTGGATGGCCTAACTCATCACACAATAAGCATTTGGGAGGAGCACGAAACACGGGGGTGTTTTTAATTGTTTTGGGCGGGGGTACAGCAGTGTATGGTTGTGGGCCTCTGCCCCCAGTGTGCTTGATTAGAGGGGGGGGATTCGTATATGACGAAGGGGTAGTGACACCGGGAGGTGGTTGACTAGTAGTGGCAATGGGTTGCACCGGTTGTAGGATGACATTTGGTGTCGTCGGGGGAATGGGAGGAAAAATATACTACACGGGTAATCCTAAGGTTAACCCGGGGAGGCTGAGAGTAGTCATAACCGGGGCGCTTACTACTCCCGAGGGAGGGAATAGGAAGAGGATTGTGTCGATGGGTGTAACACCAATGTGACTAGGTACCAATGGTGGTTTGGGTAACAAGGGTGGTTGATTGTTGGGTGTTTGTGTATTGTGGGAAAGGGTACATGGGTCAGATACTTCGGTCGCGGGTGACGAGGGTGGAATAGATTGGAATGTTGAGGTCATCGATGTATCTCAGTAAACTCCGGGTCCCACAGAGGAAACAAACGATGTAGTTGCACCACAAACAGGTTGTTCAACTATGGGGAGGAAATTTTCGGGTGCAGCGGGGGCATTGGGATCATAATAGGTGAGTTGATCGACCTTGACCATGCGTCCGTCATGGGAGAACATCATGGTACGAAAAATGGATGAGGTAACCGCCCTCATGGCATACATGTAGCTGCGGCCAAGTAAGAGGTTATAATCAAGTTGGGCATTGATGACCTCTATGTCAATGAGCACGGTTTTACCAGCCAACTGGACGGGGACATTAGCTAAGAGACCTTGGGGTTGAGCCGAACGACCGTCGTAGGCTTGCAACGCAGTGGTGGACTGCTGGAGAGTAGGGGATCCCAACTTCTACCAAACGAATGTGGACATAACGCATGTAGAGGCACCTTCATCGATAAGGCACCGATGGATGACAAGATTCTGAACGGAAACAAAAACTTGGAATGCTAAAGTGGAAAGCAGGCGTGGTTCGGATTGGTCCAAATCGAAGGCCATCAGTCGTGAATCATTTGGGTCAATAGCACCAATGGCGGAGAGTAAAGTCTTGCGATGTGAAGGGTAGTTTTTTAAGACTTCTAACGCAGACATGGCTGTGGGAGACTGGGATAAGTCATCTACAATGTTGTAATTAGATGCAGCGCGAGCATTGGGATTATTATTGATTCGACGAAGTGGGAAGCGAGGTGCTTTGGAGGCACCATCTAATGGAGTCGGAGGTATACGTAACGTCTGATCAGTGGGATGAGCGTTAGTGTTTTTGTCGACGGGAGGGGCTTCAGGGGTGGAGCCATATTGGTTCTGACGGGTTTGGAGGTTGACATTGGCGGATGACATCATTAACAAGTGATGGGTACTTGAGTCTAACATGGGTTGATCAGGAGCAGCATAAGTGATCTGCTGTTGTGGTGGCGCGTTTCCTTGTGGGGGAGCCAACGGCTGAGTGTTCACTATGCCTTGGGTTGGTAAGGGGTTTTGTAACACCAAGGGTTGATGTTGAGGTGGTGGGGGGTTGGGTAGCGCCTGAGGAGCCGTGTGCCCTTGGTGATGGGCATCATCAGTCCAGAGTTGCCGAGATCGCTCCAAATGTGGGAAAGCATGTGTATAGTGGGCATAGACCCCGCAAATAGAACAAGGATGGTTTGTTTGCAAATTAGGATTTTTGGCCTGCTTGGGCGGCCAATCAACGTTCTGGTTGGCAGGTGATGCGTTATTGTTGTTTGGGGGATTGGGAGGTTGACCACCTTGGTCTGGAGGGGGTTATTCCCACGGTTACGGCCTTTGCCACGGTTTTGCTGGCCCTGTTGGCATTGGTTATTTTGGTTCTGCTGTGGATTCTGTTGGGCATACACTTGCCCTTGGGCAGCAGGTGGCTTCTGGGGTTGTGCAGGTGTGGGAGCAAGCTGCGGTGGATAATAAGTAGGTGGAGGCTGCGCAGGTGCCGAACCTTGTGGGGGTTGCTGATACGTCTGTAGAATGGGTTGTGAGTTGGCCACAGGGGCTGCCTGTGGCGGGTAATAAGCAGGTTGGGCTTGAGAGGACACAGGGGCTGGTGCAGCCTGTGGGTGGTAATATGGCTGAGGTGCAACTGGGGGGGCGTAAGCGGGGGATGCATGACCAAAGCACTGAGGTGGACATGAGGGTTCGTGGGAATGGTGGTGATGTGCCATGGGAGCATACGAATTGGTTGCTCCGGATTGAGATGTAGCCCGCGAAAGGTCAGGGCCATGGCTAGGACGTGCTATGAAAAAGGGTTGAGGCTGCAAGGCAATACGGCCAATGATGCCATCTGCGGCATGGGATGCCCCCGGTGCATCGTGTTGGGAGGAATCGCCGCGAGGGGCGTCAGGTATGATGGAATACAGATAACCCGACTGGGTGTAAATGAGGTCAAATTGCTGGGCTTTGAGGATGGCCTCTTCTTCGGACTGGGGTCGTTTGGATGCCACATCCTTGGCAATGACAGGAAGGAGGGATTTTAGAAACCAATCTAAGAAGATATGGTTGTTTAACTTGATTTTGAAGAGGTTGCGGCGTCGACACCACTCATGAATGTGGTCAGTGATGTGGGTAGCCATGTTCTGTCTGCAAGACAGTAGGATCTCAACTCCCACGTCATAGCGGACAGGTAACTGAAAGAACTGCAGGAAAGTCGAGGCAAGGGAAGTAAAAGTGGCATGGGTCCCATGGGGCTGCTCAAAGTACCACTTAGCTGCAGAACCAGTGAGGGTGCGCTATAACAGACGGAGGCGGACAGAGTTGTCCACTATGGAGTTGGAGGAACACCATAGATGGAAGGACATAATATGGTTCTGGGGGTCCTCACCTGCCTTTCCCTCAAACTTAGGGATGTCAGAGGGGAGCTTGGTGGGCATGTGAGGCCACGTAGGGTCGTGTCTGATGGGATCGTTAGTCAGTCTAGCTAGGTCAGGAAGGTTGAGACTAGCCATGAATGGCAAACTAGTAGAAGGATGTGACATACTAGCGGTTGTGACCATGTTGGGGCCAATTCCCCCAAGTGGAGGGGCTGGGTTAGGGATGTTGCCCCCAAGTGGAGGAACGAAAGTGGTATGGGATGGTCCTGCACCGGCAAGGGTAGTGTGAGTCACTGATGGAGTGGGGATAGGTATGCCAGCTACTGGAATGGGTGCAGTGATCGGAATGGTAGATGTGGGCCCCATCGAGGGCATACCCAAAGTAGGTGTGGTAGCTGGTGTGGTGGTGGATACTCCACCAATGGTCCCTACAAAGAAAGGGGTGGAAGTCACGCCAACCATGGGGTTGGTTGGTGCAGTGTAAGTGGGGTTCTCGGACTCTGCCTCAGAATCAGAGGTAAAATAAGGGGCGTCTAGATCGGGTGACGGAGTTCTATGCCGTTGACGAGTGGAGTCAAGTGACAGAGCTCGAGATCTATGATGAGTGGTATCAAGTGATGAAGATCTATGTCTATGACAGGTGATGTAAAGTGAACCGTGCTGTGGGGGCTCGCCCTGGAGGCGCCGAGAATGTCTCGGGGACTCAATGGTGATAGATGGTGTCAAGTATCTGGGGGTTGTGTTGAGTGAAAAACAGCTCAAAAACCCTAATGCAACCGAGTGTGCAGAAGGAGAGCGCAAAAAATATGACACTCAGGCCAACAACCAACTCAAAACACTTACTGTAACAGTTGTGCTACAATAAGCGGAGTATCAACAGAAATGGTCAGAATACCAACAAGCAGCAGGTTTCCTAAAAAATAAAAATAGTGGAATCGCTAGGCCAAAAGGAGGTAAGGGAGCATGCAAACACCTAGCTAAATAGTATTCTGACTCAAATAGACATATCCTCTGCAAGGTGATGAAATCCAAGTCAGACAATATGGATAGTAGATCCAAGTGGCTAAAGATATCCCCCTACCAGGAGGGACACTGGGTAGTCAAAACTAGAAGAAAAGCAACTAAGATACCCCGTTCATGACACGTTCGGTTGGGTGAATCTGTTGTTTGGTTCTATCGCCGCTGTATCCCCATACGGGTGATACACCGAGAACTGCGAAAGGTATCCTTCGGTTACTGAATGGATTGCGGTATTCCACTCAGGCTTCTGGAACCAGTCTGGCGACTTCAACCCTCCTAGGGGAGAGGCCTTCTTGATAAATTGGTTTTAAACCGTGTCAAAAAATACTATGGGATTTTGGTTCCCTAATGGACGACAACTATGTCTCAAGTGTAAGCAACCGAGGGGTGTTATTTGGATGCCTATCCCCCCGATCCTACCTAACTACAAAAATTCTTATGTGTTCCCCAAATGGGGTTAGAATGTTGGTTGTGTTAAGTAGTATTTTAGGGCTCACTTGAATTAGGTGACGGAGTGTGTGCGTGTGAGATGATGAACCCAAGTAAAATAGCCACAGGGTGGGCAACTTTCTAACTAAAAATAACAATACAGAATTTAAACTTTGAAATGCAAATTTTTTTCCTTTCAATTAAAATGCTGAAATAAAAAAAAAAAAAAAAAATTTCTGTAAATGGAACAGAAATAATACTGCAGAAAAAAGGCTGTAGGGAAGTATGGCTGCAGATAGGACAAATGGCTGTGTAGGTGTAGAAAATATTGCAGCAAAGTGTTGGGTTCAAAACAGTGAAAAAGTGCAGAAAACAGACCGCGGGTCTGTGACAAATCTGAGCGGTCGGACCGCGGGAAACAGCGCAACAGTCGCGAACGGATTGCGGGATTTTGGCCGAAAGAGGCAGGCGGACCGTGGGAAAAAGGTCGAAAGTCGCAGGCGGGTTGCAGGAAAATGACTGAAAGCCACAAGCGGGAAGCGGGAAAAAGGTCGAAAGACGCAAACGGGTTGCAGGAAAATGGCTGAAAGCCACAAGGTGGACACGAAAAAAAGGCCAAAAGACGCAGGCGGGTTGCAGAAAAATGGCTGAAAGCCGCAAGCGGCCCATGGAAAAATGGGTTAACAGCCGCTGTTGAACCGCACGAAATAAGCTAATAGCCGCGGTTAGATCGCAGGTAACAGACTGGAAACCGCAGGTAGATCGCCGGAAACAGTCTGAGAGCCACGGTCGGATCGCAGGTAAATGCTTGAAAGATGCGGTTGGAATGCAACTGCGAGAGGCAAAATACACGGTTTACGGCAACCGAAAGGGATAGCCAAAAGGAAAAAACAGAAAAATATTGCAGAAAATTAAAAACGTTTAAAACTTTAAAACTATAACAAAAAATTCAAAGTAACACAAGGGGAGTCGCCAAAACTGTAGCTAGGGTTTTCACCCTAGCTTGTGCAAATGAGCACCTACTAAGGAGAAGGGACTCCTTAGTAGCAGTTCAGAAAAAAACAATAAATGAAAGACAATACAGTCAAATAGTAACTACTCTAAACATGTGCATAAAACATAAAATACAAGATAATAAAAATGGTTGTTGTATTGATTATACCTCCAATGTGAAGGTTGGTGAAGCCTTTGCAGCAGTCTAAGAGGGTTGCTTCCAAGCTCTAGTTTTGTTCCTTTCTCTTTCTCTAAAGGGATTTGGAAATGGGCTAAAGGGGCACTCAAATGTGAAAGTAGCTCAAAGCTGAGCTAGGGTTTCAGGAGTGATTTTGGCAGAGTAAGTGTGTGTTTGACTGTGGATATGAAATGAGGGGCCTCCATCACCTATTTATAGGTTTTTAGTGGTGGAGTGCTGGCCCATGGTTTTGGGCACCATATGGTTTAGGTCAGTTGTATAGGGTTTTTGCTTCCTTTTCCCCCTTTTTTCCTCTTTTTTGTATTTTGTATTTCCTTTTTAGAGGGTTTTTGCTATTTTGGAGGAATTTTGGATTATTTTGGGGGGAAAAGGGGTTTTTTTGGCCTTTTGGAGGCTTTTTAATGGTTTTTTGGCCTTTTGGAGGCTTTTTAATGGGTTTTTTAAGGTTTTGGAGGCAAATATGGTAGAAAATATGGACAAATGAGTCATGTAATGGGGTAGATGAGGTAGTGAGCACTTTTTGGGTGTTAACACTTATCATGAGTAGCACCTTCTTCAAAGGAAGTTGGTTCAAGGTTAGCATATAAATTCAATTCACAATCATTACAAAACACTCCATATCTTCTACATCAATTGAATTTGAATTATCTACATTTCCTCCATCTTTTTGTCTTGTTGAACTCTAGGTCCTTGTATATTTGAATTCATCCAGATGAACAATTTCAATTTTCTTCATGATCACTTTGGAATTTTGATGAGGGTCCAGGTTTCTTAGTTGGTGGTGATCCATTCTCTTTAATATAAGAAAAAGTCCTTGTAGCGGAGGTTTTTAGTGTTACAAGATTGGCCATAATTGTAAAAAAACCTCCGTTACAGCCTCCACCAATGGTAGCCGATGTTTTAATGTAGTTTTTTATGAAACTTTTGTATAACTAAAGAAACTCAGTGACCAAAGGTTATAGCGGATGTTTTTTTAATCTATGCTCTTCCTTAAAACAAAGTGCACCCGTGCGTAACATACCTATACACATCGCATAAATATAATAAAATGATGCGCACTGGTGCACTCCAACACATAGAGCATTGTCGCACACCAAAGTTTGCCACCTCCTGGTGCTTTAAAACAATCTATGCACTGGGGCATTGTAACCAAACAATCACTGGTGCTTATTTATTGCTTAAACGCATCGGTGCTTACGTATTATAACAAAGCACTGGTGCGATATGTTATGCCATATGCATCGAAAATTTTCTATATTTTTAAAATTTAATAGTACTTTTTATATATCATAGCACACCGGTGCATTTCATCATAATAAACACCGGTGCGTTTTAACAATTCGGACCCACCAGGGCAATTAACAAAGATATATGGCATCGGTAAATGTGACCGAGTTGTGATTTTTTTAAAATTTAATGGTGCAGTTAATATAAATTAGATGACCAAGGCGTATCATTCAACAAAATGCACCGGGGTGTAAAATTTGACTAACTGCATCGGGGTGCAACACTTGAAAAAAACACGGTGCATTGGTGCGGTAGTAATTATCAAAAGCATCGTAGCTTATTTTTTGAGTAGTGGCTATTGACATTGCAGTGGAATATCTATATTTTATTTTTATTTTTTTAATTCCAATATTCATAAAAAATTGAAATATTTTTTATAGTAATATTCATTTCAATTTTAATTATTGCACTTATTTGGATTGATTTCTTATATCATGATTCTATCATCTATTGTAATATTTAATCATCCATACATTTAGTTACCAATTTACCATTTCACATGTAACATTTGACAATGACATTGGAGAATGTAATAGAATAAAATAAATTGTTTTATTAAATTAGAGGAAATTTGAGGTCTAAAATGGACCTCCTAAGGAAAATAATAAAATAATAGTTAAAATAATGAAATAATAATTAAAATAATAAAATAATATTTTTTAATTTTTGAGGAAGAAAGAAAAAAACTACTTTTTTTGTTCGTATTTTCAACATATCTCCCTGTGTGTTTACTCAAATTATGAGCGGGAGCACTCGTTAGATGCGGAATTTAATTCTGCATCGAAAAATTACCCACACTGCATACTTTTGATGGACCTCACTGCCCCAAAAACAATAAATACTTGAAAAAATGTGATGATGATCCAACGAGTGCTCCTGCTCGAAATTTGAGTAAAAACACAAGGATATATGTTGAAAATACAAACAAAAAAAATACTTTTTTTTTTATGACAAATATCTTAAGTCAACCATAATGACTCATTTTATTGATATTCTATTGGTTCTTGAATTCCAACTCATCAATAAATTATGGTTGGTTCGTTTTCTTATATAATGGCTCGTTTTCTTATAAGGCCCATTTTAGACCTCAAATTTCCTCTAATTGATATATCAATAAGAGATCCTTTGTTATGCAAAATAGGAAAACATAAAGTCCACAATAATGAAATGTCAACATGCATGTAATTGTTACACTTATTGGTAACCCATTGTCTTTCAATTGGGACACTATGTCCAGTACATTATACAAAATGTCTGATTCCATAGACAATTATTTCAAAATATACAAAAACTTGCATTAACATCTAAAATATATGTATCATCATTCTTCGTTGGAACTGTCGTCAGTATTCGAGCCACTTGAATGACTTGGGTTATTTGGCCGAATGTTTTGTTGATTGAATCGATTTTTTCCCTCTTCCTTAGCTTCCATCCGCAAACATAAAAATAAAGTGTAATGGGTGTATCTACATTGTTGGGAATAATGAAAATTAAAATAGATAATATACATGAATGAAAATTTAAAATCGAAGTACCATAGAAAGAATTGAGTCATGAATGATACACATTCTTTCAAAACCAAATCTCATGCCTTTGCTCAACAACTCTTCTATTGGCTCCACTCCATACTTTGTTTCCTGCAAGTTTTATACCCCATAAGAAATCATAACTTCATAACTTTAACATAAAGGATTTTTGTTGTTCTATTACTTATAAAATGAGAGAAGTAAAAGATAATAGATACTTACAAATTCCACAATTAATGTTTGATATGTCAACATATACTCACAACCCTTGCTTAATCCAATGTCAATCAATTCTTTTGATAGCTCTTCTTTGTATGTTAACACTTGTTTCAAAACATCCAAGGATGACCACTGAAAAACAAAAAAATATAAAGATCACGACAACAACTATGAAATATTAAGTTGTTATAAGGAAATGACAACTACTGATATAATTTTCTATCCACCCCTTTTTTCCTTGGTGTCCTATCTCATGTGCTGAATGGATTCCATTTAGTTTTGTTTTCTGCAACAAAAAAAATGAAAATTAATATTTAATGTCGAATTAATTAATTAGATGTATATGCTAATCCAAAAAAATCAAGGATTTCATACATTAGAAAGCACGTCGCTGATGAGATGGCTCCTCCCACGATGCAATAATGTCCATTTCCTTGACCATCTCCTTGTACACTTTTTTGGACATCCCTGCTAGCACATTTCGCATATCTCCCCGTTCATCCTTTGAGATTTTCATAATCTTCCTGAAAATGTAAAATGATATTAAACTATTTTTCTGTTGATACGAAAAATAAATACAACATGTAATTAAATTTATTAAAAATGCTTAGTAGTAGTAGATGCATTTTCTACATAAACATGTTTATGAATATTACTTTTTGAATGATTATTTTTTGTTATTGTATGTTTTTGATATTGCAAGCCTGACAGGTCTCATTGACCATTTCTCTAGAAACGCCTCTTGTAGTTTACATATGACCTAATTCTTGGAACCATTTGATTGATTTTTGTACTGTAAGTGAAAAGTACATCTATACGTTCTTTCCACTATATCCCTCATAGTTTTATAAAAGTATTTCTCCCTTCTATTAACTTCCAACACCACTCCAGATGATAATGACCAATTCATCATCATTTGCATCTTTCATAATTTTTTTCTTATGATGACATTCCCTAATGTTGGTATCAATACCTACATAACATTCAACATATGTGAATTAAACTATTTGAAACATATTAACGAATATTATAAAGTACAATATTACTCAAAATTCAAGAAATAATTCATATTGAAATATTATTTATTCACCTGATTCATCCATCTGCAACTTTTAGGTGATTCCACAAAGGTGGTTCACCATTTTTGGCGGATGGAATCTAAAAAAATTGTTTTTCAAACCCTCGTTCGAGGTATTTTCAAGCCCTCGATCGAGGTTTTAAATGCTCGATCGAGGGTTTTAAAAGCTCGATCGAGGGTTTTAAAATACCTCGATAGAGGGTTTTAAAAGCTCGATCGAGGGTTTTAAAATACCTCGATCGAGGGTTTTAAAACCCTCGATCAAGCTTTTGAAAAGCTCGCAAAACCTCGATAGAGATTTTGAAAAGCTCACAAAACCTCGATCGAGCTTTTGAAAAGCTCGCAAAAGCTCGATCTAGCTTTTGAAAAACATAAAAAGGCTCATTTTAGGCCCTCGATCAAGGGTTTTAAAATACCTCGATCGAGGTGTTGTTAAACCCTCGATCGAGGTCTTTAGCTCGATCGAGGGCTTAAAAAACAGGCCGAGAGCCCTTTTCACTACAGAATGAAAGTTTTGTCTGCCTTCCACAGAGTTAAACCATGTCATTAAATTCTCATTAATGAGCGGACTTGATACCATTGGATTCGTCAACGAATCCTATATCCAGATAGATAAAATTTACGAGTTTTTATTTTGATATGTTTTTTGTTTTTAAATTTCTACTAAAACTTGCCCTAAAAAACCATGCCGACAACTTCGATTGAGCTCAAAGATAAATCCACAAAATTCAAAATACACATCCAAAAAATTTGAAAAAATACACACGCCCTAGATAAACGCATCCTCTTCAAAAGGGTATTTTTATTTTTTCAAATTATGTAAAAAAATAAAAGATTTGGTGCACAAACACACGTGTGCAAAATGCGACTGAAATATTCATTGGTCATTTTCAAAAAATAATAATAAATATATTTTTTCGAGAAAAATTAAAAGAAAAATATGTAAGCCCTAGTGCATTCTGTCTAGATCATGTTCACATGTTTCATTTTTTTAAATTATTACCTTAACATTAAATTATCTTGCACGAACACAAACTACTTGTTAATTGCTCTTCAAATTTTTAAGTACACACGTTTCATTAAATGAAAATTCGACATGATAAATGACATTGGAATATTTCAAAAAAAATATCATTGGAAAGCCAACATAATTCTCTACATTTCGTTTTTCAACCGCATGTCAAAATTCATTTGGAAAATATGAGTTTCAACGACTTCAATTTAATACATGGATAAAATTTCCGTTTTTCACCGTCATATTTGGCCAAAAAGAGTTACCCATCTTCATGGAATCACCCTTTTCCATTAACGTTTTATGCTCTTCTGCACTTATATTGCTAAGAATCTTGTCGAGCTTCCTCAATTTTTGGCTTTGCATGTCACATTTTTTTTTAACAGAAACTGGAAATAGTTATTATATTAAAAAGGATATGCACAACCATCCATATACAAAAAGAGTGTGGTGTATATCCAAACATACTGGTTACACAAAAAATTATAGAAAAACATGCAAAACAGACTAAAGAAAGAGATACATTCTTCTATTCCAGCTTTCCTGAGAGGCCATCTTTCGGCTGAATGACTGAAACTTCCTCCATTGGGAGGATTTATTCATAGGGGGAATCCTGACAGTGACTGCACTAGGTCATTTTAGCCATCCTTGTCAGCTTCTCCTTGAATTCTTCCACTTATTCCAAGATATCTATCATATTCCCTTCCAAATATTCTACACGGGAGTCCAAACATGATAGCTACAATGAACTATATTTAACTTCCTCAGAAACAAAAAAACAAAATGGTTTTCTGAAGGCCTATGTTCGCAGTTTCAAATACCCTATTGAGAATTTTCTTAAAGTCTTCCATGCTTCCCTTGATGGAAGCGAACATCTCAACCCAACTTGCCATCTTTTCCACTGAAGGCTTCGAAATATTGCCTATCACCTGCTCTTGAGAATCACAAATATCACCCGCAGCAGAAGGATTTCCAAACGAAAGGGACTAGAAGGGATGGCTTATCTCGAACTACCCTTGAATTCCAGTTTCCTCCACCGCCAAGTAATTGAACTGGCCCAAATCCACCCCCGATATATTTATCCTCGCGTCCATCGAAATACAAATGAATTCAAGTGTGCGAACCTACAACATTAATGAGAGAAGGAACCTTGTTTTATGAAACCTAATTCTCAAGCTGCATGACTTTGGCCTTTCGGGTAGGAGGAAGGATACTTCTGCATGTGAGGATCCAAGTGTCCCACACTTTGGGAGGAATGAGGAGGGGAATAAAGAGGGTATGGGACACACACTCTTAATCCAAACTTGATTCTAGTATGCCATATTAATGTTATAATGAGGTTCGATTTTAATGTTTAGGGAACACATTTACACTAGTACAAAATGAGAGATAAATGATCAGGCGACCAAAACATTTGGTCACCACAGTTTTTTCAATGGATAAATGACCAAAACTGAGAAATTTTAAGTGAGCTAACTAAAAATGACCAAGATAAATGACCAATTTGGTCACGAGATAAGAACTAAACTAAAAATGACCAAGATAAATGACCAATTTGGTCACGGGACAAAAACTAAACTAAAAATGACTAAATAGCAATTGGTCATTTATTTGGTCATTTTTAGCTGTGTCACTCCAACAATGGAAAATTACAATTTTGACAATGAATTTGTACAATTTACTAAATGTTAACACTGCATATGGATTGAGAGACCCCCTATAGTGTTAAAATTTAGTAAAATGTAAACCCTCTAATGTGTCACAGCTCAACAATTGACACCAAATTATTGTTACTGATTATGATGACGTCTTAGCGAGCTATAGAAAATTACAAATTTCGACAATGAATTTGTACAATTTACAAAATTTTAACATTGCAGATGGATTCAGAGATCCCCTTTCTAGGGGGTCTCTGAATCCATCTATAGTGTTAAAATTTTGTAAATTGTAGGCCCCCTCATGTGTCACAACTTAGCAGTAATGCATAAAACAGATTTGCACCACTTACATTAACGACCTTATACTTAGTCTTATGTTCTTGGAGCAGAAGCAATTTTCTTATAAGCTTTACATCCTTCCCAAGGTATCATAATTAATTTCCAATACATCTGTTGTACAGGCATTAATAAAAACCATTCCAAGTTGAGATGTATTTAAAGCTTGGAACTAAATTTTAATACTACAGATAAATTTAGAGACCCCTTTCAACAAGGGTGTCTCTGAATCCATATGTAGTGTTAAAGATATTGAATGGAAACTATTTTTTATTAAATTTTATTTTACTAAAGAAATATTAATACATTAGTACAAAATGAGAAATTAGTGACTACGTGACTAAAACAGTTAGTTGCCACAGTTTTTTCAAGTGATTTACTACCAAATTTGAGCAATTTTGAGTGACCCAACTATAAATGACTAACTTAAACGATTAATTTAGTCATGGGTTAAAAAACACGACTAGATAATAAGCAACACAATTAAAAATTACTAACGCAAATGACTAATTTAGTCAAGGAATAAAAATATGACTAACTATAAGAATATGAATTAGTTAATTATGTTAGTCATTTTTAATTGTGTCACTCTGACAATGGAAAATTGCAACTTTGACAATGAATTTTTACAATTTACTAAATTGTAACGCTGTAGATGGATTTAGAGACCACTTTCTAGGTAGGGGACCTCTGAATCCATCTACAACGTTAAAATTTAGTAAATTGTAATATTGTAGATGGATTCATAGACCTACTATGTCACTCAATTTACTAATGTAAAATTGTAAACAATGGAAAATTAAATTTTACATTAGTAAATTAAGTGACACGGTAGGTCTATGAATCCATCTACAATGTTACAATTTACTAAATTTTAATGCTGCATATCGATTTGGAGATCCCTTAGGAAGGGGTCTCTGAATCCATATGCAGCGTTAAAATTTAGTAAATTGTAAAAAATCATTGTCAAAATTGCAATTTTCCATTGTTGGATTTCGTCAAATAACTTACCGGAAATGGAAGAATGAGGGATTGTGGTTTAATAAATTAAGGGATTACTAATTAATGTGAGGTTAATATAAGAGGTTAGTGTGGTTGGTTAGCATGTATAAAAATTACACCCACCTTTACTAAGATGACTTGTACCATTCAACAAACAAGGGGGTCCCATACATCAATTTAATGCCATTCACAACTTAACGAGACACAAAATTGATGATGATCTCAAAAATATTGAAGCTCCCTTCTTATTTGCATCTCCCCAACAAAGAATCAAACTAGCACATATCTGCTTAAACTATAACATTTTTTAGACACCGGAAATTGACATTTTTGATGTGGGTCATTAAATAACATAAACCAAAATAAGGGTTGACAAATCTATTAATATTTTGTTACATCCACTATAATTTTGCATGTAGCTAGTTAGATACATCCCTTGCACCAGAAATGAAAATAGATGCAAGTAAACATGTAAAGATCCCCACCACTTCAAGAAGGTGCATATATGGTGGTACATTCTAGGTCTAGGAGTATAAATATAGTCTAATGAACCATATTCAAATGTAAGGAATCACAACCATTCTATCATCACTAAGTTATAAAATTTCATGTTTGAAGGCCAATAAACATTATAATCCACTATTTTTTTTGCATTTGTCTAACCTACAAAACCTAAGCCCACTACCACAATCATCATTGGTTTATAAAATTCAGGTTTGGAAACTAACCATTACTATAATCCATTAATTGTTTTGGAATTTACCTAGCCTAAAAAACTTAGGTCCACTCCATGACATCATGTCAATTATTTGTAACATCTCTAATTCATAACTTTACCAAATACATAACAAAATTATTATATTATTTTTTATTTTTTAAAGTATGGATACTTAATAATAATCTTGTTAATACATCACTCTACATTTACAATTCTGTAGTTCTATTGGACATACATAAAACTATTAGTAAGAACAACTTTTTTCTTTATTATAATAAACTTATTGTTTAGTTCATCTTACAATACTGGGATGATGTTGTACAAAGATAAGTTATTTATTTATATATGTGGTGTTCATCCTAAAGAATATATATATGTTATCAAAAGAAGCGATTGGGCTCATGAATGCATTTCTCTTTTTCAAGGAATTCTTGGATAATTCGCTGGTGGATTTTGGATATGCCTAGTCTCTTTAGATCATGGCTCATTTCTAATATTTGCATGGTTGTTTTGGTTTTGCATGTTATGGTTTGAGGTTCTTAGATCAATTGGTTTATAGTTTTTTTAGATCTTTTGTCATATAATGTAAACTATTATTTGGTCTTTTTGATTTTGGATATTTTAAATGGATTAGATATATTGTATTACATTTTGTAACTTTGATTTTTTTAATGAAAATAATAAGTCGTAATAAAAACTTTTTATTCTTAAAAAAAATATAAGAAAGCTATGAAATTTTGATTTTCTTAATGAAAATAACAAGTTACAACTTTTTCTTTTTGAAAAAAAATATAAGAAAATCATGAAAATTTTATGCCCGACTTATAATTATAATTTTAAATTTAATGAAAGGACATCGCATATAAAAAACACATCATATTTCTATTTCTATTAACATGGTCAATATTTCATTTCGTTGCCACTTTTCATAGTTATAGTTGATTTCACACACATGATGTAAATTCAATTTAGTTTACCTTATAAAAATATATGGAATACTCACCATATAATTTAATAAACCATAATACAATTATATATCGAATATTTTAAATGTTTACCATTCCATGGTGAAGCCTTCGTGGCATTCACCTGTATGTTCAGGTGATATTGAGATATCTATGTGTATTGTATTCCTTTGTTTTGGCACCAGAACACTCCAACATTGTATTCAATGCGTTAATTAACCAAAGCACTAGTGATTGAACGGTAGATGCACTAATTGAAGGATTACTATGGAGATGAAAGCGTGAATTGAATTTTGGTCAGTTGTATAACTTGGTATGCTATATCTTTATGACCTTGGACTTCACACTTGTTGAAGTAATATTTCTTTTTCTTTGGTTTTAATAAGAAAACTAGGAAACTATATAAAATCCTTAGAAATTGAAATAATTTTAGAAAAATATCGTCAAATATTTTATAGTCGACATTTTAAGAATTGGTAAGATTCAGCAAGGTTTATACACTTTTAAATAAGTATGGGTCCTTAAAATTATCCCTGACCAAAACTGAGAAATTTTAAGTGAGCTAACTAAAAATGATCAAGATAAATGACCAATTTGGTCACGAGATAAGAACTAAACTAAAAATGACCAAGATAAATGACCAATTTAGTCATGGGATAAAAACTAAACTAAAAATGACCACATAACAATTGGTCATTTTTAGTTGTCACTCCGACAATGGAAAATTACAATTTTGACAATGAATTTGTACAATTTACTAAATTTTAACACTGCATATGGCTTCAGAGACTCCCTGTAGTGTTAAAATGTAGTAAACTGTAGACCCTTTCATGTGTCACAGCTCAATAATTGACACCAAATTAGTGTTACTGATCATGATGACGTCCTAGCGAGCTATGGAAAATTACAATTTTTGACAAATTTGTACAATTTACAAAATTTTAACATTGCAGATCGATTCAGAGACCCCCTTTCTAGGGGGTCTCTGAATCCATCTGCATTGTTAAAATTTAGTAAATTGTAGGCCACCTCATGTGCCACAGCTTAGCAGTGATGCATGAAACATATTTGCACCACTTACATTAATGACCTTGTACTTAGTCTTATGTTCTTGGAGTAGAAGCAATTTGCTTATAAGCTTTACATCCTTCCCAAGGTATCATAATTAATTTCCAATACATCTTTGGTACAAGCATTAATAAAAACCATCCCAAGCTGAGATGTATTTAAAGCTTGGAACTAAATTTTAACACTGCAAATGGATTTAGAGACCCCTTTCAACAAGGGTGTATCTGAATCCATCTGTAGTGTTAAAGATATTGAATGGCAACTATTTTTTAATAAATTTTATTTTACTGTAGAAATATTAATACACTAGTACAAAATGAGAAATTAGTGACTACGTGACTAAAACGTTAGTTGCCACAGTGTTTTCAAGTGATTTACTACCAAATTTGAACAATTTTGAGTGACCCAACTATATATGACTATCTTAAACGATTAATTTAGTCACGGGTTAAAAGATATGGCTAGATAATAAGTGACACAATTAAAAGTGACTAACGTAAATGACTAATTTAGTCAAGGAATAAAAATATGACTAATTATAAGAATATGAATTAGTCATTTTTAATTGTGTCACTCCGACAATGGGAAATTGCAACTTTGACAATGAATTTTTACAATTTATTAAATTTTAACGTTGTAGATGGATTTAGAAACCCCTTTCTAGGTAGGGGGTCTCTGAATCCATCTGCAACGTTAAAATTTAGTAAATTGTAACATTGTAGATGGATTCATAGACCTACTGTGTCACTCAATTTACTAATGTAAAATTGTCAACAATGGAAAATTGTCAACAATGGAAAATTAAAATTTTACATTAGTAAGTTGAGTGACACAGTAGGTCTATGAATCCATTTACAATGTTACAATTTACTAAATTTTAACGTTGCATATAGAGTCGAAGAGCCCCTAGGAAGGGGTCTCTAAATCCATATGCAACGTTAAAATTTAGTAAATTGTAAAACATCATTGTCAAATTTGCAATTTTCCATTGTTGGATTTCGTCAAATAACTTACCGGAAATGGAAGAATGGAGGATTGTGGTTTAATAAATTAAGGGATTACTAATTAATGTGAGGTTAATATAAGAGGTTAGTGTGGTTGGATATCATGTATAAAAATCACACCCATTTTTACTAAGATGACTTGTACCATTCAATAAACAAGTGGGTCTCATAGATCAATTTAATGCCATTCACAACCTAACGAGACACACAATTGACGATGATCTCAAAAATATTGAATCTCCCTTCTTATTTGCATCTCCCAAACAAAGAATCAAACTAGCACATACCTGCTCAAACTAGAACATTTTTTAGACACCGAAAATTGATATTTTTGATGTGGGTCATTAAATAACATATACCATTATTTTGTTACATCCACTATAATTTTGCATGTAGCTAGTTAGATACATCCCTTGCACCATAAATGAAAATGGATGCAAGTAAACATGCAAAGATCCCCACCACTTCAAGAAGGTGCATATACGGTGGTACATTCTAGGTCTAGGGGTATAAATATAGTCTAACGAACCATATTCAAATGTAAGGAATCACAACCATTCTATCATCACTAGGTTATAAAATTTCATGTTTGAAGGCCAATAAGCATTATAATCCATTAAATTTTTTTGCATTTGTCTATCCTACAAAACCTAAGCCCACTACCACAATCATCATTGGGTTATAAAATTTCATGTTTGAAGGCCAACCATCACTATAATCCATTAATTTTTTTTTCCATTTGCCTAGACTAAAAAACTTAGGTAACTACATGACACCAAGTTAATTATTTGTAACATCTCTAATTCATAACTTTACCAAATACATAACAAAATTATTATATATATTTTTTATTTTTATATAATATAGATACTTAATGATAATATTGTTAATACATCACTCTACATTTACAATTCTGTAGTTCTATTGGACATGCATAAAACTACTAGTAAAAACACTTTTTTCTTTATTATAATAAACTTACTACTAGTAAGAACACTTTTTTTCTTTATTATAATAAACTTATAGTTTAGTTCATCTTACAATACTTGGATGATGTTGCATAAAGATAAGTTATTTATTAATATATGTGGTGTTCATCCTAAAGAATATATATATGTTTTGGACTGGGCTGGTGCTGGTTGCAGTCTTCACTCTTTGCAGCTGATTCAGTGGATGCAGCATACACAGGTGTTGCTGAAGTCGTTCAGTAATATCTATTTTAAGCATATTTACAGGGAACTTAATGGAGTTGCTGACGGGCTGTCCAGAAGGGCGTTGGGGGATATGAGTGGATCGCTGAACTGCGAAGAGTTTCATGATGGAGTTCTTCTGAAGACATTTGAAATGTATTTTGGTTAAGTTTATGACCTTTTATTCACTAGTTTTGTACTGGGAAAATACTGGTTTTGTCCCTTTGCATGCACCTGTTACTTATGGAAGTGAAAACTGTTTCTAGGTATAGTCATGACTACTTTAGACTAGTTCATATGATCAAGTGGTTTGTTGCCTATGACATATTGTGGGGACCCTGGATTTACTGATGAGAGAGTCTCTCTGAAATCTATGTACGATCACGTCTTGTGGTCAACTTTTATCATTAATATGAAAGCTGTTTTTTTCGTAAAAAAAAAAAGAAAAAAAAAGAAAAGAAAAGAAAAGAAAAAAAAAAAAGTGATTGGCTCATGGTTGCATTTCTCTTTTTTGAGGAATTCTTGGATTTGCAATACTTGGATGATGCTGCATAGAGATAAGTTATTTATTTATATATGTGGTGTTCATCCTAAAGAATATATATAGGTTATCAAAAGAAGTGATTGGGCTCATGGTTGCATTTCTCTTTTTCGAGGAATTCTTGTATAATTTGTTGGTGGATTTTGGATATGTCTGGTCTCTTTAGATCAGGGCTCATTTCTAATATTTGTATGGTTGTTTTGGTTTTTCATGTTATGGTTTTGGGTTTTTGGATCAACTAACTCTCTTGTTATATAATTAGATCTCTTGTCATATAATGTAATTTTTTTTTTGGTTTTTTTGGTTTTTCTTTTTTTTTGGCTATTTTGGATTGAGCTCTAAGATATTGGATATATTATATTACATTTTGTAACTTGGATTTTCTTAATAAAAATAACAAGTTGTAACTTTTTCTTCTTAGATCTTTTGTCATATAATGTAAATTGTTTTTTGGTTTTCTTGATTTTGGATATTTTGAATTGAACTCCAAGATATTGGATATATTGTATTACATTTTGTAACTTTGATTTTCTTAATAAAAATAACAAGTTGCATCTTTTTCTTCTTGCAAAAAAATATATAAAAGAGCCCTGTGAATTTTATGCACGGACTTATCATTATAAATTTAATAAAGGGATATCGCATATAAAAACACATCATATTGCTATTTCTATTAACATGGTCAATATTGCATTTAGTCGCCACTTTTCATAGTTATGGTTGATTTCATGCACATGATGTAAATTCAATTTAGTTTACCTTATAAATATATATGGAATACTCACCATATAATTTAATAAACCACAATACAATTATAGATCGAATATTTGAAATGTTCACCATTCCATGGTGAAGCCTTCGTGGCATTCACCTGTATGTGCACTTGAATATTTGTAAGTTACTTGCTATTCCATTTAATTTTTCCTGATTAGACTTGTTATAGGTTAGATCCATATTAACATCGATTTTTGAAGTGCCTAAAGTAGTTACAAATCAATCAGTTCCATGGATCGATGCTAGTTTTTATCTTCTCTTTTATTAAATTAATTTTTATAATTTTACCAAGTTTTAATACACACAGATGAAGTAATAGGGATCTCCCTTAGCCTAGCATTGGATAGTATGAAATGGAATGAAAATGTCTGTCTAAGTTTTGATTTGATGATATAGGGTGAACTAGGCTACTTGTCTTTGTTTTTTATATTAGTGTATATTGTTTTCTGTCCATTTGTTTTCTATTTTTCTCTACAGACCTCTGTAATTAACTTTTCAGCAACATTAACATGTGATCTATGATCTCTGAATCCCACAATGTACAACCTCTTATCTGTATGATGGGTTATACTATACATAAGATACCTATGGTAGCCATGGTAGACCGATAGAAAAATTATAGATTGAGATGCAAAAGCACCACTAGATATTAATTTTAATCATCTTAAGACATCTATTGAATCATATATATTTGAATAAATGAGAATTTTGCTTTCATGGGTGAACTAGGATACTTATCTTCTTTTTTATATTTGTGTATACTAATTTTCCCCTTTTGTTGCCCACTTTGTTGTGTCAAACCTTAGTAAATTAGATTGCTAGCAACATAGACTTCTGATCTCAAATCTCCAAAGTCTACATTGTAAAACTTCAATATTTGTATCATGGGTTATACTATACATAGGATGAAAACATTTAGCCGTGGTAGTCATGGAAGATCGATAGAAAAAACATAGATTGAGATGTTGACACACCCCTGGATATTTATTTAATGGTGTCGAATAATTTATTGAAACTCATAGATTTGAATGAAAGAAATTTTTTATTTGATGATATAGGGTGAACCATGCTACTAATCTTAATTTTTTGTATTGGTTTATATTATTTTCTGCCCCATTTTGTTGTCCATTCTGCTCTATTAGAACCTACTAAATTAGTTTATTAGTAGTATTGACCTTTGATCATGGATCTCTAGAGCCCACATACAAATGATTCATATATGTTGTGATGGGTTATAATTTATTTTTCAAGGAAAACCTTAAAATCCACTAGGAACTTTCCCACAATTCCCATCAGTGTTGATTACAATTCCTGAGACTTGCTACATGAAGCTCAAATCACTCAACCACTTGATCTACCCCATTGAGACTTTAATTTGAAGTACACTAGGGTGGGATTTGATCCACTTATGTTTGTAGAAGACTTATGATGGGATATATTGTACTAGTATTTGCTCCTTACTCTTGGTAGCTAGTTGTTTGCAAAAAAACAATTCTTTTGCATTTTTTGCTTCTTGGGTATTCTACCATCTTAGTCCTTATATTTGATCTCCTCCTCTAGCATATTCTCCTTAGTTTCACATTGATTTTATGCTTAAAGAGGATTATTACTAATGAATTTCACATCCCTTGTAGAGGGACCATCAAAACAACGTAGGATTCCTATGTTTATGCCCGGTCTGGTCATTATTTCCTCCAACATTAAGAGAAGTCTTGGAACATAGCAGGCATAATATTATCTATTCAACCCACATTGGTCTCTATATTAGTCAGAGTCTGCTACAATAGGGTTGTCCAGAACGTTTGCTAGGAACACTTCAGGTATGGTTAGCTTCACAGTGTGTAAGGGGTCTAGTTGGTTATTGCTCAAGGTACTTATCCTCCAAAAGTTTTGAACCACCAAACCTTAGCAGTATTTAAGACAACAACATTTCAATTAGGAAGGATGTTATGAGTTTTAATTAAACATCACATTTGCATAATAATGACTATTTGCATCGACAAGAGACTTTTTATTCTAGACCTTGCCTACTAACATGCGCCTCTAGAGCAATATTGCAAGACTATGTACCTTGGATATACATTGATCAAAACTATTTCAGTTTAATGGATTTTTGTATCTCCTTAAGGTTCCCCCTTCTCCCTCTAATACAACTTGTTTTGACGAAGAGATGGAACTAGCACTCACTATATTTGTTATGTATGTGTAGGATACAGAAAAGTGTTTGTCGAATGATTTTAGATATAGTTTGGTAGATGGGGCATGATGAATTTTTGATTTTGAATGGATTGACCTCCCTCTACCTTTCCCAAGAAGCATTACATCCTCAATATTAACAATTTTGAATGCATTGCCTAACCTCAATCACAGAGCTCTTAAAAATATTGACTTAAAAGTCTTGCATTTAAATTTGATCTTAGATCAATGAACCCTTCCTCAAAATGAGATTTTTTATTTTCCTTTTTTCCATCTAAATTTGATACCAGCTAGTTTTTCCATCCACTTGCGAGTTTGACTTGTTGGGTAACAATGTAAAACCTATGAGTTATTTGTAGGCTAGGGTCTTATCTATGAGCACTTGTGGAACTGAATTCCCTGGCAGAGTAACACCTATGAGCTAGTTGTTGGCCAGGGTCTGACTTATGGATGGAAAGTTTGCCACTTTAGCAGAGAGTATAAATTTCCATCAAAGAGTGAAACTTGGTACCTTTTAGCACATTAAATGAAATATTATCTCATGAGGTCATTTTTGGGATCTTCTTTACCACATGAGATGAAATTTGGGGAATTCTGAAGAATCATATGTAGGAAATACTATACTTAAAGGACACTTGGAATTCATTTAAGAGGATGAAACTTTCTTGGTTGCTGGATGATTTGTGATGACTACCTGAAGTCATGTTACCTCAAGTGAAAGGTTTGAAATGAAAAGGAAAAGAATGTTGTTATACCTATAAATACATCAAGCATATCTGATTGAATATGATGGGTTTCTGGCATGTATGTGGATATAATGCCTAAAATAACAATGAAAAATTCGTGCCTGCTTTTGGAAAGAAAAATCAAATGCAATTCAGCCAAAATCTGAATCAATTGGAATTAAAAACAACTATATAATACCGCTATTCTATCAAGTGGGAAGCTCCATCTCTCTATCTAAGGACTGAGTGAGGTTTCTATTCTTGTGCTCAAGGATTGGATCTTACTTGCAAATGGGTAGCCTTGGCCACATTCATTTCAATGATGGATCCAACAAGATCATTAGGAGGTTCATTTTGATTATGTATTTTGATTATGAATTTGATTCCTAGAAATCGCTAGATCCCAACAAGAGGTTCATGATCTTTGGAAAGCATATTTTATATTTTGTTTATGTTGTTGACCATAATCTTTATAGAGCATATTTTTCTTTTGATTCCAATGTTGGCATATCCAATAGGAATAGCTCTTGCAGTAGCTTTGCAGTGTATTGGGAATCCTATCTAGGAAGATAGGAATGTTTTCTTTCTTGCTTGAAGCCCATTTGGTTCATTGCTTGAACTAAAAATAAGAGACCTTTATTATAGCCATGTTTATTGATAAAAAATCTCAATTGGATATTAAATTGTATCATGACACAAAAAAGGGAGTGATTATTTCATCAATTATTTAATAAGGAAATAGTCATGCATTGATGCTAACAGAGCCTCAATACCAATTAAGTTTTAAGTTTCTTTGATGGATCCTTGGTGTAATATGACAGTGGAACAACAGTACCAAGATCAGATTCATCTGCTTGGACAGTATAAACCAATCATTTACTTTGTTTTTAGTATAGTTAGTTTTGGAAGTAACTATATCTTTGGTTTGGTTTGGTTTCTTCTGTTTCCCTAGAAAGATAAAGTTCATAACATTGAGAGCATGCTCATATCTAGTTTTTGTATAAGATATTAAGGCAACCTTTTTGGTACCATAACATGAAACTATTATGAACCAAGTTAATAGTACAAACTTTGACCAAATTTAAAATGTTGATATTTTTGTAGATGTTAAATATATGAAGTTTTCTTGCCAATTCAAATTGCTTAATTCTTGGTCCATTTGTTGAGTTTTTAAAGGCATGGCATAGAAAAAAATTCTTAAATGCATTTTTTTGCAATTGGCTCTTTCAGAGGTTATAAAGTTTGTCCTTGAAAACTTTTTGAAACACATTTGATTGCATCTATGATCAGAAAATTCAATAGTTTGTTCACTTAACTAGTTTGTTAATACAATATTTGTCTATTGTAAACCATGTTTACATAATCCCTAAGGTTGTGAGATTCATCATTGCAAATAAAATTGAAGAGAGAATTCTTAGATTACAGGAGAAGAATAAAATCAATTTTGAAGGATAAAAATTGTAGTCATCAATTGTTTCTAAGTCTGGATGTTTTTTATTGTAATTGCATTATATGTGGAGTCACTAAATAAATTGAATTTTTTACATCTTTGAAATTCAACATTGCATCAGGTTCTTCAGAGGGCTTGGGAAGGTTAATGGAACATGATCTTGGGTTCTTTTTAACGAACATGAAAAAAAAATTAGACAAGATGAAAAAATGTCTTGTAACAGATTTGCAAGAGTTTTTTGGGAAGAATCAAATTTTGAATCATTGACATTTTTGTTGTTCTTTATGTTGTACATTGAATTCTATATTTCTGTAGCTTTTACCCTACTTTCAACGATTGTATTTTTATAATTTAGTAATTTACAAGTGGTACATGAGTGGATTTAGTGAATTGGTTAATCATAATATGCTTGAAATGTTGTTACTTAATAATTAACCATTGGAAGGAAGCAACACCAATGTTTGTGTGAGTAGGGAGCTTCTCTGATCCAGTGGATGCCCATATCACTACATATTTTTTGAGTTAGTTTTATTCGCCCACATTGACCTTGAAAAAAATATTTGGTGTAGTTATCTTTACCTGTTTATCTATGCATCATTGACATTTGTATTTGCTGTAACTTTTACCTTAAAAGGGATATTATTCTACAAAGGATCTTCCTTTAAACTAGTTCATCCAACAATGCCTCAATTTTTTATGCTTTTATGAGTAAAAATTATTTTGATCATGTTTTACTTGTCTATTGGAATACTAAGTTATAACAGGTTTATAATTAGGGTTATAATCAATTGTGATAGTTTAACACTTCTTTGTAGAAATCAACTCTTCTTGGAATCATTTGAGTTGTTAGGAACTCCAAGGTTTATGGTTCATGCATTCCACACAGTTTAATCTATGCTCTTAGGGCGATTCTCGATGAAAATCCAATGAATCTTTGATTTTGCATAATATTAAGGTACCGAAGGTATCTTTTTTATACATAAAACAATGGATTAATTTTGTAAGTTGGTAGGAGGTTCATGGTTTATACATTGCACATAGATTATTCTATGATTTTAGGTTATTATGCATGCAAATCCAGGAAGTATTTGCATTTGTATGATGTCTTTTGAGAGGAAATATTATTGGAAATTTTTAGCATTTGTGGGTAAATTCTAAAAACTGCCATTTTGTTTCAAGTGTCACAAAAATTCCCAATAGTTATTTTCTAGGTTTGAAAGTGTTTTGGATGCCAGAAAAATGTTTAACACCCACTTAAAAATGGTTCCAAAGATACTTTGATCTTTACACCCAGAAAATATCTTAGGATAGGTGTTTTGTGGAAATTGTTAACTAATAATCTCCCTAACTTCCCCAAGCACGTTTGTTGAAACTTTAACACAATTACTAATGTTAAGGGTAAATGTGATGGCATTCCTTTCAAGTGGAACTAGTCCAAGAAGGTATCCAAGTTCACGACCAAACATAAATATACCCCTTTTTCTCCTAATAGTAAATGATGGGGAATAGAATGGGATAGGATTTTATTGAGTGTCCACAAGGCCAATTGATATATGGAACAAAAATATTACATTCCATTGTACTATTCCTATACCAAAGTAAGAAAAACAAGAAGGTAGCCAAGTTCAACACCAAGCATAAATATGCCCTTTTTTCCCCTAATAGTAAATGATGGGGAATATAATTGGATAGAATTGTATTGAATGTACACAAGTCCAACTGGTCTATGGGACAAAATTCTTACATCCCATTGTACTAATCCTTAAGAAAATATGAATACGAAAGAGAAGAGAAGAGAAAGAGATATGATACTCCATAAGAAGAGGGAGAAAGTACTAAAAAGTGGTTCACTTGCTTTAACTTTAGACAAAAAAATGAGAGGTATTAAAAAGGTTGGGTAGAGATAATTTTAGAATTTATGTTTGGTAGAATGGTAAAAACCATTAAATTTTACAAATGGTATTAGAGGCATGGTTACTCCAAGTATAAATTTAGATCCAAGACAACTCTATTATGACTATGTGCTGGAGATAGTCAATGAAAACTTAGTATAAGAAGACTTAGAAGAAAATTGTTATAGAATGATTTGCCACACCTTACGAAACATGCCTTGATGGCCTTTCCATGTCCCTCTGTAGACTCATATCATCCCTCTTGCTCAGAGAAACCACTAAAAAACACATTTTTGTTGATGTACGTGCCCTACTAGCACTACATCTTGTGTCTACGCATGCTGCTCCACTACATCCTATGTACATCGGGTTTCATGCTCAAAATTAAAAATATTTCTGGTTTTCCAACCCAAATAATGTCCATGTTGATCCTTGGCCTTCCCTATGCTGGAAAATGCCTTGATTCGACCCTCCACCTCCTTTCAGGGTTATATATTGAGCCATTGTGGAGAATGAGAGGGAGGAGAAACTAGAGAGCAAGGAAACTCCAGAGAAAGTATTCCCCTTTGCCATTTCCTTGAGTCTACATCCCTTTGTCCTTGTTGTTTGAACTCTTTCATGTTCATCTCCCAAGCTCTTCCATATCTTGTGAAGTAGGAAGCCAATTACTCCTTGAACTTGTGAGCTTGCCTTTGCATGGAGGATTGAAGTGGTGGAGGCCTAGGTGGAGGAATTTAGTTCTCGGTTCCTATGAGTTGCCTAAAGAAGGTTGTATCTATGTACTTTTGTTCATTTTATTAATAGAAATACTCATTTTCATCCAATACATGTTACAATTTTTTTATGTTATCTTCCTTGGGTATATTTGTTAAATATGTTAATGGATTATACTAGTTTTTATGCTAACGATTTATATCTATATTCCATATGATCGTATATATTTTTTGTTGAGGACAAGTTGTAGGTAAGGAGCATTGGATTTCAAGCTCAACGGTGCTCTTCTTCGAACGTCCAGTTGAGGTAATATTTTTCTCTTTTTTTGTTGGCATTTTACATTCATCTAGCATATTTGAGAATTGCACCAATTTCTTGGGTCAATCTGTCTATTGTGGTCCACCCCAAGCCATAGGAGTTTTTTCTCCATAACATAATTGGTGATCATAATGGGGATCGAATCCAGAACATGTCATTATCTTCTATTGGCAGTAGTTGTATCACATTTGAACAGAGCACAAATATTGAGTCCATTCATCAATAGTTTGGGTTTAGTATGGCCCTAGGAAGCTAAAATCATTACTCAGAGATTACTCCTTCGAATGGTTACGCTTCCAGTCCCTATGGAGATTGTGTTGATTCCTCCTACGTCACAAAGTTGTGTCAGTATTCAATCTTAATTCTATGCTTCTTGAGTCTCCATCTATCTCATGCTCTTGTTCAAAGGAAGTTTATAATCCTGATTCGATCATTTCTTGTATCTCTTGACTTTGCATGTCGACCATAAATGTATAAGTACATTTCGATCACATCATGCTTTTTATCCTACCTAGCACCCTGGGCCTACTTTCATGATTGGTAGGTTATCTAGAAGTTAGCAGATGACACCTCATCATTGGTTACAGACCGAGTGGTTTCCCTTGTGTTCAACGACAAGACATCTATTCACATGTTGGGATTCATGTTGTGCCTTAGATTCCATTAGAACCCATTGGTGGTTTCCTCTCTTCTGTCAGTAGTCTTCATCATTGGATACTATTCAAAGGGTCTCTTCCGTGCACTACTTGCATCTAGTACACATGAGAGACGCACTTGGTTCTTGGTTCATGTTCATCTTGTTTTTTTGAGTTCTTCCAAATCCTTCAACTTAGTTGTGTACCTCTTGTTGGTTGATGGGGGATTCATTAATTCCCTCCTTCAAGCGGATCTCATTCCATCAAATTTGTATCATCTATTATGGAATTGGGATCTGGAGTCAGATGAGTACCTTGAGGCTTGCAATCATCAGTGGTAGGTCCTCTCGTCATCGACATAGTGGGAATTCATTAATGTCCCCTGATCGATGGATTCTGAAAGTGTTCGACCTCAACACCCTTATTCACACTTGTTGAATGTACTCGATTCCTTGACACCATTTTCATCATCAGTGGGTAGTCTCGCATATGTTAATGGTATATCTTAATGACCAGTAATGAGACGATATTTCATCATGTTCGACCCCAGTACCTTTATTCACGTGATGGGATGTGCATCATCGACGGTTTGTGTAGAATACCTCAGTCTACAGTGGCATCATTCTATATGCTATTATATGTGATCGTGACAGTATCTATTGGACCCTAGTTCTCATGGTATATTAATTGTACCCCAGGTTGTGCCAGATGTCTTCAGTTCAGTTGGAAACTGGACCTCATATGGGTCATGGCTATGACCTCTTATGACATATACCTATGATTTATTGCATACTTGTGGCCATTATATCAAACTACTATGTACTTTAAGTTACCGATATGTATACAAAGTTAGCATTGTAATATTTTGATGAGTGGCTAGTTCTTCCGGATGGGTTTCCACTACCCCACTTCTGAGATTTGTAATGTATTTCGGACATCATTATCTTCCCTCTGACCTCATGAAATCGTGATCTTCGGCGATCATGTATTTCGACCATCAATAATGACATGTACAATGAAGATGTCTTTGTGTGGAAACTAGCAAAGGGAAATGCTGGAAATAAGCAAGTATGGGTTAAGGACATTGTGAAGAGAACCATTAGTAGAGCTTGGAGATTACTGAGAAAAAAAACTGTGTTGTCAGAGTACTTAGCATATTGTTGGTCGTGCATTGTTTTTGATAATAATGTGTGACTCATGAGAATATTGTGAATACTATTGAAACTATAAACCCTATTTTTTTTGTTGTAGATTGAGTTGTATATTGGGAACAATAGATTTGTAATATTGTGAAAAAAAAATTTATGATACTTCAAACATGCGCATGGGTTGCGAGGTTATATTATCTCTAGAGGGAATATTAATTTTTGGACTAATTCATATTAATCTAGTTGTAGTTGTTATCTAATTGTAATTTTTATAATTTTTTTTAAGTCATTTTTAGTTGTGTTACTTATTTAATTGTATTTTTTATCCCATGACTAAATAAGTCATTTATATTAATCATTTTTAGTTCTATTGCTAAAATTTAGTAGTATTTAGCTTAAAAACACTGTTTTGACTAACTTGTTTAGTCACGTAATCATTACTTTGTCAAATTCTTCTAGTGGATGCTCAAAGGCATGTATTGATCTATTTTACCATTATAGAGGACTCTGTAAGTTAGGTTCCCAAATTATTAAAGGGTGCTATCTCAATGGAAGAGAACCTTTCTTACAAGCAGGAGGTTGGTGGTTCAATTCCTCTGTTCCCTAATGATATTTCAATATCAATTAAAAACGACTAAATTAGTGACCAAAAAATGAGAGATAAGTGACCAAACAATGAGAAATAAGTGACAGACAAAATGATCAAAATTTGCATATAAAATGACTAAAAACGACTAAATTAGTGACAAAAAAATGAGAGATAAGTGACAAAAAATGGGAGATAAGCGACCAAAATTCACATATAAACGACCAAATAACAGTTTTGGTGGCTAATTTTCAGTCTCTTATCAAACGAAAAAAATGTGGTCATATTTAGTTTGGCCATTTATAGCTTGTCTCGTGGTCATTGATTTGGTCATTAATTTGGTCGTATATTTGGTCATTAAATTTCATAGTGAATGACCAAATATACAACGAAATTAATGAAAAAAAATATGACCAAATATACGACCAAATTAATGACCATAAGACAAGCTATAAATGACCAAACTAAATATGACCACATTTTTTGTCACATGATAAGAGACCAGAAATTATCCACCAACGATCGTCAAATCAAAAGTGGTCATTTATATGCATATTTTGGTCACTTATCTCTCATTTTGTACTAGTGTTATAAACCTTAGAGTTGTTGGTATAAAAAACTATACCCTATTTATTTCTTGCACTTTTGTTGGCTATTTTATCAACTATCCCATTGTTTTTTCTTTTCACATGATAAAAAATTATCAGTGGAGGCTTGATGAGATACGATATACACTCATAAATCCTTTTGCAATTTGAATTTCCTGCTGAGTACCCATAGCGCATCTTCTGAACCACCTGCATGGAGTCCCGATCATGACCATTAGACTATTTATTTTTAATGTCGAGACTATTTCTAGGCCATGGAGGAGGGACAACCATTTTGCTTCATTATTGGATATATTTCCAAGCCCCCAAGCAAAAGAGTTTACTATTTTTCCTCTTGGATAAAATATGATCCCTCCCACACCTGCCACCCCTTCTACATGTAACACATTAACCAATACATATTACTTAAATTTATAAATAATTCAAACAGATTAATTTAAATACTGAAATTCAAAAGCACTTGTCTTTTTCACAATTTTGGATGTGCTCCCATCATGTCAACTAGAATTGTTGTTCATTGAACTATTATCATGCATTTTCTATCAATAAAAAACTTGGACCATTAAATACAAAAGATATCAACTATACTATACAAACAAATTACATAACTCCAATATAGAAAAAATATGAAATGTGTGTGCTCATGTTCATAAAATGCACCGGTGCGTTCTGGAGAACAATGCACTGGTGTGTTGTGTCAAACATAGCATACCTTGTACCACAGAGCTTTATTTTACGTTTGTAAAAAAAAAAAATTAAACAACGGGGTTAGCTTTACCAGTGCGTTATAAATATAAATGGACCAATACGTTAATGCAATACTGTCACATAAAAAAATGTGAATTTTTTTCAACGTTTTTAGAAAATAAATTTATTATTTCAGGTACATAACTATCGGTGCATTGCAGTACAAAATGCATCAGTGCGTTTTGTTTATTAAATCGCAACAAAAATGACACAACCGTTTTTTTACGAAAATTTAAAAAAGCTAAAAAAATCGTACAGGGCCGACAGGGTTTTAGATTCGACCCAAAAATTGGCCTATTGTACCCAACACTTTCTATATAAAATCACAAGCTCATTAAATCTAAAATCCCTAAAATGAAAAATCGTAATTTTGAAACAATAGATGGATTTAAACCCTAATGTAAAAATTTGCAGCCACATAAAACAAAAAGAAGCAGCAAGAAAAGAAGGATTGCAACATTGAAGGTAACTAAAATGTTTTTTTTATAAGTTTAGTTAAATTCTAGATATGATAATATGATCAATATTAATATTTACATACTTGACATTTCCACTATGTAGGGTTTTGATTGATTTATCATACCTAAAAAATTTCGATCCTCAGAATAATCTGATTGCTCCAAACTCCTTCAACATAAGTCTATCTTCCAAAACTCTCCCCTCAAAATTTCGGCAAAATAATGAAATAATGTTTAGTTTTTTTACTTTTAAACACCTTTTCCAATTACATTTCGAAATTAAAATTCCCGTCTCTTTTTTAGGTTAGGGAAAAAATAACTTGTGCGACTTTTTAATTTTGATTTTCGGCATTACGGTGTGCTTATAATTAAGTCGCATCGGTACTCACAATACTTTATTGCACCGGTGCGTTTAATCTTTAACATGGGATTGCATAACTATATAATAAAAAAATTAAAAAAATTAAGAAACATATATCACACTTCGGTGCATATACAAATTAGGACACCCTGGTGTGCTTGTTAATAATAAACGCACCGATAAGAATATTTTTTTGTAGAATGCATCGATAAATATCCGCTAGCAAATATAACAAATATTTTCTTTTGCAAATTGTTTTGCGGATGTTAACAAACAATGTGTTTGTTGTGATTCATCCTCATTGCGTTCAAATGTTTTTTGTGGCACCGGGGCAGTTGTTGTAGAAATGGTGCACCGGTTGAATAAAAATATCCTAGGGTTTGATATTTCAACTTAAAATTGTATACTCGTCTTTAATATTCTTTTAGGATTCAATCACACCAATTACAATATTTCATAGTATATATATGTTGCTTAAACTTAACTTATTATTACAAAATGGTCTGCAAACTATATTGGATGTTAGATTGTAATATGGTTCTCAATTTGTTTTAGGACTATTGAGACATATATTGATTTTTGGTTTGGCTCAAATGAAAGGAGAAATGGTTATAGTATCAAATGGCCAATTCTTCAGATTCCAGCTTGTTGCCGCCAAATTCCGCACTTGGTTAACACAACTAAATCTTACTATTGCTCAATGCGCCCTTGGGGGAAAGCCTCGAGTCAGGGATGTCACTTTATCCTGACTCCTCCGTTTATGCCAAATCCTAACCGAAGCCAAGGGGGATAGTCCCTATGGAAATTTTCGAAGGTTGTTAAAATGTTTTAGAAAGTTAATTATGGATGTTTTTAGGAGTGTAAAGCGTATGGTTCACTGAGTCAAGAGTATTGCAAGGTTTTAGAGAGATACTTTCAACAACATAAAAGACAATCACCAACATATAAAGATTAATCAACAACACTTGATTGAACTGATATTAAGCAAATGTAAAGTACTTTGTTTTTAATGGAGACCAGTTCCAATGGAGTTAAGTAAAAGTGATGCTGCTAAAAGGGAAATGTTTTGTAAGTGTATCTTCGTTAGTTTTAAATTATTAGAAATGGAACTTAGTTAAGGGAGAAGGGAAACTCCAGATATACCGCAAGGTACGAGGAGCAATCTCCAGAAATTAAGTGAAGGTAGATCCTCATGAAGACGTGTGGGATGGAGCGGAGTCTCGAAGGCGTGTTCAACACTACACCAACAAGGATGTAGTCTAACGGTGCCCTAAGGCCGCTCTCCAGTTGTTCCCGCTTCTTCTAAGGAATTTCCGCACATAAAACTTAATGTTTAAGTGATGGATTTTCAGTATGTTTGGGGTTTTTATTTTTATTATTGTGAGTTTTTTAGTTAAATGTTGAGAATTAATAAGTTTCTATGACTCTTTCTTATTTCCCCAGGACCAGGAAAATGCCCGCAAAGGGAAAGAGCATACTTTTAGTGATATTTATTTGTTCCTTCTAAATTAATGCTTGAAAATAAAATGCTTAAAACTTAAACTTGCAGAAAGATATAGATCACCGGATCTATGTGTCACTTTCTAATCAACCACCACTAATCGGCAATGCCTTTATGCGGTGGTGAGAGCATACTTCGTGGCAACGAGATCGATGTTATTTGCAACTACTTAAGAAAATATAAATGGAAAAATTATTAAATAGTTTAAGTATACAATCCTGCAGTAAATGTGGTTTGTGTGCTTGTGTTGGTTAGAAATTTTTTTTCACAAAAATTGGAGACTGCAAATTCCCCCAGGGGGGATGGGGCATGGAAGCTCTATAGCCCACTGACTCTCATTGTAATACCCCTAGTTTTTCCTTGGAGTGTATTATCCAAACTTATGTAAATGATGTAAATATTCTAGTGTGAATTCCTAGTGTGGAGCTCAAGGCCAAGGCCCGACTAGTGAATGTTTAGGCATGTTTGATGTTATATTTCTATTTTGGACCATATGATTGGCTTATTATGACTAATTCGAAATGCATGTAAATATTATGCTGAAAATTAATGATTCCACCAAAGGGGAAGAGGAAGGGGTTTATTTGAAACCCAATCCTATGCTACCATGTGTCAACCTTAGAACTCACCCTAAATTCTATCATGTGATGAGAATAAGCCAATTATCTCCTTTTTGACCATTTTCCAATCATTTATTGCACATGTGAGGTTGGTGGGAAAAGTCACTTCATGTAGTTATTGAGCATGGGGATTGTGACAGTTATGTTAGTTGTCATCAGTCCTATTTATTCTATGGTCAGAAGCCATGTCAGCTGTATTTTCACCTTTACTTCATATCCTTAGAGTCAACACTCTTTTTATTGTTCCATTCTCATTCTCTCATGCAAGCTGATGCACTACATAGAGTTATTCCATTGTTGTTCATGTCAATTAGCAGACTGTGTGTTAAACCCATAAATTTGAATCAGAAGACAGAGTTGTATTTTTTTGGAAGGTAAAATAGTTGGCTGTAGGTGAGCAGAGAGGTTGGGTAGCTAGGAACCTTACCCATGGAGTTCTGCTGCTTGTAAGTGCTTGTGAAGTCACAAATCAAGGCTATAGGTGGTTTTATAGAAACCATATCAGATTGAAATTCTTCTATGGACACACTAGAAGTACCCAGAAAAATGGATCGCCCAAGAGAACCGTGGATCGATGAAGGGGATGCCTGAGATAGAAGGGTGTTGTGTGGGGTAGGTATTGTGGAAGCCAAGGCTGTGAGGGATGAGTGAGACCCCTATAGAGCTCTGTATAAGAATTTGGATAAGCACAGAGAGAAGAATGGGTTGTGGGCTGAGAGATAGAATCCTGTAGGTGTTTCGTTCTCCCTGGTGGCCTCATAGCCCATCTTGGGGGTGGCCTCTCAGGAACAAAAATAATATATGATGGATAGAGTGCCTATGGTTGGGTGGAAAAGTGCTCTTACACAACCAATTGCTTGGATATGCGTTTCTTAAAGATAAGTACTCCTATTTATTTGAATTTGATCTATTTTATTTGATGCTTGTAATGTTTATGCTTGTATTTGCATATTAGATGTGTATGGATAAACTTCAATTCCGTTGTGCATGTTTAATTATGTTTCTGAACACATTCTGTTGTTGAAAATCGTATTATGCATTTGGGGTGAAATTTTAGAGCCCAGGTTTGGCCAACGTCCCCTCCCGATGGTCGGATTGGGTGAGGTGGACGTTACACTTGTTTAATAATTTTACAATTCTTGCTCAAATGAAATGTCTCTTAGTCCTTTTAGACTTGTATCTAAGGGCTTACAATTTAAGAAATTGAAGTAGTGGTGAAAGATGGTCCTTGTAATGTATTTTTGGCAATTTCTGGTGAAAATTTTCCAGAGCCTCCTTCTCTTTTTCCTTGGACCTGGTAAAAACTAGCAAGCTAATTCAACCAATTTAGTGGGTTAAGCATGTACAAATACAAAAAATTTACAACTTTTTATACTTGGAAAAAATTGGGAATTTTTAACTACTTCAAGTATGAAAAGATTAGATATAGATCTACAATTTTAACTTTGAAAAGAGTTTCTATATCTAAGAGAAACAAGATGTTTGAAATAATATTTATGTCCATACTACTTGCTTCAATTAAAACACAAAGAAAATCATATTTTTTGCTTGAAAGAAGATGATGGAAGAAACCCCAATTTTTTTAGATTTGAAAGAGAGGAGGAAATTTGATGCCTGCAAAACAAATATGTCAACCAAAAGAGAAGTAACCAGCCACCAAACTTGGAAGAAGAGTCAAGACAAGATCAACCTCCAATGCTTAGCACCCAATCCTACAAAATATCAAAAGCACTCATACACAAAGGGGATTAAATCTAGTATATCAACATAAAGAAATTAGAAGGGAAATAGTAACCGAATACATGTGCTGCTCCTAAATCTCTAAACAATTCAATATACATAAGCAAATCAAAATATATGAATGCTTACTCTATTAGACTCAAAGTTCCTTTTCAAGCTAGATCAATCCACAATTATGATATGAAAGAAAAATTGAAATTCTATAAGTACACCTCAACCAAGTGCATGCATGAAAATGGAACAAGAGCCACCAATTTTGACCTCCAAAGTCTTCAAATCTTATTACTGAAATACACATTATAGGAGCAAAGGTTCTATGCTTTCCATCATGGAGAAACAAGCATGATATACCTTGCTTTTATAGAGTTTAGAGAGGGAGGGGCGAATTCAAGAAGAGGGGGGTGCATCACTACAAGAGGGGAGCGATCATAGGAGTGATCCATGCATTGGTTGATACGTTTTGGATCCACAAGAAGGAGGGTGCACTAGCTCTCATGAGGTATGTGACCTCCCTCTTGTTTGTAATGCCACCCAATACATGTCCTCCACATGCACTAATCCATGAGGAAGAAGGGAGGGCGCATCATCTTTCACGAGATCCACGCATTATATGATATGACCTTTCAAAACATATGCTTTATTTAACTTACTTAAGTCACCTTCCATAAGGAATGAGTTTCCACCTCATTCATCACATGCCAATTTCCCTTTTATTATTATTATTATTTATTTTGGTGCATTTTGTGGAGTCGTTAGCATTTATTTGCCATTCTGTCGCCTCTTTAGGAAAAAATGCTCCGAGCGATGATTTAATCACTTGAAACATAGTAGAAGTGGGTCCTAGGGTAAATATGATGCTTTGAGTGTGAAAATGAGAATCCCCATGCCAATATACGCTTCCATACCATACTTTTATTACAACTTGAAAATTTCCAATTAAACCATTAAAATATGGTCTAATTTTACGGAAAAAAATATTTTTGTCAGAATGAACTCAAACTCCTAGGTGACCTAGTGCATGTCCATACGACTTATTATTGATGGATAGAATGTTAAAAATACATAGAAACCTAGGATTTAATAACCAACTAAGGTTCGACCACCATGGAAAATACTCCAGCTTTGGAGGAGTGAGTGAAAAACCTAGGAATTATACGCCACTGAAGCGCAACACATAATTCCTAAGGAAAAAACACTCTAGAGTATCCTATTGATAGATAAAACTAAGGTAGTCCAATCCTTTTACAAAATTACCATGGTTAGACCAACTTATTACAATTCCCCCATGGGGGTCTGGACATGCAATTTTTACAAAATGGGCCAAAATTGGCTTGATGAAATTTTGAACTCCGACAATGAACAATTTAAGTTGTTCAAGTATTCTAAGGTTCACAAGGAGTCCATATAAGTGCAACTTAGTGGACAACACAGCTGATTCATCTTGTTCAAAGTTTGATGAGTTCTTCATTTCCATCTCCAGTAAGTTCAAGTTTTATTTATATTTTGACTATCTATTTGAATTTATGTTACTTAAACATGTGAATATGAATATCAATGTATTCTATATTGTAGGATCTCGATTCAGGATCAATTTTAGATGCACAAGATATTCCACCAGTTGCAAAATGTCGTAAGCTCTTATCGGGAGCAAGATAGCGTAAGTAGTTCGTAGATGAAAATGGGCAGTCACTTTACCCCACCAATTGTAACATGCCATCTTCAAGCCGCAATATCGGGTCATCGGTGGTAATTCATCTTGAGTTGGATATATTTTATGACACCCTGATAGTATGTGGTTATTCAAAATGTAAAGGGTTAATTAGAACCCTCGGCATGTCACACTCACCCATTAGACCAATGATTGACTACCCAATGTTGATGGTCTAATACCCCCTACTGCAGTACAAAATCCAATAGGTGATATAGAAAATACATGTAGGAAAATTTCCCTATGCTCATTTTTGGAAAAGTTGGAAGCCAAAACAACTATGTCTCATCCTAAATTGATGAACTCCTTTGATTTTGTTCAGTCAACTGAAAGTTCTAGTGATCCAAAGTATGATATCGTTTCCACCCAACATATCGCTACTAGAAGATCCAAAAAGTTGCATGATTTGAGAGAAAAAATGTCCAAGTACACACCAAGGTCTGTCCAATTGTTGGAGGGTAGTGATGATCTCTCCCTTCTTGTGAATTTGCAAAGTAAATATCAAACTTCTTAACCGTGCTTTGCATGGCACTTGGCCATCTTCTCTGCCTGTGCCTGATGTTGGAACCAAATTCTCCTTTTGTGGTAATCATTTTATGATTTCCAAGTCTAATATAGATGCTACAAATCTTGGGTTGTTTATCCTTTAACATGTAATTATTCCTCCCAAACAATCAGTAGCACTTATTCCATTTTGTGGTCCTATCTATTATCGGTTAGATTACTTGAATATTGTTAAATACATGCATAGTATTTCCATGTATAGTATGTGCATGAATCGTTACGTTTCTGGAAACTTTAATAGGAAGAACCTGTTATATATAGATGGTCATCTATGCACTCATGGGAACATTGCACGGTTCATAAATAGGTCTAGGTGCTCTTTATTTTTTTTGAATTGTTCATTTGAGGAACACTTCAATGACTAGGAGTTCTTTATGAAAAGGAAAGCATATAGATTTTTTATTGTGCATGCAATATGTAATTTGTCTCCTGGTGACAAATTGTTAATAAACTATAACTTTCGTAGACCACCAACCGCTCATCAAAGACAATTTGCATTTGGATTACCCTTAAACATCCCCTTGGGGCGTAAGACAAAAAAAATTGATTAATTGTATTTGTTCATTTTTAATGGGATTCATGTTAATGTATTGCTCAGTTTCAAATTTTGTTTTATAAATTGTTAATTTAATTTGTAAATTGTTTGCTTTATGGATAACGTAGGGGAGTTTCCCTAAACTCATCATTTGAGTCATCATATAGTCAAGGATGTATGATCACACCATTCATATGTGTAATTTTCACGTCAAAATATCACACAAGTACAAAATTGCACTACCTGTGCTGCTAGCCTCGAATACAAAGCTCTTCTTTGATTAATTGTATTTGTTAATTTTCTATGGGATTCATGTTAATGTATTGCTCAATTTTCCCACGGGGTGTAGAATATATGGTTAATGGGTGTATTTTCAAGGCACTCCTTGCATAAGGTCATTGGTTCGAAACTCCGTGGGCACTAGCCCTACAAAAAAAATGTATTTCTCAATTTGAAAATTTTAAATTTTATGTGGGATTGATGTTAATTTATTGCTCAATTTGAACGTTTGATTTATAAATTGTTTGTAGATGAACATTTTCTATTGGAAATGATTCTCGTGCTTCTATAATAATTCTAATGTATAATGTTGGATCAAACCAATTGCATTGTGCTTACTAACATCATCGGTTTAATGTTCAATATTTTTGAAATCATGATTCTAATGATGAGCAACATGTTTACCATCTTCCATTGCACCCCAATACAATGTCAAATCAAGATCAGGATGAAAAAAGAGCACAACTTGGAGAGGAATCATACCAGGCATGGTTGAATCAACCACCTATTCAAATTCCACTGCGTCCAGACTAACCAATTACGAATGTCTACAGTAGTAATAGTAGTTCTTCACATGTTGGAAATGGAGGAAACGAAGTAGAGGTTGGTATGGATGATTTATTATGAAAAATGAGTGCCATGGATGCAATGTTGTTACATACATTCCAGGACAATGAGCTAGGGGATGATGCTCATATCACTAAAACCTTCTTTGAAATCCTTAAATCGGATTCCACCACCCTTCTCTTTGGATCTGGCAGGTCAAAGTCTACACAGTTGGGGACAACAATGTTACTATACAACTTGAAAGAAAAGTATGGCATGTAAGACGCGTGTTTCTCAGCACTTTTGAGGTAACTGACCATCAACTACCTTATATATTGAGGAATCTTGTCACACAATCAACATTGAAAATGGTCGATTTTATGAACGTTAAATGACATTGTACATTTATATTTCCCACTAACTACAGGTTATCCAAAGATAAGGTAATTCTCAGTGATAATGTCTTGCCCGACAGCTATGAAGAGGAAAATCAAATGTTGAAAATGTTGGGTTTTGAGTATATATCATATCACGCGTGTCCCAATGATTGTATTCTATATAGAGGTGAATATGCAGACAAAGAGATCTGTCCAAAATATGGGCATGACAGGTACCAAGAATCGAAAAACAAGGCTAAGCACATGGTCCTCCTCATAAGATATCGAGGCACATGCCTATAATCCCAAGGATTCGAAGGCTCTTTCGTTGCAAATAATTAGCTATGCTGCAGGGATGGCATGGTTCACACCGAAGTAAGAAAGGAGTTATGTGAATGCCAATAGATTCAACGCCCATGAAGCATATAGAGGATACATGGCCCGATAAATTCAAGAATGAAGTACATAGCTTTCGATTGAGCATAGCCATTAATGACGTCAACCCAATTTTCCAACCAAACACTAGATATACTGTTTGGCCTATAGTAGTGATCAATAACAATATCTCCCCATGGTTGTCCATGAACTAGTGAACATCTTATGTTGGCTCTTATAGTCCCTGGTAGAAGACAAGTTAAGAATATGGATGTTTACCTACAACCATTAATTGATGAATTCAAGGAATTATGGGAAGGGATACACGTATATGATGTATTGAAACCCATGCCAATAGAGAGGAGTTTTACGTTGTATGGCATATGTGCGTACACCACACATGATTATCCAAGGTAAGACGTTTACTTTGGTAAATATGTTGTTTGATTTGTTTATATTCAAAGCAATATTTATTGGCATATTTAATTCGGTGCAACTGTATTGATCTTCAACACTAACGTGCTATGTATACCATAACACCGTAGGTCTTGTAACAAAATGTTATCATGTATGTAAATATTATGGACCTTCTTTGAAGACTAGATGGTCTAGATAGCTATGAAATCTAGTGTACAATTGGTCGAGGGTATTCCTTCTAGACAACCACCCTTATGGAAGAGCAACATTTGCTTTCAATGGTAAACCAAAAAGAACCAAAAGGCCTGAAATAATGACACTGACTGATTGGATTAGGGCATATGACAGACAGAAGGATAAGGAATTTGCAAACATGTTCAATTCAAATGGGGAACCTATGGTTGATGATCCTGAATTCTTCGACACCCATGTTGAAAAAATGCCCATCAAGATGAAAAGGAAATCGACATTTTATGAGCTCCCGTATTGGGAGCATCTTAAGATTTCCCACTTACTAGATCCCATGCATATATTAAAAAATGTTTCATCTTCTTTGTGGTGGTACATATCATAAAAAAAAGTGACACGTTGGCAGTAAGGAGATATCTTATTTCTTCAAATACTAAAAAGAAGCATTGGCCAAGGCAAGAAATTATAGGAGAGGATGGATCCTCTTGGTCATTTAAAGAAGTGATGTCCCATTGGTTTTGAAGAAAGATGATCTTTCTTTGGAAAAGGAATTTATATTGGTTGTGAAGGCTCCTTCTTTATATGGGTCTAATTTATGGCATTGCTTCATTGTAGACGAATGTTACAGCGTATTTTGCCACCCTGTGAGCATTTAGACTATTTGGCCTCTGATATTCATTTCATTGACTCATAACCACTTTATGCCTCCAGGAACCCAATCTTTCCTATTTTTGTTCCTGTACGCGAGCTGCTTTGCTGCAACTCGTGCATGGGCATGCTGTCCCACTACAGCCCGTGTACATCGATTTAAATGGTAATTTATAGTAAAAAACTCTATTTTTACTCCAAAAAGCAATCATAGGGTGACCTTTGGCCCTCCATGTATCCAGAAACGACTCGATTCGACCTTTCACATACCTTTGGAAGGCTATATATTGAGCTCATATGGTACATGGAAGGAGGAGAAAGAGAGAGCATTGAAACTCTATTGAATTTTTTCCATAGCTTGAGTCTACATCCATTAATCCTTGTTGTTGTGAACCTCTTATGTTCACCTACCAAACTCCTTCATAGTTTGAATTTTCTATTGCATGGGGGATTGAAGTGGTGGAGACACAAGTGGAGGTACCTAGTTCTCTATTCAGATGAGTTGCAAACAAGAGGTTGTATCATGTACTTCTTGTTTCATTAATAGAAATACTCATCTTCTCGTCCAATTGATGTTGTGAATAGTTGATTAACATTGGGTACATTTGCTTATTATATCATGGACCATGCTATTGTTTATGCTAATATATTTCACATATTATATGAACTTGCTTGTATTTGTTGTTGAGACTAAGCTATAGGTTCAAGTGTAGGGATTAGAAAGCTCAACATCACCTTCCTTTGCCAGTACAGTAGCATGCGTTTACACGCTATTGTTCTATGAACAATTGCGTACAACTCCGGGATTGATTTGTTTTTTTATCTTTGGATGTTGTTGGGTGAATTTTGGGTGTTCTTGAGTCTTAGTAGGCCTGTATTATGACTGTTCCATGCATCTTTACTGACTAGAAACTCCTCTTTCTTTCAGTTTTTGAGATTTTGGTTTCAAACCATTTTTGTTATTTTTATAGCTCATTAGCTTGGCTGAGTCTTACTTTTTGGGATTTGCTGGTTTGCTTGCTTTGCATGCTCTGCATTTTTCTAAAGGGTTTTGATTCTGCTTTCATTTTTTCAATCATCTATATTGAAAAAATTCAAAAACCATTGTTTTGCATTTTCATTTCATTTATTATGAAAATACAAAAAAAAAAAATTGCTTTATGCTATTGCATTTTGCATTAGAGTGCTTGTGCTTTCATCAGGACTTGCTTGAGCAGGAAATTGTGAAGAGATTGCATTGTTATTTTTGAATTTCGAAACGTTGGTTTGATTGTCATTTAGTGGCATATTTTTTCCATTGAATAGAAGGGTCCAGTGTTTATTGGATGTGCATTTATTGAGTCTTTTCACATCATCAGTTGCATGACCATATCCTTTGAGTAATCATAGCCATTTAAAATTAATGCTTAATATAAAATTGATTAGAAACGATTTTCTCTTTTATAGGGTGCACCAACTAGTATAGCTTTAGAGTCTTGGAATAGATCATTGTGATTTAACAATCCAAGAATATTGAACCAAACATTATGTGTTTGACCAGGGGGTGGTGAAACCCATGGTATACATCAGTGTTCTTAGGAAGCTCTACTCAAACCAGAGTTAAGCACGAGGTCACAGGAGGTTGGTTGCAGAGATAGCCCTCCAATACTAGTTGAACGTGGGATATATTTCCAGGATTTGTTCGTGTTTGGGGAATCTTGGGGGATTTGACCCTTTTGAGTTTCGGGCTTAGTTACCCTGCCATACGACGGATCCCACCTACGACTGTTCGCCTGAGAATTGGTTATACGTGGTGGCCTTAGTTGCTTTACCTAGGTATCACATAGGGTGATTGCAGCGATTATTCTGTGAGTATCCTGAGTCAGATAGGGGTTGGAAAACACAATTGTTGTTTGTATAGGGATTTGAACCTGTGCACGCAGTGAAGTCTGGGAGCCCTTATAACTGATTCTGTTACCTCCAGTTATAGTTTGGGAGTCTCAAGCCAATCTTAGGTGAGACATACCGGCTGTAGTGTCGAGAGATCCCTTGAGCTAGCCCTGTTTGTGTGCATTTAGATATAGTTTCTTTTAGGTGTATGCTCTATGACGCTCTAGTAGGCATTTAGGAGACTATTATTTGTTGAATTTTTGAAGTCATCGTGGATCGAGATCCGCCTCTCCACTGATCTCGTAGGTTGGACGGTTTACCAGCTAGCGATCCTTCGTAGTCTTTTATTAAGAGGCGTCGGAAGACTACCGCTAGTCTTTCATTTACATCTCACAAGATTCGGAGAGATCTTATCATAAGTTCCACATCTGGAACAATAGGAGTCCCTTAGACTACGCCCGCCGGTCCAAAGCGAACTTCCCCTCCTCTCATATTCTCTCAGAGAACTGATTGGGTGAATAGTTAATCACACATGACTCCTCCTAGTTCTGGAACATCCCAGTCCACGAGCACAAACCCTTTTTATGGAACATGGTAAACAGGTTATTTATATGGTTCATCCTTGGGGATGCCAAGTTATGGTACTACATCTGTCCCTTCGACCTCACACTCTTTTTCATTGGGTATGGCTGGTTATATGTCGACTGTTACTTCCACCATGTTTAATAGTCATGCTTGCTCTAGCATTGGGATGGGGGGCACTACAACCCCTTTTATTGCATATCAGTTTGGGAGTGGTCACATCCCTCCATCTACTGCGTATGTTGGAGGATGGGCATGACCTCCTACGACAAACCCTACTGTTAGTGTGAACCCATTTTCGAGTGGAGGTTTCACAATAGGTATGGGATCTAAAACTTACATTCCATCTTTTAATCCGCATACCTCTATGCCTGTACCCTCGAACAATTTTATGATGCCGAATCCTCCCCCTATCTCTAGTTCGTCGATTCCAGTGAGTGTGAATATACCGTTTTCATACGGTTATCACTCGTCTAGTTTCCCTTCCTTGAGTGGTTGTATGGGACCCTATTCTTATGGAGGTGATTCTTATGGCTTTTCAACTGGTCTTAGTTATTATCCCAACCCCTCTCATGGAATCTCTTCTATGCACATGCTTGTGTATCATAGCATGGGTCGGTTCCGAGGATGTTATTATCCTTATGGTCACAGTCATGGCTTCTATCAGAGTTCGTCAGCACCTCCGGTGTCGGCTACGATGAACACAATCTCACATTCGCAGAACCAATCTCTTTGGGGAGCTTATAATCAAGATTCACAGCCTCAGCTCCCGTTTCTTACTAGATTGAATCTACCCGATCTTTTGAAGCTCATGAATGATCTAGTGTGTCATGATCCTACATGGCCTCCAGTCCCTACCAAGCTCCCTTTGGATGTTCAAATTTTGAGGAGAAGAATGGTGAGGATCCAGGTGATCACGTCACCACATTTCACTTATGGTGCTCCTCGAACTCCTTGAACCATGACTCTACTCATTTGAGTTTATTTCAACGCACCCTCATGGGGGGTAGCGGCGAAATGGTATGTCGAGTTTCCTGGGGGTACATATAGAGGTTTCAATGATTTAGATTTGGTTTTCCTATACCACTTTCAGTTTCCAGTTCGTTATGATACCGGCATCAAAATTTTATCCACCTTCCGTCAGGACAAAGCCACGCACATCTCTGACCATATTCAGGAGTGGCTCTGGTAGAAGAGGCTAGTGAAAGCTAATTCCTCCAGAGTTTCTGTTGGAATGGTTCCTTAAGTATTTACTCCCTTACATTTTGAAGGATGTTTCATTGTCCGGTATTATGAGTGATTAACAAGCTCTCTTCAAAGACCAACAGCTAGACCTAGTTTATGCTCAGTTTGGCATCTTATATGACATTATACCTGATGCACCACGGTCACGACATGATCCCAATCCAGTTCCTGGACCACATGCCGATGGTATTGTTGAATCCAAAAGTACTCGTCCTATATATTTGGTTACAAATCAGATGCACAACATGTACATTAGCCAATCTACGCCTGGATAGGCTCATTCCTCGTCTGTTTCCACCCAGTCGTTGGATGTTCACTCTATACAATCGGCGAACCCGTCAGGTAACCAGAAACCTGGTGGGAATAAAAAGGGGGAAAATAATCGTAGGGGTGGGAATAATAAGAACAATAAAGTTAAGAAAGAAAACCCAAACCCTCCCCGAGACGATGGAAATGCTGGTGGGGACCGCAAACCTAGACGTAAAGTGAAATTTCCTTGTAAACTTTGCACAGAATATCACCTTACACATTTGTGTCCTCGTCTTGAAGAAGCTGCGAAGCACATTGCATAGGGCCTAGCTGTGCTGAAGGATCCCCTTCCTCATCACCAAAATATGGCTTCGGGTGCTTCAGTCACCGGTAGTGGGACTTATGAAACTTCGATGTCCTCTACCCCTATTGCCGGTTACGGATGTGTCAACATGGTTAAATCAAAGGTTAGTGTTGCTACTCGCTCTCGTGATTATGGAGCTCCACAAACTTCGATGGGAAATGGGCCCCCTCCACCTGAGACCCCTTTGCATATCGAGAAGCCTAGCTCTATGCCATGGATACCGAAAGGTGTTCTTAAGCACTTGACGCACAATCCCAATGCTCAAGACACCCAAAACTACTCCATTGTAGAAGATTTGGGCTAGACTCTGTGTGCCATGTCAGCTCTCAAGGTTCTCCAGGCTTGCGCTTCTCAAAGGACTGCCCTTTTATGTGCTTTAGGAGTCCAGGATCAATGTAGTCCTAGTATTATCAAGTTCGATACTACTAATGTCCAGCCTCGGTTTCCCTATCATGTGGCTTTCCAAGTCCACGTTAGGTGCTTGCAAATGATTGTTAAATGTACCATGGTTGACGAAGGTGCTTCCACATCAGTAATGTCGTTAGATTGTTGAAAGGCTCTCGGTTCCCCTCCATTGTCGAATTCTATGACTATGTTGACTGCATTTGATGGTCGTTTGTTCAGGCTGCATGGTATTATTCCCTCCCTTGAGGTCCACTTGGGTGGGAAAACCGTGCCAATTGAAGTTGAGGTGGTTGATGCACAAATCGAGTACAACCTTTTACTGGGCCGGAATTGGATCTATGCTATGAAATCGATCGTGCCCTCTGTGTTTAGATTTATCTACTTTTTCCATGAAGGAAAGATTGTGACAGTCGATTAGCTCAACTTTACTAGTTTCAATACCATTGAATCACCAGGAACAAAAGTTCCTCAAATAAAAAATTCTCAGCCAGCAACTTGGAATATTGGTGTAGGACTGTATTCCCCTTTGATGGGATCCTTCAAATTTGTTGCACCAATATCCTTTATAGAAACCATTTTGGATAGTGCGCCTTCCTCATTACATAATGTACCATTCCGGACATCATATTTTAATGATTCATGGAATTTACCTTCCACGCGTTCCTCCTCTGGAAGCATTGCGCACATCGGGATGGCCATGCCATTGTCTACAGTAGAGCTTTCCTACCATGAGATTCAACAAGCCACTGCAAAGCCGGATCTCTCCTCTTCACGGATAGAAGAGGAAGATCCCGTTATGCTGCCCGCGTGGGTAGTCGACTCCTCTTGCTCGCATGATTTCCTTGATGGTACTTTTCCTTCGGATGAAGCCATCATCGAGGCCATGTATGGTAGTGATAATCCTCGGGAAGATCTTCATCATCGATATTATTTTCTTCCCAACCTTGACCTTATTGAGCAGGAAGAGTTTTGGTCGACTAAATTTGGTCACCCTGTGGCTCCTTTGGATTCACATGGGATTTACACGGAGGGTAATATGGATGGTAATATGGTTAACATTTCCCCAACCATTCCGATCATTATCTCTCGTATTCCCAGAAATATTGAGAACGTTTACATGGGTGTCGATTGTTCCCCCGAGGAAATCCGCATTTACACCGAGCTTTTCAAAGAATTTTGGGATGTTTTCGCCTGGTCTTATGAGGAGATGCTAGGAATAGACCCTAATATTTTCGAGCATGAAATTAAGACTTATCCAAATGTTAATCCTGTTCGATAACGTCTTTGTGCCGTGAATCCTAGGAAGGAATCCGAGATCAAGGTAGAGGTAGAGAAGCTGCTCAAAGCTGGTTTCATCTACCTAGTTCCCCTTACCGAATGGGTATCCAACCCCGTTCCTATGGATAAGAAGCAGGGAACCATCCGTGTATGTACCCATTTTAGAGATAGGAACCGAGCATATCCTAAGGATAACTTTCCCACTCCATTCATAGATCAAATTTTGGATGCCTATGCGGGAAGCGAAGTGTTTTCATTTATGGACGGTTTTTCAGGTTACAATCAGATCCATATTAAACCCAAGGATCAACATAAGACCACATTTATATGACCTTGGGGTACCTTTGCATATCGGAAGATGCCCTTCAGCCTTGAAAATTCCAGAGATACTTTTCAGCGTGCCATGACCTATGCCTTTGATGACCTTAAGCGCATAGTGGAGGCTTATCTGGATGATCTTGTTGGTCACTCTCGTAAGAGAGTTGATCACCCCAGTCACCTCCAACTTATTTTTGAAAGATGTCGGTGTTATAAGATTCGTTTGAACCCCAACAAGTGCATCTTTGTCGTGAAAATGAGTCTCCTTATAGGGTTTGTAGTTTCCAAAGAGGGTATTAGAGTCGATCCTTTAAAGGTTGAGGCAATACTTTGATTGCCTCCCCCGTGTAATTTGATTCAACGTCAGAGCCTCCAAGGGAGAGCCACTTTCTTATGTTGTTTTATCATGAATTATGCCAATATTACTAAGGGAGTCACACGATTACTGAAGAAGGACACCCCTTTTATCTGGGATGAGTGAGCCCAGCAGTCCTTCGATGCTTTGAAGAAATCCTTGGTATCGACCCCTCTTCTTAGTCCACCCAACTTTGCAAGAGATTTTTTGCTTTATGTGGCCGCGTCTCAAGAGACGATTGGTATGGTCTTAGTTCAATTGGATGATGTGTTTTACGAGCCTGTTATCTATTATATTAGTAGAAATCTCATAGAGGCTGAGCTGAGATACTCTCACGTTGAGAAATTGGTCCTTGAGATTGTTCATGCAGTCTAATGACTACGACATTATATTTTTCTTAAGAAGACCACCGTTATAGCGCATGTCAACCCATTTCAATTTGTTCTCTCACGATGCATAATTGGGAGGAAATACAATAAACAGATTGTCATCCTTCAAGAGTTTGATCTCAATTTTGCTTCGGCAAAGTCCTTGGTTTTCGCAGAATTGATGTCGGATTTCCCGAGACTTGATGAGGAAGTAGTCCATGAAGACTCATTTGTGGATGAACATTTATTTCTTATCTTGTCAATGGACCCTTGGTATGGGGATATCATCATCTATCTCCAAAATTTTAAGTTCCCTTCGCACTATTTGCGAGATGAGTGACGACGTGTGAGACATCACGCTAAATATTATGTCATCGTTGGTGAAACTTTGTATCGCCGAGGAAAATACTCTATTCTTCGTTGTTGCTTAACTCATGAAGAAGTGGAGCTAGTGCTTAATGACTGCCACAACAGAGCATGTGGTGGTCACTTATTCGGGCTTGCGACAGCCCAACATATCTTGTAAGCAGACTGTTTTTGGCCCACGATCTTCAAAGATTGTGTAAATGATGTGAAGAGATGTCACCCTTGCCAGGTGTTCGCTCAGAACATGAGTTCGCATCCTGCTCCTTTACATTTGGTCGTCACCATCAGTCCCTTCACCAAGTGGGGGGTACATTTCATAGATTGCAAACCAGCTTCGGCTGGGGGGCATCCCCATATCATCATGGTCATTGATTATTTTACCAAATGGGATGAGGCCATGCCGACCGTTAAATCCGATGGTGCTACAGTAGCCCACTTCGTTTTCAATATGATTATAGCTCGATTTGGTATCCTGAAGGAGATTGTCACTGACCATGGCAGTCACTTCCAAAACCATATGATGGAAGATTTGTCACTCAAGATTGGGTTTAAGCAAGACCATCCTCTTCATATTATCCCCAAGTGAATGGTCAGGTTGAGGCAGTAAATAAGTCCTTAAAGACCATTCTCCAACAAACCATCCGACAAAGCAAGAGCAATTGGCACATTATGTTAATGATCCTGCTTTGTGGGCATATCGAACCGTAGTAAAGGCTTCCACTGGGTTCTCACCATTTCAGTTAGTCCATGGTGTGGAGTCTATCTTACCTATTGAATGTGAAATCCCTTCCTTGAAACTAGCCATAGAACTCCTACCTGACACTTCAGAAGTAGAGCAACGTTTAGTCTACCTCGAGCAACTTGAAGAGCAGCATCGGGATGCCGCTGTAACAATTGATGCTAACAAATGTCGTGTTAAGGTTCAGTATGACAGGTCTGCCCGTCCCCAGCAATATGTTGAAGGTGACTTGGTCCTCCTCTATGACCAAGCTAAGGAACCCCTAGTGGAAGGAAAGTTTAACCCCATGTGGCACAGTCCTTACGTTGTGAGGTGTGTCCTGGAAAAAGGAGCCTATGAGTTGGAAGAATACGAGGGGAACGCCTTGAAGGAGCCTAGAAATGGGCTGTACCTCAAGCGGTATTATGCTTGAGCTTCTAGATTGAGCTGATACTTTTGTATACGATTGTATAGTTGCTTTTGTACATAGTCTAGTTTACTTTGTATTTTTCGAGTCTGCTAATTTGCTTCCGTTTGGGTGACAGATGTCAGTGGAATATCCTGTGTTCTTGGGATTTGCAAATGGGGCTAGCCGTCATACACAAAGAATTGCTTCTACTGTGTGGGTTATTTACTCGCCTAACCATCAGATTGTGTCTTCAGGAGGTGCTTGTCTCGGTCCTACATCCAACAATGTGGTCGAGTATAGAACTGTTATCGAGTTACTTTGCAATGCCATTTCACATGGCATCCAGTCTTTAGAAGTCCTCCTGGATGTGAAACTAGTTGTATCTCATTTGAACGGCCAGTACTGTGTGAGGGACCCTACATTACTAAGGAGGTTCTTAAGGGTAAGACTCTTGGAGTGTCATTTTGTTTTCATTACATACATTCATGTTCCGAGACGTTTTAATCATGTAACTAATGCTAATGCTAATTATGTCCTAGATTGACATTTGCCACATCCATAAAAGAAGCACACAAATAAACATTCATTCATACATTTGTACATACAAAATGGTAGAGTCAGAAAATCATATTTTTTTATATATATCAAAAAGTGGTGTCATGACACAAAACTGGAGCCCATAGCTCTCAAAAATATACAATCTGATACAAAAATAATGAGACCCCATGGAATCTAAGCCCTGTGGGGAGCTCTAACCTCCTGGGTTGGATGAGTCTGAATATAATAGTGTACGGTGTTGGCTATACACCGTAGTAGCTGCACCCAGGTACCTGGTACCCCTACAACATGTTGCTACATTTCCTTCGAGAGATGCTCCACCTCTATGACCGGTACTCTGGCTGTCATGCAGGTTAGGTTGACACGTACCGTCTCCAAAGTGCGCTCTTCCGCTGTGCCTACTATCTTGCCTCCTTTGCCTCTACGACGGTGTCATGGGAAACCCTGAGGTATTTGCGGGCCCAAATCTGCGAGCAAACAGTCACTTATTAATATGATACCACACCAAAAAGATTTTTTCCTTCACTTATAATAAAAAAATACACAAAACTTAAAAAGAGTAGTTGTACCTATATCCCAGAACGCGATGCCTGGAGGGAGGAGCTTGTCTCTATCTCCACGGTAGTCTATCCCCTCATATGGGTAGTCATCGATGGAAATGATCTGTCGTACCCACCAGCGAAATAAATCCTCTGAATATGGTGATTCTTGTCATTTGCCACCCTGCCGCATCAGTACCTCTGCCCACCGAGTCTGGGCAGGATCTCAGAGACCATGCGGAGGGACTTCAACCCTCAGACTCAAGCCCGATACTCTCTCAAAGAAAAAAATGCATAAGATATTGCCAAAGACAAATTTCTTGGCCCATCCAAGCTTGCACTCAGTTAGATGGCTCTTCATAGTAACCAACAACGTTTTGCACCAATCATACATTATTGGTATCATACACTCAGCCGCGTAGAATATCATAGGCCTTGAATCCTGATGAAGTGCAACCGATCCTGTAATCCTCCCGAGGGTGATGACCATGATCTTCATACTTAGGCTCGCTATGGCCTCGATGGGAACATGGCTACCCACCTTTTGGGTGCCAGCGATACAATACCTATCGATATAGTCACTAATGGTGATTACTCCCCCCACACTGCGAGACCTGAGACTCGCTGTCTCCCTTCGGCGGGACAATCCAGTAATAAAGTATATATCTTCCACCTCCAATGGAAGTGGTTGTCCATCTAGATCAAACTGTTGTTCCTTTTCCTCCCAATAGTTCACCAACTGTGCGAGCAATCCGTTTTGGGCCTTTAAACCCCAGATGCTCCAAAATTTGAAAATCCCACATGCTTGTAGCGCTTGTTGGGCGGGTAGATCTTGGCGTACATGCTCATAAAACATGTCATTTTCTCTCTCTCTCTCCACTCTAGGACCATCCTGGAGGGAAAAAGCAAGGCATTTTTAGTGCCCACATCTTAAAAAACCAAACCCATGGCATTGTACGCTGGCTACTATGTATACAGTCGCAGGTATACACAGTCAATGCATGCGTTGACCATGCACATAAATCCCTCCACGTGACCCATATTATGATAGCCCGCATACAATGATTTATGGATATAACCCTTGGAAAATGATAAATTTTTACCATTAAAAACAAAAATAAAAAGCATGAAAATGAAGAGGGGGATGAGACTACCAACCTGATCCAGACGGTTCATGAATCCGACGCCCGTAGCTCTCGGAATCTGCAGTTGAAGATCGAGGGTAAAAACTAACCAAAAGCACTATTTGTGGTAAAAATGAAAATGGAATGGTAAAAGTAATTTATTTTTACTATTTATAATTTTTGAAACCCACTTTTCTATATTTTTTTCCATTTTGCGTCGTTTTGGACTAATATGAACTTTTAAAGTGTCGTTTTGAATTTGTTTTTCCAACGAAAGTGGATTTTTCAACCGTTTCGCGCCTTTGGAAGGTATTCTCTACACCTGACATATAGGTTAGGATGTCATTTCTCCTGCATTTTTGCATCAGCATTATGACCACATTCATAATAATTAGGTGCAACCCTGCTTTTTAACTGAAACGGAACCTCTATGCTGCTTTAGAAGTGTCGTTATTTGGCAGTAGGGCTTGCTTGTCCATGGGTTCTCTAGTTAGATCATTTTATGTCTTTTGGCACCCATGCTATTGTTTCTCCTTAGGATTGGGAGTCCTTTGTAGACATGCCATGACATTGTGATGAAGACTCATACTCTACTTCATTTTATTCTGGCCATCTCCCACGAGGACTCCCCATTTATGTCAAGTTGTGTTTGCGTCACATTATCTTGCTTTCCTTTGAGCCTTGTGTCGGCTCCCGCTTTTTGCAGTTATTAGCCATGTGCCTGAGCACTTTGTCTTTCTATCCAAGCGGAGCCTCCAATTATCTTTCGCAACTTGATGACCTTTACCTTGAGGGAACACCCCCCCCGAGTGTCCACATCTTGCACATGCTTCCTTGCATTGATCATAGGTATGTTCCACTGCTTGGAACTAGTTTGCTCGCACTTGACAGTCGTTCCCTCACTTGTTGTACTATAAGCAATTTTATTCTTTTTCAAGCTTTCCTAATATGAAAAAGATCAAAAAATCATATAACTGAAAAAGCTAGACGGGAAATTTTTTACTACGTCTTAATGGCAACTGTCGTGTCACCTTTGAACAGAGCATTCATTTCCACTCCATTCATCATGAGTTGGGGCATTAGTAGGACCTTAGGAGTTGTACTCGTTTCTCAAATCTTACTCCACTGGCTGGTTAAGCTTCCAGTCATTATGGAGCCTTTGTTGGTGCCTCCTGCATCACAAAGTATTATTATTATCTAGTCATTGAGTCTATGCTACCTGAGTCTATCCATCTGCTCATGCTCTTGTTTAAAGGAAGTCTTGAAACCAAAGTCAGAAACTCATCATATCTCTTGACTATTGCATGTCGGCCATCCCATACAGTCCGATATGTTTATCCTAGTTCTTCCAAATCGTTCAGCGTAGTTGGTTACCTCATGCTGGTTGATGGGGGATTCATTAATGCCCTCCTTCCAACGGGTTTCATTCCATCAACTTCAACCCATTTATTCCAATCTTGAGACTTAGAGTCAGTTGAGTACCTTGAGGCTTGCAGTTTTTAGTGGTAGGTTCTCTCGCCATCGACAGTTGGGGATTCATCAATGCCTCCTGATCGATGGATTCATCAGAGTGTTCGACCTCAACACCTTTATTCACACTTTGATGAATGTACTCTGTGCCTTGATGCCCATTTTCATTATTGGTGGGTTATCTCGCGTCTGTTAATGGTATACATCAATGACCAGTAATCAGATGATGCCACATAAGGTTCGACATCAACACCTTTATTCGCTTGATAGGGCATGAACCGTCGGTGATTTGTGTAGAAGACCTCCATACTTCAGTGGCATTCAGTATGCTACTGGTGATCGTGATTATGCTTATGAGAGATTATTCTCATATATCAATAGTTTGTATCTTCAATTTGCATCAGTTGTTTCCTCTTCAGCAGGAGACCATATCTTACTGGGTCATGGCTATGCCCACTTATGACATGTATTCACTACATACTGCTTATTCATGGCCATTGTATCAAATTGCTATGTATTGTACCGATATGTATTCAGAGAGATCATTGTATTATGATGAATGGGATACTCCTTCCATTTGTGTTTCCATTACTCCACTTCTGATATTTATAATGTATTTAGGCCATCGTAGTACCTTCTCTCACCTCACACATTAGGGGGTATCTATTAAAACGTATTTTTCAACCCTGTGAGAATTTATACTATTTGGCCTCTGGTATTCATTTCATTGACTCAGAACCACTTTATGCCTCCAGGAACCCAGTCTTTCCTATTTTTGTTCTTGTACGCGAGCTTCTTTGTTGCAACTTGGGCATGTGTAGGTTGTCCCACTACAGCCTGTGTACATCGAGTTTAATGGTAATTTACAGTAAAAAACTCTATTTTTACTCCAAAAAGCGGTCATAAGGTGACCTTTGACCCTCCATGTATCCCGAAACGACTCGATTCAACCTTTCACCTACCTTTGGAAGGCTATATATTGAGATCTTATGGTACATGGAAGGAGGAGAAAGAGAGAGCATCGAAACTCTATTGAATCTTTGCCATAACTTGAGTCTACATCCATTTATGCTTGTTTTTGTGAACCTCTTATGTTCACCTACCAAACTCCTTCATAGTTTGAGTTTTCCATTGCATGGGGGATTGAAGTGGCGGAGACACAAGTGGAGGGACCTAGTGCTTGGTTCAGATGAGTTGCCGGCAAGAGGTTGTATCATGTACTTCTTGTTTCATTAATAGAAATAGTCATTTTCTCGTCCAATTAATGTTGTGAATAGTTGATTAACATTGGGTACATTTGCTTATTATATCATGGACCATGCTATTGTTTATGCTAATATCTTTCACATATTATATGCACTTGCTTGTATTTGTTGTTGAGACTAAGCTACAGGTTCAAGTGTAGGGATTATAAATCTCAACGGGGATCTACTTCGAACATCTAGTCGAAGGTTGGTCATTCATCAACATATTAGAATTTACATTTATATAGCATTGTATTGGGAATTGAGTTGATTTTTGGTAGTCATCTGTCTGTTGTGGTCTACCCCAATCCATATGAAGTTTTTCTCCGTAACAGAATTGCCAACTCCACTGGGGATGAACCTCCATTTTGGGGATTTTTGGCATTTTTCCTGATTTTGAGTCTCTATTCTGTCGAGCTTCTGTGTCATTGGTTGGTTGTTGGAATTTGTATAAGAAATTCTGATTTTCCTTGGCTGTTTGATTCATTTTTGGTCCACCTACCTTTGCATGTACGCGGGTCAGCTTTGCCTAGCTCGCGTGGATGCGCTACTGTCAGTATAGTAGCCGGCATATACATGCTACTGTTCTATGAACAGTTGTGTATAGCTACAGGATTGATTTGTTTTTTATCTTTGGTTGTTGTTGGGTGAATTTTGGGTGTTCCTGAGTCTTAGTAGGCCTGTATTCTGACTATTCCATGCCTCTTTACTAACTAGAAACTCCTTTTTCTTTTAGTTTTTGAGCTTTTGGTTTCGAACCATTTTTTTTTTTTATAGCTCATTAGCTTGGCTGATTCTTACCTTTTGGGATTTGTTGGTTTGCTTGCTTTGCATGCTCTGCATTTTTCTAAAGGGTTCTGATTCTGCTTGCATTTTTTCAGTCATCTATATTGAAAAAATTTAAAAAAAAATTGTTTTGCATTTTCATTTCATTTATTATGAAAATACAAAAAAAATAAATTTTCTTTATGTTATTGCATTTTTGCATTAGAGTGCTTGTGCTTTCATTAGGACTTGCTTGAGCATGGAATTGTGAAGAGATTGCATTGTTATTTTTGAATTTCGAAACATTGGCTTGATTGTCATTTAGTGGCATATTTTTTCCATTGAATAGAAGGGTCTAGTGTTTATTGGATGTGCATTTATTGAGTCTTTTCACATCATCAGTTGCACAACCATATCCTTTGAGTAATCACAACCATTTAAAATTAACGCTTAATCTAAAATTGATTAGAAACGATTTTCTCTTTTATAGGGTGCCCCAACTAGTATAGGTTTAGAGTCTTGGAATAGATCATTGTGAGTTCACAATCCAAGACTATTGAACCAAACATTATGTGTCTGACCATGGAGTGGTGAAACCCATGGTATACATCATTTTTCTCAGGAAGCTCTATCTAACCAAGTTAGGCATGAGGTCACAGGAGGTTGGTTGCGATGATAGCCCTCCAATACTAGCTGAACGTGGGATATATTTCTAGGATTTGTTCGTGTTTGGGTACTCTTGGGGGATTTGACCCTTTTGAGTTTTGAGCTTAGTTACCCTGCCCATACGACGAATCCCACTTGCGACTGTCCACCTCAGCATTGGTTATACGTGGTGGCCTTAGTTGCTTTACCTAGGTATCACATAGGGTGCTTGCAACGGTTATTCTGTGAGTATCATGAGTCAGATAGGGGTTGGAAAACATAGTTGTTGTTTGTATAGAGATTTGACCTTATGCACGCAGTGAAGTCTGGGAGCCATTTTAACTGATTCTATTACCTCCAATTATAGTTTGGGAGTCTCAAGCCTCTCCTAGGCGAGACATACCGGTTGTAGTTCCGGGAGGTCCCTTGAGCCAGTCCTATTTGTGTGCATTTAGTTGTAGTTTCTTTTAGGTGTATGCTCTGTGACGCTCTAGTAGTCCTTTAGGAGATGATTATTTTTTTACTTTTTGAAGTCATCATGGATCGAGATCCGCCTCTCCGCCGATCTCGTAGGTTGTCCAGTTTACCAGCTAGTGATTCGTCGCAGTATTTTATTAAGAGGCATCATAAGACTACCGCCGGTCTTTCATTTACATCTCATGAGCTTCAGAGAGATCTTATCATGAGTTCCACATTTGGCATAGTAGGAGTCCCTTCGAATCCATACACTAGTCCAAAGCGAACTTCCCCTCCTCGCATATTCTCTCCGAGAACGTATTGGGTGGATAGTTCATCACACATGACTCCTCTTGGGTCTGGAACATCCCAACCCATGAGCACAAACCCTTTTGATGGAACATGGTCAACATGTTATTTATATGCTTCATCCCATGGGATGCCAGGTTATGGTTCTACATCCGTCCCTTCGACCTCACACCCTTTTTCATTGGGTATGCCCAGTTATATGTCGATTGTTACTTCCACCATGTTTAATATTCATGCTATCTCTAGCATTGGGATGGGGGGCACTACAACCCGTTTTATTGCATATCAGTTTGGGAGTGGTCACATCCCTCCATGTACTTCGTATGTTGGAGGAGGGCCACCTCCTACGAAATCCCTTAGTGTTAGTGTGAACCCATTTTCGAATGGAGGTTTCACAATAGGTATGGCATCTACAACTTACATTCCATCTTTTAATCCACATACCTATATGCATGTACCCTCGAACGCTTTTATGATGCCGAATCCTCCCCCTATCTCTAGTTTTTCGATTCCAGTGAGTGGGAATATATCGTTTTCATATAGCCATCATTCGTCTAGTTTCCCTTCCTCGAGTGGTTATATGGTACCCTATTCTTATGAAGATCATTCTTATGGAATTTCAACTGGTCCTAGTTATTATCCCAACCACTCTCACAAAATCCCTTCTATGCATATTCCTATGTATGATAACATGGGTCAGCTCGGAGGAGGTTATTATCCTTACGGTCATGGTCATGGCTTCTATCAGAGTTTGTCAGCACCTCAGGTGTCGGCTACAATGAACATGATCTCACCTTCGTAGAACCAGTCTCTTTTGGGAGCTTATAATCAAGCTTCAGATCCTCAGCTCCCGTTTCTTGCTAGATTGAATCTACCTGATCTTTCAAAGCTCATGGATGATCCGGTGTGTCATGATCCTACATGGCCTCCAGTCCCTACCAAGCTCCCTTCGGATGTTCTGAAGTTTGAGGGGAAGAATGGTGAGGATCCAGGTGATCACATCACCACATTTCACTTATGGTGCTCCTCGAACTCCTTGAACCATGACTCTATTCGTTTTAGGTTATTTCAATGCACCCTCATGGGGGAAGAGGCGAAATGGTATGTCGAGTTCCCTGGGGGCACATATAGAGGTTTCGAACATTTAGCTTTGGTTTTCCTAGACCACTTTTAGTTTTCGATTCGTTATGATACTGGAACCGAACGTTTATCCACCTTCCGTCACGACAAAGCCACGCACATCTCTGACCATATTCAGGAGTGGTGCCAACGGAAGAGGCTATTGAAAGTTAACATTCCTCCAGAGTTTCCGTTGGAATGGTTCCTTAAGTATTTACTCCCTTACGTTTCGAAGGATGTTTCATTGTCTGGTATTATGAATGAGGAAGAAGTTATCTTCAAAGCCCAGCACCTAGACCTAGTCTATGCTCAGTCTGGCATCTTATATGACATTATACCTGATGCACCAATGTCATGATATGAGCCCAAGCCAGTTCCTATACCACATGCCGATGGTATTGTTGGATCCACAAGTAATCTTCCTGCAGATTTGGTTAGAAATCAGATGCACAATCTGTCCATTATCCAATCTACGCTTGGACATGCTCACGCCTCATCCTTTTCAACCCAATCGTCGGATGTTCACTCTATACAATCGGTGAACCCGTTAGGTAACCAACAACCTTGTGGGAATAAAAAGTGGAAAAATAATTGTAGGGGTGGGAATAATAAGAACAATAACGTTAAGAAAGGAAACACCAACCCTCCTTGGGATGACGGAAATGCTGTTGGGGACCACAAACCTAGATGTAAAGTGAAGTCTCCTTGTAAAATTTACACGAAAGATCACCTTACAAATTTGTCTCCTTGTCTTGAAGAAGCCACGAAGCACATTGCACAGGTCCCAGTTTTGCTGAAGGATCCCCTTCCTCATCACCAAAATATGGCTTCGGGTGCTTTGGTCACCGGTAGTGGGACTTATGAAACTTCGACGTCCTCTACCCCTGTCGGCGGTTATGGATGCATCAACATGGTTGAATCAGAGGTTAGTGTTTCTACTCTCTCTCGTTATTATGGAGCTCCACAACCTTCGATGGGGAATGAGCCCCCTCCACGTGAGACCCCTTTGCATATCGAAAATCCTACCTCTATGCCGCAGATACCGAAAGGTGTTCTTAAGCATTCGATGCACAATCCCAATCCTCGAGCTGCCCATAACTACTCCATTGTAGATTATTTGGGCCAGAATACATGTGCCATGTCAGCTCTCAAGGTTCTCCAGGATTTCCCTTCGCAAGGGATTTCCCTTTTATGTGCTTTAGGAGTCCAGGATCAATGTAGTCCTAGTATTATCAAGTTCAATACTACTGATGTCCAGCCTTGGATGCCCTATCATGTGGCTTTCGAAGTCCATGTTAGGTTCCTACAAAAGATCATTAAACATACCGCGGTTTACGAAGGTGCTTCCACATCAATAATTTCATTAGCTTGTTGGAAGGCTCTCGGTTCCCCTCCACTGTCGAAGTCTATGACTATTCTGACTGCATCTTATAATCATTCATTTAGGCCGCATGGTATTATTCCCTCCCCAAAGGTCCACTTGGGTGGGAAGACCGTGCTAATTGAAGTTGAGGTGGTTGATGCACCCATCGACTACAACCTTTTACTGGGTCGGAATCGGATCTATTCTATGAAAGCGGTCGTGTCCTATTTGTTTAGATTTATCTGCTTTCCCCATGAAGGAAAGATTGTAACGGTCGATCAACTCGACTTTATTAGTTCCAATACCATTGCATCACCAGGAACAGAAGTTCCTCAGATCGAAAATTCTCATTCGACAATTGGGAATATTGGTGTAGGATTGTATTCCTCTTTGATGAGATCCTTCGACTTTGTTGCACCAATCTTCTTTATAGGAACCGTTTCCGATAATGCGCCTTCCTTATTACATAATGTACCATTCCATACGTCATATTTTAATGATTCATGGAATTTACCTTCCATGAGTTCCTCGTCTAGAAGCATTGTGCACATCGGGATGGCCATGCCATTGTCTGTAGCCGAGATTTCCTACCGTGAGATTCAACAAGACACTGCAGAGCCGGATCTCTCCTCTTCACGGACAGAAGAGGAAGATCCCGTTATGCTTCCCGTGTGGGCAATCAACTCCTCTTGCTCGCATGATTGACTTGATAGTACTTTTCCTTCGGATGAAGCCATCATCGAGGCCATGTATGGTAGTGATAAGCCTTGGGTAGATCTTCATCATCAATCTTATTTTGTTCCCAACCTTGACGTTATGGAGCAGAAAGAGTTTCGGTTAACTCTTGCCAAGAAGGTTGGTCACCCTGTGGCTCCTTTGGATTCGCATGGGATTTACATGGAGGGGAATATGGATAACATTTCCCCAACCATTTTGATCAACATCTCTCGCATTCCTGGAAAGATTGAGAATGTTTACATCGGTGCCGATTGTCCCCCCGAGGAAATCCGCATTTACACCGAGCTTTTCAAAGAATTTCGAGATGTTTTCATCTGGTCTTATGAGGAGATGCCAGGAATAGACCCTAGTATTGTCGAGCATTAAAATAATACTTATCCAAATGTTAATCCTATTCGACAACGTCTCTGTGCCATGAATCCTAGTAAGGCAGCCGCGATCAAGGAAGAGGTAGAGAAGCTGCTCAAAGATGGTTTCATCTACCCAGTTCCCCTTACCGAATGAGTATTCAATCTCGTTCCTGTGGATAAGATGCAGGGAACCATCCATGTATGTACGAATTTTAGAGATCTGAACCGAACATGTCCTAAGGATAACTTTCCCACTCCATTCATAGATCAAATCTTGGATTCCTATGCGGGAAGCGAAGTATTTTAATTTATGAACGATTTTTCAGGTTACAATTAGATCCAAATCAAACCTGAGGATCAACATAAGACTGCATTTATATGTCCTTGGGGTACCTTTTCATAACGGAAGATGCCCTTCGAACTTAAAAACGCCGGAGCTACTTTTCAGCGTGCCATGACCTATGCCTTTCATGACCTTAAGCGCATAGTGGAGGCTTATCTGGATGATCTTCCTAGTCACTCTCGTAAGAGATTTGATAACCCCAGTCTCCATAACAACAAAAATATGTCAGGTTGGAAATCACATGACCATCTCAACCTTTTAAGGGTATGCATAATGTAAAAAAAAAGTTTTACTTTTTATTTATATCTTTTATCACACAAGTTAAATTAATGCAATTAAATTTTTATGTTTACTTTGTAGTGGTTTTATCCGTTGTTTGTGCGTGGGTGTGTGAACCACAAATATCCTGATGAACTGTGGCATGCCATATCTAAACTATTTGCATTTGTATGGTGGATCACATCAAAAGATATTTACATCACTATAATTCCATGACAGCAAAGAGATAGCTGAAATTGTTTGTATGTTTGAGAAGGATTTGCTGAAGAGTTTCATGGACTTGCAGGTTCATCTTATAGTTCATTTAGTCGATGAGGTTGAATTAGTCAGGGTAGTCTCATGTCGTTGGATGTACTTCTTGGAGAGGTACATGAAAAAATTGAAGTGATTTGTTCGAAAAATGGAAAAACCCCTAGGGGTCTATGGCATAGGGATACATAGTATATGAGTCGTTCTATTATGACAGTGAGTACATCAAGAAAATGAACCACACAGCAAGTGCAGTCATTTGGGATGATGAATGTGATGAGGACAAAAGGGAAGGGGAGCTACTGCAAATGAATAGAAAAAGGAACATGTTAAAGAGTAATTCACTTATTGTTTGATCTTCATATTTCCACATAGTAACTATTCACAACAAACTTCAAAATATGTATTTGATCCCATACATACTAAATTTGGTTTTGTTTCCATGAATACAACAATGAATTCAGAAATCGACTCCATCAATAATTCATTCATTACAACGCAGAGGCAACACAGTCGTGGGTCACATTGTATGAAGAGAAGAGGAGGAAATGGGACATTGACAGAAAATAATTGAGATGATTGCACGGTATAAGCATGCCTTTTCCATATCATTTAAAAGATAATATTCCAATTATATGTACCAACAGTTTGTTTGCAAATCAAGTCATAGAGAAATATGGTGCATCCGGTCGTTACCCGCCTAAAGTGGAGGATGCGCCAAACATTTGGATTCATTGCAACAACTCGGTAATAATCACTTTCTGTACATTTATAAATTTACAATGCAACTTTGAATTATAAAATCTATGTTTAATATATTAATGGATGGGTTATTAGAAATATGACACCATCATTTGCTAAATTTTTTTACAGGTGCATTCGTTCCCATCTATGTGGGATTATGGGCATCATTTTCACACCGAGGAGGCTAATGATGGACTTCCTACGCAAGACTTTGGAGTAGAAGTTGAGTTCGACCAATCTAGTCATGCTAGCCATCGTGATTGAAACCTAATAGGAGTGATGTTGGGTTACGTTAGAAAGATACATGAGATCATTCAAGTGGAATTCTCATCTTTCCAATGTGTTATTTTTAGGTGCAATTGGTGGGACACATTTGACAGGAATAATGTAAAGGAAGATCATGATAGTGGATTGATATGTATCAACTCTAGAAGTATGTGGGATGCAAGTAAGGAGCCTTATGTTTTCCCAAAACACTGCAACCAAGTGTTCTTTTACCCAGATGTGTTGGATAGAGAGTGTTGGTTCATATCAAGACACAAACTTAGATATAAACATGTTTTTGAAAAGAACAGTGCTTTCATGCCAACTGAGGAATATAATGAGGGTGATGGCAATGAAGAGTTATATGCACATGTTTTATTTCATCATTTACATATTGAGATATCATTTTGTTATTGTTATCTTTGATTTTCTAATTATATTTTTTATTTTTCATGTTATGACGGTGGAAATGGAAAGTTAATTACTGGATGCAGTGTTTAAACAATTTGAGTTCGTTAATAACCAATATGATGTGAAATATATTTCATGTCTATCAAGTATTTTGTGATTGTGTGGAATGATTGTATGTCATTATCCATAGTTAGAGATGATCTTTCTTGCTTTCCATTTAGTTAATTGTAGTGTGATTTTTTTCGTTTAATTTATTGTATTGTTACAATTGGATCAGAATTAGCTAATTAGAGTGCAAATTATCATTGATGTTAATCATATTTATTGTATGTTGTAATTTCAACTAGTCTCATTTGAATAACAAGGTGGATTTAATGAATATATTATACTTAGACACTTATATTTTATATATTAGATACTTAGACACTTATATATCGTTAAGGAAGAAAACACTTATGGCTAGAATGAAAGATGTATATTTTTTAAAATTATGATAATATTTATTAAATATAACAAACAATATTTTTTTTAAAATCCTATATTTGGAATATGAATATGAATATCTATACGTGTTTGCAATTTCATTGGTGATGAATTTCTATAGCCTAATTTTAAAGATAATGTGAAAATGGAGATACTAGGAAACATTTTTATGAGAATGGAGATAATATATTTTTATGTTTTTTAATTTTATTTAAAAATTAAATAAGAGATGAAAAGATAATAACATGTTCCTTCAATGTGGACTAATGTTATATTATATAATGAAAATCATAATTAATAATAATAAGTTTGGAGAATGCAACTTTTGGCTTTACAATTGAGAGAAAAGGGTGTTCTTTTAATTAAGTATTTGTTTTTCTTCCCATTAGAGATTTGATATTTGTTATTGTAAAGTGAGTTATTGTAAAAAAAATAAAAATCTTGAATGATACATTGACAGGTCATATTGATGTTCATATTTACATTTTTTTGTGATGTTCATATTTATATATTATAATAATATTACATGGTAATACTTGACTTTTTGTTATGATATTTGGTTACACTTATAAAAAATAATTCATTTATGTTTATCATTTGAATAATTAAGTTATATACCACATTATATGATGAAGAATTACTTTCCTTATTAAAATTCATTATATATTATTTCATAATTCTCAACATAAAATTACAACAAAATAATATAAGTATATAAGTATAATATTACGACAAATTTTACTAAATTATTAAGAAAATTACAATAAATTAAATAAGAACAATATGAAAACCAAATAAAAAAAATAGTATTACATAAACATAATACTATGACAAACTATACAACAATTGTAAACATGATACTATGACAAATTATACAACAATAATAAATCATAGAGTTGCCACAACTTCATCCATTATCAATAAAAAATTCATAAAAATATTTAATTCAATGATATTTTAATTCAATTATATTATGTAAAAATAAAAATTTAAACCTATATTAAATTACTTGAAACATTTTTCCACATTTTCAATGACCATTACTCCAATCCATATTCACATTTATGATGACGTAACAACCAACCATACTTTCAAATTCATTTTCTAACCAATATATCAACATATATATGAAACCATAATTCAAATTGTCTACAAAATTTAGGTTGGAATTATTTAATATGAAAAATGGTCCAAAGGATGTTAAAATTTTGACCAAAATTAAAAACCCAAAAACTTTCTTTACAAAGTTCTAAAATATTGACTTGTGTTGTAGTGATAGTTGATATGTTATGTTTATGCGTGTTAACTATATGTAAGTTATTCTCAAATCAAGAATTGTTTAATATGAAAAATGGTCCAAAGGATGCTAAAATTTTGGAAACTTTGAAAACTTTTTAATGCTTTGAAAACATGTTAAGTCATACAACAACTTGTTTTATAACATAATTTGCAATGCAAATTGTGATGTTTTTGTTGACTAAAATAGTTAGTGATTTAAAGACCCACATTTTGAATAGTACAAAGTTTTTTTACATAAGCATACGATCATCAACATTTTCAACACCTAACAAACATAAATATAAACATCATTCTCATACCATCATAACCATAACCATAAACATCATTATACCATCATAAACATAACCATAAGCATCGACATAAATCTACCATCATCATCATTTCATGACATAGACATAAACATACCATCATTATCATTGTCACCATCTAACAAACACAAAAATAAAAACCATCAGACCATCATTAACATAAAACTAAAAATAATCATTAACGTACCATCATAAACATTACACTACATATTAATCTAACATATACATCTAAAAGATGTAAACATCATCTAACACACATATCTAACAATAATATCTAACAAAACACAAGTTTCATTTTCTAACATAACCATCACATACATCTAATAAACATCATCAAACCTGACCTAACATACACATCACCATCAACATATAAATAAACATCAACATCTGTAGAATGGAAAATGTTGTTCATATATATATATATATATATATATATGTATATATGAACAATAACATCAATTTGATGAAACATGTCAAATATACATGTCTAGTCCACCCCGAGAACTAGATCAACATCAATATATGTCCCACCTGATCTAGAGGCATCGACACCCCCACTAGTAGAGCCCGCAGCATCAAAACCTCCACTAGAAGAACCAAAGGTATCAACACCTCTAGTAGTAGATCCAGAGGCATGATCAGTACCTTTGCCAAGAAATAAAGGATAAATATGTAGATTAGTACCAAACACATCTATAGAAAGCCATATCATCTCCCTTGTTGCGAGCATCCTCTATAAAAATGAGGGGACTAGTGGATCAGGATCAAGGGGAGTTGATGGATGTACAAGCCGATTAGGAGTATAGGTTGGTCGGTTGCATAGGTATAAGTGAGGAAATGTCGGATTTGTCAATGGATGAGGAGGTGGAGGAGATGTATGAGATAATAGAGTAGGAGGAGAAGGTGGATGAGATTTCAGAGGTGGAGGAAGAGGTGGATGAGATGTCAAAGGTGGAGGAGGATGAGGTGCATGGGATGTGGAGGCTACGTTACTAGTTGAAGCAGTTGATGGAGAAGGAGGTGGATTAGGAGGTTGAGGATCTCCACCCTCATATGACGATGAACTTCCATCAGGGATAATATCTAAAATATCGCGAGAACCAACACTGTGCTGCATCAAGCTCCTCACGTCATGACGAAGCATCCTTGAAAACTCTATGAGGTGAGGATCCCTCACAATGTCCCTCACTGGTATAGGTTGAACCCCTCAATTTGCTAAAAACCTCGCTAGCTTATCCGCGACGTCCTATCAGAACCTCTCATCTGGCCTGTGTCGAAGGTTAGGTATAGCTAATTGGGGTATCCCGGGTTGATATTCCAACTCCATCTCCTCCTCATCCTGAGCCGAAGGAGCGACACATCACCATCGGATGTCCCGATATCTGTGAAATATATAGCACACAATAATAATTAGACAATTTCATTAAACATGAATTTAATATAACAATTTAAAATATATTTCATTTGCATTAAGTATAAAGAGATTAAAATGCAACTAGATTAATTTAAACATAACGCTAACTTTACCTCTATCATTTGGTGGTTCGTCTTGGGTGAAGAAGATGTTGGGACACCCTCTCCAATCCAATCCCATGCATGTATTTGCAACCATGTCTAATCGAGGCTTGTCCTCACCACCTAGCATCTGGAGCACCTCTGCGGTGATCTTGGATGGAAAGTATGGATGCCCCCTCTTGGGAATTATCTACTTCCACATGCGCATACACACATCCTTCATCAACCCAGGAGCATGTCGGTCAAAAGATGGATTGGTGGCTAGAAATATCTCAAAAAATAAACAAAAAAAATCTAAATTGAAAGGGAAGTTCACCCTCCTGCCAATACATGCATGACATCGACTAAGAGAAAAACAAAACTGTCGTAAAAACATAGCATACCACCTAACACATATAGGTTCCTGCACTAAAGAATCAACATAACATAATAGACTACAACTAATGCGGCATCCATAAGTGGTGAGATGCGCAATGGTCATCACCAACAAAGAGAGGCACCTCACATCCTCTCTACCAAAAGTAGTAATGGAAAGTTTCCCACCACTCACCTGAAATTGAGTAGGTTCAATGATGCTGGGATCAACACATCTCTGAATGTAGACTAGATGAGTCGCTGCTAAAGATCAAGCTGGGGATCAGGGATCTGAGAAAATTCTGCACCTCTCATATAGATCCTAGTGATAAAATATATTTCCTCCTTAGTGGGACGGAACCACTGATCAGGACCAACTTAAAATTCCTACATGTGATGATCCCAGTGTCCGATCAACTAGGTGAGGAATGTACTATTCCCCTTAAGTGATGTCGCCTCCTCATAGGACTCGAGGAGGCCATCAACCCTTAAGAGGTGTCTCTTTTGAGGAGTAATGGGATGAGGGTATAAATCTCTCTCCCTCTCCATGGCCTCCCGCTCTCTCTAGAAGTTGTACTAATCAACTTGTGCTTCCTGTTGCTGCTTAGCCTCGTGGCGTTGACGTATCTGTTTCACATATAACATCAATCAATCTAAAAAATATACATATAGAAGAATTATATGAGCATTATATCTAGTAAAATCAAATATTATTTTTTTTGCAAAAAAATGACGTAGGATGCGCCAATATAATATTAACACACCACTCGTGGTGTGCTTTCATCTATTGTGCATCGGCATCGGTGCGCTCCAATAAGTAAAACACACCACTAATTTATTTCCATAAAATTAAAATTTTATTATCAATACTAATGCACCAAAATACAAACGCATCATTGCGTTTTCCAAAATTTAGTTCACAGTGCGCCTACTACACGTCAGAGCACCGAAAACCGGTGGATTGACGTGCACTAGGAGCATTGTCTAATTATGATTGTTAGGATATAGAATTTTTTTAATTTGCGGGAATCAGTGCATCTATGTCAAGTAAAAACCCCAAAAATGGTGCACTTACCTGAAATAGAGGCACCACACCGTTATCGATGCATTTAGGCCATGCCAATGCACCGTAACATGTGCATTGATGTGATCTAAAAGAAACTTGGCTTATTTAATTTGTGGTTTATGGGGATTGCGTTCATGATGCACCTACTGCATTTCAAAGCACCAAAAATCGGTGTGCTGATGTGCACTAGAAGCACCGTTGAATTATAATTATTTAGGGTATGTAAATTTTAAATTGCCTAAGGCGATGCATTTAGATCAAGTCAACACATCATTACTGGTGTGCTGACGTGAAACAAAATCACCATATAATTTTATTTTAATTTGTTCTTGTTGATGTTCACTAGTGTGTTCGATGCACGTAAGGGCACTGAAATGTTAGTGCACTTCTGTGTCCGGAAAGCATCACACATTAGTTCATAATTTTTAAAATAAAATTGATGCGACGATGGTGCACTAGGAAAACGTAGCGCACCGTGGTGCATTCAAGTCGTTCGGCTTGCACCGCCAGCAGTGCTTTTTGTAACATTTTATAGGGTGCACCAACAACGGGTGCAAGCCGAATGACTCAAATGCACCACATGATTTTAATTTTATTATTATTATAAGAATGCCAAATAAGGGCTCAATTTCAAAAAATAATTAACTAAAAAATTAAATTATCGAGTAACAATCAATTTACCTACTAAACCACACGTCGGGGAGGCATCTTGGCTATGTATGGAGAATTTGAATTTTTTCCCACCATTTGGAAAAATTAAAACTCGAGTCAGCAACCAATAGGAATGAACAATGTGTCAACAACCAATGAGGAAAGAGCACAGGTGGTGATGTACGACACTGGTGCAAATGGATCAGTTGCATTGTACAGGGGGTAAAAATGAGTTTGACGGTGCTATGTTTTTTATTTATAAAACCCTATTTTGGTGCACTCGATACTCAGACACAGTGACGCGGTTTAAAATATAACCTCACCATCGTTAGGTTTTTAAATAAAATTTAATGTTTTGTTTTATATTTTTATTTTATTTTTAATAAAATACAAACCGGTATGTTCGGTTATATGCCACACCAAGGTGTGTCTGATTAAATAATGCACCATGGTTAGGGTTTTAAATAAAATGTAGTGATTTTTTTAATAAAATAATAAAATATTTAATTTTTTAATAACACATAAACTGGTGCGTTAATTTCTATTACATGCGTCGACACATGTTGATTAGGTTTAAATAAAATTTAACTAGATTTTTAAATAAAATAATAATGTTTTTTTTATTTTTCATAAAATATATGTCGGTGCGTTCATTTCTACTACATGTATCGGGGCATTTCATATTAGAAAATGCACCGCGATTAGTTTCTGAGTAAAATTTAATGAGATTTTTAATAAAATAATAATTTGTTTTATTTTTAATAAAATATAAGACAGTGCGTTCATGTCTACGACACGCACCGGGGCATTCAGTATTAGAAAACGTACCGCTAATAGGCTTCTAAACAAAATTTTACAAGTATTTTAATAAAATAATATTTTTTAATAAAATATAATACAAGGTGTTTGTTGAAACCTCATGCGCTGGGGCGTTTTGTATTCGAAAACGCACCGCGATGGCTGTATAAAATTGCCACACATCTCTCATAAATTTTTTTTCATTGATGGTTTTTTGGTCATAGTGTGACATGATTTTTGGTGGCCCTGGTGTGAGTTGATTATAAATGCATCGGTGTGTATATAGTGATAAACCATACAAAAAAAAAACATCTGGTAAAACCTCCAGTTACTTGCCTCCGCTAGTCACCTCCATTATAAACGGATATTTGAAATCTTTTGGGAGGATCATCCCCTGTAACCTTTTCTAAAGGGCCTTTTCCTTGTAGTGCTTGAATATTTAGTCTTTCAATCCTCTCAATCACACCGTCCAATTAAACCTACTGTTCTAGTGAAGTGGAGGGAAATTATTCATGAGGGGGAGATGGTGCTGCAAAAGGTGATTCCAAAAATTCATCCAATATAGGGATACTCCCTTCAAGATGTGGAATCTCATTGTCAACTTCATGAAATGTCTTTAAATGGGTAAACTTATCTAGATGATCAAGTTGCATCTCAATAGACTTGTCATTTTATTCATTTCAAGAAAAATGACATATTTGGAAAGTATAAAGTTTGTGTTTACCTCATCGTAAAGATGATATGATTTGGTGGTGTTTGAGTATGCCAAGAAGATCCACTTTCGACTCCTCACACCAAGCTTGTTTCTTTGTTACTTTGGAATTAAGGAATAACATGTGGAACCAAAGAGACTGGGATGCCTCACTGAAGGAATGATGCCATACCACATTTCATGTGGGTTCTTGTTTCCAAAAGCATGAGTTGGATTTCTGTTTCTCAAATAAACTACACATAAAACTGCATCACACTAAAATATCAATTTCACATTCTTGAAGAATAAAATGGAGCATACCATATTCAAGAGTGTCATGTTCATTATTTCTACCACACCATTGTATTGAGGATTATACTAAACAATTGTTTGATGCATAATCCCATGTTGAAAAAGATAGTTTTCATAATCATTAGTGGTATATTATTTTCCATTATCGGTACAAAGCGTGCCAATGTGAGTTTATTCTTCATTTTCAACCCATATACGAAAAGTTTCAAATGTTTCATATGTCTCGGATTTTTTCTTTAGTAAATAGACCCAACACATCCAAGTGTAATCATCACTAAAATTCATGAGATAATTATCACTGTTTGCAAAAGTAACAGGCAAGGGGCCACACAAGTCAGAGTGTATAAACTCTAGTTTTCTACGTGCTATAAAATTTGGCTCATGGAAATATTGCTTACTATGTTTTCCAAGAATACAAGCATCATAATATTTCCACTTCTTTGGAATGGTGGAAAAACCAGAAAATCCATTCTTTTTCAACATTCTAATACTGTTATAGTTGATGTCTCCATATCTAGCATGCTATAGGAGATTACATGACAATGTACCTTCTTCATGCCGAGAGAGGCAAGTGAAATTACAATCTCTTGTAGATGTTCCTTTGAACTTCAATAATCTCTTATCTGCATACTTGGTCATGATGACTAGGCTTTTAGAGGATCTCCTTATCTCAACTTGTCCATCAAATATGTGGATGGAGTGTCCTTGCTATCAAATCTACACAAGAGACAACAAGTTTCTTTGCAACTCTAGAAGATAGAGAACATTATGCAATATAAAGTTAGGTAATCCATGCAATTTGAGCCTGATAGTGCCAATTCCCTTTGGTTTGAGGATTGAATTTTCTTTAGAATATATTACACCATCTACATTACAATTCAATTCTTCAAAAACCCTTTTCTAAAGGTCATGTGATATGTTGCACCAGTGTTAATAAACTAAGTATCTCTCCAAGATGAAAATGAAGTATTGAAGAGAAATTCATTTATTCCAACATCACAATTTGCAACAATAAAGTGAGTAGATTCAAGAGCTTTACCTTTGTCTTCTTTCTTCTGGTTATTCTTCTCTTTAATCGTTTCCCATGGAGCCCAACAATATTCTGCATCATGTCCATTCTTTCCACATTGACTACAATGAACATGAGGTCTATTGTTTTGTTTTTTCTCCCCCCCCTACCCCTGAAATTATTTCTTCCTCATACTCTCTTACTACTTTCTCCTTTAGAAGAATCGTTTGATTGATTCTTCCCTAAGCCTCTAAGCAAGGTACAAGATCTCTCTAGTGGGATGAATTTTCTTCTTTTCAAAATATTTCTCTCTTTTTGCAATCTTCTCCATCGGAGTGTCAAAAGTGAGGTATTTCAAGTTACCACTAGCTTGAAGTGATTCAATATAGTGTGAGTATGTGGGGTAGAGGACCTTGATGAAGGATGTAAGATCAAGGATTTCCTTTACAACAATAGCATCAATGTCATGCTTGATTTCTTTAATTCCAGATGTTGCAGCCATGGGATTATTATCCTTCAAATCTACATTAAAGAGCCTCAATAGTGACTGAATTGGCTCCAATTCTGAATTGTGCATCATACAAATCCTTTAAATTATTCAAATCATCATAAGAATTTTTAGCAGATGTAATATGTCAACTCACCTCTTCACTTACCATAGCATTTATCAATGTGTATGCCTTCTTGTCTTTTTATTCCATATGGAAAGTTCTTTGTCTATAGTAGGTTTGGTAGGAGTCTTAGGTGTGTCATCATCAGCTCCAACAATTTCTCCTTCACAAATGCTATCCCACATATTTTTGAAGATCATAATGTACTTGATATTACTTTACTGCTCTGGGTAGTTATACTTGCCAGTGAGCACCACTCTGACGATGGAAGCCAAATAATGCATATTTAATAATATAATTTTATACAACGAAAAATAAAATATTTGCAATAGATACTATGATACAATTTGAACAATTCAGGGTGCATGCCTAAGTATTTGAAAACATCTTACAATACAGTGCTTTCTCAGTAGTGGTAATTTCTATAACAATTTGAAATTTTTTGCAAGCTATACTATAGTGAACTCAATATTTGTAACTCATTGTAGTGTTTATTCACTAAGTTTTACAATCTCACATTGCTACGAAAAATATTTAGGATATATAAAATAAGGATGCAAATTAGCTTTCTATACATCATGGTCTATCCACTAGAGACTCAATTGGTTACACAAAGAACCCACATGCAAAACTGTGGGAGCACCGAAAAATAGTAACCAAAGGAAGGAAAATAGAAAAGCATAAATTTTCCAGAAGATAACAAGAAACATGCCTTCTATGATTCTATCACCATATCAGACAATATTTGTACTAACTTATTCATAGAACCACATGAGAAAGAGATATGCTTGAATTTGTTGACTTGGTCTTGCTGCTCATTAATTATGCATGATATTTTCCCATCAAAACATAAGTGCTCCTTTGTCTCCCGAGGTTGAGTCTCAAGCAGTGGGGGTCTGATGATGAAAGACTCACTTTGTGTGGGTCTTAGGACAAAGGTCTCATTGAAAATAGGTATTATGACGAAGGTCTCACTCCAGAAAAAATCTCAATGACCTCAGAGTATGAATTCAATAAATAAACAATGAAGATACACAGAGACATTATTTCCATCCATAGAGAGATTATGCTTCTTGAGAACTATAGTGCCCTCAATTTTATAGGTATTGTGAAAATTTTAAGAAAATATGACATAATAAAATGTGCTTTGTTACATTTCCCATTTACATGCAATGTTCTTCAACAACAATTATCCACCATTGCATTGATTTCGAAGCTTATTCACAAATGCGAGGAAAACATTTAGAGCATCATTCCCTCAAGATATGAAAATAATGAATCAAATGCATAGGAAACCTTGTCACTTCAACGAGATGGCATCTATATAATTACTCATGCTACTTTGAGAACCATTCAGAATATTCAGAATGGAATATATACATATAATAAGAATGGTGCAACTGCATCTACATAAGTACTTGTGCTACTTAAAGGAAATGGGATTTTCTCCTGAGATGAGAAAATAAAATTGATTTGTATGCAGATTGTGGTGGCAAAATTTCACCAAAGAGAAACAAAACAAGGGGTTTCTAGGAAGGGGTCATGGGTCTAGGAAGTATTCATGTAGGCACCCAAAGGGAGGAGAGCACATGTATTAGGGATTCAATACCATAAGAACTTTAAAATTTGATACCACAATAGGTAGAGGTGTATTGAACATAGTAGAGAACTCTGAGGTTTATCAGAAACATTGAGAAAATAGAGCTATATAAAAAACACAAAGAATAATGAAGGTAATGGAATGAAGACAAGCACAGTTTTGACAGAAACATAAGGCATAGAATATTCCCAAAAGGAAGAGGCGGAGGGAAAACTACAAGCGCTCATGGGCTTATGAAAAGGACTAGGATTTGATACCAATGTCATGTTTGGAATAACTTGAAGATAAATGATTTTACTGAGCATAGGTGATTTATTTATACAGGTGAAAGAGGTGACCTTTGGGACCTTTAGATTCCCAACGTATGTTCCTTTTCATCTTCCTAACTGAAAAGTAATATTTGAAATATTTTACAATTTTTACATTATACCTCGATCCCGTAGGATTAGGTATCTAGAAAAAATATTATACTATAAATGTAAGTTTTAAACTTGTGAAGTGAAACAATGCATACAGATTCTTAAGCAAGACATCGATTAAACAATGGCACAAATAGTACACAACTATTTACCCTAAAAATCGTTCACCATGAAAACCAACAAAACTTAGAGCTACACCTCTATCTTTCTCATTGTGTTTTTTTTTAACCATTCACAATACAATATTTAGGTATTTTGCAGCATCCAAAACCCTAATTTGTTAACTCATATTCGGAATGTATTTCACCCATGTATTTCATATATGTATATTGTACTCCTATAGAGATGGTATTATTCCTCTATACGGAAGTTTTTGTATTCCTATAGAGATGTTATTATTCCTCTATACGGAAGTGTCATCATTTATATTGTAAGTGTCGTAACTTATACTTGATGGGTTATTAGACCACCTTGTTGGGGTCGGCACTGTATAAGTCATGTGGGTCGAAGGGTTATCAAACCACCCTAGTGGGGGTCGACCATGTGGTTCAAAGGGTTATTAGACCACCCTATTGGGTGTTGGCCTAGTCAGCATTGTGTTATGTGGTTAAGTTGAGGCCGACCTAGTAAAGGTTATTAGGCAAGTCAAGTCAAGTATAAATAGAGTGCGGGAGGCACTCTATTTTATCATTCTATTTTCACACACACTCTTTGGAGAGTGGCGCACTTATGGAGGAGGAGAAGCTGCTGCTAGGAGATGTCTATCTCTTATGCTTGGGTTGTATCATTGCTCTATCTATCTCTAAGGAAGTTATTGGGGTTTTTCACCTTTATGGTTTTCCCCAAGTAAACTCTGTGTCTCTTGTGTGCTTGCATTATTGTGTCCATGATTGATATGTTGTACATGTTGTTCTCTCAGTTAAGATCCTAAATCAGATTGAAGTAAATTCTGAAAATCTAACATGGTATCAGAGCTAGCCTGAAAGAAGGCATGGCATGGCATGTATGACATTTGTTGCACTTACGATGCTAGGGCTTGATATAGCAAAAACCAGTCATCGTATCACTTTCGCTATAAATCCATTTTGGTGAAGTTTTCGGATCTGAAATATTTTACAGGTCGAAGATAAAATCCCCATGTACCTTGTGTCCAAAGGACAACTTCTAATTTGTTGTACTTTGTGTTTCACGATCTGTACAATCTAGGGTTTCTACCTCTTCCAGATCTGAGTCATAAACAGGTGACCTACGAAAAAAGGTCATAACATGGCCTAGGAAGCTCCAAATTAAATTTAGTAAAAATTGATAGGTAGTGCACGGACTGTACTTTCTCAGGTAACTTTTTCAGAGGTTGAAACTGAACCAGTGACACGTGGAACGCCGTACAAGTTCGCTCTCCTGTTTTATCCCATAAACAGGTCACGTTGCGACACTTGGCATAACTCTCTCTCAAAGAATCCAATTGAGGTCATACCTATGGGGTTCGAAATATGACAGGTCAGGATACTACATGTAGAAGTTTCAGACTCTGTGGATTGGAAAGTTCGGAGTTACACCAAAAAAAATCAGGTACATATTTCTGTCAAAACATAATTATTTTTTAGGCACCTTCATTCATGGCTTCGAGAATTTAGGGTTTCAGAGAAAGATGGAATTTTTGTAATCGGATACCACGGCTGAATGATAATCATCAAAATCGAAATTTAGACACCAAGATCAGAATTTTTGGTTGGGCAAAAGGTCGAGCTTGATCAGACCCTAGTTCGGGACTTTGATTAGAAAAGTGAAAAATTAGGGCTTCTGCAAAAATGGGAATTTTTGAAATCTGTGACCACGTCTAGAAGCTCCTTAGGAAAATAGAAGCTTAGAGCTTTGGATCGAACCTTTTGATTGGGAAGAAGGGTGGGCTTTATCAAACCCTAGTTCGGGGTCATGTGCAGTGAATCCGAAAGTTTCAAAGGCAAATTTCAGGGGTGAAACTTTGCAGTTTTCAAATTCTAAGTATATCGGCTTGATCAACTCATCAAGGCGCATCTTTCTATCCTTTTAGAAGTTTGAAATTCAAAGTTTGAATTTTTACGGTTTCTCTGACAAACCCTAATCCAACTCCAGATCCAGTTCCTGCAAATCAAGTGGATTGGGTTAATCCTAGAAGAGAATGGATTGGTCACCTACATAAGTGAAGAAGTTCCCGTTTCAGAGGGATATGAGGCTAAGGCCTCACATAAGAATATTTTAAGCAATCTCGATAGGTATGACTTATAGGTATGTTTTGAATTCTATTCATGGTTACGTTTATGATATATTTGTCTTCATATAATTACGGTTAGCACAATCTTGATTAATTACTAGACTTGTCGTATCACCTTAATAAAATTATGAATACATGATAGAAGATATTCATTGATTAAGGTTTTGACACTTATGATTTTACTAATGCATTGTGATTTTGTATGAGGTTTATTTTGTTCGCTAACATGAAAGGTACATCAAGAAAGACAAATCATGTTCTAGTTCAAGAACATATGACCATGGTAACATGAAGACAAAGGTTCATCCACTGCCATGGATCACATAGAAGATCTACTTACGAGGTATGTATAACTTGGTTAACCTATGAGATATGCAGGTTACTAGCACAATTCATTTAAGAGAACAAGAAGACATCATGTGGGTATGTTAGAAAATAACCAACTAACATATTAATCCAGGTATGTTTTTCCTATATCAAGTTAGAATCCTACCTTGTGTAAAGTATACATGGCATGATTGATAATGATTATTCATAGGTTTGAATAAACATGGGTGTATGCATATTATGTCTCTTACCTTGATTGATGATATGACTAACCAGAAAAGTCTTTTGGTCAAATATGAATATGCATGAGTAAGAGAAGTCTTCCTTAAAACATTGAATGCTAATGCTTATTATCTATGTTTGAAATGATCATGACTATACATGTTTATGATTATTGTGTTTTGATAGTATTGAGAATATACTAGTAAATGTATGATTATGTATGAGATCTCGAGGATATCACAATAATGATACTTGTAACCATGCATAGTGATCAATGATGGATATAAGTTCAAGGACAAGTAATCCAGGAAGCAAAGATCAAGAGGGAGCACACTCCAGTAGTTTCTACAAGAATGCAGATATTCAGAGGGAGTCCACCCAACAACCAAACAAAGATAAGTATTTGAATTATCATTTCTTGCATATTTGATTGTTTAAATAATATTGTTCAATGATGTATATACTCATGTTCCTAGAATTAGGCTGTGTATTTTGGCATATTAGAATAATTGCATTAATGAACATCATACTGCTAATATACATGTAATAGGTAAGTGGCCTATGGCACTGTACAACATTCCATTGCTACTTATCTAGAATGAAACCTCTTTGTTGACATGTTGGGAGTTGTGCAAACTCTTAACAATGTTCTAGTAGAGATTGGAAGGCATCTAGAAAGTTACATGATATGGATAAATGTTGTATTGAAGCATTGTCTAAAATGATTGCATGATTGTATGACATATTTCTTTATGTGTAAGAATTTGTTCTGAAAAACTATGAGAAGTTTCTAATCATGCAATTTAACTTGTTTTGTAGGAAAGATCGTATACGAGCACCTACAAAAGAAGGACTACAACATTTGTTTCAGCAACAAAGTTATCTATTGAAGATATTGAATATATTGAAGTTCCCAGGATTCGAGAAGAATGCCATGATCGAGGAGTACTAGTCGATCATGAAGAATGATGTTTGGGATGCAGTCCCAAGACCTCAAGGGAAGTCTGTTGTGACTTCCAAATGGATCTATAAGATCAAGCATGTTGCATATGGTAGCATGGATAAATTCAAAGTGAGGTTTGTAGCTTGTGGATTCTCCCAGAAAAAGGGATTGAGTATGAAGAGACTTCTACACCTATAGCCAGGCACACTTCCATCATATCAGTACTTGCTCTGGCTGCAGTGATTACATGGAGGATACACCAGACAGCTTTCTTGAATGGTGTAGTCGAAGAGGAAGTGTATGTGGAGCAGCCACTTGGTTTTGAGACACATGACGAGAATTCATATATGTGCCGAAATTGGTATGGTAGGATAGACAACTTTCTATCCAGTTTGGGCTTTACCAAGAGTAAAGCGGATTCCAACCTTTACTACAAGGTTGAGGAAGGCAATCCAGTGATACTACTTTTGTATGTGGATGACCTGTTTGTTACAGGTGAGGATAGATTGATTGTCGACACGCAGTGGAAGCTTGCTGCCAAGTTCGAGATGAAGAACTTGTGGATGATGCACTACTTTCTAGGCATGGAGGTGTGGCAAAGTGCAGATGGAATCTTCCTTGGACAAGGGAAGTATGCAGTAGAGATCCTGAAGAGGTTCAGGATGATGGAATGCAAGGACATGGCCACACCTATGGCATCGAACCTGAAGCTTCTGTGTGATGATTCATCTGAGCCGTTTGATGTCACTATGTATCATTAGATGATTGGGTCCTTGATGTACCTGACGAACACGAGACCAGATATTTTCTTTGCAGTGAACACATTGAGCCAGTTCCTGATAGATCCAAGGAGTGTTCACCTGGTTGTTGTAAAGCATATTCCGAGGTACCTGAAGGGTACAGTTGATTATGGGCTCAAGTATGATGCAAATCAAAAGTTTAACCTACAGGGTTATGTTGATTCAGATTGGGCAGGCAGTGCTATAGATATGAAGAGCACTTCTAGGTGCTGCTTCGGTATGGGATCAGGTGTGATCTCTTGGTTTAGAAGGAAGCAGTCCTGTGTAGCACTAAGTACAGCTAAAGCAGAGTATGTTGTAGCTTGTTCAGCTAGTTGTGAGGTAGTATGGCTTCGAAAGCTACTGTCTGAGTTATTTGATCTCCCGCTGGAGGCTACTGGTATCTTTTGTGACAACTAGAGTTGTGTGAAGCTGTCTGAGAATCCGGTGTTCCACAACAGGTCGAAACACATTGAGATCAACTATCACTATATCAGGGATATGTTGCAGAGAGGATCAGTGAAGCTCCTGTATATTGCGACAGATGAGCAGGTTGCAGATGTGCTGACGAAGCCACTAGCTAGAGTGAAGTTCGAGTACTTCAAAGAGAGGCTTGGTGTTCTTCAGATTGATGACACTTCGAGGAAGAAGTGATGGACACATTTGCATGAGCCATTCCAAGCATGGTGAGAGGAGGATCCTTCCCATGGCTGTGGATGTAAGTGCTGGATGATGATCATCAAGGCGATGCTCCAGTTACTGCTCTGTATATGCATCATGTTGGATGTTTGTTATGATTAGTTAGATCATGTATATGTATATGCATCATGTTGGATGCTTAGACCATGTATCTGTATATGTATCAGGTGGATACATCATATGATCAGGTAGATCATGTATGTTGATATATATATCAGGTGGATACATTGTATGATCAGGTGGATCATGTATCTGTGTATGTATCAGGTGGATACATTGTATGATCAGGTGGATCATGTATCATGATATGTATCAGGTAGATACTTGGTATGCATCAAGACGATGCATTGTATGATCAGGATGATCATGGATGACGAGCTTCAGGATGTTGCTCTAGATGACATACATCAGGACGATGCAGTGACGATGATCAGGATGATCATGTGTGATGAGTATCAGGACGATACTCTAGATTATATGCATCAGGACGATGCTATGATGATGATCAGGATGATCATATGTGATGACATTTATCAGGTGGATACATTACATAATCAGTTGGATTATGTGTGATGAGTTCTGAAGACACAGATGCAGATGAGCTTTTTGGACATGGTTGTAGATGTGTTCTCCCATGGTCGCAATGTAATTATTGGGCTTTTCTGACATGGTGGCAGATGTGTTCTCCCATGGCCGTGATGTAATTTCCAGGGCCATTCGAGCATGGTTGTAGATGTGTTCTCCCATGGCTGCAATATAAGTGCTGGGGCCATTCGAGCATGGTTGTAGATGTGTTCTCCCATGGCTGCAATATAAGTGTTGGGGCCATTCAAGCATGGTTGTAGATGTGTTCTCCCATGGCTGCGATATAAGTGCTGGGGCCATTCAAGCATGGTTGTAGATGTGTTCTCCCATGGATGCGATATAAGTGCTGGGCCATTTGAGCATGGTTGTAGATGTGTTCTCCCATGGCTGTAATATAAGTGTTGTGCTATTCTTGCATGGTTGTAGATGTGTTCTCCCATGGCGTAGATGTAAGTGCTGTGTGATGTGCATCTGGGTTGTGCTTCGTGAATGATGATCATGAGTATCAAGATGATACTCTATGGCCGTGGACAGGTTGTGCAGTAGCATGTAAAAGGTCCTGGGAGATCCGATAGGTTGAGCTATGTGCTCGTAATCAGTCCTTGGATGCTCTTTCGAGGTTTTATTGACTCACGTAATAAGTCCCGAGGATTCCACAGTATGGCCAGTGATAATGAAGACCTGCAGGTGGCGGGCCTACATCCAGTATGAAAAAGGACTGGCTCTGTAGAACTTCCTATGGCGAGTAGATTTAGAGATTGATTGAGATAGAAGCAACAGTGATGATGACGATGAATCGATGACTATTATCCAGTGATGATGATCCAGAGAAGAAGACTTGTGCTAGAAGACCTATGTCGAGAAATACCTTCCTAGTTAAGAGGGAGTGTTGATGTATATGTAACTTCGGAATGTATTTCACCCACGTATTTCATATATGTATATTGTACTCCTATAGAGATGGTATTATTCCTCTATACATAAGTATTTGTATTCCTATAGAGATGTTATTATTCCTCTATACGAAAGTGTCGTATTTATATTGTAAGTTTCGTAACTTATACTTGATGGGTTATTAGACCACCTTGTTGGGGTCAGCCCTGTATAAGTCATGTGGGTCGAAGGGTTATTAGACCACCCTAGTGGGGTTCGGCCATGTGGTTCAAAGGGTTATTAGACCACCCTATTTGGTGTTGGCCCAGTCAGCATTGTGTTATGTGGTTAAGTTGAGGCCGACCTAGTAAAGGTTATTAGGCAAGTCAAGTCAAGTATAAATAGAGTGCGTGAGGCACTCTATTTTATCATTCTATTCTCACACACACTCTTTGGAGAGTGGCACACTTGTGGAGGAGGAGACGTTGCTGCTAGGAGATGTCTATCTCTTATGATTGGGTTTTATCATTGCTCTATCTATCTCTGAGGAAGTTATTGGGGTTTTTCACCTTTATGGTTTTCCCCAAGTAAACTCTGTGTCTCTTATGTGCTTGCATTATTGTGTCCATGATTGATATACTGTATATATGGTGTACATGTTGTTCTCTTAGTTAAGATCCTAGATCATATTGAAGTAAATTCTGAAAATCTAACACATTTTAGCATTACAAGCATGGTCATTTGCAATCATGTAACTTGATCGAAGGCCCCTCTCTCCAATATGTCCCAATATTTAATGCCATAGTGTTGTATTTCCTCTATATATTGAAGGGGTTATGCCTTATTTATTTCCACCCTAAGGCACAACATAATTGTTACTCCCATCGATGATTTTGCTTCCCAACATTTTGTACATAGTTCTATTATTAAGTCCCTTCATCAACACCATTGGTCCTCGAACCATTTTTCATAAAAGAATGAAAACACAGTTTATATGCCTGCATCACCCATCTTATTGATGGATATCAAGTTTCTAGCCAAATCTAGAATGTGCAAAACCCCAGGTAAAGTTATAATCCTTGCATCCTTGAAAAAAAACTTAAATATTTCACGTTTTATGATTTTGGTTGTACACTTCCCCTCCTTTTGATAATTTATTCGCCTCTATGGAAGGGGCATCATCATATTCCTTTACTTTATCAACAATTTTAGATCTACAATTCTTCTTATCATTCCCAACTTTAACGCATTTCCAACATTTCCTTAAATATTTTCTTGGAGATTTAGATCTACCCTTAGTTTAATATCCCCAACCCCTAAAGCCTTATTTTTATTTCTATACTAGGGATGACCTCTCATGAAAAAGGAATCCAAACTCTGATTATCCATGTTTTTCTGTCTCATTCCTTTTGTAGCAAGGATGCTATTATTTCCTCAAACTTTAAAGTGGCTTAACTAGCACAACCTATTGCTACAATCAAATTATCCCAGTAATATGGAAAATAACATAATAGGGTAATGTATTTATCTTGTTCCTCCATCTTAATGAAAAGAGACGTAAGCTGAATTACTAGAGTATTATAGACATTTATATGATCTTTTACTGAGTCATTATCATCGATCCTAAGGTGAAACAACTTATTTTAAAGAAATAACTTGTTTACTAGGGACTTTGATTGATACAAAATCCCTAGCTTATTCCACAACTTCAATGCACTGTCTTCTACATATACATTTAGCAACATTGAATCTGATAGGAAATGTCGAATTATACTCCTTGCCCTTATTTCTAGTTTTCTATGTGATTAGTATACTAGGGAGGAGCCTAACTAGTTTTTGAACTATTAAGGTGAAAACGTTTCCTAAAGATGATCTAAGATTGAGTATAGAAGTTCGAAACCAATATATCCCTATAGAAGCCTTTTTTTTATGGACATAAATGATAAGTTTATGTAGGTACAAAATTAAGGAGTGGAAAGTTTGGGGATGAACACCATGATGAAGAAGACCAAATTGATTTGTATTTTTGAGCCCAAGAAAAGATAAACCACTTGTGACAAAGAATGGACATAATAACCATAAGATAATCCTTAATGGAAAATTGGTAAAAGATTATGCCTTATAATTTTGTTGGTAGTTTTACTATGCCATTAGAAAAGGCCATATGTAATTTTTAGATATATATTAGGTATAAATAGATATGTTTACAATATGGATATAGTTGTAGCATGGAAAAACATGGCTATAACTATAAGGATAAGAACAAGGTTGATAGTGATATGGTTGCTAACTATATGAATGCTTAAGGTTAAAAGTGAACACTTAATATGTTATCAGGATCGATGGACAAAATCTACTTATGCAGTAACTAGTTGTTGTGTGAAATCCAATATATGAGATTATGGGTTGATTGTTCAAGATTGTGCCTCATGCACTCTTCTTCTATTTTTCTTGCACCATTATGCATAAGATTCACCAATTTTTTGGGGGAAATGTTCAAAAGATTCGATGTGTGCAACACATAATTTATAGATACACTTAATCCAATCCACCTCTCCATCCAAATTATATGTTAAACATTTACGATCTACTCCATATCTATGGTAACAGAGATCAAGATGATACTATAGATCTTTTCCATACACTTGTGTAGCAAGAGTACAAAGATGGAGAGGACTATCTCATGAAAATAGTTTATCATCCATAGTTTATCTAAGAAAAATTATATCCAAAAATTCAAGTGAGATGAGAATGTGAAACTTAGTGTTCATATTTTCAAAGTTATATTAAATTCCTATCAATTCTAACCACATGTTCCCACTTGGACAAATCTTGTTGAAAACAAAAATGAGCATAATAATTCTCCTCTATCTCCATCAAATTTCTTTTAATATATGTTATTGTGACATATGGATTCTCTTAATTACATCTAGAAATTTCTTGAGATATGCACATTGCAAAAACAATTGGACTATATCTTTTTTTGAAACAAATAGATATTATCTCATCCTTCAAAGATTTAAATCACTATTTCAAAGAGCACTTCTAACCTTAATATAATAGTGGCCAAGAAGTAGCTATAAAAATATTAAAGGAGACAAAGAAAATATAAAAATAACTAACCTTCAAAGTCTAAATTTTGAGCTCTATATGTAGATCGAGAATTGGATGCGTTAAACAAGTAGCTGATAGAAAAATGACTATTTTCTGCTTGAACAATGACCACAAAAATTGTTTCAACTATAAATCATTTGTCGAAATATTTGTGGGGCATAAATATTTATAAAGTCACCATCATCGAACTTCCTAAAAAAAAAAATCCATGGTCAAAGTTGAAGAAAAGGAATAGACAACGACCATTACTATCTCCCAATTGGGTATAAAGCATTTCAGGCATGTAAAAATTATTGTCGGAGTTGAATGACTTTTCATCGGAACACCAATAGTATATCAAGTCCATCATATGTATGATGAACGTTGCGGCACCTAAGGAAAAAAAACCTCAATTTTTTCATAATTATTAAGTTATTTTTGACGATACAATCAATTTTATCCTAATCATCGTAATATTTCATCGAATATTGACAACATATGTAGTAGTGAGATTGAGATTGGTCATCCTACACAAAAGGAATGTTGGAATGAAGCAAAGACAAAAATCCAAAAATCATGGCATAACCTAGAATAACTTGCGTCGTAAGAAGTTCACCTTGTTTTGAAGGATTTGCAATTGGTACAAAGTCTTGGGAGGGGGGAGGTTCATAATGGCTTGAACCTTCAGAGGATGAATGGATACAATAAATCATAACAATTTGATAGAAGGAATGAAAAAAAAACATTTAATTGGTTTCAAGTTGATGTTGTATTTGTGACACCTAAATAAATCCTTATGGAGATCTTCTAGAAGCCACAAGCATCTTTTGGAGCGAGAGATGAGGTCATCCAAGTATGCTAGGATAATATCAACCATATCATGGAAGCAATATGTCACATCCCCTTCCATCTATCCAATGCAAGGGAGGGAACATGACTGCAACATGGGGTGTCTAATTCATCCCCAAGCCATAACGATAAAATTTTTCAATTTAAAATAAGACGCACAATTCATTTACACAACGGAATTAAACATATTAACACACAGCTAGAATGGAATGCATCAGCATACCATTCACAAATAGGTGATGAATTATACTGCGAGGAAGCAAGCACGCTCTCATGGTATACACAGATTACATGTTATCCATAATAAGATATGCATTCATCATCCAAATACCAGTCATTATTTAATACATTACAGAACATAGAATTAACACAACTCATTTAATAAACACAGAGGCATAACCATAATAACATACAAGCAAAAGGAGATGCATCGGCCTATTTCTTCTAGGAAGAATGATGAAACGGTCATACAATAATCCATCCCATTCTCATGCTATGCATAGGCATCATGCCAACTAACTTAAGATAATCATTTCATCCAAGTAACATGAGTAATTTAACATACAGGATTAACACATTGTTGAACACATAATGCAAATAAATTAATCCACAGAGAATACTTATCTTGAAATGCAAACGTCCAAACGACTGGTTACATGAGAGCAATGTTCCACCCAACCATAGATCTATGTCCAGCCTATATTCTTTCAGCTGAGAGATCACCCCCGAGCTGGGCTGTGTATCCACTAAGGAGGAACTAGACAGGCTCACTCACAGCCATGGATTCACTCAAATGATCATGCTAAGCTAGCAAACAACTGGGTTTATCAAGCATGCAATAAGTAAATGATGAGGATGCTAAGGACGTGAGCTCAACCACAGAGATATAGACATCTCAAGCTCAATTCAAGCAATCCCATCCTCTGTTCAAACCTCCACACTTGGATTTCTCACCATTCTGGCAACAAATAACTCAATCCCGTCACTGAGTTTCTGGGCTATCAAAACTGGGTTTTCCAATGGATTTCCCAAATTCACCCCAAGGTTCATACCTATGGATCCCCCATTGGATTTCACTATCAAAATACCAATTCTGGGCGTTTATGGCTCTTCAAAACGTGGGTACTTTCCAAGTTGCGATTTCTGGTTTTTCTCTCTGCTGGCAATTCGCTTTTTTTTTGGATGGAAAAATGATGATGGGTGATCAACAATGGAATGGGAATGAGATTGGAAGGATTAAAAAGAGGTAGAGTGACTTTTGGGTCAATCAAAACAGAGCCCATACCCTGCCATACGAATTTTTGGGCTGCCCATGCTCCATTGAAGCCATGGACTGAATTCCTGAACAACTTCCTTACAACAGAAATAAATGTCAGTAAGGTAAGTCAAATGGGTTCTCAAGGTGATATATGGAAGCCTATGGTTCAATCCCACAGCCCCCTCACCACTCCCTAGTGGATACACATGGCCCCTTCTCATTTGTTTCCTCCATAGCCAGTTTTGGTATTTTATTGCATGATGTTTATTTACATCATTTCTACAATGTTCCATGGCTAAATAGCACATGGGCAACATAATGTCTAATACTTGTCTTTAAATAAAATTCGAGCTTCCACTAGTGGGGCCTTGGCCTTGTGCTCCACGCTAGGAAAACATACATCACATGTATACAACATTTACATTAAAAGCTAACATATCCTAAGGGTCAAAATGGGGTATTACACAATATGACATGGATCGCTGGAAGGTGGCTCTAGCATCTTCGAGTCCGAAAGGCATGACTCGATAGGAAAAGATGCCCCAAGGTTTCGTGAAGGTGGTTTTATACTAATCCTAAGGGCGGATTTGGATCTGATTATATCTCAAAAATATCAGAAATTCAGTAAAAATGTGAATGGTTCCTTGCTTCTTGTTGACTGGGATGCTATTGGACATCCATGTGGTTTATGCAATCATATAAATGAATCCTTTGTTTTGAAGTTTATCAATTTTGGCTTTTATGGTTGGGGATTTGGATGGGCGTATGGGTCTCTCTTTTTGTCACATAGGTTTGACATCGGACCAAGTATCAATATGGTGTTTAACAATGACAGGATTGAGTCCTTTCATTTTGGCATAAGACCAAGTGAAAATGTCATGAAATTCCTAAAAAATAGATTTATATGTGGTGACTTATTTAGGAGAACAAGAAGAACCTAACATGACATTATCAATGACATCAGGTTTAACCAAAATATCCACTTGGATGGTGGGAGAGATATTAGCCATATTACCTTCTTAAAAGGAATCCGATGCGGGGAAGGTTTTTTTGAACCAATCAACATGCCTTGGGGAAATAAAATATTCTTGTTCGTTGGCGAACTAATCTGAAGACGGTCTTGGTAACAAGGGTTCATGAGGGATGGAAAATGCATGATGGTGCATATCACCCCATGGGAATTTAGAGGTAGTAAGGGATTCAAGAATTTACACATCGTTTTGAAAGGTGATGGTAGATAAATCAAGGGATTCTGGCATTCACATCAGTGGACATGGATGAAGAAAGGGTGGAAGAGGGACCCTCACTATAAGAAGAAATGAAATAAATGAAGATAATTCATTTGGGTGTGGAATAAGGGAGAGGTGAATCCTCAATGATAGTCACTTGAGATTCTTGGAATCAATGACATAGGTTAGCCAAAACATCATGATACTTCTAGAGATTGGTACAATGATGTGAATACTGGCCATATATGCTACACAATGCACAAGGGTGTTTAGTACACAATGCCTTATTCCATTATTTGGTAGTGTCGGGAAGAGTGATGTGAACGAATAGAGTATTTTCCTCATGTTTCTCTTCTTGAGAATGAATATGAGTATGCAAAACCAGAAAATACAGACACTGATGGCTAGTGTGACCCAAGACATTGCACACAACACATGGGGAAGGGGCTTGGAAAGGTGTAGCATGAAGAGGGTCCACATCCATGTATGGGGTAGATTGTGCTATCATGTTTTTGGGTTTTTTCCCTGGCCTTCCTTTTGGAAGAAAGTTGAGTTGAGGAAGAGGCCTCCTTCATAACCATGGGTGGTGGAGCATTGGAAATACCAACTAGTTGAATGGGGGTTAATACAACTTGGGGAGTGGGTGGGGGGTTTGGTGTGGTTAGGTACAAAATGGGAGGACTAAATTCATCCCTGGAAGATTAAGGGTATCCATTACAGGGGTGCCAACTAAACCAAGAGGAGGAAAGAGGAACGAAGCATGAAGTATAGACACTCCTGGACACGGGTGTCCTAATGGAGGTGTAGGAATTAGAGGTGGTTGTGAATGAGCCAAGGTGTTTTCAAAATTAATGGTACACAACTATGATATTTCCACTTTGTTGGGAAGCTGAGGTGGAATGAAAAATGTTCCCACCAAGGAGGCATCCTAGAACATGCCAGTACCAACACTAGTGAAAGAAGGGATCGAGAGGCTACCCATGCCACTATCAACTGTATGTAAGACATCATCTGAACAATCTATCCCCTTAGGATAGTAATAAGTAAGTCGATCAAGCATGATAATCTTCTTGTATTGATGGAACATCATAAGTATAAAAATTGTATAGGTGATAGCTTGTTAAGCGATAAATATGGGCACATTTCCCCCTATATTGTGGTGCATTACATTAGTTTTGATGTCGGCTTTGGTCCAATAGTTGTAATTTCCATTAGTAGGGTTAATTAGTTATGTCGTCTTGGGTCAGTTAGTTTGGAGTGGACCCCTTAGTCTCCTATATATAGGAAGGAGACCTTTTCATTTAGAGTATCTCATCTTGTCTTGTCTTGTGTACTTAGTACATTGTATAAGGAGGTTTTTCCCTCGAAGAGGCTTATTATTTAGCAATTTTCTTCCTTAAATTTGTGGAGTACTCTTTCTGATCTATTTATGATATTTTCATTCTCTTTTTGGAAATTTGCTGCATAACATTTGGTATCAGAGCTCTTTCCTTGGGACTGGGTGCTTCAAAACGAGTCATATTGGAACCTGAAAAAATCACTGAAACAAGGACCAAACAACAACGAAATCGGGTTATTACTGAGTAACTCATAAATGAAGAAATTACCAGTTGAATATTCAACATGGGAAGATGATTCCTTCATACAGAGGCATCCACAACTAATCAAGCATTGAGGAAAACACTTGTCTAAATGGGAGGTATATGTTAAGCCCTAAATATGGGCACATTTCCCCCTATATTATGGTGCATTACATTAGTTTTGATGTCGGATTTGGTCCAATAGTTGTAATTGTCATTAGTAGGGTTAATTAGTTACATCGGCTTGGGTCAGTTAGTCAGGAGTGGACCCCTTAGTCTCCTATATATAGTAAGTATACCTTTTCATTTGGAGTATCTTGTCTTGTCTTGTGTACTTAGTACATTGTATAAGGACGTTGCCCCCTTGAAGAGGCTTATTATTCATCTATTTTATTCCTTAAATTTGTGGATTACTCTTTCTGATCTATTTCTTCTCTTTTCATGCTCTTTTTGGAAATTTGTTGCATAACATAACTTTGATAGCATAAATGTAATAATTATGGCCAAGCAGAAGATTGTAATATAACTTAGTGTTGACAACCTCAATGTCTATTAAGATATTTTTCCCAACAAGTTGGATCATAACATTCTAAATGAGACCATATGGATGAGAAACACAGATTTCATATGCATGTAATGCCATAAGAGAAGGAGTAAGTTTATGTGAACTAAGCTTATTCCAAACATGCATGGACATGACACAAGTGGACACACCTTCATCGATGATACATCGATGAATAATCAAATTATTGGCACTAACTGGGATTTGAAATGCAATCGAATAAGGCATATTAGGTTCCACTTGATCTAAATCAAAGGTCATTAAATGAGCGTTTGAGGGATCAATGTAACTGAAATATGAAATGAGAGATTTTCTCTGTATAGTACAGTTTTGAAGAACTTACAAAGTAGAAATCGTGGCGGGGGGCTAAACCAAGTCATCTACAATGCTCAAGTTAGGAGCAACTTTAGCATTGGGGTTATGAGTAATACGACACAAAGTGATCTTTGATATCTTTGGGAAGTGATCTGCATTAGGTCATGGTAGGTGTTATGGTCCTTTTGGTAGGGGAGGTTCCTTTTCCTGATCAATATTATGGGTTTCATTTGGAAGATCATATTGGTTATGCTGAGTCTATAAATTGATGTCGACAAAGGTAATGTAGATGTTCTGTAAGGAAGGGTGATTAGTGTGACGTGACATAAACGATTAGGAAGGGTGGGGAATCATTAGTTGTGTTGTGACCACCCTTTGTAATAGGAATGCTTTTTGCAAGTCCATAGGTTGGGATTTAGTCGGATGAGGTGGCAGAATTCCAATTTTCCCTTGGGAAACAATAGCAACTTCACATTTATTGGCCTCATCCCACAGTGGACGAGCCTTCACAAGATGAGGACAATGATGGGTATAATGTACATAAACTCCATAAAAGAAACAAAAATGGTTAGTCTGTAATTCAAGGTTGTTACCCGACTTGGGGGTCTTATTGGGGTCCTGATTTGTAGTGCTCATATTTCCTCCGGTGTTACCAGGAGGATCAAGTGGGTTTCCCCTAGCCTCCTGGAGTTGGTTGTTCCCTCTATTCTTCCCTTGATTCTTCTTATTATTAGTTTTTGGATATGCTTATTGGGTATTAGGCACAAATCTAGGAAGGCATGTTCTATTGAGTGTAGACTTGTCCATGAGGAAAAGGGGGAGCCCTTGGGTGTGGCTACATTAGAGGGGATATGGGTGGGTCGAGGAAAGGGTAATAGGGGATAATGGTTGGAGGGGAAATTTATGTGATAGAAGCACCACCACACATAGTGCCACTACATATGGGACCATGAACATGGGAGGCTATAGGAGGAGATGAATAGGAGGTACTCGTTCTTTCATTTGAGGATGATTGTACAAGGCCAAGGGGATAATAAGGAACTGAAGGTGTTCCTTGATGATGGATTCCAACACTCAATGGGTTACCATACGTGTAATATATTTGAATGGTAGGTAACTGAAGGTATGGATTTGGATAAGATGTTACGACAACAACAACACCATCCAAAGAATGAGATTACCTTAATGGATAGCATTACGTGGAATCACTATGGGAAACATTGATAATGATCATGTAGAGGTAGCTAGATTGATCATAGATGAGATCATATTGCTAATATTTAAGGATTTCTTCCTCTTCATTCTATGGATGTTCCGAGGCTATTTTCTTGGCTCTAGTAGGGAGAAGGGATTTTAGGAGCTAATTTAGGAAAATCCGGTCATTGAGATTGATATTAAAAAGTCTCCTTCATCATCACCACTCATGAATATGATCTGTAATATGGGTAGATGAATTTTGTAGACAAGATAGAAGGATATCGACTCCCTCGTAATAACAAAGAAGTAATGGGAAAAAGGTCAAAAAAGTGGAAACTAGGGATACAAGATTGGGATTTAACCCAGATGGTTTCTCAATGCACCATTTAGCAGCCACTCCAGTGAAGGTCCTCTTGAACCAATGTAAATGAATGGAATCATTGATGATGCTATTAGAGGAGCACCATAGATTAATGTATATAATATGGTTCTAGGGGTCATCATCTGCCTCCCCCTTGAACTTTGGGATATCTGAAGGAAGTTTGGTTGGTGTTTGAGTACATGAAGTATCATGCCTAATAGGATCATTAGTTAGTATCGCTAGATCAAGGAGTTTGTGACTAGCCGTGACGGATGGGATCATATAAGGTATGGGGGTGGAGGTAGATGTGGTACCAATAGGCACACTAGCATTGCCTCTAAAGGGTTGGTTAGTGGTATCCCTACTAGTGGCGCTCCCATTAGAAACAAGAATGGAACCATACATGTTGAATGTTGGGTTATGAAATGGATTAGCGGTGATGGGAGAGTATGGGGATCCAGTCTGTGTGGAGCCCAGAACCGAGGATCTAGAATGGGAACCGAGAGGGGAAACATGTTGTCTATTTATTATGCACTGATGTGGACTAATGGTACAACTATATATCCTGTAAATGGGGGGACATCCTTGAAGTTTATGAGAGTACCTCAGAGGAGCAATGGTGACATGATTTAAGACTACTAGTCCAACTATGCAATTTTAAAATAAGGCTAATGAAAAAAATGCTCATATAAATGATATCAACTCTATATATGGTGCTAAAAAAAAAACCAATGAAATGTGGGTGCCTCAAGTGATCTAATATAGATAGAGAGTGAAAATGAGATGAACACCCTATACAAAGAAAAGAAACAGTAGCCTTAAGAGGAGAACTGCGAAAACCAAAATTATGTGAAAAATATTTTTTTTCTCGAATAGAGGGCCATGAAATCCATTTCCAAGAAAGAAGAAAAAATATGAACAAGGGCCTTCCAAATTCCAAATTTATATGGATCTGAATCCCACCAAATAAGTGAGCGAAGGTGCAAATGGGAAAGTTATATAAAAGGTCACTAGGAGCATCTCCAATCAAACTAATATTATCTGTCCCAATTACCTTCCCACCTATGGGAACCACCTTTGGGTAAGATTCCTGATAGAATAGCTACTAGGATACCTCATTCTTAGACACATCCACCATGTTTCCTGAACTTTTAGATAAAATCCATGATCTAGATGATCTTCAGTACTGAAATGGAAAGGTTCCCCAGTCATCTCTCTGGTACCGATCTTGGCATGTACCACCCAAAAAGGAAGGGTCTACTGATAGACTAGCCTATATCATGTCCAATACAAGGGTATTTTGGTTCCCTAAAGGTCAACCATTACATTTCATATGTATAGTGACTAGGGGGAATTATTTGGATGCCTATACCCAAAGTCCTAACCTAAATACAAGATTATTTTGGTCCTCAGGTGAGAATATTAGATGTGTTAGAATAGAGGTTGATTTTAAGGCTCCACTTGGGGCCATGAACAAAGTGATGTTAAATTTAGGGTGTGAACAGTGTGTGCATAAGTGGTGTGTACAATAAGTAAATGAAATGAAAATAAACTATAAATTCTTATAAAGGAATGCAGTTTAAATAAAGATAAGACAATATCCAATACTTGAATATAATGATGTTTTTTCTTGAAATATAATCTATACTTTTTATATAAAACTATGAGAAACTACCAACAAACAATCAACAATTTGAAGCATACCTACAAAGGGGATAGCTAACTAACAATGGGCTTGCAAAGAAGAGAAAAATGACTCTCAACCAATAATACAAATTGTTTTAAACAAATCCAATAAGTCAACTAAATATTGATTCATAAATAAACTTGATGTTCACAATAAATGAAAGTTGAAAATTAGTTCCAAAATAGAACCCTAAAGGCAGTAGGTACTTGGATATTTTAATGCTTTCCCCACCTGCATCATCTATAAGGGAGAAAAAGTCACCTCATACAACAAAGAACATGTCACAAATAAAGAAATGGAACCAATTGCAAGCCTTACACAAAAAACCAAACAAAAAATCAGAATTAGAACCAATCGAAACAATGAACAAATGTTCAATTTTTCACTCGATCATGATTGTAGGGGTAATAGGAGAAACTATCCTCCCTTGTTGGGGATAAATGGGTGAAATAATCTTGAAACTAAAAAAAATGACCTGGAAACGTGTTTGAATGCGGAAAAAAATAAGGGTTTTCGCCTAGGTTTCCTACTAAACAATGAATGACAACTAACAACAAACAAAACCAACAAAAATCCTACCCTAGTCACCTAAAAATGGGGTTGGAAAAAAAAATATAAACACAACAAATGATGGAAAATGGGTCCATCCCTAGTGGAGTCTCCAAATTTGTAGTGTGTAATTTATCACACAGAAGTGCAAAAAAGAACCTACCAAGGAATTGTAAAATCCTTGGTAGTAGATCATAAATTAAAATATATATATATAAACTAAACTAACAATAAACACTCTCAAACATGCATGCATATACAAATCAAGATGATAGCCATTGAAATAAAGGGTGCATCATGTGAAAGAATGTGGTTTCTATAACATAAAAAATGATAAGTGATACATACACACCTTGGTACAGTCTATTGAGGATGATTGTCCTCTACAACTAATCCAAGAGAATTAGGTTCGTTTGGATCCTTGTAGTCACAATCTATAGTCAGATTTCGAGTTTGGATTCCCTTTATGGTGAAAGTCGAAAGAAGGATATTGTTTCTCTCTTGTTTCTAATGGAAATCCAATAGTACAATGATGCTTTTATGTGTGGAAGAATGGGTGTGAAATAGTGACCATACCATAAAGGCCACATTTATAGTAAAAATAGTGGTTAAAATTAAGATTTATATCCAATGTGTATTCTCTCCTTTCCATTAGTTGCTTAGTGGAAATGTTAGGAAGTTAGATCCATTGTTAATTTCGACCATGTCAATATGTGTGTCCGCTTTTCAACCACAAATCTCTTTGGGAAGCATGCAATGAGGAATGAAAACCAAGATTTGACTTTTTTAAGGTGTGGTTTCTACTTTTGAAGGGTTAAGGGTGACCTGTCACCCCTTTTGCGTAGAAGAACGACCATCAAGGTATGGTTGACTCTCTTGTTTGGAGGGATAAGGGAGACCATCTATGGACTTAGTAAAAAATTGAGTTTTCTTTTGGTTCTTGGGTCATATTGCATCGGTCATATGGGTTAATGAGATGGAAATGGTGCTAATACTACAGGTAATGATGTATAATGGTGATGAAATTGATGACAAAATAGGTCAGCAAATCTTGGATTTTAACATTTAGAGACATTTTTCTCCTTTCAATAGACATTCTAATCTTGTGTGTTATTTGTACTGATGATGACCACGTCTTGGAATACCATAAGATTATGAGTCAATCAAATCCCATATATAAACATATAAGTAAGTGCCCCGTGTACAATCACTACTTTATCAAAGATCTAGTCCAATAAACTTTCCTCCAAAGTTATGATTTTCCATATTTCCTTAACTCCTGGAGTTTTGATTACCTCCAGTTAGACTAACCTAGAGAAAGAGTATTCAACAAATAGGTGATTTATTGATTCCTCGCTTTCTTTACAAAGGATACATCTATTTGGGCGTACCCAATTCCTCTTTTTTCCATTGTCCTGGTTAAGAATCTTATTTTCTAGGGCCAACCATAGCACAATTACAAATTTTAGAGGACAAGTAAACTTCCAAACTACCCTCCACCACCATGCTCTAAATCCATTCCATTCCTCTTCTATTTTTACTACATATCCCATTTTTACTATATATTCACATGTCCCCTTATTATTTTCCCATTTAATCACATCCCCATTTTAAGATAATTTGATCACACTATGTGATAACAACTTTATATACTCTCTTCATTCCTCTACCTAGGCCCCTTGAATATTGTGATTTCAATTTTTCTTCCATTCTTTAAACAATTGAAACATGTCCCTCCCATCAACATCCTCTCATAAATAGTAGGCCCCTCTCTAAATTAAAGATTCTAGCAATTCCTAAGGTAGCATATAGTTTCATTTTACACATATCCAAGGATCCTCCCCAATTATTACCTTTCCTCCTGTTGTTCCTAAGTTCTACACTAGACTGCTACAAAGAAAATCTAGGGCATTTGAGTTCAAGTTGGAGTTAGGACTGAGTTTTAGGTTTTAAAAGGTTGAATATTTAATTAGTCTTCGAATACTTGGGGGAAATAATAAAAAGACAACAATAATATAACATATATTCAAAGGCTTTACAAGTGACAATACAAAGGACTCAACACTTAACTTACTGTCGGAATTTGCACAATGTATTCATTTGCAAACGATCTTTGAACATCATATCTATATTAATGTATGTAAGACTTACAGTTTCTCCTAGCTCTAGATAGGTTAATGCAAAAAATTGAACCCCCATTTTCCCTCTAGTTTCTCTATAGATACTTCTTCTTGATTCTTTTCTTTAGGGTTTTGTAACTTCTTTCATAACGAATAACTGACTTTCAAAAATCAAAATTAATAGGTTTAAAACCATATTGATCTCGAGTCTAGACTTTAGAAATGTTTAAACTGCTTGATAACAATCCTTGAAAAAACTTAACTATGTTTAACAAGTCTCTCTTTACTAATATACAAAATAAACTTAAATAAACTCAAAACATAATAAAAATGACTCTATATGCTTCACAACAGAAATAAAACTGGTCTTCAATAAGTTGAAGACTGCATCTTGATTCTGGTGGCATCGAGGATACACTCATTTCGCTTCAACTCCTTGATTCTAGGGAGGATCAAATATTTGACCTCGCAGCGTATATTGAAGAACATGAGTACCCAATTTAGTTAAAATATCCAATTTGTCGTTATTAGCTTGGTGCTTCTTCCTTTTGAGCAAGCATTCGTTTTCCTAGTATTTTTTTCTGCACGAGAAGCTTCTCACTATTCTTCTTTAACCCTTGAGAGAATTTACCCAATTTGTTATATTTCATAAGAAACTTATTTCATTCTTTATTGGTATCATTCAGCCTGTTTTGTACTTGTTTATTTTCCAGTTTCAATTCCTTAATCAATCTTTTAGAATTTTTCAGTTTCTTGTTGAGCCTTTGATTAACTTGATGTTCTTCATTTTTACGTTGTGGCACATCAACTGTTTTTTCTACCTGGGTTGTCGAAGCTTCCATCCATGCCTTAGGAATATTATTAAATTCTTCATATTGAATGTCATGTTCTTCTTCATATTTCATGGGCATACTAGGACGAGCCAAAGATGAACATGTGACCGCATCGATGGTTTTCTCCAAATTAGTCAACAATTCTGACACTTTCTTTTCCACCTCCATAGATGAATCTAATCCTTCATTGAAAAACTCCTGAAAATATTTAAGTTCCTAAACTTGCTCATTTGCTCTTGATTTTACAAATTTAGGTTTTTCAATAGAACTTGAATCCATTACTCCTTTGCTTTTTTTAATTCTAGGATTGGTTCTTGTCTGCGTAGGTTTTAAAATTTAAGTTTTAACTCTTGGCTTTTTTGGCTTCTCTAATTTTTTGTTTGGCTGACTATCTAAATATATAATTTTATTCTCTTTCAGAGAAGGGTCAAAGATAGCCCAATAATTAAGCCTTAACTTGTTTGTAGCTCTGGTGTGTGGTTCCCTGAGGTGATAGGGCTTTGGGGCTTCAGGTTTTCTTTTACGATTCTTGGTTCTTTTTTCATCTTCTAAGGAATCATGAACATACTTTGTTTTCTACAACTTAATGTATTCAAGGTTTGGTGGTGGTTTCATGGACCCCCTCATTCTTAGTTTCATTTTTCCTTCTTCCTTTTCAAAACTCTAGTTTTGCATCCATTTCGACATCTTTACCATTTTCAAAAGTTTTCAAACTGGTTGAAAAATTGCTAACACCCTCTAGTAGGGAGTTGTCTTCTAGGGTTCCAAATTATGAATGTAATACAAAATGATCCAAAATTCTATTAAATTTATTAAATTCTTGAATTATTAGGACCTTAATAATACCCTGATGAAAGATGGTATGCTGACTTTTGGGAAAATTCCTAACCCTAGCTTCCATTTTTTAGAGACTCTTCAAAAAATAAAAAGGCAGACTCATTCTTGAAACGTCGTCCAAATGCAACAGAAAACGCATGTGATAAAGATGGACATTGCAAACCTTCCATTCCATGTAATATATATTTGTACCATCTTTAAGAGAACACTGCATTCTTGTTTCATCCAAGCTCAAGGAACCCCCTTATGTCGATACAAATTTTGATACTTGTCTAGAAGGAAACAGTTGCACTGTGTAGTATCAACAGCTTGAAGCTTGAACCATTGCTCGCCATCTCGTGGAAGTTTTGCTGCTATGGCAATGGAATTTTCTGAGACAGGAAACATTACATATCCCACCGTGACATTTTTCCCATCAAATCCTTTCGCAAATGCCCTGCAAATCTCAGTGTGATGACCCTGTAATTTTTTGTAGTAATGAAACCAACTAGTCCTTTTGAATTTAACACTAAACTTTGGATATGCCTCAAGGATTTCATCCCCAATCGGATCGTACCTCACAACATGACCACTCCTATGTGCAGACATGTTAGTTTTGTTCAGTTTCTACGAAGAGTTAGGTTAAACTTTTGTACAGAGTTTTTAGTCTTACAAAGTAGCTAACAATATTTCAAAGAGATATATCACCAATTTCCTTGAGTGGATTGCATTGAAAAATGTAAAAAATATGAAAAGAGCAGCTCAAAAGGATTCATAAAACCGAAGGACTTTGCATACACTTGAACCTATAATTCGCCATCTGGTTTCGTTTATTAGGATTGTAGGCTTCCAAAGAACGACATGACATGAGATGTTGCTTTAATAATTACTCTGACAGCCTGTGTTAGTTCCGTAGCGCGAGTGGGAAATTTGGTAGCGCAACCTTTGTCATTTTTGTAGCGCAATGAAATTTTAAACCATATCCCACGATCACGCTCAACTTATCCAAAGTTATGTCACTTAATCAACAATCATACCTGCAAAAATTAAGAATACAACAAAGATACAATTTGTGCCACCTTATCACCTTACAGACTAATAATCTGAATTTGAAAATAAAGAGCATGAGCAACACAATCATCATAAAACAACATACTAATGGAAAAAGATTGCTTTGGGTATATCAAACATGGGGATAATCTTGAAGGAAGGAGAATTAAATTTGAAAATTTTAAGGTCAAAATGTAGGAAATATTAAGTGCAGACCTAGGTACTAACAACAACTCCTACTAGGGGTAGCATTTCGCTGTGAAGTTCTTAGAACTCGTAGATCAGTGCCTGCTCCATCCTGATAACTGTGTTCTGGTAGTTTTAAATGCTTCTAAAAATCTGTAGCTATGTACCCATTCCTCCATTGGGTGTTAGATTCTTATTGAATAAATATCTAACTACTGGTATTTACAATGATTATAGGATGTTAGTAGCCTCATTAAGTGAACAAGTGTTTGATAAAACGCCCATTGACTAGGTCTCCTGTTACAGCATCGACATCCAAATTTTCGAGAATGAATGTATTATTATGTAAAAATTCAACAATTCGAAATGGCACAAAATACAAATTATCAAACTTAACATCTTTAGACCCTTCCTCCCTTCGGGAATCCCAATGCAAAACAAAATCTCTAGAAGAAAAGGTATCCTCTTTCGTTCTTTTATCAAAAACTGCTTTAACCTTGTCACGATGTTTCTAAGTTTTTTCTAGCAAAGACTCCCTGAGTTTCCGATCTTCAATCATTTGAAATATTCTTCGTTGAATTGCAAGATCCTCATATTATTCTTGTAAAAACTTTAACACATGCAAGCCTAGTTGAACAAGAAAGATTGCTTTAGTTCCGTATACAAGTTGGAAAGGGGACATGCCAATAGACTTTTTCATACTAATTTTTTCAACCCACAAAGCATATTTAAGTCTTGTATCCCGGGCTATTTTGTTTCTAATAGTAACTTTTTAATGCTATTGATAAGGTTTTTGTTGGTAGATTCAATGAGACCATTCCCATGTGGATAGTAAGGTGTGGATTGCTTAAGGGTAGCATTATACTTTCACAAAACTGAACCATATCAGCAGACTTAAAGGCAGGAGCATTGTCAGTCAAAAATTTATGCAGACATCCGAAATGTGCAAAAATATGTTTTTCTAGAAAATTGATGATTACCTTATTTGTTTCCTTCCTCGTTGGAATAGGTTCTACCCATTTTGTGAAAAAATATGTTGTTGTCAAAATCCATTTGTGTTGTCCACTTGATGGGGGGTGAATTTCGCTAATAAAATATAATCCCCACTGCTGGAAAGGGGCATCAATCACAATAGGTTTTAATGGAAATGGAAAAATGCTTTGTTGTTTTACAAATTTTTGGCATTCTAGACAAGCTCTGACTTTGGAAAATACATCAGAAAATAAATATGGCCAATAGTATCCAGCCCTTAGGATTTTATACACTATGGTCTTCTAATAGCAGTGACCTCCACAAACACCACTATGAAATTCTGTTATAACTGAATCAATTTCATCCTGATCTATGCATCTTAACAACACACCTCCTGGGTCTTTCCAGAACAGAGTTGTGTCAACAATACAATATCTTTGAGCTTTCCACTTTAAAGATCTGAATTTTTTCTTATCAAGATCAGGTGGACACTGAAAATTCAAGAGGAAGAATACAATATATTTATACCAAATTGACTGAGAATATTTATCAACAACCTATGAGCTTACATAATCCTCCCTTGTTTGACCAACATCAGATTGATTCAACACTAGATTTAACCCCAAACCTTTACAATTTGAATCAGCAAGTAATCTAGCCAAACCTTGACCTCTTATCAGTTTAGTAGGTTTTATTTCAACATCGTATTCAAGCAATTTATCTATCCACTTACCCCTTTTACCTTCGTTGTCAGGTTGAATCAATATTCTTTCACAACACTACTTCGGACATAGCCAACTATCTTCGATTGAAGAATATACAGTCTGCAAGATTTTAAGGAATTTATTAGAGCATAGGCCTGTTTCTCCAAAATGTTATATAAGTTTCAACTCCACATCTCTTAAAACTTTGATGAAAAAAACAACAAGCTATTCATATCCATCTTCATTTTTTTGTAATAGTACTGCTGCAATAGTATCCTCTGAAGAAAAAGAAAAAGTTTGAAATTCCTTTGAATAATTTGGACTAACGAGTACTGGAGCCTCAGTTAAATCTTGTTTAATATTCTCAAAAAAATATATCACTTCCTTCGTCCATTAAACTTCAACATAAATGTAATATGCTTAATAATCTCAGTGAAATTAGACACAAACCTTCTAAGGAAATTAATTTTACCGAGAAAAGATTGAATTCCTTTTTTGTTTTTTGGAATATCAATTTTCAGAATTGATGCTACTCTATTTGGATCAATTTTAATTCCTTGTTGAGAAACAATATGCCCAAGAAGTCTGCCCTCCGCCATTAGAAAATTTTACTTTTGGAGATTCAAGGAGAGACCATACTTCCTGCACTTCAAGAAATGTTTCCTAAGATGGTGAAGATGTTCTTTATCTGATTTAGAAAATATTGTAACATCATCCAAATAAATAGCAATTAGGTTACATTTTTCCCCTACGAAAACTATATCCATACCTCTTCAAAATTTCGTCCCCACATTCAATAGACCAAAAGGCATTATGCCATACATAAATGTTCCCCAAGGGGTTACAAAAGCATTATTCTCCTTATCTTTCTCTTGAAAACAATTTGATTATAATTTGAGAACCCATCAATCATTGAGATTCTCTGTGCTCCAACTACCCTTTGCAAAATCTGATCCATCTTTGGTAAGGGGTATTTATCCTTTAATGAACTTCTGTTTAGATTCTGAAAATCAACACAAAGTCTGATTTCACCATTTTCAATCAAATCCCAAACTTCATTACGATAAAATTTGAGTCTTTTATATTTAACTTGATAAATTTTCATGACTTGCTGAACTACTAACTCTGAATCACCATATACTGCTAACTCCTGTATATTCATATCCTTAGAGGCTCTTAATCCCAAAATTAAAGTTTCATATTCAACTATGTTATTAGTAGCTTCAAAATTGATTTTATATATCAAGTTAATTATCTCATCAACAGGGGAAATGAGAAGAATACATTCCCCAGAACCCTCTCTAGAACATGCTCCATCAAAGTACATTCACCAAAGCTTATTTTCAACTTCTGTGGACTCCCTTCTGGGAACCTATTTCTCAACCTAAACTAAGATTGAAACTTGATCATCAAACTGTAAAACGCATGAATCAATACCTCCATGTACTGCATTTAAAGGATGATTTGATGGATTTCGATGATCACTAGTTCAATATATGCCAATTGGATTTCTTTGTATAATCGTCTAGTCTCACCTCCATAAACAAGAATTGTGGCATAAGAATAGTCCATTTGTAATTCTACCCCCATTTTCATAGTACAAGATCTAGACAACAACATTCCATACTTTGGGGGAACATCAGCTACCACCACATCCAAGAGGATACTCTTCATGGGAAGCTAAGCTAAACTAAGCACTAAATATTTTATAACTCCCAAACATTTAACAACACTTGAATCAAAGGCATACAAGTCATGGAAGGGTTTAGTAATATTTAAATCAAGACACTCCATCACTGTTTTTGGCATTAAATTATGGGATGATCCAGAATCCAAAAGGAAATTATGTAACATGTTATCATGGACAAGCATTGTAACATAGAAAGGAGGAGGAAGGGATTCCTTCTCATCTAATTGTGGGCCAAAAACAATGGTTGGGTTCTCATCTTGGAGGTTCACAACATTAGAATAAGTAAGGTCTGTAGGAGGCTGCAAAATTTTCAAAATGTACTCTTTAAAAGACTATATTTTTCACTAGCTTGGTTAGAGGAACATGGATCTTGATTTTATTAATTTCCTACTCAAAATTAAAAGGACTTGGCACCTTTTCGTAATCTCTTATTTCCAAATTCTTTCTTTATTACCCACTTGATCCTGTTTCTTTTCCATTTCCTTACCTGATGATTGTTTTTTTGTATTTGCATCCTTTTTTTGAGGTGTTTGGAAACTTGGCTTCTGTCCCAATCTAAGATTATATTTTCTTTGTTGTTTGAATTGAGCTGCATTTTCAAAATCTTCCTGAAGCTGATTTGCCATAAAAAAATATTCATATTCCTCCTGTGTGATAAAGCTAACCAATTGATCTTCATCAAGGAGATGAGCTTCTTGATCTGGATCTTCTCCTTCCACACCACCAAATTCATCAATCTCATCATCTACATTAGTTTGTAATGGGGGATGAATTTTTTTATCTTCATTGTCTTATCTATCCCTCTGAATAAATTGTTGGTTGAATGGTTGATGGAACTGGTTAGGATTCCTAGTAGGAAATCCTTGGGTGGATTTGTTTTGAGTTTTACTATCAATATCTAGCTGGAGTAAATTTGAATTTAAGTCCTTGATCATTTTGGTCATCTCATCAATTTTCTTATCCCGAGACTTTGAATCTGAGGTTGAAGGTTCAATTTCCCTTTTTTGTTTCCTTTTATCGCTTTCCTGATAATGTGGTTTATCTCGTAATCTATTAGCTACTAAAATATTAGATTCTACTTCCAAAGCATCCTCTTTCATATTCGCTAGAGTTGTAGCTCTTCTCTACCTAATAAATTAAGAAAATTCAAGGTCAAATGCATTTGCAAAAGTAAGTTTAGATGAAGTTTCCGTGGGTTTAATCTCAGCTAGGATTTTACCATACATCTTATTAAACCTTTTGCTGAAGTTTTCCACTTACTCATCGATTTTCCTCTGCAATGCCCCAAATTTAGTGGTATAATAAAGATAATCTACCCCCCCCAACTATCTCAAGAAGGTCTCCTCTAATGCCTCAATTCCATTGATTGAGTTAGCGGGAAATTGAATCACTTTCTAACCTCGCCATCTAAACTTTCTACAAAAAGTCTCATCCAAACATCCTCATTTTCGATATTTTGATTATTAGCATAACTATGATAAGCATTCATGTGCTCTTCAGCAGTGACTTCTCCTTGTCAATTGAATCTAGGGAGACATTTCAAGTAATCTCCTCCAGGTAATGCATTTAATGGTTGAGGCAGAGCTAGAGAGGCATACATGGCTGCTACAATAGCATCCATCCTAGTAGGATGTTGCTGAGTGATTGGAAAGGATAAATATTGAACCTTAGACTGACCAACAAGGGATTAACTGATAGAAGGTGTATATGAAGTCAAGTCAGGTTTCAAAACTGGAAGAGAATCTAATTTTTTAACCTTCAACTCTTTCTTTACTTCTCTTAAGAATATATTAGGTTTTGAAAAGGGATTAAACTCAATAGTTTCAAATTCACGTACAAATACTTGAAAATCAGGGAGGGAAATTGATGAAACCAACTTCTTATCTTCTTCTATCTGAGAATTGAAACCAATACCACGAACTGGATGGTCTTTTTGTACCAAAACTAGAATATTTCTTGATGTACTTGAAGATGACAACTGAAGTTTATGTCGAGCTCTTGCTTATTTGAGAATATTTTTCAGGATCAAATCGAGCCGTAAAACGAGGAGATGATTCTTTTCCTTGAATCCTGGTCCTTCTGGAAGCCAGAATTATCTAGTGAAATCACAAGGTGAGAGTGCAGTATTTAATTGTGTCTGATTTTTTCCACCCCAAAACCATATATGATCATCAAATTTTACTCAGGGAAGATAACTTTGATTCTTCGTTCCCCAGCAATGGCACTAGAAAATGTTGTCCCTAAGGTTTGTAGTGCTATAGGGAAAATCTAGGGAATTTGAGTTCAAGTTGGAGTTAAGATTGGGTTTTAGGTTTTAAAAGGTTGAATATTTAATTAGTATTCAAAGACTTGGGGGAAAGAATAGAGAGACATTATCTGCAAAAACTGCATATCAAGCTATTGTTCATGAAGGTAGATGTTGTGTTCAAAATCGGTGGTTTAAGATTCTTTGGAAGTGGCACATTCCATTAAAAATTAAACATTTCATGTGGCTTTCTCTTCAAAATTGTCTGAAAACATGGGATAATTTGTTAAAAAGAGGTTGGTGTGGGCCTAATATATGCCCTCTCTGTAAAACAAATTCTGAGTCGGTTGATCATCTATTGGTCAGATGCAAATTTACCTTGAAATTATGCCATAATGTTGTTTATGCTCTTAACATTGAAAAAGTATGGGGGAGTTCTATTTTTTATCTAAGTTTCCTTAAGTGGTATAAATCATGCAGATATTTCTATACACTTCCTTCATTTATTTCCTAGAATATTTGAAGGGTTAAGAATATGCTTGTATTTGAAGAACAAACTCAGGATATTGATGTGATCTGCATGCAAATTATAAATGTGGCCAATTAATAAAGTACATGGATGGTTAAAGAAATCAAACCCATAATTCTTAAAGAGATCTAGCGTTTTAAAGGTACGGATGGATTTTTTTATGGTGCTGCGAAGGATGGGTATTGCGCGGCAGGTGATATCTTACTACTTAATGATTCTCACAGGTATACTTTCATATTACAATGTGGCAATGGTTCCAATATGAAGGCTGAGATTCTAGCACTTTGGTGTCCGTGTAAGGTGGCCACTTTATTTGGTATTACCACACTTGTAGTATTTGGGGATTCAAGGGTCACTATCAAATGGGAAAAGGGTGATTATCATTTGAATGTTGCTTCTTTACTTCACTGGTGCAGTCAGATACAAGAAGATTTAAGGTCCTTTACATATATCAGTTTTGAACATATTTGTAGGGAGTAGAATCTATTGGTAGACAAATTATCCAAATAGGCTTTAGAAGGCGAAGAAGGGATTTTCTGCTGGGAGGAATTTCAGGAAAAATCTCTTACTGATATGGACTCTCTTTATATTGTTGGTTTGTAGTACCACTTATTGGCTAGATGTAACTTGTTAATGTTGCCACAGGAAGATTAGATAACCATTTTGGTTGTATGTAATTGTGGAATGATAGATAGTTCTTATACTTTTGGAATTTTGGTTAAGACTGTCAGTTAATAGAATGTATTTGAATATCATTGTACTTTTTAATTCATCTTATGAATAACATAAGTACATTTTTTGTCCTCTGAAAAAACAATAATATAACATATATTCAGAGGCTTTACAAGTACCAATATAGAGCACTCAACACTCAACTTACTGCCATAATTTCAACATATAAAACAATATAAACATTCATACATTCATGGTCTCCATTTCATAACAGTGTTACAAATTGAAGCAGTGATAGAAAGCATAACATTTTCAATTTAATGAACAAGTAAAGCGTAAATTAATTTAAACTAGAAATGAACAATTATGAAGTGCATATAAATCTTCACTTTCAACAGAAGACTAGCAGTAAAGTCAACAAGGGGCATAATGTATTCATTTACAAACGTGTTGAATATTGTAACTTCTAAGAATATTATAATTGTACTTTATTATTCCGGAGATGTTTCATCCCTCCAAGGTAACCCTATTATGTATCCAGAGATGATTATTCCTCCGATGGTTTGTGGTAACTAGGGTTATTAGACCCACCATGTGGGGGTCGGCCCTGATATTATATTTTAGGGGTTATTAGACTTCTCCAGGAGAGGTCGACCCCATTAGAGATTTTGGTAAGTCGGGGACTAATATAAATAGAGGAGGTGAGCTCCTCATTAGACACACTTGCACAACTCAGAAAAGTAGCGCACTTGTCTGGGAGGTCTGCTAAGGAGGTAAAGAAGGAGGGAGCACATCTTGTATTTTGGTTGATCATCTTATTGAGGAAAGCTTTGCTGGGTTTTCTACCCCATGAGGGTTTCCCATGGTAAATTCTATGTCTATCTTGTGATTGTGTTTCATTCAGTGATCTTGCTAGTCTATTTGGTTTAAACTTAACATGGTATCAGAGCTAGTCTGAATAGAACATCTTTCACAAGGTAAGACTATCTCTCTCTCTCTCTCCAGTGAAGGTTAGGGTTTCTGCACAAAGTTGGTATTGTTAAATTCTGATTACATGGATGGATAGCCCTTTTCAAGACCAATATTTTGAGCCCTAGATCAAACTTTTTGGTTTGGTAGAACTTCAGGAAAGTCAAACCCCAGTTTTACCAAAAGTGCGATAAACCAAAAATTGACTTCTGCAAAAAGTTGGTATTGTTAAATTCTGATTACATGCCTGGATAGCCCTTGTCAAGACCAATCTTTGGAGCTCTAGATCGAACTTTTTGGTTGGGTAGAACTCCGGGAAAGTCAAACCGTAGTTTTACCAAAAGTGCGATAAACCAGAAATTGACTTCTGCAAAAAGTTGATATTATTGAATTATGATTACATGGCTGGATAGCCCTTGTCAAGACCAATCTTTTGAGCCCTAGATCGAACTTTTTGGTTGGGTAGAACTCCGGGAAAGTCAAACCCTAGTTTTACCAAAAGTGCGATAAAACCAGAAACTTCTGTTGCAGATCCGGAAAAGTGAAAAGTTAAAGTTTCCAGGTAAGTACTACTCTACCTCTTATCTCTTGGACTCCCCCAAGAGAATATGGCTCCAAACACTAAGCTTGCAGACAAGCTAGAAGGTATAGAAAATTTCCGAGCATGGAAATACAGAATTCGTCTCATTCTCTAAGAAAATGACCTTGCTCATTATATCAAGGATGAAGTTGCAGAACCGGAAGGAGATGAAGCCAAATAGAATCATAGGAAGGATTTGATTAGGGCAAAGAGAATCATAGCTGATTCTATTAAAGACCACTTGATTCCCCAAGTGGCCTCCAAGAAGATTCCAAAGGAAATGTATGATGCCCTAGGAAGAATGTATGAAGGAAAGAACATCAATAGGAAGATGAACCTAAGGACTCAGTTGAAGAGCACCAATATGCACAAAGGAGAATCTATTCAAGACTACTTCTCAAGGGTTGTTATAGGTTTAACTTGCACCTCTCCGTCTGTGATCACCTTGAGCTGTTGATCACACAAAAGGACAACTTGGATGGAGGAGCATGTTGACCTTGGATGATAATTTGACTTACTCCATTTCCTAATTTTATTGGAAAAACCCTAAAACTATCATTCTGAGATATAAGCGCTACTCTACCTAGAGAGAATAGCACCCATACACTACTCCAGTGTATAATAGTAGCGCACAAAGCCTTATGGGCGCTACTCCTTCTCAGCATAGTAGCGATCACCATTTAAAATCGAATGAGCGCTAGTTGGTAAGCACTACAGTAGCGCCCTATACGCTACTTCACTGTATAATAGTCGCGTACATATCAAAAGATGATTAAAAAAAAAAAAAAAATTCTCGAGGAGGATTAGTTGTTGTTAGTTTCCCAACTTCCCCAACTTCCTCCATAACCATACATCGACCTGAACTACTTCTCTAATCCTATAAATACAAGGAAGAATAAAGAGAAAGGTTAGATGGATTAATGGAGAAACTTTGAGACATAGAGATCTAAAGAAGAAGCTTGCATTTGGAGGAGTTGATGCTGAAGATATCCAAGCTAGAGAAGAGCCAGAACCCATAATCAAGTTACAGGAGCCAGTCATAGAGTCAGGTATACTTGTACATCAATTTACTTTTGACAATAAAGGTTGAAGTGTCTTTCTTGTTCCAATTTAAATGTGTTCTGAAATGACATCTTAATTTGGATCTATTTTGGCCAATATTGAATTTTAAATATTGTTTTTGTTTTCCTTCAAGATTTATATATTGCCCAAGACGCTTTGAGAAAGGTATTGTTATTGCAGGTTTACTGAAAGGAAAGTGGATTTGAAGGATTGATCACAAGATCAAGTTAAGGCTAGGATCAAACTTCGATTGAAAGGTGTGTTCTTAAGATCCATAAGTTATTTCTTTTCATAAATATTTATGTAATATCATCAATACACTTATCTGTCACCCCACTCTAGTTGATAGCATTAGTTTCCTTGCTATAGGGTAGATTTTCCCACCAAAAAGGGTCTCCCAAATCAAGGAGCAACTAGATGCCATTGGTGATACTCTTGATGAAGATGAACTTGTGATGACAGCTCTAAATGGTCTCACTAGACCTTGGGAGTCATTCATTCAAACTATGTGTGCAAGAAAAGAAAGGATGAAGTTTGATGTAGTTTGGGAGGATTGTGTACAAGAGGAGGCTAGGGTTGCAAACCGAGAAGCCTTGCTCAAAGAAGATGACCAAGCCTTGGCCACCCACACCAAGAGAAGAAGGAATCAATCCTACTCCAAAAAGATTAGTTACAAGGAGTCTCATCCTCCACATAGATTTCAAAAGAAAAGAGGAACTATTCAAAGAAGAGATTACTCCTCTTTCCAATGTTTTTCTTGTCACAAAATAGGACACCTTGCTAGAGATTGCCCTCTGCAAAAGAAAAAGGGTTCTCATTACAAAATACATCAAGCACATCTTGTAGAAGATGATAGTGAAGAAGAAGTAGAAGAGGAAGAAAGGCCTCACAATAAAAGACCTAGAAGTGAAGAAGAAGAAGAAGAAAGGACCTTCTTCAAAAGAAGATCTAGGAGAAATGAAGAAGAAAATGCAGAAGAATATGTTCTTTTCTCCGCACTCTCTGGATCCATAACTCCTGGAGAAGATACATGGCTTATTGACAGTGGTGCTTCAAAGCACATGACAGGTCAGAAAAAGACTCTCTCAAGTCTTGAAGAAAAGACTTATCCTCAAAAGGTATCTCTAGGAGATGACTTTCAATATCCCATCAAGGGAATTGGTGAAGCAAGCTACAAGCTTGATTCTGGCACCTCCATGAAAATGAAAGAAATATTGTATGTACCAGGATTGAAGAAGAACTTGTTATCCATCTCAGCATTGGATAAGAAAGGCTACAGGATTGCATTCATTGATGGACAAGTCTTAATGTGGTCCAAAGGAAAGTCTATCAAGGATGCAATTATCATTGGTGAAGAAGAAGGAGGCTTATACAAACTTAAGGGCCTTCCAGAAGCATCTCTTGTTCATGAAACCATTATCCCAAATGAACTATGGCATAGGAGACTTGCTCACATTAACTACAAGGCACTACCCTATGTAAGCAAGGTAGTTATAGGTTTTCCAGACTTAAAGACTAATCATGATGGCACATGCAAAGTATGTGCAAAAGGGAAGAATGTCAAGAACCCATTTCCCAGGAGTGAAACAAAGACTAAAAGTACCCTAGAGTTAATACACTCTGATGTATGTGGACCAATGCCCTCCACATATTTGAGTGGATATGAATACTATGTCACATTCATTGATGACTACTCAAGGAAAACTTGGATATTCTTTCTAAAAGGTAAGAATGAAGTCTTTGGAAAATTCAAAGAGTTTAAGGCCTTAATAGAAAATCTCTCAGAAAAGAAAATCAAGATTCTCAAAACAGATAATGGCGGAGAATATACTTCAAAGGAATTTGAAGAATTTTGTAAAGGAGATGGAATCAAGAGGGAACTGACCACTCCCTACAATCCCCAACAAAATGGGGTTGCTGAAAGGAAGAATAGAACTATCATGGAAGCTATAAAGACTATGATACATGATCAAGATCTTCCCATGTATCTATGGGATGAAGCAGCCAGAACAACTGTCTATGTACAAAATAGACTTTCTCATAGTGCTCTTGAATTTAAGACTCCAGAAGAAGTTTTCACAGGAAAGAATCCTGAGGTAAGTCATCTCAAAATATTTGGATGTCCTGTGTATATTCACATTCCAAAAGAAAAGAGAACCAAGTTGGATCCCTCTGATAAGAAAGGAATATTTGTTGGATATTGTGAAACATCCAAAGCCTTTAGAATTTACATACCTGGTTTTCATCATATGGAGATAAGTAGAGATGTAACATTCGATGAAGAAGCAGCTATCAAGAAATCTAGGAAGTGCCAACTTGAAGAAATCTATGAAGAAGATTCACCTCCTAGAGTTACAAAAGTTGTACCCATCCCTGAAGATGTTACACCAGAAGACCATGATATGATAGAACCTCAAGAACCCTCCCTTTCAAATCTATCTAGAAAAAGAAGACCAGCATGGGCTAGAGACATTATTCAAGGAGCTGAAAAATATGGAGCTCCTGAAGGTTCCACTAGAGAAAGGAAGAAGCCCAAGTTTGTATCCAACTATGTGGCCTTAATGTGTGATCTTGTGGATCATCAACCCACCAGCTATGAGGAAGCAACTCAAGAAAAGGAGTGGGTAGAAGCTATGACAGAAGAGTACCAGTTAATAATGAAAAATGATGTTTGGGATATAGTTCCCAAACCAAAGGATAAAAGTGTGGTTTCTTCCAAATGGATTTTCAAGATAAAACATGCAGCAGATGGTAGCATTGAAAAATATAAGGCAAGATTTTTAGCCAGAGTTTTCTCTCAAAAGGAAGGAATAGACTATGAAGAAACATTTGCACTAGTTGCTAGGTACACTTCAATTAGAACTATCATGGCACTTGCATCTATGATGAAGTGGAAATTACACTAGATGGATGTTAAAACAGCCTTCCTGAATGGTGTCATTGAAGAAGAAGTGTACATAGAACAACCACAAGGATTTGAGGTTAAAGATAGAAGAACTCATGTATGCAAGCTGAAAAAGGCTTTGTATGGATTGAAGCAAGCTCCCAGATCTTGGTACGGAAGGATTGACATTTTCTTAACAAGTATGGGCTTTACCAAGAGTAAAGCTGATCCAAATCTCTATATCAAAATTATGGATGATGAACCTGTTATATTACTATTGTATGTGGATGATCTATTTCTAACAGGAAATGAGAACCAAATTATCGAATGTAAGAAGAAGCTTTCTTCCGAATTTGAAATGAAGGATCTAGGATTAATGCACTACTTCTTAGGTCTAGAAGTATGGCAAGAACCAAAAGGAATCTTTTTAAATCAAGGTAAGTATGCTGTGGAGATTTTGAAAAGATTTGATATGTTGGAGTGTAAGGCCATGGCTACTCCCATGGACTCCAACTTGAAATTATTAGTTGATGACTCATCAGAATTAGTGGATGTGACTCTATATAGACAAATCATTGGGTCATTAATGTATTTGACAAATACCAGACTAGATATATGCTTTGCCGTAAATACCCTAAGTCAGTATCTATTAGAACCCATGAAAGTTCACTTAATAGCTGCAAAGCATGTGATGAGGTACCTAAAGGGTACTTTAGATTTTGGTCTACATTATCTCGGAAATCATGAACTTAGATTACATGGTTATTCAGATTCTGATTGGGAAGGAAGTGTTTCAGACAGGAAGAGTACATCAGGTGGATGTTATGGACTTGGATCTGCCATGATCTCTTGGTTCAGCAAGAAACAATCCAGTGTGGCTCTTAGTACTGCTGAAGCAGAATATATAGCTGCCTACTCTGCTAGCTATGAAGTAGTATGGCTCCGAAAACTACTATCTGGAGTATTTAACTTAGAATTGGATCCTACTGTGATTATGTGTGACAATCAAAGTTGTATCAAGATGACAGAAAATCCGGTATTTCACGATAAGTCAAAACACATAGAGATCTGATACTTCTATATACGAGATATGGTGCAGAGAGGAGCTATTAAGCTCGAGTATGTGAGCACTGAGGATCAAATTGCTGATATCTTGACCAAACCTTTGTCTCGAGTGAAATTTGAATACTTCCGAGACAAACTTGGTGTGGTTCAAAAGGACCCTCCTCGAAAGGGGGAGTAGTATGGTCACTAATGATGAGATTGCCTCATCGACAGCAAGGTCGATGATGTGGATACCTGTTTTTAGATACTTAGACTTAGGACTCTTATACTTAGAATACTTATTTTTCTCTCACTTACTTTCACTTTATTGATGTATCGGTGAGGATACATGTCTTACTGATGTATTGATGAGGATACATGGTTTATTGATGTTTTATTGATGTATCGATGAGGATACATGTCTTACTGATGTATTGATGAGGATACATGGTTTATTGATGTTTTATTGATGTATTGATGAGAATACATGTTTTGATGACATCTGTATTGATAAGGATACAGATAGGGATTGTATCATCCCTAGACTTTGGTTCCTTGAACTGATCCGTAGACGTATGGTCTCCGAAAATGAAGTCCTTAGTGGACAGATGGGGATTGTATCATCCCTGGACTTTGGTTCCTTGAACTTATCCGTAGACGTATGGTCTCCGAAAATGAAGTCCTTAGTGGACAGATGGGGATTGTATCATCCCTGGACTTCGGTCCCTAAATTGATCCGTAGATGTATGGTCTCCGAGAATGAAGTCCAAAGTGGACAGATGGGGATTGCATCATCCCGGAACCACTAGTTCAAAATGTACGTGATGGGGATTGCATCATCCTGGAACCACTAGTTCAAAATGTACGTGATGGGGATTGCATCATCCCGGAACCACTAGTTCAAAATGTACGTGATGGGGATTGTATCATCCCTGGACTTTGGTCCCTGAATTTATCCGTAGACAGATGTCTCCAAGAAGTGGTACCTAGAGGACGAGAGGGGATTGTATCATCCCCGGACTTTGGTCCCTGAATTGATCCGTAGACATATGTCTCCGAGAAAGTGATTCTTAGATTTTGTGGTTACTTGTATCGGTATGGATACTTGTATTGATGATGTGGTTACTTGTATCGATATGGATACTTGTATTGATGATGTTGTTACTAGTATCGGTATGGATACTTGTATTGATGATGTGGTTACTTGTATCGATATGGATACTTGTATTGATGATGTGGTTACTTGTATCGGTATGGATACTTGTATTGATGATGTGGTTACTTGTATCGATATGGATACTTGTATTGATGATGTGGTTACTTGTATCGATATGGATACTTGTATTGATGATGTGGTTACTTGTATCAGTATGGATACTTGTATTAATGATGTGGATACTTGTATTGGTATGAATACTTGTATTAATGATGTGGATACTTGTATTGGTATGGATACTTGTATTGATGACGATACTGACGATCGTGTGCTGACGATGTTGATGATCGTGTGATGACGAAGCTGATGATCGTGTGATGACGATGCTGATGATTATGTGATGACGATGCTGATGATCGTGAGTTGACGATGTTGATGATCGTGTGATGACGATGCTGATGATCGTGAGATGATGATGCTGATGATCATGTGATGACGATGCTGATGATCTGTGATGACGATGCTGATGATCGTGAGATGATGATGCTAACGATCGTGAGATGACGATGCTGATGATCTTGTGATGACGATGCTGATGATCGTGAGATGACGATGCTAATGATCGTGTGATGATGATGCTAATGATCGTGTGATGACGATGCTAATGATTGTGTGATGACGATGCTGATGATCGTGCGATGACGATGCTGATGATCATGTAAATTGAAGAAAGCTTCCGATGATATATAGATGTATCACGTATGATGTAGTCGATGACTCCTTGCTCCTGTAGACGTTGTTATAATATCCTTCTCATTAAGGGGGAGTGTTGAATATTGTAACTTCTAAGAATATTATAATTGTACTTTATTATTTCGAAGATGTTTCATCCCTCCAAGGTAACCCTATTATGTATCCGGAGATGATTATTCCTCCGATGGTTTGTGGTAACTAGGGTTATTAGACCCACCATGTGGGGGTCGGCCTTGATATTATATTTTAGGGGTTACTAGACTTCTCCAGGAGAGGTCGGCCCCATTAGGGATTTTGGTAAGTCGGGGACTAATATAAATAGAGAGGTAAGCTCCTCATTAGACAAACTTGCACAACTCAGAAAAGTAGCGCACTTGTCTGGGAGGTCTGCTAAGGAGGTAAAGAAGGAGGGAGCACATCTTGTATTTTGGTTGATCATCTTATTGAGGAAAGATTTGCTGGGTTTTCTACCCCATGAGGGTTTCCCAGGGTAAATTCTGTGTCTATCTTGTGATTGTGTTTCTTTCAGTGATCTTGCTAGTCTATTTGGTTTAAACTTAACAAAACGATCTCTTAACATCATATCTATATTACTGTATGTAATACTTATAGTTTCTCCTAGCTCTAGATAGGCTAATGCCAAAAATCAAACCCCCATTTTCCCTTTAGTTTCTCTACATATACTTCTTCTTGATTCTTTTCTTTAGGGTTTCGTAACTTCTTTCATAACTAATAATTGAATTTCAAAAATTGAAATTAATAGTTCTAAAACCATATGGGTCTCAAGTCTAGCCTTTAGAAATGTTTAAACTGTTTGATAACAATCCTTAACAAAACTTAACTATGTTTAACAAGTCTACCTTTTCCAATATACAAAATAAACTTAAATAAACTCAAAACATAATAAAAATGGCTCTGTATACTTCACAACAAAAATAAACCAGTCTTCGATTAGTTGGAGACTGCATCTTGATTCTGGTGGCATTGAGGGTACACTCATTTTGCTTCAGCTCCTTGATTCTGGGGAGGATCAAATCTTTGACACTGTAGTGTATATTGAATAACATAAGTACCCAATTTAGTTAAAATATCCAATTTGTCATTGTTAGTTTGGTGCATCATCCTTTCGAGCAAGCATTCTTGTTTCCAGTATTTTTTCTTCCTGAGAAGATTCTCACTATTCTTCTTTAACCCTTGAGAGAATTTATATAATTTGTTATATTTCATAAGCAACTTATTCCATTCTTTATTGGTCTCATTAAACCTATCTTGTACCTGTTTATTTTCCAGTTGCAATTACTTAATCAAGCGTCTAGATTTTTTCAATTTCTTTTCGAGCCTTTGATTAACTTGATGTTCTTCATTTTCAGGTTGTGGTGCATCAACTCGTTTTTCTACTTGGGTTGTCGAAACTTCCATCCCCACCTTAGGGATATTATTAAATTATTCATATTGAATGTCATGTTCTTCTTTAGAGTTCATGGTCATATCGGGACGAGGCAGAGGTGAACAAGGGACCGTATTGATGGTTTTCTCCAAATTAGTCAACAATTCTACCACTTTATTTTCCACCTCCATAGATGAATCTGATCTTTCATTGACAACCTCTTGAAATTATTTAAGTTCCTAAAATTGCTCATTTGTTCCTGATTTTACAAATTTAGGTTTTTCAATAGAACCTGAATCCATTACTCCTTTTCCCTTGTTAATTCTAGGACTGGTTCTTGTCTTCGTAGGTTTTAAAATCGAAGTTTTAACTCTTGGCTTTTTTGGTTTCTCTAATTTTTCATCTAGATGACTGTCTAAATCTATAACTTTATTCTGTTTCAGAGAAGGGTCAAAGATAGCCCAGGAATTAATCCTTAACTTGTTTTTATCTCTGGTTTGTGGTCCTCTAAGGTAATAGGGATTTGGGGCTTCAAGTTTTCTTTTACAATTCTTGGTTCTTTTCTCATAATCTAAGGAATCATGAACATGATCTACTTTTTGCAGCTTAATGTCTTCAAGGTTTGGTGGTGGTTTCATGGCCCCTCTCATTCTTAGTTTCATTTTTTCTTTTTCCTTTTCAAAACTTTATTTTGCAACCGTTTCGACATCTTTACCATTTTCAAAAGTTTTCAAATTGGTTGAAAAATTGTTAACACCCACTAGTAGGGAGTTGTCTCCTGGGGTTCCAGATTCTGAATGTAATAGGAAATCAACCCAAATTCTATTAAATTTATTCAATTCTTGAATTATCAATAGCTTAATAAGACCCTGATGAAAGATGTTATGCTGACGTTTGGGAAAATTCCTAACCCTAGCTGCCATTTTTGAGAGACTCTTCAGAAAATAAAAAGGTAGACTCATTCTTGAAACGTCGTCCAAATGCAACAGAAAACACATGTGATAAAGATGGACAATTGAATACCTTCCTTCCCCTGTAATATATCTTTCCACCATCTTTAAGAGATCACTGTATTCTTGTTTCAACCAAGCTTGAGGAATCCCCTTACGCCAATCCATATTTTGATACTTGTCTAGAAGGAAACAGTTGCACTATGCAATATCAACATCCTGAAGGTTGAACCATTACTCATCGTCTCGTGGAAGTTATGTCGCTATGGAAATGGAATTTTCTGAGACGGGAAACATTACATATCCCACCGTGACAATTTTCCCATCAAAAACTTTGGCAAACACCCTAGAAATATCAATGTGATGACCTTGTCATTTTTCACAGTAACGACACCAACTAGCCCTTTTGAATTTAACGCCAAACTTTGGATATGCCTCAAGGATTTCATCCCTAATCGGCCCGTACCTCACAACATGACCACTCCTGCGTGCGGACATGGTAGATTTGTTCAGTTGCTATGAAGGGTTAGGTTAAACTTATGTGCATAGTTTTCAGTCTTACAAAGCAGCTAACAACATTTCAAAGATATCTGTCACCAATTTCCTCAAGTGGATTTCACTAACAATTGTAAAAATTATGAAAAGAGAAGGTCAAATGGATTCATAATACCGAACTTTGCATACACTTGAATCTATAATTCGCCATCTGTTTTCATTTATTAGTATTGCAGGATTCCAAAGAATGACATGACATGAGAGGTTTCTTTAATAATTACTTTGATAACCTGTGTCAGTTTTGTGGTGCAAGTGGGAAATTTGGTAGTGCCATAATTTGGTAGCACAACCTTTGGCAATTTTGTAGCACAATGAAATTTTAAACCTTATCCCACAATCATGCTCAACTTAACGAAAGTTATGTCACTTAATCAACAATCATACCTGCAAATATTAAGAATACAACAAAGATACAATTTGTTGCACCTTATCACCTTATAGACTAATAATCTGAATTTGAAAATAAAGAGCATGAGCAGCACAATCATCATAAAACAACATACTAATGGAAAAATATTGCTTTGGGTAAATAAAACCTAGGGATATACTTGAAGGAATGAGGATTAAATTTGAAATTTTTAAGGTCAAAATGTAGGTAATCTTAAGTGCAGACCTAGGTAGTAACACCTCCATTCCCAACTTGCCAAGAAATCCAATTACCAATAAGAGGATAAACCTTAATTAAAGCATTCCAAGCAATTGAATCTCCAAGATAGTTCCTTCTGGATTATCTAAACCACTCCTCCATAGTCTTATCATTGAGATATTTGACCTTCATAACAATTCCCCACGTACATGTTAAAGAAATGTAGCTGCAGAAGATATTCTAAATGTATTTGTTTATTATATTATTGTTATTCCTCCTTCGAGAGATTTCATTAATGTAATTGGTTAGGTAAGAGTCATTGAAAGAGTCAATGTAAATCCTCCTTTGTAAGTCGGGTCAATAGTACCCTCAAAAGTCATATTAAATAAGTTATTGAGTCTCCCTATGTGAAGTCGATGCAGTCAGTTAGGTGAAGTCGGCCCTATTGGGGAAAAAGTCACCCAACTGAAGAATATAAATAGAGAGGTTGAGTTGCCCATTTGTACCATCACTCATTCAGTCAAGTTCACATAGGAGAGAGAGAGAGAGAAGTTCGTTGGTGAAGGAGAGAAGTTGTTTTGTCTTGGAGTTTTATCTTGTACTTGGTGAATTCTATATTGAGGAAGTTTTGCCGGGGTTTTCTCCCTTGTGGTTTCCCTGGGATAAATATTGTGTTCTTTGTTTTATTTTGCTTGTCTTTCTTTCATTTATTATATTGTTTAATGCTATTATGCTAAACAAGTAAAAACTTAACATGGTTTTAGAGCAGGCCCGAAAGAAAACATTGTGCAGCTACTACAACTGCATATACTAGGTTTTCTTATTCCGGAATCTCCCTCCACAATTCATCTAAAAAAGAGGGTGCATCTAACTCAACTCACTAGGATGCATCTTTCTGTCAAAGCAGAATTCAATTCCGAGAATTTTAATTTATGGGTCCACTACTGCAGCCCGAAGAACTAGGGCATCAAGTTTTTGGAAGATCTTCTCACAGATTTGGGAGAAAGAGTACATTGCTCAAATCACCTTGAGGAATCACATAATTTCCTCCAATCAGTATCCTAATATCCCGAAGTTGGAAAATTAGGGTTTCTCTGTCAAACCCTAGGTCAAGGGAGAAGTATTTTTTCAAAAGGACAACTTTACTGCTAATTACTATCTCCATTCTATTTCCATTTGAGGTTCTCGTATTATCAAAATGACAAGCAATACCAAGCTTGACGAGAATCCTAAAGGAGCTAAGAACTTCAGGGCATGGAAATATAGATTCATGCTCATTCTTGAAGAACATGATCGAGAAGGCTTTATAAAGGAAGAAGTTGCAGAACCAAAAGGAGATGAGGCCAAAGAAAAACATAAGAAGAATATGATCAAGGCTAAGAGGATCATAGCTTACTCTATCAAATATAACTTGATCCCTCAAGTGTCCTCAAAGAAGACTCCAAAAGAAATGTTTTATGCTTTGACCAATCTATTTGAAGGAAAGAACATCAATAGGAAGATGACCTTGAGAAATCAACTCAAGGGTGTGAAGGTTCAAAAGTCAGAAACTATGGAATCATATTTCACTAGAGTATCTCATATCAAAGAACAATTAGAAGCTATTGGAGACACGATAAAAGAAGCAGAGTTTGTGATGACCACCTTGAATGGTCTTCCAAGGGATTGGGAACCTTTCGTTCATGGCATATTCTATAGGAAGAGATTGATCAAGTTCAGAAAACTATGGGAAGAGTGTGTGCAAGAAGAAGAAAGGATAACCGTAAGATAAGATAAACTAAATGATAATGAATATCAAGCTTTAATAGCCCATACCAAAGGAAGAAACAAAAGAAAGAATAATGTACGTTCTCATGACCACTCTCCCAACATATCTCAAAGATTTCAAAGTAACAAAAGGGTCAAGAGAGACTTCTCCTCTTTTGAATGTTTCTCTTTTCGCAAGATGGGACACATTGCAAGAAATTGTCCTCTCAGAGTTGAACAATTCAAGAAGCAAAAGAAAATATTCCATGCCCATGCAGCCAAGTATGATGAGCATGATGATGAAAACAAGACCAAAGAAGACGGAGATTCCAGTGAAGAATATGTTCTAATTTCATCTCTCACTGGTTCAGTATATCATGGAAGTGACACTTGGTTAGTATACATGGGTGCCTCCAAACATATGACATGGTACAAAGACTCTCTTTCACATCTTGTGCAGAAAGATTCTCCACACAAAGTGAAGCTTGGAGATGATTACCAATATCCTATCAAAGGAATGGGAGAGGCTTCTTACAAGTAGGACTTCGGAAATTCCATGAAGATGAAGGAAGTCTTATATGTTCTAGGTTTGAAAAATAATCTTCTTTCTATCTCAACATTAGATAAGAAAGTTTTTAGAGTTGCATTTGTAGATGGTGAAGTTCTCATGTGGCCAAAGGGGAAGACAATAGATGATGGAGTTTTTATTGGAATTGAAGAAGGATGAATATATAAACTAAAAGGACATGCAGATTCAGTTCTAATGGATAGTACCACGATTCCTTGTGAATTATGGCATAGAAGACTAGGTCATGTACACTGCAAAGAATTACCAATAGTGAGAAAAGTAGTGACTAGATTACCAAAAATCCAGGTTGATCATGAAGGAGTTTGCAGAGGATGTGCACAAGGGAAGAGTACAAAGATCTCATTTCCAAGCAGTGAGAGAAAAGCAAAAGGCATATTGGAAATTATCCATTCAAACATTTGTGGACCAATGTCGACTACTTCCTTAAGCGGGTATGTTTACTATGCTTCTTTTATTGATGATTATTCCCGCAAAACATGGACTTATTTCTTAAAGAATAAAATTGAAGTATTTGAAAAGTTTAAGGAGTTTAAGTCTCTTGTGGAAAACCTCTCTGAAAATAAGATCAAGATACTAAGGTCAAGTAATGGAGGAGAATATACTTCATGTGATTTCAAAGAATTCTATAAACAAGCAGCAATTAAGAGGGATCTCACCATCCCCTATAATCTACAACAAAATGGTGTAGCTGAAAGAAAGAATAGATCTATCATGGAAGCAGTGAAGGCCATGATCCATGATCAAGATCTACCAATGCACCCATGGACTGAAGCAGCTATAACCACAGTTTCTGTGTAATAGAATCTCCCACAGTGCTCTTGGCAACAAGACTCTGGAAGAGATGTTTACCGGTGAGAAGCCTAAAGTGAATCAACTGAAGATATTTGGTTGTCCAGTATTCATACACATTCCAAAAGAGAAAAGATCAAAGTTGGAACCTTCAGGAAGGAAGGGAATATTTGTGGGTTACAGTGAGCAATAAAAGGATTACTGTATCTACATCCCATGATACCATCAAATTGAACTTAATAGATATTTTACATTTGATGAAGATACAACTTCCAAGAAGTCTAAGAAGACTCATGAGGATGAAGAGGAGCATGAAGTTCCTAGAGTTACAAAAACTAACAATACACCAGAAAGGAATATTGAAGAAGAGCATAAACCAGAGGATCATGATATGACAGAACCTCAAAGACCTAAGGATCCACCTCATGAGATAAATCCATGGAAGATAATACCAGCTCGGGCATGATAAATAATCCAAGATGCAAGAAAATATGGTTCCCCGGAAGGAACAAGTAGAGAAAGGCAAGAAACCAAGGCCATACTCTAGTTATGTAGCCTTGATGTGTAACCTTGTTGAAGAAGAACCCACATGTTTTGGATGTGGTACCAAGAGCGAAGGACAAGTCAGTAGTTTAATCAAAATGGATTTTCAAAACAAAACATTCAGCAGATGGAAGCATTGAAAAGTACAAGGCAATATTTATAGCTCGAGGGTTCTCTCAAAAGGAAGGAATTGATTATGAGGAAACTTTTTCTCCTATGGCTAGATATACTTCAATTAGAACCATAATTTCCTTGGCAACTTTGATGAAATGGAAGTTACATCATATGAATGTAAAGACAACTTTCCTGAATGTAAATTAAGAAGAGGAAGTATACATCAAGCAACTAGGATGATTTGAAACAGATAACAGAAAAACACATGTATGTAAATTAAAGAAGGAATTATATGGTTTGAAGCAAGCACACAGAGAATGGTATGGAAGAATTGATGGTTTCCTGATGAGCTTGGGATTTACCAAGAGTAAAGCATATTCCAACCTTTATTATAAGGTCATAGATGATGAACCTATGATATTATTATTGTATGTGGATGATCTATTTTTGACAGGAGAAGACAAGCCCATCATTAAATGTAAGAAGAATCTTGCTTCAGAATTTGAGATGAAATACCTTGGGTTGATGCACTATTTTCTAGGTCTTGAGGTGTGGCAGTTTCCAAATGAGATTTTCCTAAATCAAGTAAAATATGCTATTGAGATCCTAAAGAGATTTGGGATGTTGGACTTTAAGTTCATGCCTACTTCGATGGTGACAAACTTGAATCTATTGAATGATACTTCATCGAAAACAATATTTATTACAATGTACAGATAGATTATTGGTTCATTGATGCATTTGTCCAACACTAGACTAGATATATGTTTTGTTGTGAACACCTTGAGCCAATATATGGTAGAGCCTATACATGTTCACCTGGTTGCAAAAAAACATGTGATGAGGTACCTAAAAGTTACATTGGATCATGGACTCAGATATGCATCAGATAATGATTTCAGATTGTATAGATATACAGACTCGGATTGGGCTGGAAGTGCTGAAGATAGAAAGAGCACTTCAGGATGTTGTTTTAGTTTGGGATCAGGTATGATCTCATGGATCAGTAGAAAGCAGCCTTGTGTTGATTTCAGTACAACATAAGTTGAATACGTTGTATCATGTTCAGCTTGTAGTGAAGAAGTTTGGATTCCAGAGATGTTGGAAGGATTGTTTGATGCAGAGATAGATGTGATTGATATTCTTTGCGATAATCAGAGTTATATCAAGATGTCAGAAAACCAAGTGTTCCATGATAGATCGAAGCATATCGAAATTAAGTATCACTATATCCTGGATATGGTGCTGAGGGGAGCTGTAAAGCTCAAGTATGTTCCTACAGAGGAACAAGTTGCTAATGTATTGACTAAGCCTCCATCTTGAGTAAAGTTTGAATACTTTTGAGACAAGCTTGGTGTGGTCCGAAAGGACCTCCTTCGAAAGAAGGATTTATGATGATGATGAGTTTGAAAGGACCTCCTTCGAAAGAAGGAGTGATGATGATGATGAGTTTGAAAGGACCTCCTTCAAAAGAAGGAGTGATGATGATGCTGAGTCTGAAAGGACCTCCTTCAAAATAAGGAATGGTGATGATGGGTCTGAAAGGATCACCCTCGAAAGAGGGAGTAGTTTCTTGAAGCCTTGGTATGGAAGCTTAGTCTAGGATTGGTACGTCATCCTGACAAGGCCTGGTTGATCTGAAAGGATTTGTATGTCAGCCTAGATAGATCCTAGGGGGATTGGTATGTCTAGCTAGGCTTGTTTGGTCCAAAAGGATTAGTAAGCCAGACAAGGCCTATTTGATCCCTGTGTAGATTGGTATGTCTTACTAGGCTTGTTTGGTCTGAAAGGATTAGTAAGTCATCATCATCTACTAGAGTTCCTACCACAGTGCATATTCCAGATGATGATGTTGTTCTAGCATTTATATACTTATAGTTCCAGCATTTACATGCTGATGATGATGTTGTTCCAGTATTTATATATTGATGGTTCCAACATTCACATGTTGATGATGATGTTGTTTCAGTATTTATATACTGATGGCTAATGATGTTCTAGTATTTATATATTGATGGTTGATGATGTTCCATCATTTACATGCTGATGATGTTCTAGTATTTACTTACTGATGATTGATGTTGTTGTTCCAATATTTAGTTACTGATGATTGATGTTGTTGTTCCAGTATTTAATTATTGATGATTGATGTTGTTTTTCCAGTATTTAATTACTGATGTTTGATGTTGTTGTTCTAGTATTTACTTACTGACGGATGATGTTTTTGTTGATTTCAGTATCCATGTACTGATGATGATGATGTTGATGTTCCAGCAATTCCTTGTTGCTGATGATGATGATGTTGATGTTCCAATAGTTCCTTGCTGATGATGATGATGTTGATGTTTCAACAGTTCCTTGTTGATGATGATGATGATGTTCCAGCAGTTCCTTGCTAATGATGATGGTGATGATGTTCCAATAGTTCCTTGTTGATGATGATGATGATGTTGATGCTCCATCAATTCCTTGTTGACGATGATATTGATGCTTCAGTAGTTCGATGTTGATGACAACCATGATGACGATGATGTTGATGATTCCCTAGACATATGATGATGTTCCAAAAACTTCCTATGACATACAGAGTTTCATTAGTCAGTTGTATAGCTATTGATGTGGATGATGATGTCTGTAGAATACCTTCCTAGTTAAGAGGGAGTGTTAAAGAAATGTAACTGCAGAAGATATTCTAAATGTATTTGTTTATTATATTATTGTTATTCCTCCTTTGAGAGATTTCATTAATGTAATTGGTCAGGTAAGAGTCATTGAAAGAGTCAATGTAAATTCTCCTCTGTAATTCAGGTCAATAGTACCCTCAAGATTCATATTAAATAAGTTATTGAGTCTTCCTATGTGAAGTAGGCCCAGTCAGTTAGGTGAAGTCGGACATGTTGGGGAAAAAGTCACCCAACTAAGGAATATAAAGAGAGAGGTGGAGTTTCTCATTTGTACCATTCACTCACTCACTCAAGTTTGCATAGGAGAGAGAGAGAAGTTTGTTGGTGACAGAGAGAAGTTGTTTTGTCTTAGGGTTTTATCTTGTACTTGGTGAATTCTATATTGAGGAAGTTTTATCCCTTGTGGTTTCCCTGCGAGAAATATTGTGTTCTTTGCTATTGTTGTGATTTTCTTTCTTTCAGTGATTATATTATTTAATTTTATTATGCTAAACAAGTAAAAACTTAACAACACCTTCATTATTCACTAATATCCATATATTTTTAGCTACAAGGGCTAGGCTGAAAATGTAAAAAAAAAGTATGCCCCTTTCCCCTAATTCTTTAGGTAGAGACACTTTATTCCACTTAACTAAGGGAATGTCTTCCTTTTCTGTTTCCCCAGTACATAGTAATCTAAAACATTTCTTTCAAGTTTTATTTACCTACAGGAACCATTGCAATGGTTAGCCAATACACATCAATGCTCTCCAATATTGATTTTACTAGCACTAACATGCCTCCACGTGGAAACCAATGATTGCGCCATATTGAGATTAGTGCTTACACTTTTTCATATAGAAAGATCCAATCTTCATAATTGTATACATTGGTTTTTAAAGAAAAACCCAAATACCTCACCCCTTGATCTAGTTCATAGGACTTCAAAGGAAAGATATATTTATCCATAGTCTTGATCTCATCAGAAAACCGGCTTAACAACTTCAAAGACTTTCTTAAATTGATTTCCATTCACATATCCTTGCAATATAAGTCTAAATATCCCTTTAATTTCTCCAACTCCATCATCTTCCATGACCAAAAAGTAATATATCATCCACAAAGGGTAAATGTATAAGGAGATAGAATGTGTAATCTGGATCCTTTCAAATCACCTTTTTCTTTTTGCATATTTTATGAACACACTAATCCCCTCAGACACCAACAAGAGCATGAAAGAAGATAAAGAAAATCACTGCTCGAGTTCTTGAGAAATATTTGAAAACCTAGAGGGAGACTCATTAACTAATACCGCAAAGAGAATTGAGGTTATGCATTCAAGAATTTTGGGGCTACATCATCTCTAGAGAACCACATAGAAGGATAGAGTGAATCCAAAATCACTTTATAACATATAATCTCAAATTTAAAGGCAATGCACCCTATCCTATCCTCCTCATAGAAGCGAGTCTCTCCTCAATTGAGAGCACGGCTATGACTAGGTACCTAATATAAAATAACAAGATAAACACCATGGGATGTAAGAGGATTCCTTCAATTGTTCCATACCCTAGTCAAAACCAACTATGACTTAAGCGAGGTTGGCATAAAGATTCCAAGTAAATCATTGGGGATTCAAGGAAGAGGACACTTTACAAGATAGTGATAATATTAAAAGTATTATTACATATAAATTTAAGGAGAAGATGTGGTGCAACAAGAGTTAGAGGATAAGATAAAATTAAGATATTATAAGTAAGTGATGATCCCTAATCTAGAAGATCAAAAGTATCTCTTTGTTTTAACTAGAATAAATAATAAAATCAATATTGCTAAAATAAGAACAAACTCTCACGCTTTGCATAGTGAAACAGGGCAATGGGCAATTCTTAAAACACCATGGGATGAAAGAATATATCATCTTTGTGACACAAAGAGGGTTGAAGATGATAATCATTTTATCATAGAATGTCCTGTGTACACCCACATTAGAGCACAATTTCAAAATAATTGCTACAATACTGACCTTCCTAACCTCTTAACTCGTCGCAACCACATTTATTTAAGGATGCTTCTCTTAAATCTTTTTGAGCATAGAAATAAAATTCTAAAGAAAACAAAGTGACTCCTTATATGTTTAAGGTATGACAGACCAAATTTGGTCTCAATGGACGTTAATAACTATCATCATCATCATCATCATCAATCTAGTTCAATGTTTGCAGGTCAATTCCCATCTAAATAAGCAATAATCTTAAAAAAACCAATTCACTTTGTCATATGCCTTGGACAAGTCAATATTTAAGATTGTAGATAGTATTTTTTTTTAACTATATGCATGCCTTCTTGTGCAATATTGACATCATCATGCATTTGTTGATTATAAAGGAAGCCAAATCGTTCTTTAAACATAAAACTAGACATAATACTTTTCAATCAATTAGCAATAATTTTAGAGATGAGTTTGTATATAATATTTGGTTAAGAAATTGGCCTATAATCTTTAAAAGTTTCATAGTTATTCCCTTTGGGAATTAGTTCTATAAAGGTACTATTTAAGGTCCCTAGTACTTTTCTTGGGTGCCTCAATTCTTCTACTAGGTAGAACAAATCATGCTCCATGAAGCCATAAAAACCCAAGTATAAATATACTAAGAGACCATTAAAAGTGATAATGATGTCACCATTTGGATGTTGAATTTTCCCAAATATTATTAAGGTGCTTTCTATGGTTAGCATAGTAATTAAATTTCTTTTATTGGTATCCCCTTCCTGCATCCATAAAGCCCTACTTTTGAGCCTCCAAAGGGTTTCTTCCTTTTCTAAAATCTTATTGTTCCTTCTACAATACCCCTAGCCCAGATTTATAACTGATATTGCATTCTAAACATTTTTTCAATGAAGTATGTACATAGCATGTTTATTATTTTAATAAAATATTTCCAGTTGGATGCGTGATGAGCAATACGCTGAAGAGGAGATCCATATATTAACCGAGGTTTGTGAGGGGATAAGGTTTACCTATGTAACTTGTCTCCTTGATCTTTTGTTTTCTAAACCTTATGTTAAAATTCCAAAACCCATGTTCCTAAGCCAAACTCAAATGGGGGAGTGTTTAATAATTAAATATTATTAATTAAAATTTGGGAGAACTTAATTAATTTTTATTAAGTTGTTAATTGAAATTATGGGAGAGGGTAACATGGTTCCTTTGGGATAGCCAGGTGGGAACCCAAAGAAGACACTCGATGTTTTTCATGAATTATCGAGGAAAAGAGGAAATTGATGGGGGGAATTATTCGAAGGGTTGGAGAGAAGGAATGGTGATTTTTCCAATTGTTGATTTGAAATTGTTTCTGGCTGATATGGTTGCAAGGGAAGCTAGTGTGGCAGTAAATCCTTGAGTGAAATTCAGACGCTTGCAGTGAAGAGTATCACTGTGTGTCTTTGAATTCACAGAGGTGGAAGAAAACTATGTTTTACAACCTATACTGGCATTGTATTCCCACAGAGGTGGAAGAAAACTATGTTTTACAACCTATACTGGCATTGTATTCCTTTGGTTGAATTAACCAGTCATTTGGAAATTTTTGCATGAAACCTCGAGTGGAATTCAGACACTTGCAGTGAAGTGTATCACTGTGTATCTATGAAGGAGCTCTAGTGGGTTAATTGTGAAATTGACATGGAATTGGGGTAGAAACTGTTGTTTTGGATTACCTCTAGTTAATGTCTCGATCTCGGCTCAGGGGTGGACTTGGGATCTAAAATAATACAGGTTGGACAAGTTCTATAATTGGGTGGAGTGTGGCTCACATGCAGTGAATTGTTGTTTTAGAATAGAATCTCATATAAGTATATGTAGAATTCTAATTCTCTACAATTTCTCTGTTAAATGATAATTTAAGAGAATTTTATTGGTGAGAAATCATGGTTTTGAATTTGTATTTTGTTATACATTAATTCTCTGCAAGTATGCTTTGAAAAATTATGTTTATGGCACTTATGTGCATAATAATTATATTTCGGGTGCAAATGAAATTTAAATGGATTTATATTTATGGGTAAGTTTAATTTACCTTGAATAATTATTTTTTCAATCTAGCTGCGTAAACTGTGTTAAACTTAGTAATAAATTTTATATTATGCATCTTAATGGAGTTGATGCGTTTAAATGATTGGGAATTTATATTTCGGGGAAATCATATTTTAATCCTTGATAATTTAATAACCATTAATTAGAATTTCCATAATTGAATTAAATTATGATAATAAGTTTCCTATAATCAAATGGTTTTAACTAATTCTGGAAATTGTTGGTCATTTCATGTTTTACCTATTTTATGTATTTCCTTGGTTTCATTTAGAAAAATATGAAGGACATATCTTATTTACATTCTCTTTATATTTGAATTTGGAGCTTAACGCATGGAAAATGTCCTAGTTTTTAGTGATTGGTGAAAATTGTTAAAATAGAGTTATGGTGAAAAATTTGTGAAAGATAATGAGGAATAAATGTTCAAATGTAAATCATGGCCTGAATTAGTTGCATGATTTACAAAAACCATGAATTGGTTGTATGGTTTACAAAAACCATGCACTAGTTTATTTAAGAAAAGCAAACTACTCTTATAAATTGTTTATTCAAGAATGTGCTTTGGTAGTTAGAATAACGAAAGAATATGATAACGTAGAAGGATATTTTCCATTTTAAAGAATGAATTTATTCTGAAGAGAAAATTTATGAAGTTTAAGTCTTCATGAATAAGGAAAATCTATAGCAACGACTGAAAGTGTTATTCACCAAGTCTTGTCATTTAATGATACATTTTCATATTGTTAATCTCTAAGTTTAAGCCAAAATTGGAACTATTTTGGTTTATCAAATTTATAATATGTTAAGCTAGTTAGCAAGCTTATTTCAAACTGAGTTTTAGATTAAGTAAAAGTTTAGAAACTAAATAATGGTCTGCTGAAACTCTTGTAGCATGTCATTGAAGCACATGTAGCATGTTGTTGAAACTCACTAGCAGTTGCTGAAACACCTATAACATGTTGTTGAAAATCACTGGCAGTTGTTGAAACACCTATAGCATGCTGCTGAAACTCACCAGCAGTTGTTGAAACTGCTGAAACACTTGTAGCATGCTACTGAAACTCACTAGCAGCTGCTGAAAATCTTGTAGCATGTTGTTGAAACTCACTAGTAGTTGTTGAAACTAATATTGAAATGTTGAAGACATGTTATAGTTATGTTATGGGTTTTATAATAGACTTAAGCTTCCGCAAAGGTGTGCATAATGTATTTATGCATGTGATTAATTTATAAGTATGTTTTTCTTTATAAAAAAAATTAAAAAATTATGTGTGTTTAGTTTAGTTATTGTAACGCAAAAAGGGCGTTATAAGTTGATATCATAGTGCAAGTTGCAGCTCTCGAACCTTTGAAATCAAAATTAATTTCTTAAAAAGAGATATATACATGTATATGAATATATGATGAAATTTATTTTTGAAACTAATAATCATTGTTGGCTCAGATTGCTAGTGTTACAAAGGAATTTTCAGCCATTTAATTTGCAAACTGTCAGAAAAGGAAGTGTTGGCCCGGTTTTGCAACCAGGCTTAGTGCTATGGGCACCTGCTAACTAGTAGCAGCAGTTTCAATAGAAATAAATAACAATAAACTAAATCTAAACTAAACTAAACTAGCATGTGCATTTTGAATTAAAGAACAAGAACAAGAAAGATAAAAAATAATTTTTGTATTGACAATGGGGCAAGCAAATGCTTGCAAGAACAATACCTCCAAGTGATGAAGGTTGTTTGAATGGCTCCAATGGTGAGCAGCTCCAATCTCCAATGGGTCCTTTCTCCAAGGTTGCTACAATGGCCAAATACTCAAGGGAGATTTTGGCAGCATGAGGATAGGAATATGGATGGATGTGAAATGAGGAGCCCCTACCACCTTTTTATAGGTTTTGGTGGTGGGGAATACCATTTGTGGTTTTGTGGAAACCAAATGGTATTGACCAACATGGTTTAGGTACTTTTCCCTCCTTTTTCCTTTTTTGAATAAAAATAATATTTTAATTCCCTTTTTAATATTTTTGGGAATTTGGACCCTTTTTTAGGGTTTTTTATGCTTTTCAGGAAAAATAATATTTTTTAATGGAAAAAGGGGTGTACTCAGGTCTTTTGGTGACATTTTGTTGGTTTCAGAGGCTCAGATGGTGAAAAAGTGGACAAATGGGTCATGTGAATAGGGAAATGAGCTAGTGAGCACTTTTTAGGTGTTAACAGATTGCCCCCTGATGTGTGAGGGCAGGAGCTCATCGTATGGCCGATAGACATCATAGTTCTTTTGTCTTTTTTCAGGGGTTTGGGAAGGAGAAGAGACCGATTGGAGACTGGAGCCACGGCCCTTGGAAGCTGCAAGAAACAAAAAATATTACATGGCCTCAATATGAATGAGGTATAATCTCTGATAATGGACGAGGCGGGCATTCCCATGCTCGTATCAAGACATATACATAACAATTAGTCCCAAGAATGGGGATCTAATACATAAAGAATCTACTGGTACACCATAATGGTCCAGGGGGGACATTATTTTGGGATGTACTCCTGATCATAACGGATCTCAATAACTGATACACTGGAATAACTAAGGAACTGCTGAAACTGAAGGTGTCCAACATCTGTAGGGACTCAAAGACTATGAGTCATCTCTGAGAAATAATGTAACTGTATACTCAAGGGAGTATGAAACTGGGGTACATCTGAATACTGTCGCCATTCGCAACCCGGATATCTGTAGAAAAAGTGTAACTGGTGTTATCCATAGGAAGACTCTCAAATGTGGAGGAGTCAGGAGGTATCCGGGGTCTTCGACTAATAAGTGAAATGGACGAATACCCTGTGCGGATCTCAACGATGCGATCAAGGTGTTGAAGTCGAGCATGTGAGAAACAACCATTTGGAGAGGCACTGAAGATTCCTCTCGAAATGATTCGTAGGCACTCATCGTAAGTGGTGATGAGTCCAACACACAGGGACCTCTAGGTCTATCCTCTGGAATCAATGTGGTTGTCGTCGACAGAGGGAGACCAGCAACTAACAAGGCAATGATGTTTCCTTGATAGGAGCGCAAGGTGTAAAACTAAAGTGTTGTAATACTGATGGTAGGACTGACATACTTGTGGGAAGGGGAAATAACTGGGTCAAAAAATGGGTAGATTCAAACTTCCTTTGTTCAGAGCATGATGACATGGTTGACCTAGCAGTGTAGGGAACTGACTTGTAGGTGTGGGGATCATTGCTTTGACTGAATGCTATATATTGACTCTGGGGGGGGATGACGAGCTGATAGGTGCCGTCGAGGAATTTTCAAGGTGACATACTACAGAATACTCTGAACAAAGGCGACCAAAATGGGGAAGCTGCCTAATGAGTAGATGTGATCTGTCGTGGCGCCAAGAGGCACCATTGATTCCTTCTTCATAGTTTTAATGAGCTCTAAGAAGGGATAAATGTGTGCTCTAAAATGGTACGGTCCTGTGGATTTTGTGAGCCCAGGACGGCTCATGCTCATGGTTTCTTTCATGTTTAGAGAGTTTGAAAATGGTAAGTGGACTCTAATGGTGTTTCTTTTTCATAAGTTTAGTCTCCAAGGCCCGAAAAAGCATAAAATGATGCGGATGGAGAACTCTTCTAGCTGATGTGACTAGAGTATACCTTTTTCGTAATTAGTCTACAAGGTCCGGAAAAGGGGTAAACTTATACCAGGTAGACGCCCTTTCAGATACGTTTAACGAGCATGAAAGGAAACAAGGTTGCTCGACAATCTTTTCATTGTTTGTAGGAGTCAGAAAAAATCTTAACAGAAACTCCCTAAGTGCCTTTTTCGTAAAAGGGGTTGCTCGGCCCGAAAAAGGGGTAAAATTATAACGAACAAAAATGGATTGATGAGGGCGAGAAAAGGTCTCAAGCATCATCATCAGTGCGGAAAACTGGATCCGGTGACATAAGGATTGTCGAAAACGGAGAACGGTCGATGTGGCACGCAAACCGAGGCTATGTGGGGGGCATAAAAAATGCCCTGAAAATCAGGACGTGATAGTGAGAAATGTTCTCAAGCATCATCACAAGCGCGGAAAACTGAATCCGACGATATAAGGCACGTCAAAAATGGAGAACGGTCGATGTGGCACGCAAACCGAGGTGACGAGGGAAGCATGGAAAAAATGCCCGAAATATCTAAAGGTGAGAGCGAGAAATGATCTCAAGCATCATCACGAGCGCGGAAAACTGAATCCGGCAATATAATGCATGTCGAAAACGGAGAACAGCCGATGTGGCACGCAAACCGACGTGACGAGGGGGGCCAATAAATGGTCAAAAATGGACCCCATCAAAATGGGAAAAGGAAGGAACCTGCATGAAGTTCTCGCTGTGCTGATTCCAATGGTACCAACGGTTTGAGAAATGGACTTCGTATGATCCCGCAATGGTTGGTTGAAAATTGGTGGAATTTCTATAAATAGGGCATGGGGCCCAAATGACTTGTCATTGTTACGTGTGAGTTTGATAGAGCTATCAGAGCTATTTCTTGATTTTCGGGAGATTTCACCGTTGGTTTTCGATTCTGCGAGTTTCAGGTAACTCTATTTTCCTTAGCCTTTTCAATTATGTCTTTTTTGTTTGGCGGCGGGCCCCCGAAGGCCGCGAAATTCCATGTTTACCCTCCAACGTGGAATATCGCGGGTTTCAGGTCTGTTCCCGCGATGAACCGCGCGGGTTTCAGGCTGACAGTCGCGATGTTCATCGCGACTGTGAAGTTGGAACCCGCGATGTTCATCGCGAGTTCATGGGAGATAGTCGCGATGTTCATCGCGATTGTCTGGCCAAAATCCGCGATGTTCATCGCGGGTTTTTGCATGGAGGCCACGATGGTCATCGCGGCTTTTGGTGGAAATGCCGCGATGGTCATCGCGGATTTTGGTGGAAATGCCGCGATGGTCATCGTGGCTTTTGGTGGAAAATCCGCGATGGGATTTTTTCAAAAAATTTCGTGCTGGGGCTAAAAATTTCTTTTGTTTTCTGGAAGGATGTTGAGGAGACCATTGTCGTCGTGGCGAGAGCGGGAGATCGATGATGATCTTATGGAGAGGATTCAGACTGATCCGGGGGTGCGACAGACTCTGGCTATGAGCGGACTTTTGAAGTTCGCTCAGATCCCACCTATTCGTTCAGTGCGACGGCTCCTGAACAAGCTAGTGAGTTGGTGGGTGCCGGCGGAGGGTGCATTTATTATTGGGGGTGAGAGGTTGGAGATCACTCTCACGGATGTCTATTTTTTGACTCGGTTGCCTCGTTTGGGTGAGGTGGGAGATCTCTTGCCGAGGATCCCGCCGGGTGTGGATATGGAGGACTTGTTACAAACCTTCTGTGTTGATGATGTTGTTTTGCAGAACAGCTCTATCAGTCTACGATCCCTACGTGAGTGGGATATGCGGGCTGTTGGGGCATGTGTTCTGAGGATATTGGGTGCTACTACGCCACATCGTATGTCTGGGGGACAAACGATGATGGTGGACTCTGTTCTCCGGGGGACTTATTATGCTTGGGGGCAGATGTTTCTGGCTGGTGTCCGGAGGGATCTGGACAAGGCCATTCGAGAGGGAGGTGAGTTCTGTTATGCCTCCTTCCTATGTTGTTTTTTCTTTGAGCGCTTGCTGACCTTGCGGCCATGGGTACCCATTCGTGCTGGTCTGGTGAGTGAGCCTCGCATGATGAGGTGGGGGCAGATGATGCCTCGTGGCGGCGGTGGTGTGCATGGTTTCTTCACTGTGGATTTTTATGAGCAGTGGGAGCAGATGCCCCTGCTGATTGAGGACTACCCTTATGTCGGCATGGACTACCGAGGCGACCCCGAGATGCCTCGTGCCCCAGGACAGGACTGGAGTTTAGATGGTATGTTTTGTGTTCTATTTTATATTATATCATGTGTTGTTTCATTTATCAGTCTATGATTATAGTTGCATATGATGGTTTATTTGCATTGTGCAGATGTGGGTCCAGTGCCACCGGCCGACTACGTGGCTCGTCAGGGGCGAGCGATGGTGGTTTCCCATCCACCTGCAGCGGTACCACCTCCATGTGGTGGAGGATTTGCGGCTCGTGGGAGAGGGGTTGGCCCTCGAGATGACGCCATAGAGGGTGTCAGACAGACCTTCGACCGGATCCTAGCTGGACTCCCCGAGGATGGTTGGAGAGACCTGGATCGGGATATTTTGGAGGGTTTCTTTGGTGCGCCGCCTGAGTGGCAGTCGCTCTTGTTGAGGATAGCAATGTTTGTGGCAGGGCATAGGGGTGGTGCTCGGTATGTCCCGCCAGAGCCGGCTCAGATGAGGATCCGTCTACGGGGTGACCCAGCGGGGCCAGCGGAGGAGGCGCCAGAGGAGCGCAGAGTTCGGGCTCGCCATGACCCGGCGGGGCCAGCGGAGGACGAGCTGGAGGAGCCTAGGGCTCCTGATGAGTAGATGATATTGTATCTGCCCCCAAATGCTGATGAGCATATGGGGAAGCATTTTTTGTACGATTGATGTATTTTTTGTATATCGGGTGCTGAGGGCACATATGACATATTGACTATCATGGTTTATATATATATGTGTATATATATTTGGATATATGGTCGTGTATGCACGTGGATGCACATTTGTCTTTTGTATATGCCCATGGAGGCACATGTTATGCACGTGGATGCAGTATTTTGTTATTTGTTTATGCCCGTGGAGGCACATGTTATGCACGTGGATGCATTATTTTGTTTTGGTATATGCCCGTGGAGGCACATGTTATGCACATGGATGCATTTTGTTTATGGATATGCCCGTGGAGGCACATTTTATGCACATGGATGCACATTTTGGTTATGACATGGTGTGATTGGTGTGCCAGTCGAGGACATTCTTGGCCATATGGTCTGCTACGCTATTGAGGTGTCTCGGGACATGTGTGAACGAAATGTATTCAAACTGTCTAACCATTTGCTTAGTGCGCAGGAATTTTCTGAAAAGACAGGGATCGCGTACCTGGTAATCATTGTTGAGCTGGGAAACTAGGAGCTGTGAGTCCAAGAAAACGTTGAGGTGACGGATGCTCATTTGGAGAGCTGCGGCCAAGAGACCGGTCACGGCATCGTATTCAGCTTGGTTATTGGTGGCGGCACCTAAATATACTCCGTCAATGTGAATTAACTCATGTGAAGGGGAGTATATTACCCAAGCTGCGGAGGCGAGATTGGGAGACCAATGGCTTGCACCATTAGCGAAACCGGCATAGCAGAGTGGAAGAGGATCCATCTGTGGTCATGCAGAGAAAAACAAATATTTAGGTTTTTTGAATTTTTTGTGAACAAAGAAAGTATGCCTATACTAAAATGGACGGTGGTGTCCATTAGATTTTCTATGGGTAAAATCGTTTAAGGTACAACCCGTTGCGTGGGTTGCGTAGGTGATTGCCTTCTGAATCGGTCAAAATGTATGCCCCCTGCCCGAGGCAGGTGTGTATGATGTAGAGGCCTTGCCACATAGACACGAACTTTCCTTTTCCTGTTTTATCATGAGCTTGATCGTAAGCGAGGACAAGATCTCCCTCAGAAAAGGTTCTTGGGTGGACGTGTTTGTCGTAACTTAGTTTTGATCGTTGTTTAGCTGCTTCCATGTTTTGAATGGCTGTGCGTCGATCTTCATCGGCCTGCTCTAGGAGTAGTAAACGTTGCTCGATCGGGGAAGTGTCCGGTAGGAGTTCAACGGCGATATGTAAGGTCGGGATCTAGCACTCAATAGGGAGGACGGATTTGACACCGTGAACTAAATGGAAAGGGGTAAAACTGGTGGCGGTTTTGGTTGAGGTGCGGTAGGCCCATAGTGCCGGGAAAAGCATGCGGTGCCAATTGGATTTGTGCTTGTCTACAGTACGTTGGAGAATGGTCTTCAAAATTTTATTGATCGCTTCGACTTGGCCGTTTCCTTGGGGATAGTAGGCGGAAGAGAAATGGTGTTCAAATTTCAGCATGGTTGATAATTCTTTCCAGACGGCATCTTCGAAGTGAGAGCCATGGTCGGAGACTAGTTGCTTCGGCACTTCGAAACGAGCGATAACATGGTTAAAGAAAAATCGTGCTGCAGTGTCAGCTTTGCAATTATAAGTCGGCATGGCTTCCACCCACTTTGTGAAATAATCTACGGCCACAATGATGTGCTTATGCCCACCGGCTGACGTGGGGTTGCAATCGAGGAAGTCAATGGCCCATTTGCAGAATGGTCCGACAGTGATGACTGGATGAAGGGGGGCGGGGGGGGTTCTTGCTTTGGGGGCAAAAAGTTGGCAGTTCTGGCAGTGCTTGACTGCGGTGATGCAATCAGTAAATAATGATGGCCAAAAGTAACCTGCCCGAATGATCTTTTGGGCGGTGGCCATGCCGGAAAAATGGCCTCCGCAAGCGCCGCTATGACAATCATTGAGGACTTGTTCTGCCTCACCATGGGATAGGCAGCGGCGTAGGATGGTATCGACTCCGCGTCGGTAAAGTACATCCCCTAACAAGAGGTATCGGGGGGCGTGGTGTCGTATGCCATCCGTCACGATCGATGTGTGGTCGAAATTTTTGTGTACGAAGGTAAGTCAAAATGTCTCCGTACCAAGGGTCATCAGACGAAATGATGAAGATTTGTTCATCAATCAGGTCCGTTTGGATAACGGGTGATGACGAAGAGGATGGGAGGTCAGTGATGAGGTGAGCAAGCGCGATGGCTTTAGTGCTTTTGGGAGTTCTGAAAGTGAGGTCATATTCCTGGAGGATAATGACCCATTTAGCAACACGACCTTGCAGGAGCCGTCGGGTTAGGAGATAGACCATAGGGTTGGAGTCGGCCACAACCGTGGTATGACTGAGTAGAATGTAGTGTCGCAATTTTTGTACGGAAAAGACTACAGCTAGGGCTAATCTTTCCTCGTATGGGTAACGCAAAGGTGGGCCAGACAAGGTCTGGCTGACGTAATAAATCACATGCTCTTGGTGAGAGGCATCTTCTTGGACCAAGACTCCGGATACGGCATGTTCAGATGCCGAGACATAAAGGGTGAAGTCTTGAGAGAAATCCGGTGGGGATATCAAGGGGGCTTGTGTGAGAGCTTTCTTGAGGGCATCGAATGACGTGTCTGCTTGCTCATCCCAAACAAAGGGTATGTGGGTACGAAGTAAGCGTAAGAATCCGTGGACTTTGGTGGCGTAATCAGGAACGAAGCGCCTAAGGAAATTGGACCACCCTTGCAGACTCTGGAGCTGCCGAAGTGTGCGAGGAGGGGGGAGTTCTAAAATGGCTTTGACTTTCAAGGGATCGACAGTGATTCCGTCTTGGGAAACAATGAAACCCAACAACCGGCCTGCCGGAACGCAAAAGACACACTTGTGTGGGTTCAAGCGTATTTTATATTTGCGACTACGCAGAAAAACTCGCCGGAGGTCATTAAGGTGGTCTGATCGTTTTCGGGAACGAGCTGTAAGGTCATCAAGATAGACTCGCAGGATATGGACCAAGTCGTGAAAGCAATAGGTCATGGCTCGCTGGAAAGTAGCACCAGCATTTTTAAGGCCGAATGGCATGACGCGATAGGAAAAGGTGCCACATGGGGTGGTGAAGGCAGTCTTGTACTGATCCTCCTTGCGGATGTGAATCTGGTTGTATCCGGAAAACCCGTCCATGAAAGATACGACTTCATGGCCCGCACACTCATCAATGAGTTGGTCAATGAATGGCGTGGGGAAATTGTCTTTTGGACAAGCGTGGTTTAAATCACGGAAATCAGTGCATACTCTAAGGGTGCCTTGCTTTTTGTTGACGGGAACGGGGTTCGACACCCAGGTGGTGTACGGGATAGGATAAATGAATCCTGCTTTGCGAAGTTTCTCGACCTCAGCTTTAACAGCGGGGAGTTTGGAAGGATGAATGGGTCGCTGTTTCTGACGAACAGGGGGTACCTCCGGCCATGTATCAATGTGGTGTTCTATGATGGCGGGGTCGAGACCAGGCATCTCGGTATAGGACCAGGCAAAGACATCACAGAACTCTTGAAAGAGCTTTTTGTACGCCTGAGTTTCTGCTTGAGTGCAAGATGCACCCAGCGAGATGAGCTCAGGTTTCCCAGGTGTTGTGGAAATATCTATCTGTATAGTGGGGTAAATGTTGGACATGTTCCCTTCTTCAAAGGAATCCGGTGCTGGGATGGGGTCCTTTAACCAATCGACCTTGGTGGGTATGAAATCTTTCGATTCGACTGATAGCTGGTTGGATGAGGTGGATGTAGATGTTTCCGGGAGGAAATACGAGCGATGATGCATATCATTCCAAGGGTAGTCGGGTGCAGTGAGTGTCTCCAAAATTTGCTCATCAGTATTGAAGTAGTCAGACCATAAATCAAGGGGTTCTGGTTTGAAATTTGTTGAAATCATATATATTGTATTGACTTCTTCCGACGAGGATGATGGCGGGGGGTAGATCTCCTCAATGAGGGGAGGAGATATCTCCAAATCAACGTTGTTTAACTCATACAATGCTGCTCTATAGTCAGGGAGATCAGGACAATGGTGAGAGTAGTGGCCGTAAACACTGCATATGGCACAAGGATGGTTGGTGCGCAGTGATCTGTCGCGAGGCTGAGGAGGTGGCTCAAGTCTAACGACTGGGATACCGGTGTCGTCGTCCAACATATTCATATTCTCTTGGAGTGCTGGTAACTGTGGGAATTGATGAGTCGGATGGCCTATCTCATCGCACAAAGAGCATTTAGGAGGAGCTCGAAATACTGGTGGGGGTTTGAATGCCTTAGGAGGTGGTATAGCAGTGTATGGTTGTGGACCTCTGCCCCCAGTTGGCTTGACAAGAGGAGGAGGATTCGTTGACGACGAAGGGATCATGAGACCAGGAGATGGTTTCATCGACGACAAAGGGATTGTGACACCAGGAGGAGGTTGATTAGTGGTAACAATAGGTTGTACCGGTTGGAGGATGACATTTGGTGTCGGCGGTGGAATGGGAGGCGAAATATACCACACGGGTAATCCCAATGTTAACCCGGGTAGACTAAGGGTAGCCATAACCGGGGTGCTTACTACACCCGAAGGAGGAAATAGAAAGGGGATGGTGTGGGTGTAACACCGATGTGACTAGGGACCAATGGTGGTTGACTACCGGGTGCTTGTGTATTCTGTGAAAGAGTACAGAGGTTTGCGACGTGGGTCTCCGGTGACGATGGTGGAATGGCCTGAAATGTAGAGGTCATTGGTGTATCTGAGTAAAGTCCGGGCCCCAGAGAAGAAACAAAGGAGGTAGTTGCACTAGAAGTGGGTTGTTCAACCATGGGGAGAACATTTTTGGGTGCTGCAGGGGCATTGGGATCATAGTAGGTGAGTTGGTCAATTTTGACCACGCGTCCCTCGTGGGGGAACATCATGGTGCGAAAAATGGATGAGGCAACCGCTTTCATGGCGTACATGTAACTGCGGCCAAGTAAAAGGTTATAATCGAGCTGGGCATTAATGACCTCTATGTCGATGAGCACAGTTTTCCCACCTAATTGGACGGAGACCTTAGGTAGTAAACCTTGAGGTTGAGCTGACCGGCTGTCGTAGGCCCGCAATGCAGTGGTGGATTGTTGGAGAGTAGGGGATCCCAACTTCTGCCAAACGAATGTGGACATGACGCATGTAGAGGCACCCTCGTCAATGATGCACCGATGGATGACAAGATTCTGAATAGAAACAGAAACTTGGACTGCTATGGTGGAAGGCAGACGTGGTTCGGACTAGTCCAAATCAAAGGTCATCAATTTCGAATCATTTGGGTCAATCTCCCCAATGGCGGAAAGTAAAGTCTTGCGTTGCGTAGGACAGTTTTTCAAGACTTCTAACGCAGACATGGCTGCGGGAGATTGAGCTAAGTCATCTACGATGTTGTAATTTGACGCAGCATGTGCATTGGGGTTGTTGTTGATACGACGGAGTGGGAAACGAGGTGCTTTAGAGGCGCCATCGAGTGGAAGCGGTGGTATACGTAACGTCTGATCAGTGGGATGAACGTTAGTATCCTTATCGGTGGGGGGGGCTTCGGATGTAGGGCCATACTGGTTCCGACGTGTCTGAATGTTGACATCGGCAGTGGACATCATCAATAAGTGGTGAGTCCCTGAATCAAACATGGGTTGATCAGGAGCGGCGTAAGTGATTTGTTGTGGTGGCACATTGCCCTGTGGGGGAGCTAACGGCTGAGTGTTCACCACTCCTTGCGTTGGAAAAGGGTTTTGTAGCACCAAAGGTTGTTGTTGAGGTGGTGGGGGGTTGGGTGGCGGCTGAGGAGCCGCCTGCCCTTGACGATGGGCGTCATTTGTCCATAGCTGCCGAGCCCGCTCCAGATGTGGGAAAGTGTGGGTATAGTGGCCATAGACCCCGCAAATAGAACAAGGATGGTTTGTTCGTAAATTAGCATTTTTGGCTTGCTTAGGTGGCCGATCAAGATTCTGATGAGCAGGCGCCGCGTTATTATTTTGCGGAGGATGGGGAGGGTGTGGAGCTTGGTTATGGTTTTGGTTGTTTCCATGGTTACGTCCTCTTCTACGGTTTGGTTTCCCACCCTGGTTGCGTTGGTTATTTTGGTATTGGGGCTGATGTTGTTGTGCGTACACGTGCCCTTGAGCATTGGGGGGATTGTGGGGAGCCGCAGGTGCGGGAGCAGGTTGCGGCGGGTAATATGCAGGTGGAACTGGCGGTGGTCCAGTTGCCTGTTGGGGTTGTTGGTACGCCTGAGCTATTGGATGTGTTGGATTAGCTGGTGCAGCTTGCTGTGGGTACTGCATTTGTTGTGGCAAGAACTGAATGGGGTTCTATGTAGCAGGTTGGTTATAATATGTAGGAGGTACATATGCTGATGGCGCTTGTCCATAGCAATGTTGTGGACAAGAGGGTCCATGAATATGATGTGTCTAGTTTGTTGGAGCGTAAGAAGTTGTTGCTCCGGAACTGGATGTATCCCTAGAGAGGTCTGGGGTAGGCATGGTACTTACCATGCTGAAAGGTTTAGCTTGGGGTGTGATTTGGCCAATAATGCCATCGGCAGCATGAGATGCCCCCGGCGCGTCACTGCGTGAAGAGTCGCATCGTGGGGCGTCAGGTATGATTGTGTATAGATAACCCGATTGGGCGTAAATGAGATCAAACTGTTGGGCTTTGAGGATGGCCTCTTCTTCAGACTGGGGTCTTTCAGATGCCACATCCTTCACAATGAGAGGGAGAAGGGATTTTAGAAACCAATCTAGGAAGATACGGTCGTCTAATTTGATTTTGCAGAGGCTTCATCGTCGACGCCACTCATGAATGTGGTCAGTGATGTGGGTGGCCGTGTTCTGTCTGCAAGACAGTAGGATCTCGACGCCCGCATCATAGCGGACAGGTAACTGAAAGAACTGCAGGAAGGTGGAGGCAAGGGAGGTAAAGGTGGCATGCGTCCCATGGGGCTGCTCGATATACCACTTGGCTGCAGAGCCAGTGAAAGTGCGTTGTAATAGACAGAGGCGGACAGAGTCGTCCACTATGGAGTTGGAGGAACACCATAGATGGAAGGACATGATATGGTTCTGGGGGTCCTCACCTGCCTTACCCTCAAACTTAGGGATGTCGGAGGGGAGTTTGGTGGGCATGTGAGGCCACGCAGGATCATGTCTGATAGGGTCATTGGTGAGCCTGGCTAAATCTGGCAAGTTCAGACTTGCCATATATGGTAAGCTAGCAGATGTAGGGACTGGGACATGTCTAGTCATGGTGGTATGTGGTCCAGCAACACCTAAAGGTATGCTAGGTATTGAAGGTATATGTCCTCCAATAGGTGTGGTCTGGTAAGGGCCAGCGCTTCCTAGTGCAACATGGGTTACACTAGGGTTAGGAATAGTATTGATGATTCCTGGGATAGGGTTTGTGGAAACCAGATGGGGTGTGACCCCTATGTTGGGCATGCCCATAACAGGTGGTGGCCCTGTGTTGGGAATTCCTATAACAGGAGGTGTCCCTGTGTTGGGCATTCCTAAATGTGGAGTGTTTCCCATATTGGGCATACCCAGGGGGGTGGTTGTTGCCATGGACGGCACTGTAGTAGAAGGGTCTGTAGACGTCTCTCCTATGGTGCTGGTAAAGAGTGGATCAAATGGTGTTCCAGACATAATGTTGGTTGGGAATAACGCAGTGGGATTTTCGGATTCTGCCTCAGAATTAGAAGTGAAGTGAGGCGTGTCAGAATCGGATGACTGTCTAGTTGACCGACGATGTGCCAAGTCAAGGGATAAGGCTCGGCGTCGGTGACGTGGCGAGCCAAGTAGACTGAACTCTGGGAGTTCGCCCTGTAGACGACGAGAGCGTCTAAAATTCTCAATGGTGAGAAAATAAGTTTTTGTGTGAAAAATCTGTTTAAGTATCAGGTGGTGATATATATAAAAAAGCTCAAAACCCTAATGCAACCAAGGGTTCAAGAAGGGGAGTGAAAAAGAAGGCTCTCAGGCCAAAAAATCAACCTCAAAAAAGGGCACTTATTCTAGCAGCTGTGCTACAATAAGTGGAGGAATGCAACAAATGGTCAGAGTACCAACATGCAAACGGCTTCTAGAAAAAATAGGTGTAACTAGACCAAAGGTAGGTTGAATCATGCAAACACCTAACTAAAAGTATTGTGACTCATACAAATGATATCCTCTGCAAGGTGATGAAATCCAAGTCAGACAATATGAGTGATGAGACCACGGCTAGATATCCCCCTACCGAGAGGGACACTGGGTAATCAATCCTAAAGAAAGGCTACTAGGATACTCCATTCATGATGCGTCGAGAAAAGGTAAATCTGCCGTTTGGTCCTTTGATCGCAATATCCCAATACAGGGATATCCCGAGAACTGCGAATGGTAGCCCTTCGGTTACTGAAAGGATTTCGGTATTCCACTCAGGCTTCCGGAACCATCCTCGCGACTTCAACCCTCCTAGGGGAGAGGCCTTCCCACAAACCGGTTGTGACCGCGCCAATAAATACTAAGAGGTTTTAGCTCCCTAAAGGACAACAACTATGTCTCAGATGTAATAACTGAGGGGTGTTATTGGAACACCTATCCCCCCAATACTACCTAGCTACAAAGTTCTTTTAGTGTTCCTCAAGTGAGGTTAAAAGTGTGTTGAAATTAGGGTAAGTTTTAAGGCTCAGTTCAATTAAGTGATCGAGTGGGTGCACATGTTGTATTGTAAACTAAACTTGAAAGAAGTAAATGCTTTACTGAAAATTTCCAAAAAATAAAGGATCTTTCAAAAATAACAAAGCAAATTTTTGACTTTTTTCAATAAATGGAAATTAAATGCTTTTCACAATCAACTCAAAAAAGAAAGGATCTTTTGAATCATGAAAGCAAATAATAGACTTCTTTAAAAGAAATAAATGGTTTTCTTTTCAAGGAAATTGCTAAGGGAAAGATTTTTTAAAGAAGTAAACAGGAAAAGATTTTAACCTAGATAAACTGCAAAATAAGTCTTTCTTTCACTTTCTTGAAAATTTTTAAAAAGACTTCTAGATGTGCATCTAAATAGTGAAATTTTTTCTATAGCTGTTAAATATGTAGAATTTAATACTGTAAAAATGTGCTATATGGGCAAAAAGTACAGTAAGAAATTAATTTTTTGAATCGGAATGGCCGAATGAAAAAAAATTAGCAGCGCGGCTTTTGAAAGAAAAGCCGCAATGGACCGCGCGGGTTTCTGTCGCACAGTCACGATGGACCGCGTGGGATTTAGGCGCACTGTCACGATGTGCAGCGCGGAAAATGTCCGCGAAGCCACAAGGAACCGCGTGGAAAAGGGGCGCGCAGTCGCGATGTACAGCGCGGTAAATGACCGCGAAGCCGCGATGTGCAGCACGGAAACAGGATGCGAAGCCGTGGTGAACCGCGTGGAAAAAATACGAAAAGTCGCGGTGAACCGCGCGGAAAAAAGACAAAAAGTCGCGATGGACCGCGCGACTGTCTGGCTAAAAACCGCAAGGCGAAAGCCGTGCGCGGAAGCCGAAAAAAGAACCCAAAAATTGAGAATTCCGGGCTGTTAATGGGGCCAAATCTTAGAGCAGCAATGGATCTGCTGTCTAAGATGGCAGATCTATGGATCAAAAGGTTAAAAACTAATAAAAAACTAAGATTCAAAAGCAAAACTAGAGATCTATTGTTCAAACCCAGCGGAGTCGCCAAAAACTGTTGGCCCGGTTTTGCAACCAGGCTTAATGCTATGGGCACCTGCTAACTAGTAGCAGCAGTTTCAATAGAAATAAATAACAATAAACTAAATCTAAACTAAACTAAACTAGCATGTGCATTTTGAATTAAAGAACAAGAACAAGAAAGATAAAAAATAATTTTTGTATTGACAATGGGGCAAGCAAATGCTTGCAAGAACAATACCTCCAAGTGATGAAGGTTGTTTGAATGGCTCCAATGGTGAGCAGCTCCAATCTCTAATGGGTCCTTTCTCCAAGGTTGCTACAATGGCCAAATACTCAAGGGAGATTTTGGCAGCATGAGGATAGGAATATGGATGGATGTGAAATGAGGAGCCCCTCCCACCTTTTTATAGGTTTTGGTGGTGGGGAATACCATTTGTGGTTTTGTGGAAACCAAATGGTATTGACCAACATGGTTTAGGTACTTTTCCCTCCTTTTTCCTTTTTTGAATAAAAATAATATTTTAATTCCCTTTTTAATATTTTTGGGAATTTGGACCCTTTTTTAGGGTTTTTTATGCTTTTCAGGAAAAATAATCTTTTTTAATGGAAAAAGGGGTGTACTCAGGTCTTTTGGTGACCTTTTGTTGGTTTCAGAGGCTCAAATGGTGAAAAAGTGGACAAATGGGTCATGTGAATAGGGAAATGAGCTAGTGAGCACTTTTTAGGTGTTAACAGGAAGGAAAACAGAATTAAAGAGATGGCAGAGGATCCTGTATTTTCTAATTTTGTTGAAATATTTGGTGGATAAGTACAAGGTAACGAATATAATGGTCACCAAAGTGGGACATGGACCATGGATGTTGTGCAAACTTTGAAGGATATGCAAATTGGAAACAATAGATTTTTGCAAAGTTTGGAACAACAGAACCAAATCAATCAACATTTAATGCAAAAATTTGTTCAGCTGCAAAATCAAATGCATCAAGTGACTTCTAATGTGGAAAAAGGTGAAGAGTCCATGAATAGAGACATCCCTGACATGTATCACTTTTCTCAAGGAAAATATAATAGTAGGAGGAAATTATATTTCCACCGTAATTCCAATGAAAGTTCTCATGGAAATAAGAGTAATCAGCAAGATAACTACCCTAGAAAGTAGCGAAAGAGAAAGCATGATGTGATGCTAGAAGGTGAGATCAGAAAATTAAAACCTCCAACCTTTGATGGAGAGAATTCAGGTGAAGTTGCAGAACTATGGCTTATGTAAATGAATAAGTATTTGCAAGTACATAATTACTCATAAAACCAAGAAGTGCGGATTGCAATATATAATTTGCAAGGAAAGGCTTATAAATGGTGGAAATATCTCAAACAAGTGGAAAATTTAGATGAGAAGTAGATTTCTTAGAAGAGATTCCAAATACTTTTCAAGAAAGAATATCTATCACAACAATTTTATGACAAAAAAATAAAGGATTTCTTTGAGCACAAATTGGGAAATATGTCCATGGAGGACTATGAAAAGATATTCTTGGAGTTGATGGGATATGTTGAGTTTATTAAGGATGAAAAGGTGAAAATACAACATTTTATCAGTGGCTTTCCTACGTACTATAAAGATAGATTGACTTATGATGAACCTCGCACTCTGAAAGATTGTTTCATAAAATCTAGATGTTTGTATGAGCAAGGCAAAAAGAGGCAGGAAGTGCAAAAGGTTTGGAAAGGTAAGCTGAAAGTGAAGCAAGATCAGAGGAAAAAGGGGTTTAATCCTCTGGATATCAAGAAAGGCATTTACACTTCTTTTAAACCACTGATACCGAAAGGAGAATCCATGATGGTTGAGTCTTCAGGGAAAAAGAAATCAACCCAAGGGAAATTTTGGGGATGTGGTGGTGATCACTTCTTAAAAAAATGTCCTGAAAGAAGACTCTAAGGGAACCGGTGTGTATAATATGCAAGAAGCTTCTACTGTTGGCAATGTTGCTAGAAATATTCCTTGCATCTATGCAGCATTGGATAATCACCAAGTCGATAATCAATCATCTATGATTGAGATTGAAGGTAAATTAAAAGATGTGCCTATTTCTATTTTAATTGATTCTGGATCTTCTTATATCTATATTAATACTAACTTGGTTGAAAGGCGTAAATTGGTGACTCATAAATTGTCTAAGCCTAGAAATGTTTAGTTGGAAACTGGTATGAAGAGGAAGATCACGGCTATGGTCAAAAGTTTTTGTTTTGAAATGAATGGAAACCAAACCAGTGCATATTTGGACATCATTCCTCTTGGATCCTGTGATGTGTTGATAGGAATGGATTGGTTAGAGAAACATTTTGCTTTGTTGGACTGCCACAATAAATTTATTACATGTTTGAATGATGAGGGAAGCAATAATGTACAAATAAGAGGCATTCCGAGACCCATATCCTTAAGACATATTTCAGCCTTACAAATGAAGAAATGCATCATAAAAAGGTGCTAGCTGTATGTGATTCTTGTAGAATATTTTCCTACTGAAAAATAATCAAGTTTGGATGAATATCCAGTGTTGAAAGAATTTGAAGATGTATATCAAGAAGTGCCTGGGTTACCACCCAAGAGGGATATCGAATTCACAATCGATTTGGTTCCTAGCATTGTGCTAATGTCAAAAGCTCCATGCAGAATGGATACTCCGTAGTTAAAAGAATTGCAAATGAAACTTGAGGAGTCACTTAAGAAGGGGTATATACGACCTAGTATATCACCTTGGGGTGCTCCAGTTATTTTTGTAAGAGATAACGATGGCACACTTTGATTATGTGTGGGATACAAGTAGTTAAACAAGGCCACAATTAAGAACAGGTACCCTCTACCTAGAATTGATGATCTTTTTTATCAGTTGAGAGGTGCACGAATATTTTCTAAGATAGATTTGAGATATGGATATCACCATATATGCATTAAAGATGAAGACATTTTTAAAACCGCTTTCAGAACCAGATATGGACATTATGAGTTTTTAGTGATTCCTTTTGGTTTGACGAATGCTCCAGCTACATTCATGTGTTTAATGAATGGTATATTCATGGAGTTTTTGGATAAGTTCATTATAATATTTTTGGATGATATTCTTATATATTCCAAAACCAAGGAGGAGCATGAAGAACATCTCAGTATTAATTTGCAAATATTGAGAGAAAATCAATTGTATGCCAAGCTTAGGAAATGCACTTTCTACCAGAGACGGTTGTTATACTTGGGCCATATCATCTCGTAAGAAGGTGCGGCAATGGACCTAGTTAAAGTAAATGCTATTATGGAATGGCTTGCTCCTCGCAATGTTTATGAGGTAAGATCATTCATGGAAATAGTTGGTTATTACAAAATTTTTATAAAATATTTCTAAAAAATAACCCATCTGATTACATCTTTGCAAAAGAAAGGTGTACCTTTCATCTGGAATCATAAATGTGAAAACAGTTTCAAAATTCTAAAGGAATTGCTCACATGCATGCCTATATTGAAAATTTTGGACACGAATAAAGTTTATTTGGTATGTATTGATGCATCACTTGAAGGAATCGGTGGAGTTCTAATGCAGGAAGGACATGTGATTTTCTATGAGTCACGAAAGTTAAAGGAACATGAGAAAAACTACTCTACTCATGGCTTGGAGCTAGCATCCATTGTTCATGCACTTCACATGTGGTGGCACTATCTTCTGGGAAGTAAGTTTGAGTTAAGAACTGATTGCAATAGTTTAAAGTATTTAGTTGATCAGCCTCAACTAAATTCCCAAGAAGCAAGATGGGTTGAATTCTTAAGTGAGTTCAGTTTCGAAATCAAGTATTTAAAAGGCAAATAAAATCGAGTAGCTGATGCACTCAGCAGAAGGGGTCAGCTGATGCATGTTTTAGCCATCAGTACTTGGAATACTGAATCGCAAATCAGATTGCATGAAGCATTGAAAAATGAAATTTTTTATCTACAAGTGACAACAACATTGCAAGAAGGAAATAAATCGTTAAAGTTCTACAATTGTGCATTGACAGAGGGTGGTATTCTTCACTTTAAAGATAAAATTTATGTACCTAATAATGAAGAGTTGAAGAAAATAATAATGAGTGAAATGCATAATGTACCATATGTAGGGCATCCTGGATATCAAAAAACTCTTACAACAGTAAAGACAAATTATTATTGGCCAAACATGGAAAAGGAATTGGGCGGCTAATTACATTGCACATTGTTTAGAATGTCAACGAGTCAAGGCAGAGCATCAATATCCAACTAGTTTACTTCAACCTTTGTCTATTCCAGAGTGGAAATGGGACAAAATAACTATTGATTTTATTACGGTTTTTTTGAGAACCATGAGGCAGCATGATTCTATCATGGTAGTGGTTCATAAGTTAACCAAATCATCCCATTTTATTCCAATTCAATTGAATTTCAAGGCAGCTAAAATTGCAAAAACTTATATGAAAGAAGTTGCTAGGTTGCATGGCATTTTGAAATCCATTATGTCAGATCAAGATCCAAAATTTACCTCTAATTTTTGGAAAGGCGTATTTAAGGAGTTTGGGACTAAGCTTAATTTTAGCATAGCTTATCATCCCCAAACTGATGGGAAAACCGAACGTGTAAATCAAGTTATCGAAGACATGCTCATGATATATGTCATGGAGAAACCAAGCAAATGGGAAGAGTATTTGTATTTGGTTGAATTCGCTTATAATAATGGCTATCAAGTATCCTTGAGAATGAGTCTGTTTGAAGCTTTATATGGTAGAAAATGTAATGTTCCAATCAATTGGGACAAACTAGTAGACAGGTTAATCATTGGGCCTGAAATGCTTTAGGATATCGAGCGACAAGTAGTAAAGATAAAACAAAATTTAAATATGGCACAAGACTGTCAAAAGAGTTACGTAGATAAAAGAAGAACTCATAGAGAATTCCAATTTGGGGACATGGTGTTCCTAAAAGTTAGAGGCAAGAAAATTTCTTTGCGGTTGGGAAACTACAAGAAACTAGCCGCCAAATTTTGTGGCCCATTTGAGATCCTATGTACAGTTGTATAAGTAGCTTATAAGCTAGCACTACCTCCCACAATCAAAATATACAATGTATTTCATGTTTCACTACTGAAAAAGTATGTTTATGATAATAATCATGTGCTTGATTGGTCTGTTCTTCAGGTGGAACCTGAACGGGAAATACAAGTTCAACCACTTTGCTTATTGGATCGCAGAAGCAAGATACTCAGGAACAGAGTCAACAGACAGGTAAAATTCCAATAGACCCATTACAGCCTTGAGAAGTCTACTTGGGAATTGGAAGATATAATGTGGGAAGAGTATTCGCATCTATTTTGAAATGTGTATATAAATAATGTAAATATTCATGCAGTAATTATGTATATGTATATTTTTGATACAATGGTAAACACCAAGGATGGTGTAAACTCTAAGGGGAGGGTAATTGTAATACCCCTAGACCAAATTAATAACTGATACTGCATTCTAAACATTTTTTATATGAAGTATGTACATAGCATGTTTATTATTTTAATATAAAATTTCCAGCTGGCTGTGTGATGAACAATACGCTGAAGAGGAGATCCATATATTAACCGAGGTTTGTGAGGGGGTAAGGTTTACCTGTGTACCTTGTCTCCTTGATGTTTTGTTTTCTAAACCTTATGTTAAAATTCCAAAACCCATGTCCCTAAGCCAAACTCAAATGGGGGAGTGTTTAATAATTAAATATTTTTAATTAAACTTTGGGAGAACTTAATTAATTTTGATTAAGTTGTTAATTGAAATTATGGGAGAGGGTAACGTGGTTCCTTTGGGATAGCCACGTGGGAACCTAAAGAGGACACTCGTTTTTTTTCATGAATTATTGAGGAAAATGAAAAATGATGGGGGAAATTATTCGAAGGGTCGGAGAGAAGGAATGGTGATTTTTCCAATTGATGAGCTGAAACTATTTCTGGCTGATACAATTGCAAGGGAAGCTAGTGTGGCGGTAAATCCTTGAGTGAAATTCAAACACTTGCAGTGAAGATTACCACTATGTGTCTTTGAATTCACAGAGGTGGAAGAAAACTTTGTTTTACAACCTGTAACTATGTTTTACAACCTGTATTGGCATTGTATTCCTTTAGTTGAATTAACCAGTCATTTGGAAATTTGTGCATGAAACCCCGAGTGGAATTCTGACACTTGCAATGAAGTGTATCACTGTGTATCTGTGAAGGAGCTCTAGTGGGTTAATTGCAAAATTGACATGGAATTGGTTTTAAAAATGTTGTTTTGTTTGTGCCTGGTTGTGATTATTTCATATTTCTCCAATTATTTCTACTTTGTCCTTGTGAGTGAGTTGAGGGCGTTGGTGAGTTACCTCTGGTTAATGTCTGGATCTCATCTCGGGGGTGGACTTGGGAGCTGAAATAATATAGGATGGAAAAGTTCTACGGTTGGGTGGAGGGTGGCTCACACGTAGTTAGTTACTGTTTTAGAACATAATCTGAGATAAGTATATGCATAATTCTAATTCTCTACAATTTCTCTGTTAGAAAATGAAATTTAAATGGATTTATATTTCTTCAACCTAGCTCTCCTAAACTCTATTTTCAACTTAGTAATAAATTTTATATTATGCATCTTACTGGAGTTGATGCGTTTAAATGATTGGGAATTTATATTTTAGGGAAATCATATTTTATGGGTTGAAATAATAAATCCCATGTTTTAATTTAATCCCTGAGAATTTAATAACCATTAATTAGAATTTCCATAATTGAATTAAATTCTATAATAAGTTTCATATAATCAAATGGTTTAAATAATTCTGGAAATTGTTGGTCATTTCATGTTTTACCTACTTTATGTATTTCCTTGGTTACATTTAGAAAAATATGAAGGAAATATCTTGTTTACATTCTCTGTATATTTGAATTTGGAGATTAACGCATGGCTGGAAAATGTCTGAGTTTTTTATTGGTGAAAATTGTTAAAATAGAGTTATGGTGAAAAATCTGTGAAAGATAATGAGGAATAAATGTTCAAATGTAACTGGAGATGGGAATCCAGACTATCCCAGCTTCAGCAACTTTTTATTACCACCTTGTCCATCCAGTTCATCCATGTGTGACGTAAGGGCAATAGGTTGGCGGATGAGATGGCCAACAAAGGTGTTGAAGCACGTACTGCCTTCAAAGCAAGAATGCTCGAAGGTGCATATGATCACGTGGCCAGGAGGAAATGCCTAGAGATCACATCCGTTGATCTTAATCCCCAGGATGGCTCCACTTACCGCAGTGACGAAGAGGCACATGGCAGAGAGGACGCAAGGACACACTTAAACCCACGATCTTCTCTTGATAATGATTATCCGTCTAATGATTCCACGTACACAGACAGAGTTATTTCTCCATGTGGAGATTAGGTTGGTTGCTTCATGGATTTTATTCCCATGCATGTTCCGTCCCCTCCGTTTAATTCTCCTCATTTCCATTACTCAGGGGAAGGACGGGAACATCGAAAAAACCAATATGAGAAGCAAGAATAAGTACAGAAAAGATGTTGCGCTCGATCTTATCAAATGGGATTGTACTCGATGTAGTAGGACTCGAAGGCTCACACCATTTCGAGCATGTGAAACCCGGGGTAGGAACGGAAAGGTAATCATTTTCAGTAATGGGAATTCAAGGCTTGGTACGATGACCACATCCACTTGTAGGCCTATGGATTATAAATCCAATAAGGCTAACGGGTGCAGGCAGATCCGCATTGATAAAACAACTTGCCCCATTCTTAGAAACAACATGTTGTGTTTGTTTCATTTTCAGATCAAGTGGTTTTAGAGGACTTCGTGTTGATCAGTTAGGATCTTCGTCGACGGTTTTTTGAAGGTGGGTTTAGTTGTTGGTGGTCTTCCTTTTTGACCTACTGTTATGGTTTATGTTGGAATTTTCCTTACTCAGCTGCTAAGCTGCTTATTAGCCTTGATAGTATGTTTCAGATCCGTAGTGATGCTATGTTTTCGTACCTATGTGTATCAATCCTGCTCTCTGGGCTTGTAGTTCAAAATTTTTTATAATAATCCCAGATTATCTGGATTTGTTTAGCTATGGCATCCTTTTCTTTCAGGGGATGGCCTTTGGGAGTGTTCTGCTCACTCTGTTGTAAATCTGTACCATTTTTGTAACTTTTTGTACCATATTAATAGAAGTTCCATCCCACTTGCTTACAAAAAAAAATGTTCAAATGTAAATCATGGCCTGAATTAGTTGCATGGTTTACAAATACCATGAGGTGAGTTATAATTACCATGATTGTTTTGAATTGGTTTGTTATTTGTAGTTTAAAGAGATGATTTAGTTAACTAAAGAAAAACCATGAATTGGTTGTATGGTTTACAAAAACCATGCACTAGTTTATTTAAGAAAAGCAAACTACTCTTATAAATTGTTTATTCAAGAATGTGCTTTGGTAGTTAGAATAATGAAAGAATATGATAACGTAGAAGGATGTTTTCGATTTTAAAGAATGAATTTATTCTAAAGAGAAAATTTATGAAGTTTAGGTATTCACGAATAAGGAAAATCTATAGAAATAGTTGAAAGTGTTATTTACCAAGTCTTGTCATTTAATGATACATTTTCATATTGTTAATCTCTAAGTTTAAGCCAAAATTGGAACTATTTTAGTTTATCAAATTTAAAATATGTCGCAAGCAAGTTAGCAAGCTTGTTTCAAACTGAGTTTTAGATTAAGTAAAAATTTTGAAACTAAGTTATGGGCTGCTGAAACTCACTACCAGTTGCTGAAACACTTGTAGCATGCTGCTGAAACTCACTAGCAGTTGCTGAAACACCTCTAGCATGATGTTGAAACTCACTAGCAGTTGCTGAAACACCTGTAGCATGCTACTAAAACTCACTAGTAGTTGCTGAAACACATGTAGCATGCTGCTTAAACTCACCAACCATTGCTGAAACTGCTAAAACACCTGTAGCATGCTGCTGAAAGTCACTAGAAGTTGTTGAAACTCTTGTAGCATGTTGCTGAAACTCACCAGTAGTTGTTGAAACTAATACTGAAATGTTGAACACATGTTATAGTTATGTTATGGTCTTATACTAGACTTAAGCTTCTGCAAAGGTGTGCATAATGTATTTATGTGTTGGGAGCGGCTCAATTTGGAGCAGTTTTGTTGAGCGAGGCTCAAGCACAACAATTTTGTTGGCAGAAGTACATGTTAGGTGAGGCCTAACACTGGAAAATTTTGGGGAGAAACAACTCCGCAAATCCAGGGAGTAGGGTATGGAGCAACACGAGGATGGCGGATAAGGACTTGTTGCCTTAGTAAAGACAAAGTACTAAGGACAACCAAGGTAGTTGGAGCAATTAACGAAGAAGCGATGGACTGAAAGCTACAACGACAGGGTTAAAGAGTAAGAATGGTGTAAAGGACGGGCTATGGTACAATCAGCGCCACGTAGTTAGAACAAGAGGTTGTCAGAAGAGCGTCAGAGCCAGGGAAGCAGCACAAAGTACGGCCACGGACAAGTGAAGTAGCTGAGAAGTTATGGAAAAGTATGGTTAGCGGGGTAATCGCGTCATTTTGGGGGGTTTAAGGGTGTTAAGGGGATTTGGCCCATAATTATTCTAAATATGTGACCTTCGGGCACAATCTATAAAAAGGGAAATTTTGTATAGGGAAGGGTTGGATTTGGATTGAATGTTGGTTGGTCTTTTGGTTGTTGAATATTGTAATAGATCAAGAGAGAAAGAGGCTTTGCAGCTATGTGCATGGATACCCATTGTAGAGAAGAGTCTGCAGATGTGTCTATAGACTGGAATTGTTAACCCTTCCCATTAATATAAGAACAATTCCCGTGGACGTAGCTCCCATCTAGGGGGTGAACCACGTAAATACCTATGTTGTGAGATTGCACCTATGAGATTGTTTCATGTTCATGTATGTTTACTCTTTTATATGTATTTTCATGTTTATGTTGATGAGAATAATATGCTACGTGGTGAAACAAACATAACTGAATATGCAAGTGTCAATGAATGTGATGAATGCGTAGTTGCATAGGTATGATTAAATCAGTGGAGTCTGTAGTGTGTGTAACTAAAGAAGTGCGCAGTCACATGTATGCACAATTGTATTCTAAGAAAATGCGAAGTAGGTGTGACTTCACTCAAAGGACTGATTCCACATTTGTGCATCACCAAGGTTATAGAAACCTACTTATGTAATCACCCCATAACTTCACCTCGGGTGAGACCACAACTTGCTTGCAGGTTGTTTCCGAAAGGGCCAGTGAAAAGCGGTTTTGTTGGGTCTCTAACTACGCAGAACCCGGGTCAACCTAAGAAAGATATAGTGAGCCAAAAAATGGTTATGTTGTCATTCTTGAACTGGTGATGTGCTCTGATAACCGAAATCTCGAGAGGATGGAGATAGAGAACTGCGTGATTTAGATAGAAAAGGAGTTTGCGAAGAAGGAGAAAAAACATCTGCGTTTGTCTATAGAAGAATGGTTGCAGAAACATCTATTTTCTAACTTACACATAGTTTTCTTCACATTTTTTTCTAACGACCTACACGAGTGGATATCAAGACTCGCAGAACGAAAACATTGTTTCCGGGGTAGAGAATCTATAGCTTGGACTCCAGAGTTGATTCAGAGGCTTAAGAGGTTAATAACCCAATTTCAAGAGCAGTAGACTTTTGGATGGATAGCGTACTAGAGAGCTACGTTACAGAATTTGTTGTGGACACTCCGAAGTCTTACAATGCAGCAAAAGGATATTTCTTCAAAGGATTTAGATACAGAGGATTTAGAAATTTTGATGAAACTAGAGGCTTCGCCTAATGGAGAAACTAGCGCAGGAATGCTCCAGATACAGACGCAGTTAGCAAACTTGACATTACAGTTGCAAGATATGAAGAAAGGAAAAGAAACCCGAGAAGAGGTTTGGTGTACTAAATGTAAAGGAGAAGGACATTCCAAGGAACATTGCCTTGTATTCCGATATTAAATCGCTAATGGAGCACCGAATCCATTGAATCAATAGCAAGGACCATGGTGTGAGATTTGCTGATGTAGAGGACATCTCCCAGAGGAATGTTACCTACTTCAGAAATATGTACATACACCAAAGAACCTGTAGTGTACATTCTGTAAGTCAGTTGGCCATGACAATAAAAACTGTAGAGCATATGATCTCATGATAGAAAGAAAACATGATGTCTACAGAGTTCAAGGAGAAACACAGAATAATAATGAAAATGTGTAGTATGATCAAGGCACATACAGAGGACATGGTGGATACAGAGGAAGAGGATGAAACACTGGCCAAGGACGAGGAAGAGGTCAAATTGTATGCTATAACTGTGCTCAACCTGTACATCTAGCTAGAGATTGTCAGAGCCCTTGTACTACTTGCAAATAATGTAATTCATTTGACCATGTCATTGAAGCATGCCCCATTTTTCAAGGAAAGATGCAAGAGAGAAGGAAAGAAGCGCAGAATCAGAACATACATATGATCGCAACGGAAGAATGAAACAAAGATCGCAACATTCATGTTGTGACGCGAAGTGGAGCCACGACAGGCAGAGACCATAAAAGTGAAGCTTCGACTTCTGAAGACCATATAGCTAGACAACAGCCTACTGAAGGGGCTTGGATAAGAAAAGAGACTGGAAAAATGCCTACCTTAAGCCTTAACAAAGAAAAATAATTCTTCGTGGAAGCAAGGAAAGTTTTACAGAACTCAGAGCCTTCGAATACAAGAATCCCATTAAGAAGTGAAACACCACCTGTGATTGATATTCCAATTTCGTATGATGGATCGTGAGCTTCACCAGAATAGACTAGTCCTGTTGTGCAGTTCCTACAGAGTTGTATGAAGTTGTTAAGACATGAAAATTCCTTAGGATAAATACAGAACCTATTAGGACATTACAAGTAGCGTAATATAGTAAATAATGCAGATAGCGCAGCTCATCATATCAAGAGCCATAGAAGGACCAGAAGAGAAATGAGACTAAGTGCACAGATTGGAGATTTTGAAATGGACCAGATAATTCTTGACTTAGGCTCAGAGGTGAATGTCTTGACAAGCAAACATGGGAACAGATGGGAAAGCCAAATTTATCTTGGTCACTGATACAGTTGAGGATAGCAAATCAACAAAAGGTTTTACGTTTTGGGAGATTATCGAATGTCCTTGTTGACATTGATGGAGTGCGAAGTAAAGCAAACTTCGAGGTTATTGAGATCATAGATGAGAGAAATCTGTATCCTGCACTATTGGGGATTGATTGGGCAATTGATAACCTGGCGATTATCAATTTGAAGAAGAAACAAATGATATTTGAAGGACCAGATATCAAGGTCATCGCACCTTTGGACCCTTTGCAAGGACCCAGATATGTTGAACCGGTACGAGAAGAATGTAGAACTCAATACCTTGATAATATCTACAATATGACAGTGAACCAAGCAGATTACATTAACCCTACAAATGATGGAACATTGAGTTGGAGATGTGACATCTCTTGCACATTCAGACACAGGACTGGAGAACTGGCATAACATAATGCATGAAGTATTAGCAAGACGATGTGCGTAGATAAAAAAGTCACTACGCTGGATTGGAACAGAGGTAAGTTTAATTCCTACTTATGATGGGTTGAGTAATATCCACGCATTTCTTCAAGAATATATTGTATCAGTCTCAAATGAACATAAGTTAGCAGCTTTGGACACAACACTGTGGGCTACACCTGCTAGATGGTGGGTTGCGCATAAGCAGAACCTAACCACATGGGAATAATGTAAGCACATGATGGAGATCATATTCACAGAACAAACTAAGATTGTACAAGTAAAATATAATGGACAGATTGATCCTAGAGATCATATAGAAATTTGTTTGAAATCATGGGCACACATACCACAAGCAGAGTGGGTCCATCTGTTTGTGCACACATTGGAAAAAATCCCAAAGAAATGGTACATGAGACAGAACTTTGCAGAGGAACGATAGAGTGGTCCAGTATGACAAAGAACTTCCAAACAAAATTCAGCTTTGAAGATGATTGTCCAAGTATCAATGAGGCTTTGCAGATCATTAAGGAAAAAATATTTAATGATGTACCATCACCTATGTATGAACAACTAGATTGGGAAACACAGTTGGAGCATGCACTGAAATGTTACAACTTCGCATTAGATGAATATGAAGATGAATATCCATGTGATGTAAACATACCAGAGTCTGAACGAAAACGCAATGTAGAAGGACCTGATTTAGAAATTACATACCTAAGTAATCTTGTAAAAACCAGAAAAATCAATATTGGTACCAATGAAGAACCGAATTTTGCTTCTATTGGGGATTATTGGGATGAAGAAACAATAGAAAAAATAGCAGACCTACTGCGCAAATATCAAGATTTATTTCCTACTAAGTTTTCTGAAATGAAAGGCATTTTCGGTGACTTGGGAGTTATGAAAATACCTCTCAAGCATGATGCGAAGCCTATAAAGCAAATACCCTACAAACTGAATCCCATATATAAATAAAGAGTAAAGGTTGAACTTGATAAAATGCTTGACGCAAGAATTATTGAACCAGTAGAAGAATCAGAATGGGTAAGTCCCATGGTTATTCAAGACAAGAAAGCTGAAGGCGAGATCAAAATCTGTGTGGACCTTATAAAGTTAAACGATGCCTCGCTGCATGGTCCATTTCCTACTCCATTTATAGATGAAGTGCTAGATAATGTTGGAGGAAATGAAGCATACTCATTCACTGATGGATTTTCTAGATATCATCAAATCGGAATTGCTATAGAAGATAGACATAAGACAACCTTTTCTACTGAATGGGGATCATTTCAGTACACAGTTATGCCCTTTGGTTTGAAAAATGCACCTGCTATTTTTTCAAGCATAGTTGTTGCTGCATTTAAAGAGTTTATCCATAAATTCTTAGAAGTTTATTTGACGAATGGACAATATTTGGTTTGCTAAAGAACCATTATGCGAACTTAAGAATGATGTTAGCGAAGTGTAGACAGCATTAGATTTCCTTGAATCTCAAGAAAAGCATATTTTGTGTCCCTTATGGTATTCTATTGGGCCACATTGTATGTAAACAAGGACTGATGGTTGATCTAGCAAAGATCATAGTTATAGTGAATCTACTAGCACCTAATTCAGTAAAACAACTACGCACTACATTGGGACACACGGGGTACTATAGTAAGTTCATCAAAGGATATGTGCATATCACTGCACCTATGGAGAAATTATTGAAGAAAGAAGCGAAGTACAGTTGGACCAAAGATTGTCAAAAAGGATTGGACACATTAAAAGAGAGAGTGGTTACAACGTCGATTCTAGTTTTTCCTGACTGGAGTAAACCATTCCACGTACATGTAGATGCTTCATCTATCGCGCTTGGCATTGTGCTAGCTCATCCAGGAGAGGGAGGCATAGACCATCCGATCGCATTTTCAATCATAAATTTATCTTCAGCAGAAAATAACTATACCACGATAGAAAGAGAAGGCTTAGCTATGGTGTACGCATTGCAGAAGTTCAGACACTATTTGCTAGGTTTGCATTTATTTATGTTTACTGACCACTCAGCTTTGAAGTACCTGGTCAATAAACCAGTTTTAGGGGGAAGAATATGCAGATGGCTATTAATCTTTCAGGAGTATGATTTTGAAATCATTGTTAAGCCGGGAAGATTGAATTTAGGACCTAACCACCTCTCCAGAATTGAGTCAAGTAAAGAACCTATTAATTTGGAAGATAGTCTACCAGATGTGCAGTTGTTTTCTATTCATATAGTAGATGACTACTATAAGGATATTATAGAATTCCTTACTACAAGCCTAACACCTACAGAGTTTACTACGCAGCAGAAGAAGTAGTTGGTTGTAAAAGCGGCTTATTTTACTCTAATTGCAGGACACTTATACAAACTAGGACTAGACGAAGTACTGCGAAGATGTGTATTGGAACATGAGAAACCCATGATACTTATTGAAGCACACTCAGGAGTATATAGAGGACACTAAACAGGAAGGGATACTGTAGAGAAAATTTTAAGATCAGGACTATGGTGGCCTACAATACACAAGGATTCAAAATAACATTGTCGAAGTTGCGATGTCTGCCAAAGGACAGGAAGACCATCTCATAGAGATGAGATGCATTTGATACCACAACTAACCTTGGAAGCATTTGATAAGTGGGCTATTGACTTTGTGGGACCTATTAACCCACTAGGAAAACGAGTTGGTTCAAGATATATTATCACAGCTACAGATTATCTAACCAGATGGGAAGAAGCAAAATCAGTGAAGGACTGTAGCGCAGTTACTGCCGCACAGTTCATTTTTGAGAACATCTTGACAAGGTTTGGATGTTCGAGGATCTTAATGAGCGATCATGGAACTCATTTCTTGAACAAGACTATTGAAGACCTGACATAAGAATTTCAAATCTACCATCAAAAGAGCACACCATATCATCCACAAGGTAATGGCATTGTTGAAGAATTTAACAAAGTATTGGAAAATGTGTTGACCAAGGTATGCAATACAAATAGGGATGATTGGGATCTGTGAATACCAACAGTGTTGTGGGCATATAGGACAACTTGCAAGAATTTGACAGGTCACACACCTTTCATATTAGCATATGGATAGGAAGTTGTCATGCCAATGGAATACATAGTCCCAAGCTTGAGGATTGAAGCATTCACAAATATGGCTGATGAAGAGACAATAGATGAGATACTACTACACTTAGTTGGGTTGGAGGAAGATCACTTCATCACAGGATTTCACCAACAAGTGCAGACAGAAAGAGAAAAAGCATAGCGTGATAGGAATATCAAGTACAAATTATTCCAGGTAGGAGACCTTGTCCTCCTCTATGATAGTAAGCTCATGAATTTTCCTGGAAAATTTAAAATGCATTGGTTGGGACCATACATCGTCAAACATGTTACTAATGGTAGCACAATTCAGTTGGATACCTTGCTGGGAGAAACCCTACCAGGACTTGTTAATGGGAGTAGACTAAATCCCTATAGGGATAGTCCTACTCCTCTAGGCATCAGTTGATCAACAAGAAGAAAATTTTTAAGTGTCCAGTATAGTTGAAATTGGACACTAAAAATTGAGCAGGGAGTGTACACAGTTTTGGTAAAAAATGAAGTTCCATGAAAAAGAAACATAGGATGTGAACTACATGTCGCGAGATGAGATGCGAAGTTAAAAATGAAAAGGAGGAAATGCGCAGTTAACTTCGCATATTTTTTCTAAGCTGTGAGCGAAGTTAAGGGAAAACTAGCCGTTACAGCTTTTTGGTCAAAAAGTAGTTGTTATACAGTGTTTTAGGAACTGGTTGTTTTCGCATTTAAAGTGCACTTGTCCATTTAAGACGCATTCATTGAAGGAAAGGACCAATATCGTTGCGATATTTAGCCAACGGACATGGAATTTAATGCCTAGTTAGCCGTTTTTGGGCACACCTTAGGGCTGGTGTGCCTATAAATAGGTTCGATCACATACTTACCGGCTTTACCATGATTTCAAATTTTTATTGCATGTAAATTCTAAGTTTTTACCAGTCAGAGGACGAAGAGAGATCCGCAAGTGAATGTTTGAACAATCGACTCTATACGAGATTTTGAGATACTTCAACTAGTCCGAGTTTGAGGGATTCATGAAAATGACCGTAAAAAAGGTCATTCCAGAAAGGGGAACCTCATCGTGAAGCTCACCACGCCACACATCAGAGATGAAGAGAAAGGATAAGAAGCCGGCCACAGAGCCAGAGAAGTTGAAGACCGCAGGAATGCCGAAGTAACCTCCACAGGAACCACCTCGTGAATGGCCGATATTTCTTATGCCTAAGTATATTCCTTCATGAAGAGATGATGCACCGCCTGTTCGAATTCTGAAGAATCCACGGTATGAGATTCCACTACCGCCAATCTCAGGTCATGTGCACATCCATGATAATATGCTAGGAAGAATTCCAGACTATAAATTTTCAGATCATGACTTGCTGCAAAAGGGGAAGGACCCTTAAGCACCGAAGTACCCTCATTTTCATCCTGACCAATATATGTGTCAAAAATATAGTGAAATCACCAAGCAATCAACTCTTCATGTACAAGATTGGCTTGCGCTACTAGTGTCGTCCGGGTTGTTGAACCTTTTGCGCATCTCGCACTTTGATCAAAGTCATGAGCTCATCGCAGTTGTTCCCACATTACTTTCATGCACACATCAAGGCTACTTGTGGCTAGAACGCAAGATAGATATAAACATCGATCTCATTTACCGGATCACACATCTCAGTAAGCGAGGTGTTGATCTGGCAACGGAGTTCGTAGGAAAAACCAAAGATAAGGAGCTTGCGAAGCGAATGAAGGAATAATTTGGCTTGCAAAAGGGAAGCCATGCATATATCACAACTGGAATCAAGGACCAAGCTACGTGCTTTACAGTCCAGTTGTTGGTAGGAAATTTTTTTAGGAAATGCAGACCGACGGAGGTGTCGGCCACTACAGTTTCCTTAGTTGCGAAGGCCAAGGATGGAACTCTGTTCAATTGGTCAAGTTATCTGTTGAATGAGTTCTTGGACGATGTCCGCAAGACTTAAGAGAGTGGGATCCCTTTCCACTATAGTTGGTTGTTGGTGCTGATCGAATTTATGGGTTTGAAAGAGTCACTATACCAGCAGAATGTCCCAGTCATCATAGGAGACTGCATAGGGACAAGTTTTGTGAACATGTGGGAAAAAAATGAGGCCAACTTAGACAACAGATGAATAATGAACAGTTGTATGCCTACTATGAGCAGCTGTGTGAAGTGATTCAATGCACTCCACGCATTTCTAAGGAGCTGACAATTGTGTATATTTGTAGGATAACATTCAAATCCGACCTCCATTTCATATATGTTCAGCCAAGAGCTGAGAAGCAGAACCTAGAATGGTTTGAAGGGTTATGTCAGCTAGATGCGCAGAAAATTGACCTGATTATGGAAGACTGGCTGCCAGAATGGAAGGTTAATACGATAGTGACGATCAGCACAACATAAGAAGAAAGCGAAGCTAGAGATCCGCAGAATGGAGAAGAAACGACCAGCGTGCAAGCTAAAGACCCATCTTAAGAAGAAGTTCAACAAGACACTGTTGGAGTATCAGCATGAGAAAAGAGGAAGGACCCTAACAATGCAGTGCCGGAAAAAGGGCCAAGAAAGAAGCACAAGGAGACTAAGACACCGCCCGATGCGCAGTTGCACGAAGATGATTATGATGGAATCACACTACGAGTCAGCGAGCACTTAGAAGAGACGCTCTCTCTAAAGTAAATAAAAAGAGAAGAAGTCCAATAGATCCTGTTGGAGAACCTCGCAGAGCTAAAGAGCATGGTAGCGAAGATAGAGCAAGTTCAGCGGGACTTGGCACGAGAATATGACTTTGAAGGCAAGTCAGGTGAGTCAATCCAAAATAATAGAAGGATGCTTACCTTGACAATGAGACCTCGCTTAGTCAGAATTGAGCCCATCAATGTCATATTCCCAAGCGACGAACTTGTTGAAGGTGCGAAGAAGATCGCACATGTGGATATCAATGTCAGCATGTTGCCCCTTGAAGAATTACATAATCTGCATCTGTAGGTTGTGGAAGAAATTCAGGATAGAGACATTGTTTCTCATAACCAGCATCTACAACTAGAGGAAATCTATAAATACCTTAAGGACGAGTCCGTGGAGAAGAGTAGAGAGATAGTCAATGTTCAAGAGATGGACCATGGGATGAAAGAAACGGTTGCAACAGTCTATGCAAAGATACCTGAATGCGAAGAAGAACCATAGGTAGAAGCAAATATACTTAAGATTGGTACCGTGGTGGACAATCTTATGGAAGAGATGGTGGATATGGACATTGCTTATAAAGAGAAGATTGCCACTTTAGAATCTCAACATAAAAATGGCACTCCATGGGATGACAAAGAAGCCAGAAGTGAAGAGTTGAAGATGTCAATAGAAAATATCTCCGCAAAAGTGGCAAAGTGCCAGGAACTACTCGAAGAAGACACTAAAGTATGGGCTACACTACAGGAAGATCCTAAGTTGTAGAAGATATAGGATGAGTTGTAGCACCAACAAAAAGAGCTTGAATCTATGAATGCAACTATGAAGACTTTTTCGCCAACGCAGAAGATCCAAAAGTTCGCAGAGACAAAGGAATTGCAGAAAGATTTGAAAGTATTAAGGATAAAGGAGGCTGACAATTCAACGAAGTTACAACCCATGCAGGAAGAAGCACTCGTTATTTCATAGGATATTGAAGAGAAGTTACAAGAAATATGCACCACAGAGTATACAGTAAAGGAGCACGCTCATGAAGCCATCTCACAGGAGATGTTGGAGACCATTAAGGAGTTTGAACAAGAAACAAAGGAAACAATTGTGAGGCTAAGCGTAACTCTTCAAGACTTCACTGCGAAGTTGAGCATCCCAGGGGATGCGCAGTCGAAGCAGCCCAGCAGAAGTGGCTCGGGTATGACCCACATGTGAGTGTTAGGGGCTTGTTAGGCTTGGCCCAAGTTGGAGCAGTTTTGTTAAACGAGGCTCAAGCGCAACAGTTTTGTTGGAAAAACTACATGTTAGGCGAGGCCTAACACTAGCCTATTTTGGGGAAAAACAACTTCGCAAATCTCGGGAGCAGGGTATGGAGCAACGTGAGGATGGAGGATAAGGACCTGTCGCCTTAGTAAAGACAAAGTACTAAGGATGGCTAGGGTAGTTGGAGCAGTTAAGGAAGGAGCGGCGGACTGAAAGCTACAACGACGGGGTTAAACAGGTAGAATAGTGTAAAGGACGCGCCATGGTACATTCAACGCCGCGCAGTCAAAACAAGCAGTCGTCAGAAGAGAGTTAGAACCAGGGAAGCGGTGCAAAGGATGGTCGAGGACAAGCGAAGTAGCTGAGAAGTTATGGAAAAGTATCGTTAGTGGGGTAACTGCGCCATTTTGGGGGGTTTAAGGGTGTTATGGGGTTTTGGCCCATAATTATTGTAAAGATGTGACCTTCGAGCACAATCTATAAAAAGAAAAATTTTGTATATGGAAGGGTTGGATTTGGGTTGAATGTTGGTTGGTCTTTTGGTTGTTAAATGTTGTAAGAGATCAAGAGATAAAGAGGCTCTGCAACTGTGTGTGTAGAGGCCCATTGTAGAGAAGAGTCTACAGCTGTGTGTGCATATTGGAACTATTAACCCTACCCATTAATATAAGAACAGTTCCCATGGACATAGCTCTTATCCGGGGGGTGAACCACATAATTACCTGTGTTGTTTGATTTCACCTGTGAGATTGTTTCATGTTCATGTATGTTTACGCTTTTATATGTATTTTCATGTGTATGTTGATGAGAATAATATGCTAAGTGGTGAAACAAACATAATTGAATATGCAAGTGTTAATGAATGTGATAAATGCGTAGTTGCATAGGTAACATTAAATCAACGGAGTGCGTAGTGTGCGTAACTAAAGAAGTGCGCAGTCACATGTATGCACAATTGTATTCTAAGGAGATGCGCAGTAGGTGTGACTTCGCTCAAAGGACCGATTCCATATCTGCGCATCACCAAGGTTACATAAACCTGCTTCTGTAATCACCCCATAACTTCGCCTAAGGTGAGACCTCAAACCGCTCATAGGTTGTTGCCGAAAGGGCCGGTGAAAAGGGTTTTTTTGGGGTCTCTAACAACGCAGAACCCGGGTCATCCTATGAAAGATATAGTGAGCCAACATTATGCATGTGATTAATTTATAAATATGTTTTCTTTAAAAAAAATGATGTGTGTTTAGTTTAGTCATTGTAATGCAAATAGGGCGTTACACCTTCCCTCTAATTCATTTAATGATTGTACTTCCCCATTAGAGAAAACCTCTTCCAAATTTTTATCAAAGAGATATTTTATACCTACTTCCTCTTCTCGAATATTCTTTTGAGAATTATTAGAAAAAGACTTATCCCAACCTTTTAACACCACCTTAAATATTTTAATGTGTCCTCAAATTGTTTCATTGTTGAGTCTCTCTCTTGACTATCTTTAGGAATCCAATTCTTAATGACTAGCTCTCTTAATTTTGGGTGTTCAACCCAAGTGTGACAGAATTTAAGTGGACTAGGGGGATTCCAATCCTCCAACTCCAATTTCAAGAGATTTAGTAAATGATCTAACATCCCCCTCAATACCTACCCAATAATTGATTCTAACCTTGTTGGTGAAGAGATATTTAACCATCAAGAATTAGTCCTATATCTTGGAGATTCCCTCCTTGCCTCTTCTAGTATTGCGTTAGGTAGGGGAAATTTTAACAATTTCTAAGTCAATAAGATGGAGTGTCTCAAATATCTGAGACAAATAATCAACAACCTGATCCCTTCTAGCATTAACCCCCCAAACTTCCCTATGTATTAGAGTTAAGTTTAGATTATAATAACCATAATGTTGAATACTTTCAACTCTTTCCCCAACTCTTTTGCTTTAAGTTCCACCATAATACTTGAAACCAATACTTAGGTGGAAATAGGGTCAAACATTTTATTCCATCCTAAATAATCCCTCCACACAATCCTACAACATCTAGTGTACAAAAAGTCCAATTATTTAAAAAATAAGAGAAAAAATATTGAGCATTCTATCTAGAATACATGGTTTCCTAAAGTAACAAAGTATTAATCTTATAGAATTCAAAGATTCTTCTAGGGGATATTTCCTTGTGGACACTTCCTTCCCCTCTCACACTAAGGGAGAGCACAATCATTGAGGAAAAAGGGGATCAGCCTTCCTTTCTCTAAGGGCCTTATTAATATTCATTTGTTTTCCTTCTCTTACTTATTTTATGTCCTTGCATGTTTCCATTCATAAGAGATTTCCTTTCAACTGTGCTAGTCTGAGGCCAAACCTTTCCCCACCTCATCATATTTCTCCTCGAAATATTTTTTTGAATGTAGTTGATAGCTAGATTTGGGGGGAGGGTTAGGATTAATATTTTTTGGGGATTTAGGAGGAATAGATGAAGCACCCTCCAAACATATTTCCTTGATAAGGATATGGATGTCAGCTTTGGAGTCAGACACAAGTTCGACCATCAAACCACACTCCAAATAAACGATGACATAGAACCTAGAAGGATCCAAACCCCCCACACTAAAATCCTCCTCGTCGTGTTCCCCTACCCTAGGAGAATCAAGAGTAATTGGATTTCCCTCCTTTAGGTTTTATTCAATGTTAATAGGCTCCACAAGTTCCATTGACTTCAGTGGACCACGTCCCTTTCTAGAAAATATAAAGGAGGGAAATGTATAGACATACCTTTAGTAATTGGAAAAATCATCAACTCCGCTTCTATAGGACCTTTTGAAGCAATGCTTATGCATTGGATATCACCATCTCCAATGTCTCTAAATTTTACTTGCTCTGCTTGTGTATTTTATTCATTCATCTTCCTTGGAAATGACAACCTTTGTATTCTCAAATGGACACTCCACCTTCTTTTTACCTGGACTCTATTAGAGGGTATAACACCTTCCTATTGCTCGGACAATTCACACACAATTGACCTACTTCATGACAGATGGTGTAGTGAAATGGAAATTTCCAATAATCGAGTTGCCAATGAAAATTCCATTGTTCTTGTTCAATCTCCATATCAACTAGCAAACCCTCATGAAGATCCCACTCTACTAGGGTTTTAGCACATTTTCTTATATCCTTAGGATCCAACCACTCTTCCTCGAATTCCATGAAATGTCCAATGGAATTACCAACCCTACTCAAAATGTTTTCATCCTAATGGATAAGTGGGAGACCTAGCAAAAGCACTCATATCTTCTGTATATAAGTAGGTCTTGATAGGGATCACCATTAGGTGACCATAGCTTGAAACACACGCTTGACAACCCTTAGAACCATTTCTTTTTCATCACATAAACCACATCATTTTTTCCTCTCAAAACAAAACACAACCAATCATGCATTAAGAAATTGCACCCAAGTATATACCCTAAAACTAGTAACCAATTTTTCGCCAATCAATTCTTAAAGATATCTCACTTCACAATATTCCCCATAAATATTTTGATTACCACTAGATACATCATCTGTTTGACCTCCTCTATCTTTAAATTGTGGCCAACTATCATCTTCACTTTTTCTTTACAAATCCTTATACACTTCCTTATCGAATTTTCAATATGCTTACTCACATATTCAAGAACATAATTCTTTGAATGTTCTTCTCCTCCAACTTTGACATATAACGAATCCCCAACTTTGTCATGCATACCCACATATTCAAGAACAAAACTCCCTGAATATTCTCCTCCTCCAACTTTGACACACAACGGATCCCCAACTTTCTCCTCCTTATCAAGATTAGGACCTTACAATACCTTACCCTTATCTAAAGCATTCTAGACAATTCTATTACCAATCACTTTGAGGCATACACTTAGGAGAGCTTGAGTCTAGAGTAAATTCCCTAGAATTTGAAAGGGATCCAAGTGGTAAAATGTTAGACATAATATTTATCCCTCTCAAAGCATTGAAATTCAAAGCACATGTGGTAGTAAGTGCGATCTCCTTTGGTATCATAGAAATCCTAACCAAATCAAGCCCATCATCAATCACCTTGCCAATTGCTAGATCCAATGGGTTATAATTCTCCACCAAGTCGACCATCTCGATATCCATCACTGCATTGGATCACTCCCATATTTTAAGAATTTCTTCATGTGACAGAAACATTGACCGCAATACCCCCTCATCCTCATTGTTATAATCCACCAGATCGAAATTATGCTCTATGAGAAAAGGTTAAGATAGGTCTGCCATCCTTAGTGTTTCACCCTCCAACTAGTAGAAACCCTAAACATTACCTATGTTCAAAGAACCACAAAGCTAAAAACAAGCCCAAGAGGGTGCTATTTTATGTGCAAGTCAACAATAATGTATCCCAATTTTTTCATGAGAGCAATGGATATGTTTCCCACGAAGAATACGAGGGATAGGGGAATTTGAATTCACCAGATCGATCCTTTTAGCTCCTTCAGTGAAATCCTTAGCAAGATTTCATAATTTGTATTTGCTCTAGCACATGAGATTCATGACCTGGTTTAGCTCTAGTGCATGTGAATCCCCCTCACCAACTTAACAACTTGCAATGTTCAAATAGTTAACTTTGACACAATTTAGCAATAATTTATTAGGGTTTTCAAACGATCAAGTTTGGATTAAGGAGACATCTAAAAATTCAACAATTTGGGTCAAACGACTATTTTATCCCGGAATCTGATGTTTTTTATTTTACAAAATCAAAATTTTATTGTGTTTTAATCGTGATTTTTTTTATAAAAATGGATTTGGCACACTTAGAAACCCTTGGGGCACCCAAAATTCCATACCTTGACAGTTGCAATTTGGATTTTGAAAATTCTTGACAGATTTTTTCAAAATCGTGCAGGAAAAATTTGCCTATTCCAACCCAAATCATAAATTCACGAGGCCTACTCTAATAATTGTTTTGATATGTTGATATACATGGTGCCTACAATAACATATTTGTGTTTTTTCCTCGTGTGATCAATTTTCGATCTAACATTATGTTTGTCATGTAATCAAACACATACATCTACTTTATCAAAATCCTCCATGTGACTATATTCTTCTATTATTTAGTTTGATTCAAATATTACTTAATTAAATAATACAAATACAATTTAAAAAAAATATATAAAATTATTCAAATAGTAAGTAGTTTACTTTAAAAATAATACAAAATATCATTTAAAAAAAATAAAAATCCTCCATGTAATTATATTTTTATATTATTTACTTTAATTCAAATATTAATGAGTTGACTTCACAAATAATAAAAATACAATTATGAAGGAGTTTATGGATAGAATTATGAAGGAAAGATGCTCAGATTGTGGCATCTTTATGATTGTATATGATGTTGAAGAAAGTAACTTTGACATAGAATTAAAAACACATATGATATATTTAGTGGTATTCAACTATATTGGTTTTTTATAAAATAAATGGAATATAGATATTTTATGAAGGAGTTTATGGATAGAATCATGAAGGAAAGATGCTTCAGATTGTGACATCTTTATGATTGTATATGTTTTTTTTTTTAAGAAAGTAACTTTGACATAAAATTAAAAACAAATATGATATATTTAGTGGTATTCAAATATGTTGGTTTTTTATAAAATAAATGGAATATAGATATTTTATGAAGGAGATTATGAATAGGATCATGAAGGGAAGATGTTTCAAATTGTGGCATCTTTATGATTGTATATGATTTTGAAGAAAGCAATTTTGACCTAGAATTAAAAACAAATATGAAATATTTAGTGGTATTCAAATTTTGTAAAAAAATATTATTAAAAAATACAATTTCGTACCAATTATGTTTTCATTGCATAATAAGCTTTCCAAGGTTGTGCAAATTATAAATTCACCATATAAGCAAATTGTGAATGAAAGAATAATTTTCCGAAAGGTGTCAAATGCATATCTAGTTGGCCAGATGTCTTAATCATCTCATTTAATTTAGGAACGTCTTTGTGAAGTATATTACCGCTACCTTCGTATCTACGACTTAACCTGTTCGGACTTCTATCAACCTCGTCACTGTCAGCAGCCAGCTGTCTCGTGTGGTCCTCCTGAACCTATCTATATCTATATATACATATGTTGGGAATGCCTTCAACCTTTATCTTTCTGTGTGTCGTTACTGCAGAGCAGTCGCACGATGAGACACGGAAGACATGAAGTTTTGGAGCCGAAGAAGCGAGAAATAGAGGTGATGATCATTTCCGCTGAAGATCTGAAAGATGTTAAGAAAATCGGCAAGATGAGATGTTACGCAGTTGCATACATCGACCCGGAGCACAAGGCCTCCACCCGCATCGACCAGGACGGGGGAATAAACCCCACCTGGAACCAGAAGCTTGTCCTTACTGCAGACGACGAGCTCCTCTCCAATGTATTGGCGGCCATTACGGTGGAGATTTACAGCTACAGTCATATCAGGGACAAGCTGGTGGGCACGGCTAGGATCCTCATTTCCGACCTTCTGAAGGGAGGAGACCCCACGAATCCCTCCGACAACCCCATTCAGTGCATTGCTGTTCAAGTCAGGAGACCCTCCGGTCGTCCTCAGGGCATTCTGAACATCTGGGTTCCTCCCACCGGCAGGTTTCTTTTGCACAGGTCTTCTCTTTCCTTCAGCAGGAAGGATGCCGAGATTACTCCTTCGGAACAGGATGCAGTACAGAACGGCGGCGCTCCGGAAGCAAACGAAAAAGAAATAGAAAAGGAGGAACTACATATACACAGCAGCCCCAGCCCCGAATGGTCCAGTGCCAGTGATGCTTCTCCCCCTCGTTCTCATCTTCCTCCTCCTATTTCCCCTACCAAACTGCAAGATGAATGATGTTCACGCGTCTGTCTTGTACTATATTCCTGTTCTGTATTTTGTTATATGCATTGTCTGCGTGTAATATCTGTATTTTGTTATATGCATTGTCTGCGTGTAATATCTGTATACAGCTAGCTCCTCTGAGGGCCGGCCTTCTTGTATTTTGTTATATGCATCGTCTGCATGTAATATCTGTATACAGCTCCTCTGAGGGCCGGCCTCCTTGCCATCATGTTTCAGGAACGAGGGTTTCATAACTAAATGCTTCTTTGTAAACTCAGTTTATCTCTTTTCTATTTCTGGGCTAAGTTTGACAATGGGAGATGATAAATTGTTGTTTGATCCGCATTAGCATTCTCTGGCACTGACATAAATGACGTGGGTTTTTACATTATTTTCCTTCTGTATGTGAACCAGCTGAAGAATCGGTGTTACCTATATTGTTGGGAGGTCCTTTTTTCCGTCGCACCCGTTGCAGTTTGACAGGCTGTCAGAAAAGATCCGTTAAACTACCTTCTTACAGCAGTTTGACAGGCTGTCAGAAAGTCCTTTGTGGATTATCTTAAATTACCTTCTTACATCCAACTGAGGATTCATGGCCTTTTTGTAAGTGTAAGGCCATATCACTTTCATTTTAAGAAGGAAAATATTTGTTGTTTAAAGCTTTTGGCACATTATATAGTTTTGGTTAGTTAATATATAAAATTTTATTTGTTTAGTTAGTTTTAATAGATGTTTTTTTTAATGTAAAAGTAATTTGTTAAAAATGGTTAAGGGTTTGCGCTGGGCTCTAACTACATTCATAAGCACATAAATTATTATTAACATAAACACAAAAAGTGTGTATTTATAATATGAGCATATATTTGTAAATTTGTTTTAATTTATTATGTTTATAGTGAAAAAGCCATAGTAAGGTTATCTAATTTGTTAAAAATTGTTAAGGACTTGCACTGGGCTCTAACCACATTCATAAGCACATAAATTATTACGAACATAAACACAAGCTAACTACAATGTATTATGGAAGAGACTTAAACATGGAGAAGGTAATATCTAACATCTTGCTTTCATTGAGCTAATAAACTACTATTAACATAAAAATTTATTTAATAAAAACAAAATCAACTCTCAAACTTATTTTCCATTATTCAACTAATTTGACTTCCTAAATCATACTTTATCTGATGTTACAAAAAAACTCCCTAAATCATACTTTATATGATGCTACAAAAAGATAAACTCTCTTGAATCCAACTTTTAAATCTCCACCCATCTACGAACCATTTAATCTCTCTATTTTTTAAAACCTTATTAATTAAAAGTTTTAATTAAGATGAGTTGTTGTTTTAAACAATTTTCCTTAACATTAAAAGATGATCTTCAAACAATTATTTTGTAACAAACTTGATTCCTTTATATAATTGTAATTTTTTCCTCTATATAATTGTAAACCACATTATTTTTAAGCACCAACAAATTACTAATAACCTTTTATGTTTTCCTCTATATAATTGTAAACCACATTATTTTTAAGCACCAACAAATTACTAATAACCTTATGTTGACTGAATGGTCTAAGTCTTAAAACACTTTGGTTATCTCTATATAATTGTAAACCACATTATTTCTAAGCACCAACCAAATACTAACAACCTTCTATGTTGACCGAATGGTCCAAGTCTTAAAACACTCCATTTATCTTTTTCATGCTCGGTTAAATAACGTGTACTTAACGTTATTGAGATGATTTATATACAATAAACTTGGCAAAGGGTATCAATTTAAATTTTGTAGGGTTTGAATGGAAGAACTTCGATGTTTTCTTTCATTTTATATTAAAATATTTATAAATTTGAATTGAAGAAGTTATATATTCTTCTTGTTTTTTGGTTGAATTAAAAGATCTTCGATACTTAGTCATATATATTTTAATTTTTTTCACTAACTTAAGGGTATTGGATTTTTCCTAAAACTCAATGTGTTAAAATGATATTTCATCTTTGTGAGACTATGAGCGTTGAGGATAAAAAGCACTTGCTCTTAAATTGCCCTACTTACACCCACATAAAATCTAGGTTTCAAGATTTTTGTTACAATACAAACCTGCCCAACCTTCATCTCATAAAAATTATAGTAATTTAAGAACCCTCCTCTCTTTGGGTTTAGTGTCATCATCATCATTAAGACCATTAAAATTTAAAAAGTTTTTGAATTTTTTTTACCTGAAAAGAAAAAGTATCTAAATATTCATTAGTTTGAATTAAATATTACATATATATGTCTCGTAACACAAGCATTACATAAATTTTAAATCTATTACTCCAATTGGAGCTCTCCTCTAGTCTAACATACTTGACAAAACTATACTATAAAGCTTACTTTCTCTTCTAATTATAGACAATTCTGTAACTAGTCAAAATGCTTTGTTATTGAAAGTACTATTCTAATATATCAACTATTTAATTCAAACAAACAACATATCACATTTTAGCTATCTTTCGAGTATGAATGGAAAAATAAATTTTGCATATTTTTTACACTCTTCAATTATATTGTTTAAAACGCAAAAAGAATATCGAACATCCAAATACTTGTAAAGTGCCTTGGAAAATCACATAATTATTAACCAATTCCTGAAAGTAGAGGACTCCTCCCTCCTTCCCAATCACTAGCTTTGAAAGAGAGTTAGCTTCCTCATTTAATTCCCTATAAACACGAGAAAATTGAAGATTATGAAAGGAAGATTTGAGCTATCTAATCCTTTCCAACCAATGGTCTAGTAAAGCCACCTATAGGGTTACTTTACATTTTCCTATTCTATAAGTACTTTTGAATCTCCATACACATGAAGATTTGAAATTTCTTTTTGTAGTACAATGTATAATAAACCACACACCACACATTGCTAATACTTCTCCCCTTGTATTAGTGCCACTTCCACATCCCATCCACTCTTTAAAAATGTTAGATCCTCTAATTCTAATTAATGTACCAACTTTAGATTTATCATTTCAAGTTGTCCCATCAAAATATCCTATAGAAATGTCAACAAAAAAAATTCAAATTAACAATATTTTAAAAAATTTAATTTTTAGTTCTTTGTAGTATTCCTGGAAGATACTAATAACATTTGAGTTGACTCTAAGTAAGTTTTTTGGAGTATCTTATAAAAAAAATGTATGAATCCAAACACCACATTTTATAAAGATGAATAATTCTTTTGAATTTATATTTTAAATTGTTTTATGAATATTGTTTAAAAACGTTTTTGAATTTATATTATAAATTGATTTTTATATATATATATATATATATATATATATTTTTTTTTTTTTTTTCAAGTGTATTATAATTTTTTTAATAAATATTTTGACTTATTATTATTTTTATTAAATTGGATAAAATAAACCAATTTAAATGTTATTTGATTTAATGATTAAAAAAAGGAAATTTTGGATGGATATAAAAACCATCGATATCTTTATAAATATAAAGGAACTATAACATGAAACTTTCATCCAATAAAATTATAACAAATATTTAAATTTCTCCCAAATTTTAATATATTTAATTAATTAAAAAAAATATGTTATTAAATTCAAATAAAACTATATTTTTCAATCCACTTTATGTCCAATAGATATCATAAGAAAAATTTTCAGCAATAATAGGTAAATCAAATAGACTAAGTTCATGAAAAATTTTGGTCAAAACTTACAATCTTTTAATGTTCACACCGTGTGGAAACTAAGGAACAACTTGGAAAAATTCCACACATTCTTTCATGTATGTTATAAGACAAAGTGCTTTAGGTAAAAGTTGCTAAGATCGTAATATTTTTGAAAGTGGATGGAATCTATCGAGACTAGGGATCCCAAGTCATCATATTGGTTCTAACTTAAGCATTGGCCTACTAAGGTCTTCTTTAAATATTTAAGTATTAAACAAGTGACAAAATCACAAGTTTCATTTAAGATATAAGGTGGATGAGTAATGGGGCTTTATTCTTCTACAAAGTAAAATGTTGACTATGTAGGACAATGCATTTGAGGACCCAACAATGAGAGGAAATTTGAACAATGGTCTCGGCTAGGTTTTAGCAGTGATGCAGGGATTCTGGAGGCTCAACGGTCTTGGAGGTGACATGAAAGATCCGTGGGAAGAGCTAAGCAGTGAGGTAGAGCTCCTACTTGATCTAGGGGATGACGAGGTATGGGCTAAGGAAGGTCTCTTCCGGTCATATGAGGAGTACAAAGAGTTGTTACATCAAGTGAGGTTTTCCAAAGGAAGTAACGAGTGTCGGGATTTTTTGTCAACTGAGGTAATATCTTTGCATATTGATGACACAGAAAGGGGGTTTAGTAGTGTAGTCTAGTTGGTGGATGATTTGTTTGAGTGGGAAGTGTCAAATGGTTCTTTCTAGAAAGAGTAGAAGTATTTGGGAGTAGTTATGACTGAGCAAATTGTGGTGTGATTGTGGTAAGGAACCTCATCTCAAGCCCCAGTGGTGTCAAATATTTTAGACCTAGAAGCTCAGGGGACAAAACCCTTAGATCTGAGCTAGATGTTAAATATATCGCTAGTGGAACCCAGTGGTGTACCCTAACGGGAAGCACACAAAAAGAAAAGGTCTAGAAGGCTTGTTCGGAAGAGGAAAATATGGTGTTGGGGAGGGACGTGGGTTTGGGGGGAGTAGCTAAGAAAGTACCATGCTAGCCCTAGTCGAAAAGTTTGGTTATTGGTCTATGCATAATAAGGATATAAATTGGTGGATTGAAACAAATTGGAAGCCAATTTTGGGGTGTATGTCAAGGATTTCGGTGTTGATAAAGAGTTGGTTATGTTTAAATTTTGCTTCTAAGGAGGACACATCAATGATTCTGGAAGGCACATGGATTTACGAGAACGTAAACTCAAAGATTAAAAGATTGGGGCATAGATTTGACCCAGCCAAGGAGAGAATCCTTCTTCGCTACCTTTGGGTGCTCTTACAAGGGTTCCCGATAGAACTTTTGTATCACGAGGCATTCGTTGCAGTTGGAAATAACACGTGGATATTTTTACATGTGGAGGATTAATTGTTTTTTGGTAAGGATAAGTGTATGGGTCAGATGTTGGTAGAGATTGACATCAGGCATGGGTTGTTGGCTGAATTGGATATTGAATAGTGTGGGAAGTCATTTGTGCAGATATTAGATAATTGGTGGATCCTGTTTCGGTGCTCTTATTGCAAGGAGGTGGGACACGTAAAGGTTAATTTCCTCGAGGAATCTTCAGAGACCTTTTTAGATTTAGAAAGAGACTTAATTGTAAGCAAATAATCTCTCTCAAATCCAGAGACGACGCTGGTGTCTTCTGGCTACGATCTGAGGGTGAACTGTTAGCCTCTTCATTCGCTCGAATGTCATTCTGGTTAAGCTATTGAAGATTCCCCCCTCTATTTTCTCCTCTTTAAATTAGCAGGATTCAAATCCTATTAAAATTTGGACATTTTCTGGTATTGGGAATTCCTTGAGGTGGTGTGATTATGGGATTAACATCCCTATGGGGGGGAGGTCAGAAGGATCTAAGGAAATTGAGGGAGCATTTATTTGCAGTCCTGTCCTTAGAAAGCCCCTATTTTACCTCAAATATTTGGGTCCTGTTGAGCCCCTGTGGCAAATATTTCATCTTGTTTACCTTTTCTGGGGATTTAGAAGAGTTAGTAGTGGGTTCAGGTTCTTTGGAAATTTCTAGTTCTATGAAAGCTAGGGATGTTATTATCTCAAAGTTTGATAGTGTTGGGGGAATTGTGTTCTCTAGACAGTGGATTTGAAGAGACTTGGGTTAAGGTGTCTTCTAGTCTAGGTGTGAATATTACTACAAATTATGAGGGTCTTATGTAGTTGGAAGAAATGTTGTGCTCCGCCCTTATCCATCTATATAAGGATATCTTAAAAAATTCCCCACTTCAATATTTTTTTGGTACCTATCTCAGGAAATATATATCAGTGAAGGGGGGTACTTTTGAAAATGGTGATCCTATGAATGACCTTAGGGGGTATGTGTAGGCTGGCATTAGTGGTGTGAAGGGGGCTATTAGAGGGGGTTTGGATTCTAGTTATTCGCCTGTTAATACTGATATCTCAAAAAATTTGTTGATGGATGGATCCATTGGGAATGTTTCTTCTAAAATTAATTTGGTTGGTCAAAGAGAACTTAGAGAACAGAAGGCCCTTGCTTGGGGTAAAAATGATTATGATTTCCTTAAATGTCAGGGGTGTGAGGGGCCACACAAAAGAACTTGACCTTTTTTGTTTGCTAGAGAAGGTTCATCTAGATGTGTTCGTGGTACAAAAGCAATGGCGTGTGGCCTAAAATCAAGGGAGGTCTTTGTGAAACTCTTAGTGGATTGGGAGATGTTCTTAATTGATGCTAATGGTCAACCGAGGGGGATTATTTTAGCTTTGAACCCCTAGAGGACTAAATTTGCTCCCTTCCTGTCTTCTGCATGGATTTTGTTGGAAGGGAACTCAATAGATTTGACTCATAATATTAAGTTGGTTAATTTCTATGGACCTTACTCAAACAAGCAAGATTTTTGGGATGAAGTTTTGTAAGACAAAATTTGGGGTCAGCAAAATTTGATCATCAAAGGGGATTTGAATTTCACTACTTCTACAAGGAAGAAATGGATAGATCATCCTTGTCTTGACTCTTTGGTGGATTATTTTAACCATATTTTTCGTGTTGTTGAGTTATTGTATGTGGTGCCAGTTTCTTTTCTACCAAAATGGAGAAATGATCATCCTGGTTTAGATGGTATAGCTAAACAATGTGAGAGGTTCTATATCTCTAAAAAATTGGTGCTGATTGTTGGCCGCTTAAAGACCTTGGATAGTTAATATAGGTATATTTGATCATATGCCTATAGTTCTTCAACTGGAAGGAAGAAATGAGAAGCCTCTCTATCCTTTTAAATATAATCACGTTTGGAACAAATACCATGATTTTGTATCTTTAATCAAAGAGTAGTGGGTGACTATGGGCCAGTGGGAGGACACATTAACAATGCAATTGTTGGTTACTAAGCTAAAAAATGTGAAATCGACAGTTATTAGTTGGGGAAAACGGAAGAAAAAAGAATTGAAGGAATAACTACTAAAGCTCGAAGGGGATATTGATAATCTTTATCTAAGAAATTATTCAAGTGTTCATTCAGTGGAGGAAAAATCAGGGTTGATCTCCTTGGAAGAGAGGAGACTAAATTTTAAGAATTGATTAAGAATCATGGATGCTTAAGAGTAGGGTTGTGTGGATTGCACAAGGCGACCACAACACTAAGTTCTTCCATAGGTTTGCGGAGCACCAGAGGAATATAAACTCCATCTAGGATATTACTGATGAGGATGAGAGTGTTATTTATGATCAAAGGATCATAGAGGAAGTTGTTGTCTCTCATTTTAAAAATCTATTCAAGAATCCTGGGGATATATCCATTGTTGATCAACTAAAGGTACTTCAGAATTATCCTCGTTTCTTCTTAGAAGAAGAAGGGATCCACATTGCCGATCTGGAAGTTAGAAGGATTCTATCTACCTTTGCAAAGTTGAAAATCCCTGGTCCAAATGGGTGGACCATAGAAATTTTCCTGTAGTTTTTCAATATTCTAGGACCGGATTTGTTGGTCACTGTAGAGGAGTCCAAGTTAAAAGGAAAGGTGACCAGTGCTATGAATGTTACATTTATTGCACTAATCCAGAAGAGCTCGAAGCCTCGATGTTATCTAAGTTCATTTCTAAGGAACGATTTGGTTTTTTAGAGAATAGGTAGATTATGGATGCAGTTGGAGTGGCTCGGGAGTGCCTCCATAATATAAAGAAAAAAAATTGAAGCCTTTGATCCTGAAATTGGATTTAGTTAAGGCATATGATCGAGTCAGCTGGTATTTCCTTCGTCTGGTGTTGCTTCAGATCAGTGTCGACATGGAAGCCACAAATTGGATTATGGGATGCATGTGTTCAACAAATTTCGTTGTCCTTATTAATGGGTCTCCTATTGGTTTCTTTCAAAGTTATAGAGGACTCCGGCAAGGATGCCCCTTTTCTCCTCTTTTATTTTTATTAATTGTGGAAGCCCTCCGCATGTTGATTGATAAAGCTAAGATTGAAAGTAAATTGGCAAAGGTTGAATTTCAACTATTCTTAGAATCATTCATCTTTTATTTTTAGATGATGTTCTATTGTTTGATAAAGTATCTCAGGATGAATGGCAGGTTTATAACGATATGTTGGATTTGTTTTGTGCTGCTACTGGAATGGTCACTAGTGAATTGAAGTATTGTTTCTTAGAAAATGGTGTAGACCAGGATTCTCTAGTTAAAGTTGGTTTTTTTTCCTTTGAAACTAAATCTCTGGATGTAGGTATGAAGTACCTTGCATAGTTCTTAAAGCCTAACAATTATGTTGTTATTGATTGGTTGTGTCGTTTGGCTAATTTAGAAAAAAAATTAGCAATTGGAGCTACATGTGGCTTTCATTGGGGGGAAGGTTAATTATTTTTAAGGATGTGCATGAGAACTTACCTAATTATTGGTTATTTTTAGCCAAAATCCTGAAGCCAATATTGGATAAGATTAGAAAAATAATCTTCAGCTTCTTATGGACTGATAACAAGTAGCAGGAAGGAATTCATTTAATAATATGGGATAGACTATCCAGGCCTAAAAATCTTGACGGATGGAGGATAAAAATGTTCATTATTTCAGCCAAGCATTAGCGGCAAAAAACCTTTATAGGGGTTTGTTTTCATCTAGGATGTGGAGTGTGTTCTTCAAGAAAAAGTACCTCAAGCACTATTCATTGATTGATTGGATCAAATCATCAAACAAGAAGGTTACAGGTGCCTCCAATTTCTAGATTTGTTTGATTAATTAGTCCCATGTTTTGGGTGAAAGGATGTCTTGGAAGTTGAGGAATGGAAGCAATATTAGATTGGAGAAGACCCATATGTAGGGGGTGATGGTTTTTATCAGTTGTTTGCAAGATTTGTTTCTCATATTAGGTCAAGAGGACTGTTTCATTTAGCTCAGGTGAAATCTGTCGAGTTTGATGCTTTGGGAGAACATAACTGGTTTCAAGTGGATTAATTTGGGCTTCAAAGGCCTTTTATTAAGAAATGGGAAAATTTATGGTTGGGATTGCAGAGATGTGGCATTCATCTTAATGAAGAGGAGGATCAGCTAGTCTGGTCTTGGAATGTGAAGAATGTGTCGGTAAGTGCCAAAATTGCCTATGAAGATATTATCAGTTCTAATCAAATTGTGGAGCTTAAATGGTGATATTCTTATTTGTGGAAATGGAACATTCTTATAAGAATTAAACTTTTCTATTGGTTGGATTTAGAACAGAGGATTTTAACTTGGGATAATTGGATCAAAAGAATTGGGTAAGGACCTCGTATTTGTACCCTTTGTAAAAAAGAAGCAGTCCATAGATCATCTCTTGATACATTGTTCTCTTACTCAACAGGTTTGGCAATTGGTCAAGATTGAATTTAATATTGTACAACAATGGAACCAACTAACTTTGAAAGATTGTGTTTAGAATTGGGTCCAAGGTGATTTTAGTTGGAAGGAAGTGCCTACTTATATTTATTGGGAAGTTTGGAAGCAAAGAAATGGTGCTTTATTCGAAGGGATCGTTACGTATGTGATGGAAGTTAGTGTTAGATCTATTGGAGGATACCTGGAGAGCCATAAGGATAGGGAGGGAGGTTAGTTATATTTAGATAATATGGTTAGATGGGATAGAGTCCCTTCTTTCATAAATGATTTTCCAATTGGATATTTTGATGAGGATTCTCTGGAGGATGGTTTAAAGTGTGGTGTTGGTGTTTTCTTAAAACAAGATAAGTCCTTTGATATTAACCTCAAGTTTAATATTGGTAGGGGGGATAATACTATAGGGGAGCTTCTTGCTCTTTGGGGGCTCTTATTTTTTGATCATTTCTTACATATTCCTTGTCTTCAATTTGCAGGGGACTCCAAAATAGTGATCAGGTGGGCCCTTCAAAAAATCCAGTTGTAGGTGGTCTCCTTAGAAGGATGGAAGAAGAAGGTCAGAGGTCTACAGGGACATTTTTAGGAGGTTACTTTCTAGCATATTTTTAGGGAGTTTAATAAAAATGCAGATGTTCTTTCAAAATAGTTATTGGGGATGCCTAAAGGGCATATATTTTTTGAGTTGTTAAAAGGCTCGTAGATATGCTCTGGTGGCTTGATTCCTATTTATTGATGCACAATAATTGGTAGTATTGTTTTATGGTTTTGTCAAGCATGAGTGATAGATTGGGGGAGGGTTTATAGTTTTTGTATTGATGAAGGGTTATATGGACTATTGTTTTCGATTTGGTTTCTTCCCTATAATGTAGGTTGGTCAATGGATTATATAGTTATTTGAGTTTTTTTGGTTTTAGATGGATTGGAGGAAGCAAGGCTTGTTTATGAATTTTTTTAATGTCACTATACAAAATTTGTATACTTAATTCAAGTATAGTTCTTTTTTATGTTGAAAAAAAATTAGACTTAAATCATAAGAATATAATAGAGATGACTAGGAGGCAAGGTTGGAATTTGTATTCATCTTTTCCCATCATATAATTTTTTTTTACTTTTTGATTCCTATACTCACCGTCAAAGAATGTGTTGTCCAAAATTTTGGCCTTCAAGAATGAAGTTTCGATGAGAAATTAACCCTTCTATAATGAAGTTATAATTAAAAAATTACCCTTCCATAATGAAGTTTTAAATTAAAAACTACTCAGCCAAAACACAAATCCATCTGGCCTCAGCCCGAGACTAGTTTTTATCCCCCATCCAGCAAAATATTTAGTCTTTAAAGCTCTATTCCCCTACTTTTTCAAAACAGAAAAGGTCGATCTTTCATTACCCACTAGTAAGAGAATAGTTGTCATGTCCCCATCTAGACCCTATCACTTTAACATTTTAAATGATGTAATATTGTTATGAAATTGTGGTGAGGAGCTCAAGGCCAAGGCCCCGCCATCGATTTATTGATGCATATGGTTTGCGTGCTAGCCAGGCACATTGGAACTTCAACATCATGTAATATGCATTTTAATAAAAATACCCACAACTAGCTATGCAATGCAACAAAGAGATGGGGGCATGATTTCACAAGGAATTGCGAGGGAAAACATTCAAACCCTTGAGCCAATCAGGTCAAGCCAAGTGTCAATGAGAGAACCCATCAAACCCTCAACTAACCATTTTGTACCCAACCATTGATTTCTCCCAAGAGTTGGTTGAGGTAGTTAATTCCTTGGGAATGGAGAGGTATGGCTGTCCAAATTCGGGTATGGGCAAGCCACCCTTCATGGAAAATCATGTTTGTCTCCTTGGGCAAGAAAAGAGCCATGAAATTTCTCTCTAAGCCATTATGCAACCATCAGTCTTGCTCCCTCACACAGCTCTAGCTGCCTGGGCATTTTCCTCCACGGTTTTTTTTGGGTTCCCCTTCATCTTTTACTTAGGAAGGGGCGTTTTTGTGTTGATTACCAGTGGGGAAGAGAACAACATGTTTTTGGGTCTTCCTGGAGGTCGTTTAGGCCATTGGAAATGATCATAACCAGTGGGGAGAAATCGGTTTTACTCCCTGGGGTTGAAATCGAATTACTCTTTCCACAGTCTGTTTTAGTGAGCCACGATTTGGGAAAAACCCATGGACCCTGTTTTGTAAAATACCCTTGTTGTAAATGGTATCTATGCCCAATGTTTGTGCTTGCTGTGTGAGAAATGAGAATGTTGGGGTATGGGATTTGGGTATCCATTGCTTTGGCTTGAGCTTGAGAATAAGCATCCCTGGTTCAAATGTAGCCTGATAAACCCAGCTGTGGACTGGCTTGGCTGAGATGAAATGAGTAATTGGCAGTGAATGAGCTGGAATGTTCCCTTTCCTTGTGAGAACCATGCCCATCTTGGGCGTGGCCTTCGGACGGACTCAGTATAAGCTGTCGAAGAGCCTATGGTTGGGTGGAACATTGCAGCGACATATCTAGTTGCTTGGGACAATTGCACAATGAAGATAAGTGTTTTTTGTTTACGTATTTACTTCTGCAATGCATTAATTTGCTGACTGTTTTGATATGCTGGATGGGCATGAATTGTGTGTGTGGATTAGTTTTGATTCCGCTGTGCATATTGCCTAATTTGTATCTGCACACCAATGTTTTTATTCATATGATGCTAATGACTGGGCTGAATTTTATGAAAAGCCCCACAGATTGCCATCATGTTCCCTCCCTTTCCTTGGATGGATGGGTGGGTACGTGACAGATGGTATCAGAGCTGCTGGTTGCAGCATTAGGCCTTCATGGGCTACCTGTCACAACTTGCAGAGGTACGCATGCTTCCTGCCCAGCATAGACTGTTAAGAAAAATTTCAAAATTTATCAAAAAAATTTCTATGTATCTATGAGTTTTCTGCCAAAAAAACTGAGCCGGCGGAAAAACTCGGTGAGTTCGACCGCAACGGTGGAAGGACTCGGCAAGTTGTTCCGCAATGTGGCAGGAAATCAATAAGTTTGCTGAAACTATGGAAGAACTTAGCAAGTTGTTCCGCAACGGTGAAAGAACTTGGCAAGTTGGCCCAAAGTTGCGGAAGTGCCCAGGGAAAGGAAGAAAAATTTCAAAAAAATTTCTAAGTGTTTTTGGCAGCCGGACTCGGCAAGTTGGCCTGAAACTGCGGAAGGACTCGACAAGTCATTCCACAACGCGGCAAAACAAATCAATAAGTTCAGCGGAAAGATGGAAAAATTTTAGAAGGAAAAGCTGAGTTCGATCGGAAGAACTCGGCAAGTCACCCCGCAACGGCGGAAGGACTCAGCGAGTTGGTCCGAAAAACTTTCTAAGTGTTTTCGACGTCAAAGAAGAAATTTCGAAAGAACTTGGCGAGCTGCTCCGAAACAGCGGGAGAACTCGGCAAGTTGCTTTGAAACAACGGGAGAACTCAGCAAGATGGTCCGAAACGGCGGAAGGTTTTTCTAAGTATTTTTCGGCGTCTAAGAGAAAATTTCGGAAGAACTCGGCAAGTCGCCCCGCAACGGCGGAAGGACTTAGCAAGTTGGTCCGCAACGGATCAGAAGGGAAAAACTGAGTCTTCAACTGGAAGAAATGGGCGAATTGGCCCGAAACAGGTCAGAAGAACTCGCTGAGTTGCTCCGAAACAAGGAATTTCAACCATTTTTCAGAGAGATTTTTTCAGGCGCCGAAAGTTGAAAAATGCCATGGAACTTGTGCACTAGATTGTGCGAAATTGAAGGATTTACAAAAAAAAAAAAATGAGGGCACTGCCCTCGACCCGCCATGCAGTGGCATTTGGAAGCCACAAGGGAGCAAGCCCCCTTGACCCTCGTCGTCCCCCGGAAGACAGTCGTTGAAAGTGTGAAATGCATTCTTGGGATGAGAAGCAAGAATTGCATAGAAGGTTGTAGAGAGTAATTGGCTGTAATATGAATTGCAAAAGAGCAATGGGAGCAGCAAGACAACGTTGATAAGAGGGAAACCTCTCACCTTAACTATTTCTGTTATAGCATAGGAATTTCATGCTTGAAAAGTAGCAACTAAGGATGTTTTACATTTGTATTAAATTGCTACTTGGTGAGAAATGATAGCTAATGATTCTTTGCGTGCTTGGTAGGGAAGCCAAGAAAAGGATCAACTATGACGTGGAGAAGGGACCCCATGTCATGCTTGGAAAGGGATATTTCCTTAACTCCGCTATAATTGCTATTGTTTTTGTATTTTACAAGTTTTATATGCATAGAAGCCATGGCATAGGAATGCTGGAAATGCAAAACGTATAGATAGATGGCATATTGCACAAGTGCATGTGGAAATGTTTTTGCATGTATATGATATTGCATATTGGTAAAAAGTGAGGATTTACATATGCAATAAGCCACTTAAGATCAAATGATGGTGGTTGCTAATAATTAGTCATGTTCACATTGGTTGTAGGACCAAAGACAACCGAAGCATGGCTAAGGATGTGGATGATGATTGTTGCATACAACCTTATGAAGAGAGGATGGTGCAACAAATCTGTGAACATGATGTTGGCAAAAGGACGGAGTAGCCTTGGTAAGAGGCCAACTGATCAGGTAACATCAAGCGATGTTAATGACAACAATGCAGGTAATGGTTATTTATGCTTAGTTGCATGAATGTTGAAGGAGGATTTGGTAAGATCCCTTCAACTACAGTTAAACTATGTGATTTGGTTTGCATGTGGTATTGAGTGCCTAAATGTGAATGTCAACCTACCAAGTATGGTGAGGTATGAGGTAGTAAGGGCAAGGAACCGTCTACCATATGACTGTTTTAAATACTAGAATGCATTCATAGGGGATTATATCATGCCATCTGTGTATGTCGGTTGTGAGTTTACAACCAAAGCAAGTGAGGACTTATGGTCCTATCATGGAAGTGCATGCTATGTGGGGAAGACATGGTTAGGCCATAATATGTTTGAAGGCATGATATTTGTGAATTAAGGCAAGGTTGCATTGAGGGGATGTGCATTAAAAATATTTTGTACAATCTCATGGTTATGCACGAAATGGTGATCTATTGAATGAGTTGCTATGAATGCAGGAGAAGGACTGCATGAAGAAGGTAGACATGTGATGGGCTACTAGAGCACTCTGTTGGAAGGACAGAGCTACATGGAATATGAAGTAATGAGTATTTACAGTTATTTAAATTGCATGGATAGTGTGACTATGTCTTGCAATTTTATTGTGATAATGATGCATATATAGAAATGTATATATTTCATTGCATTTCAAATGTTAAATAGCTGAAGGTGTTTGAATTATTGAGTATTATAATTCTGAGATCACTTCAATGACTGTTATGGCAATGAATGATTATGTGCATAGATACTCACAACATGGTTGGCTGATTGAAGTTTCAGTTTTCAGGTAGAAAAGTCTTGCGTATGGCAATGAGGATAAGTCCATAGTAAAGACCGAGATCTACCATGTGCAGAAGCCAAAGGTTATGAGAAGGTTCTCATGGTTGTAATTTATGCATGAAACAAATCTGAAAATTGTCTGGTTTAAGTTTATGAGAATAGTCTCATAGTTGCAAATCTAATTTCTGTAGGAAAACATATTTACAAATTTTAGATTTGAGAAATTACTTATAATTGCTAATGACTGTTTGGCTTATATAGAATTGTGTCAGGAGGACATGTTGTAGGTGGATGTTCAGGTATGGTAGCAAGGGTGAAACCATAATGGACAGAGTGATACCACTTACGAGAGCCAAACAATATGAGGATAGCCTCATTGCTAAGCAAATCAATTTCTGTAGGAGACAGAATTGTAAATTCATGTTGAATTTAATTATTAATGCCATTGATTGATTATGAAGCGATCAGATTTGAAATTATTGTTAAATGTTGCTGACTGTTTGGCTATTTGATAAGTGTGCCAGGATGACACATTGCAGGAAGACCATGTGTGATGGCCTGCAGAAGCCAAACTAGATGGGAAGGATCCCATGATTTGGAAATGGGTTTTGGGTGAAACGCCATTGTAAATGGTGATAATGTCTGAACCGAACTGCATGTTGGTAAACCATGTGAGTGAGACAATGAAATTATGCCAAGAAGGCATGTCTGGGTTATGGAACCTGAAAATATTGGGGGTGGCAAACCGAAGGACTGTTGACTCAGAGAAGGGAGCCCCCATTCTTCCCAAATGAAAAAAATATACATCTGTGAAACGAATGAGTATTCGGTAACCCTAACTGAGGATATACATGTCTGGTTATTAGATTTAATATGCAGAGCATGTTTTATTATTTCAGACTGCTTGAGTATGATTAGGGCCTACATGGCGCACATCGGAAAGGGATGCATACCTTTCGGGTGATGGGTTATGTTAGGGTTTTCAATATTGACTACACCCTAAGGGAATGGACACATTCTTGGTGTTTCAATACTTGATAGTGAATGTTATTAAATATGGTTACAATTTTAGAGAAACAATACTGATGAGTTTGCTTATCCTTCTTGTGCTATCAGCTTACACAGATGCAATTTGGTGTTGCATGTAAGAGGAAAAGTGAAGAAAGGGTGCTCAAGAGGACTGTATGGGCAGTGGTAACCTTTCTACACTCACACTAAAGGACACTAGAAGAGATGGATAGGACCGAGGAGCTGTGTTACAGAAAAGGGGTATCATCCTTGTGTAGTGTGAGTGGGTATTGTGGGGCCATGCTAGCCTGTAGTCAAGTGAGTCACCTATGGAGTTCCTAGAGGGAACCACTGGTTGCATAAGAGAAGGAGCCACGTAATCATATTATGTTGTTCATATTGCCTGATAAACCCAGTCGATGTACTGGCTTGGCAATGGTTGTTGTATTCCTGATAAAACCAGTTGGTGTATTGGCTTGGCATTGGTTATTTGGTTGTTGTGGCGAAGGGTTGCTAGATTCCTGATGAACCCAGTCGGTGTACTAGCTTGGCATTGGTTATTTGCATGTTGTGGAGGTATTGGTGAAGGGTGTTATTTCCTGACAAACCTAGTCGAAGAAGTAGCTTGGAAATGGTTGTTGTATGTTTGATAAACCCAGTCGGTGTACTGGCTTAACATACTGATTTTTGAAATGCTTAATAAACCCAGTTGGTGTACTGGCTTAGCATACTGATTTTAGGGATGCCTGACAAACCCAGTCGGCGTACTGGCTTGGCATTGCCTATTCGGATGATATTGTGGAGTAGCATGTGTGCTGGCCAAGCATCCACCCCACAGGTGATCCAAGGCTTGTAAAGCAAAGAAGGAAACCTGTGGAGTAGCTACGAAACACACAATACAGATAAGTATTCATTTCAATTTATTTCTTGTTTGGAATAATGAATATTTTAGGTATAATTCTTCTAACACCTAAGCTGATACACTATTGTTTCCTTGTTGGAAACCTTGGCCATTGCAGGAAGCAAGGACCCTGAAAGAACTATAAATGCTTGGTAAAGCCAAAGAGTAACTGGTTGGGCGCTATAAATGCTTGGTAAAGCCAGAGAGTAACTGGTTGGGCGCTATAAATGCTTGGTAAAGCCAGAGAGTAACTGGTTGGGCGCTATAAAATTCTTGGTAAATTCAGAGAATAGTTGGTGGGAACATAAACCACTTGATGTTGTGGAGCAGCCAGCGTGCTGGCCAAACATTCCCTAATTAATTGATAAAAAACAGTCGACGTACTGGCCTGGCATTGCCTATTTGAATGGTTTTGGAGTAGCCTGCATGCTGTCCCAACATTCATTATTATATCCACGGGAAATCTAATGCTTGGAAAGCAAAGAAGGATCCTGTGGAATAAAGTGAAGACATCCGATACAGATAAGTATCTGGTTATCTTACAACTTCTTGCTTATGAATATATGTGTGTATATGATTTGATTATGATTTCCTCAAACTCTTGTCTAGAGATAAACCCTATGAAAATACACTAAACATTTGAATTGATTCAATGTTTGAGTATAGGTATCGCTGGAAGCAAGGACTATGAAAACATCTGGAGGATGCATGTGGACATGTGACCGTCCTAAAGAGAGCTCAGTATGAGCGGTAATGAAAGATGGTGCTAGTGGAATTGTGTGGGTTCTAGCAGCCAAAGGTTCTGTAAGCAACAATGGGGAAGGGTTCCCTAGTTGAAAGGCATTAGACAGACCTTAGACACCAAAGTGTCATAGCTAAGAAAGGGAAAGTCGAGCATTCACATTGAAGTGAAAGAGGCTAAGGAGCATAGAACCACAAGTGATGGTGTGGCTCCGGATTGGAACAAGACTAAGAGGGGGGAACTCTTACTCTTCTCTTTCCTTTTGACTGATGCATCTTAGAAACAAGAGATTGTTGAGTGCATGTCATAAATGAAAACAAATTGTGTTTAATTGCTTGACATGAATTGTGAATGCTGAAATAGTTATTTTCCTGTGAAAGGATGAACATGAATGAGTTCATGTGTATGTGGAAAGCATGAAATGCGTGGAAGCCCCATGAGTAAAGCATGGATGTTCCATGTCAATTAGGGAAAATAATTGACTAACTTTAATATTGTGATATGCTTGTCCTAACAGGAATTGCCATGATAAGTCTCACAGGAGAGACATTGAAAGCCATTGTTGCAGTTGTTACTAGCCAAGTGATTGCTAGTGAGAAAAGCTAGAGCCATTTGTGCACATTGATCATGGTGGCAGGCCAAAAGCTATTTGTTTTGGCTGGAAGTCTTCCTCAGATAGTTGTTAGGACAATAAGAAAGATGGCATCCATGAAATTCCAAACTTGTAGATCAGCTGGAAGGTGAATAAAGGGAAGGGATTGCTATGGAGCAATGCCCACCTGCAGAGATGGAAGACCAAAGCTAGCAGGAGCAGCTTGAGGAAGCCAAAGGACTTGATCCTGAAAGTTCAAAGTAAAGAGATGAAACGTAGGACAGACCTGCCCCCAATTGTGAATTTTGAGGCATATGTAAAGTGGGTATTTATTCCTAAGTGTTGGAACACCGAGGACGGTGTTATTCCAAGGGGAGGGGAATGTCATGTCCCCATCTAGACCCTATCACTTTAACATTTTAAATGATGTAATATTGTTATGAAATCGTGGTGAGGAGCTTAACGCCAAGGCCCCGCCATCGATTTATTGATGCATATGGTTTGCGTGCTAGCCAGGCACATTGGAACTTCAACATCATGTAATATGTGTTTTAATAAAAATACCCACAACTAGCTATGCAATGCAACAAAGAGATGGGGGCATGATTTCACAAGGAATTGGGAGGGAAAACATTCAAACCCTTGAGCCAATCAGGTCAAGCCAAGTGTCAATGAGAGAACCCATCAAACCCTCAACTACCCATTTTGTACCCAACCATTGATTTCTCCCAAGAGTTGGTTGAGGTAGTTAATGCCTTGGGAATGGAGAGGTATGGCTGTCCAAATTCGGGTATGGGAAAGCCACCTTTCATGGAAAATCGTGTTTGTATCCTTGGGCAAGAAAAGAGCCACGAAATTGCTCTCTAAGCCATTATGCAACCATCAGTCTTGCTCCCTCACGCAGCTCTAGCTGCCTGGGCATTTTCCTCCATGGTTTTTTTGGGTTCCCCTTCATCTTTTACCTAGGAAGGGGCGTTTTTGTGTTGATTACCAGTGGGGAAGAGAACAACATGTTTTTGGGTCTTCTTGGAGGTCGTTTAGGCCATTGGAAAGGATCATAACCAGTGGGGAGAAATCGGTTTTACTCCCTGGGGTTGAAATTGAATTACTCTTTCCACAGTCTGTTTTAGTGAGCCACGATTTGGGAAAAACCCATGGACCCTGTTTTGTAAAATACCATTGTTGTAAATGGTATCTATGCCCAATGTTTGTGCTTGCTGTGTGAGAAATGAGAATGTTGGGGTATGGGATTTGGGTATCCATTGCTTTGGCTTGAGCTTGAGAATAAGCATCCATGGTTCAAATGTAGCCTGATAAACTCAGCTGTGGACTGGCTTGGTTGAGATGAAATGAGTAATTGGCAGTGAATGAGCTGGAATGTTCCCCTTCCTTGTGAGAACCATGCCCAGTTCGGGGGTGGCCTTTGGACGGACTCAGTATAAGCTGTCGAAGAGCCTATGGTTGGGTGGAACGTTGCAGCGACATAGCTAGTTGCTTGGGACAATTGCACAATGAAGATAAGTGTTTTCTGTTTACGTATTTACTTCTGCAATGCATTAATTTGCTGACTATTTTGATATGTTGGATGGGCATGAATTGTGTGTGTGGATTAGTTTTGATTATACTGTGCATATTACCTAATTTGTATTTGCACACCAATGTTTTTATTCATATCATTCTAATGACTGGGCTGAATTTTATGAAAAGCCCCACAAATTGCCATCATGTTCCCTCCCTTGCCTTGGATGGATGGGTGGGTACGTGACAATAGCCTTATTGCTACTGTGATTATCTTATAAGTCTGTAATTTTTGTAATTAAGGGAAGGGATGGCCTATCATTACTTCTTTGAATCCCCATTAATATGACCATACGAAAGGGAGGGGAAAAAAAAGTTTATCCCTCTATCCATATGACCTTATACTAAAGAGCTATTTTATATATGTCATTAAAGCCCAAAGAATCTTTAGAATTTTTAATTGCTCAATTCCATTTTTTTGTTTCAATATTCATGACTTACTACCTCTGCCATATGCACCAATCGCATGAGAAGGGTAGTGCCAATTGATTGAAGTAGAATAGGTGAATGTCCGATAATAATGCCAAGCAACGGATGCCAATAAGTATGAAGTGTAGGGAGCCCCTCCTTCTGCGGTGCCTCATCAAAACCCTGGAATCCTTGTAAGTTTACCATCCCTCTTTGTTAATGCGGTTTTTTCTCAGAATCAATACCCAAATATTTTCAATTCCAAGTCCTAAAACGAAAATTCAAATATCTAAATCTAGTACCCCAAACCCTTAAATTTGGAAAACTATTGGAATCCTTGAATCGTCAAATTAAAAGAAATTTACCACTAAAACCCTAACAATTGGTTCTGGGTTTTGTATTATTTCTTTATCCTATTTGATCGATGGGCTGTTAAGGTTAATGTTTTTTAACGTTGAAACCTGATTATGGTCTTGATCAACGGATTAAGCAAACCTTTGGTATCCTGGCTGGAGTAAATTCCCACCAGACTTAGTGCTTGAGGTGACTCCATGGCAATTTTAACAATTACCATGTGAGGTGATCCTGTTGCCGATTTAGAATTACGTTATCAAATGCATTGCCAATTTTGAAGTTTGGAAAGGCTAGGAATCGAACCCCAGGACTTGCACCTAGCCGGTAGCCTTCTTACCAGCTCAATTGTATAAATCTCCAGGAACAGGGTAATTATAAGGTAAGTATAAGAGACATCTGGGTCTATCTGGTTATCAAGGTTATTATTTTTTAAATAACAATAAATATTTTTTTTCTTTTTGTTTTATGTGTACATTAATAAAGCAATTTCCTCAGCGGAAACTTCGAGGTTACCCAGGTCCCATAGGGCCATATCTTAAGAAGCATGCTGGTAGTCACACACCTCGATTACCATGGCATTAAACGGACATATGGAAAAAGAGAAGACAAACCATGAATTTGTGTATTAAACTACTGAGCTATAGGACGAAGACTTACTCACAGAGATCAGAGCCTGGTCGGAGATCACCTTGCTACAGCCTGTAGGTTGCAGGTCGATGGTAGTGGTAGTGGCACTGGTATTGGTAGACTGTAGTGTTCCTGGATTGCAATTTTAATTTCAAAATTTATTTATTTACTACAAATGTAAATCTTTAATAAAGAATCCATGTGGTTAACTTTTGTTTTATCAATGTAATTATGATTTCGTGGTTAAAAGTTTGTAATACTTTTTTACTATTGTAATTAAAAATTAAAATTATTTACTATAAATATAAATCCTATTTACAAAGTATGCATGTCATTCATCTTTTCATTCAAATGAATTTATTTGATCTGGTGCTGAGTTTTTAAGACTTGTTGATCATAGAAAAGTTTCAGTTGGCCATTTGTCCATTGTTTTAATTTTAATTATAATTTTTAATAATAATAAAAAATCAATTTATTAAGGGAAACAATATAACAACTCACTTATAAATTTGAATGTCAGAAATGGATGGGAGAAGATGAAGATACATTTCTTAACATAGAAAACCTAAGGAAACTTTTGTTAATCAGGTGCAAATATATTGCGAAATCTGCAAGTGTTCGACCAATCATTCGTCCTCGAGAAGGAAAAAGGTAAAGGGTGGTCTATCTTCAATGGATAGAATAGAGGATTGGTAGGCATAAATGGCTGAAAGGGAAATTCCTCAGTTTCTTTCGCACAACTTGATTATATGTCTGGCCTGTATGTGATGATCCCTACTAACTAACACGGGTTTATTATTTTAGTTGAAATCACTAGAGTATGACCTTAAATTGCTTTTGTTTGGTTAAGAATTCATTTTTCTAGGATGTTTTTTGGATACATGGAAATAAGTTAATGGTCCAAGAGTACATGACCTTAACCTACTTCTGATTGGTTAAAAATTCATGTTCTTTGGATGCAGAAAAATAGATTAATGAATCAAAACTTAGATACATTTGGTAAGAGTAGAAATCTACACTCTTTTTAACCACCAAATAGCCAAGAGAAGAAATCTAACCACCAGATGACCAAGGCTTATCTACAAACAACGAGGATGCTTTAAGTTGGAATCTTGAGATTGAATAAATATAAACTAAACCAATAAATTGAATATTGCGGGGATTTTTTACCATTTTCCAAAATAATGATTTGAAACACCCACAAAAATGTATCTCATACCCATAATCATGTGACTCTTGGAATTATTTGACCCAAGCCTTCATAATAGACACATTCGTGTAGAATTCGACCAACAAAGAACCAAACGACGTGTGCCGGTTTCCACATGAATAACATTATACAAATAATATAATAAGTGTACAAGTGTCGAATGCATGTAACCATCTGCTAATTGTTATTTATTCTAGGCACCTTAATACAGATAGTAGGTAAATCTATAACTTAATGGTGGAGAGTAATATGTTTATGATCCCATGGATCCTTGGGAAGAGTGGACGATGTGCTAGTTAGTAGCTCTGCATGCCACCTTTTGAAAATCCTACCAATGAGGTGGTCAGCAGCTCTGCATGCTACTCTTGGAAATTCTGCCAGTGGGACAAACCCTGTGCCTTTTGTCCGAGCACCGCTACCCACGACACACTTCAATGCTAATTTGCAGATAATTCTAAGTTCTGTGGGTTCAGAGCCGTGTCGATGGTGGCAGGGAAAGAATATAGGGCATGGAAAAAAGGCGCTTTCCATGGACATAGAACAAGGTCCCCTCTAAAATAGGTCACGACTTGGAGCTTGCACGGGTCTCTTTCTTGTGAACTACCACCAAGCCTCCATTTCCAAATCTATTAAGATATTGTTCTCTAATTCGTGAGTTGAAATATGTTCCTACTTATATAGTTTCATGTTTTTCAAATCATTCATAAATTGTAATGGGAACCATGTAGGAAAGCATTTGCAATTTGTGTTGCTTTGAAGGCTTAATATATGGCATTTACAGTGGAGTACAGATTTGCAAATTTGACTTTTTTTTTATGACATCCATTAACTCGAGTCAAAGTTTGGTCGGAGTACAGATTTGCAGATTTGACTTTTTTTTATGACAAGGGGTGGTTCCCCATAGGTCGTCAACAGATGATGAAATCCCTAGGAGAGCCGACCCCTTCATATACGCCTTCAGTGTAAAAATATATAAAATGATTTAAATATTAATTAGTTGAGTTTAAAAATAATAAAAAATGCAATTCTTAAAAAATAAAAATCCTCTAGGTGATTATATTCTTATATTATTTACTTTTATTTAAATATTAATTAGTTAAATTTAAACATAATAAAAATATAATTTAAAAAAAAATATACAATGATATAAATATTAATTAATTGACTTAAAAAATAATAAAAAATATAATTCAAAAAATAAAAAACCTCCATGTGATTATATTCTTTCATTATTTACTTTGATTTAGTTGACTCCAAAAATAATAAAAATTCAATTCTTAAAAAATATAAAATGATTCAAATAATGTTGATTGGTTGACCTCAAAAATAATAATAAATAACATTCTAAAAAAAATAAAAATAACATTCTTAAATAAATATAAAATATATTTTGTATCACCTTTCATAAATGTATAAGTAAAGATAAATTTTGGAGAATGCTTAGCTCTTAAATTGTTTTTATTATTGATTGGTTAAAAAAAAAACTTGTTATAACATTTTTCTGCAACCACTGATAGAAGAGATCATCCTCTTAACAAATCAAATGGAATCAGTTTCTTTTTGCCATATTTACAGAGTACGTAAAATTGAAGCAGATATACTATCCCAGGAAGGTAAACCTTAGCACAAGAAGGTATTTACCGTAGCACAAGACAATAGCATATAACAAAAGATTATGAGGAAGGAACTTCAGAGTTTTTTTCACTCTTTTTTAAGTTTTTTTTAAGACAAGGCTGAATCCTTATGATTGTGACTATCCATTAGTCTTATTATACCTGTCGAAGGCCTGCATGTATATAGCAATCGATACCGGTTGAATCTCAAATAGTTGATGTGTTGACTATAAATTTTTCCCATTTTTCCAAACTCAAACATTAGAGACTATATTTTTTTATTTTTCTCAAATCTTATAATTTATTTATCTTGCATTTTATTTGTTATCAAGTTGAGGGTGTTATTTCCTAGCTGACGACGGACTTATCGGCATTGGGAAAAATATTTAATGCATATGGTGATGTGTTCGCTGCCAAAGGTTAACATTTAAGGCATCATCTATGCACCATCATTATGGGAGTCACTTCCAACCTCCTTTGTCAACCTCTGCCACCGCCTCTTTGTCCACTGCCTCTACCTTGTCATGAGGATATCAATCGTCTCTGCCTTGTTATACAAGGATAGTATGTAAATCCAATATCAGTAAAAAATCTTCCATTGTTGTGAAACCTAGACTGAAGCAACTCTTCTTCCCTTGGTTCGTGCTTCCATTGCTGGTTATGGATATATGCATAAGTTGAAGCTGACCTTGGTTCGTGCTTCCATTGATCATTATGGATAAATGCAGCAGCTGAAGCTGACCTTGAGCAGGCCTATTTTGTTGTAGATTACAAATTCTCATTTCTAAATGCATTGTGTACAGAAGGAAAATGAGAGGGTTTCCTTAAGATAGAATAATAAACTGTACACACACATCATGGAAGCTTAACCTGTAAGTACATTCTGCGTAAAGTTTCACTCTGTTTGACTGTTTCATTTTAGTTGTTTCTAGACATAATTGAAAGCTGATGGTTGTTGCACGTTTGTTTTTCATACCTTGATAAATCTCATGGTGCTTCAGCGAACAGACTCTTTAACTGAAACTGAAATTGCTGAGATGAAATTGTTGAGCGTGAAGGAGGGTCGCTGCCACTGCTTTGTGTATGCATCTTATGTTTACAGTTCAAACAGCCGCTGGTCATCATAATATCTTTTCCAATCTCTGCCAATGACATAGATTCCCCTGCCTTTATTCTAGTTTCCTTGGCCTTCGCCCTCTTTGTTCTAAGTAGTTATTTTTCTCCCTCTTTGTTCTAAGTAGTTATTTTGCTAGAGAATCCGGTCGAGCAAAGAAACTAAACTCTACAATATATACACAATTAATATCAATATTTTTGCTCGGAAAGAAACATATTTAACATCATTCTCTGGTGCAGAGACATGATGTTGTGTAGCATACTTACTTGTTGAACCTGCCATTTCCATCAATGGTGGCTTATTAAAAAATGCCTAGATGCTCTTTATCCACAGATTCAAGGCGGACATTCATAAATTACTCTGGATTTATATGAACAGACTGATTTGAATGTATTTTGAGAGAAGCAAATGAATATACAAACACTTAATAGGCCTTGGTGTTCCTCAGATTATCTAAATATGGTAAGACACATAACATAAAGTCCTATCCAGAAGAACCATTAACTCTCCCTTTCTCTAAATTATAGCCCAAGGAGAACTGCCTCACGCTAATAGCAGTAGTATGTTTCTTCCTATTACCTTCCTATTGCAATGAATTTTATGGAAATCCCAATATGTCTACTGCGTAACTGGTCTAGACATGAACAAAAAATAGAAGCAAATGAAGTAATTAGTCTCCTACGGAGTTGTCTGGCCATGAGGTAAAGTACTGAAGAGGTTACTTGTGTATACTAGTTTGTGCTTAAGTATTATAAGGTTATAATGCTAACGGTTTCCATCCATATTTTGTAAGTCATTTGGAAGCCAAATTTCAGTGTATAGCTCCTCTTCTCAACGCTATCTCATATGCTTGCAATTGTGCATATCACCATAGCTATCTTTTCGCAAATTCATTCGTTCAGGCTCGTTCTGCTTATAGAGCAGCGAACATGAAAGGCATGGCAGGGCTGGCTGTTTTGGACATTTTAAAATGGTCAAAAAATGCCATTTTTATACCTCCCAGAATAATACCAAGCCTTCTAACGAGAAGAATGAATGAAACGAAAAACCAAACTCGATGGCGGATTTCATAAAAAAATAGTATTTCATATTGATAGTATTTCAGTTAGGCTGAGGCAAACTAACCTACATGCTTAGCAAGTTGTGATTCGAGAATGAGGGTGAGGGGCAACTGGAAGGCCATAGGATTTGAGGGAGCACAACCCAATGGCTACGTTGAAGATTGCATGAGATGCATTTGGCAAGGAGTCAAACGTGGCTGCCATGCATTAATCTTGAACACATAAATCGAAGCTCACTTTTTATTGTCACCTTCATTTTTGTCTTGATATGAACCCTTTCATTTTTCCTTTGTAATGTCATTTGACAGAAGGGTTTATGTGGAAGACTTGTTGTCTTAATAGTTATGCAATGTGAAGGGGAGCTGAAATTATAAAGGTTGATAACATATTTGGGAAGCATAATCTTTCAGAAGTTTCTAGCAATCTTGACAAAGTTCTTTTTTGGCTAGATGATGAGGATTGTTATTGGCTTCAAACCCATCTTTTGTCTCCTTTTCCACAGAATCAAGTTATTGTTGAATGTAATATTCATTTGTTTTGGGTGCCCATTGTTCAAAGTTCTCATAGTTTGCTTCAAGCATTCTTGTGTTAGACAGTCTTGATTGTATCAATCTCAGCATCCCTCGTTCATTGTCGACCACGCTTTCAATTAGTCTGATTATTCTAATAAGTGATTGGTGCTTTACACCTGTCAATGACCGTTTTTGGTGCTTCGTATGAGTTCCTACTTTATTTTTCCAGTCCGCGCACCATTTTCAAGTCAAATCTGGGTCTCAACTTTTCGAGTTCAAGCTTGTGTTAATGTGTTGGTAGATGTTGGAATTAATTGCTCTCTGGTGTGTTTTAAAGGTAGCCAACATTTTTGGGTTGACAAATCTCAAGGTATACGGTGATTCTAGGGTTACCATTAAATGGGCAGAAGGAAAATTCAAGTTCAATGTTTTAAATCTAAGACACTGGGGCCTCCAGAACACTTTATGAACTTTCTAAACAGCAAAACATCTTGATTGAGCACATCTATCGTCCACATAATAGTATGGCGGACAAGCTGTCTAAACAAGCGCTAGATGGATGTGAAGGACACCTCATCTGGGAAGAATGGTGTGAAGACAGCCTCCAGGATTGTGGTTCTATATATTTCTATGACTGATCTTTTGTCTGTCATACTTTCCTTTTTTGCTGATAGTGGTGGACCTATTTTATTTTTTGGCCGTAAGGGGCATTTTGCTGGGCAAAATTTTTCTGGGAATGTTTTGTTTTGTGATCTTCTTCTGGGGTTATTTCCATTCCATGTATTGGCTGTCTTTTTGCAGAAAACATCTTGGGATTTTTCCGAAAGATCCTTTTGATTAGATCATGAACTTATATTGTACTATTTGATTCAATTTTTGAATATCAATAGTAGTTTTTTTTCTCTGGAAAAAATGTGTTGGTAGATGTTAGTTGCTAGCACAACTGCTTTTTTGCATTCGCAATGCTCATAGCAAGTAAGTGATGACGTTGATTTTGTGTTGAAGAAATAACGTGGAGACCTCAATTTGACTATGTTCATTCGTTGTCCCTGTATTTTGAATGTTAAACTGCATGCTGGGTAACATCACTTGAAATAAATATTAAACCCAAACCTCACATAATTAATTTACTTATCACATAATTAATACCTATCTAAGTTAGAAATTTTTTTTAAACAAAAATATATATATATATATATATATATATATTCAAATTCTATTTTTTAAATAAATTAAAAAATAGCACATACATGTGATGATTTGAAATAAAAACTGGAAAAATTTAATCCAAAATACAAAGCTACTAAGTGAAAACAAACAAACAAACTATATATATATATAATTTTTTTTTTTTCAAATTCTATTTCTTAAATAAATTAAAAAATAGCTCAAATTCTATTTCTTAAATAAATTAAAAAATAAGTAAAAACAAACAAACAAACTATATATATATATAATTTTTTTTTTTTTTCAAATTCTATTTCTTAAATAAATTAAAAAATAGCTCAAATTCTATTTCTTAAATAAATTAAAAAATAGCACATACATGTGATGATTTAAAATAAAAACTAGAAAAATTTAATCTAAAATACAAAGCTACTAAGTGAAAACAAACAAACAAAAAACATAAACAATGACAAATGATAAACACCTAAGACTAAAAAGAGAAAAATCCTTAACATAAAAATAACTTTAATTCACATAAAATTTTATGGACATGACATATATTTTATTTACTATTTATTAACTTTAAACATTATACATTATATAAACAAATATTGTTTCTTCGTTATGTGCAAAACATATATATATATATTAAAAACATAAATAATAATACAATTATTATATATTTAATCATTATCATAAAAACTAAAAACTTTTTGAATAAAACAAAATATAATAAATAAACTTTATAAAATTATTCATTCATCTATATAATACTAACTATGTATTTTTATATATTAACAATGTTTTGGTTATATATACTAATAATTATGTCCTTTTATATAAATTAACAATGTTTTTTATATAAATTTATTACATAAAAACATGAATTATTAATATAATACATTTTAAATACAAACCATTTAAAATAATCAAACATACAAACTTATTCAAATACTAAATAAAACAAAATATAATAAATAAACTTTATAAAAATCATTCATTCATATATATTCATATATATATATAATACTAACTATGTCTTTTTATATATTAACAATGTTTTGGTTATATATACTAATAACTATATCTTTTTATATAAATTAACAAGATTTTTTATATAAAATTAATACATAAAAACATGAATTATTATGTCTTTTTATATCTTAACAATGTTTTGGTTATATATACTAATAACTATATCTTTTTATATAAATTAACAAGATTTTTTATATAAAATTAATACATAAAAACATGAATTATTGATATAATAAATTTTAAATACAAACAATTGTAATCAAAGATACAAACTTAATAAATTAACAAGATTTTTTATATAAAATTAATACATAAAAACATGAATTATTGATATAATAAATTTTAAATACAAACAATTGAAAATAATCAAACATACAAACTTATTCAAATACTATAGCTACACAACCATTTCGTTTACAAATGCAAAACCTACCAAACCTGCAGGTATTCGCTGCAATGCAACCCCTACTAATTCTGCATAACTACACAACCATTTCGTTTACAAATGCAAAACCTACCAAACCTGCAGGTATTCACTACCATGCAGCCTTGTTTTGAATATGTTGATTGTTGTATAAATTTTTTAATAAAGTATATGGAATATAGATAATGTTTTATAAAAGAGTTTATAGACATAATCATGAAGGAAAAATGCAAAACCTACCAAACCTGCAGGTATTCACTACCATGCAGCCTTGTTTTGAATATGTTGATTGTTGTATAAATTTTTTAATAAAGTATATGGAATATAGATAATGTTTTATAAAAGAGTTTATAGACATAATCATGAAGGAAAGATGTTGCATATAGTGACATAATCTTTATGATTGCATATGATTTTAATCTTTATGATTGCATATGATTTTGAACAAAGTAACTATGTTGTAATACAAAATACAAAAGCTACGAATTTTTTTCAAGTAAGATATACATAGAATAAAAAACAAATATGATATATTTAGTGGTATTCAAATTTTGTAAAAAAATATTATAAAAAATACAAGTTCCTATCAATTATGTTTTCATTGTTTAATAAATTTTCTAATGCTCATCAATGATAAGGTGGTCTCTTGATCGAGATTTTATGAGCAGAATGAAATGAATACAGATTATTATCAAATGCTTAACACAAAATAACAGAGTTACAGTAAAACTGGTTTTCTATTCAATAACGAAATAAGCTAAAACTGTCAAATGCAGCGGAAAACAAGCTTGCTGGAATGGTGGCAGCTTATCTCTCGGAAGAGATGTGACGGTTGCGCTCATTCGGAACAAGATGGTTACAATGAGGCTCTGAAGGCCTTTTTACAATAAACAGGAATGTCAAAAACCCTAGACATCCAAAAAACTAACCCTAGGAGATGAAGCGCCAAAAGTCATGTGGGCCCCATTTGGGTAAGTTAGTACATCAACTTCCCGGGGTCGTAACTCTTGCATACGATCTCCGTTTGGGGTGTACAATAGCTCGTTGGAAATATCTATTCAATGACTACAAAAACAGTAAGCAAATCTTGAGTTTGCAACACATAAATGGTAGGCATGCAGTACACATATTTGCTCGAGAATTCGACACCGAAAAAACGTCGTTTAGGGCCTCAAAATGGCTCCGGAAGTTCAGGACTCGAAAAATTGCTAAAAATAGTATTAAAAAGAGTTTATAGACAGAATCATGAAGGAAAGATGTTGCATATAGTGACATAATCTTTATGATTGCATATGATTTTGAACAAAGTAACTATGTTGTAATACAAAATACAAAAGTTATGATTTTTTTTCAAGTAAGATATACATAGAATTAAAAACAAATATGATATATTTAGTGGTATTCAAATTTTGTAAAAAACATTATAAAAAAATACAATTTCCTATCAATTATGTTTTCATTGTTTAATAAATTTTCTAATGCTCATCAATGATAAGGTGGTCTCTTGATCAAGATTTTATGAGCAGAACAAAATGAATACAGATCATTGTCAAATGCTTAACATAAAATAACAGAGTTACAGTAAAACTGGTTTTCTATTCAATAACGAAATAAGCTAAAACTGTCAAATGTAGCGGAAAACAAGCTTGCTAGAATGGTGGCGGCTTATCTCTGGGAAGAGATGTGACACCTGCGCTCATTCGGAACAAGATGGTTACAATGAGGATCTGAAGGCCTTTTTACAATAAACAGGAATGTTAAAAACCCTAGACATCCAAAAACCTAACCCTAGGAAACGAAGCGCCAAAAGTCACGTGGGCCCCGTTTGGGTAAGTTAGTACATCAACTTCCTGGGGTCGTAACTCTTGCATACGATCTCCGTTTGGGGTGTACAATAGCTCGTTGGAAAGATCTCTTCAATGACTACAAAAAGAGTTAGCAAATCTCAAATCCAGCAGGCGAAGATGGAAGGCACGAAGTACCCATATTTTTCCAGTAATTCAACACTGAAAAAATGTTGTTTAGGGCCTCAAAATGGCTTCGGAAGTTTAGGACTCAAAAAACTGTTAAAAATAGTATATTACCGCAATTGAAAAAAAACTGTTTTGAGCCAGTTAGAAGGGTGGGTGGCCACCGATATCCACCTGGATCAATCCTCCCTCCTTAGGAAGCAATGGTCTCCATTGTGTTGAGTTCCCCCATCAGATGAGGAAATTTCTATTGAATTTGGCCTTGGATGAGCCACTTGCCCTGGTGCAGGAGCTGCCCTGCTTTGACAACTCGACAAAGTTGGATCCTTTGATGTCGAGTGCCCTTGAGCTGTGTGTTTGCAATATGATCACTAGATTCCTATTGCAGGCAGTCAAGGTTGAGCTCTGTTGGTGTTAACTGCTCTGCTATCTTTGAGGTGTCTAATAATGGTGGGAAATATGGCCGAAGAGAGCCATGTTGAATACTGGATGCAGACCAAGGAAGGGGGAATGTTGAGCTCAAAAGAATTGTCACCCACTGCCTTGGTGATGGTGTACGACCCATAACGGAGTGGGCGAAGCTTTCGATGGGGTCTTGTAAGGCGTTCTTTCTGCAAATGCAACCAAACTTTGTCACCCACCTGAAACGTATGTGGCACCCGATGTTGATCATGGCGCTGCTTGTACTTGGCATTAGAATTCTGTAGAATATCCTGAACCTGCTGGCGGATATGCTCGATCCATTCAATGAACTGGGTGGCTTTGTCAGCTTCTGGGGACGACTCGGCCAAGGTGGTCGCTAGGGGAAGTGCAACATCCACGGGGCCCAATGGTTTGAATCCCAAACCCACCTAAAAGGGGATGTGGCCAGTTGAACTGTGCAGGGCTCGGTTGTAGCTATGTTGGACATAGGGAAGACTCTCATCCCATGTGCGGGGGTGTGTTGAATTGTACATGCGTGGGATATGTACGACTATTCGGTTGATGACCTCGGTTTGGCCATTTATCTAGGGGTGGAAGGAAGTGGATTCGAGAGCTTGGTATCTAGCAGTGACTAGAGGCTCGACTGTCACGGTCTGAGATAATGGTCTGAGGGATCCCAAAATGTACCAAGACTTGTTCAAAGAAGAGCTTGGCAGTGGCTTCTGCTGTGATGTTCTTCTTGCAGGCGGCTAGAGTCGCCATCTTGGAAAAGCGATCAACAACCACAAAAACACAGTCATTCCCCCTCTTGGTGGAAGGGAGGCTCGACATGTAGTCCATTGAGATGGATCCCCATGACCTATCACGAGTAGGCAGAGGGGTGTACAGGTCCTGTTTCTTAGTGGTCGGTTTGGCAATAGCGCAAGTGGTGCAGGACCTGATATACTTGCCGACATCCTGTCAAAGTTTCGGCTAGTAGAAATGTTTCTGCAGCACTGCCACTATCTTTTCGACGCCAAAGTGTCCTACCACTCGACTGTAGTGAGCTTCCCAAATTAGCTTCGCGCGCTCACTTGATGGAATGCAGAGATGGCCTAGACGACACAACAACCCATCCTGGAGATGGAAATTATTGACCACTGAGTTGGTGCCCAACATTTGGTAGGTGGTGGAAAAATGAGGGTCTATCTCATAGAGGTGGGGCCATCCAGACGTCTCGTGGCTATAAGAGTCTAGAATTGTTGTGAGTGTCACGATTGGAGGTCGAATGAGGTAGTCAGCAACTTGGTTGGTACTCCCTGTTTCATATTTGATGTTGAGGTGGAACTGATGTACGTATGTTGACCACTTCTGATGGTGGTCATTCTGCAACTTTCCTTGGGTACGCATGAATTATAGTGGCTTGTGATCAATGTGGATGACTGTCTCCTTCTAAAGAATGTAATGTCTCCACTGGTGGCAGGCTTGCACAATGGAGTACATTTCCTTGTCGTAAGTAGGGTACTTATGGACAACATCTGATAGTGCCTCACTATGATATGCCATAGGGTGGCCATGTTGAGTGAGAATGGTGCCCACAGCATAATCTGAAACATCTGTCTCGATCTCAAAGGGATGTTGCAGGTCCGGTAATGAGATTACCAACGATGAGCACAAACGCTTCTTCAAGTCATCGAAGGCTTGTTGTTGGGCTAGGCCCCACACAATTTTTTCCTTACTACTACCCCTGGTTATTTGGCTGAGGGCCCATGCGATATGAGAGAATCCCAGCACGAACCGGCGATAGAAATTGGCGAGGCCCAAGAAGCTCCGAAGTTCAGTGAGTGTGGTTGGAGATGGCCACTCACATATGACTTGGATCTTGGCTGGATCCACATGCACACTATGTCGATCAACGATGTAGCCTAAGTAATGGACCCTGTCCATGCCAAAGGAGCATTTTTCCAAGTTTGCATATAGTTTATGTTGCTGCAAGGTGTGCAAAACCTATTGAATATGTTGCAAGTGTTTCGCCCAGGTCTTGCTGTAGATGAGGATGTCATCTAGATACACCACTATAAAAGTATTGGTGAAAGGTCGTAGGATATCATCCATCATCCTCATAAAATTTGTTGGGGCATTTGTTAAACCAAAGGGCATGACCAGCCATTCAAAAAGACCTTCTTTTGACATGAAGGCAGTCTTCTATACATCTGTCTGTTCTATTGGGACCTGATGGTAGCCATACTTCAGATCAATCTTACTGAAGTATTTGACCCCCGTGAGTTGATCGAGGAGGTCATCGATTCGGGGAATCGGGTATCGGTTGTGGATTGTGATTTTATTCAGGGCCCGGTAATCAATGCAGAGTCGCCAGGTCCCATCTTTCTTCTGTAGCAGCATGATTGGGCTCCCACAAGGTGATGAGATGGGACGAATGTGCCCCTTGTGGAACAATTCTTGGATCTGCCTCTTGATCTCCTCATTTTCCAACAAAGAGCAGTGATAGATGGGTCCAATGGGTAGCAGTGTGCTTGGGGTCAGATCGATGGGACGCTTGACCTGGTAGTGCAGAGGTACCCCGGTAGGAGAGCATAAGATATCTAAGTATTCTTCCACCACCTTATCCACTTGCTTCTGTTGTGTGGAAAGATCGGTTGCAGAGGCCCTGGATGTGGCTGCAATCTTTCTCTCACTTTGAGAGAAAATCATGAAGAAGACAAATTTCCCGTTCTAAGAGATCGCTCTCTTTGCGGAGCCATCTAATGGTGTAGGGTTGTGGGTGCGGCGTTGTCAGAAGGGCCAGGTGCTTGACGACCTCTGCTGAGATGAGGTTCTTCTGGCTACCGCTATCAACAATGAAGTGCAGCAGGGTTCCTTTTACCCACATTTGTGAATGGAAGAGGCATTCTCCTTCTTCTGGCTCGTCTGGTTCATCATGCTGGAGCTTGGTGGTAGCAATGGTGGCACTGGGTTCCACGTCAATGAATCGTCTTCCCCTTTCTGGTTCAGAATCAGAGTCAGAATCCGCATTTGATTCAAATGCTTTCACTTTGGCCACTAGTGACTGCTTTGAGCGACATTCAGCAGTGTTATACCAAGGGCTCTTATGGAAGTCGCACCACTTCCCAATATCTTTCTTTGTCTTTCTGGTGTCCCTCTTTGCTTGCGGCTTGGACTGGTTGTCTTGATACTGTCAATCTTTGCTCTGTCCTTTATTCTGTGGGTTAGGGCCGCGCTTTACCATCTTTTGCTGTGAGGGGTTCCCAGGCCCAAATTGTCGTGTCTTTTCTTTGAGCTTCTACTCGATTTTGATAGCATATTGGTAGGCTACAACCAAGGAAGAGATGTCCAAAAATTCCATTTTGGCTCGATGTATCTATGTAAACGACTGCGATACTTGAGCACCAAATGTCACTCTGAATCTTTGATACCCAGCTTGGTGCGCAAGGTGTTGAAGATATTTGTGAACTTTGGCACTTCTTGGTCTCTTTCTTGTCGCAGTGTGGTCAATTTGGTATACAAGTCATCATAACTTCCAATAGGGTAGTATTGTTCCTTAATAGCATCCTTGAAGGATTACCAGGTGGCCGTGACTAAAAATAATGAGGGTTCCTCTGTGTCCTTTTGTTCGTAGAAAGTTTCCCACCAATCTTTGACATGGGGAATGGATTTGAGGATCGCAAAAGTAATATTTTCTCTATTCGAGAAGTTATGGAGTGAAAAATACCCTTCTAGTAAATTCAACCTTATCTACAACATCTGCGTCTATCTGACCTTCAAATATAGGAATATCGAAGTTGATTTGTACCTTGAAGGGGGCGGCACCTCTACAACATCTGCGTCACCAAAGGATTTGCACGAAACTATCCATCATCTCGTTCCTTTGTTGCGTGAGGGATTCCTCAAGCAACATTTTGGAAGGACCTCCTGTCCCATCATCTTTCTTTTATCCTGCCATGAGAGGTCGCTTGGGCGTGCGAGAGCTTTTGTCCTCAAGAGAAACAAGCTCGAGACCGAATTATTTGTACCTTGACCTCGTTGGGGACATGCATTAAGATGAAAAGGAGTAGACCGCTCTGATGCCATTGATATGGATTTTATGAGCAGAATGAAATGAATACAGATTATTATCAGATGCTTAACACAAAATAACAGAGTTACAGTAAAACTGGTTTTCTATTCAATAAGGAAATAAGCTAAAACTGTAAAATGCAGCGGAAAACAAGCTTGCTGGAATGGTGGCGGCCAAGGATAATTTTAGGGGTGAAGTTTATCCCATGGGCTATTTTTCCATGTTTTTTTTCCACAAAACGATTCGCCAATTTGCATTTTTTGAAGCCCCATTTTGCCAAATTTTGATGGGGTAAACGTTTTTCACTCTAAAAATCCCCAAATTATTATATAAACTATATCAATCATTATAAATTGAAATAATTTTAGAAAAATATCCCCAAATATTTTATAGTTGACATTTCAAGTTTTGGTAAGATTTGCCAAGGTTTATACACTTTTAAATAAGTATGGGTCCTTAAAATTATCCCTGGTGGCGGCTTATCTTTGGGAAGAGATGTGACGACTGCGCTCATTCGGAACAAGATGGTTACAACGAGCCTCTGAAGGCCTTTTTAAAATAAACAGGAATGTCAAAAACCCTAGACATCCAAAAACCTAACCTTAGGAGACGAAGCGCCAAAAGTCGTGTGGGCCCCGTTTGGGTAAGTTAGTACATCAACGTTTCGGGGTTGTAACTCTTGCATAGGATCTCTGTTTGGGGTGTACAATAGCTCGTTGAAAAGATCTATTCAATGAATACAAAAAGAGTCAGCAAATCTCGAGTCCGGCATGCAAAAAATTTCAGGCGCGTAGTACCTATATTTTCTCGAGAATTCGATGCCGAAAAAATGTCGTTTAGGGCCTCAAAATGGATCCGGAAGTTCAGGACTCGAAAAACTGCTAAAAATAGTATATTACCGAAATTTCCAAAAAAGTGCTTTGAGCCAGTTGGAAAGGTGGGTTGCCACCGATATCCACCTGGATCAATCGTCCCTCCTTAGGAAGCAATGGTCTCCATTGCGTTGAGTTCTCCTATCAGATGAGGAAATTTCTGCTGAATTTGGCCCCGGGTGAGCCACTTGCCCTGGTGCAGGAGCTGCCCTACTTTGACAACTCGATAAAGTTGGATCCTTTGATGTTGAGTGCCCTTGATCTGTGTGTCTGCAATATGATCACTGAATGCCTATTGCAGGAATTCAGGGTTGAGCTCTATTGGTGTCAACTACTCTGCTATCTCTGAGGTGTCTAATAATGGTGGGAAATATGGCCGAAGGAGAGCCACATTGAAGACTGGATGCAGACCAAGGAAGGGGGAAATGTTGAGCTCAAAATCATTGTCACACACCGCCTTGGTGATGGTGTACGGCCCATAATGGAGTGGGCGAAGCTTCCGATGGGGCCCTGTAAGGTGTTCTTTCTGCAAATTCAACCAAACTTTGTCACCCACCTGAAACTTATGTGGAACCCGATGTTGATCATGGCGCTACTTGTACTTGGCATTAGAATTCTGTAGAATATCCTAAATCTGTTGGTGGATATGCTGGATCTGTTCAATGAATTGGGTGGCTTTGTCAGCTTCTGGGGACGAGTCAGCCGAGGTGGTCGTCAGGGGAAGTGCAACATCCATGGGGCCTAATGGTTGGAATCCCAACCCCACCTGAAAGGGGCTATATCCAGTTAAAATGTGCAGGGCTCGGTTGTAGCTATGCGAGACATAGGGAAGACTCTCATCCCATGTGTGGGGGTGTGTTGAATTGTACATGCGTGGGATATGTACGACCATCCGGTTGACGAGCTCGGTTTGGCTGTCTGTCTCGAGGTTGAAGGCAGTGGATTTCGTGAGCTTGGTATCAAGCAGTGACCCGAGGCTCGACCAGAATGAGCTGAGGAACTGAATCTCATGGTCTGAGATAATGGTCTGAGGGATCCCAAAATGTACTCAGACTCCTTCAAAGAAGAGCTTGACAGTGGATTTTGCTGTGATGTTCTTCTTGTAGGAGGCTAGAATCACCATCTTGGAAAAGCGATCAACAACCACAAAAACACAAGCGTTCCCCTTCTTGGTGGAAGGGAGGCTCGACATGTAGTCCATTGAGATGGATTCCCACGGCCTGTCAGGAATAGGCAGAGGGGTGTACATGCCCTGTTTCTTAGTGGTCTGTTTGGAAATAACGCAAGCGGTGTAGGACCTGATATACTTGCCGACATCCTGTCAAAGTTCTGGCCAGTAGAAATGTTTCTGCAGCACTACCATTGTCTTTTTGACGGCAAAGTTTCCTGCCACCTGACTGTAGTGAGCTTCCCAAATCATCTTCGCGCGCTCGCTTGATGGAAAACAGAGATGGCCCAGACGACACAACAACCCGTCCTAGAGATGGAAATTAGTGACCACTGAGTTGGTGCCCAACATTTGGTAGGTGGTGGAGAAATCATGGTCTGTGTCATAGAGGTGGGGCCATCCAGAGGTCTCGTGGCCACAAGAGTCTAGAGTTTTGGTGAGTACTGCGACTAGAGGTCGACTGAGACAACCAGCAACTCGGTTGGCACTCCTTGTTTTATATTTGATGTTGAGGTGGAATTGTTGTAAGTATGTTGACCACTTTTGATGGTGGTCATTCTGCAACTTTCCTTGGGTCTGCATGAACTGTAGTGGCTTGTGATCAGTGTGGATGACTATCTCCTTCCGAAGAATGTAATGTCTCCACTGGTGGCAGGCTTGCACAATGGAGTACATTTCTTTTTCATAAGTAGGGTACTTACGGACAGCATCTGATAGCGTCTCACTATGATATGCCACGGGGTGGCCGTGTTGAGTGAGAACGGTGCCCATAGCATAATCTGAAGCATCTGTCTCGATCTCAAAGGGATGTTGCAGGTCTGGTAATGAGAGTACCGGCGATGAGCACAAGCGCTTCTTCAAGTCATTGAAGGCTTATTGTTGGGGCAGGCCCCTAACAAATTTGGCCTTACTTCCACCCCTAGTTATTTGGCTGAGGGCCCATGCGATATGAGAGAATACCAGCACGAACCGGCGTTAGAAATTGGTGAGGCCCAAGAAGCTCCAAAGTTTATTGAGTGTGGTTGGGGATGGCCAATCATGGATGACCTGGATCTTGGCTGGATCCACATGCACACCATGTCGATCAATGATGTAACCAAAGTAATGGACCCTGTCCATGCCGAAGGAGCATTTTTCCAAGTTTGCATATAGTTTATGTTGCCGCAGGGTGTGCAGAACCTGTTGAATATGCTGCAAGTGTTCCGCCCAAGTCTTGATGTGGATGAGGATGTCATCTAGATACACCACTAAAAAAGTATTGGTGAAAGGTCGTAGAATATCGTCCATCATCCTCATAAAAGTTGTTGGAGAATTTGTCAAACTAAAGGGCATGACCAGCCATTCAAAAAGACCTTCTTTTGACTTGAAGGCAGTCTTCCATACATCTGTCTATTCTATTGGGACCTGATGGTAGACAGACTTCAGACCAATCTTACTGAAGTGTTTGGCCTCCGTGAGCTGATCAAGGAGGTCGTCGATTCAGGGAATCGGGGTACCGGTTGTGGACTGTGATTTTATTCAGGGCCCGGTAATCAATGCAGAGTTGCCAGGTCACATCTTTCTTCTGCACTAGCACGATTAGGCTCCCACAAGGTGACGAGCTGGGATGGATGTGCCCCTTGTGGAGAAATTCTTGGATCTGCCTCTTGATCTCCTCATTTTCCAACAGAGAGAGGCGATAGATGGGCCCATTAGGTAGCGGTGTGCTTGGGGTCATATCGATGGGATGATTGACGTGGCAGTGCAGAGGTACCTCAGTAGGAGAGGAGACGATATCTGAGTATTCTTCCACCACCTTATCCACTTTCTTCTGTTGTGTGGAGAGATCAGCTGCGGAGGCCCTGGATGTGGCTGTGATCTTTCTATCACTCTGAGAGAAAATCACGAAGAAGACAAATTTACCAGTCTGATAGATGACCTTCCTGCATTGCTTGGCAGAGATTAATAAAATAGCACTTGGAGGGACTGCCTTGGGTATCCTGTACAATTTCATGTTCAAATAAATAATAACACTACGAGGCCTAGAATCATATACAGCATCACGTTTCCATAAAGAAGGTTGGCCCAAAAGAACATCTGAAACTTTGAGAGGGGCAACATCACACAATACCTCGTCCTTGAAGGGCTTGATGTCGTATGACAGTAGGCACTGTTGGCTGACGCAGAGATGGATCCATTTGTGGAGCCATCCAATCGTGTAGGGTTGTCGGAAGGGCCAGGCGCTTGACGACCTCTGCTGAGATGAGGTTCTTCTGGCTACCGCTATCAACGATGAAGTGCAGTTGGGTGCCTTTTACCCACATCTGTGAATGGAAGAGGCGTTCTCCTTCTTTTGGCTCGTTTGGTTCATCAGGCTGGAGCTTGGTGGTAGCAATGGTGGCACTGGGTTCCGCGTCAATGATCCGTCTTCCCCTTTCTGGTTTAGCCTCAGAGTCAGAATCTGCATCCAATTCAGATGCTTTCACTTCGGCCACCAGTGACTGCTTTGAGCATCAGTCAGCAGTGTTATGCCAAGGGCTCTTATGGAAGTCGCACCACTTCCCGGTATCTTTCTTTGTCTTTCCGGTGTCCCTCTTTGCTTGCGGCTTGGACTGCTTGTCCTGATACTGTCCATCTTTTCTTTGTCCTTTATTATGTGGGTTAGGGCCGCCCTTTCCTGTCTTTTACTGTGAGGGGTTCCGAGGCCCAAATTGCCATGTCTTTTGTTTGAGCTTCTGCTCGATTTTGACAGCATATCGGTAGGCCGCGCCCAAGGAAGAGATGTCTAGAAATTCCATTTCGCATTAGATGTATCTATGCAAACCACCACGATACTTGAGCACCTGATGTCGCTCTAAAACTTTGATACCTAGCTTAGTGCACAAGGTGTGGAAGATATTTGTGAACTCTGGCACTGCTTGGTCTCTTTCTTGTCGCAGTGTGGTTTATTTGGTATACAAGTCGTCATAAATTCCAACAGGGTAGTATTGTTCCTTAATAACATCCTTGAGGGATTCCCAAGTGGCCATGATTGAAAATAATGAGGGTTCCTCTGTGTTCTTTCGTTCGCAAAAAGTTTCTTACCAATCTTTGACATGGGGAACGGCTTTGAGGAGCGCAAAAGTAATATTTTCTTTATTCGAGAAGTTATGGATAGAAAAATACCCTTCTAGTAGATTCAACCACTTATCTACAGCATCTGCGTCTATTTGACCTTCAAATATAGGAATATCGAAGTTGATTTGTACCTTGAAGGGGGAGGCGCCTCCGCTCGAGGAGGATGCATCACTTGTTGGTAGTTTCCGAAGGATTTGCATGAAACTATCCATCATCTCATTTCTCTGTTGCATGAGGGTTTCCTCAAGCAACATTTTGAAAGGATCTCCTATCCCATCATCTTTCTTTTCTCCTGCCATGAGAGGTCGCTTGGGCATGCGAGAGATTTTGTCCTCAAGAGAAACAAGCTCGAGACCCAATTCTTTTTATCCTGACCTCGTTAGGGACATGCATTAAGATGACAAGGAGTAGACCGCTCTGATACCACTGATTCGGATTTTATGAGCAAAACGAAATGAATACAGATTATTATCAGATGCTTAACACAAAATAACAGAGTTACAGTAAAACTTGTTTTCTATTCAATAAGGAAATAAGCTAACACTGCAAAATGCAGCGAAAAACAAGCTTTCTGGAATGGTGGCAGCCAAGGATAATTTTAGGGGCGAAATTTAGCCCATCGGCTATTTTTCCATGTTTTTTTTCCAAAAAATGATTCGCCAATTTGCATTTTTTGGAGCCCCATTTCACCAAATTTTGATGGGGTAAACTTTTTTCACTCTAAAAATCCCCAAATTATTATTAAAACTATATAAATCATTAGAAATTGAAATAATTTTAGAAAAATATCGCCAAATATTTTATAGTTGACTTTTTAAGTTTTGGTAAGATTCGCCAAGGTTTATACACTTTTAAATAAGTATGGGTCCTTAAAATTATCCCTGGTGGCGGCTTATCTCTGGGAAGAGATGTGACAGCTGTGCTCATTCGGAACAAGATGGTTACAACGAGCCTCTGAAGGCCTTTTTATAATAAACAGGAATGTCAAAAACCCTAGACATCCAAAAACCTAACCCTAGGAGACGAAGTGCCAAAAGTCACGTGGGCCCCGTTTGGGTAAGCTAGTTCATCAACTTCCCGGGGTCGTAACTCTTGCATACGATCTCCGTTTGGGGTGTATAATAGATCGTTGGAAAGATCTATTCAATGAATAAAAAAAGAATCAGTAAACCTTGAGTCCAGCACGCACCTATAAAAGGCGTGCATTACCCATATATGCCCGAGAATTCGATTCCAAAAAAAACGTCGTTTAGGGCCTCAAAATGTCTCCGGAAGTTCAGGACTCGAAAAATTGCTAAAAATAGTATATTACCAAAATTGCCAAAAAACATCTTTGAGCCAGTTGGAAAGGTGGGTGGCCACCGATATCCACCTGGATCAATCCTCCCTCCTTCGGAAGCAATGGTCTCCATTGCTTTGAGTTCCCCCATCAGTTGAGGAAATTTATGCTGAATTTGGCCCCGGGTGAGCCACTTTCCCTGGTACAGGAGGTGCCCTGCTTTGACAACTCGATAAAGTTGGATCCTTTGATGTCGAGTGCCCTTAATCTATGTGTCTACAATATTATCACTGGATTCCTGTTGCAGGTAGTCAGGGTTGAGCTCTATTGGTGTCAACTACTCTGCTATCTCTGAGGTGTCTAATAATGGTGGGAAATATGGCCGAAGGAGAGCCATGTTGAAGATTGGATGCAGAACGAGGAAGGGGGGAATGTTGAACTCAAAAGCATTGTCACCCACCACCTTGGTGATGGTGTACGAGCCATAACGAAGTGGGCGAAGGTTCCGATGGGGCCCTGTAAGGCATTCTTTCTGCAAATGCAACCAAACTTTGTCGCCCACCTTAAACTTATGTGGCACCCGATGTTCATCATGGCGCTGCTTGTACTTGGCATTAGACTTTTGTAGAATATCCTAAACCTGTTGGCGGATATGTTGGATCCATTCAATGAACTGGGTGGCTTTGTCATCTTCTGGGCACAAGTCAGCTGAGGTGGTCGCTAGGGGAAGTGGAACATCCATGGGGCCCAATGGTTGGAATCCCAACCCCACCTGAAAAGGGTTGTTGCCAGTTGAACTGTGCAGGGCCCGATTGTAGCTATGCTGGACATAGGGAATAATATCATCCCATGTGCGGGGGTGTGTTGAATTGTACATGCATGGGATATGTACGACCATCCTGTTGACGACCTTGGTTTGGCCGTCTATCTGGGGGTGGAAGGCAGTGGATTTGGTGAGCTTGGTATCCAACAGTGACCAGAGGCTTTACCAGAATAAGTTGAGGAACTGACTGTCACGGTTTGAGATAATGGTTTGAGGGATCCCAAAATGTAACCAGACTCGTTCAAAGAAGAGCTTGGCAGTGGCTTCTGCTGTGATTTTCTTCTTGCAGGCGGCTAGAATCGCCATCTTGGAAAAGCAATCAACAACCAAAAAAACACAGTCGTTCCCCCTCTTGGAGGAAGGGAGGCCCGACATGTAGTCCATTGAGATGGATTCCCAGAGCCTGTCAGGAGTAGGCAGAGGGGTGTACAGGCCCTGTTCCTTAGTGGTCGGTTTGGCAATAGCGCAAGCGGTGCAGGACCTGATATACTTTCCGACATCCTGTCAAAGTTTTTCCCAGTAGAAATGTTTCTACAACACTGCCACTATCTTTCCGACGCCAAAGTGTCTTGCCACCCAACTGTCGTGAGCTTCCCAAATCAGCTTTGCACGCTCGCTTGATGGAATGCATAGATGGCCTAGACGACACAACAACCCGTCTTAGAGATGGATATTTGTGACCACTAACTTCGTGCCCAACATTTGGTAGGTGGTGGCGAAATCAGGGTCTGTCTCGTAGAGGTGGGGCCATCTAGAGGTCTCGTGGCCGTAAGAGTCTAGTATTGTGGTGATATCCACGACTGGAGGTCGACTGAGGCAGTCAACAACTCGGTTGGTACTCCCTATTTTATATTTGATGTTGAGGTGGAACTGCTGTAAGTATGTTGAGCACTTCTGATGGCGGTCATTCTACAACTGCCCTTAGGTGTGCTTGAACTGTAGTGGCTTGTGATTAGTGTGGATGACTATCTCCTTCCCAAGAATGTAATGTATCCATAGGCGGCAGGCTTGCAAATTGGAGTACATTTCTTTGTCGTAAGTAGGATACTTACGAACAACATCTGATAGTCTCTCACTATGATATGCCACGGGGTGGCCGTGTTGAGTGAGAACGGTGCCCACAGCATAATTCAAAGCATCTGTCTCGATCTCAAAGGGATTTTGCAGGTCCGGTAATGAGAGTACCATCGATGAGCACAAACGCTTCTTCAAGTCATTGAAGGCTTTTTTTTGGGGCATGCCCCACACAAATGTTTCCTTACCGCCACCACTGGTTATTTGGCTGAGGGCCCATGCGATATGAGAGAATCCCAGCAGGAACTGGCGATAGAAATTGACGAGGCCCAAGAAGCTCCGAAGTTCAGTTAGTGTGGTTGGGGATGGCCATTCAAGGATGACCTATATCTTGGCTGGATCCACATGCACACCATGTCGATCAACAATGTAGGCTAAGTAATGGACCCTGTCCATGCCGAATGAGCATTTTTCCAAGTTTGCATATAGTTTATATTGCAATAGGGTGTGTAGAACCTGTTGAATATGCTGCAAGTGTTCTTCCCAAGTCTTGTTGTTGATGAGGATGTCATCCAAATACACCACTACAAAAGTATTGGTGAAACGTCATAGGATATCATCCATCATCCTCATAAACGTTGCTGGAGCATTTGTCAAACCAAAGAGCATGACCAGCCATTCAAAAAGACCTTCTTTTGAGCTGGAGGCAATCTTCCATACATATGTCTGTTCTATTGGGACCTGATGGTATCCAAACTTCAGATCAATGTTACTGAAGTATTTGGCCCCCGTGACCTGATCAAGGAGGTCGTCGATTCAAGGAATCGGGTACCGGTTGCGAACTGTGATTTTATTCAGGGCCTAGTAATCAATGCAGAGTCGCCAGGTCCCATCTTTCTTCTGCACCAACACGATTGGGCTCCCACAAGGTGATGATATGGGATGGATGTGCCCCTTGTGGAGCAATTCTTGGATCTGCCTCTTGATCTCCTCGTTTTCCAACAAAGAGCGGCGATAGATGGGCCCATTGGGTAGCAGTGCGCCTGGCGTCTGATTGATGGGAGAAGATATATGAGAATTCTTCCACCACCTTATCAGCTTGCTTTTATTGTGTGGAGAGATTAGTCGCGGAGGCCCTGGATGTGGCTGCGATCTTTCTCTCACTCTAAGAGCAAATCATGAACAAGGCAAATTTCTCGGTCTGATAGATGAGCTTCCTGCATTGCTTGGCAGAGATAAAGGAAATAACACTAGGAGGGACTGCCTCGGGTATCCTGTACAATTTCCTGTTCAAAGAAATAATAACACTATGAGGCCTAGACTCATATACAACATCACGTTTCCATAAAAAAGGTTGGCCCAAAAAACATATGAAACTTCGAGAGGGGCAACATCACACAATACCTCGTCCTTGAAGGGCTTGATGTCGTACGACAGTCGGTGCTGTTGGTTGATGCAGAGATTTCTCCCTTTGCAGATCCATCCAATGGTGTAGGGTTGTGGGTGCAGCATTGTCGGAAGGGCTAGGCGCTTGATGACCTCTGCTGAGGTGAGGTTCTTCGGGCTACCGCTATCAATGATGAAGTGCAGCGGGGTGCCTTTTACCCACATCTGTGAATGGAAGAGGCGTTCTCCTTCTTCTAGCTTGTCTGCTTCATCAGGCTGGAGCTTGGTGGTGGCATTGGTGGCACTAGGTTCCACGTCAATGATCTATCTTCCCCTTTCTAGTTTGGTGTTAGAGTCAGAATACACATCTGATTCAGATTCTTTCACTTCGGCCACCAGCGACTACTTTGAGCGACATTCAATAGTGTTATGCCAAGGGCTCTTATGGAAGTCGAACCACTTCCCCGTATCGTTCTTTGTCTTTCCAGTGTCCCTCTTTGCTTGCGGCTTGGAATGGTTATCCTGATACTATCCATATTTGCTCTATCCTTTATTCTGTGGGTTAGGGTCTCCATGTCCAGTCTTTTGCTGTGACGGGTTCCCAGGCCCAAATTTCCACATCTTTTGTTTGAGCCTCTACTCAATTTTGATGGGATATCAGTAGGCGGTGCTCAAGGAAGAGATGTCCAGAAATTCCATTTCGAACTAGATGTATCTATGTAGACCATCACGATACTTGAGCACCAGATGTCGCTCTGAATCTTTGATACCCAGCTTGGTGCGCAAGGTGTGGAAGATATTTGTGAAATCTGGCACTGCTTGGTCTCTTTCTTGTCGCAGTGTGGTCCATTTGGTATACAAGTCATCATAACTTCCAACATGGTAGTATTTTTCCTTAATAGCGTCCTTGAAGGATTCCAAGGTGGCTATGACTGAAAATGATGAGGGTTCCTCTGTGTCCTTTTGTTCGCAGAAGTTTCCCACCAATCTTTGACATGGGGAACGACTTTGAGGAGCGCAAAAGTAATATTTTCTCTATTCAAGAAGTTATGGATATAAAAATACCCTTCTAGTAGATTCAACCACTTATCTATAGCATATGCATCTATTTGACCTTCAAATATAGGAATATTGAAGTTGATTTGTACCTTGAAGGGGGGTGGCGCCTCCGCTCGACGACGATGCGTCTCTTGTTGGTACTCGCCGAAAGATTTGCATGAAACTATCGATCATCTCGTTCCTCTATTGTGTGAGGGATTCCTCAAGCAACATTTTGAAAGGATCTCCTGTCTCGTCATCTTTCTTTTCTCCTGCCATGAGAGGTCGCTTGGGTGTGCGAGAGCTTTTGTCCTCAAGAGAAACAAGCTCGAGACCCAATTCTTAGTACCCTTACCTCATTGGTGACATGCATTAAGACGACAAGGAGTAGACCACTCTGATACCACTGATCTAGATTTTATGAGCAAAACGAAATGAATATAGATTATTATCAGATGCTTAACACAAAATAACAGAGTTATAGTAAAACTGGTTTTCTTTTCAATAAGGAAATAAGCTAAAACTGTAAAATGCAGCGGAAAACAAGCTTGCTAGAATGGTGGCGGCCAAGGATAATTTTAGGGGCGAAATTTATCCCATGGCCTATTTTTCCATGTTTTTTTTCCAAAAAACGATTCGCTAATTTGCAGTTTTTTGAAGCCCCATTTCGCCAAATTTTGATGAGGTAAACTTTTTTCACTCTAAAAATCCCCAAATTAATATATAAACTATATAAATCATTATAAATTGAAATAATTTTAGAAAAATATCACCAAATATTTTATAGTTGACATTTTAGGTTTTGGTAAGATTCGGCAAGCTTTATAAAATTTTAAATAAGTATGGGTCCTTAAAATTATCCCTGGTGGCGGCTTATCTCTGGGAAGAGATGTGATGGCTGTGCTCATTCGGAACAAGATGGTTACAATGAGGCTTTGAAGGCTTTTTTACAATAAACAGGAATGTCAAAAACCCTAGACATCCAAAAACCTAACCCTAGGAGATGAAGTGCCAAAAGTCATGTGGGCCCCATTTGGGTAAGTTAGTACATCAACTTCCTGGGGTCGTAACTCTTGCATACGAGCTCCATTTGGGGTGTACAATAGTTCATTGGAAAGATCTAATCAATGACTACAAAAAGAGTTATCAAATCTCGATTTTGGCATGCAAAATTCACACGCACATGGTATCCATATTTTCCCGAGACTTCGACGCCAAAAAAAACGTCGTTTAGGGCCTCAAAATGGCTCAAGAAGTTCAGGACTCGAAAAGCTGCTAAAAATAGTATATTACCGAAATTGCCAAAAAACTGTTTTGGGCCAATTGGAAAGGTGGGTGGCCACTGATATCCACCTGGATCAATCCTCCCTCCTTTGGAAGCAATGGTCTCCATTGCATTGAGTTCCCCCATCAGATGAGGAAATTTCTGCTGAATTTGGCCCCCGGTGAGCCACTTGCCCTGGTGCAGGAGCTGCCCTACTTTGACAACTCGATAAAGTTGGATCCTTTCATGTCGAGTGCCCTTGAGTTGTGTGTCTGCAATATGATCACTGGATTCCTTTTGCAGCCAATCAGGGTTGAGCTCTGTTGGTGTCAACTGCTCTGTTATCTCTGAGGTGTCTAATAATGGTGGGAAATATCATCGTAGGAGAGCCATGTTGAAGACTAGATGCAGACCAAGGAAGGGGGGAATGTTGAGCTCAGAAGCATTGTCACCCACCACCTTGGTGATGGTGTGTGGCCCATAATGGAGTGGGCGAAGCTTCCGATGGGGTCCTGTAAGGCGTTCTTTCTGAAAATGCAACCAAACTTTGTCGCCCACATGAAACTTATGTGGAACCCGATGTTGATCATGGCGCTGCTTGTACTTGGCATTAGACTTCTGTAGAATACCCTGAACCTGTTGGCGGATATGCTAGATCCATTGAATGAACTGGGTGGCTTTGTGAGCTTATGGGGACGAGTCGGCCGAGGTGGTCGTCAGGGGAAGTGCAACATCCAGGGGGCCCAATGGTTGGAATCCCAACCCCACCTGAAAGGGGCTGTGTGCAGTTGAACTGTGCAGGGATCGGTTGTAGCTATGTTGGACATAGGGAAGACTCTCATCCCATGTGCGGGGGTGTGTTGAATTATACATGCGCGGGATATGTACGACCATCCGGTTGACGACCTCAGTTTGGCCATCTGTCTGGGGGTGGAAGGCAGTGGATTTGGTGAGAATGGTATCCAGTAGTGACCAGAGGCTCGACCAGAATGAGCTAAGGAACCGAATGTCATGGTTTTATATAATGGTCTAAGCGATCCCAAAATGTTCCTAGACTCGTTCAAAGAAGAGCTTGGCATTGACTTTTGCTATGATGTTCGTCTTGTAGGAGGCTAGAATCGCCATCTTGGAAAAGCGATCAACAACCAAAAAAACACACTCGTTCCCCCTCTTGGTGGAAGGGAGGCTCGACATGTAGTCCATTGAGATGGATTCCCACAGCCTTTCAGGAGTAGGCAGAGGGGTGTACAGGCCCTGTTTCTTAGTGTTCGGTTTGGAAATAATGCAAGTGGTGCAGGACCTGATATACTTGTTGACATCATGTCGAAGTTTCGGCCAGTAGAAATGTTTCTGCAGCACTGCCACTGTCTTTTCGACGACAAAGTGTCTTGCCACCCGATTGTAATGAGCTTCCCAAATCAGCTTCGCGCGCTCACTTGATGGAATGCAGAGATGGCCCAGATGACACAACAACCCGTCTTGGAGATGGAAATTAGCGACCACTGAGTTGGTGCCCAACATTTGGTAGGTGGTGGAGAAATCAGTGTCTGTGTTGTAGAGGTGGGGCCATCCAGAGGTCTCGTGCCCACAAGAGTCTATAATTGTGATGAGTGCCGCGACTGGAGGTCGACTGAGGTAGTTAGAAACTCGGTTGGTACTCCCTGTTTTATATTTGATGTTGACGTGGAACTGCTGTAAGTATGTTGACCACTTCTAATGGCGGTCATTTTGCAACTTTCCTTGGGTCTGCATGAACTGTAGTTGATTGTGATTAATGTGGATGACTGTCTCAGTCCCAAGAATGTAATGTCTTCACTGGCGGTAGGCTTGCACAATGGAGTACATTTCTTTGTCATAAGTAGGGTACTTACAGATAACATCTGATAGTGTCTCACTATGATATGCCACGGGGTGGCCCTGTTGAGTGAGAATGGCGCCCACAGCATAATCCGAAGCATCTGTCTCGATCTCAAAGGAATGTTGCAGGTCTGGTAATGAGAGTACCGGCGATGAACACGAATGCTTCTTCAAGTCATCGAAGGCTTGTTGTTGGTGCAAGCCCCACACAAATTTTTCCTTACCGCCACCCTTAGTTATTTGGCTGAGGGCCCATGCGATATGAGAGAATCCTAGCACGAACCGGCGAATGAAATTGACGAGGCCCAAGAAGCTCCGAAGTGCAGTGAGTGTGTTTGGGATGGCCTGTCACGGATGACTTGGATCTTGGTTGGATCCACACGCACACCATGTCGATCAACGATGTAGAGAAAGTAATGGACCTTGTCCATGCCAAAGGAGCATTTTTCCAAATTTGCATATAGTTTGTGTTGCCATAGGGTGTGCTGACCTGTTGAATATGTTGCAATTGTTCCAACCAAGTCTTGTTGTGGATGAGGATGTCATCTAGATACACCACTACAAAAGTATTGGTAAAAGGTCGTAGGATACTGTCCATCATCCTCATAAAAGTTGCTGTAGCATTTTTCAAACCAAAGGGCATGACTAGCCATTCAAAAAGACCTTCTTTTCACTTGGAGGCAATCTTCCATACATCTGTCTGTTCTATTGGGACCTGATGGTAGCCAGACTTCATATCAATCTTACTGAAGTATTTGGCCCCCGTGAGCTAATCAAGGAGGTTGTCGATTCGGGGAATCGAGTACCGATTGTGGACTGTGATTTTATTCAGGGCCCGATAATCAATGCAGAGTCGCCAGGTCCCATCTTTCTTCTGCACCAGCACAATTAGGCTCCCACAAGGTGATGAGCTAGGACGGATGTGCCCCTTGTGGAGAAATTCTTGGATGTGCCTCTTGATCTCCTCATTTTCCAACAGAGGGAGGCGATAGATGGGCCCATTGGCTAGCGGTGCGCCTGGGGTCAGATCGATGGGATGCTCGACCTGGTAGTGTAGAGGTACCACGGTAGGAGAGGAGAAGATATCTGAGTATTCTTCCACCACCTTATCCACTTGCTTTTGTTGTGTATAGATATCAGTTGCGGAGGCCCTGGATGTGGCTGCGATCTTTCTCTCACTTTGAGAGAAAATCACGAAGAAGAAAAATTTACTGGTCTGAGAGATGACCTTCCTACATTGCTTGGAAGAGATCAAGGAAATAGCACTAGGAGGGACTGTCTCGGGTATCCTGTACAATTTCCTGTTCAAATAAATAATAACAATATGAGGCCTAGACTCATATACAACATGACGTTTCTGTAAATAAGGTTGGCCCAAAAGAACATTTGAAACTTCGAGAGGGGTAACATCACAAAATACCTCATCGTTGAAGGGCTTGATGTCATACAACAGTCGACACTGTTGGCCGATGCGGAGATCGCTCTCTTTGCGGAGCCATCCAATGGTGTAGGGTTGTGGGTGCAGCGTTGTCAGAAGGGCTAGGCGCTTGACGACCTCTGTTGAGTTGAGGTTCTTATGGCTACCGCTATCAACGATGAAGTGTAGCGGGGTGCCTTTTACCCACATCTGTGAATTGAAGAGGCATTCTCTTTCTTCTGGCTCGTCTGGTTCATCAGGCTGGAGCTTGGTGGTAGCAAAGGTGGCACTGGGTTCTGCGTCAATGATCTGTCTTCCCCTTTCTGGTTCGGACTCAGAGTCAGAATCCACATTTGATTTAGATGCTTTCACTTTGGCCACCAGCGACTGCTTTGAGCGATAGTCAGTAGTGTTATTCCAAGGGCCCTTATGGAAGTCGCACCACTTCCCGATATCTTTCTTTGTCTTTCCGGTGTCCCTCTTTGCTTGCAGCTTGGACTGGTTGTCCTGATACTGTCCATCTTTGCTTTGTCCTTTAATTCTGTGGGTTAGGGCTTCCCTTTCCTGTCTTTTGCTGTGAGTGGTTCCCAGGCCCAAATGGCTGCGTCTTTTGTTTGAGATTATGCTCGATTTTGACAGCATATTGGTAGGCCACGTCCAAGCAAGAGATGTCCATAAATTCCATTTTGGACTGGATGTATCTATGCAGACCGCCGCGATACTTGAGCACTAGATGTTGCTCTGAATCTTTGATACCCAGATTGGTGCACAAGGTGTGGAAGATATTTGTGAACTCTGGCATTGCTTGGTCTCTTTCTTGTCGCAGTGTGGTCCATTTGGTATACAAGTCGTCATAACTTCCAACAGGGTAGTATTGTTCCTTAATAGCATCCTTGTGTGAGGGCTTCCTCAAGCAACATTTTTGAAGGATCTCTTGTCCCGTCGTCTTTCTTTTCTCCTGCCATGAGAGGTCGCTTGGGCGTGCGAGAGCTTTTTTCCTCAACATAAACAAGCTCGAGACCCAATTCTTTGTACCCTGACCTCGTTGGGGACATGCATTAAGATGACAAGGAGCAGACCGCTTTTATACCACTGATACATATTTTATGAGCAGAACGAAATGAATACAAATTATTATTAGATGCTTAACACAAAATAACAGAGTTACAGTAAAATTGGTTTTCTATTCAATCATGAAATAAGCTAAAACTGTAAAATGTAGCGGAAAAAAAGCTTGTTGGAATGGTGGCGGCTAAAGATAATTTTAGGGGCGAAATTTAGCCCATGGGATATTTTTCCATGTTTTTTTTCCAAAAAATGATTTTCCAATTTGCATTTTTTGAAGCCCCATTTCAGCAAATTTTGATGGGGTAAACTTTTTTCACTCTAAGAATCGCCGAATTATTATATAAACTTTATGAATCATTATAAATTGAAATAATTTTAGAAAAATATCGCCAAATATTTTATAGTTGAAATTTTAAGTTTGGTAAGATTCTCCAAGGTTTATACACTTTTAAATAAGTATGGGTCCTTAAAATTATCCCTGGACTGGCGGCTTCTCTGGGAAGAGATGTGACGGCTGCGGTCATTCAAAACAAGATGGTTACAATGAGGCTCTGATGGCCTTTTTACAATAAACAAGAATGTCAAAAACCCTAGACATCCAAAAACCTAACCCTAGGAGATGAAGCGCCAAAAGTCATGTGGGCCCCGTTTGGTTAAGTTAGTACATCAACTTCCCCATTTGGTTAAGTTAGTACATCAACTTCCCGGGGTCGTAACTCTTGCATACGATCTTCGTTTGGGGTGTACAATAGCTCCTTGGAAAGATATATTCAATGACTACAAAAATATTCATCAAATACCGAGTTAGGCATGCAAAAAATGGGGGTCATGCAATACCAATACTTTCCCAAGAATTCGATGCCGAAAAAACATCGTTTAGGGCCTCAAAATGGCTCCAGAAGTTTAGGACTCGACAAACTGCTAAAAATAGTATATTACCAAAATTGCCAAAAAACTATTTCGAACTAGTTGGAAAGGTGGGTGGCCATCGATATCCACCTGGATTAATCCCCCCTCCTTAGGAAGCAATGGTCTCCATTGCGTTGAGTTCCCCCATCAGATGAGGAAATTTCTGTTGAATTTGGCCCCGGGTGAGCCACTTGCCCTGGTGCAGGAGCTGCCCTACTTTGACAACTCAATAAAGTTGGATCCTTTGTTGTCGAGTGCCCTTGATCTATGTGTCTGAAATATGATCACAGGATGCCTGTTGTAGGCAGTCAGGGTTGAGCTCTGTTGGTGTCAACTGCTCTGCTATCTCTGAGGTGTCTAATAATAGTGGGAAATATGGCCGAAGGAGAGCCACATTGAAGACTGGATGCAGACCAAGGAAGGGGGGAATGTGGAGATCAAAAGCATTTTCACCCACCGCCTTGGTTATGTTGTACGGCCCATATCGGAGTGGGAAAAGCTTCCGATGGGGCCCTGTAAGGCGTTCTTTCTGCAAATGAAACCAAACTTTGTTGCCCACCTGAAACTTATGTGGCACCTGATGTTGATCATGGCGCTGCTTGTATTTGGCATTAGACTTCTGTAGAATATCCTGAACCTATTGGTGGATATACTGGATCCGTTCAATGAACCGAATGGCTTTGTAAGCTTCTGGGGACAAGTCGGTCGAGGTGGTCGGCATGGGAAGTGCAACATCCATGGGGCCCAATGGTTGGAATCCCAACCCCATTTGAATATGGTTGTGGCATGTTGAACTGTGTAGGGATCTGTTGTAGATATGCTGGACATAGAGAAGACTCTCATCCCATTTGCAGGGTTGTCTTGAATTGTACATGCGCGGGATATGTACCACCATCCGGTTGACGAGCTCGGTTTTGCTGTCTGTCTAGGGGTGGAAGGCAGTGGATTTAGTGAGCTTGGTATCAAGCAGTGACTAGAGGCTCAACCAGAATGAGCTGAGGAACCAACTGTCACAGTCTTAGATAGTGGTATGAGGGATCCCAAAATGTACCCAGACTCGTTCAAAGAAGAGCTTGGTTGTGGCTTCTATTGTGATGTTCTTCTTGCAGGTGGCTAGAATCGCCATCTTGGAAAAGTGATCAACAACCACAGAAACACAGTCATTCCTCCTCTTGGTGGAAGGGATGCCCGACATGTAGTCCATTGATATGGATTCCCACGTCTTGTTAGGAGTAGGCAAAGGGGTGTACAGGCCCTGTTTCTTAGTGGTCGGTTTGGAAATAGTGCACGCGGTGCAGGACCTGATATACTTGCCGACATCCTGTCGAAGTTTCGGCTAGTAGAAATGTTTCTGCAGCATTGCCACTGTCTTTTTGATGCCAAAGTGTCTTGCCAGCCGACTGTAGTGAGATTCCCAAATCAGCTTCGGGCGCTCACTTGATGGAATGCAAAGATGGCCTAGACAACACAATAACCCATCCTGGAGATGGAAATTAGCGACCATTGAGTTGGTGCCCAACATTTGGTAGGTGGTGTAGAAATCAAGGTCTGTCTCGTAGAGGTGGGGACATCCAGAGGTCTCGTGGCCGCAAGAGTCTAGAATTGTGGTGAGTGCCATGACTGGAGGTCGACTGAGGTAGTCAGCAACTCGGTTAGTACTCCCTATTTTATATTTGATGTTGAGGTGGAACTGTTGTAAGTATGTTGACCACTTCTGATGGCGGTCATTCTGCAACTTTCCTTGGGTCTGCATGAACTGTACTGGCTTGTGATCAGTGTGGATGACTGTCTCCTTCGGAAGAATGTAATTTCTCCACTGGCGGAAGGCTTGCACAATGGAGTACATTTATTTGTCATAATTAGGGTACTTACAGACAACATTTGATAGTGTCTTGCTATGATATGCCACGGGGTGGACGTGTTGAGTGAGAATGACACCCACAGCATAATCTGAAGCATCTGTCTCGATCTCGAAGGGATGTTGCAGGTCCAGTAATGAGATTACGGGTGATGAGAACAAACGCTTCTTCAAATCATCGAAGGCTTTTTGTTCGGGTGGGCCCCACGCAAATTTTTCCTTATCACCACCCGTGGTTATTTGGCTGATGGCCCATGCGATATGAGAGAATCCTAGCACGAACCAGCGATAGAAATTGGCAAGGCCCAAGAAGCTTCGAAGTTCAGTGAGTGTGGTTGGGGATGTCCAGTCACGGATGACCTAGATCTTGGTTGGATCCACATGCACACCATGTCGATCAATGATGTAGCCTTAGTAATGGACCATGTCCATGCTGAAGGAGCATTTTTCCAAGTTTGCATATAGTTTATGTTGCCGCAGGGTGTGCAGAACCTGTTGAATATGCTGCAAGTGTTTCGCCTATGTCTTGTTGTAGATGATGATGTCATCCAGATACACCACTACAAAAGTATTAGTGAAAGGTCATAGGATATCGTCCATCATCCTCATAAAATTTGTTGGATCATTTTTCAAACCAAAGGGCATGACCAGCCATTCAAAAATACCTTCTTTTGAGTTGGAGGCAGTCTTCCATACATCTGGCTGTTCTATTGTGACCTGATGGTAGCCAGGCTTCAGATCAATCTTACTGAAGTATTTGGCCCCCATGAGCTGATCAAGGAGGTCGTCGATTCAGGTAATCGGGTATGGGTTCCATACTATGATTTTATTCAGGGCCCGCAAATCAATGCAAAATCGCGAGGTCCCATCTTTCTTCTGCACAAGCAGGATTGGGCTCCCTCAAGGTGATGAGTTGGGATAGATGTGCCCCTTTTGGAGCAATTCTTGGATCTACCTCTTGATCTCCTTGTTTTCCAACATAGAGCAGTGATAGATAGTGCAGAGGTTCCTCGATAGGAGAGGAGAAGATATTTGAGTATTCTTCCACCACCTTATCCACTTGCTTCTGTTGTGTGGAGAGATCGGTCGCAGAGGCACTGGATGTGGCTCCAATCTTTCTCTCACTGTGAGAGTGAATCACGAAGAAGACAAATTTCCCGGTTTGAGAGATGACCTTCCTGCATTGATTGGCAGAGATCAAGGAAATAGCACTAGGAGGGACTACCTCGGGTATCCTTTACAATTTCCTATTCAAAGAAATAACAACACTACGAGGCCTAGACTCATATACAGCATGAAATTTCCATAAACAAGGTTGGCCCAAAAGAACATCTGAAACTTCGAGAGGGGCAACATCACACAAGACCTTGTCCTTGAAGGGCTTGATGTCGTATGACAATCGGCACTGTTGGTTGACGCGGAGATCGCTCCCTTCGCGGAGCCATCCAATTGTGTAGGGTTGTGGGTGTGGCGTTGTTGGAAGGGCCAAGCACTTGACGACCTATGCTGAGATGGGGTTCTTCTAGCTACCACTATCAGCGATGAAGTGCAGCATGGTGCCTTTTACCCACATCTATGAATGGAAGAGGCGTTCTCCTTCTTATGGCTCGTCTGGTTCATCAGGCTACAGCTTGGTGGTAGCAATGGTGGCACTGGGTTTCGAGTCAATGATCTGTCTTCCCATTTCTGGTTTGGACTCAAAGTCAAAATATGCATCTGATTCAGATGCTTTCACTTTGGCCACCAACGACTGCTTTGAGCGACAGTCAGCAGTGTTATGCCAAGGGCTCTTATGGAAGTCGCACCACTTCCCAGTATCTTTCTCTGTCTTTTCGGTGTCCCTCTTTTCTCTCGGCTTGGATTGGTTGTCCTGATACTGTCCATCTTTGTTATGTCCTTTATTATGTGGGTTAGGGCCACCCTTTCCTATATTTTATTGTGAGGGGTTCCCAGGCCCTAATTGCCGTATCTTTTGTTTGAGCTTTTGCTCAATTTTGACGGCATATCGGTAGGCTGCGCCCAAGGAAGATATGTCTAGAAATTCCATTTCAGACTGGATGTACCTATGCCAACCACTGCGATACTTGAGCACCAGATGTCGCTCTGAATCTTTGATACCGACCTTGGTGCGCAAGGTGTGGAAGATATTTGGGAACTCTGGCACTTCTTGGTCTCTTTCTTGTCGCAGTGTGGTCCATTTGGTATACAAGTCGTCATAACTTCCAATAGGGTAGTATTGTTCCTTAATAGCATCCTTGAAAGATTCCTAGGTGGCCGTGACTGAAAATAATGAGGGTTCCTCTGTGTCCTTTTGTTCGCAAAAAGTTTCCCACCAATCTTTGACATGGGGAACGACTTTGAGGAGCACAAAAGTAATCTTTTCTCTATTCGAGAAGTTATGGAAAGAAAAATACCGTTCTATTAGATTCAACCACTTATCTACAACATCTATGTCTATCTAACCTTCAAATATAGGAATATCAAAGTTGATTTGTACCTTGAAGGGGGCAGCGCCCCCGCTCAAGGAGGATGCATCACTTGTTGGTAGTCGCCAAAGGATTTGCGCGAAACTATCCATCATCTCGTTCCTCTGTTGCGTGAGGGATTCCTCAAGCAACATTTTGAAAGGATCTCCTGCCCCGTAATCTTTCTTTTCTCCTTCCATGAGAGGTCACTTGGGCGTGCGAGAGCTTTTGTCCTCAAGAGAAACAAGCTCGAGACCCAATTATTTGTACCCTGACCTCGTTGGGGACATGCATTAAGATGACAAGGAGCAGATCGCTCTGATACTACTGATCCGGATTTTATGAGTAGAACGAAATGAATACAGATTATTATCAGATTCTTAACACAAAATAACAGTGTTATAGTAAAACTGGTTTTCTATTCAATAGGGAAATAAGCTAAAAGTGTAAAATGTAGTGGAAAACAAGCTTGCTGGAATGGTGGCGGGCCTGTGGCTTATCTCCGGGAAGAGATCTGACGAATGCGCTCATTCAAAACAAGATGGTTACAATGAGGCTATGAAGGCATTTTTATAATAAACAAGAATGTCAAAAAACCTAGACATCCCAAAACTTAACCCTAGGAGACGAAGTGCCAAAAGTCATGTGGGCCCCGTTTGGGTAAGTTAGTACATCAACATCCCGGGGTCGTAACTCTTGCATACGATCTCCGTTTGGGGTGTACAATAGCTCATTGGAAAGATATATTCAATGATTACAAAAAGAGTTAGTAAATATTGAGTGTGGCACGCGAGAATTAGCAGGCGCACAGCACCCATATCTTCCCGAGAATTCGATGCCGAAAAAACGTCGTTTAGGGCCTCAAAATGGCTCTGGAAGTTCAAGACTCGAAAAACTGGTAAAAATAGTATATTACCAAAATTGCCAAAAAAATTGTTTTGAGCTAGTTGGAAAGGTGGGTGGCCACCGATATCGACCTAGATCAATTCTCCCTCCTTAGGAAGCAATGGTCTCCATTGCATTGAGTTCCCCCATTAGATGAGGAAATTTATGCTGAATTTGGCCCCGGGTGAGCCACTTGCCCTGGTGTAGGAGCTACCCTACTTTGACAACTCGATAATGTTGGATCCTTTGATGTCGAGTGTGCTTGATCTATGTGTCTACAATATGATCACTGGATGCCTATTGTAGGCAGTCAGGGTTGAGCTCTATTGGTGTCAATTTCTCTACTATCTCTGAGGTGTCTAATAATGGTGGGAAATATGGCCGAAGGAGAGTCACGTTGAAGACTGGATGCAAACCAAGGAAGTGGGGAATGTTGAGCTCAAAAGCATTATCACCCACCACCTTGGTGATGGTGTACGACGCAGAATGGAGTGGGTGATGCTTCCGATGGGGCCCTGTAAGGCGCTCTTTCAGCAAATGCAGCCAAACTTTTTCGCCCACCTGAAACTTATGTGGCACCCGATGTTGATCATGGCACTGCTTGTACTTGGAATTAGACTTCTGTAAAATATCTTGAACCTGTTGGATGATATGTTGGATCTGTTCAATGAACCGGGTGGCTTTGTCAGCTTCTGGGGACGAGTCGGTCGAGGTGGTCGCCAGGAGAAGTGCAACATCCATGGGGCCCAATGGTTGGAACCCCAACCCCACTATTGGCTTGTCTTATGCTGACCCAGAGGTTCTTAGTGGTTTCGCCTTGACCAACAAATCCCCTTTCTAACCGGCCCTTTGGGAAACAACCTCCGAGCAGGTTGAGGACTCTCCCGAGGTGTATCTATGGGGTGCTGTAGAATCAGGTTTCAACAGTAGGTGATGAGTTGTTTAGTCTGACGTACTACACAGCGTGACACGGGACGTGTGCTGCGGGGCAAGACACCGCGGTCTGCACCTCTAACTTCTACTTCCACGAAATTTCTTTATGACTGTAGCTGATGCAGTTCACACTACGACTTGAAATACTGGCAGTTAACTAGTGTACTAAATTTATTAACACTCAATCATTCATTCATTCACTTGGGGTGTTCACTGCTCAAACATGTGCCATGAAGACGATCCAACTACCATGCAGTCTTCCTACTGCGTAATGTGAAAGTGCTTAAACAATATCTAACACTTAGCCGAATAACTTATTCATTACTACTTCATATGTAAAGGCCAAACATTCACCATTCATCTATTCATGCAGAACTTAACATATTATTTCCATATTCTCTTGATGGAAAATACATATAAAATTCCTATCATAACAGTATGCAAGGGAAAATTCAGACATTCATTCATAGGAAGCTAATAAATGCACAATACACAACACAATCACATTGCACATTATTTAACTTGGTTCACTCCCCTGGGTGGGAAGCTATGTCCACAAGAACTATTGTTATATATATATCTTTTGGGAAGGGCACGACAGTTCTTAGTCTGCACACTCAGCTGCAGACTCTCTTCTCTCTCAGATAGGTCTTTGTGCACTCAGCTGTAGAGCCTTTACAATATCTTTACTCATAAAATATTTTACAATGCTCAGTACTAAAATTCTAATCCTTTCCCATACAAAAATGCCTCCTTTTATAGATCATGCCCGTAGGTCATGTCGTTACAATGCTAAAGGCCGAAACCCTTAGGGTTTACAAAACTGCTACGGTTTCTCTAAATTGGACTACTGGCCTGTGGTAGCGAGTGCTCCATCGTGGCGGTCCTCCACGCCTTCATCCTGTCACTATCAACCTTCCTATTGTGTGCACGCCAACAGGTCACTTTCATCGAGCCGCTCTTCCTCTAACAACCTTGTACAATTGGATCAACTCCCAGTCACTTTCATCAAGTCATTCTTCCTCTAACGACCTTGTACACTTGACCGCCGCTCGGCCTCCCTGGAGCATATTTGTCAAAACTAGACTGCCGACGGTTTAACCGGTACCCGTGCCCGTCCTCCATTCAGCACTTTGCTTTGCCAGCTCCATGTGCACTGGTCACTTCGCAGCACTGATCTTTGCAGCACCCTTCGAAGTACTGCCAAAATTTGGTTTCTATGCGCAACTTCGTAGCATCCCCAACACTTGCACAAAATTGTATTTTTGTTGAGTTGCGCTCAGCTCCGTAGCTAAATCTCCTTCTGTTATCAAAATTTCCCACAACTTGGTCCAGGCCCAACATGCCCCTAACACTTACATGTGGCTCGTCCCCAAGCCACCTTCAGCTTCAGCCTTTTTGATCTGCTCCGTGACCTGCGGAGCTGGCTTTGCCGCGAATTCATTGAATGTGCTGACCAGCTTCTCCATTGTTTCGTTTGTTTCATGCTCAACTTTCCTGACTGTGTCGAGCATCTCCGCAGTTATTTCTTGTCCAATCTGTCCTTCCACATTCTCCTAGTTCTCGTGCAGGTCCTCGAGTTTGTCTTCAATCTGGTGTGATATTACAATGGCATCCTGCATTAGTGGTTGGGACTTATCGTCCATCACAGTCTCTTTCTCCCTTAATGCTTGTACCTCCTTTTTCAAGTTGGTTATTTCCCTATATTTCGGACGCCTATCTCTGGCTGGCAGGGCCTTAACTTCTATATCCAGCTTCTCCAGTGCGGCCTGCTTTTCTTTGACTGCGGTCTTTACTTGCGGTAGCCCTGAATCCTCTTCGAGGGTAGTGAATGCCTTCGAAGTTGCAGTCAATAAATCTTAGCAGGTAGCCACGTCCATTGCAATATTCTGCGATGCGGCCTTTACTGCTTGCTCCCTTAACTACTACTTAGTTAATGGTGTCTCCATATTGATTTTTTCCTTCAAGGTGGTAATATCAGCCTCATGAAGAATCTCCTTGTCCTGTATTTCTATCTTCAGATATTTCACCATATCTCCCATTCTCAGAACAGTGTCCGTAGGATCGCTCTGGGGTTCAAAATCTTCAATGTCATCCGCGACAGAAGTGATAGTGGTTTCCAGTCGTAGCCAACGGTCCTGTTCATCATGCAATTGCATATCTGTGCACGAGCTAGACTCCTCGAGTTGCCTATTTGCTTCTTGTAGCTCAGCTTGGGACTTCATCGAATTAGTGGTCCTTTCATGCATTTCGTCTACAATTTGCAGGTGCAAAAAGTGCAATCCAGGTAACGGAATCTTGGCCAGGTTGAGCTCTACCCACTCGACACCCTTTGTATCCAAAATCACTTGTTATAGCATTGGTAGCATTATGCTCATTGGGTATAGATGAACGAGCCGAGTCTTCACTGGTAGCGTTATGGCTAGCTGCGGTGGTGTCTGCTGCGAGGTTCCTCCTGACCTCGCTTTCGATTCTATGTCGCGTGGCAAAGGTAGCCTTTTCTGGGCATCATCCATATTCTGCGTGAGCCCTTGCAGTGCGAGCCAATTCTTTTGTAGGTCATCCTCTATGGCCTTGTCCTTTTTCTCTTTGTCTGTCATCAGCTCTTCCATCTGTTCTGTGACCTTTTCGGCAATCATGTCGAAATATTCCTCATTAAGCACTGTTTATGACTGACCCTTGGTTTCTTTCATCTTCTTCCATGCCTTTGGCTTTGGCGGGCTTTCAGGTTCTTTCCTTTTTCCTTTTTCCTCAATGATTGGGCATGGCCACAGAATTGGTTCATCTTCTTTTGAATCGGTCGCAACATCCATGACCTCGACACAGAACTCAGCCGGCTAGTCCCTCATGAGGATGTCAATGTCTTCCTCGTACATATGGTAATTACCTGCATACCATTATGGCTTCTTCATCTTTGCTTTGGGTGAAATAAAAATACAACGCATGTCCGCATGAATATCGACAATGCGAGTGTATTTTGACATTACCTGCTTTGTAATGCATGATGTATGCGTGATTGCCTCGTGTAGCTGGGTGTAATACTGGTAGAAGACTTCAGCTGTCACATGTTGCCGCTCCGCGTTCAAATTTTCCCAAAGGTTGGCATATCAAACTCCTTTGGGATCATTGGTGTCTACAATCACACTGATATAGTCCTTCGGCTCCTTCCATCTAAAAAAGGTGATCAGGATAATCAACCACGTGAAGTAGAAGTGACCTCCATTCACCTAGGTGTCATTGAGTTCTTCTAGGAACTCATTGAGAAGGTACTGACACCAATTGAACTCGGTTCCTTTAGCCACCACGGCACCGAGTAGTACTGCGCCCGTAGGCACCTCCAGAGGCCTGGCTGTTCTTAGGATTTTTTCGGCCAACAACTGTGTAACAAACTTTGTCACTGTATCTTCGATTTATTCTGTTGGAAAACCTATTTTTCCTTTCACCAATGTGTGGCTTTTCTTCATCTTCGCAACAACTTCTTTTTCCTTACTCTTCCCTTGGAAGAACTGCTTGGGGTCCTTGCCGCGCTTGCTTAGTCCTGTGACACGGTGGATTAAGTCGATGTTCAAATCAACATTTTTGTCTAGCCACAGGTATCCCTGATGGATTCGTGCCATCAAAGTGCGAACCACCACATTGACTTATGTTGAACGATAAAAATGGGGTAATCTCAGCAGGTTCAGCAATCCTGACTGAACTACTGGTGTCATCCAACTTTCGGCGACCAAGTTAAGTATGCCTTTAGCATCTTTCTTCCAGCACATGTACTGCTCAGGCTAGAAGTGTGGGAACTTGGGATCATGGGGTTCTTCCTTCTGCACTCCCAGGAGGTCATAGTCTTCCCACTTACACTCTAGGATCTTTCCTAGCAAGTTCTGGGCAACGTCTACGTGCTTCGAGATTGGCAACAAGCGGATTTCATAGTGGGAATTCTTGACTAGTTTATAGACTGGGGCATCCAGCGCCCATGATGATATGTACTCTGGTGTAAGCTTTAAAGGTATCTCCTTCTGAAATACCAGTGACCTTGGCACCGCCGAAATTGTCCTGGGGTTCTTTGTTCGTGGCCCGAATGTATCTTTCCCCCTATCCTGCATGTTTGGGTTGTGTCTAGGTGACCTTCAAGATGCCTGACCTGGTTCCAATGTAACCTTCTTGGTAGGGTTTTTCATTAACCATTCAATCCCTTCGTGCTGAAAGACTCTGATTGCTTCTTGGATTGTAAGCTCTTCTTCTCTGTACGACCAATCGAACATTTAGTGGTGAGAGTAGGCAAATATTGCAGATATGTTACTAACGATTGCTAACACAGGAGTGAGCACATGAAAATTCTAAGTATTTGGTAACGCCCACGAGTCCTTATGCGGCATTACTTATAGGCACAGGTGAGTCCTCCCACGCCTTCCAACGGCTAGATGAACATTAAATGTGGTGTCTGTTGGCCAAATTGAGGAGATCCTTCAGTCCCTTTCTTCATCAGCATGTTCAGAACGGCTATCTTTGTGTTAAATGCTGAAGCGGTTGTTGACAACGGTCATATAACGACTATTTTTCTCACGGCCATTGTAACAACTATTTTTGTGAGAGCTGCGCCGAGCTGCGCGGCAGGCCATCTCTGATGCTACGCAGTTACTTCACAGTGTTGATGTTTCAATTGTGTGGTTTTTTTTTTGTGTGGGTGTGTGTTCAGCTTCAGCAGTGCTGCTCATGACATACATTGTCCTACTTATCGTACATGTACAGACTCCTTTTCATTTCCAGTGTCCAATTTCAACTGTACTTGACACTTAGAAATTTCTCCCTCTGTGTATCATTCAGGATTCTGTGAAGCAGGAATATCGTGGTACAACTTTAGTCTTCTCCCATTTATCAAACTTGGTAACATATTGCCAGCTAAGGTGGCTAACTGGACTGCACCAGTGTTAGTAACATGTATCACAGTATATGGACCAAGCCAATGTATCTTAAATTTACCAAGAAAATTTATGAATTTTATATCATTCTAGAGAACTAGGTCACCTACCTGAAAGGACTTGTTCTTTATATGGCAATCATGCCATGCTTTCTCGCGGTCTTTTTGCACATGTTGGTGAAATCCTGCGATGAATCAATATTCCTCCAATCCAACCCAGTGTATCAATATTTCTTATAGCGCTACGCGATTTGCCATCCCTGTAAATGCAGTGATTCTCAAGCTTGGGACAATATACTCCATTGGTATTATAGCCTCTTGTCCATAAGCTAACCTAAAAGGTGTGTGTCCTGTCAATTTCTTGTAAGTGGTCCTGTATGCCCATAACACAGATGAGATGCGCAGATCCCAGTCATCTCTATTCACATTGCAGATCTTAGTGAGCGCATTCTTGAGTATTTTATTGAAAGCCTCAACAGTGCCATTCGCCTGTGCATGATATGGGGTACTGTATTGATGATGGATGTAGAATTCCTATGTGAGAGCTTCGATGGTTCTGTTCAAAAAGTGAGTGCCTTGATCGCTCATCAAAATATTCGGACATCCAAATCGTGAACGTATATTTTAAAAAATGAACTGCGCAGCAGTACCGACGCTGCAGTCCTTTACTGGTTTTGCTTCCGCCCATCTGGTGAGGTAATCAGTAGTAGTAATGATGTACCTCGCACAAGTTCTTTTCCCTGGTGGGTTTATGGGACCCACGAAATCAATGGCCCACTTTTCAAATTCTTGTAAGGTTAACTGTGGATTCAGCAGCATTTCATCTCTGCGCGAAGGTTTTCTTGTCCTCTGATAGACATCGTAGTTCCGACAGTATTCGTTGGAGTCTTTATGGATCGTAAGCCACCATAGCCCTGCATGTAGTATCTTCTGCGCAGTAGCCCTTCCTGCATAGTGACCTATTGTGATCCTTGAATGTGCGTATGGTAAGATGAATGGTTTCTCATGGTCTAGTACGCATCTACATAGGACTTCATCCGGTCCATGTTTGTATAGCTGACCTGCAATAATAGTGAAGTCTACGGCGCGCACTACCAGTTGCTTCTTTTGCTGGATGGAAAAGTCTTGAGGCACTAATCCTGTTGTTAAGAAATCAATAATATCCTAATAATAATCATCAGCAACCTGTATAGCAAATAACTGTGCATCAGACAAACTGTCTTCAATGTTTGTCGGCTCTTCTCCTGACTCAATCCTAGAGAGGTGATCAGGTCCCAAGTTCAACCTACCTGGCTTAACAACAATCTCAAAATCATATTCCTGGAATAGAAACAGCCATTTGCATATGCGCCCCCCTAACACTGGCTTATTGACCAAGTATTTCAAAGCGAAATGGTCAGTAAACATGAGGAAGTGCTCACCAAGCAAGTAGTGTCTAAATTTCTGCAGCGCATATACCATTGCAAGACCTTCCCTCTCAGTAGTAGTGTAATTTTTTTTCATTGTTGAGAGCTTCCTGCTTGAAAATGCGATGGAATGGTCAATACCTACTTCTCCTGGCTGAGCTAATACAACTCCCAGGGAAATGCATGATGCATCAACATGTACATGGAATGGCTTCTCCTAGTCTAGGAAGACTAGGATTGGTGCAGTAACCATCTTCTCCTCTAGTGTATCAAAACCCTGCTCGCACTCTGCGTTCCAAATGAACGGCGCGTCTTTCTTTAGCAACTTCTCCATTGTTGCGGTTATCTACGCGTAACCCTTTATGAATTTCCTGTAATATCCGGTATGGCCTAAGGTAGAGCAAAACATCTTGACTGAGTTTGGATTTGGTAAATTTACAATAATTGCAATCTTCGCAGGATCCACCATCAATCCTTGCTTACAAACAATGTGGCCAAGTAGAATCCCATAAGGAACACAGAAAATACACTTCTTCAGATTTAAGGAGATCTGATGTTGTCTACACTTCTCAAGCATCATTCTGAGATTCGCAGTGGTTCTTTAATAGTCTGAACATAGTCCAATCATCAAAATAGGCTTCCAGAAACTTGTGCATAAAATCTTTAAAGGCTGCAACAACAAATCTAGAAAAGATGGCAGGTGTGTTCTTTAGACCAAAAGGGATTACTGTGTACTGGAACGACCCCCATTTTGTATCAAAAGTCGTCTTATGCCTATCAGCAGAATCAATCCTGATCTGATGATGCCTGGAGAAACCATCAGTAAAAGAGTAGGCCTCATTCCCTCCAACATTATCAAGTACTTAGTCCGTTAAAGGAGTAGGGAATGGGTCGTGCATAGAAGCATCATTTAGTTTTCTGAGATCCACACAAATCCTGATCTCACCTTTCGTTTTCTTGTCTTGAACGACCATGGGGATAATCCATTCGGATTCTTCAATAGATTCAATGATTCCTGCTTCGATCATCTTAACTAGCTCTGTGTAGACTCTTTCTTTGTACCGCAGGTTTAGTTTGTAGGGCCTCTGCTTCACAGGCTTGGCACCTAGCTTCAAAGGTATTTTCATGACTCCTAGGTCTCCCAGAATGCCTTTCATTTCTATGAATTTCGTCGGGAACAATTCCTGATACTCATGTAAGGTGTCTGTGATCTCTACAACAGTCTGATCATCCCAATGGTCTCCAATTGATGCGAACTTTGGCTTTTCATTTGTGCCAATGTTCACCTTCTGCACCTTTATTTGTCCACTCATGTCTGGGATTTCCAACGGAGGTCCTTCTATGTTGCGCGCACCATCCGATTCTGGTATGTTTATGTTGCACGAATCATCCTCATCGTCTTCCTATCTATCATTGGGTACTTCAGCTAGGTTATAACACTCGATGGGATGTTTTCCGTGTTCCTTCCCTTCTGATTGCAGGTTCGCAGGAATGCCATCTACCCCAAAGAATTCTTCCAACATTATATTTTCGTGAGGACAGTCTTCCCTGAATATGTGTTCCTTAATTATCTGCAACACGTCATGGATCAGTGGGTTGTCATCCTCAAAGCTGAAGCCCTTTTGGAATTTCGCAGTCAACATATCCCAATCAGTGGTTTCCCTACGCAACTCCAGGTCTAGGTACCATTTCTTTAGAATGTCATGATCCAGTGTATGTACAAATAGATGCACCCATTATGTTTGTGGCCTTTCCACCCATGCCTGAACAAACTTCAATATGCTGGATAGGATATGTCTGTCCATTTAACTTTTCAAAAGGTAAAGTAACCCTGTCAGCAAACCGAATCTGCATCTTAATCCTGCATTGATCCCAAGTAGTCAATGTCTACTTGTGTGTAGCCCACCATCTGGCTGGTGTGTCGTGCAGTGCCATATCCAATGCTAGAAATCTATGCTCATCTGCAATAGCTGCAGTATATTCTTGGATGAAAGTGTAAACATTAGCAAAACCATCATATATGGGAATAGGACTTACCTCCTTTCCGATCCAGCACAGTGATTTCCTAACCTGCGCACACCTTCTCGCTGATACTTCATGCATGCGGCTTTGCCAATTTTCCAGTCCTGTCTCTGAGTCAGAGACACAAGATCTATCACATCTCCAGCTGAGTGTACCATCCGCAGTTGGATTAATGTAATCTTCCTGGTTCACGATGATCTGGTATAGTCTATCCAAGTCTTGAGCCTTGGATTCCTCCTGAATCAGCTCACTATATCTGTCCCCATCTGTAGGATCCAATGGTGCGATGACCCTAAGATGATTTCCTTCAAATATCATCTTCTTTGTCTTCAGGTTTATGATAGCCAGGTTATCCATGGCCAAGTCAATTCCTAATAGTGCAGGAAAAGGCTGACTATCATCCACAATCTCGATAACTTCAAATTCTGCATGACTCTGGACTCCATCAATGTCAACCACCACATCAGCTAACCGACCAAAAGGTATGACTTTCTCTTGGTTAGCCATTCTCAATTGGATAGGTGACCATAACAGCTTTGGTCGACCCATATGCTGCCATGTCTGCTTAGTCAAGACATTCACTTCAGATCCCAGATCAAGGATGACTTCATCCATTTCAAAATCTCCTATCTATGCGGCAAGCCTCATTTCTCAGCCTGTTCTTTTATGCTTCCTTATGTGATGTACAGCGCTATCGGAAGTTTTTGTTCCCGTCTATGGTTCACACTGGTTTATGAGCTTCTATAGCTCTACTATAGCATTTTCACTTTTTAGTAGGTTCATGCAGCTTCACAGGAACTGCACAATGGAAGTGCCGACATCCATTGCGGTACTTGTTTTGTCATAAGCAGCTAGCATGTCTTCATCATGCAGTTTTTCACTACGCAACGGGATCCTCAGTGACTATTGATGCCTCGGATGTGCAGGTTACTGCAAGGTGCTGGAAAGGGTTCCAAGGCATACAACAGGGGATGAAAACCCAGCCAAAGGCTTTAGTTAACCCTACGCAAGAGTTACCCTATCCTCGAGCTGTTTGGGATGGTTAACACCCACGGATACAAAGGCCTCCACTGGCACTTGTGGTTTTGATCCAAAATGGATCTGTCCTACATAGATGTAAGACAAAGGTATCTAAACTCTAAAGGTTGATCTAAGTCTTAGGTTAATCCTATCTAGAATGAAGTCTAAACTAAGTCAAATCTAATCTAACAGAGTGGAAATTGTGGAAGTTTTGTGTGCAGGGTAATTTGGTTTGTAAATTAATAAGTTAATTTAATCGGCTTAACAGAAATGCAAAACCAGATGGTTAACTTATTACTTCAAAGCATTATCAGATAATGAAAATTATTGACAACAATTTAAAGATTCAGTGCTTCCAATGTTATCCTGTTGTTCCTTTTGTTAATTGAAAAATTAACCTGAACTGTGATATGAATTGCATATAATTTGTAAGAAATAAATAAACATGTTGCATAAAGAAACTCATTCAACACATTCATACATTCAGATCATCAATAGTGATAAACCAAAATCTCCGATCTAGAAATGTTAATTGTTTACAAATTAATAAACAATTACCGATAATAGACTCATAGCAATCATCAAACTGATCAAATAAACTTGAAAAGTGCACAAGAAAGTCATATGGAGAAACTTTACTGGATTAACACAACTGTAAGAAATTACAGTGTATGCAAAAACAGGGTGTGTCCAACAACTCCTTGTTGATTCGAGCTCTAAAGTCCATCAAACTTGGCAACGTCTCCTCAGTTCTGGAAGAGAAATATTTCCAGCTCTGCTGAGCACTTCTCCCTTTCCGGGTCATTGAAGGTAGGTATTTATATAGAGAAAATTACAGAAAAGATAAGAACCATTCTCCAAATTCCACAGCTAACTAGCTGAGTTGTTTCATTTGCCAGATTCGTCCATGAGACAAATCTAGGAAAATCTGTTTTGAAGAACCAGTCGTATCTCCCAAATAGAGCACTTTCTGAGGATTCTGCTCATATCGAACTAATTGGGCACCTTCTGCACAAAACCCATGTCTCGGATTTTCCCGATTCAGCTTCATCACTCCCAAAATCACGTCCAAAAATTTCTGCTTTCCACTTGGCACGTTTTTTATCATTTCAAATCTGGGATGCAAATTCATCAATTTGATTCCTCTAGATCCAAATCAACACCTGCACAATCCAAAACATAAATTAAAATATCATTCTAAATCCAATCAAAGAAATCTAGATTAATAACAACCCATTTGCAAACCAAAATAAAAAATAAACAAATCTTATGCAAATATGAAATTAACTGTTCATTCAGATTTTTGGGGTGGTTAAGCTAATTATTTGGAGAAAATAATCTTCCCAAATCATTCCTCATCCTTCCAGTTTTCCAACGAGCTATCACGCGCTCGATTTGGACTTGTAAATTTCAAGATATGGCTCTTGGAAGTTAAGACTCAACAGGTGTTGATACCAAAACTGAAAATTACATGTCGAGAGAGAAAATGGAATTAGAAAAATGACTTAAACAGATTAAAATCGGGAAAACCATATAAAAACCCTAAGTGGAAAATTAAGTTACCGAAAATTACGGACCCAAAAATTTAATTAAAATATAACCTAAGAAAAACTTATAAAAACCCTAAGTGGAAAATTACGGACCCAAAAATTTAATTAAAATATAACCTAAGAAAAACTTAGGGTCCGTAATAATGCGGGAGTGAAAATGTGGAAAAGTGATTCCCCAAGCATCTGAAATTTCGGGTTGCGGAAACATTATAAATCTAAAAAATTAAAATCAAAATTTTCGCATTCCTCATCCCGAAATTTTGGGTTCTGCGGGTTGCGAAAACATTATTTTTTTAAAATAAGAAAATTAAACCTCCCGCATCCCGAAATTTCGGGTTGGGAAAGGTTGAATTTTACAAAAATTAAAGGTTCCCCCAAATGCATAAAAATGATGGAAAGCTTTGGAAAAAATGAATTTTTTTATTTTTTTGAATATTGAATGAAGTAGATTAAAACAAAACAATAATAGAGAAAAGATTAAAAATCTAGAAATATTTACAACATGAACTAAAATTCAATATGAGAAAACCCTAAACCTAGAAGTAAAAATAAATAAAAAACCATTTACAAATCTATTGTTAGGAAAATGATTGCTGGAAAACAAGTACCCATATAGGAAATGAATCACTCCTATAATATAGGAGAGTTAATTAATTCCATAAATAGGTTTCTAGCATAATCATTTTCCAAGAACAAGAAACCAAGAAAAGAATAATAATATTTCATTTTGCACAATAATAAATGAAAATTCTTTTAAATTGCAAAAGGTAAAATAAAAATTGTATTTTCAAGCTCAAATTAGCTTATTAGAAATAAAATACTTATCCATGATCAAACTAACTTCACATTCGTGAATGTTGAATTTTAATCCCACTAATTTCCAAATAATCATAAAACCAAATCTCATAGAAATTAGGAAAATTAGAACTCAAACAAACTAAAACATGTGTTCTTTTAATTTTCATAACATCAAAATGTATATAAGTTTAATATATGGATTTAATGAAATACACAAACTAAGTTAATGAAAATTAAAACATGACCATGAATATTTAAAATTTTTCAATAAGTTTAATTTAAAGAGTAAAAATATATATATATATATTAAACTAACATAAGCAAACAAACCCAAAGATTAGGATTATTTACAATATTTACATTATGATTCTAGGCATGCAAAAGTTTAATAAAACTCCATCAAACTCAAATACCAAACTAATGCAATATCCAAAATCATGAGAGAAGAAACCATAAGATCAATCAAAATCCCAAAATGAAGGTGCTGAAAATGGGGCTCCCGTGCTTCATCTAAGCATGGGATCTGTTGTGGCCACAACAATGACTTAGTTGCCAATTCTCCGAAGGTATCCTGCGCATTGATAAAGACCTCCTTGTTCTTTCGTAGGTTGAGAGCAGGTGTTTTTCCCAGAGCTTTTCTTATCTATAATATCTCAAGAGGGGTTTGCTTTGTGTGATCCTCCCCTGACATTGAAGCTTCTGCTCCCCTATCGCAGCCTGTCTCAGCGCCACTGCACGTGACCACATTGATGCTCGGGTCCACTAGTCTATTCTCTGCTGCGATCCACTGGATGTTTGGAGTTGGTGCGTTCGTCCATCTTCTTTTCTGCATTTCCACCTCTAGCACTGGTAAATCTTCAATAACATGCTCAAATGATTTACAGTAGTTACATGTAGCACATGGGTTAAGACAATCTCTAGACACGTGACCTGGCTGGCCACAATTATAACAAATGACCAGGCTGCGGCCTCTTTCCTGCGTCGGGCCATGATTTCTTCCTCTGTCGTGATATCCACCACCACGGCCTCTATATCCTCCTTGATCATATTGCACGTTTTCTTGTTTGGGCTGGTTTTCTTCTTGTACGTGGTACAAGCTAGCGCCTCTCATTGCATCCATATCTCGTTTTCTTTTGTTCATTAGCTCATACGCGCAGCAGTTGGATTCATCATGTCCAACTGATTTACAGAAAGTGCATTATAAATTTTTGGGTGTTTTCACATATTTCTGTATGAGATAGTAGTCTTCAGGTCTGTGTCATGTAGTTCTACAAATTTCACACCATGGGGCATGATTCTAATTTATCGGGTTGGGCGCACTACTGTTAAGATAGTCACGGAATAAAGGGCAATGCTCGTGGTCATGGCCTTCTCCTTTACAACTTGTACACCAGACCTCATGCCTAGGTTCATACCTTTGTTCTTTGCCATTCTTCATGCTTTGCAATTCTAGTGTCAGGGTGGTCAGCTGGTTCTGGATCTGAGACATCCCAGAACTAGTCTCACCAATCGGCGAAGCCTCTAGCTTCATTATGATCTCCAAGGCCTCTGCTTGCGACGCAACCTTCTACTGCATCAATGGTAATCTAATGTGGGGAAACAATGCAACAATAAACCATTCCTTGTGCTGCTCTGGAGCTATAACAAAGCTCACTTGGTCGAATAAGGTCTTGAACTTTTGATCAAACTCCTAGACCATTTCAGTCGGTCTCTGCTTTATTTCTTTCAACTCAGTTATACACTGAGATTCATATTTGGGTTTCTTAAACTCTACCACAAGCGCATCTTTAATTTCTGCGAGGTTTCTCGGTTGTGTTTGAGAGTACTTCATAAACCAATGTAAAGCTCTGTCTTTGAGGGTGGTAATGAGCCGCGCTCTCTTCACAGCATCATCCTAGATTTGTCTTACGCTCCATACGGCTTCGGAAAGAAACCAATGCTGGTCAAGGTCTTCTAGACCAATTCCTTTAAATATTGGTAGTTTCATATCAGTGTTTTCCATTGTCCTATTAGTAGGAGCACCCAAATTTGTGCGTGGCTATTGTGATGGGCTCTGCGCAGTGAAAGTAAATGGGAATATCGAAGTAGACGTACTCGGCTAAGTATCCTGCGCGGTGGGCTGTGTAACAGGTGGGCTCTTAGATAAGGGAGGCACGGTCTCTATAACCGACAGATTCTGAGAGGTGAATGGTGGCACGGCTTCATTGTTAAGGTCACAAGGAATCTCAGTATCTATGTGGAGTCCAGTGCCTCCAAGATTCTTATTAAATTTATATTTCTTCCCACTTCTAAGATTATGGGTGTCTTCGTCAGAATCACTATATATACTGTTTACCATGACAGACTTGAAAATATTATTGCATTCTTAAAACACCTTTCTCAACTAACAACATCTTAATGTATAGACTGAGATTGTTCAGGTACTTACCTTGGAATCCGTCGAAAAAGTATGCTTCTGCTTGGCTGTAGGATTTGAGTGTGTCTACAGCAAATTATATTACGAAGCCTTCTAGCATATGATCAACCCAGAAGTCAATTGCGCATGTCAATGGGCTGTCTATCACTTTGAGCTACGTTATGAGCTCTGGAGTCCACTCTGTAGGAACTCCTCCTTGAAAACAGGTTTTCTTCTCTGAGAGCCGCGAGATCCACTCGTGTAGCTCATCTGGAAATGATGCCCAAAAAATCTTGTGAATATCATTCCATAGATATCTACTCAACCACTGTTCGTCAGATAGATGCGGGTGTCTATTATATTTCCTTGCAAATTCTCTTATGGTCTTGTCACACCAAGCCCGGATCTCTGTCTTTTCAGGATGCCAATTGTCCGAGCCTACCAGGAACTGATGTTCTTCGTCACAAATTATGGCTGCAACTCATCACGGATTCTAGCGCGGTAATGGAACCATTTGTTGGCTTGTCTTATGCTGACCCAAAGGGTTTTCAATAAAGATCCAGGTTCTTCGCGGTTTCCCCCTGACCAACAAAACCCCTTCGCACCGGCCCTTTCAGCAACAACCTGCGAGCAGGTTGACATCTCACCCGAGGTGTATCTATGGGGTACTGTAGAATCAGGTTTCCACAGTAGGTGATGAGTTGTTTAGTCAGACGTATTGCACAGCGTGACATGGGACATGTGCCACGGGGCAAGATTGCGTGGCAATAGACGACACCGTGGTCCGCACCTCTAACTTCTACTTCCATGGAATTTCTTTGTGACTACAGCCGATGCAGTTCACACTATGACTTGAAATACTTGCAGTTAACTAGTGTACTAAAGTTATTAACACTCAATCATTCATTCATTCACTTGGGGTGTTCACTACTCAAACATGCGCCGCGGTGACGGTCCAACTACCATGCAGTCTTCCTACTGAGTATTGTGAAAGTGCTTAAACAATATCTAGCACTTAGCTGAATAACTGATTCATTACGACTTCATAAGTAGAGGCCAAACATTCACCATTCATCTATTCATGCAGAACTTAACATATTATTTCCATATTTTCCTGATGGAAAATACATATAAAGGTCCTATCATAACAGTATGCAAGGGAAAATTCAGACATTCATTCACAGGAAGCTGATAAATGCACAATACACAACACAATCACACTGCATGGTATTTAACGTGGTTCACTCCCCCAGGTGGGAAGCTACGTCCACAAGAACTGTTGTTATATATATATCTTTTGGGAAGGGCACAACAGTTCTTAGTCTGCACACTCAGCTGCAGATTCTCTTCTCTCTCAGATAGGTTTCTGCGCACTCAGCTGCAGAGCCTTTACAATATATTTACTCAGAATTTTTTTTATAATGCTTAGTACTAAACTTCTAACCCTTTCCCATACAAAAATTCCTTCTTTTATAGATCATGCCCGTAGGTCATGTCTTGACATTGCTAAAGGCTGAAACCCTTAGGGTTTACAAAACTGCTACGGTTTCTCTAAACCGCACTGTTGGCCTCTGGTAGTGAGTGCTCCATCATGGAGGTCCTACATGCTTTCGTCCTGTCGCTATCAGCCCTCCTGTTGTGTGTACACCAATAGGTCACTTTCATCAAGTCGCTCTTCCTCTAACGGCCTCGTACAACTGGCTTAGCTCCTAGTCGCTTTCATCAAGTCATTCTTCATCTAATGACCTCGTACACCTGGTCGCCACTCAGCCTCCTTGGAGCATCTTTGCCAAAACTAGACCGCCAACGGTCTAACTGGTACCCATGCCCATCCTCTGTCTAACACTCTGCTTTTCCAGCTCCACGTGGACTGGTCACTTTGCAACACTGCTTCCTCGCAGCAATGATCTTCGTAGCACCCTTCGAAGTACTGCCAAAATTTGGTTGCTTCGTGCAACTTCATAGCATCCCCAACACTTGGACAAAATTGTATTTTTTTTTAGCTGCGCTCAACTCCACAGCTAAAACTCCTTCTGTTATCAAAATTTGCCCCAAATTGGGCCAGGCCCAACACCCACCTGAAAGGGGCTGTGGCTAGTTGAACTATGCAGGGCTCAGTTGTAGCTATGCTGGACATAGGGAAGACTCTCATCCCATGTGCGGGGGTGTGTTGAATTGTACATGTGAAAGATATGTACGACCATTCGGTTGACGACCTCGGTTTGGCCGTATGTCTGGGGGTGGAAGGCAGTGGATTTTGTGAGCTTGGTATCCAACAATGACCAGAGGCTCAACCAGAATGAGCTGAGGAACTGACTATCACGGTATGAGATAATGGTGTGAGGGATCCAAAAATGTACCCAGACTCGTTCAAAGAAGAGCTTGGCAGTGGCTTCTGCTGTGATGTTCTTTTTGCAGGCGGCTAGAATCACCATCTTGGAAAAGCGATCAACAACCAGAAAAACACAATCATTCCCCCTCTTGCTGGAAGGGAGGCCCGACATGTAGTCCATTGAGATGGATTCCCACGGCTTGTCAGGAGTAGGTAGAGGGGTGTACAGGCCCTGTTTCTTAGTGGTCGGTTTGGCAATAGTACAAGTGGTGCAAGACCTGATATACTTGCCGACATCCTATCGAAGTTTTGGCCAGTAGAAATGTTTATGCAGCACTGCCACTCTCTTTTCGATGCCAAAGTGTCCTGCCACCCGACTATAGTGAGCTTCCCAAACCAGCTTCATGCGCTTGCTTGATGGAACGCAGAGATGGCCCAGATGACACAACCACCCATCCTGAAGATGGAAATTAGCGACCACTGAGTTGGTGCCCAACATTTGGTAGGTGGTGGAGAAATCAGGGTCTGTCTCGTAGAGGTGGGACCATCCAGAGGTCTCGTGGCCGCAAGAGTCTAGAATTGTGGTGAGTGCCATGACTGGAGATCGACTGAGGGAGTCAACAACTCGGTTCGTACTCCCTGTTTTATATTTGATGTTGAGGTGGAACTGCTATAAGTATGTTGACAACTTCTGATGGAGGTCATTCTGCAACTTTCCTTGGGTCTGCATGAACTGTAGTGGTTTATGATCAGTGTGGATGAATGTATCCTTCTCAAGAATGTAATGTCTCCACTGGCGGTAGGCTTGCACAATAGAGTACATTTATTTGTCGTAACTAGGGTACTTACAAACAGCATCTGATAGTGTCTCACTATGATATGCCACGGGGTGGCTGTGTTGAGTGAGAACAGCGCCCACACCATAATCTGAACCATCTGTTTCGATCTCAAAAGGATGTTGCAGGTCTGGTAATGAGAGTACCGGTGATGAGCACAAACGCTTCTTCAAGTCACGAACGCTTGCTGTTGGGGAGGGCCCCACAAAAAATTTTCCTTACCGCCACCATTGGTTATTTGGCTGAGGGCCCATGCGATATGAGAGAATCCCAGCACAAACTGGCGATAGAAATTGGTGAGGCCCAAGAAGCTCCGAAGTTCAGTGAGTGTGGTTGGGGATGGCTAGTCATGGATGACCAAGATCTTGGCTAGCTCCACATGCACACCATGTCGATCAATGATGTAGCCTAAGTAATGGACCCTGTTCATGCCAATGGAGCATTTTTCCACGTTTGCATATAGTTTATGTTTCCGCAGGGTGTGCATAACCTATTGAATATGCTGCAAGTGTTATGCCCAAGTCTTGTTGTAGATGAGGATATCATCCAGATACACCACTACAAAAGTATTGGTGAAAGGTCATAGGATATCGTCCATCGTCCTCATAAAAGTTGCTGGAGCATTTGTCAAACCAAAGGGCATGACCAGCCATTCAAAAAGACCTTCTTTTGACTTGGAGGCAGTCTTCCATACATCTGTCTGTTCTATTGGGACTTGATGGTAGCCGGACTTCAGATCAATCTTACTGAAGTATTTGGCACCCATGAGCTGATCAAGGAGGTCGTCAATTCAGGTAATCGGGTACCCATTGCGGACTGTGATTTTATTCAGGGCCCGGTAATCAATGCAGAGTCACCAGGTCCCATCTTTCTTTTGCACTAGCACAATTGGGCTCCCACAAGGTGATGAGTGAGGATGGATGTGCCCCTTGTGGAGCAATTCTTGGATCTGCCTCTTGATCTCCTTGTTTTTCAACAGAGAGCAGCGATACATGGGCCCATTGGGTAGCAGTGCGCCTGGGGTCAGATCGATGGGATGCTTTACCTGGCAGTGCAGAGGTACACTGGTAGGAGAGGAGAAGATATCTGAGTATTCTTCCACCACCTTATCCACTTGGTTCTGTTGTGTGGAGAGATTGGTCGCGGAGGCCCTGGATGTGGCTGCGATCTTTCTCTCTCTCTGAGAGTGAATCACGAAGAAGACAAATTTCCTGGTCTGAGAGATGACCTTCCTGCAATGCTTGGCAGAGATCAAGGAAATAGCACTAGGAGAGACTGCCTCAGATATCCTGTACAATTTCCTGTTCAAAGAAATAATAACACTATGAGGCCTAGACTCATATACAGCATGACGTTTCCATAAACAAGGTTGGCCCAAAAGAACATTTGAAAGTTCGAGAGGGGCAACATCACACAATACCTCGTCCTTGAAGGGCTTGATGTCATACGACAGTTGGCACTGTTGGTTGACGCCGAGATCACTCCCTTTGCAGAGACAACCAATGGTGTAGTGTTGTGGGTGCAGTGTTGTCAGAAGGGCCTGGCGCTTGACGACCTCTGCTAAGATAAGGTTCTTCTAGCTACCGCTATCAATGATGAAGTCCAGTGGTGTGCCTTTTACCCACATCCGTGAATGGAAGAGGCATTCTCCTTCTTCTGGCTCATCTGGTTCATCAAGCTTGAGCTTGGTGCTAGCAATAGTGGCACTGGGTTCTGCGTCAATGATCCGTCTTCCCCTTTCTGGTTCGAACTCAGAGTTAGAATCCACATCTAATTTAGATGCTTTCACTTCAGCCACCAGCAACTGCTTTGAGTGACATTCAACAGTGTTATGCCAAGGGCTCTTATGGAAGTCGCACCACTTCCCGGTATCTTTCTTTGTCTTTCCGGCATCCCTATTTTCTTGCGGCATGGACTGGTTGTCTTGATACTGTCCATCTTTGCTCTATCCTTTATTATGTGGGTTAGGGCCTCCCTTTATTGTCTTTTGTTGTGAGGGGTTCCCAGGCCTAAATTGCCGCGTCTTTTGTTTGAGCTTTTGCTCGATTTTTATGGCATATCGGTAGGCCGCGCCCAAGGAAGAGATATCCAGAAATTCCATTTCCAAAAGGATGTATCTATGCAGATGATTGCGATACTTGAGCACCAGATGTCGCTATGAATCTTTGGTACCCAACTTGGTGCACAAGGTGTGAAAGAGATTTGTGAACTCTGGAACTGCTCGGTCTCTTTCTTGTCGCAGTGTGGTCCATTCGGTATACAAGTCGTCATAACTTCCAACAGGGTAGTTTTGTTCCTTAATAGCATCCTTGAAGGATTCCCAGGTGGCCGTGATTGAAAATAATGAGGGTTCCTCTGTGTCCTTTTGTTCGCATAAAGTTTCCCACCAATCTTTGACATGGGGAACAGCTTTGAGGAGCGCAGAAGTAATCTTTTCTCTATTTGAAAAGTTATCTGCCTCTATCTGACCTTCAAATATAGGAATATCGAAGTTGATTTGTACCTTGAAGGGGGCGGTGCCTCCGCTCGAGGAGGATGCGTCGCTTGTTGGTAGTCGCTGAAGGATTTGCTCGAAACTATCCATCATCTCGTTCCTCTGTTGCGTGAGGGCTTCCTCAAGCAACATTTTTAAAGGATCTCTTGTCCAGTCATCTTTCTTTTCTCCTTCCATGAGAGGTCGCTTGGGCGTGCGAGAGCTTTTGTCCTCAAGAGAAACAAGCTCGAGACCCAATTATTTGTACCCTGACCTCGCTGGGGACATGCATTAAGACGACAAGGAGCAGACCGCTCTGATACCACTGATCTGGATTTTATGAGCAGAATGAAATGAATAGAGATTATTATCAGATGTTTAACACAAAATAACAGAGTTACAGTAAAACTGGTTTTCTATTCAATAAGGAAATAAGCTAAAACTATAAAATGCAATGGAAAACAAGCTTGCTGGAATGGTGGCGGCCAAGGATAATTTTAGGGACGAAATTTAGCCCATGGGCTATTTTTCCATGTTTTTGTTCCAAAAAATGATTCGCCAATTTGCATTTTTTGAAGCCCCATTTCACCAAATTTTGATGGGGTAAACTTTTTTCACTCTAAAAATTGCCAAATTATTATATAAACTATATAAATCATTATAAATTGAAATAATTTTAGAAAAATATCGCCAAATATTTTATAGTTGACATTTTATGTTTTGGTAAGATTCGTCAAGGTTTATACACTTTTAAATAAGTATGGGTCCTTAAAATTGTCCCTGCAGTGGCGGCTTATCTCTGGGAAGAGATGTGACGGCTGCGCTAATTTGGAACAAGATGGTTACAATGAGGCTCTGAAGGCCTTTTTACAATAAATAGGAATGTCAAAAACCCTAGAAATCCAAAAACCTAACCCTAGGAGACGGAGTGCCAAAATTCATGTGGGCCCCGTTTGGGTAAGTTAGTACATCAACTTCCCGAGGTCGTAACTCTTGTATAAGATCTCCATTTGCAATGTACAATAGCTCGTTTGAAATATATATTCAATGAATGCAAAAAGAGTTAGCAAATCTCAAGTCCGGAACATGTTAATGGCAGGTTTGCAGTACCCAATTTTACCTGAGAATTCGATGACGAAAAAACATCGTTTAGGGCCTCAAGATGGCTCCAGAAGTTCAGGACTCGAAAAACTGCTAAAAATAGTATATTACAGAAATTGCCAAAAAAATGTTCGGAGCCAATTGGAAAGGTGGGTGGCCATCGATATCCAACTAGATCAATCCTCCCTCCTTAGGAAGCAATGGTATCCATTGCGTTGAGTTCCCCCATTAGATGAGGAAATTTCTGTTGAATTTGGCCCCGGATGAGCCACTTTCCCTAGTGCAGGAGCTTCCCTTCTTTGACAACTCAATAAAGTTGGATACTTTGATGTCGAGTGCCCTTGATCTGTGTGTCTACAATATGATCACTAGATGCCTGTTGCAGGCAGTCAGGGTTGAGCTCTATTGGTGTGAACTGCTCTGCTATCTGTGAGGTGTCTAATAATTGTGGGAAATATGGCCGAAGCAGAGCCACGTTGAAGACTGGATGCAAACCAAGGAAGGGGGGAATGTTGAGCTCAAGAGCATTGTCACCCACCGCCTTGGTGATGGTGTACGACCCATAACAGAGTGGGAGAAGCTCTTGATGGGGCCCTGTAAGGCGTTCTTTCTGCAAATGCAACCAAACTTTGTCACCCACCTGAAACTTATGTGGCACCCGATATTGATCATGGCGCTACATGTACTTGGCACTAGACTTCTGTAGAATATCCTAAACCTGTTGGCGGATATGCTAGATCTGTTCAATGAACTGGGTGGCTTTGTCAGCTTCTGGGGATGAGTCGGCCGAGGTGGTCGCTAGGGGAAGTGCAACGTCCATGGGGCCCAATGGTTGGAATCCCAACCCCACCTAAAAGGGTTTGTGGACAGTTGAACTGTGTAGGGCTTGGTTTTAGCTATGTTGGACATAGGGAAGACTCTCATCCCATGTGCGGGGGTGTGTTGAATTGTACATGCGCAGGATATGTACTACCATCAGATTGATTACCTCGGTTTGGCTTTCTATCTAAGGGGTGAAAGGCAGTGGATTTGGTGAGCTTGGTATCCAGCAGTTACCAGAGGCTCGACCAGAATGAGTTGAGGAACCGACTATCGCGGTCTGAGATAATGGTCTGAGGGATCCCAAAATGTACCCAGACTCATTCAAAGAAGAGCTTGGTAGTGGCTTCTGCTGTGGTGTTCTTCTTGTAGGCGGCTAGAATCGCCATCTTGGAAAAGTGATCAACAACCACAAAAACACAGTCGTTCCCCCTCTTGGTGGAAGGGAGGGGTGTACAGGCCCTGTTTCTTTGCGGCCGGTTTGGTAATAGCGCAAGCAGTGCAGGACTTGATATAGTTGTCGACATCCTGTTGAAGTTTCGGCCAGTATAAATGTTTCTGCAGCACTGCCACTATATTTTCGACGCCAAAGTGTCGAATACAAAAAGAGTCAACAAATCTCAAGTCTGGCACGCTTTGGTGGTAGGCGCACAATACCCATATTTGTCAAAGAATTCGATGATGGAAAAACATCGTTTAGGGCCTCAAAATGGCTCCAGAAGTTCAGGACTCAAAAAACTACTAAAAATAGTATATTACCGAAATTGCCAAAAAACTATTTGGAGCCAGTTGGAAAGGTGGGTGGCCACCGATATCCACCTGGATCAATCCTCCCTCCTTAGAAATCAATGGTCTCCATTGTGTTGAGTTCCCCCATCAGATGAGGAAATTTCTGTTGAATTTGGCCCCGGGTGATCCACTTGCCTTGGTGCAGGAGCTGCCCTGCTTTGACAACTCGATAAAGTTGGATCCTTTGATTTCGAGTGTCCTTGATTTGTGTGTCTGCAATATGATCACTGGATGCCTGTTGTAGGAAGTTAGGGTTGAGCTTTATTGGTGTCAACTGCTCTACTATCTCTGAGGTGTCTAATAATGGTGGGAAATATGGCCAAAGGAGAGTCATGTTGAAGACTGGATGCAAACCAAGGAAGGGGGGAATGTTGAGCTCAAAATCATTGTCACCCACTGCCTTGATGATGGTGTTAACAACCAAAAAGTGCTCACTGGCTCATTTCCTTATTCACATGACCCATTTGTCCACTTTTCCACCATTTGAGCCTCTAAAGCCATCAAAAGGTCACCAAAAGACCATAATACATCCATTTTTCCCCTCAAAATGAATATTTTTCCTCAAAAAGCATAAAAACCCTCAAAAAGGGTCCAGAATTCCCAAAATATTTAAAGGGAATAAAAATATTCAAAATATTCAAAAAAAGAAAAAGGAGGGAAAAAGGTACCTAAGCCATATTGGTCAATACCATTGGTTTCCTCAAAACCATAATGGTATTCCCCACCACCAAAAACTATAAAAAGGTGGTAGGGGCTCCTCACTTTCCATCCATCCATCATCCTATCCTCACGCTGTCAAAATCTCTCCTGCGACTTTTGGCCATTTTCAGCATCTTGAAGAAGAGACCATTGGAGCTTGGAGCTACTCACCCTTGGAGTTGCTCAACATCACATCCTCACCATTTGAGGTATCTTAATACAAAACATCTATTCTTTTATTTTTTGTTCTTTCCATGAATCGTTTTTAAATTTATTTGTTATATGCACATGTTAGTTTAGATTTAGATTTAATTCATAATCGTTTTTGCTTTCTATATTGAAACTGCTATTACATTGTTGATAGGTGCCCATTGCACAAAGCTTGGTTACAAAACCAAGCCAACAGGTTTTGGCGACTCTGCTGGCTTCGAATTCTCAGATCTCAATTTTTTGCTTTAGATATTAGTTTTTGTTAGTTTTAATCATTTTAATTCATAGATCTGCCATCCATTGCTGTTCTAGATCTTGGCCCTTTCTATTGCCATTAACAGCCTGAAATTTCCATTTTTGGGTTAATTTTTCGGCGTCCGTTTTTCAGCTTTCACTGCGCAGCTTTTCGCTCGATAGTCGCAGGGCTCATTGCGACCTCATGGAATTTTTCCACATGGCGCACCACGGCTTCGCGACCATTTTAAGCGTTGCACATTGTTGCTTCGCGGCCATTTTTCGTGCTGCACATTACGACTGTGTGACCAAAACACGCACGACACATCACAACTTCATGGCCATTTTTCGCGCTGCACATCGCGACAGCACGGCTGAAACCCACGCTGCACATCGCAGGTGTTTCCCCAAAACCCGCGATGCTGTTATTTTAATTCAGCCAATTGTTTAGAAAAAAATTTGCTGTATGTTTTTCCCATTTAGCCTATTTTACAGCATTATTTTTTCTGCATTTTTACAGCCATACTAAATATTTTTCTATTTATATATGCTCCATAAAAGTCTTTTTAAAAATTTTCAGTAATTGAAAGAAAGATTTTATGCATTCTATTTAGATCAAAGGTTTTACTGTTTATTTTCCCAATACTTTTCCCAAGCAATTTTCCAAGAGATCCATTTATTTCTTGAAATATTTATGTTATTTGCTTCCCTTTAAATTATTTCAAAGATCCATTATTTTTGAATAGTTTTTTCAAGCATTTACATTTCAAAAAGCGCCTTTATTTTTTGCAAACTGGAAGCGTCTTTTCTTTCATTTGTAATCAATTGCTCAAGCGAGGCAAATCAATTTCAGTTCAATAATCACACATGCACCCACTCTGCCACATTATTTAAACTGAGCCTTAAAATTTACCTTAACTCAACAAACTTTTTAACCCCACTTGGCGAGCACTTAAAAGAATCTTGTAGTTAGGTAGAATTGAGGGGATAGGTGTTCCAATAACACCCCTCAATTATTTACATTTGAGACATAGTGGTTGTCCTTTACGGTACCAAAATCACTTATAATTTTGACACGGTTATCAACCAATTTATCGGGAAGGCCTCTCCCTTAGGAGGGTTGAAGTAGCCAAACTGGTTCCGAAAGTCTGAGTGGAATACCGCAATCCATTCAGTAACTGAATGATACCTTTTGAAGTTCTTGGTGTACACCCGTATGGGGGTACAACAGTGATAGAACCAAACTGCAAATTCACCCAACCGAACGTGTCATGAACGGGGTATCCTAGTTGCCACTCTTTAGGATTGTCTACTCGGTGTCCCTCCCGGTAGGGGTATATCTAGCCGTTGATTCAACACTCTATATTGTCTAACTTGGATTTCATCACCTTGCAGATAATATTGTTTGTTGACTCATAATACTTCTAGTTAAGTGTTTGCATGATACAATACCCACCTTTGGTCTAGTGAGCACCACTTTTTTCTAGGAACTGTTTGACTTTTGGTATTCTGACCACTTTGTTGGATCCCTCCACTTACTATAGCACAACTGTTATAATAAGTGCTTTTGAGGTTGGTTGTTGGCCTGAGAGCCTTTATTTTTTCACTCCCCTCTTGCACGCATTGTTGCACTAGGGTTTCGAGTGTTTTACATCACCACCTTCCACTGAAATTTTTAAATATTTCTCACCATTGAGAATTTAAGACGATCTCGCCGTCTTTAGGGTGAACCCCCTCAGTTCGGTAGACTTGGCTGTACACATCATAGACGAAGAGACTTATCCCTTGACTCAACACGTCATTGGCCAAGAACACAGTCATTCGATTCTGACGCGCCTCACTCCACATCTGATTCCGAGGTTGAATCTGAAAACCCTACTGAAATATCACCAACCAACCCCATGGCTGGATCACAATACGACCCCCTCTTCACTAGTGCTATTGGAGATACATCGAAAAACCCTTCTACTACTATGCCAGCCATGGTAACAACAACCCCTTTAGGCATGCCTAATATAGGGGCTACTCCACCTTTAGGTATGCCCAACACAGGACTACCTCCTATTATGGGTATGCCCAACATAGGAATCACACCCCCTCTCATTACCACAACCCAGATCCCAGGAATTCCTGGAACTATTCCTAACCCCTCTGCAACCCATGTTGCACTTGGGAGCGCTGGCCCATCCCACACCACAATGGTTGGAGCACACATACCTTCAATACCTAGCATACCCTTAGGGGACACTAGACCACTACATAATGCCACCATTAACAGTTATGTCCCAGTCACTACGCCACACCCATCTGCTAGTTTACCATACATGGCTAGTCTGAACTTACCAGACCTAGCCTGGTTAACCAACGATCCTATCAGGAACAACCCTACATGGCCACCCATGGCTACAAATATCCCCTCGGACATCCCCAAGTTTGTGCTAAAATTTGAGCATTAATTCACAATACTCTTAGATCTTTACTGAGAGAATAACATATACAATATATCAATGCATAACAATCACAATAAGCATCACAAGCATCACAAGAATCAAAAGCATGAGAGACAAGAGACACAGAGTTTCTGTGGGGAAAACCGTAAGGTGAAAAACCCCCACAAATTCCTCAGAGATAGAGAGAGCAATGGCTCAACCAAAGTACAACCAAAATACACTTGATATAGTCTCCTATAGCAGATGATCCTCCTCCTCACTAGTGTGCCACTTTCTGAGTGAGAGAAGTGTGTCTTTCCGAATGATCCGAATAGAGATCTCCCGATCTCTATTTATACTTAACCTATTTTCCCAGTGACCTTATGGGGCCGACTTGTCTATCTAGATACATCCATAATATAATATATATTTTAGGGCCGACCCCACACATGGTGGTCTAATAACCCATTGGCAATGTAATGTCCCCATTTAAATAAGTGCATAGTAAGACAATCCCATCAATCATACTAATTTCCTAGGTTGGATGGGCACATGTGGGACAGTAATAAGGAAGCTAATAAATGATATTTAGACATTAGAAGGGTTCAAGCATTTAATAAATATGATGAATAAATAAATTCAAGAGAAATTCTAGGTGGCAAGTGGTTTTGGAGACATATGGAGGTGGTGGGACCCACACTAGCTTGATTTTTCAATGACACATGGCAGCTCTCTCTTGCCAATTCGAATTCATGGGAAGGTGAACACTCTTGGGTGAGTTGGTAAGTCATAACACATGGCATTGAGCATCTTAGGTCTAAATGGGATAGAATAGTAACCTCCATGGGAGAGGAAGAGTCAAATTGGAGACTAGTGGACACTTGGGCTAGATTCCCTAGTTTTATGACAACAATAATGAAGCATCTATGACATTTATGAAAAAATTCAGACCTGACCTCTTACACCTAACCATTATGACATGTCAGCCCCAAAAATAGGCTCAAGGAAGGTGCTCATGGAGTTGGAGGAGTCTAAAGAGACTCAAATTCGAATTTGGGAGAAGATGGAAGGTTGGAACTAGGAGACAAGTGGCAAATGAGGAATATTTTCTAAATGGAAAATTATTGAATCTATTGAGAGGATTTCGACCCCTTGAAGGCCAATGTTGGTTATAAAATGTATAAATCAAGTATGAGAATGGCTTTTGATGATTTGAGAAAAATTGCATTTGTGAAGAGAGAACTAGTGGATGACTAGTTTCTTGCCTTAGCCAATTTCGAGGGTGAAAGATTCCCATCCAAGTTGGTGTTTGGAAAGGCCACTCAAGTCTTTCATGGTGATTTAATGGAGTTTTATTTGTAGGTAGAAGCTACAGGAAGTTTCATGGTTTGGTTTAGTGCAGCACTTTCTCTCCACCATTCCCAATTTTGAAGGCATATTCGGGCTCCTTGAGGGATTGCGCTTTGGGTGCGATCTTGCACTCATTGGGAGAGATTCATATGATATTTTTATGATTGAAATAGCTTCATATCCTCTGTTCTTCATATTCAGAAACTCTCAGGTCGAAATACCCATTGAATGTATGCAAAATTATTGATTAATGAGCAAACACTGTCCGTTTCCCCAATGCTTTGATGTATGACACTATAAGGTTGATTATTTCGAATGGATGGATGATTCTCTGATATATTTGTGATTAATATACTACCATGGATATATTATACAAGTTTCATGTACTGTACTTGAGCATTTGAAGCATTTTTACTCAGTTTGTTTGTATTGAGAGGTGAAATAGTGCCATTTCCCCAAGGGTCGAATTGGGGGTTTTTGATGTTGAATGTGAGAGAGTTAGAACAGTAGTAAAAATAAATTAATGGTGCATATGAGACCTTAATCACAAAATTAACACATTACATACCTCTGTTCATGAATTCGTGGGAGTTTGGAGGCATTTGGAAGGCCATTTGCAGTGTTACCCCGGGGGGATTTGATGCACACATTACTAGTCAAAATTACCTATATTGATCAGAATACAAATCCATTTTGCAGCAGTATTTGGAGGGCCATAAAAAATCCCCGAACCTCATATTCAAGTCTAAATAACATTCATACACTCCTACAGAATATTTGGGAGCATTTGGGTTGATTTGGAGGTCAAAACAGTAAAACTTGTCAAAGGTCGAAATTGGGGAAAAACTGGAAAAATTGGCATTTTAATAAAATTTTGAAAAAGGGTCATTACAGGAAAGTACACACACTTGCGACACTTGTCAATCCACATGACCACACTTCCTTATAAAGGAATAACACATCTCTTATAAGGGTACAATAAATATATATGAAATACATTCCGAAGTTACATATACATCAACACTCCCTCTTAACTAGGAAGGTATTTCTCGACACAGTTCTGCTAGACAAGTCTTCTTCTCAGAATCATCGTCATCATCATCGTCACTAATACTGCTATCTCAACCAATATTTGACTCTACTCATCATAGGAAGTTCTACAGAGCTAGTCCTTTTTCATACTAGATGTAGGCCCACCACCTGCAGGTCTTCATCATCTGTGCGAACGGTCTGATAGAGGTGGCCTCTTAGGACTAATTTTATGTGTGGATGCAATACCAGAAAGAGTATCCCAGGAACATTTATGTGCCTAAGCATGACTGGAAAGATCTCCCAGGACTGATTACATGCATCTCCCCCACAATACCTTTAAAGAGCATCCTAGGAACATTTATGTGCCGCAGCACGACCGGAAAGATATCTAAAGAGCATCCCAGGACTTATTACGAGCATACAGCTCAACCTCTCAGATCTCCAGGACTGATTACATGTGGATAGACAAAACCTTTAAAGAGCATCCCAGGAACATTTATGTGCTGCAGGACGACCGACAAGATCCCTAAAGAGCATCCCAGGACTAATTACGAGCACACAGCTCAACCTCTCGGATCTCCAGGACTGATTACATGTCTCCGTAGTAATACCTCATCTCAGGACTGATTACGAGCACACAGCTCAACCTATTAGATATCTGAGGACTGATTACATACTACATAGCAATACCGGAAAGAGTACCCCAGGAACATTTATGTGTCGCAGCACGACCGACATGATCTCCCAGGACTGATTACATGCTATTTGCACAACCTGCCACATATCATCTCTGACCTCCAAGTATCAACCTGATACGCATGATCCAATGGATCATCATTGCACGAGGCATCATCCTGATGCCCATGATCATACTGATCATCATCACTTGTACCATCCTGGTACATATCATCTGGAGCAACATCTTGAATCTCATCATCATGATCAACCTGCTCATACAATGCATCCACCTAATGCACACCAAGTATCTACCTGATACATATCATCATACATGATCCACCTGATCATACAATGTATCCACCTGATACAAATACAAATACATGATACATATCAACATACATGATCTACCTGATCATACAATGTATCCACCTGATACAGATACATGGTCCAAGCATCCAACATGATGCATATACAAATACATACAAATGATCCAACCGATCATATCCAACATACAACATGATGCGTACATACATATAAATGATCTAACTGATCATATCTAGCATCAAAATGATGCGTACATACATACAAATATAAATGATCCAACTGATCATATCCAGCATCAACATGATGCGTACATACATACAAATATAAATGATCCAACTGATCATATCCAGCATCAACACGATGCGTTTATACATACAAATATAAATGATCCAACTGATCATATCTAGCATCCAACATGATGCATATACAGAGCAGTAACTGGAGCATCGTCCTGATACTCATCATCCAGCGCTTACATCCATAGCCATGTGAACGATCCTCCTTCCAACATGCTTGGGATGGCTTCAGCAAATGTGTCCATCACTTCTTCCTCGAAGTGTCATCGATCTGAAGAACACCAAGCCTCTCTCTAAAGTACTCGAATTCACCTTGGCTAGTGGCTTCATTATCACATATGCAATCTACTCGTCCATCGCAACATACAGGAGCTTCATGGCTCCTCTCTGCACCATATCCCTGATATAGTGATATAGTGATATTTGATCTCTATGTGTTTCGACCTGTCATGAAACACTGGGTTCTCAGACAGCTTCACACAACTCTGGTTATCGCAGAATATACCAATAGCATGCAGTGGGAGATCAAATAACTCAGACAGTAGCTTCTGTAGCCATACTACCTCATAACTAGATGAACATGCTGCAACATACTCTGCCTCAGCTATACTCAATGCTACATAGGATTGCTTCCTGTTGAACCAAGAGATCACACTTGATCCCATACTAAAATAGCACCCAGATGTGCTCTTCCTATCTGCATCACTGCTAGCCCAATTTGAATCAACATAACCCTACAGGTTAAACTTTTGATTCGCTTCATACATGAGCCCATAATCCACTGTACCCTTCAGGTACCTCAGAACATGCTTTACAGCAACCAGATGAACACTCCTTGGATCCGTCAGGAACTGGATCAATGTGTTCACTGCAAAGCAAATATCTGGTCTTGTGTTCATCAGGTACATCAAGGACCCAATCATTTGACGATACATAGAGACATCAACCAGCTCAGATGAAGCATCACATAGATGCTTTAGATTCGATGCCATGGGTGTGGCCATGGAATTGCAATCCATCATCCCAAATCTCTTCAGAATATCTATTGTGTACTTCCCTTGACCAAGGAAGATCCCACATGAATTCTTCCACACCTCCATACCTAGGAAATAATGCATCATTCCCAAATCTTTCATATCGAACTCAACAACAAGCTTCCTCTTAGTATCTGCAATCAATCTGTCATCTCCTGTTACAAATAAGTCATCCACATACAGGAGTAGAATCACAGGATTCCCTTCCTCAACCTTGTAGTAGAGGTTGTAATCCGCTTTACTCTTGGTAAATCCCAAGCTAGATAGGAAACTATCCATCCTACCATACCAAGTTCTGGGAGCTTGCTTCAAGCCATACAAGGCTTTCTTCAATCTGCACACATATGACTCATTGTCGTGTATTTCAAAACCGAGTGGATGCTCCACGTATACTTCCTCTTCAACTACACCATTCAAGAAAGCAATCTTGACATCCATCTGGTGTATTTTCCATTTCATTGCTGCAGCCAGGGCAAGTACTATTTTGATGGAAGTATACCTGGCTACAGGTGCAAAAGTTTCTTCATAATCTATTCCCTCTTTCTGATAGAAGCCACAAGCTACGAATCTTGCTTTGTATTTCTCTACACTGCCATCTGCAGCATGCTTGATTTTGAAGATCCATTTGGAAGTCACAACAGGTCTTGGGACAATATCCTAAACATCATTCTTCATTATTGATTGGTATTCCTCAACAATGGCATCCTTCCATTCTTTCTCTTCCACTGCTTCTTCATAACTGGAAGGTTCTTTGTTCATAATGGCACAGAGTAAAGCAAAATAGCTGGTATGTGATCTAGTTCTCTTCTTTACTCTGTGTTCTTCTTCTGGAATTCCAAATATTTCTGCATCTTGAATGAGCTCTCTAGCCCATGCAGGTTTCCTCTTGTGAGAGTTATCCTCACGGGGTGGATCTACAGGTTCTTGCGGATCTTCAAACTCACGAACAACTTCTGGAATTGCTTCAGTCATGATAGTGTCTTGAAATCTAGTTTCCTTAGGTTCTTCATAAACTTCGATAGGTGCCTTCCTTGATTTGATGAATGTTGAGTTTTCATCAAATGTTACATCCCTGCTGACATCGATCTTCTTGAACCCTGGAAAGTATATTCTATAAGCCTTCTAGCTTTCACTGTAACCCACAAAGATACCCTTCTTTCCTAAAGGATCTAGTTTGGTCCTCTTTTCCTTTGGGAAATGAGTGAATACTAGACAACCAAATATTCTGAGATGGCTGACTTCAGGTTTCTTACTAGAAAAGACCTCTTCTGGTGTCTTGTTGTCCAATATCTTGTGGGGTGTTCTGTTCTGCACATATATAGTTGTTCTAGCTGCTTCTGCCCATAGATGCATAGGTAGATCCTGGTCATACAACATTTCCCTTGTTGCTTCCATGATTGTTCTGTTCTTCCTTTCTGCAAATCCATTCTGTTGAGGATTATAAGGAACAGTCAACTCCCTCTTAATCCCTGAATCACTGCAAAGCTTCTTGAAGTCACCTGAGGTAAATTCTCCACCATTGTCGGATCTGAATGTTTTGATCTTTTTGTCAGTTTGATTCTCCATCAAGGTTTTGAATTCCTTGAACTTATCAAACACCTCATCTTTGTTTTTCAAGAAGTAAACCCAAGTCTTCCTGGAGAAGTCATCAATAAATGAGACATAGTAAACATACCCACTTAGAGAACTGGATGACATAGGACCACATACATCTGAGTGGATGATTTCCAGGATATCTTTTCCCTTGCTTTCACTGCTTGGGAAAGCCTTCTTAATATTCTTACCTTTTGCACATCCTTTGCAAACACCTTCATGTTTGGTCTTGATTTCAGGAAGACCCTCTACAGCCTTGCTTGCAATTGGAAGTTCCCTATAGTGCATATGAGCAAGTCTTCTATGCCAAAGTTCATTTGGCTCCATGGATTCATGCACCATGGCATGTTAAGGTTGTCCTTTTAATTTATACAAACCTCCCTCTTGCTCTCCAATCACAACTACATCATCTATGGTCTTTCCCTTTGGCCACATTAGGACTTGGCCATCCACAAATGAAACCCTCATACCTTTTGTATCCAATGCAGAGATAGAGAGTAAGTTATTCTTGAGCCCAGGTACATAAAGGACTTCTTTCATCTTCAAAGATTTTCCAGAATCTAGGTTGTAGGAGGCTTCACCACTTCCTCTGATGGGATATTGATAATCATCCCCAAGTTTCACTTTATGGGGTGACTCATGTTTAGACAGATTTACAAAGGATTCTTTAAACCCAGTCATGTGTTTGGCAGCCCCACTGTCAATTAACCAATCATTAAAACCATGGGAGATAGTACCTGTGAGAGCAGAGATTAGAACATACTCTTCTTCACTTGATGAGTCATCGTTACTATCATCACTTTCTGCCCTAGCCTTCTTCTTTGGAGGTTCATCATCTTCGGCAGCATGAGCATGGTACCTTATTTTGTTACCCTTCTTCTTCTTGCTGGAGTTGTTGTTGTTGTGTTTGTCCCTTTTGTTCTTGGGACATTCTGAAGCAAAGTGACCCTTCTCATTACAAGTGAAACACCTTAGATCTTACTTGTCTTTGTGAAAATGATGAGAAGATTTCTTGTTGTGATGGGATGGATGCCTCTTGAACTTGCCCTTCTTAGTGTGAGCTGTGAGAGCTTGATCTTCATTTCCCATCTTCTCTTCTCTTGCCACAAGCCTTGCTTCTTCTTGAGAACATTCCTCCCATAATCTTCTAAAGGAGATTAACTTCTTTCTGGCACAGATCCCCTAGATAAAAGAGTCCCATGACCTAGGTAGGCCATTCAAAGTAGTCATAACAATTTCACCATTCTCCACCATTTCATCTATAGCTTCAAGTTTTTCCTTGATTTGAGAGACCTTGGAGAAATAGGATTGAATGGTTTCTCCATTCGACATCTTGACCCCTTTCAATTGATTCCACAGGGTCATCTTTTGATTTATGTTCTTTCCTTCAAATAGCTTGGTCAAAGAGTCAAACATAGCCTTGGGTGTCTTTAGAGAAGACACATGGGGTATGAGATGGTCTTTGATAGAATCATCAATGATTCTCTTTGCCTTGACCAAGTTCTTCTTATGCAATACCTTAGCCTCTTCATCCTCTGGGATAGGGATGTCTTCTTTTATATATGAGTCCAACTCATTCTCTTCCAGGATTAACCCAATCCTATACTTCCAAGCTCGGAAGTTATCATCCCCTTCAAGCTTATACTCAATCTTGGTGTGGTGAGACATCTTAAAGAGTACTTCAAATGAAATAGAAAAGATTTAGGTCTTACCACTTGAAATGCTAAAAACTGGATCTGGTCCCAGATTAGGGTTTGTCGGAAAAACCCTAAAAATTCAAAATGTGAATTTCAACTTTTTGAAATGATAGAAAGATTTGCCTTGATGAGCTGATCAGCCTGGTGTATTCAGAATTTGAGATCAGCAAAGCTTTACCCTTTAGATTTTCCTTTTTGTCCTCCCAGGTTCACTAGGGAGAGCCCTGAATTAGGGTTTCAGTTTCCCGGAGATATACCCAGCCAAAAATCTTGATCCAAATCTCTAAACTTCGTTTTGTGCAAGGATCTTCTAGCTATGGCTTCATATTTCAGAAATTCCTATTTTTGTGGAAACCCTAATTTTTAGGGCCAAATCTGAAAATGCTCAGAATTGAATTCTGATTGGACAAATAGATTCTCCTTGATGAGTAGAGTCAATCTACTATACTGCTTTTCCAAAAAATGTGGAGAGAAACCCAATAAACAAGAAACTCAAGTTTCCGTCACTGCAAAATGTCTTCTTCTCAGGTTAGCTCTGATGCCATGTTAAAATTTGAGCATTAATTCACAATACTCTTGGATATTTACTGAGAGAATAACATATACAGTATATCAATGCATAACAATCATAATAAGCATGACAAGCATCACAAGAATCAAAAGCATGAGAGACAAGAGACACATAGTTTCCGTGGGGAAAACCCTAAAGTGAAAAACCCCACAACTTCCTCAAAGATAGAGAGAGAAATGGCTCAACCAAAGTACAACCGAAACACACTTGAGATAGTCTCCTAAAGCAGATGATCCTCCTCCTCACTAGTGCGCCACTTTCTGAGTGAGAGAAGTGTGTCTTTCTGAATGATCCGAATAGAGATCTCCCGATCTCTATTTATACTTAACCTCTTTCCCAGTGATCTTATGGGGCCGACTTGTCTATCTAGATACATCCACAATATAATATATATTTTAGAGTCAACCCCACACATGGTGGTCTAATAACCCATCAACAAGTACACACACTTGCGACACTTGTCAATCCACATGACAACACTTCCTTATAGAGGAATAACACATCTCTTATAAGGGTACAATAAATATATATGAAATACATAGATGAAATACATTCTGAAGTTACATATACATCAACAGTTTGAAGGAAAACCGAGGGAGGATCCCCAAAACCACATAATTTCATTTCACCTATGGTGTTCATCTAACTCCATAGTGGATGACTCTATTAGACTAAGATTGTTGCAACGAACGTTCACTGGCTCTGCAGCCAAGTGGTACATTGAACAACCACATGGGACCCACCATACGTTTACGTCCCTCGCCTCCACTTTCCTTCAGTTTTTTCAGCTACCTGTATGCTATGATGTAGGAGTTGAAATATTGTTGTCTTGCAGACAAAACAAAACTACGCACATCACCGACCATATCCATGAGTGGCGCAAGCGTCATAGCCTCTGCAAGATAAAACTGGACGACCGTATATTTTTGGATTGGTTTCTCAAATCACTCCTACCCCTCATATCCAAAGACATAGCTTCCGAACGACACCAGTCAGAAGAAGAAGCTATCTTAAAAGCTCAACAGTTCGACCTGATTTATGCCCAATCAGGCTATCTCTACACCATCATACCAGACGCCCCATGAGGTGATTCTTCATGCGGTGATGCTCTGGGGGCATCACATGTCGCTAATGGTATTATCGGCCAAGTCACGGCAAAAAATAAACCTTTTAGAATTGTGAGCACCATAAATGCCCCAGACCTCTCTAAGGCTACATCTAATTCTGGAGCGATGACTTCGTACGCTCCAATGAATCAGACTCATCACACTCATGGACCCTCTTGTCCACAACATTGCTATGGGAAAGTGCCATCGACATATGTACCACCCACATACTATAACCAACCGGCCACCCAGAACCCAATTCACTTACCATCCCAACCAATGTATTACCCCCAGCAAGCTACACCAGCTAACCCAACACTTCCAATAGCTCAGGGTTACCAACAACACCAACAGGCAACTGGACCTCCTCCAGCCCCACCAGCTTATTATACACCGCAACCTACTCCCGCACCTGCGGCACCCCAAAATCCTCCCACTACTCAAGGGCAAGTGTACACACAACACAATCAGCCCCAACACCAAAACAACCAACACAACCAGAGCGGACAAAAAAACCGTGGAAGAGGACATACCCACGGTAACAACCAACAACATAAGCAAGGTCCACAACCACCCAATCCTCCAAATAATAACAACACTGCTCCCCCCAACCAGAATCCTGATCGTCATCCCAAGGAGGCAAAAAACAATAACCTGAGAACAAAACATCCATGTTCTATTTGTGGAGTCTATAGCCACTACACTCACAACTGCCCCCATTTAGAGAAAGCACGTAAGCTTTGGGATGACGATGCCCAACACCAAGGCCACGCTGGACAGCTAGCTCCACTTAATCAACCGCAACCCATGATATTGCAAAACCCATTTCCAAACTAGGGAGTAGTAAATGCTCGCCCAATGGATCCCCCACAAGGATCTGCTGCACCTCAGCAGCAAATCACCTATGTCGCAACTGATTATCAGCATATGGATTCAGGAACACACCATTTATTAATGATGTCATCCAATGACATCAACCTCCAGACTCGCAGGAATCAGTACGGCCCACCCTTAGAAACTCCTCCCACTGACGCATCCACCTCTCTTCCATCAAATCAACCACTACGCATACCAAATATTGTTGATGTATATGTAACTTCGGAATGTATTTCATCTGTGTATTTTATATATATTTAATGTACCCTTATAAGAGATGTGTCATTCCTCTATAAGGAAGTGTCGTCATGTGGATTGACAAGTGTCGCAAGTGTGTGTACTTGCCGATGGGTTATTAGACCACCATGTGGGGTTCGCCCTGAATTATATATATTATAATGTGGATGTACCTAGCTAGAAAAGTCGGCCCCATAAGGTCACTGAGAAAAAAGGTTAGTATAAATAGAGATTGGAGATCTCTATTTTACTCATTCAGAAAAGTAACTCACTCTCACTCAGAAAGTGGTACACTAGTGATGAGGAGGATCATCTGCTACTAGGAGACTATCTCAGTGTATTTTGGTTGTACTTTGGTTGAGCTATTGCTCTCTCTATCTCTGAGGAAGTTGTGGGGTTTTTCACCTTAGGGTTTTCCCCACGGAAATTTTGTGTCTCTTGTCTCTCATGCTTTTGATTCTTGTGATGCTTGTCATGCTTATTGTGATTGTCATGCATTGATATACTGTATATGTTATTCTCTCAGTAAATATCCTAGAGTATTGTGAATTAATGCTCAAAATTTAACATGGTATCAGAGCTAACCTGAGAAGAAGACATTTTGCAGTGACAAAAACTTGAGTTTCTTGTTTATTGGGTTTCTCTCCACAGATTTTAGAAAAGCAGTATAGTAGATTAACTCTACTCGTCAAGGCGCATCTATCTGTTCAGTCAGAATTCATTTCTGATCATTTTTAGATTTGGCCCTAAAAATTAGGGTTTCCACAAAAATAGGACATTCTGAAATCTAGAGACATAGCTAGAAGCGCATTGCAAAAATCGAAGTTTAGAGCTTTGGATCGAGATTTTTGGCTGGGTAGATCTCCGGGAAACTCAAACCCTAATTCAGGGCTCTCCCTAGTGAACCTGAAAGGACAAAAAGACAAATCTGAAGAGTAAAGCTTTGCTGATCTCAAATTCTGAATGCACCAGGCTGATCAGCTCATCAAGGCGCATCTTTCTATCCTTTCAGAAATTTGAAATTCACATTTTGAATTTTTAGGGTTTCTTCGACAAACCCTAATCCGGGACTAGATCCAGTTTTCAGCATTTCAAGTGGTAAGATCTAAATCTTTTCTATTTCCATTTGAAGTACTCTTTAAGATGTCTCACCACACCAAGCTTGAGGATAATCTTGAAGGAGCTGATAACTTCCGAGCTTGGAAGTATAGGATTGGGTTAATCCTGGAAGAAAATGAGTTGGACTCATATGTGAAAGAAGACATCCCTATCCCAGAGGATGAAGAGGCCAAGGTATTGCATAAGAAGAACTTGGTCAAGGAAAAAAGAATCATTGCTGATTCCATTAAAGATCATCTCATACCCCATGTGTCCTCTCTAAAGACACCCATGGAGATGTTTGACTCTTTGACCAAGCTATTTGAAGGGAAGAACATAAATCGGAAGATGACCCTGCAGAACCAATTGAAATGAGTAAAGTTTCAGAATGGAGAAACCATTTAATCTTATTTTTCAAGGGTCTCCCAGATCAAGGAACAACTAGAATCAGTGGATGAAATGGTGTAGAATGGTGAAGTGGTGATGACCTCTCTAAATGGCCTACCCAGGTCATGGGATTCCTTTATCCAAGGAATTTGTGCAAGAAAGAAGTTGATCTCCTTCAGTAGACTATGGGAATAATGCTCACAAGAAGAAGCAAGGCTTGTGGCATGAGAAGAAAAGATGGGGAATGAAGATCAAGCTCTCACAGCTCACACCAAGAAAGGGAAGTCCAAGAGAGATCCATCTCACTCCAAGAAATCTTCACATCACTTCAAAGAAAGAAGAATATGCTTCACCTGTAATGAGAAAGGACATATTGCCATAAATTGTCCCAAGAACAAGAAGGACAACAACAAGTCCAACAAGAAGAAGAAGGGCAGCAAAAGAAGGTTTCATGCTCATGCTGCCGAGGATGATGAACCACCCAAGAAGAAGGCTAGGGCTGAAAGTGATGATAACTCATCAAGTGAAGAAGAGTATGTTCTAATCTCTGCTCTCATAGGTACCATCTCCCATGGTTGTAATGATTGGTTGATTGATAGAGGGGCTTCCAAACACATGACTGGGTTTAAGGAATCTTTTGTGAATCTATCTGAACATGAATCACCCCATAAGGTGAAACTTGGGGATGATTATCAATACCTAATCAAAGGAAGTGGTGAAGCCTCCTACAACCCAGATTCTGGAAAATATTTGAAGATGAAAGAAGTTCTTTATGTACTTGGTCTCAAGAAGAACTTACTCTCAATCTCTGCATTGGATGAAAAAGGTATGAGGGTTTCATTTGTGGATGGCCAAGTCCTAATGTGGCCAAAGGGAAAGACCATAGATGATGCAGTAGTGATTGGAGAGGAAGAGGGAGGTTTGTATAAATTGAAGGGACAACCTGAGCATGCCATGGTGCATGAATCCATGGAGTCAAGTGAACTTTGGCATAGAAGACTTGCTCATATGCACTATAAGGCACTTCCAATTGCAAGCAAGGCTGTAGAGGCTCTTCCTGAAATCAAGACCAAACATGAAGGTGTTTTCAAAGGATGTGCAAAAGGTAATAACATTAAGAAGGCTTTCCCAAGCAGTGAAAGCAAGGAAAAAGACATCCTGGAAATCATCCACTCAGATGTATGTGGTCCTATTTCATCTAGTTCTCTAAGTGGGTATGTTTACTATCTCTCATTTATTGATGACTTCTCCAGGAAGACTTGGGTATACTTCTTGAAGAACAAAGATGAGGTGTTTGATAAGTTTAAGGAATTCGAAACCTTGATGGAGAATCAAACTGACAAGAAGATCAAAACATTCAGATCCGACAATGGTGGAGAATTCACCTCAGGTGACTTCAAGAAGATTTGCAGTGATTCAGGGATTAAGAGGGAGTTGACTACTCCTTACAATCCACAACAGAATGGAGTTGTAGAAAGGAAGAACAAAACAATCATGGAAGCAGCAAGAGCAATGCTCCATGACTAGGATCTACCTATGCATCTATGGCCAGAAGCAGCTAGAACAGTTGTATATGTGCACAACAGAACACCCCACAAGATATTGGACAGTAAGACAGTAGAAGAGGTCTTTTCTGGTAAGAAACCTGAAGTCAGCCATCTCAGAATATTTGGTTGTCTAGTATACACTCATGTCCTAAAAGAAAAGAGGACTAAACTAGATCCTTCAGGAAAGAAGGGTATCTTTGTGGGTTGCAGTGAAATCTCGAAGGCTTACAGAATATACTTTCCAGGGTTCAAGAAGATTGATGTCAGCAGGGATGTAACTTTTGATGAAAACTCAGCATTCATCAAATCAAGGAAGGCACCTATCGAAGTTTATGAAGAACCTAAGGAAACCAGATTTCAAGACACTACCATGACTGAAGCAGTTCCAGAAGTTGTTCGTGAGTTTGAAGATCCACAAGTACCTATAGATCCACCCCGTGAGGATAACCCTCACAAGAGGAAGCCTACATGGGCTAGAGAGCTCATTCAAGATGCAGAAAGATTTGGCATTCTAGAAGAAGAACACAAAGAAAAAAAGAGAACCAAATCACATACCAACTAGGTTGCTTTACTCTGTGACATTATGAACAAAGATCCTTCCAGTTATGAAGAAGCAGCGGGAAAGAAAGAATGGACGGATGCCATGGTTGAGGAATACCAGTCAATAATGAAGAATGATGTTTGGTATGTTGTCCCAAGACCGAAAGAGAAGTCTGTTGTGAATTCCAAATGGATTTACAAAATCAAGCATGCTGCAGATGGCAATGTAGAGAAATACAAGGCAAGATTCGTAGCTCGTGGCTTCTCTCAGAAAGAGGGAATAGATTATGAAGAAACTTCTGCACCTGTAGCCAGGTATACTTCCATCAGAACAGTACTTGCCCTGGCTACAACAATGAGATGGAAAATACACCAAATGGATGTCAAGACTGCTTTCTTGAATGGTGTAGTTGAAGAGGAAGTATATGTGGAACAACCACTCGGTTTTGAAATATATGATAGGGAGTCATATGTGTGCAGATTGAAGAAAGCCTTGTATGGCTTGAAGCAAGCTCCCAGAACCTAGTATGGTAGGCTGGATAGTTTCATATCTAGTTTGGGCTTTACCAAGAGTAAAGCGGATTCCAACCTTTACTACAAGGTTGAGGAAGGGAATCCTATGATTCTACTCCTGCATGTGGATGACTTATTTGTAACAGGAGATGACAGACTGATTACAGATACTAAGAGGAAGCTTGCTATTGAATTTGATATGATAGATTTGGGAATGATGCACTATTTCCTAGGTATGGAGGTGTGGCAGAGTGCAGGTGGGATCTTCCTTGGTCAAGGGAAGTACACAGTAGATATCCTGAAGAGATTCGGGATGATGGATTGCAAGGCCATGGCCACACCTATGGCATCGAATCTGAAGCTTCAATGCGATGCTTCATCTGAGTCGATTGATGTCTCTATGTATCGTCAAATGATTGGGTCCTTGATGTACCTGACGAACATGAGATCAGATATTTGCTTTGCTGTGAACACATTGAGCCAGTTCCTGACGCATCTGAGGAGTGTTCACTTGGTTGCTGTAAAGCATGTTCTAAGGTACCTGAAGGGTACAGTGGATTTTGGGCTCAAGTCTGAAGCGAATCAAAAGTTTAACCTGCAGGGTTATGTTGATTCAGATTGGGCTGGCAGTGCTGCAGATAGGAAGAGCACATCTGGGTGCTGCTTCAGTATGGGATCAAGTGTAATCTATTGGTTTAGCAGGAAGCGGTCCTGCGTAGCACTGAGTACAGCTAAGGAAGAGTATGTTGCAGCCTGTTCAGCTAGTTGTGAGGCAGTATGGCTACAGAAGATACTGTTTGAGTTATTTGATCTCCCATTGGATGCTACTGGTATCTTCTGTGATAACCAGAGTTGTGTGAAGCTGTCCGAGAATCCGGTGTTTCATGACAGGTCGAAACACATAGAGATCAAATATCACTATATCAGGGATATGGTGCAGAGAGGAGCTGTGAAGCTCCTGTATGTTGTGACCGACGAGCAGATTGCAGATGTGTTGATGAAGCCACTAGCCAAGGTGAAGTTCGAGTACTTCAGGGAGAGGCTTGGCGTTCTTCATATTGATGACACTTCGAGGAAGAAGTGATGGACACATTTGCTAAAGCTATTCCAAGAATGTTGGAAGGAGGATCCTTCACATGGCTGTGGATGTAAGCGCTGGATGATGAGCATCAGGATGATGAGCATCAGGATGATGTTCTAGTTTCTACTTTGTATGATCAGTTGGATCATTTATATGTATATGTATGTACGCATCATGTTGGATGCTGGATATGATCAGTTGGATCATTTATATGTATGTACGCATCATGTTGGATACTGGATATGATCAGTTGGATCATTTATATGTATGTACGCATCATGTTGGATGCTAGATATGATCGATTGGATCATTTGTATGTATATCCATCATGTTGGATGCTTGGACCATGTATCTGTATATGTATCAGGTGGATACATTGTATGATCAAGTAGATCATGTATATTTACATGTATCAGGTATGATCAGGTAGATCATGTATGTTGATGGATACATTGTGTGGATCATGTATCTATGTATCAGGTGGATACACTATGTATGATGATATGTATCAGGTAGATACTTGGTGTGCATCAGATGGATGCATTGTATGATCAGGATGATCGTGGATGACGAGCTTCTCCAGTTGACATGCAGCATGACGTTGCAGTGATGATGATTAGGGTGATCATGTGTACATCAGGATGATGTATGATGAGTATCAGATGATACTCTGTGGCCGTGGAATAGGTTGTGCAGGTAAGCATGTAATTTGTGCCCTAGGAGATTTGTAGATGGTCTTTCGAGGTTTTTCCTATGGCATGTAATTCGTACCCTGGGACATCTGGCAAATGCTCTTTTGAGGTTTTGCTTGGGAGGACATATAATTTGTGCCCTGGGAGATCTGCAGATCTTTCGAGGTTTTTCCTATGGCATGTAATTTGTGCCCTGGGATATCTAGCAGATGCTCTTTCGAGGTTTTGTCCTATGGCATGTAATTTGCTCCTGGGAGATCTGGACAAGATGAAAAAGGCCTCAGATGCTTCAGCCAGGTTTTGCCATGACCACATGTAATTTGCTGCTGGGAGATCTGGACAAGATGAAAAAGGCCTCAGATGCTTCAGCCAGGTTTTGTGGTGGACCACATGTAATGTGCTCCTGGGAGATTCGAAAGGTAGAGATGTGTGCTCGTAACAGCCTGGGATGCTTCAGCCAGGTTTTGTGGTGAGATCACATGTAATGTGCTCCTGGGAGATCCGACAGGTAGAGCTATGTGCTCATAACATCCTAAGATGCTTCAGCCAGGTTTTGTGATGGGTCATATGTAATGTGCTCCTGGGAGATCCTACAGGTAGAGTTGTGTGCTCGTAACAGCCTGGGATGCTGCAGCCAGGTTTTGTGATGCGCGTAATAAGTCCTGAGAATTTCACAGTATGGCCAGTGATGATGAAGACTTGTAGGTGGTGGGCCTACATCCAGTATGAAAGAGCACTGGCTCTGTAGAACTTCCTATGACGAGTAGAGTCAGAGATTGGTTGAGATAGCAGCAGCAGTGATGATGATGATGACGATGATCCCGAGAAGAAGACTTGTCTAGCAGAACTGTGTCGAGAAATACCTTCCTAGTTAAGAGGGAGTGTTGATGTATATGTAACTTCGAAATGTATTTCATCTGTGTATTTTATATATATTTAATGTACCCTTATAAGAGATGTGTCATTCCTCTATAAGGAAGTGTTGTCATGTGGATTGACAAGTGTCGCAAGTGTGTGTACTTACTGATGGGTTATTAGACCACCATGTGGGGTCGTACCTAAATTATATATATTATAATGTGGATGTACCTAGCTAGAAAAGTCGGCCCCATAAGGTCACTGGGCAAAAAGGTTAGTATAAATAGAGATCGGAGATCTCTATTTTACTCATTCGGAAAAGTAACTCACTCTCACTCAGAAAGTGGCGCACTAGTGAGGAGGAGGATCATCTTCTACTAGGAGACTATCTCAGTGTATTTTGGTTGTACTTTGGTTGAGCTATTGCTCTCTCTATCTCTGAGGAAGTTGTGGGGTTTTTCACCTTAGAGTTTTCCCCACGGAAACTCTGTGTCTCTTGTCTCTCATGCTTTTGATTCTTGTGATGCTTGTCATGCTTATTGTGATTGTCATGCATTGATATACTATATATGTTATTCTCTCAGTAAAGATCCTAGAGTATTGTGAATTAATGCTCAAAATTTAACAAATATGCTATTGGACGGAGGACCTAAAATACCTCACATCCCTTTGTGAAGGATTAACAACAATCCTAATGCTCGCGCAGCATCCAATTATAACATTGTGGAAGATTTAGCACAATCCCCCGCTTCTATGTTTGTTTTAGAGGTATTGAAAACATGCCCTGCACAACGAAAACTACTACTATCCTCCATCGGAGGAGTAGAACCTAACGATAAGCATATGATGGATTTCGATTTAGACCAATCCGAACCTCGATTACCATCAAATTTGACCTTCCAAGTATCCGTAAACATTTGAAACCTTGTTGTGCATCGATGCATCATCGATGAAGGAGCTTCAACCTGCATTATGTCCACTCTTGTGTGGTAGAAAATTGGCTCCCCCACTTTACAACCATCCACCACAGCATTACGAGCTTACGATGGGCGCTCAGCTCAACCACAAGGCCTCTTAGCGAACGTACCCATAGAACTAGGCAGCAAATTAGTTCTCATCGACGTCGAAGTGATCAATGCCCAGCTTGACTACAACCTCCTTCTTGGACGTAGCTATATGTACAAAATGAAAGCCATCGCTTCATCTATGTTCCACCTCATGATGTTCCCACATGAAGGACGCGTTATCAAGATTGATCAAATCACATTTTATGATCCTAACGCCCCCACAGCCCCTCAAAATGTGCTACCAATGATTGAACAAACCGTTCAAACTGCACCAACATCATTTGTCTTGTCAATTGGTCCTGGAATCTACACAGAGTCACTTATGACTTCCACATTTCCATCAATCCCACCACCTTTACTGATAACAAAAACATCCAATTTTTGCACCTTGTCGCACACCACACAGCAGTCCTCGTCACTACCACAAACACCCACAGTGCCTACTTATATCGGAACAACGCCAATTCATACTATCTGATTCTTATTCCCATTTTTCGGAGTTATCAGTTCACCAGTAATGGCTACACTCAACCTTCTTGGTTTAACATTAGGGATACCTGTAGTGTACTTACCTGCTCCGAGCCCCCCACCGACTCTGACTGTTATCTTACAACTAGTACAACCTATCCCTACTACCAACCACCCACCCCCTCTTGTCACTCATCTGCAAAACAGACCACCCCCAATAGTGACTACGACATCGACGTCTAGAAACACCCCACCTCCATTACGAAACACGGGGGGCAGAGACCCACAAACTTATAACATTGGACCCATAACTCGCACCCCCCCAACAACCCCCAAGGTAGCCAAGAACCCCCCAACTATTCACATTCCTTCTAAGTGCTCGTTGTGTGACGATGTAGGCCATGCCACTCATCAATTTCCACAATTACCTGCACTCCAAGAACACATGAATATGCTAGATGACGACACCGGAATTCCAGTGATAAGACTTGAGCCACCTCCTCAACCTCGCGACAAAATGCTTCGCACTAACCACCCTTGTGCGATATGCGACATTTATGGCCATTATTCACACCACTACCATGATCTCCCAGATTATAGAGCAACTTTATACGAGATGAACAATGCCGACTTAGAGATATATCCTCCCCTCATCGAGGAGATCTACCCTCCGAAATCATCTTCTTCGGAAGAAATCAATACCATCAATATGATTTCAACCACATACAAACCTGAACCAATTGATTTATGGTCTGATTAATTTCATACTAATGAGCAAATTCTAGAAACACTCACTACACCGGACTACCCTTTGGACGATATGCACCATCGATCATACTTCCTCCCTGAGGCATCTACATCCACTGCGGAAAACCAACTATCAGTCGAATCGAAAGATTTTCTACCAACTAGGGTTGATTGGTTCAAAGACCCCATCCCAGCACCAGATGCCTTCGAAGAGGGGAATATGTCCAACATTTCCCCTATTATACAAATCGACATTACCACCACACCTGGAAAACCTGAGCTCATCTCGCTAGGCGCATCATGCACTCAAGTGGAGACTCAGGCATATAAGAAACTCTTCCAAGAGTTTTGTGATGTCTTCTCCTGGTCTTACACTAAGATTCCTGGCCTCAATCCTAACATTGTGGAACATCACATCGACACTTGGCCTAATGTGCCTCCTGTCCGACAGAAACAATGACCAATTCACCCGTCTAAGCTCCCAGCTGTTAAGGCTGAGATTGAGAAACTCCAAAAAGTAAGATTCATATATCCTATTGCCTACACCACCTGGGTTTCAAACCCAGTGCTAGTAAACAAGAAAGTGGGTACCATATGCGTTTGTACTGATTTCCGAGACCTCAACCTTTCTTCTCCAAAAGACAACTTCCCCACACCATTCATTGACCAACTAATTGATGAATGTGCGGGGCATGAGGTTCTTTCTTTTATGGACCGTTTCTCTGGATATAACCAAATCAAAATCCATAAAGAAGATCAATACAAGACAGCTTTCACTACCCCATGGGGCACCTTCGCCTATCGCGTCATGCCTTTTGGTCTCAAGAATGCTGGAGCCACTTTTCAATGCGCCATGACTTATTGCTTCCATGATCTACATAGAATCATAAAATTTTATCTAGATGACCTCACTGCTCGATCTAAGAAACGATCTGACCATTTAGACGACCCTCGACAAGTTTTCTTGCGTTGTCGAAAATACAACATCTGCTTGAACCCACTAAAGTGTGTCTTTTGCGTTACAGTTGGTCGCCTACTGGGGTTTTTCATTTCAGAAAAAAGGCATCACTGTAGACCCCTTGAAATTCTAAGCCATTGTAGACTTACCATCACCCCATACATTAAGACAACTTCAAAGCCTTCAAGGGAGGTCCAACTTCCTCCGTTGCTTTGTCCCTGACTATGCCACGACGGTCCACGGTTTCCTTCAACTACTGCGTCTGCATACCCATTTCATATGGGACCAACAAGCAGAATCAACTTTCACCGACTTAAAGAAATCACTCACGAATGCCCCGTTGATATCTGCTCCAAATTTCACAAAAGATTTCACCCTCTATGTTTCAGCATCCGAATATGCCATATATGGAGTTCTTGTCTAAGAAGATACTGCTCGCCAAGAGCATGTCATCTACTATGTGATCCAGACCTTGTCAGGCCCACCCCTCCACTACCCACATGAAGAGAAGATGGCCCTCACCGTCGTCTTTTCAGTACAAAAGCTACGACATTACATTCTCCTCAGTCACACCACGGTTGTAGCCAATTCCAATCCAATGGATTACCTCTTGACACGTCGCCTCCTTCAAGGCTGCGTAGCTAAATGGGTGATTATCCTACAAGAATACGACCTAACTTTCAAAACCCCAAAGAGCACCAAGGCCCTAGCACTCGCTCAACTCATCACAGATCTTCCATCCTCTTCGTCATCACCCGCTATCCAAATGGACCTCATTGACGACCACATTTTCATCATTTCCTCTGACGACCCATGGTACGGTGACATCTTAATCTACCTCCACACACAAAAATTTCGACCCAACATCGATCGTGACAGACGTCGTCGTATACGACACCACGCCCCCTGATATCTCCTATTAGGTGATGTACTTTATCGATGCAACATCGATACCATATTACGACGCTGCCTATCTCATGAAAAAGCAGAACAAGTCCTTAATGACTACCATAGTGATGCCTAGAGAGGCCATTTCTCCGGCATGGCCACCGCCCAAAAGATCATCCGTGCAGGTTACTTTTGGCCTTCATTATTTACTGATTGCATCACCGCAGTCAAACATTGTCAAAACTGCCAACTTTTGGCCCCCAAGGAAAGAACCCCACCAGCCCCCCTTCATCTAGTCGTCACTGTCAGACCATTCTGCAAATGGGCCATCGACTTCCTAGATTGAAATCCCACGTCAGCCGGCGGTCATAAACACATTATTGTGTCCATATATTATTTCACCAAATGGGAAGAAGCCATGCCAACTTACAATTGCAAAGTCGACACTGCAACACGTTTTTTCCTCAACCATGTTATCGCTCGTTTTGGAGTGCCAAAGCAACTCATATCAGACCATGACTCTCACTTTGAAGATGCCATTTGGAGAGAATTATCAACTCTACTGAAATTTGAACACCATTTCTCCTCCACCTACTACCCCCAAGGGAATGGCCAAGTCGAAGCGATTAACAAAGTTTTGAAGACCATCCTCCAGCACACCATTAACAAACACAAATCAAATTGGTATCACATGCTCTTTCCGACACTATGGGCATACTGCACGTCAACCAAAACCGCCACCGGTTTTACCCCTTTCCATCTAGTTCACGGTGTTTAATCCATCCTCCCCATTGAGTGCCAGATTCCAGCCCTGAATATGGCCATTGAACTCCTACCGGACACTTCCCCAATTGAGCAACGCTTACTAATTTTGGAGCAAGCCGATGAATATCAGTGCACAGCCCTCCAAACCATGGAAGCAGCCAAGAACCAATCCAAACTGAGTTACGACAAACATGTCCACCCAAGAACCTTTACTAAAGGGGACCCTGTCCTCGCCTATGATCAAGCTCATGACAAAACCGGAAAATGAAAGTTTGTGTCCATGTGGCAAGGCCCATACATTATACATACCTGCCTCGGATAAGGGGCATACATTCTAACCGGTTCAAAAGGCAACCCCCTATGCAACCCACGCAACGGGTTGTACCTCAAGCGATTTTACCCATAGAAAATCTGATGGACACCACCATCCATAATTGTACAGTCTTATTTTTCTTTTTACAAAAAAATACAAAAACCTAAAAATTTGTTTTTCCTGGATGACCATAGATGGATCCTGTTCCACTTTGCTACGTTTGTTTCGCTAATGGTGCAAGCCGTTGGTCCCCCAATCTCGCCTCCGCAACATGGGTAGTATATTCCCCTTCACATGATTTGATACACATTGATGGAGTATGCACAGGTGCCGCCACCAACAACCAAGCTAAATACGATGCCGTGATCGGTCTCCTGGCCACTGCTCTCCAAATGAGCATAAGTCACCTTAACATTATCTTGGACTCACAACTCCTTGTTGCCCAGCTCAACAATGATTACTAGGTACGCGAACCCTGTCTTTTTAGAAAATTCTTGCGCACTAAACAAATGGTTCGACAGTTTGAATCCATTTCATTCACACATGTCCCAAGGAATCTCAACAGTGTAGCAGACCATATGGCCAACAACATTCTTGATTGGCACACCAATCCAACCATGTAGTAAATACAAAAGGTGCATCCACGTGCATAACATGTGCCTCCATGGGCATATACAAAATTACAAAGTACATCCACATGCATAACATGTGCCTCCACGGGCAAAAAAATAGACAATAAATGCATCCATGTGCATACACAACTATATACCAAAACACACACACACACACATATATATATAATCATATAGTCAACATGTCATAGGTGCCCTCAGCACCCAATATACAAAAATACATAAGTCGTACAAAAAGGTACTTCCCCATATGCTCATCATCATTTGGGGGCACATACAAGATCATCTAATCATCATGCTCTCTGGGCTCCTCTGGCGCCACCTCCACTGGCCCCACTGGATCATGCCAAGCCCAAACCCTCCATCTCCCACTCCCGCCATGATACCAGCGATCTCCTCAACATCCTGCCAAAAAGCAACGAAAATTTTTTAGAAACATAAATTTTTCTCAAAAATTTTCATCGCGGCTTTCATCCTTGAACCCGCAATGAACATCACCGGTATTGACCCCATAGTCGCAATGAGCATCGTGACTATCAGCCCCACAGTCACGATGAACATCGCTACTATCAGCCCCATAGTCGCGATGAACATCGCGACTTTTAGCCCTACAGCCGCGATGAACATCGCGACTGTCAGCCCCATACCCGCGATGTTCATCGAGGAAAAAGACGTGAAACCTGCAATATTCCATGCCGAAAGGCCGACATGGAATTTCATGGTCTTCAAGGGCCCCCCGCTACCAAAAAAGACATAATTCAAAAGGCTAAGGCGAATAGGGTTACCTGAAACTCGCGGAATCGGAAACCAACGGTCGAATCTCCCAGAAATCAAGAAAGAGCTCTGATTGCTCTGCCAAACTCACACGTAACAATGACATGTCATATTGGCCCCACACCCTATTTATAGAGATTTGACCATTTTTCAAACAACCATTGCAGTATAATATGACTTCCGTTCCTCAAACTGTTGGTATCATTGCAATCAACACACCGAGAACTTCATGATAGTCCTTTCGTTTTCCTGTTTTCACCAGGTCCATTTTTTTACCATTTTTTCATGCCCTCGTCGCCTCGGCTTGCATGCCACATCAGCCTTTCTTCGTTTTTGACGAGTCTTATATCGTCAGATTCAGTTTTCCGCGCTCGTGATGACGCTTGAGATCATTTCTCGCTCTCATGCCCAGATTTCTCAGGCATCTTTCACATGCCCCCTTGTTGCCTGGGTTTGTGTGCCACATCGGCTGTTGTCCATTTTTTACGAGTCTTATATCGTCGGATTTAGTTTTTCGCACTCATGATGACGCTTGAGATCATTTCTCGCTCTCAGCTCCATATTTTTCAGTCATTTTTCCCATGCCCCCTCATTGCCTCGGTTTGCGTGCCACATTGGTCATTGTCTGTTTCTAACGAATCTTGTACTGCCCGATTCAGTTTTTCGTGCTCGTGATGATGCTTGAGATCATTTCTCGCTCTCACCCCCATAATTTTTGGGCATTTTTTCAAAATGCCACTCATCACCTCGATTTTCATGCAACATTGGTCTTTGCCCGTTTTTTACAATCTTTATGGCACCGGAATCAGTATTCCGCACTCATGACAATGCTTGAGACCATTTCTCGCTCTCATCAATACCTTTTTGTTTGGTATAGTTTTACCCCTTTTTCGGGCCGAGCAATTCCTTTTACGAAAAAGGCACTTAGGGAGTTTCTATTAAGCTCTTTTCTGACTCCTAAAACAATGGAAAGATTGCCAAGCAATATTGCTTCCTTTCATGCTCGCTAAAAGTATCTGAAAGGGCGTCTACCTAGTATAAGTTTACCCCTTTTCCGGACCTTGTAGACTAATTACGAAAAAGGAATACTCTAGTCACATCGGCTAGAAGAGTTCTCCATTTGCATCATTTTATGATTTTTCGGGCCTTGGAGACTAACTTACGAAAAAGAACACTAATGGAGTCCAATTACCGCTTTCAGACTCTCTAAACATGAAAGCGACCATGAGAAATCACTATCCTGGGCTCGTAAAAACCCACAGGACAGCACTCCACCACCACTACAGAGTCTTCTTATCATTTTCAAACTCCTTAAAAATGAAAGCACCCATGAGCACGAAAAGTCCTAGGCTCACAAAATCCACAGGATAGTACCATTTCAGAGCACACTTTTATCCCTTCCTGGAGCTCATTAAAACTACGAAGAAGGACCTAATGGTGCTTCTCGGTGCCACAACAGATCATGTCTACTCATATGGAAACTTCCCCATTTTGGTCGCCTTTGTTCATAGTATTCTACAGTATGTCACCCTGAAAATCCCTTGACAGTACCCATCATCTCGTCCCCCCCCAGAGCTAATACATACCCTTCAATCCTTAAAGCTATGATCCCCGCACCTACAAGTCAGTTTCCTACACTGCCAGGTCAACCATGTCATCATGATCTGAATAAAGGAAGTTTGAGTCCACCCACTCTATGACCCCAGTTACTTCCCATCCCCACAAGTATGTCAGTCCTACCATCAGTACCACCACACTTCAATTCTACACCTCGCGCTCCTATCAAGGAAACATCATTGCCTTGTTAGTTACTGGTCTCCCTCTGTCGATGACAACCAAATTTATTCCAGAGGATCGACCTAGAGGTCCCTGTGTCTTGGACTCATCACCATTTATGACAAGTGCCTACGAATCATTTCGAGAAGAGTCCTCAGTGCCTCTCCAAATGGTTGTTTCTCACATGGTCGAATTCAACACCTTGATCGCATCGTTGAGACTCGCAAAGGGTATTGGTCCTTTCAGTTATTTGTTGAAGACCCCGGATACCACCTGACTCTTCCACATTTGAGAGTCCACTTATGGAAACAACCAATTACATTTTCCTATCGATATCGAGGTTGCGCATGGAGACAATATTCAGATGTACCCCAATTTTATACTCCCTCGAGTATACAGTTACATATACTCCTCAGAGTTGACTTAGAGTCACTAAGTCCCTACAGATGTTGGACACCTTCAGATTCAACAGTTCATCAACCCTTCCGAGACCTTGTTCAGAACGGTTGTCACTTTATTCTAGTGTATCAGTTATTGAGATCCGTCATATTATGATCATGAGTACATCCCAAAATAGTGTCCCCTTCGGACCATTATGATGTACCAGCAGATTTTTTATGTCCCCCTTCTTGGGACTAATTGTTATGTATATTTCTTGATACGAGCATGGGTATGCCCGCCTCGTCCATTATCAGAGATTATTCCTCATTCATATTGAGGCCATGTAATATTTTTTGTTTTTGAAGCTTCCAAGGGCTGTTGATCCAGTCTCCAACCAGTCTCTTCTCTTCCCCAAACCCCAGGAAAAAGACAAAAGAACTATGATGTCTATCAGCCATACGATGAGCTCCTACCCTCACACATCAGGGAGCAATCTGTTAACACCCAAAAAGTGCTTACTAGCTCATTTCCTTATTCACATGACCCATTTGTCCACTTTTCCACCATTTGAGCCTCTAAAGCCATCAAAAGGTCACCAAAAGACCATAATACACCCCTTTTTCCCCTCAAAATGAATATTTTTCCTCAAAAAGCATAAAAAACCCTAAAAAATGATCCAGAATTCCCAAAAATATTAAAAGGGAATAAAAATATTCAAAATATTCAAAAAAGGAAAAAGGAGGGAAAAAGGTACCTAAACCATGTTGGTCAATACCATTGGTTTCCTCAAAACCATAATGGTATTCCCCACCACCAAAAACTATAAAAACGTGGTAGGGGCTCCTCACTTTCCATCCATCCATCATCCTATCCTCATGCTGCCATTTTCAATATCTTGGAGAAGAGACCATTAGAGCTTGGAGCTACTCACCCTTGGAGTACAACCATATGGTTGATGACCTTGGTTTGGCCGTATGTCTGAGAGTGGAAGGCAGGGGATTTGGTGAGCTTGGTATCCAGCAGTGACCAGAGGCTCGACCAGAATGAGATGAGGAACTGACTGTCATGGTCTGAGATAATGGTATAAGGGATCCCAAAATGTACCCAGACTCATTGAAAGAAGAGCTTGGTAGTGGCTTCTGCTGTGATGTTCTTCTTGCAGACGGCTAGAATCGCCATCTTGGAAAAGCGATCAACAACCACAAAAACACAGTCATTCCCCCTCTTGGTGGAAGGGAGGCCCGACATGTAGTCCATTGAGATGGATTCCCACAGCTTGTCAGCAGTAGGCAGAGGGGTGTACAGGCCCTGTTTCTTAGTGGTCGGCTTAGCAATAACGCAAGTGGTGTAGGACCTGCTATACTTGCCGACATCCTGTCGATCTTTCGGTCAGTAGAAATGTTTCTATAGCACTGCCACTATCTTTTCGACACCAACGTGTCCTGCCACCTGACTATAATGAGCTTCCCAAATCAGCTTCATGCACTCGCTTGATGGAATGCAGAGATGGCCCAAATGACACAACAACCCATCCTAGAGATGGAAATTAGTGACCACTGAGTTGGTGCCCAACATTTGGTAGGAGGTGGTGAAATCAGTGTCTGTCTCCTAGAGGTGGGGCCATGTAGAGGTCTCGTGGCCACAAGAGTCTAGAATTGTGGTGAGTGCCACGACTGGAGGTCGACTGATGCAGTTATCAACTCGGTTGGTACTCCCTATTTTATATTTGATGTTGAGGTGGAACTACTATAAGTATGTTGACCACTTCTGATGGTGGTCATTCTGCAACTTTCCTTAGGTCTGCATGAACTGTAGTGGCTTGTGATCAGTGTAGATGACTGTCTCCTTCCCAAGAATGTAATGTCTCCACTAGCAGCAGTATTGCATAATGGATTACAATTCTTTATCGTAAGTAGGGTACTTACGAAAAGCATCTGATAGTGTCTCACTATGATATGCCATGGGGCGGCTTTGTTGAGTGAGAACTGCTCCCATAGCATAATCTAAAGCATCTGTCTGGATCTCAAAGGGATGTTCCAGGTCCAGTAATCAGAGTATCGGAGATGAGCACAAATGCTTCCTCAAGTCAACGAAGGCTTGTTGTTGGGGCAGGCCCCACACAAATTTTTCCTTACCCCCACCCGTGGCTATTTGGCTGAGGGCCCATGCGATATGAGAGAATCCTAGGACGAACCGATGATAGAAATTGGCGAGGCCCAAGAAGTTCTGAAGTTCAGTGAGTGTGGTTGGGGATGGCCAGTCACGGATGACCTGGATCTTGGCTGGATCCACATGCACACCATGTCGATCAACGATGTAGCCTAATTAATGGACCCTGTCCATGCCGAAGGAGGATTTTTCCAAGTTTGCATATAGTTTGTGTTGTCGTGGGGTGTGCATAGCCTGTTGAATATGCTTCAAGTGTTCCGCCCAAGTCTTGTTCTAGATGAGGATATCATCCAGATACACCACTAAAAAAGTATTGGTGAAAGGTCGTAGGATATCTCCCATCATCCTCATAAAAGTTGTTGTAGCATTTGTCAAACCAAAGGGCATGACCAGTCATTCAAAAAGACCTTCTTTTGACTTGGAGGCAGTCTTCCATACATCTGTCTATTTTATTGGGACCTGATGGTAGCCAGACTTCAGATCAATCTTACTAAAGTATTTGGCCCCCGTGAGCTGATCAAGGAGGTCATCGATTCAGGTAATCGGGTACCAATTGCGGACTGTGATTTTATTCAGGGCTCGGTAATCAATGCAGAGTCGCCAGGTCCCATCTTTCTTCTGCACCAACATGATTGGGCTCCCACAAGGTGATGAGCTGGGACAAATGTGCCCTTGTGGAGCAATTCTCTGATCTGCCTCTTTATCTCCTCATTTTCCAACAAAGAGTAGTGATAGACGGGCCCATTGGGTAGCGGTGTGCTTGGGGTTAGATCAATGGGATGCTTGACCTGGCAGTGCAGAGGTACCCTGGTAGGAGAGGAGAAGATATCTGAGAATTCTTCCACCACCTTATTCACTTGCTTCTATTGTGTGGAGAGATCAGTCGCGGAGGCCCTGGATGTGGCTGCGATCTTTCTCTCACTCTAAGAGCGAATCATGAAGAAGACAAATTTCTTGGTCTGAGAAATGACCTTCCTGCATTGCTTGGCAGAGATCAAGGAAATAGCACTAGGAGGGACTGCCTCGGGTATCCTATACAATTTCCTATTCAAATCAATAATAAAACTACGAGGCCTAGACTCATATACAACATGACATTTCCATAAACAATGTTGGCCCAAAATAACATCTGAAACTTTGAGAGGGGCAAAATCACACAATACCTCATCCTTGAAGGGTTTGATGTCGTACGACAGTCGGCACTGTTGGCTGATGCGGAGATCGCTCCCTTTGTGGAGCCATCCAATGGTGTAGGGTCGTGGGTGCGGCATTTTCGGAAGGGCCAGCCGCTTGACGACCTCTGCTGAGATGAGGTTCTTCTAGCTACCACTATCAACGATGAAGTGCAGTAGGGTTCCTTTTACCCAGATCTGTGAATGGAAGAGGCATTCTCCTTCATCTGGCTCATCTGGCTCATCAGGCTGAAGCATGGTGGTAGCAATTGTGGCACTGGGTTCCATGTTAATGATCCATCTTCCCCTTTCTGGTTCATACGCAGAGTCATAATCGGCATCTGATTCAGATGCTTTCACTTTGGCCACCAGTGACTGCTTTGAACGACAGTCAGCAATGTTATGCCAAGGTCTCTTATGGAAGTTCGACCACTTCCAGGTATCTTTCTTTTTCTTTCTGGTGTCCCTCTTTGCTTGCGACATGGACTAGTTGTCCTGATACTATCCATCTTTTATCTATCCTCTATTCTGTGGGTTAGGGCCGCCCTTTCCTGTCTTTTGTTGTGAGTGGTTCCTAGTCCCAAATTGCCACGTCTTTTGTTTGAGCTTCTGCTTGATTTTGATGGCATATCGGCAGGCCACGCCCAAGGAAGAGATATACATAAATTCCATTTCAGACTGGATGTATCTATGCAGACCGCCGCGATGCTTGAGCACCAGATGTCGCTCTGAATCTTTGATACCCAGCTTGGTGCGCAAGGTGTGGAAGATATTTGTGAACTCTGGCACTGCTTGGTCTCTTTCTTGTCACAGCGTGGTCCATTTGGTATAAAAGTCATCATAACTTCCAATAGGGTAGTATTGTTCCTTAATAGCATCCTTGAAGGATTCCCAGGTGGCTGTGACTGAAAATAATGAGGGTTCCTCTGTGTCCTTTTGTTCACAGAAAGTTTCCCACCAATCTTTGACATGGGGAACGGCTTTGAAGAGCGCAAAAGTAATCTTTTCTCTATTTGAGAAGTTATGGACAGAAAAATACACTTCTAGTAGATTCAACCACTTATCTACAACATCTGTGTCTATATGACCTTCAAATATAAGAATATCGAAGTTGATTTGAACCTTGAAGGGGGCGTCACCTCCGCTCGAGGAGGATGCGTCGCTTGTTGGTAGTCGCTGAAGGATTTGTGCGAAACTATCCATCATCTCGTTCTTCTGTTGCATGAGGGATTCCTCAAGCAACATTTTGAAAGGATCTCTTGTCCCGTCATCTTTCTTTTCTCCTACCATGAGAGGTCTCTTGGGCGTGCGAGAGCTTTTGTCCTCAAGAGAAACAAGCTCGAGACCCAATAACAGACTTACAATAAAACTGGTTTTCTATTCAATAAGGAAATAAGCTAAAACGGTAAAATGTAGCAGAAAACAACTTGCTAGAATGGTGGTGACAAAGGATAATTTTAGGGGCGAAATTTATCCCATGGGCTATTTTTCCATCTTTTTTCAAAAAAAAATGATTCGCCAATTTGCATTTTTTGAAGCCCCATTTCGCCAAATTTTGATGGGGTAAACTTTTTTCAATCTAAAAATCGCCAAATTATTATATAAACTTTATAAATCATTATAAATTGAAACAATTTTAGAAAAATATCACCAAATATTTTATAGTTGACATTTTAATTTTTGGTAAGATTCGCCAAGGTTTATAGCATTTTAAATAAGTATGGGTCCTTAAAATTATCCCTGGTGGCGGCTTATCTCTGGGAAGAGATATGACGGCTGTGCTTATTCGGAACAAGATGGTTACAATGAGGCTCTGAAGGCATTTTCACAATAAACAGGAATGTCAAAAACCCTATACATCCAAAAACCTAACCCTAGGAGACGAAGCGCCAAAAGTCATGTGGGCCCCGTTTTGGTAAGTTAGTACATCAACTTCCCGGGGTTGTGACTCTTGCATATGATCTCTGTTTGGGGTGTACAATAGCTCTTTGGAAATATCTATTCAATGACTACAAAAAGAGTCAGCAAATCTTGATTCTTTCACACATAACTGACTGGCACCCAGTACCCACATTTTCCCAAGAATTCGAAGCCAAAAAAATGTCGTTTAGGGCCTCAAAATGGCTCCAGAAGTTCAGGACTCGAAAAACTGCTAAAAATGGTATATTACCAAAATTGCCAAAAAATTGTTTTTAGCCAATTGGAAAGGTGGGTGGCCACCGATATCCACCTGGATAAATCCTCCCTCCTTAGGAAGCAATCGTCTCCATTGCATTGAGTTCCCCCATCAGATGAGCAAGTTTCTGCTGAATTTGGCCCCGGGTGAGCCATTTGCCCTAGTGCAGGAGCTACCCTGCTTTGACAACTCGATAAAGTTGGATCCTTTGATGTCGAGTGCCCTTGATCTGTGTGTCTGCAATATGATCACTGGATGCTTGTTGTAGGAATTCAGGGTTGAGCTCTCTTGGTGTCAACTGCTCTGCTATCTCCGAGGTGTCTAATAATGGTGGGAAATATCGCTGAAGGAGAGCCACATTGAAGACTTGATGCATAGCAAGGAAGGGGGGAATATTGAGATCAAAAGCATTGTCACCCACCACCTTGGTGATTGTGTATGGCCCATAACAGAGTGGGTGAAGCTTCTGATGGGGCCCTGTAAGGCGTCTTTCTACAAATGCAACCAAACGTTGTCGCCCACCTGAAACTTATGTGGCACCTGATGTTGATCATGGCACTGCTTGTACTTGGCATTAGACTTCTGTAGAATATCCTAAACCTGTTGGCGTATATGCTAGATCTGTTCAATGAACCGGGTGGCTTTGTCAGCTTCTGGGGACGAGTCAGCCGAGGTGGTCGCCAGGGGAAGTGCAACATCCATGGGGCCTAATAGTTGGAATCCCAGCCCCACCTACAAGGGTTTGTGGCCAGTTGAATTGTGCAGAGCTCGGTTGTAGCTATTCTGGACATAGGGAAGACTCTCATCCCAGGTGCAGGGGTGTGTTGAATTGTACATGCGCAGGATATGTACAACCATCCGGTTGACGACCTCAGTTTGGTCATCTGTCTGCGGGTGGAAGGCAGTGGATTTGGTGAGCTTGGTATCCAGTAGTGACCAGAGGCTCAACCAGAATGAGCTAAGGAACCGACTCTCACGATTTGAGATAATTGTCTAAGGGATCCCAAAATTTACCAAGACTCATTCAAAGAAGAGCTTGGCAGTGGCTTCTGTTGTGATGTTCTTCTTGTAGACGGCTAGAATCGCCATCTTGGAAAAGCGATCAACAACCACAAAAACACAGTCGTTCCCCCTCTTGGTGGAAGGGAGGCCCGACATGTAGTCCATTGAGATGGATTCCCACGGCCTGTCAGGAGTAGGTAGAGGGGTGTACAGGCCCTGTTTCTTAGTGTGTGCCACTGTCTTTTCGATGCCAAAGTGTCTTGCCACCCGACTGTAGTGAGCTTCCCAAATCAGCTTCGCGTGCTCACTTGATGGAACACGGTGATGGCATAGATGACCACTGAGTTGGTTCCCAACATTTGGTAGGTGGTGGAGAAATCAGGGTCTGTCTCGTAGAGGTGGGACCATCCAGAATTGTGGTGAGTGCCACGAATGGAGGTCGACTGAGGCAGTCAGCAACTTGGTCAGTACTCCCTGTTTTATATTTGATGTTGAGGTGGAACTGCTGTAAGTATGTTGACCACTTCTGATGGCGGTCATTCTACAACTTTTCTTGGGTTTGCATGAACAGTAGTGGCTTGTGATCAGTGTGGATGACTGTCTCCTTCCCAAGAATGTAATGTCTCCACTGGTAGTAGGCTTGCACAATGGAGTACATTTCTTTGCCATAATTAGGGTACTTACGGACAGCATCTGATAGTGTCTCACTATGATATGCCACAAGGTGGCTGTGTTGAGTGAGAACGGCACCCACAACATAATCCGAAGCATCTGTCTCGATCTCAAAGGGATGATGCAGGTCCGATAATAAGAGTATTGACGATGAGCACAAACGCTTCTTCAAGTCATCGAAGGCTTGTTGTTGGAGCAGGCCCCACACAAATTTTTCCTTACCGCCTCCCGTGGTTATTTGGCTGAGGGCCCATGCAATATGAGAGAATCCTAACACGAATCGGCGATAGAAATTGGCGAGGCCCAAGAAGCTCTGAATTTCAGTGAGTGGTTGGGGATGGCCAGTCATAGATGACCTAGATCTTGGCTGGATCCACATGCATACCATGTCGATCAATGATGTATCCTAAGTAATGGACCCTGTCCATGCCGAAGGAGCAATTTTCTAAGTTGCCATATAGTTTATGTTGCCGCAGGGTGTACCGAACCTGTTGAATATGCTGCAAGTGTTCCGCCCAAGTCTTGTTGTAGATGAGGATGTCATCCAGATACACCACTACAAAAGTATTGGTGAAAGGTCATCGGATATCGTCCATCATCCTCATAAAAGTTGTTGGAGCATTTGTCAAACCAAAGGGCATGACCATCCATTCAAAAAGACCTTCTTTTGACTTGAAGGCATTCTCCCATACATTTGTCTGTTCTATTGGGACCTAATGGTAGCCAGACTTTAGATCAATCTTACTGAAGTATTTGGCCCCCATGAGCTGATCAAGGAGGTCGTCGATTTGGGTAATTGGGTATCGGTTGCAGACTGTGATTTTATTCAGGGCCCGGTAATGAATGCAGAGTCACCAGGTCCCATCTTTCTTCTGCGCCAGCACAATTGGACTCCCACAAGGTGATGAGCTGGGACGGATGTGCCCCTTTTGGAGCAATTGTTGGATCTGCCTCTTGATCTCCTCATTTTCCAACAGAGAGCGGCGATAGATGGGCCCATTGGGTAGCAGCGCACCTGGGGTCAGATCGATGGGATTATTGACTTGGTAGTGCAGAGGTACCCCGGTAGGATAGGAGAAGATATCTGAGTATTCTTCCATTACCTTATCCACTTGCTTCTGTTGTGTGGAGAGATCGGTCACGGATGCCCTGGATGTGGCTGCAATCTTTCTCTCACTCTGAGAGCGAATCACGAAGAATAAAAATTTCCCTATCTGAGAGATGACCTTCCTGCACTTCTTGGCAGAGATCAAGGAAATAGCACTAGGAGGGACTTCCTTGGGTATCCTGTACAATTTCATGTTCAAAGAAATAATAACACTACGAGGCCTAGACTCATATACACCATGTTGTTTCCATAAACAAGGTTGGCCTAAAAGAACATCTGAAACTTCCAGAGGGGAAACATCAGACAATACCTTGTCCTTGAAGGGCTTCATGTCGTACGACAGTCGGCACTGTTGGTGTGAAATTTTCAATTACTAGGAGCTAGATTCATAAGACAATTTCACCATGGAATATTTTAGACAATGAGAGAAGAAGAATAGAGAGAATAAATTATGGAAAAAACTCTGTATCGTATTCATTGATATGATAACAATATATAATACATCCTCCATAGAGAAAATTGAATTGCTTTGAAGCATTATGGAAAGAGCAAAAAGAAAAGGCTTAGAAAAGACAAAAAACCCCCTCGGTGGCAAAAGCAGTTTCCAAAACTGTGCTAGAGGCTCACGAATTTGGCAAGTATGGTATGGCAGCTCATGAGTGAGGTAAATAGGATGTATTGATGGCTTTAGAAGGTTAGATATGATGTGGAGGTCGAATAGGTCAAGTGGCAAAAGATTCCAATTTAACTAGCTTTATCTTTTTCCACTAGAAAGTAGAAAAAGCAGGACAAAGCTAACTAAAACTAGATAGTGTCTTTCTAATTCAGGAATGGAATAAAATCAGACAGAATCCAAGGAAATCTTATCCAGAATCTATCCAAATTCGTTTTTGTGAATGAGGATAGCATGTGGTCCACTAAAAGACAAAACTGGCCTATTAATTAATTTTTATCCTAAGTCTAGAATGACATAGTGGGTTTTTTAAATATTCCAGCACCCCCCCTTAAGCCTGACTTTATGTGATGGGAATTAGAAAAATATCAAAAATATAGGGCCCAAGCAACAAGGCTTATGGTCACCCCAATACAAAAATAACTAGTCCATGTAAAACAAGGAAACAAAGAAAACCTCATGGGAACAAAACCCTCCCTAAAAAATGGACATGCTTGATGTCTTCATACTGTCATGTTGCTCATTTGAATGAGCTGAATGAGCTGAATGGGTTGCTTCTGAGTAACTGACTTGATGAAGAGATTGTGGATGTCATAATCATGCATCACTGCATCAATGTTGTGTAAGCACGAACCATGTGTTGAAGCTCTATGAAGCTCATCTTCTGATGATGTTGGAGCATCAAATGAATTTTTCTTACTGCTATAACATAAATAATCAAATCTGAAAACATAATCAATGATGGAAAGAAGATCTATGCATACTCCTTCCCAATGAGAAACAATGAACTCAACAGGATCAATTTCTTCTGTAGCTACAATATGGTGTACTAGTTCTTTTACTTTCTTCTCAAAGTGATGTAGAACCTTTCTGATATTTAAAATGAGATCATGCAGCTCTGAAATATCAGAATGTAAGTCATATGGAGAAGAAACCAATAAAGATGTGGAGTCTCCATGATCGAACACAATTTCAGTAGAAAACATTTGAGAAAATAGATCACCCGGACAGCTGAGCGAGCCTGGAGAGTGTGAGGACTTGAATTTTGAACCATGAGTGATGGGGTCAGGTCCAGATGTGTGGAATATCAGTCTAAATAATTCCAAAACAATGGCTGTCCAACCAATGAAAGATATGCAAGACAAAAGTGCAATAGAGGCAAGTGACACAATGTAGGAAAACATAGAATTGTGTAGTTTCTTAACTGGAGAAATTGGGGTTTGTAGGGTATTTTGTGCATCCAAAGATTGGGTAAATGGTGTGGGATATGTAATGACCTGCATATCATACTTTGAATCATCTTCTAAATCAAAATCTAGGGTATTTTGTGCATCCAAAGGTTGGGTAAATGGTGTGGGATATGTAATGACCTGCATATCATACTTTGAATCATCTTCTAAATCAAAATCTAAAAGATTTGAATGTTGGTGAAAAGAGCTTTCAGAAGACAAGTCAGAAGCTAGTAAAAAATGACTAGTTTTGAGAGTAGACTTGGGTGAACTGACTGAAGAATGTATTGAGGAAGAAGTGGATGTTTATGATTCTGATATATCAAAATGTGAATCAATATCAGAGACATCAGAATTATATTTCACTCTATCACTCAAAGCATAAGCATGATTACCTTTGGGAGAGACTTGGAAACAGTGTTCTTGTTCTAAAGCAAGCTTGCCTTGTTCTTTCTTTGCAAAGTCAAGAACATCTATGTTATGCTCTTCATGCATCTTGGCCATGATGTCCAATTTCTTCTTGAATCAAGATTTCTCAAGATGAGTTCCTTTGCAGCAATAAGAACACTTGGGCTTCTCCTTCTTCATCTTCTTGGATTTGGAATCTCCATCAGAATCCTTTTCATCTGACAATGTCTTTTGTTTGGATTTGTCATTCTTCTTTGCTCCATGAGCAACAAGTGCAAAGTCTTTGGAGGGTGATTGATCCCTCATTTGGACCAACTTGTCCTTTTCTTGAGTGAGTGAAGCAATGAATGCATCCAAGGTTGGCATCTTCCACTTTGGAACTGCAAGTCTTGTAGAATGAAAAGTAGACACAAATATTGAGTATTCAGAACTCAGTTTTGACAGAATGGTAAGGATTATATGCTCATCCTTCTTCTCCATGCCACATTTCTTGAGTTGAAGCACTAGGCTCTTGAATTTTGATATGAAATCCTCCATAGAATCGAAATTACTTGGACTAAGAGAGATTATCTCAATCTCCAACAAATGACCTTTGAGCTCGTCCTATTTTCCAAAGAGAGACTCTAGCTTTGTCCACACTTCATTTGGAGTGGATAGAGAATCAATATGGAATAGAAGATCTAGAGATATAGAGAGACAAAGTAACCCATAAGCTTCATCAAGCCTATTGAACCATTTGGATTTTAATGCAACAGAACCTGGCTCAGTTTCAAGCCCCATAGTGACTCTATACAATCCTTTGCTCCGAAGCTGGATGATCATATGCACCTTCCAGTCAAAGAAATTGAAGGGAGTGAGAGTCACAGCTTTGGCTTGATTTTGCTCCATACTGATGTGCTCCTAGTGATGGAAATACTTGCAAAAAACACTCTTGGAAATTGCTTTGAATCAAGCTAGCTTTGATACCATGTGAAATTTTCAATTACTAGGAACTAGATTCATAAGACAATTTCACCATGGAACATTTTAGACAATGAGAGAAGAAGAATAGAGAGAATAAATTATGGAAAACACTCTGTATCTTATTCATTGATATGACAACAATATATAATACATTCGAAGGAAAAAAAACAATATATAATACATCCTCCAAGGAGAAAATCGAATTGCTTTGAAGCAATATGGAAAGAGCAAAAAGAAAACGCTTAGAAAAGACAAAAAAAAACCTAGGTGGCAAAAGCAGTTTCCAAAACTGTGCTAGAGGCTAACGAATTTGGAAAGTATGGTATGGCAGCTCATGAGTGAGGTAAATAGGATGTATTGATGGCTTTATAAGGTTATATATGATGTGGAGGTCGAATTGGTCAAGTGGCAAAAAATTCCAAGTTAACTGGCTTTATCTTTTTCCACTAGAAAGTAGAAAAAGCAGGACAAAGCTAACTAAAACTGGATAGTGTCTTTCTAATTCAGGAATAGAATAAAATCAGACAGAATCCAAGGAAATCTTATCCAGAATCTATCCAAATTCCTTTTTTTGAATGAGGATAACATGTGGTCCACTAAAAGACAAAACTGGCCTATTCTACCTAGTCAAAACTCAGGAAATTAATCATAAATGATTAATTAATTTTATCCTAATTCTAGAATGACATAGTGGGTTTTTTAAATATTCCAAGAGTCGGCTGATGTGGAGATCGCTCCCTTTTTGGAGCCATCAAATGGTGTAGGATTGTGGGTACGGCGTTGTCAGAAGGGCCAGGCACTTGACGACCTTTGCTAAGATGAGGTTCTTTTGGCTACCACTATCAACGATGAAGTGCAACGGGATGCCTTTTACCCACATCTGTGAATGGAATAAGGGTTCTCCTTCTTCTGGTTCATCTGGTTCAGCAGGTTGGAGCTTGGTGGTAGCAATGGTGGCACTGAGTTCCGCGTCAATGATCCATCTTCCCCTTTTTGGTTCGAACTAAGTGTCAGAATCCGCATCTATTTCAAATGCTTTCACTTCAGCCACCAGCGACTGCTTCGAGCGACAGTCAGTAGTGTTATGCCAAGGGTTCTTATGGAAGTCGCACCACTTCTCGGTATATTTCTTTGTCTTTCCGGTGTCCCTCTTTGCTTGTGGCTTGGACTAGTTGTCCTGATACTATCCATCTTTGCTCTGTCCTTTATTCTATGGGTTAGGGCCACCCTTTCCTATCGTTTGTTGTGAGGGGTTCACAGGCCCAAATTGCTGCGTCTTTTGTTTGAGCTTCTGCTCGATTTTAACGACATATCGGTAGGCAACGCCCAAAGAAGAGATGTCAAGAAATTCCATTTCGGACTGGATGTATCTATGCAGACCGCCACAATACTTGAGCACCAGATGTCACTCTGAATCTTTGATACCCATCTTGGTGCGCAAGGTGTGGAAGATATTTGTGAATTCTGGCACTGCTTGGTCTCTTTCTTGTCACAGTATGGTCCATTTGGTATACATATCGTCATAACTTCCAATAGGGTGGTATTATTCCTTAATAGCATCCTTGAAGGATTCCCAAATGGTCGTGATTGAAAATAATGAGGGTTCCTCTGTGTTCTTTTGTTCGCAGAAAGTTTCCCACCAATATTGGACATGGGGAACGACTTTGAGGAGCGCAAAAGTAATCTTTTCTCTACTCGAGAAGTTATGGATAGAAAAATACCCTTCTAGTAGATTCAACCACTTATCTACAGCATCTGCATCTATCTGACCTTCAAATATAGGAATATCGAAGTTGATTTGTACCTTGAAGGGGGCGGTGCCTCCACTCGAGGAGGATGCGTCGCTTGTTGGTAGTCATCGAAGGATTTGCAAGAAACTATCCATCATCTCGTTCCTCTATTGCGTGAGGGCTTCCTCAAGCAACATTTTGAAAGGATCTCCTATCCTGTCATCTTTCTTTTCTCCTGCCATGAGAGGTCGCTTGGGTGTGCGAGAGATTTTGTCCTCAAGAGAAACAAGCTCGATACCCAATTCTTTGTACCCTGACCTCATTGGGGACATGCATTAAGACGACAAGGAGCAGACCGCTCTGATACCACTAATCCAAATTTTATGAGCAGAATGAAATGAATACAGATTATTATCAGATGCTTAACACAAAATAACAGAGTTACCGTAAAACTGGTTTTGTATTCAATAAGGAAATAAGCTAAAACTGTAAAATGCAGCGGAAAAAAAGCTTGCTGGAATGTTGGCGGACAAGGATAATTTTAGGGGCGAAATTTATCCCATGGGCTATTTTTCCATGTTTTTTTTCCAAAAAATGATTCGCCAATATGCATTTTTTGAAGCCCCATTTCGCCAAATTTTGATGGGGTAAACTTTTTTCACTCTAAAAATCACCAAATTATTATATAAACTATATAAATCATTATAAATTGAAATAATTTTAGAAAAATATCGCCAAATATTTTATAGTTGACATTTTAAGTTTTGGTAAGATTCGCCAAGGTTTATACACTTTTAAATAAGTATGGGTCCTTAAAATTATCCCTGGTGGCGGCTTATCTCTGGGAAGAGATGTGATGGCTACGCTCATTCGAAAAAAGATGGTTACAATGAGGATCTGAAGGCGTTTTTACAATAAACAAGAATGTCAAAAACCCTAGACATCCAAAAACCTAACCCTAGGAGACGAAGCGCGAAAAGTCATGTGGGCCCCGTTTGGGTAAGTTAGTACATCAACTTCCTGGGGTCGTAACTCTTGCATACAATCTTTGTTTGGGGTGTACAATAGCTCGTTGGAAAGATCTATTCAATGACTACAAAAACAATCAACAAATCTCAAGTCAAGTTCGCATGATTGGCAGGCATGCACTGCCCATCATTGCCCGAGAATTCGACGTCGAAAAAATGTCGTTTAGGGACTCAAAATGGCTTCGGAAGTTCAGGACTCGAAAAACTACTAAAAATAGTATATTACCGAAATTGCCAAAAAACTATTTTTAGCCAGTTGGAAAGGTGGGTGGCCATTGATATCCACCTGGATCAATCCTCCCTCCTTAGGAAGCAATGGTCTCCATTGCGTTGAGTTCCCCCATCAGATGAGGAAATTTCTGTTGAATTTGGCCCCGGGTGAGCCACTTGCCCTGGTGCAGGACCTGCCCTAATTTGACAACTCGATAAAGTTGGATCCTTTGATGTGGAGTGCCCTTGATCTGTGTTTCTACAATATGATCACTGGATGTCTGTTGCAGACAATCAGGGTTGAGCTCTGTTGGTGTCAACTGCTCTGCTATCTCTGAGGTGTCTAATAATGGTGGGAAATATGGTCGAAGGAGAGCCACGTTTAAGACTGGATGCAGACCAAAGAAGGCAGGAATGTTGAGCTCAAAAGCATTGTCACCCACCGCCTTGGTGATGGTGTACGGCTCATAATGGAGTGGGCGAATCTCTGATGGGTCCCTGTAAGGCATTCTTTCTGCAAATGCAACCAAACTTTGTCGCCCACTTGAAACTTATGTGGCACCCGATGTTGATCATGGCACTGCTTGTACTTGGAAATAGACTTCTATAGAATATCCTGAACCTATTGGTGGATATGCTGGATTCATTCAATGAACCTGGTGGCTTTGTAGCTTCTGGGTATGAGTCGGCCGAGGTGGTCTCCAGGGGAAGTGCAACATCCATGGGGTCCGATGGTTGGAATCCCAAGCCCACCTGAAAGGAGTTGTGGCCAGTTGAACTGTGCAGGGCTCGGTTGTAGCTATGTTGGACATAGGGAAGACACTCATCCCATGTGTGGGGGTGTGTTGAATTGTACATGCGCGGGATATGTGCGACCATCCAGTTGACGACCTCGATTTGGCTGTCTATCTGGGGGTGGAAGGGAGCAGATTTGGTGAGCTTGGTATCTAGCAGTGACCAGAGGCTCGACCAGAATGAGTTGAGGAACCGAATGTCATGGTCTGAGATAATGATCTGAGGGATCCCAAAATGTACCCAGACTCGTTCAAAGAAGAGCTTGGCAGTGGCTTCTGCTGTGATGTTCTTTGTGCAGGCGGCTAGAATCGCCATCTTGGAAAAGCGATCAACATCCACAAAAACACAGTCGTTCCCCCTCTTGGTAGAAGGGAGGCCTGACATGTAGTCCATTGAGATGGATTCCCATGGCCTGTCAGGAGTAGGCAAAGGGGTGTACAGGCCTTGTTTCTTAGTGGTGGGTTTTGCAATAGCGCAAGCGGTGCAGGACCTGGTATACTTGCCAACATCCTGTCAAAGTTTCGGCTAGTAGAAATGTTTCTGCAGCACTGCCACTGTCTTTTCGACGCCAAAGTGTCCTACCACCCGACTGTAGTGAGCTTCCCAAATCAGCTTCGCGCGCTCACTTGATGGAACGCGGAGATGGCCTAGACGACACAACAACCCGTCCTGGAGATGGAAATTAGCGACCACTGAGTTGGTGCCCAACATTTGGTAGGTGGTGGAGAAATCAGGGGTCTGTCTCGTAGAGGTGGGGCCATCCAAATTTCTCGTGGCCGCAAGAGTCTAGAATTGTGGTGAGTGCTGCGACTGGAGGTCGACTGAGGCAGTCAGCAAATCAGTTGGTACTCCTATTTTATATTTGATCTTGAGGTGGAACTGTTGTAAGTATGTTGACCACTTCTGATGGCGGTCATTCTACAACTTTCCTTGGGTCTGCATGAACTGTAGTGGCTTGTGATCAGTGTGGATGACTGTCTCCTTCCAAAGAATGTAATGTCTCCACTGGTGGCAGGCTTGCACAATGGAGTACATTTCTTTGTCGTAAGTAGGGTACTTACGGACAGCATATGACATTGTCTCACTATGATATGCCACGAGGTGTCCATGTCGAGTGAAAACGGTGCCCATAGCATAATCGAAAGCATCTGTCTCGATCTCAAAGCAATGTTGCAGGTTCGGTTATGAGAATACTGGCAATGAGCACAAACGCTTCTTCAATTCATCGAAGACTTGTTGTTGGGGCAGGCCCCACACAAATTTTGACTTATCGTCACCCCTGGTTATTTGGATGAGGGCCCATGTGATATGAGAGAATCCCAGCACGAACTGGCAATAGAAATTGGTGAGGCCCAACAAGCTCCGTAGTTCAATGAGTGTGGTTGGGGATTGCCAGTCACGAATGACCTTGATCTTGGATGTATCCACATGCACACCATGTCGATCAACGATGTAGCGTAAGTAATGGATCCAAGTTTGCATATAGTTTATGTTGCCGCAGGGTGTGCAAAACCTGTTGAATATGCCGCAAGTGTTCCTCCCAATTCTTGTTGTAGATGAGGATGTCATCCAGATACACCAGTACAAAAGTATTGGTTAAAGTTTGTAGGATATCGTCCATCATCCTCATAAAAGTTGCTCGAGCATTTGTCAAACCAAAGGGCATGATGAGCCATTCAAAAAGACCTTCTTTTGACTTGAAGGCAGTCTTCCATACATCTGTATGTTCTATTGGGACGTGAGGTAGCCAGACATCAGATCAATATTACTGAAGTATTTGACCCCCGTGATCTGATCAAGGAGGTCATCGATTAGGGTAATCGGGTACTAGTTGCGGACTGTGATTTTATTCAGGGTCCGGTAATCAATGGAGAGTCGCCAGGTCCCATCTTTCTTCTACACCAACACGATTGGGCTCCCACAAGGTGATGAGATGGAATGGATGTGCCCCTTGTGGAGAAATTCTCGGATCTACCTCTTGATCTCCTCGTTTTCCAATAGAGAGAGGCAATAGACGGGCCCATTGGGTAGCGGTGTGCCTGGGGTCAAATCGATGGGATGCTTGAGATGGCAGTGCAGAGGTACCCCGGTAGGAGAGTAGAAGATATCTGAGTATTCTTCCACCACCTTATCCACTTGCTTCTATTGTCTGGAGAGATCGGTTGTAGAGGCCCTAGAGCAAATCACAAAGAAGACAAATTTCTTGGTCTGAGAGATGACCTTCCTGCATTGCTTGGCAGAGATCAAGGAAATAACAGTAGGAGGGACTGCCTCGGGTATCCTGTACAATTTCTTGTTCAAAGAAATAATAACACTACGAGACCTAGACTCATATACAGCATGATGTTTCCATAAAGAAGGTTGGCCCAAAAGAACATCTGAAACTTCGAGAGGGGTAACATCACACAATACCTCGTCCTTGAAGGGCATGATGTCATACAACAGTTGGCGCTATTGGATGACATGTAGATTGCTCCCTTTGCGGAGCCATCCAATGGTGTGGGGTTGTGGGTGCAGCATTGTCGGAAGGGCCAGGCGCTTGACGACCTCTACTGAGATGAGGTTCTCCTGGCTACCGCTATCAACGATGAAGTGCAGCGAGGTGCCTTTTACCGAAATCTATCAATGGAAGAGGTGTTCTCCTTCTTCTGGATCGTCTGGTTCATCAGCATGGAGCTTGGTGGTAGCAATGGTAGCACTGGTGTCAATCATCCATCTTCCCCTTTCTAGTTCAGACTTAGAGTCAAAATTTGCATTTGATTCAGATGCTTTCACTATGGCCACCGGCGACTGCTTTGAGTGACAGTTAGCAGTGTTATGCCAAGGGCCGTTATGGAAGTCACACCACTTCCCGGTATCCTTCTTTGTTTTTCCGATGTCTCTCTTTGCTTGCGGCTTGGATTGGTTGTCCTAATACTGTCTATCTTTCCTCTGTCCTTTATTCTGTGGGTTAGGGCTGCCCTTTCCTGTCTTTTGCTGTGAAGGGTTCCCAGGCCCAAATTGCTGTGTCTTTAGTTTGAGCTTTTGCTCGATTTTGACAGCATATCTGAAGCCCACTCCCAAGGAAGAGATGTCCAGAAATTCCATTTTGGATTAGATGTATCTATTCATACCGCTGCGATAGTTGAGCACCAGATGTCGCTTTGAATCTTTGATACCCATCTTGGTGCGGAAGGTGTGGAAGATATTTGTGAACTCTGGCACTGCTTGGTCTCTTTCTTGTCGCAGTGTGGTCCATTTGGTATATAAGTCATCATAACTTCCATCAGGGTAGTATTGTTCCTTAATAGCATCCTTGAAGGATTCCTAGGTGGCCGTGACTGAAAATAATAAGGGTTCCTCTCTGTCCTTTTGTTCGCATAAAGTTTCCCACCAATATTTGACATGGGGAACGACTTTGAGGAGCGCAAAAGTAATCTTTTCTCTATTTGAGAAGTTATGGACAGAAAAATACCCTTCTAGTAGATTCAACCACTTATCTACAGCATCTTCGTCTATCTGACCTTCAAATATCGGAATATCGAAGTTGATTTGTACCTTGAAGGGGGCGGTGCCTCCGCTCGAGGGGTATGCGTCGCTTGTTGGTAGTCGCCGAAGGATTTGTGTGAAACTATCCATCGTCTTGTTCCTTTGTTGCGTGAGGGCTTCTTTAAGCAACAGTTTGGAAGGATCTCCTGTCCCATCATATTTCTTTTCTCCTGCCATGGGAGGTCACTTTGGCGTGCGAGAGCTTTTGTCCTCAAGGGAAACAAGCTCGAGACCCAATTCTTTGTACCCTGACCTCGTTGGGGACATGCATTAAGACGACAAGGAGCAGACCGCTCTGATACCACTGACCCGGATTTTATTGGCAGAACGAAATGAATACATATTATCATCACATGCTTAACAAAAAATAACAGAGTTACAGTAAAACTAGTTTTCTATTCAATAAGGAAATAAGCTAAAACTGTAAAATGTAGAGAAAAACAAGCTTGCTAGAATGGTGGAAGGTGGCGGCTATCTCTGGGAAGAGATATGATGTCTGCGCTCATTCGGAACAAGATGGTTACAATGAGGCTCTGAAGGCCTTTTTGCAATAAACAGGAATGTCAAAAACCCTAAACATCCAAAAACCTAACCCTAGGAGACGAAGCGCCAAAATTCATGTGGGCCCCATTTGGGTAAGTTAGTACATCAACTTCACGGGGTCGTAACTCTTTCATACGACCTCCGTTTGGGGTGTACAATAGCTCATTGGAAAGATCTCTTCAATGAATACAAAAAGGGTCAGCAAATGTCAGTATGGCACGCATAAACTACATGCACACAGCACCCATATTTGCAAGAGAATTCGACGCCGAAAAAACGTCGTTTAGGGCCTCAAAAGGGCTCCGTAAATTCAGGACTCGAAAAACTGCTAAAAATAGTATATTACCGAAATTGCCAACAAACTATATTGAGCCAGTTGGAAAGGTGGGTGGCCACTGATATCCACCTGGATCAATCCTCCCTCCTTAGAAATAAATGGTCTCCATTGCATTGATTTCCCCCATTAGATGAGGAAATTTATGCTGAATTTGGCCCCGGGTAAGCCACTTGCCCTGGTGCAAGAGCTGCCCTGCTTTGACAACTTGATAAAGTTAAATCTTTTGATGTCGAGTGCACTTTATCTATGTGTCTGCAGTATGACCACTGGATGCCTTTTGGAGGCAGTCAGGGTTGAGCTCTGTTGGTGTCAACTGCTCTACTATCTCTGAGGTATCTAATAATGGTGGGAAATATGGCCGTAGGAGAGCCACTTTGAAGACTGGATGCAGACCAAGGAAGGGGGGAATCTTGAGCTCAAAATAATTGTCACCCACCACCTTGGTGATGTTGTATGGCCGATAACGGAGTGGGAGAATCTTCCGATGGGGCCCTGTAAGGCGTTATTTCTGCAAATGCAACCAAACTTTGTCACCTAACTGAAACTTATGTGGCACCCGATGTTGATCATGGCACTGCTTGTACTTGGCATTAGACTTCTATAGAATATCCTGAGCTTGTTGGTGGATGTACTAGATCAGTTCAATGAACCGGGTGTCTTTGTCAGCTTCTGGGGACGAGTCGGCTGAGGTGGTTGCCAGGGGAAGTCCAACATCCATGGGGACCAATGGTTGGAATACCAGCCCCACCTGAAAGGGGTTGTGGCCATTTGAACTTTGCAGGGCTCGGTTGTAGCTATGCTGGACATAGGGAAGACTGTCATCCCATGTGCGAGGGTGTGTTGAATTGTACATGCGTAGGATATGTACGACCATCCGGTTGACGACCTCGGTTTGGCCATCTATCTAGGGGTGGAAGGCAGTGGATTTGGTGAGCTTGGTATCTAGTAGTGACCAGAGGCTTGATCAGAATGAGCTGAAGAATCGACTGTCATGGTCTGAGATAATGGTCTGAGGGATCCAAAAATGTATCCAGACTCATTCAAGGAAGAGCTTGGCAGTGGCTTCTGTTGTGATGTTCTTCTTGCAGGCGGCCAGAATCGCCATCATGGAAAAGCGATCAACAACCACAAAAACACAGTCATTCCCCGGCTCTTGGTGTAAGGGAGGCCCGACATGTAGTCCATTGATATGGATTCCCACATCCTATCAGGAGTAGGCATAGGGGGTGTAAAGGCCCTATTTCTTAGTGGGTGGTTTGGCAATAGCGCAAGCGGTGCAGGACCTGATATACTTGCCGACATCCTGTCGAAGTTTTGGCCAATAAAATTTTTTCTGCAGCACTGCAACTGTCTTTTCGACACCAAAGTCTCCTGCCACCTGATTGTAGTGAAGTTACCAAATAAGCTTCGCGTGCTCGCTTGATGGAATGTAGAGATGGCCCAGACGACACAACAACCCGTCCTGGAGATGGAAATTAGCGACCACTGCATTGGTGCCAACATTTGGTAGCTGGTGGAGAAATCAAGGTCTATCTCGTAGAGGTGAGGCCATCCAGAGGTCTCGTGGCCGCAAGAGTCTAGAATTGTGGTGAGTGCCGCGACTAGAGGTCGACTGAGCCAGTCAACAATTCAGTTGGTACTCCCTGTTTTATATTTGATGTTGAGGTGGAACTGCTGTAAGTATGTTGACCACTTCTGGTGGTAATGATTCTGCAAATTTTCATTGGTCTGCATGAACTGTAGTGGCTTGTGATCAGTGTCGATGACTGTCTCCTTCCCAAGAATGTAATGTCTCCACTGGTGGTAGGCTTGCACAATGGAGTACATTTCTTTGTCGTAAGTAGGGTACTTACAGACAACATCTGATAGTGTCTCACTATGATGTGCCATGGGGTGGCCGTGTTGAGTGAGAATGGCGACCACAACATAATCTAAAGCATCTGTCTCGATCTCAAAGGGATGTTGCAGGTCTAGTAATGAGAGTACCGACGATGAGCAAAAATGCTTCTTCAAGTCATCGAAGGCTTGTTGTTGGGGTGGGCCCCACACAAATTTTGTATTACCGCCACCACTGGTTATTTGGCTGAGGTCCCATGCGATATGAGAGAATCCTAGCACGAACCATCTATAGAAATTGGGGAGGCCCAAGAAGCTGCGAAGTTCTGTGAGTGTGGTTGGCGATGGCCAGTCACGGATGACCTGGATCTTGGCTGGATCCACATGCACACCATGTCGATCAACGATGTAGCCTAGGTAATGGACCCTGTCCATGCGAAAGGAGAATTTTTCCAAGTTTGCATATAGTTTAGGTTGTCGCAGGGTGTGTAGAACCTATTGAATATGCTGCAAGTGTTCCCCCTAAGTCTTTTTGTAGATGAGGATGTCATCCGGATACACCATTACAAAAGTATTGGTGAAAGGTCGTAGGATATTGTCCATAATCCTCATAAAAGTTGCTCGAGCATTTGTCAAACCAAAGGGCATGACTAGCCATTCAAAAAGACCTTCTTCTGACTTGGAGGTAGTCTTCCATACATCTGCTTGTTCTATTGGGACCTGATGGTAGCCAGACTTCAGATCAATCTTACTAAAGTATTTGGCCATCGTGAGCTGATCAAGGAGTTCGTCGATTTGGGTAATCGAGTACTAGTTGCAGATTGTGATTTTATTCAGGGCCCGGTAATCAATGCAGAGTCGCCAGGTCCCATCTTTCTTTTGCACCATCACAATTGGGCTCCCACAAGGTGATGAGCTGGGACGGATGTGCCCCTTGTGGAGCAATTCTTGGATCTGCCTCTTGATCTCCTCGTTTTCCAACAGAGAGCGGCGATAGACGGGCCCATTAGGTAGCGGTGTGCCTAGGGTCAGATCGATGGGATGCTTTACCTGGCAGTGGAGATGTACCCCGGTAGGAGAGGAGAAGATATTTGAGTATTCTTTCACCATCTTATCCACTTGCTTCTGTGGTGTGGAGAGATCGGTGGCGGAGGCCCTGGATGTGGCTGCGATATTTCTCTCACTCTGAGAGCGAATCACAAAGAAGACAAATTTCTCAGTCTGAGAGATGACCTTCCTGCATTGCTTGGCAGAGAACAAGGAAATAGCACTACGAGGGACTGCCTCAGGTATCCTGTACAATTTCTTGTTCAAAGAAATAATAACACTACGAGGCATAGACTCATATACAGCATGACATTTCCATAAACAAGGTTGTCCCAAATGAACATCTGGAACTTCGAGAGGGGCAACATCACACAATACCTCATCCTTGAAGGGCTTGATGTCGTATGACAGTCAGCACTGTTAGCTGATGCGGATATCGCTCCCTTTGTGGAGCCATCCAATGGTGTAGGGTTGTGGGTGTGGCGTTGTCAGAAGGGACAGACGCTTAACGACCTCTTCTGAGATGAGGTTCTTCTGGTGACTGCTATCAATGATGAAGTGTGGTGTGGTGCCTTTTACCCACATCTGTGAATGGAAGAGGCGTTCTCCTTCTTCTGGCTTGTCTGGTTCATCAGGCTAGAGCTTGGTGGTAGCAATGTTGGCACTCGGTTCCATGTCAATGGTCCGTATTCCCCTTTCTAGTTCCGACTCAGAGTCTGAATCCGCATCTGATTCAGATGCTTTCACTAAGGCCACCAGTGACTGCTTTGAGTGACAGTCAGTAGTGTTATGCCAAGGTCTCTTATGGAAGTCGCACCACTTCCCGGTATCTTTCTTTGTCATTCCAATGTCCCTCTTTGCTTGCGGTTTGGAATGGTTGTCCTGATATTGTCCATCTTTGCTCTATCCTCTATTCTGTGGGTTAGGGCCACCCTTTCCTGTCTTTTACTGTGAGGCGTTCCCATGCCCAAATTGCCACATCTTTTGTTTGAGCTTCTGGTCGATTTTGACGGCATATCAGTAGGTCGTACGCAAGGAAGAGATGTTCAGAAACTCCATTTCCGACTGGATGTATCTATGCAGACCGCCACGATACTTGAGCAACAGATGTCGCTCTTAATATTTGATGCCCAGCTTGGTGCGCAAGGTGTGGAAGATATTTGTGAACTCTGGCACTACTTGGTCTCTTTCTTGTCGCAGTGTGGTCCATTTGGTATACAAGTTGTCATAACTTCCAGTAGGGTAGTATTGTTCCTTAATAGCATCCTTGAAGGATTCCCAGGTGGCCATGACTGAAAATAATAAGGGTTCCTCTGTGTCCTTTTGCTCACAGAAAGTTTCCTACCAATATTTGACACGGGGAACAGCTTTGAGGAGCGCAAAAGTAATCTTTTCTCTATTCGAGAAGTTATGGACAGAAAAATACCCTTCTAGTAGATTCAACCACTTATCTACAGCATCTGTGTCTATCTGACCTTCAAATATAGGAATATCGAAGTTGATTTGTACCTTGAATGGGGCAGTGCCTCCGCTCGAGGAGGATGCATCTCATATTGGTTGCCGCCGAAGGATTTGCGCGTAACTATCCATCATCTCATTTCTCTGATGCATGAGGGCTTCCTCAAGCAACATTTTGAAAGGATCTCATGTCCTATCATCTTTCTTTTCTCCTTCCATGAGAGGTCGCTTGGGCGTGCGAGATATTTTGTTGTCAAGAGAAACAAGCTTGAGACCCAATTCTTTGTACCCTGACCTTGTTGGGGACATGCATTAAGACGACAAGGAGCAGACCACTCTGATACAACTGATCTGGATTTTATGAGCAAAACAAAATGAATACAGATTATTATCAGATGTTTAACACAAAATAACAGAGTTACAGTAAAACTAGTTTTCTATTCAATAAGGAAATAAGCTAAAACTGTAAAATGCAGCAGAAAACAAGCTTGCTGGAATGGTGGCGGTCAAGGATAATTTTAGGGGCGAAATTTAGCCCATGGGATATTTTTCCATGTTTTTTCTCCAAAAAAAGATTCGCCAATTTGCATTTTTTGAAGCCCCATTTCGCCAAATTTTGATGGGGAAAACTTTTTTCACTCTAAAAATCGCCAAATTATTATATAAACTATATAAATCATTATAAATTGAAATAATTTTAGAAAAATATCACCAAATATTTTATAGTTGACATCTTAAGTTTTGGTAAGATTCGCCGAGGTTTATACACTTTTAAATAAGTATGGGTCCTTAAAATTATCACTACAGTGGCGGCTTGTCTCTGGGAAGAGATGTGACGGCTGTGCTCATTCAGAACAAGATGGTTACAATGAGACTCTGAAGGCCTTTTTACAATAAACAAGAATGTCAAAAACCCTAGACATCCAAAAACCTAACCCTAGGAGAGAAAGTGCCAAAAGTCATGTGGGCCCCGTTTGGGTAAGTTAGTACATCAACTTCCTAGGGACGAGTTGGCCGAGGTGGTCGCCAATGGAAGTGCAACATCCATGATGCCCAATGGTTGGAATCCCAGCCCCACCTGAAAGGGGTTGTGGCCAGTTGAACTGTGCAAGACTCGGCTGTAGCTATGCTGGACATACGGAAGACTCTCATCCCATGTGTGGGGGTGTGTTGAACTGTACATGCGCAGGATATATACGACCATCTAGTTGACGACCTCAGTTTGGTCGTCTGTCTGGGGGTGGAAGGCAGTGGATTTGGAGAGCTTGGTATCCAGCAGTGAACAGAGGCTCGAGCCGAATGAGTTGAGAAACCGGCTGTCACGGTCTGAGATAATGGTCTGAGGGATCCCAAAATATACCCAGACTTGCTCAAAGAAGATCTTGGCAGTGGCTTCTACTGTGATGTTCTTCTTGCAAGCGGCTAGAATCGCCATATTGGAAAGCAATCAACAACCACAAAAGCACAGTCGTTCCCCCTCTTGGTGGAAGGGAGGCCTGACATGTAGTCCATTGAGATGGATTACCATGGCCTGTCAAGAGTAGGCAGAGGGGTGTACAGGCCCTATTTCTTAGTGGTCGGTTTGGCAATAGCGCAAACGGTGCAGGACCTGATATACTAGTCGACATCCTGTCGAAGTTTCGGCCAGCAGAAATGTTTCTGCAGCACTGCCACTGTCTTTTCCACACCAAAGTGTTCTACCACCCGACTGTAGTGAGCTTCCCAAATCAGCTTCGCACGCTCGCTTAATGGAACACAGAGATGGCCTGGATGACACAACAACCCGTTTTGGAGATGGAAATTAGTGACCACTGAGTTGGTGCCCAACATTTGGTAGGTGGTGGAGAAATCAGGGTCTGTCTCGTAGAGGTGGGGCCATCCAGAGGTCTCGTGGCCGCAAGAGTCTAAAATTGTGGTGAGTGCCGCGACTGGAGGTTGACTTAGGCAGTCAGCAACTCGGTTGGTACTCCCTATTTTATATTTGATGTTGAGGTGGAACTGCTGTAAGTATGTTGACCACTTCTGATGGTGGCCATTCTGCAACTTTCCTTGGGTATGCATGAACTGTAGTGGCTTGTGATCAGTGTGGATGACTGTCTCCTTCCCAAGAATGTAATGTCTCCACTGGCGGTAGGCTTTCACAATGGAGTACATTTCTATGTCATAAGTAGGGTACTTACAGACAGCATCTGATAGTGTCTCACTATGATATGCCACGGGGTGGCCGTGTTGAGTGAGAACGGCACCCACAGCATAATCCGAAGCATCTGTCTCGATCTCAAAGGGATGTTGCAAGTCCGGTAATGAGAGTACCAGCGATGAGCATAAACGCTTCTTCAAGTCATCGAAGGCTTGTTGTTGGGGTAGGCCCCACACAAATTTTGCCTTACCGACACCCGTGGTTATTTGGCTGAGTGTTGATGTATATGTAACTTCGGAATGTATTTCATCTATGTATTTTATATATATTTATTGTACCCTTATAAGAGATGTGTTATTCCTCTATAAAAAAGTGTCGTCATGTGGATTGACAACTGTCGCAAGTGTGTGTACTTGCCAATGGGTTATTAGACAACCATGTGTGGGGTTGGCCCTAAAATATATATTACATTGTGGATGTATCTAGATAGACAAGCCGTTCCCATAGTGTAACTGGGAAAACAAGTTAAGTATAAATACAGATCAGGAGATCTCTATTTGGATCATTCGGAAAGACACACTTCTCTCACTCAGAAAGTGGTGCACTAGTGAGGAGGAGGATCATCTGCTCTAGGATACTATCTTAAGTGTATTTTGGTTGTACTTTGGTTGAGCCATTGCTCTCTCTATCTCTGAGGAAGTTGTGGGGTTTTTCACCTTAGGGTTTTACCCACGGAAACTCTGTGTCTCTTGTCTCTCATGCTTTTGATTCTTGTGATGCTTGTCATGCTTATTGTGATTGTTATGCATTGATATACTGTGTATGTTATTCTCTCAGTAAAGATCCAAGAGTATTGTGAATTAATGCTCAAATTGTAACATGGTATCATAGCTAACCTAAGAAGAAGACATTTTGCAGTGACGGAAACTTGAGTTTCTTGTTTATTGGGTTTCTCTCCACAGTTTTTGGAAAAGCAGTATAGTAGATTGACTCTAATCATCAAGGAGAATCTATCTATCCAATCAGAATTCAATTATGAGCATTTTCAGATTTGGCCATAAAAATTAGGGTTTCCACAAAAATAGGAATTTCTGAAATCTCAAGACATAGCTGGAAGATCCTTGCAAAAATCGACGTTTAGAGCTTTGGATCAAGATTTTTGGGTGGGTAGATCTCTAGGAAACTCAGACCCTAATTCAGGGCTCTCCCAAGTGAACCCGGGAGGACAAAAAGGAAAATCTGAAGGGAAAAGCTTTGCTGATCTCAAATTCTAAATACACCAGGCTGATCAGCTCATCAAGGTGCATCTTTCTATCCTTTCAAAAAGTTGAAATTCACAATTTGAATTTTTAGGGTTTTTTCGACAAACCCTAATCCGGAACCAGATCCAGTTTTCAGCATTTCAAGTGGTAAGACCTAAATCTTTTCTATTTCCATTTGAAGTACTCTTTAAGATGTCTCACCACACCAAGCTTGAGGATAAGCTTAAAGGGGTTGATAACTTCCGAGCTTGGAAGTTAATAGGATTGGGTTAATCCTGGAAGAGAATGAGTTGGACTCATATATAAAAGAAGACATCCCTATCCCAGAGGATGAAGAGGCTAAGGTATTGCATAAGAAGAACTTGGTCAAGGAAAAGAGAATCATTGTTGATTCTATCAAAGACCATCTCATACCCCATGTGTCTTCTCTAAAGACACCCAAGGCTATGCTTGACTCTTTGACCAAGCTATTTGAAGGAAAGAACATAAATCAGAAGATGACCCTGCAGAATCAATTGAAAGGGGTCAAGATGTCAAATGGAGAAACCATTCAATCCTATTTCTCCAAGGTCTCTCAGATCAAGGAACAACTTGAAGTTGTAGATGAAATGGTGGAGAATGGTGAAATTGTTATGACTACTTTCAATGGCCGACCTATGTCATGGGACTCTTTATCCAGGGGATCTGTGCCAGAAAGAAGTTAATCTCCTTCAGCAGATTATGGGAGGAATGTTCTCAAGAAGAAGCAAGGCTTGTGGCAAGAGAAGAGAAGATGGGAAATGAAGATCAAGCTCTCACATTTCACACTAAGAAGGTCAATTTCAAGAGGGAGCCATCCCATCACAAGAAGAAATCTTCTCATAATTTTCACAAAGACAAGAAAGATCTAAGGTGTTTCACTTGTAATGAGAAGGGTCACTTTGCTTCAGAATGTCCCAAGAACAAAAGGGACAACCACAACAACAACAAATCCAACAAGAAGAAGAAGGGTAACAAAAGAAGGTACCATGCTCATGCTGCCGAATATGATGAAGCTCCAAAGAAGAAGGCTAGGACAGAAAGTGATGATAGTAATGATGACTCATCAAGTGAAGAAGAGTATGTTCTAATCTCTGCTCTCATAGGTACTATCTCCCATGGTTGTAATGATTAGTTGATTGGTAGTGGGGCTTCCAAACACATGACTGGGTTTAAGGAATCTTTTGTGAATCTATATGAACATGAATCACCCCATAAGGTGAAACTTGGGGATGATTATCAATACCCAATCAAAGGAAGTGGTGAAGCCTCCTACAACCTAGATTTTGGAAAATGTTTGAAGATGAAAGAAGTCCTTTATGTACCTGGGCTCAAGAAGAACTTACTCTCCATCTCTGCATTAGATGCAAAAGGTATGGGGGTTTCATTTTTGGATGGCCAAGTCCTAATGTGTCCAAAGGGGAAGACCATAGATGATGCAGTTGTGATTGGAGAGCAAGAGGGAGGTTTGTATAAATTAAAAGGACAACCTGAACATGCCATGGTGCATGATTCCATGGAGCCAAGTGAACTTTTGAATAGAAGACTTGCTCATATGCACTATAGGGCACTTCCAATTGCAAGCAAGGCTGTAGAGGGTCTTCCTGAAATCAAGACCAAACATGAAGGTGTTTGCAAAGGATGTGCAAAAGGTAAGAATATTAAGAAGGCTTTCCCAAGCAATGAACGCAAGGCAAAAGATATCTTGGAAATCATCCACTCAGATGTATGTGGTCCTATGTCATCCAGTTCTCTAAGTGGGTATGTTTACTATGTCTCATTTATTGATGACTTCTCTAGGAAGACTTGGGTATACTTCTTGAAAAACAAAGATGATGTGTTTGATAAGTTAAAGGAATTCAAAACCTTGATGGAGAATCAAACTGACAAAAAGATCAAAACACTCAGATCCGACAATGGTGGAGAATTCACCTTAGGTGACTTTAAGAAGTTTTGCAGTGATTCAAGGATTAAGAGGGATTTGACTGCTCCTTATAATCCTCAACAGAATGGAGTTGCAGAAAGGAAGAACAGAACAATCATGGAAGCAACAAGGGAAATGCTGCATGACTAGGATCTACCTATGCATCTATGGGCATAAGCAGCTACAACAGCTATATATGTGCAGAACAGAACACCCCACAAGATATTGGACAACAAGACATCAAAAGAGGTATTTTCTAGTAAGAAACCTGAAGTCATCCATCTCAGAATATTTGGTTGTCCAGTATACACACATGTCCCAAAGGAAAAGAGGACCAAGCTAGATCCTTCAGGAAAGAAGGGTATCTTTTTGGGTTACAGTGAAAGCTCGAAGGCTTACAGAATATACTTTCCAGGGTTCAAGAAGATCGATGTCAGCAGGGATGTAACATTTGATGAAAAATCAACATTCATCAAATCAAGGAAGGCACCTATCGAAGTTTATGAAGAACCTAAGGAAACTAGATTTCAAGACACTACCATGACTGAAGCAATTCCAGAAGTTGTTCGTGAGTTTGAAGATCTGCAAGAACTTGTAGATCCACCCCGTGAGGATAACTCTCACAAGAGGAAACTTGCAGGGGCTAGAGATCTCATTCAAGATGCAGAAAGATTTGGCATTCCAGAAGAAGAACACAGAGCAAAGAAAAGAACTAGATCACATACCAGCTATGTTGCTTTACTCTGTGACATTATGAACAAAGAACCCTCCAGTTATGAAGAAGCAGCGGAAAAGAAAGAATGGAAGGATGCTATGGTTGAGGAATACCAATCAATAATGAAAAAAGATGTTTTGGATGTTGTCCCAAGACCTAAAGAGAAGTCTATTGTGACTTCCAAATGGATCTACAAAATCAAGCATGCTGCAGATGGTAGTGTAGAGAAATACAAAGCAAGATTCGTAGCTCGTGGATTCTCTCAGAAAGAGGGAATAGATTATGAAGAAACTTTTGCACCTGTAGCCAGGTATACTTCTATCAGAACAGTACTTTCCCTGGCTGCAGCAATGAAATGGAAAATACACCAGATGGATGTCAAGACTGCTTTCTTGAATGGTGTAGTTGAAGAGGAATTATATGTGGAGCAGCCACTCGGCTTTGAAATACATGACAGGGAGTCATATGTGTGCAGATTGAAGAAAGCCTTGTATGGCTTGAAGCAAGCCCCTAGAACTTGGTATGATAGGATGGACAATTTCCTATCTAGTTTGGGCTTTACCAAGAGTAAAGCGGATTCCGATCTTTACTACAAGGTTGAGGAGGGAAGTACTGTGATTCTACTTCTGTACGTGGATGACTTATTTGTAACAGAAGATGACAGATTGATTACAGATACTAAGAGGAAGCTTGTTGCTGAGTTCGATATGAAAGATTTGGGAATGATGCATTATTTCTTAGGTATGGAGGTGTGGCAGAATTCAGGTGGGATCTTCCTTGGTCAAGGGAAGTACACAGTAGATATACTGAAGAGATTTGGGATGATGGATTGCAAGGCCATGGCCACACCCATGGCATCGAATATAAAGCTTTTATGTGATGCTTCATCTGAGCCAGTTGATGTCTTTATGTATCGTCAGATGATTGGGTCCTTGATGTACCTGACGAACAAGAGACTAGATATTTGCTTTGCAGTGAACACATTGAGCCAGTTCATAACGGATCCGAGGAGTGTTCACCTGGTTGTTGTAAAGCATGTCCTGAGGTACCTGAAGGGTACAGTGCATTATGGGCTCAAGTATGAAGCAAATCAAAAGTTTAACCTGCAAGGATATGTTGATTCAGATTGGGCAGGCAGTGCTACAGATAGGAAGAGCACATATGGGTGCTGCTTCAGTATGGGATCGGGTGTGATCTCTTGGTTCAGTAGGAATCAGTCCTGCGTAGCACTGAGTACAACTGAGGCAGAGTATGTTGCAGCCTGTTAGCCTAGTTGTGAGGCAGTATGGCTATGGAAGATACTGTCTGAGTTATTTGATCTCCCATTGGATGCTACTGGTATATTCTGCGATAACCAGAGTTGTGTGAAGCTGTCTGACAACCCATTGTTTCATGACAGGTCGAAACACATAGAGATAAAATATCACTATATCAGGAATATGGTGCAGAGAGGAGCCGTGAAGCTTCTATATGTTGCGACAGACGAGCAGATTGCAGATGTGCTGATGAAGCCACTATCCAAGGTGAAGTTCAAGTACTTCAGGGAGAGGCTTGGTGTTCTTTAGATCAACGACACTTCGAGGAAGAAGTGATGGACACATTTGCTGAAGCCATTCCAAGCATGTTGGAAGGAGGGTCCTTCACATGGCTGTGGATGTAAGCGCTGGATGATGAGTATCAGGATGATGCTCCAGTTACTACTCTATATATGCATCATGTTGATGTTGGATATGATCAGTTGGATCATTTATATTTGAATGTATGTACGCATCGTGTTGATGCTGGATATGATCAGTTGGATCATTTATATGTATGTAGGCATCGTGTAGATGCTGGATATGATCAGTTGAATCATTTATATGTATGTACGCATCATGTTGGATGTTGGATATGATCGGTTGGATCATTTGTATCTATTTGTATATGCATCATGTTGGATGCTTGGACCATGTATCTGTATATGTATCAGGTGGATACATTGTATGATCAGGTAGAACATGTATGTGGATATGTATCACGTATTTTTCTTTGTATCATGTGGATACACTGTATGATCAGATGGATCATGTATGATGATATGTATCAGGTAGATACTTGGTATGCATCCGGTGGATGCATTGTATGATCAGGTTGATCATGATGATGAGCTTCAGGATGTTGCTCCAGATGATATGTACCAAGATGGTACAGTGATGATGATCAGTATTATCATGGGCATCAGGATGATGCCTCGTGCGATGATGATCCGTTGGATCATGAGTATCAGATTGATACTTAGAGGTCAGAGATGATATGTGGCAGGTTGTGCAAATAGCATGTAATCAGTCCTGGGAGATCTTGCCGGTCGTGCTACGGCATATAAATGTTCCTGGGGTACTCTTTCCAGTATTGCTATGTAGTATGTAATCAGTCCTCAGATATCCGATAGGTTGAGCCGTGTGCTCGTAATTAGTCCTGAGATGAGGTATTACTATGGAGACATGTAATCAGTCCTGGAGATCCGAGAGGTTGAGCTGTGTGCTGGTAATTAGTCTTGGGATGCTCTTTAGAGATCTTGTTTGTCGTGCTACGGCACATAAATGTTCCTCGGATGCTCTTTAAAGGTTTTGTCTATCCACATGTAATTAGTCCTGGAGATCCAATAGGTTGAGTTGTATGCTCGTAATAAGTCCTCGGATGCTCTTTAGAAATCTTGCCGGTCGTGTTGCAGCACATAAATGTTCCTGGGATGCTCTTTAAAGGTATTATGGAGGAGATGCATGTAATCAGTCCTGGGAGATCTTACCGGTCGTGCTTAGGCACATCAATTTTCTTGGGATACTCTTTCCGGTATTGCATCCGCACATAAAATTAGTCCTAAGAGCCCACCTCTATCAGATCGTTCACACAAATGATGAAGACCTGCAGGTGGTGGGCCTACATCTAGTATCAAATAGGACTCTGTAGAACTTCCTATGATGAGTAGAGTCAGAGATTGGTTGAGATAGCAACAAGAGTGACGATGATGATGATGATGATCCCGAGAAGAAGACTTGTCTAGCAGAATTGTGTCAAGAAATACCTTCCTAGTTAAGAGGGAGTGTTGATGTATATGTAACTTCGGAATGTATTTCATCTATGTATTTTATATATATTTATTGTGCCCTTATAAGAGATGTGTTATTCCTCTATAAGTAAGTGTCGTCATGTGGATTGACAAGTGTCGCAAGTGTGTGTACTTGCCGATGGGTTATTAGACCACCATGTGTGGGGTCGCCCTAAAATATATATTATATTGTGGATGTATCTAGATAGACAAGTCAGCCCCATAGTGTAACTGGGCAAACAAGTTAAGTATAAATAGATATTCAGAGATCTCTATTTGGATCATTCAGAAAGACACACTTCTCTCACTCAGAAAGTGGTGCACTAGTGAGGAGGAGGATCATCTACTCTAGGAGACTATCTCAAGTGTATTTTGGTTGTACTTTGGTTGAGCCATTGCTCTCTCTATCTCTGAGGAAGTTGTGGGGTTTTTCACCTTAGGGTTTTCCCCACAGAAAGTCTGTGTCTCTTGTCTCTCATGCTTTTGATTCTTCTGATGCTTGTCATGCTTATTGTGATTGTTAGGCATTGATATACTGTATATGTTATTCTCTCAGTAAAGATCCAAGAGTATTGTGAATTAATGCTCAAATTTTAACAATGAGGGCCCATGTGATATGAAATAATCCCATCACGAACCGGGATCCACATGCACACCATGTCGATCAACGATGTAGCCTAAGTAATGGACCCTGTCCATGCCGAAGGAGCATTTTTCCAAGTTTGCATATAGTTTATGTTGCTGCAGGGTGTGCAGAACCTGTTGAATATGCTGCAAGTGTTCCGCCCAAGTCTTGTTGTAGATGAGGATGTCATCCAGATACAGAACTACAAAAGTATTGGTGAAAGGTCGTAGTATATCGTCCATCATCCTCATAAAAGTTGTTGGAGCATTTGCCAAACCAAAGGGCATGACCAGCCATTCAAAAAGACCTTGTTTTGACTTGGAGGAAGTCTTCCATACTTAGTGAGCTGATCAAGGAGGTCGTCGATTCGGGTAATCGGGTACCGGTTGCGAACTGTGATTTTATTCAGGGCCCGATAATCAATGCAGAGTCGCCAGGTCCAATATTTCTTTTGCACCAGTATGATTGGGCTCCCGCAAGGTGATGCGATGGGATGGATGTGCCCCTTGTGGAGCAATTCTTGGATCTACCTCTTGATCTCCTCATTTTCCAACAGAGAGTGGCGATAGACGGGCCCATTGGATAGCGGTGCGCCTGCGGTCAGATCCACGGGATGCTTGACCTGGCAGTGTAGAGGTACCCCGGTAGGAGAGGAGAAGATCTATGAGTATTCTTCCACCACCTTATCCACTTGATTCTATTGTGTGGAAAGATCGGTCATGGAGGCCCTGGATGTGGCTGCGATCTTTCTATCACTCTGAGAGCGAATCATGAAGAAGACAAATTTCCCGGTCTAAGAGATGACCTTCCTGCATTGCTTGGCAGAGATCAAGGAAATAGCACTAGGAGGGCCTGCCTCGGGTATCCTATACAATTTCTTGTTCAAAGAAATAATAACACTATGAGGCCTAGACTCATATACAGCATGACGTTTCCATTGACAAGGTTGGCCCTTGAAGGGCTTGATGTCATATGACAATGGGCACTATTGGCCGACGTGGAGATCGCTCCCTTTGCGGAGACATCCAATGGTGTAGGGTTGTGGGTGCAACGTTGTCGGAAGGGCCAGCCGCTTGATGACCTCTACTGAGATGAGGTTCTTTTGGATACCGCTATCAACGATGAAGTTTAGCGGGGTGCCTTTTTCCCACATCTATGAATGGAAGAGGCGTTCTCCTTCTCTGGCTCATCTGTTTCATCAGGCTGAAGCTTGGTGGTAGCAATGGTGGCACTGGGTTCTGCGTGAATGATCCATCTTCCCCTTTCTGGTTTGGACACAGAGTCAAAATCCGCATCTGATTCGGACGCTTAAACTTCGGCTACCAGCGACTGCTTTGAGCAACAGTCAGTAGTGTTATGCCAAGGGCTCTTATGGAAGTTGCACCACTTCTCGGTATCTTTCTTTGTCTTTCTGGTGTCCGTCTTTGCTTGCAGTTTGGACTAGTTGTCCTGATACTATCCATCTTTGCTTTGTCCTTTATTATGTGGCTTAGGGCTGCCCTTTCCTGTCTTTTGCTGTGAGGGGTTCCCAGGCCCAAATTTCCGCGTCTTTTGTTTGAGATTCTACTCGATTTTGACAGCATATCGGTAGGCCATGCCCAAGGAAAAGATGTCCAGAAATTCCATTTCGGAATGGATGTATCTATGCAGATCACCGCGATACTTGAGCACCAGATTTCGCTCTGAATATTTGATACCCAGCTTGGTGCGCAAGGTGTGGAAGATATTTGTGAACTCTCGCACTCCTTGGTCTCTTTCTTGTCGCAGTGTGGTCCATTTGGTATACAAGTCGTCATAACTTCTAACAGTGTAGTATTGTTTCCTAATAGCATCCTTGAAGGATTCCTAGGTGGCCGTGACTGAAAATAGTGAGGGTTCTTCTGTGTCCTTTTGTTCGAAGAAAGTTTCCCACCAATATTTGACATGGGGAACGACTTTGAGGAGTGCAAAAGTAATCTTTTCTCTATTCAAGAAGTTATGGACAGAAAATACCCTTCTAGTAGATTCAACCCCTTATCTAAAGCATCTGCGTCTATTTGAACTTCAAATATAGGAATATCGAAGTTGATTTGTACCTTGAAGGGGGCGGCACCTCTACTCGAGGAGGATGCGTCGCTTGTTGGTAGTCGCTGAAGGATTTGCACGAAACTATCCATCATCGCGGTCCTCTGTTGCGTGAGGGCTTCCTCAAGCAACATTTTGAAAGGATCTCCTGTCCCATCATCTTTCTTTTCTCCTGCCATGAGAGGTCGCTTGGGCGTGCGAGAGCTTTTGTCCTCAAGAGAAACAAGCCCGAGACCCAATTCTTTGTACCCTGACCTTGTTGGGGACATGCATTAAGACGACAAGGAGCAAACCGCTTTGATACCACGGATCTGGATTTTATGAGCATAACGAAATGAATACAGATTATTATCAGATGCTTAACACAAAATAACAGAGTTACAGTAAAACTGGCTTTCTATTCAATAAGGAAATAAGCTAAAACTGTAAAATGTAGCAGAAAACAAGCTTGCTGGAATGGTGGTGGCCAAGGATAATTTTAGGGGCGAAATTTAGCCCATGGGCTATTTTTCCATGTTTTTTTTCCAAAAAACGATTCGCCAATTTGCATTTCTTGAAGCCCCATTTCGCCAAATTTTGATGGGGTAAACCTTTTTCACTCTAAAAATTGCCAAATTATTATATAAACTATATAAATCATTATAAATTGAAATAATTTTAGAAAAATATCGCCAAATATTTTATAGTTGAAATTTTAAGTTTTGGTAAGATTCGCCAAGGTTTATACACTTTTAAATAAGTATGGGTCCTTAAAATTATCCCTGGTAGCGGTTTATCTCTCGGAAGAGATGTGACGGCTGCGCTCATTCAGAACAAGATGGTTACAATGAGGCTCTGAAGGAATTTTTACAATAAAAAGGAATGTCAAAAACCCTACACATCCAAAAACCTAACCCTAAAAGAGGAAGCGCCAAAAGTCATGTGGGCCCCGTTTGGGTAAGTTAGTACATCAACTTCCAGGGGTCGTAACTCTTGCATACGATCTTTGTTTTGGGTGTACAATAGCTCGTTGGAAAGATCTATTCAATGAATACAAAAATATTCAGCAAATCTCGAGTCTGGCACGCTTTAGTGGTAGGCGCACAGTACCCATATTTTCCAGAGAATTCGACGACGAAAAAACGTCGTTTAGGGCCTCAAAATGGCTCCGGAAGTTCAAGACTTGAAAAGCTACTAAAAATACCATATTACCGAAATTTACAAAAAACTGTTTTGAGCCAGTTGGAAAGGTGGGTGGCCACCGATATCCACCTGGATCAATCCTCCCTCCTTAGGAAGCAATGGTCTCCATTGCATTGAGCTCCCCCATCAGATGAGGAAATTTCTTCTAAATTTGGCCCCCGGGTGAGCCATTTGCCTTGGTGCAGGAGCTGCCCTACTATGACAACTCGATAAAGTTGGATCCTTTGATGTCAAGTGCCCCTGATTTGTGTGTCTGCAATATGATCACTGGATTCCTCTTGCAGGCATCCAAGGTTGAGCTCTGTTGGTGTCAACTGCTCTGCTATCTCTGAGGTGTCTAATAATGGTGGAAAATATGGCCAAAGGAGAGCCACGTTGAAGACTGGATGCAGACTAAGGAAGAGGGGAATGTTAAGGTCAAAAGCATTGTCTCCCACCACCTTGGTCATGGTGAATGACCCATAATGGAGTGGGCGAAGCTTCCGATGGGGCCCTGTAAGGCGTTCTTTCTGCAAATGCAACCAAACTTTGTCGCCCAACTAAGACTTATGTGGCACCCGATGTTGATCATGGCACTGCTTTTACTTGGCATTAGACTTCTGTAGAATATCCTGAACCTATTGGCGGATATGATGGATCCGTTCAATGAACCGAGTGGCTTTGTCAGCTTCTAGGGATGAGTCGACCAAGGTGGTCGCCAAGGGAAGTGCAACATCCATGGGGCCCAATGGTTGGAATCCCAGCCCCACCCGAAAGGGGTTGTGGCTAGTTGAACTGTGCAGGGCTCAATCGTAGCTATGTTGGACATAGGGAAGACTCTCATCCCATGTGCAGTGGTGTTGAATTGTACATGCGGAGGATATGTACGACCATACGATTGACGACCTCGGTTTGGCCGTCTGTCTGGGGCTGGAAGGCAGTGGATTTTGTGAGCTTGGTATCAAGCAATGACTAGAGGCTCGACCAGAAAGAATCAAGGAACCGACTATCACGGTATGAGATAATGGTCTAAGGGATCCCAAAATGTACCCAGACTTGCTAAAAGAAGAGCTTGGCAGTGGCTTCTGTTGTGATGTTCTTCTTGCAGGCGGCTAGAATCGCCATCTTGGAAAAGCGATCAACAAACACAAAAATAATGTCATTCCCCCACTTGGTGGAAGGGAGGCCTGACATGTACTCCATTGAGATGGATTCCCACGGCCTATCAGGAGTAGGCAGACGGGTGTACAGGCCCTATTTCTTAGTGGTCGATTTGGCAATAGCGCAAGTGGTGCAGGACCTGATATACTTGCCGACAACCTGTCGAAGTTTCGGCCAGTAGAAATGTTTCTGCAGCACTTCCACTGCCTTTTTAACGCCAAGTGTCCTACCACGCGACTGTAGTGAGCTTCCCAAATCAGCTTCACGTGCTCACTTGATGGAACACAGAGATGGCCCAGACAACACAACAACCCATCCTGGAGATGGAAATTAGCGACCACTAAGTTGGTGCCCAACATTTGGTAGGTGGTGGAGAATTTAGGGTCTGTCTTGTAGAGCTGCAGCCATCCAGAGGTCTCGTGCCCACAAGAGTCTAGAATTGTGGTGAGTGCTGCGATTGGAGGTCGACTGAGGCAGTTAGCAACTCGGTTGGTACTCCCTATTTCATATTTGATGTTTAGGTGAAACTGCTATAAGTATGTTGACCACTTTTGATGGCGGTCATTCTGACACTTTCCTTGGGTCTGCATGAATTGTAGTGGCTTGTGATCAGTGTGGATGACTGTCTCCTTCCCAAGAATGTAATGTCTCCACTGGCGGAAGCCTTGCACAATGGAGTACAATTCTTTGTCGTAAGTAGGGTACTTATGGAAAGCATCTGATAGTGTCTCACTATGATATGCCACGAGGTGGCTTTGTTGAGTGAGAACGGCTCCCACAGCATAATCCGAAGCATCTGTCTGGATCTCAAAGGGATGTTGCAGGTCTGGTAATGAGAGTACCGGCGATGAGCACAAACACTTCTTCAAGTCATCGAAGGCTTGTTGTTGGGGAAAGCCCCACAAAAATTTTTCCTTACCACACCCGTGGTTATTTGGCTAAGGGCCCATGCCATATGAGAGAATCTCAGGATGAACCGACGATAGAAATTGGCGAGGCCCAAGAAGCTATGAAGTTCAGTGAGTGTGGTTGGGGATGGCCAGTTATAGATGACCTAGATCTTCACTGGATCCACATGCACAACATGTCGATCAACGATGTAGCCTAAGTAATGGACCTTGTCCATGTCGAAGGAGCATTTTTCCAATTTTGCATAGAGTTTATGTTGCCGCAGGGTGTGCAGAACCTGTTGAATATGCTTCAAGTGTTCCGCCCACGTCTTGTTCTAGATGAGGATATCATCCAGATACACAACTACAAAAGTATTGGTGAAAGGTCGTAGGATATCGTCCATCATCCTCATAAATGTTGCTCGAGCATTTGTCAAACCAAAGGGCGTGACCATCCATTCAAAAAGACCTTCTTTTGACTTGGAGGTAGTCTTCCATACATCTGTCTGTTCTATTGGGACCTGATGGTGGCCAGACTTCAGATCAATCTTACTGAAGTATTTGGCCCCTGTGACCTGATCAAGGAGGTCTTCGATTCAGGTAATCAGGTACCGGTTTCAGATTGTAATTTTAATCAAGGCCTGGTAATCAATGCAGAGTGGCCAGGTCCCATCTTTCTTCTGCACCATCACGATTGGGCATCCACAAGGTGATGAGATGGGATGGATGTGCCCCTTCTGGAGTAATTCTTAGATCTGCCTCTTGATCTCCTCATTTTCAAACAGAGAGCGATGATAGACGGGCCCATTGGGTAGCGGTGCACCTGGGGTCAGATCGATGGGATGCTTGGCCTGGCAGTGCAAAGGTACCCCAGTAGGAGAGGAGAAGATATCTGAGTATTCTTCCACCACCTTATCCACTTGCTTCTGTTGTGTGGAGAGATCGGTCGTGGAGGCCCTAGATGTGGCTACGATCTTTCTCTCACTCTGAGAGCAAATCACAAAGAAGACAAATTTCCTGGTCTGAGAGATGACCTTCCTGCATTGCTTGGCAAAGATCAAGGAAATAGCACTAGGAGGGACTGCCTCGGGTATCCTATACAATTTCCTGTTCAAAGAAATAATAACACTACGAGGCCTAGACTCATATACAGCATGACATTTCCATAAAGAAGGTTGGCCCAAAAGAACATCTGAAACTTGGTGAGGGAAAAAATCACACAATACCTCGTCCTTCAAGGGCTTGATGTCGTATGACAGTCGGCACTGTTGGCTGACGCGGAGATCGCTCCCTTTGCGGAGCCATCCAATGGTTTAGGGCTATGGGTGCAGCGTTGTGGGAAGGGTCAGCCGCTTGACGAGCTCTACTGAGATGATTTTCTTCTGGTTATTGCTATCAACGATGAACTGCAGCGGGGTGCCTTTTACCCACATCTGTTAATGGAAGAGGCATTCTCCTTCTTCTAGCTTGTCTGGCTCATCACGCTGGAGCTTGGTGGCACTGGGTTCCACGTCAATGATCCATGTTCCCCATTCTGGTTTGGACTCAGAGTCAGAATCAGCATCTGATTCAGATGCTTTCAATTCGGCCACCAGCAACAACTTTGAGTGACAGTCAACAATATTATGCCAAGGGCTCTTATGGAAGTCGCACCACTTCCCGGTATATTTCTTTGTCTTTTTGGTGTCCCTCTTTGCTTGTGGCTTGGACTGGTTGTCCTGATACTATCCATCTTTGCTCTGTCATTTATTCTGTGGGTTAGGGCTTCCCTTTCCTATCTTTTGCTGTGAGGGTTTCCCAGGCCCAAATTGACGCATCTTTTGTTTGACCTTCTGCTAAATTTTCACGGCATATCTGTAGGCCACGCCCAAGGAAGAGATGTCCAGAAATTCCATTTCGGACTGGATGTATCTATGCAGACCATCGCAATACTTGAGCACCATATGTCACTCTGAATCTTTGATACCCAGGTTGGTGCACAAGGTGTGGAAGATATTTGTGAACTCTAGCACTGCTTGGTCTCCTTCTTGTCGCAGTGTGGTCCATTTGGTATACAAGTCATCATAACTTCCAACAGGGTAGTATTGTTCCTTAATAGCATCCTTGAAGGATTCCCAGGTGGCCATGACTAAAAATATTGAGGGTTCCTCTGTGTCCTTTTGTTCATAGAAAGTTTCCCACCAATATTTGACATGGGGAACAGCTTTGAGGAGCGCAAAAGTAATCTTTTCTCTATTCGAGAAGTTATGGACAGAAAAATACCCTTCTAGTAGATTCAACCACTTATCTACAGCATCTGTGTCTATTTGACCTTCAAATATAGGAATATCGAAGTTGATTTGTACCTTGAAGGGAGCGGCGCCTCCGTTCGAGGAGGATGCATCGCTTGTTGGTAGTCGCTGAAGGATTTGCACGAAACTATCCATCATCTCGTTCCTCTGTTACATGAGGGCTTCCTTAAGCAACATTTTGAAAGGAGCTGCCCTGCTTTGACAACTTAAGAAAGTTGGATCCTTTGATGTCGAGTGCCCTTGATCTGTGTGTTTGCAATATCATCACTGGATTCCTGTTGTAGGAACTCAGGGATAAGCTCTATTGTTGTCAACTACTCTGCTATCTCTGAGGTGTCTAATAATGGTGGGAAATATGGCCAAAAGAGAGCCACGTTGAAGACTGGAAGCAAACCAAGGAAGAGGGGAATGTTGAGCTCAAAAGCATTGTCACCCACCGCCTTGGTGATGGTGTACGGCCCATAAAGGAGTGGGAGAAGCTTCTGATGGGGCCCTGTAAGGCATTTTTTTTCTGCAAACGCAACCAAACTTTGTTGCCCATCTGAAACTTATGTGGCACCCGATGTTGATCATGGCGCTGCTTCTACCTAGCCTTAGACTTCTGTAGAATATCTTGAACCTGTTGGCGTATATGCTGGCTCCGTTCATTGAACTTTGTGGCTTTGTCAGCTTTTGGGATGAGTCGGCCGAGGTGGTCGCGAGGGGAAGTGCAACATCCATGGGGCCCAATGCTTGGAATCCCGACCCCACCTGAAAGGGGCTATGGCCAGTTGAACTGTGCAGGTCTCGGTTGTAGCTATGTTGGACATAAGGAAGACTCTCATCCCATGTGCGGGGGTGTATTGAATTGTACATGTGCAGGATATGTACAACCATCCAGTTGACGAACTAGGTTTGGCCGTCTGTCTAGGGGTGGAAGGCAGTGGATTTGCTGAGCTTGGTATCCAGCAATGACTAGAGGCTCGACCAGAATGAGATGAGGAACCGACTGTCACGGTCTGAGATAATGGTCTGAGGGATCCCAAAATGTACCCAGACTCATTCAAAGAAGAGCTTGGCAGTGGCTTCTGCTGTGATGTTCTTCTTGCAGGTGGCTAGAATCACCATCTTGGAAAAGCGATCAACAACCACAAAAACACAGTCATTCCCCCTCTTAGTGGAAGGGAGACCCGACATGTAGTCCATTGAGATGGATTCCCATGGCCTTTCAGGAGTAAGCAGAGGGGTGTATAGGCCCTGTTTCTTAGTGGTCGGTTCGGCAATAGTGCAAGCAGTGCAGGACCTGATATACTTGCCGACATCCTGTTGAAGTTTTGGCCTGTAGAAAAGCTTCTGCAGCACTGCCACTGTATTTTCGATGCCAAAGTGTCTTCCCACAAGACTGTAGTGAGATTCACAAATCATCTTCACGTGCTCGCTTGATGGAATGCAAATATGGCCCAGACGACACAACAACCCGTCCTGGAGATGGAAATTAGCGACCACTGAGTTGGTGCCCAACATTTGGTAGATGGTGGATAAATCAGGGTTTGTCACGTAGAGGTGGGGCCATCCAGAGATCTCGTGGCCGCAAGAGTCTTGAATTGTGGTGAGTGCTAGGACTGGAGGTCGACTGAGGCAGTTAGCAACTCGGTTGGTACTCCCTATTTTATATTTGATGCTGAGGTGGAACTGCTATAAGTATGTTGACCACTTCTAATGGAGGTCATTGTACAACTTTCCTTAGGTCTGGATGAACTGTAGTGGCTTGTGATCAGTGTAGATGACTGTGTCCTTCCCAAGAATGTAATGTCTCCACTAGAGGCAGGCTTGCACAATGGAGTACACTTCTTTGTCGTAAGTAGGGTACTTACGGAAAGCATTTGATTGTTTCTCACTATGATATGCCACGGGGTGGCTATCCTGAGTGAGAATGGTGGCCACAGCATAATCCGAAGCATCTGTCTATATCTCAAAGGCATGTTGCGGGTCTGGTAATGAGAGTTCCGGCGATGAGCACAAACACTTATTCAAGTCATTGAAGACTTGTTGTTGGGGCAAGCCCCATGCAAATTTTTCCTTACCGCCACCCGTGGCTATTTGGATGAGGGCCCATGCGATATGAGATCATCCCAGCACAAACCGGGGATAGAAATTGGGGAGTCCCAAGAACCTCCGAAGTTTAGTGAGTGTGGTTGGGGATGGCCAGTCACGGATGACCTGGATTTTGGCTAGATCCACATGCACACCATGTCAATCAATGATGTAGCCTAAGTAATGGACCCTGTCCATGCCGAAGGAGCATTTTTTTAGGTTTGCATATAGTTTATGTCGCCGCAGGGTGTGCAGAACCTGTGGAATATGCTGCAACTGTTCCGCCCAAGTCTTGTTGTAGATAAGGATGTCATCCAGATACACCACTACAAAAGTATTGGTAAAAGGTCGTAGGATATCGTCCATCATCCTCATAAAAGTTGCTGGAACATTTGTCAAACCAAAGGGAATGACCAGCCATTCAAAAAGACCTTCTTTTGACTTGGAGGCAGTCTTCCATACATCTGTTTATTCTATTGGGATCTGATGGTAGCCAGACTTCAGATCAATCTTACTGAAGTATTTTTCCCCCATGAGTTGATCAAGGAGATCATCGATTCGGGTAAACAGGTACTGGTTGCGGACTGTGATTTTAGTCAGGGCCCGATAATCAAGGTGATGAGCTGGGAAAAATGTGCCTTGTGGAGCAATTCTTGATCTGCCTCTTGATCTCCTCGTTTTCCAACAGAGAGCGGCGATAGACGGGCCCATTGGGTAGCGGTGTGCCTGGTGTTAGATCGATGGGATGCTTGATATGGCAGTGTAGAAGTACCCCGGTGGGAGAGGAGAAGATATCTGAGTATTCTTCCACCACCTTATCCACTTGCTTCTGTTGTGTGGAGAGATCGGTCGCGGAGGCCTTGGATGTGGTTGCGATCTTTCTCTCACTCTGAGAGCGAATCACAAAGAAGACAAATTTCCTGGTCTGAGATATGACCTTCTTGCATTGCTTCGCAGAGATCAAGGAAATAGCACTAGGAGGGACTACCTCCGGTATCCTGTACAATTTCCTGTTCAAAGAAATAATAACACTACAAGGCCTAGACTCATATACTGCATGACGTTTCCATAATCAAGGTTGGTCCAAAAGAACATCTTAAACTTCGAGAGGGGAAAAATCACACAATACCCCGTCCCTGAAGGGCTTGATCTCATACGATAGTCGGCACTGTTGGCTGACACAGAGATCACTTCCTTTGTGGAGCCATCCAATGGTGTAGGGTTGTGGGTGCGGTGTTGTCGGAAGGGCCAGGCACTTGACGACCTCTGCTGAGATGAGGTTCTCCTGGTTACCGCTATCATCGATGAAGTGCAGCAGGGTGAATTTTACCCAGATCTGTGAATGGAAGAGGCGCTTTCCTTCTTCTGGCTTGTCTGGTTCATCAGGCTGGAGCTTGGTGGTGGAAATGGTGGTACTGGGTTCTGCGTCAATGATCTGTCTTCCCCTTTCTTGTTCGGACTCAGAGTCAAAATCCGCATCTGATTCAGATGCTTTCACTTCGGCCACCAGCGATTGCTTTGAGCGACAGTCAACAGTGTTATGCCAAGGGCTCTTATGGAAGTCGCACTACTTCCTGTTATCTTTCTTTGTCTTTCCGGTGTCCCTCTTTGCTTGCGGCTTGGACTGGTTGTCCTGATATTGTCCATCTTTGCTCTGTCCTTTATTATGTGGGTTAGGGCTGCCCTTTTCTATCTTTTGCTGTGAGGGGTTCCTAGGCCCAAATTGTCACGTCTTTTGTTCAAGCTTCTGCTCGATTTTAACGACATATCGGTAGTCCGCACCCAAGGAAGAGATGTCCAGAAATTCCATTTCGGACTAGATGTATCTATGCAGACCGCCGTAATACTTGAGCACCAGATGTCGCTTTGAATCTTTGATACCCAGCATGGTGCGCAAGGTGTGGAAGATATTTGTGAACTCTGGCACTGCTTGGTCTCTTTCTTGTTGCAATGTGGTCCATTTGGTATACAAGTCATCATAAATTCCAACAAGGTACTATTGTTCCTTAATAGCATCCTTGAAGGATTCCCAGGTGGCCATGACTGAAAATAATGAGCTTTCCTCTATGTCCTTTTGTTCGTAGAAAGTTTCCCACCAATCTTTGACATGGCGAACGGCTTTGAGGAGCACAAAAGTAATCTTTTCTCTATTCTAGAAGTTATGGACAGAAAAATACCCTTCTAGTAGATTCAACCACTTATCTACAGCATCTACATCTATCTGACTTTCAAATATAGGAATATCGAAGTTGATTTGTACCTTGAAGGGGGCGGCGCCTCCGCTCGAGGAGGATGCGTCGCTTGTTGGTATTCACTGAAGGATTTGCGTGAAACTATCCATCATCTTGTTCCTCTGTCATGTGAGTGCTTCCTCAAGCAACATTTTGAAAGGATCTCCTGTCCCGTCATCTTTCTTTTCTCCTTCCATGAGAGGTTGCTTGGGCGTTCAAGAGCTTTTTTCCTCAAGAGAAAGAAGCTTGAGACCCAATTCTTTATACCCTGACCTCATTGGGGAAATGCATTAAGACGACAAGGAGCAGAATGCTCTGATACCACTGATCTGTATTTTATGAGCAGAACGAAATGAATACATATTATTATCAGATGCTTAACACAAAATAACAGAGTTACAGTAAAATTGATTTTCTATTCAATAGGGAAATAATCTAAAACTGTAAAATGAAACCGAAAACAAGCTTGCTTGAATGGTGGCAGCCAAGCATAATTTTAGGGGCGAAATTTGGCCCATGGGTTATTTTTCCATGTTTTTTTTCCAAAAAACAATTCGCCAATTTGCATTTTTTGAAGCCCCATTTCGCCAAATTTTGATGGGGTAATTTTTTTCACTCTAAAAATAGCCAAATTATTATATAAACTATATAAATCATTATAAACTGAAATAATTTTAGAAAAATATCGCCAAATATTTTATATTTGACATTTTAAGTTTTGGTAAGATTCGCCAAGGTTTATACACTTTTAAATAAGTATGGGTCCTTAAAATTATCCCTGGTGGCAGCTTATCTCTGGGAAAAGATGTGACGGTTGTGCTCATTTGGAACAAGATGGTTACAATGAGGCTATGAAGGATTTTTTACAATAAATAGGAATGTAAAAACCCCTAGACATCCAAAAACCTAACCCTAGGAGACGAAGCACCAAAAGTCATGTGGGCCCCGTTTGGGTAAGTTAGTACATCAACTTCCCGGGGTCGTAACTCTTGCATAAGATCTTCGTTTGGGGTGTACATTAGCTCGTTGGAAAGATCTATTCAACAAATACAAAAAAATTCAGCAAATCTCGAGTCTAGCACAAGTAAATGGGCAGAGCGCATTACCCATCTTAGCCCAATAATTCGACGCCGAAAAAATGTCGTTTAGGGCCTCAAAATGGCTTCGGAATTTCAGGACTCGAAAAATTGCTAAAAATAGTATATTACCAAAATTGCCAAAAAACTATTTAGAGCCATTTGGAAATGTGGGTGGCCACCGATATCCACCTGGATCAATCTTATTGAAGTATTTGGCCCCTGTGAGCTGATCAACGAGGTTGTTGATTCGGGTAATCGGGTACCGATTGCGGACTGTGATTTTATTCAGGGCCTAGTAATTATTGCAATGTCGCCAAGTCCCATCTTTTCTCTGCACCAACATTATTGGGCTCACACGAGGTGATGATTTGGGATGGATGTACCCCTTGTGGAGAAATTCTTGGATTTCCCTCTTAATCTCCTCGTTTTCCAACAGAGAGTGGCAATAGACAAGCCCATTGGGTAGCGGTGTGCCTGGGATCAGATCTATGGGATGCTTGACCTGGCAGTGCAAAGGTACCCCAGTAGGAGAGGAGAAGATATCTGAGTATTCTTCCACCACCTTATCCACTTGCTTATGTTGTGTGGTGAGATTGGTCGTGGAGGCCCCAGATGTGGCTATGATCTTTCTCTCACTCTGAGAGCGAATCATGAAGAAGACAAATTTCCCGATCTGAGAGATGACCTTCCTGCATTGCTTGGAAGATATCAAGGAAATAGCACTAGGAGTGACTGCCTCGGGTATCCTGTACAATTTCTTGTTCAAAGAAATAGTAACACTACGAGGCCTAGACTCATATACAGCATGACGTTTCCATAAACAAGTTTGGCCCAAAAGAACATCTGAAACTTCGAGAAGGGAAACATCACACAATACCTCGTCCTTGAAGGGCCTAATGTCGTACGACAGTCGGCACTGTTGGCTGACGCAGAGATCCCTCCCTTTGCGAAGCAATCCAATGGTGTAGGGCTGTGGGTGTGGCGTTGTCGGAAGGGCCAGGCACTTGACGACCTCTACTAACTGAGGTTCTCCTGGCTACTGCTATCAACGATGAAGTGCAGCAGGGTGCCTTTTACCCTGATCTGTGAATGGAAGAGTCGTTCTCCTTCTTCTGCCTCGTCTAGTTCATCAGGCTGGAGCTTGGTGGTAGAAATGGTGGCACCGGGTTCCACGTCAATCATCTGTCTTCCCCTTTCTAGTTCGGACTCAAAGTCAGAATTTGCATCTAATTGAGATGCTTTCACTTCAACAGTGTTATGCCAAGGGCTCTTATGGAAGTCACACCACTTCCCAGTATCTTTCTTTGTCTTTCTGGTGTCCCTCTTTGCTTGTGGCTTGGCCTCGTTGTCCTAATATTGTGCATCTTTGCTCTGTCCTTTATTCTCTAGGTTAGGGCCTCCCTTTCCTGTCTTTTGTTGTGAGGGGTTCCCAGGCCCAAATTGCCATGTCTTTTGTTTGAGATTCTGCTCGATTTTGATGGCATATCAGTAGGCCGCGCACAAGGAAGAGATGTCTAGAAATTCCATTTCGGACTGGATGTATCTAGGCAGACCGCCACGATAGTTGAGCACCAGATGTCGCTCTGAATCTTTGATACCCAGCTTGGTGCGCAAGGTGTGGAAGATATTTGTGAACTCTGGAACTGCTTGGTTTCTTTCCTGTCGCAGTGTGGTCCATTTGGTATACAAGCCATCATAACTTCCAACAGGGTAGTATTATTCCTTAAGAGCATCCTTAAAGGATTCCCAGGTGGCCGTGACTGAAAATAATGAGGGTTCCTCTGTGTCCTTTTGTTCGCAGAAAGTTTCCCACCAATCTTTGACATGGGGAACGGCTTTGAGGAGCGCAAAAGTCATCTTTTCTCTATTCGAGAAGTTATGTACAGAAAAATACCCTTCTAGTAGATTCAACCATGTATCTACAGCATCTGTGTCTACCTGACCTTCAAATATAGGAATATCGAAGTTGATTTATACCTTGAAGGGGCCGGCACCTCCGCTCGAGGAGGATGCATCGCTTGTTGGTAGTCACCGAAGGATTTTCGCGAAACTATCCATCATCTCGTTCCTATGTTGCATGAGAGCTTCCTCAAGCAACATTTTGAAAGGATCTCCTATCCCATCATATTTCTTTTCTCCTGCCATGAGAGGTCGCTTGGGCGTGCAAGAGCTTTTTTCCTCAAGACAAACAAGCTCGAGACCCAATTCTTTATACCCTGACCTCGTTGGGGACATGCATTAAGATGACAAGGAGCAGACCGCTCTGATACCATTGATGCGGATTTTATGAGCAGAATGAAATGAATACAGATTATTATCAGATGCTTAACACAAAATAACAGAGTTACAGTAAAACTGATTTTCTATTCAATAAGGAAATAAGCTAAAACTGTAAAATTCAATAGAAAACAAGCTTGCTGGAAATGTGGTGGCCAAGGATCATTATAGGTGTGAAATTTAGCCCATGGGCTATTTTTCCATGTTTTTTTTCCAAAAAACGATTCGCCAATTTGCATTTTTTGAAGCCCCATTTCGCCAAATTTTGATGGGGTAAACTTTTTTCACTCTAAAAATCGCCAAATTATTATATAAACTATAGAAATCATTATAAATTGAAATAATTTTAGAAAAATATCGCCAAGTATATTATAGTTGACATTTTAAGTTTTGGTAAGATTCGCCAAGGTTTATACACTTTTAAGTAAGTATGGGTCCTTAAAATTATCCCTGGTGGCGGCTTATCTCTGGGAAGAGATGTGACAGTTGCGCTCATTCAGAACAAGATGGTTACAAAGAGGCTCTGAAGGCCCTTTTACAATAAATAGGAATGTCAAAAACCCTATACATCCAAAAACCTAACCCTAGGAGACAAAGCACCAAATGTCATGTGGGCCCCGTTTCAGTAAGTTAGTACATCAACATCCCGGGGTCGTAACTCTTGCATACGATCTCCGTTTGGGGTGTACAATAGCTCGTTGGAAAGATCTATTCAATGACTACAAAAAGAGTCAGCAAATCTTGAGCCCAACTCGCATAACTAGTAGGCGCGCAATATCGATATTTTCTCAAGAATTCGATGCCGAAAAAACGTCATTTAGGGCCTCAAAATGGCTCCAGAAGTTCAGGACTAAAAAACTGCTAAAAATAGTATATTACCGAAATTGCCAAAAAACTGTTTTGAGCCAGTTGGAGAGGTGGGTGGCCACCAATATCCAGCTGGATCAATCCTCCCTCCTTAGGAAGCAATGGTTTCCATTTCCTTTATTTCCCCCATCAGATGAGGAAATTTCTACTAAATTTGGCCCCGGGTGAGCCACTAGCCCTGGTGCAAGAGCTGCCCTTCTTCGACAACTTGATAAAGTTGGATCCTTTGATGTCAAGTGCCCTTGATCTGTGTGTCTACAATATGATCACTGTATTCCTGTTGTAGGAAGTCAGGGTTGAGCTCTATTGGTGTCAACTACTCTGCTATCTCTGAGGTGTCTAATAATGGTGGGAAATATGGTCGAAGGAGAGCCACGTTGAAGATTGGATCCAGACCAAGGAAGGGGGGAATGTTGAGCTCAAAAGCATTGTCACCCACCACCTAGGTGATGGTGTACGGCCCATAACGAAGTCGGTGAAGCTTCCAATGGGGCCCTGTAAGGTGTTCTTTCTGCAAATGCAACCAAACTTTGTCGCCCACCTGAAACTTATGTGGCAGCCGATGTTGATCATGGCGTTGCTTGTACTTGGAATTAGAATTCTGTAGAATATCCTGAACCTTTTAGCGGATATGCTAGATACGTTCAATGAACCGGGTTTCTTTGTCCGCTTCTGGGGATGAGTCGGCCGAGGTGGTCGCCAAGGGAAGTGCAACATCCATGGGGCCCAATGGTTGGAATCCCAACCCCACCTGAAAGGGGTTGTGGCCAGTTAAACTGTGCAGGGCTCGGTTGTAGCTATGCTGGACATAGGGAAGACTCTCATCCCATGTGCGGGGCTATGTTGAATTGTACATGCTCAGGATATGTACGACCATCCGATTGACAACCTCGGTTTGGCCTTCTATCTAGGGGTGGAAGGTAGTGGATTTGTTGAGCTTGGTATCCAGCAGTGACCAGAGGCTTGACCGGATTGAACTGAGGAACCAACTGTCACAGTCTGAGAGAATGGTCTAAGGGATCCCAAAATGTACCCAAACTCGTTTAAAGAAGAGCTTGGCAGTGGCTTCTGCTATGATGTTCTTCTCGCAGGCAGCTAGAATCGCCTTCTTGGAAAAGCGATCAACAACCACAAAAACACAATCGTTCCCCTTCTTAGTGGAAGGGAGGCCCGACATGCAGTCCATTGAGATGGATTCCCATGGCCTGTCAGGAGTAGGTAGAGGGGTGTACGGGCCCTGTTTCTTAGTGTTCGGTATGGCAATAGCGGAAGTGGTGCAGGACCTGATATACTTGTTGACATCTTGTCAAAGCTTTGACCAGTAGAAATGTTTCTACAGCACTGCCACAGTCGTTTCGATGCCAAAGTGTCTTGCCACTCGACTATATTGAGCTTCCCAAATCAGCTTCGCGCGCTCGCTTGATGGAACGCAGAGATGGCCTAGACAACACAACAACCCGTCCTAAAGATGGAAATTAGCGACCACTGAGTTGGTGCCCAACATTTGGTAGGTGGTGGAGAAATCAGGGTCTGTCTTGTAGAGGTGCGGCCATCCAATGGTCTCGTGGCCGCAAGAGTCTAGAATTGTGGTGACTGTCACGACTGGAGGTCGACTGAGATAATCAGCAACTCGGTTGGTACTCCCTGTTTTATATTTGATGTTGAGGTGGAACTACTGTAAGTATGTTGACCACTTCTAATGGCGGTTATTCTGCAACTTTCCTTGGGTCTGCATGAACTGTAGTGGCTTGTGATCAGTGTGGATGATTATCTCCTTCCCAAGAATGTAATGTCTCCAATGGCGGCAGGCTTTCACAATGGAGTACATTTCTTTGTCGTAAGTAGGGTACTTACGGATTGCATCTGATAGTGTCTCACTATGATATGCCATGGGGTGGCCATGTTGAGTGAGAACGGCGCCCACAGCATAATCCGAAGCATCTGTCTCGATCTCAAAGTGATGTTGCAGGTCCGGTAGTGGGAGTACCGGCGATGAGCACAAACGCTTCTTCAAGTCATAGAAGGCTTGTTGTCGGGGCAGGCCCCACACAAATTTTTCCTTACCGCCACCCCTAGTTATTTGGCTGAGGGCCCATGCGATATGAGAGAATCCCAGCATGAACTGGTGATATAAATTGGCGAGGCCCAAGAAGCTCTGAAGTTCAATAACTGTGGTTGGGGATGGCCAATCACGGATGACCTTGATCTTGGCTAGATCCACATGCACACTATGTCGATCAACGATGTAGCCTAAGTAATGGACCCTGTCCATGCCGAAGGAGCATTTTTCCAAGTTTGCATATAGTTTATGTTGCTGCAGGGTGTGCAGAACCTATTGAATATGCTGCAAGTGTTCCTCCCAAGTCTAGCTATAGATGAGGATGTCATCCAGGTACACCAGTACAAAAGTATTGGTGAAAGGACATAGGATATCATCCATCATCCTCATAAAAGTTGTTGGACCATTTGTCAAACCAAAAGGCATGACCAACCATTCAAAAAGACCTTCTTTTGAGTTGAAGGCAGTCTTCCATACATCTGTCTGTTCTATTGGGACCTGATGGTAGCCAGACTTCAGATCAATCTTACTGAAGTATTTGGCCCCCGTGAGCTGATCAAGGAGGCCATCGATTCGGGAAATCAGGTACCGGTTTTGGACTATGATTTTATTTAGGGCCCGGTAATCAATGCAGAGTCACCAGGTCCCATCTTTCTTCTACACCAGCACGATTGGGCTCCCACAAGGTGATGAGCTGGGATGAATGGGCCCCTTGTGGAGAAATTCTTGGATTTGCCTCTTGATCTCCTCGTTTTCCAACAAAGAGCGGCGATAGAAGGGCCCATTGGGTAGTGGTGCGCCTGGGGTCAGATCGATGGGATGCTTCACTTGGCAGTGCGGAGATACCCCGGTAGGAGAGGAGAAGATATCTGAGTATTCTTCCACCACATTATCCACTTGCTTCTGTTGTGTGGAGAGATCTGTCGTGGAGGCCTTGTATGTGGCTGCGATCTTTCTCTCAATCTGAGAGCGAATCACGAAGAAGAAAAATTTCCCGGTCTGAGAGATGACCTTCCTACATTGCTTGGCAGAGATCAAGGAAATAGCACTAGCAAGGACTGCCTCGAGTATCCTGTACAATTTCCTATTCAAAGATATAATAACATTATGAGGCCTAGAATCATATACAGCATGACGTTTCCATAAACAAGGTTGGCCCAAAAGAACATCTGAAACTTCTAAAGGGGCAACATCACACAATACCTCGTCCTTGAAGGGCCTGATGTCATACGACAATTGGCACTGTTGGATGACGTGGATATCGCTCCCTTTGTGGAGCCATCCAATGGTGTAGGGTTGTGGGCGCGACGTTGTTGGAATGGCTAGGCACTTGACGACCTCTGCTAAGATGAGGTTCTCCTGGCTAATGCTATCAACGATGAAGTGCAGCGGGGTGCCGTTTACCCAGATCTTTGAATGGAAGAGGTGTTATCCTTCTTCTAGTTCATCTGGTTCATCAGGCTGGAGCAGGGTGGTAGCAATGGTGGAACTGGTTTCTGCATCAATAATCGGTATTCCCCTTTCTGGTTCGGACTCAGAGTCAAAATCCGCATTTGAATGAGATTCTTTCACTTTGGCCACCAACGACTGCTTTGAGCGACAGTCAGCAGTGTTATGCCAAGGGATCTTATGGAAGTCGCACCGCTTCTCGGTATCTTTATTTGTCTTTCTGGTGTCCCTCTTTGCTTGCGGCTTGGACTAGTTGTCCTGATACTGTCCATATTTCCTCTGTCCTTTATTTTGTGGGTTAGGTCCTTCATTTCCTGTCTTTTGCTGTGAGGGGTTCCCAGGCCCAAATTGCAGCATCTTTTGTTTGAGCTTCTGCCCGATTTTGACGGCATATCGGTAGGTCGTGCCCAAGGAAGAGATGTCCAGAAATTCCATTTCGGACTGGATGTGTCTATGCAGACCGCCACGATACTTGAGCAGCAGATGTCGCTTTGAATATTTGATACCCAGCTTGGTGCACAAGGTGTGGAAGATATTTGTGAACTCTGGCACTACTGTTGGGAATGTTATATCTCTTCACATGGTGGCTGCGTGTACAACATTGTACTCTATCTAATCCCGGTAAAAGGGATTAGGGTTGTAACCTAATTTCGGGTAAACGAATTAGGGTTTTAGATGCTGCAGAATACCATATATTGTATTGTAAATGGTTGAATAAACATATAATGAAAAGGAGCAGTGCGGCTCCAAGTTTTGCTGGTTTTTTTCCCGGTTAAGGGTTTCCAGGTGAAAATCTCTATGTTATGTGTGTGCCATCGTGTATTTTCTGTTAATGCTTAAGAATCAATATAAGTTTGTACTTCACTGTTAAGGTTTAAAACTTTCATTTGGTATCAGATCATTTTTGGGTTCAGAGAGACGCCTTTGTTTCCAAGGGCTTGGCGCGATCTTGGATTTGTGATAAACCTAGTTTCAGTGGGAGCTTTGCAGTGGTGATTTATTTTTCTTTAAAGAATGGCGAGCAATTCTAGATTCAAAATTGAGAAATTTAATGGCCAGAGCTTTGAGCTATGGAAGCTCAAGATGGAAGATCTTTTGGTAGATAGAGAACAATGGATCGCAGTAGATCTAGGTACCATGCCCACTAGTGCGGTAAAAGAAGAATGGGATAAGCTGGAAAGAAAATCAAGGAGCACCATTCGCTTTGCCTCGCAGATTCGGTATTGGTGAACGTATCTGGAAAAGACAGTGCAAAGAAGCTATGGGATAAACTGGGAAATCTGTATCAGTCAAAGTCCCTGGTAAATAAGTTATTTCTGCGAAAGAAATTGTACCTTCTGAGGATGACTGATGGAGACTCTGTGTTAGAGCATCTAAACGCCTTCAATACTCTGGTAAGTCAGTTGACATCTGTTGGTATTACGATTACTGATGATGAAAAATGTATTAGTCTATTGTGCTCTTTGCCAGATTCATGGGATAATCTGGTTATAGCTATTGGGAGTAACGCAACCATGCTAAACTTCGATGATGTGGTTGCATCCCTGCTATCGGAGGAAATGAGGCGGAGATCCATGGATAGTTCAACCAAGGATGCCTTATTTGTAATAGGCCTCCTTGGAGACAGATCTAAAAATAAGTCTTCAGGTGGTAGATCTAAATCTAGAGGGAGATCTAAATCTCCAGGACCTTCTGTAAGAAAATGTTGGAAGTGCGGTAAAACTAGGCATTACAAGAAGGATTGTAAATCCAAAAATACTGATAAATGCAGAGGACCTAATGATGCTCCATCAGCAGATGGGAAAGAATCTACAGAGGAAGGAGGAGATGTGTATCTGGCATCTTCAAGTACACATGCAGAGCATGATTCGTGGTTGATTGACTCAGGCGCGTCTTATCGTATGACTCCTCACAGGGAGTGGTTTTCTAAATATGAAAAGTATGATGGAGGAGATGTATTTCTGGGAGACAACTCGATGGCAAAAATCATAGGTCGAGGAAAGATCAAGCTACTGCTCAAAGATGGAAGGGTTAAAACTCTTCCCAGGGTTTTGCACATTCGAAAGCTAGCTAGAAACCTTATATCTGTAAGTAAAATGGATGATGCAGGTGTGAAAACTTTATTTGAAAAGAACACATGCAAGATGGTTCGAGAATCACTGGTGCTGATGAGGGGAGTTCGGATTGGAACTCTATACAAGTTGTTGGGAAGCACCTTCAAAAATGGATGTAACAGTACTATTGTTCCTGAGGGTAAAAATGAAGGAGACAGAGTCCTTACTGTCTCTAGTGAGAAGACATCGCTATGGCATCAAAGGCTGGGACATATTGGAGAGAAGGGTCTTCGACTATTACAAGGTAAAAGTATGGCTGAAGGCATGTCTGATTTCACATTAGATTTTGATTTCTGTGAACATTGCTTATATTGTAAACAGAATCGGGTAAGATTCTCATCTGGTGTTGTAAGAGCTAAAGGAATCTTAGATTTAATACACAGTGATGTTTTTGGACCTGTGCCTGTTCCATCACTAGGTAAATCTGTGTATTATGTTTCATTTATAGATGATTTCTCAAGGAAAACTTGGATTTATTTCCTGCGTAAGAAATCTGAGGTTTTTAAAAGATTCAAAGAATTTAAGGCTCTTGTAGAGAATCAAACTGAAAAGAAAATAAAAGTACTCAAAACAAATAACGGTGGAGAATTCTGTGAAAGTGAATTTGAGGAGTTCTGTAAAACGTGTGGAATAGCAAGGAAAAAGACTACTCCATACACACCTCAACAGAATGGGGTTGCAGAAAGGATGAACAGGACATTGATGGAAAAGGCAAGGAGTATGCTCAGTGGTGCATGGCTAACACAACAATTCTGGGCAGAAGCTGTTGACACTGCATGTTACTTAGTGAATAGAACACCCACATCAGCGTTGGTTGACAAGACACCTCATGAGGTTTGGACTGGTAAGAAACCCTCTCTCTCTCATCTCAGAGTGTTTGGGTGTGATGCTTTTGTACATGTTCCAAAGGAGAAAGGAGCAAGTTGGATAATAAAGCGAAAAAATGTATTTTCATTGGTTACAAGGATGGAGTGAAAGGTTACAAGCTGTGCAACACAGTAAAAAGGAAAACAGTTTACAATCGAGATGTGATATTCAGAGAAGTTGAAAGCACTTCCAAGATTGAGGATGTACCAAAGGAAAAGGATTCAAAGAAGCTACACTTTGATATCAAGGATGAAAGAGTTGATTCTTTTGAGGAACTAGATCCATCTGAATCAGATGAGGAGGCAAAATCATCTGAATCAGATGAAGAGGCGGATCCACAGACTCCGGTATTGAGGAGATCTGACCGAGTAAGAAGGCAAGTTGAAAGGTACAGTCCCCCTGATTTTCGTTCTAATTTTTTGTTATCTATTACTGATGATGATCCTAGAACTGCTAAAGAGGCAATGGATTCAGAAGATAGTAAACTATGGAAGAAGGCCATGATAGAAGAAATGGATGCCCTGGACAAAAATGAGGCATGGAATCTGGTTGAGTTGCCAGAAGGAAGAAAGCATGTTGGAAGCAAATGGGTATTCAAGAAGAAGTTAAATGCAGTAGGTAAAGTGGAGAAGTACAAGGCCCGACTAGTAGCGAAAGGTTATTCCCAAATTGAGGGCATCGATTTTGGTGAGATTTTTTCACCTGTTGCAAAATTGATTTCTATTAGATTTCTTCTATCTATTTCTGTTGTTTTTGACCTTGAAGTAGAACAGATGGATGTAAAGACGGCTTTCCTACATGGAAATATTAATGAAGAGATCTATATGAAGCAACCAGAACGATTTGTGGTGAAAGGAAGAAAGGAGCTTGTTTGTAAGCTAAAAAAATCTCTCTATGGATTGAAACAATCTCCAAGAATGTGGTATCAAAAATTTGATACTTATATACTGGGACTTGGTTTCTCAAGAAGCAAAGCTGATCACTGTGTTTATTTTAAGCTAATTGGTGATCATTTTATTTATGTAATATTGTATGTTGATGATATGTTGCTAATTGGAAACAACAAGGAAATCATCAAGGATGTCAAAAATCAGCTGTCATCTGAATTTGACATGAAAGATCTTGGTGCTGTAAATTTTATTTTGGGCATGGAAATAAAAAGAGATCGTGAAAATAGGAAACTCTGGTTAAATCAGAGGAAATATGCTGAAACGATATTGAAGAGATTTAATATGCAGGAAAGAAAACCAGTGAAGGTGCCCATTCCTGTAGGTGTAAGGTTATCTGCAGAACAGTGTCCCATGACACAAGAAGAGGTAGAGGACATGTCTCATGTTCCCTATGCTAGTGTAGTTGGCAGTCTGATGTATGCCATGGTCTGTACTAGACCAGATATATCCCATGCAGTGGGAGTTTTGAGTAGATACATGTCAAAAACAGGAAAGGAACATTGGACTGCAGTAAAGAGGGTCTTCAGGTATTTGCGTGGCACTACAGATTTTGCAATCTGCTACCAAGGAAGACCCAGTCTAAATAGAGAGATAGATATACAAGGATTTGCTGATGCTGACTGGGCTGGAGATCTTGATCACAGAATATCTACAAGTGGCTACGTTTTTAATCTATTTGGAGGAGCAATCAGTTGGATGAGTAGAAGACAAGTTGTAGTTGCACTCTCAACTACAGAAGTTGAATACATGGAAGCTACCCATGCAAGTAAGGAAGTTGTATGGTTACAAAGATTGTGTTCAGGTATTGGTTTTGTTCAGAATGCAGTAAAGATTGGCTGTGATAGCTCAAGTGCAATATTTCTGGCAAAGAACCCTGCTTATCACTCGAGGACAAAGCACATTGATGTGCAGTACCATTTCGTCAGAGACATGGTTGAACAAAAAAAAGTGTTGCTGGAGAAGGTTGACACTTTGGTAAATGTTGCAGACTCTTTGACAAATTCTGTGAGTACTCAGAAGTTCTCTTGGTGTAAAGAGAACATGGGCATTGTTGCCCTGAATTGTTAAAGTCATAAATTTCTCCTGTATGTGAAGAGAACAACAAGTGGGAGAATGTTGGGAATGTTATATCTCTTCACATGGTGGCTATGTGTACAACATTGTACTCTATCTAATCCCGGTAAAAGGGATTAGGGTTGTAACCTAATTTCGGGTAAATGAATTAGGGTTTTAGATGCTGCGGAATACCATATATTGCATTGTAAATGGTTGAATAAACATATAATGAAAAGGAGCAGTGCGGCTCTAAGATTTGCTGGTTTTTTTCCCGGTTAAGGGTTTCCAGGTGAAAATATCTATGTTATGTGTGTGCCATTGCGTATTTTCTGTTAATGCTTAAGAATCAATATAAGTTTGTACTTCTTTGTTAAGGTTTAAAACTTTCAACTGCTTGGTCTCTTTCTTGTCGCAGTGTGGTCCATTTGGTATACAAGTCATCATAACTTCCAACAGGGTAGTATTGTTCCTTAATAGCATCCTTGAAGGATTCCCAGGTGGCCGTGACTGAAAATAATGAGGGTTCCTCTATGTCCTTTTGTTCGCAGAAAGTTTCCCACCAATCTTTGACATGGGGAACGGCTTTGAGGAGCGCAAAAGTAATCTTTTCTCTATTCAAGAAGTTATGGATAGAAAAATACCCTTCTAGTAGATTCAACCACTTATCTACAGCATCTGCGTCTATTTGACCTTCAAATATAGGAATATCGAAGTTGATTTGTACCTTTAAGCGGGCGACGCCTCCGCTCGAGGAGGATGCGTCGCTGGTTGGTAGTCGCCGAAGGATTTGCGCGAAACTATCCATCATCTCGTTCCTCTATTGTGTGACGGCTTCCTTAAGCAACATTTTGAAAGGATCTCCTGTCCCGTCATCTTTCTTCTCTTGCCATGAGAGATCGCTTGGGCGTGCGAGAGCTTTTGTCCTCAAGAGAAACAAGCTCGAGACCCACTTCTTTGTATCTTGACCTCATTGCGGACATGCATTAAGATGACAAGGAGTAGACCTTTTTGATACCACTGATCCATATTTTATGAGTAGAACAAAATGAATACAAATTATTATCAGATGCTTAACACAAAATAACAGAGTTACAGTAAAACTGGTTTTCTATTCAATAAGGAAACAAGCTAAAACTATAAAATGCAGCAGAAAACAAGCTTGTTGGAATGGTAGCGACCAAGGATAATTTTAGGGGCGAAATTTAGCCCAAGGGCTATTTTTCCATGTTTTTTTTCCAAAAAACGATTCGCCAATTTGCATTTTTTGAAGCCCCATTTCGCCAAATTTTGATGGGGTAAACCTTTTTCACTCTAAAAATCGCCAAATTATTATATAAACTATATAAATCAATATAAATTGAAATAATTTTAGAAAAATATCACCAAATATTTTATAGTTGACATTTTAAGTTTTGGTAAGATTCACCAAGGTTTATACACTTTTATATAAGTATGGGTCCTTAAAATTATCCCTGGACTAGCGGTTATCTCTGGGAAGAGATGTGACGGCTGTGCTCATTCGAAACAAGATTGTTACAATGAGGCTTTGAAGGCCTTTTTACAACAAATAGGAATGTTAAAAACCCTATACATCCAAAACATAACCCTAGGAGACGAAGCGCCAAAATTCATGTGGGCCCCGTTTGGGTAAGTTAGTACATCAACTTCCCGGGGTCGTATCTCTTGCATATGATCTTCGTTTGGGGTGTACAATAGCTCGTTGGAAAGATCTATTTAATGACTACAAAAAGAGTCAGTAAATATCGAGTCAGGCACGTGTAAATGGTAGGCGCACAATACCATCCTTGCCTGAGAATTCGACGCCGAAAAAACATCGTTTAGGGCCTCAAAATGGCTCCGGAAGTTCAAGACTCGAAAAAATGATAAAAATAGTATATTGCCGAAATTGCAAAAAAACAGTTTTTAGTCAATTGGAAAGGTGGGTGGCTACTGATATCCACCTGGATCAATCCTCCCTCCTTAGGAAGCAATGATCTCCATTGCATTGAGTTCCAACATCAGATGACGAAATTTCTGCCGAATTTGGCCCCGGGTGAGCCACTTGCCCTGGTGCAGGAGCTTCCCTGCTTTGACAACTCGATAAAGTTGGATCCTTTGATGTTTAGTGCCCTTGATCTGTGTGTCTACAATATGATCACTAGATGCCTTTCACAGGAAGTCAGGGTTGAGCTCTGTTGGTGTCAACTGCTCTGCTATCTCTGAGCTGTCTAATAATGGTGGGAAATATGGCCGAAGGAGAGCCACGTTGAAGACTGGATGAGAACCAAGGAAGGGGGGAATGTTGAGCTCAAAAGCATTGTCACCCACCACCTAGGTGATGGTGTACGGCCCATAACAGAGTCGGAGAAGCTTCCAATGGGGCCCTATAAGGTGTTCTTTCTGCAAATGCAACCAAACTTTGTCGCCCACCTGAAACTTATGTGGCACCCGATGTTGATCATGGCGCTGCTTGTACTTGGCATTAGACTTCTATAGAATATCCTGAACCTGTTGGCGGATATTTTGGATCCGTTCAATGAATCGGATGGCTTTGTCAGCTTCTGGGGACGAGTTGGCCGAGGTGGTCGCTAGGGGAAGTGCAACATCCATGGGGCCCAATGGTTGGAATCCCAACCCCACCTGAAAGGGGCTGTGGCCAGTTGAACTATGCAAGGCTCGGTTGTAGCTATGCTAGACATAGGGAAGACTCTCATCCCATGTGCGGGGGTGTGTTGAATTGTACATGCGTAGGATATGTACAACCATCCGGCTGACGACCTCGGTTTGGCCATCTGTCTGGGGGCGGAAGGTAGTGGATTTGGTGAGCTTGGTATCCAGCAGTGACCAGAGGCTCGACCAGAATGAGCTGAGAAACTGACTAACATGGTCTGAGATAATGGTCTGAGGGATCCCAAAATGTACCCAGACTCGTTCAAAGAAGAGCTTGGTAGTGGCTTCTGCTGTGATGTTCTTCTTGTAGGCGGCTAAAATCGCCATCCTGGAAAAGTGATCAACAACCACAAAAGCACAGTCGTTCCCCCTCTTGGTGGAAGGGAGCCCCAACATGTAGTCCATTGAGATGGATTCCCACAGCCTGTCAGGAGTAGGCAGAGGGGTTTACCGACCCTGTTTCTTAGTGGTCGGTTTGGCAATAGCGCAAGCAGTGCAGGACCTAATATACTTGCCAACATCCTATTGAGGTTTCGGCCAGTAGAAATGTTTCTACAGCACTTCCACTGTCTTTTCAATGCCAAAGTGTCCTTCCACATGGCTGTCGTGAGCTTCCCAAATTAGCTTCATGCACTTGCTTGATGGAACGCAAAGATGGCCCAGACGACACAACAACCCGTCCTGGAGATGGAAATTAGAGACCCCTGAGTTGGTGCCCAACATTTGGTAGGTGGTGGATAAATCAGGGTCTGTCTCATAGAGGTGGGGCCATCCAAATGTCTCGTGCTTAAAAGAGTCTAGAATTGTGGTGAGTACCGTGACTGGAGGTCGACTGAGTTAGTTAGAAACTCGGTTGGTACTCCCTGTTTTATATTTGATATTGAGGTGGAGCTGCTGTAAGTATGTTGACCACTTCTGATGGTGGTCATTCTGCAACTTTCCTTGGGTCTGCATGAACTGTAGTGGATTGTGATCAGTGTGGATGACTGTCTCCTTCCCAAGAATGTAATTTCTCCACTGGCGGTAGGCTTGCACAATAGAGTACATTTCTTTGTCGCAAGTAGGGTACTTACGGACATCATCTGATAGTGTCTCACTATGATATGCCATGGGGTGGCCATGTTGAGTGAGAACGATGCCCACAGCATAATCCGAAGCATTTGTCTTGACCTCAAAGTGATGTTGCATGTCCGGTAATGAGAGTACTGACAATGAGTACAAACGCTTCTTCAAGTCATTCAAGGCTTGTTCTTGGCGATGGCCCCACACAAATTTTGCCTTACTGCCACCCCTGGTGATTTGGTTGAGGGCCCATGCGATATGAGAGAATCCCAGCATGAACTGGCGATAGAAATTGGTGAGGGCCAAGAAGCTTCGAAGTTCAATAAGTGTGGTTGTGGATGGCCAATCACGGATGACCCAGATCTTGGCTAGATCCACATGCACACCATGTCGATCATCGATGTAGCCTAAGTAATCGACCCTGTCCATGCCGAAGGAGCATTTTTCCAAGTTTGCATATAGTTTATGTTGTCGTAGGGTGTGCAGAACCTGTTGAATATAATGCAAGTATTCTTCCCAAGTCTTGCTGTAGATGTGGATGTCATCCAGATACACCAGTACAAAACTATTGGTGAAATTTCGTAGGATATCGTCCATCATCCTCCTAAAAGTTGTCGGAGCATTTGTCAAATCAAAGGGCATGACCAACCACTCAAAAAGACCTTCTTTTGACTTGAAGGAAGTCTTCCATACATCTGTCTGTTCTATTGGGACCTGATGGTAGCCAGACTTCAGATCAATCTTATTGAAGTATTTGGCCCCCGTGAGCTGATCAAGGAGGTCATCGATTCGAGTAATTGGGTACTGGTTGCGGACTGTGATTTTATTCAGGGCTCGGTAATCAATGCAGAGTTGCCAGGTAACATCTTTTTTCTGCACTAGCACGATTGGGCTCCCACTAGGTGATGAGCTGGGACGGATGTGCCCCTTGTGGAGCAATTCTTGGATCTGCCTCTTGAACTCCTCATTTTCCAACAGAGAGCGGCGATAGACAGGCCCATTGGGTAGCGGTGCACCTGGGGTCATATCGATGGGATGCTTGACCTGGCAGTGCAAAGGTACCCCGGTAGGAGAGGAGAAGATATCTGAGTATTCTTCCACCACCTTATCCACTTGCTTCTGTTGTGTGGAGAGATCAGTCGCAGAGGCCATGGATGTGGCTGTGATCTTTCTCTCACTCCGAGAGCGAATCATGAAGAAGAAAAATTTCTCGGTCTGAGAGATGACCTTCCTGCATTGCTTAGCAGAGATCAAGGAAATAGCACTATGAGGGACTGCCTCGGGTATCCTGTACAATTTCTTGTTCAAAGAAATAATAACACTACGAGGCCTAGACTCATATACAGCATGACGTTTCCATAAACAAGGTTGGCCCAAAAGAACATCTTAAACTTTGAGAGCGGCAACATCACACAATACCTCATCCTTGAAGGGCCTAATGTCGTACGATAGTCAGCACTGTTGGCTAACACAGAGATCGCTACCTTTGCGGAGCCATCCAATGGTGTAGGGTTGTGGGTGCGGCGTTGTCGGAAGGGCCACGTGCTTCACGACCTCTATTGAGATGAGTTTCTCCTGGATACCACTATCAACGATGAAGTGCAGTGGGGTGCCTTTCACCCATATCTGTGAATGGAAGAGACGTTCTCCTTCTTCTTGCTCGTCTGGTTCATCAGGCTGGAGCTTGGTGGTAGCAATGGTGGCACCAGGTTCTGTGTCAATCATTGGTCTTCCCCTTTCTGGTTCGGACTCAGATTTAGAATCCACATTTGATTCAGATGCTTTCACTTCAGCCACCAGAGACTACTTTTAGCGACAGTCAGCAGTGTTATGCCAAGGGATCTTATGGAAGTCGCACCACTTCCTCGAATCTTTCTTTATCTTTCCAGTGTCTCTCTTTGCTTGCGGCTTGGACTAGTTGTCCTGATACTGTCCATATTTGCTCTATCCTTTATTCTGTGCGTTATGGCCGTCCTTTCTTGTCTTTTGCTGTGAGGGGTTCCCAGGCCCAAATTACTGCATCTTTTGTTTGAGCTTCTGCTCGATTTTGACGGCATATCGGTAGGCCGCGCCCAAGGAAGAGATGTCCAGAAATTCCATTTCGGACTGGATGTATCTATGCAGACTATTGTGATTCTTGAGCACCAGATGTCGCTCTAGATCTTTGATACCCAGTTTGGTGCACAAGGTGTGGAAGATATTTCTGACCTCCGGCACTGCTTGGTCTCTTTCTTGTCGCATTGTGGTCCATTTGGTATACAAGTCGTCATAACTTCCAATAGGGTAGTATTGTCCCTTAATAGCATCCTTGAAGGATTCCCAGGTGGCCGTGACTGAAAATAATGAGGGTTCCTCTGTGTCCTTTTGTTCGCAGAAAGTTTCCCACCAATCTTTGACATGGGGAACGGATTTGAGGAGCGCAAAAGTAATCTTTTCTCTACTCAAGAAGTTATGGAAAGAAAAATACCCTTCTATTTGATTCAACCACTTATCTACAGCATCTGCATCTATCTGACCTTCAAATATAGAAATATAGAATTTGATTTGTACCTCGAAGGGGGTTGCGCCTCCACTCGAGGAGGATGCGTCGCTTGCTAGTAGTCGCCGAAGGATTTGCGCGAAACTATCCATCATCTCGTTCCTCTGTTGCGTGAGGGCTTCCTCAAGCAACATTTTGAAAGGATCTCTTGTCCCATCATCTTTCTTTTCTCCTGCCAAGAGAGGTCGCTTGGGCATGCGAGAGATTTTGTCCTCAAGAGAAACAAGCTCGATACCCAATTCTTTGTACCCTGACCTCGTTGGGGACATGCATTAAGACGACAAGGAGCAAACCACTCTCATACCACCCGTATTTTACGAGCAGAATGAAATGAATACAGATTATTATCAGATGCTTAACACAAAATAACAGAGTTACAGTAAAACTGGTTTTCTATTCAATAAGGAAACAAGCTAAAACTGTAAAATGTAGAGAAAACAAGCTTGCTGGAATGGTGGTGGCCAAGGATAATTTTAGGGGCGAAATTTAGCCCATGGGCTATTTTTCCATTTTTTTTTCCAAAAAACGATTCGCCAATTTGCATTTTTTGAAGCCCCATTTCGCCAAATTTTGATGGGGTAAACTTTTTTCATTTTAAAAATCACCAAATTATTATATAAACTATATAAATCATTATAAATTAAAATAATTTTAGAAAAATATCGCCAAATATTTTATAGTTGACATTTTAAGTTTTGGTAAGATTCGCCAAGGTTTATACACTTTTAAATAAGTATGGATCCTTAAAATTATCCCTGGTGGCGACTTATCTATGGGAAGAGATGTGATGGTTGCGCTCATTCGGAACAAGATGGTTACAATGAGGCTCTGAAGGCCTTTTTATAATAAACAGGAATGTCAAAAACCCTACACATACAAAAACCTAACCCTAGGAGACGAAGCGCCAAAAGTCATGTGGGCCCCGTTTGGGTAAGTTAGTACATCAACTTCATGGGGTCGTAACTCTTGCATACGAGCTCTGTTTGGGGTGTACAATAGCTCGTTGGAAAGATCTATTCAATGACTACAAAAAGAATCAGCAAATCTAGATTCCATTACGCGTAGATAGTAGGTGCACACTACCCATCTTTACCTAAGAATTTGATGTCGAAAAAACATCGTTTAGGGCCTCAAAATGGCTACGGAAGTTTAAGACTTGAAAAACTTCTAAAAATAGTATATTACCGAAATTGCTAAAAAATAAATTTTAGCCAATTGGAAAGGTGGGTGGCCATCGATATCCACCTGGATCAATCCTCCCTCCTTAGGAAGCAATTGTCTCCATTGCGTTGAGTTAACCCATCAGATGAGGAAATTTCTGTTGAATTTGGCCCCAGGTGACCCACTTGCCCTGGTGCAAGACCTGCCCTGCTTTGACAACTCGATAAAGTTGGATCCTTTGATGTCGAGTGCCCTTGATCTGTGTGTCTGCAACATGATCACTGGATGGCTGTTGCAGGCAGTCAGGGTTGAGCTCTGTTGGTGTCAACTGCTCTACTATCTCTGAGGTGTCTAATAATGGTGGGAAATATGGCCGAAGGACAGCCACGTTGAAGACTGGATGCAGACCAAGGAAGGGGGGAAGCTAGAGCTCAAAATAATTATCACCCACCACCTTGGTGATGGTGTATAGCCCATAATGGAGTGGGAGAAGCTTCCGATGGGGCCCTGTAAGGCGTTCTTTCTGCAAATGCAACCAAACTTTGTCGCCCACCTGAAACTTATGTTGCACCCAATGTTTATCATGGCGCTGCTTGTACTTGGCATTAGACTTCTGTAGAATATCCTGAACCTGTTGGCGGATATGCTAGATCCATTCAATGAACCGGGTGGCTTTTTCAGCTTCTGGGGACGAGTCGACCGAGGTGGTCTCCAGGGGAAGTGCAACATCCATGGGGCCCAATGGTTGGAATCCCAACCCCACCTGAAAGGGGCTGTGGCCAGTTGAACTGTGCAGGTCTCGGTTGTAGCTATGCTGGACATAGGGAAGACTCTCATCCCATGTGTGGGGGTGTGTTTAATTGTACATGTGCAAGATATGTACGACCATCCGATTGACAACCTCGGTTTGGCCGTCTATATGGGGGTGGAAGGCTGTGGATTTGGTGAGCTTGGTATCCAGCAGTGACTAGAGGCTCGAATAGAATGAGCTGAGGAACCGACTGTCACAGTATGAGATAATGGTCTGAGGGATCCCAAAATGTACCCAGACTCGTTCAAAGAAGAGCTTCGCAGTGGATTCTGCTGTGATGTTCTTCTTGCAGGCGGCTAGAATCGCCATTTTGCAAAAGCGATCAACAACCACAAAAACACAGTCGTTCCCCCTCTTGGTGGAAGGGAGGCCCGACATGTAATCCACTGAGATGGATTCCCACGGCCTGTCAGTAGTAGGCAGAGGGGTGTAAAGGCCCTGTTTCTTAGTGGTCGGTTTGGCAATAGCGCAAGCGGTGCAGGACTTGATATACTTGCCAACATCCCGTCAAAGTTTCGGCCAGTAGAAATGTTTCTGTAGCACTACCATTGTCTTTTCAATGCAAAAGTGACCTGCCACCCGACTGTAGTGAGCTTCCCAAATCAGCTTCGCGTGCTCACTTAATGGAATGCAAAGATGGAACAGATGACACAAAAACTCATCCTGGAGATGAAAATTAGCGACCACTGAGTTGGTGCCCAACATTTGGTAGGTGGTGGAGAAATCAGGGTCTTTCTCGTAGAGGTGGGGCCATCGAGAGGTCTCGTGGCTGCAAGAGTCTAGAATTGTGGTGAGTGCCATGACTGGAGGTCGACTGAGGCAGTCAGCAACTCGGTTGGTACTCCCTATTTTATAATTGATGTTCAGGTGGAACTGCTGTAAGTATGTTGACCAATTCTGATGGTGGTCATTATGAAACTTTCCTTGGGTCTACATGAACTGTAGTGGCTTGTACTCAGTGTGGATGACTGTCTCCTTCCCAAGAATGTAATGTATCCACTGGCGGCAGGCTTGCACAATGGGGTACATTTATTTGACGTAAGAAGGGTACTTATGGACAGGATATGATAGTGTCTCACTATGATATGCCATAGGGTGGTCGTGTTGAGTGAGAACGACACCCACAGCATAATCCAAAGCATCTGTCTCGATCTCAGAGGGATGTTGCAGGTCCGGTAATGAGAGTACCGGCGATGAGCACAGACTCTTCTTCAAGTCATCGAAGGCTTGTTGTTGGGGCAGTCCCCACAAAAATTTTTCCTTACCGCCACCCCTGGTTATTTGGCTGAGGGCCCATGCGATATGAGAGAATCCCAGTATGAAATGGTGAAAGAAATTAGCGAGGTCCAAGATTCTCTGAAGTTCAGTGAGTGTGGTTGGGGATGGCCAGTCATGAATGACCTAGATCTTGGTTGGATCCACATGCACACCATGTCGATCAACGATGTAGCCTAAGTAATGGACCCTGTCCACGCCGAAGGAGCATTTTCCCAAGTTTGCATATAGTTTATGTTGCCGCAGGGTGTGTAGAACCTGTTGAATATGCTGCAAGTGTTCCGCCTAAGTCTTGCTGTAGATGAGGATGTCATCCAGATACACCAGTACAAAAGTATTGGTGAAAGGTCGTAGGATATCGTCCATCATCCTCATAAAAGTTGCTGGAGCATTTGTCAAACCAAAGGGCATGACCAGCCATTCAAGAAGACCTTCTTTTGACTTGAAGGCAATCTTCCATACATCTGTCTATTCTATTGGGACCTAATGGTAGCCAGACTTCAGATCAATCTTACAGAAGTATTTGGCCCCCGTGAGCTGATAAAGGAGGTCGTCGATTCGGTTAATCGGGTACCGGTTGTGGACTGTGATTTTATTTAGGGCCCGGTAATCAATGGAGAGTCGCCAGGTCCCATCTTTCTTCTGCACCAGCATGATTGGGCTCCCACAAGGTGATGTGCTGGGATGGATGTTCCCTTTGTGGAGAAATTCTTGGATCTGCCTCTTGATCTCCTAATTTTCCAACAGAGAGTGGGAATCGACGGGCCCATTGGGTAGCGGTGCGCCAGTGGTCAGATCGATGGGATGCTTGACCTGGCAATGCAGAGGTACCCCAGTAGGAGAGGAGAAGATATCTAAGTATTCTTCCACCACCTTATCCACTTGCTTCTGTTGTGTGGAGAGATCGGTCGCGGAGGCACTGGATGTGACTGCGATCTTTCTCTCACTTTGAGTGCGAATCATGAAGAAGACAAATTTCCTGGTCTGAGAGATTACCTTCCTGCATTGCTTGGCAGAGATCAAGGAAATAGCACGAGGGATTGCCTCCGGTATCCTATACAATTTCTTGTTCAAAGAAATAATAACACTACGAGGCCTAGACTCATATACAGCATGACGTTTCCATAAACAAGGTTGGCCCAAAAGAACATCTGAAACTTCGAGAGGGGCAACATCACACAATACCTTGTCCTTGAAGGGCTTGATGTCGAATGACAGTCGGCACTGTTGGTTGACGCGGAGATTGTTCCCTTTGGCGATCCATCCAATGGTGTAGGGTTGTGGGTGCAATGTTGTCGGAAGTGCCAAGCGCTTGACGACCTCTGCTGAGATGAGGTTCTCCTGGATACCGCTATCAATGATGAAGTGCAGCGGGGCGCCTTTTACCTAGATCTGTGAATGGAAGAGGCATTCTCCTTCTTCTGCCTCGTTTGGTTCATCGGGCTGGAGCTTGGTGGTAGAAATGGTGTTACTGGGTTCCGTGTCAATGATCCGTCTTCCCATTTCTTGATCGGACTCAGAGTCAAAATCCGTATCTGATTCAGATGCTTTCACTTCGGCCATCAGTGACTGCTTTGAGCAACAATCATCAGTGTTATGACAAGGGCTCTTATGGAAGTCGCACCACTTCCCAATATCTTTCTTTGTCTTTTCGGTGTCCTTCTTTGCTTATGGCTTGGATTGGTTTTCCTGATACTGTCCATCTTTGCTCTTTCCTTTAATCTGTTGGTTAAGGCTGCCCTTTCCTGTATTTTGCTATGGGGGGTTCCCAGGCCCAAATTGCTGCGTCTTTTGTTCAAGATTCTGCTCGATTTTGATGGCATATCGATAGGCCGCGCCCAAGGAAGAGATGTCCAGAAATTCCATTTCGAACTCGATGTATCTATGCAGACCGCCGCGATAATTGACCACCAGATGTCGCTCTGTATATTTGATACCTACCTTGGTGCGCAAGGTGTCGAACATATTTGTGAACTTTGGCACTGCTTGGTCTCTTTCTTGTCGCAGTGTGGTCCATTTGGTATACAAGTCGTCATATCTTCCAACAGGGTAATATTGTTCCTTAATAACATCCTTGAAGGATTCCTAGGTGGCCATGACTGAAAATAATGAGGGTTCCTCTATGTACTTTTGTTCGCAGAAAGTTTCCCACCAATATTTGACATGGGGAATGGCTTTGAAGAGCGCAAAAGTAATCTTTTCTCTATTCAAGAAGTTATGGAAAGAAAAATACCCTTCTATTTGATTCAACAACTTATCTACAGCATCTACGTCTATCTGGCCTTCAAATATAGGAATATCGAAGTTGATTTCTACCTCGAAGGGGGTTGCGCCTCCGCTCAAGGAGGATGCATCGCTTGTTGGTATTCACCGAAGGATTTGCGCGAAACTATCCATCATCTCGTTCCTCTATTGCATGAGGACCTCCTCAAGCAACATTTTTAAAGGATCTCTTGTCTCGTCATCTTTCTTTTCTCCTGCCATGAGAGGTCGCTTGGGCATGCGAGAGCTTTTGTCCTCAAGAGAAACAAGCTTGAGACCCAATTCTTTGTACCCTGACCTCATTGGGGACATGCATTAAGACGACAAGGAGAAGAATGCTCTGATACCACTGATCCATATTTTATGAGCAGAATGAAATGAATATTGAATATTATCAGATGCTTAAAACAAAATAACAAAGTTACAGTAAAATTGATTTTCTATTCAATAAGGAAATAAGCTAAAACTGTAAAATACAGCGGAAAACAAGCTTGCTGGAATGGTGGCAGCCAAGGATAATTTTAGGGGCGAAATTTATCCCATGTGCTATTTTTCCATGTTTTTTTTCCAAAAAACGATTCGCCAATTTGCATTTTTTGAATCCCCATTTCGCCAAATTTTGATGGGGTAAACTTTTTTCACTCTAAAAATCGCCAAATTATTATATAAACTATATAAATCATTATAAATTGAAATAATTTTAGAAAAATATCACCAAATATTTTATAGTTGACATTTTAAGTTTTGGTAAGATTCGCCAAGGTTTATACACTTTTAAATAAGTATGGGTCCTTAGAATTATCCCTGGTGGCGGCTTATCTCTGGGAAAAGATGTGATAGCTGCACTCATTCGGAACAAGATGGTTACAATGAGGCTCTGAAGGCCTTTTTACAATAAAAAGGAATGTCAAAAACCCTAGACATCCAAAAACCTAACCCTAGGAGACGAAGCGCCAAAACTCATGTGGGCCCCGTTTGGGTAAGTTAGTACATCAACTTCCCGGGTTCGTAACTCTTGCATAAGATCTCCATTTGGGGTATACATTAGCTTGTTGGAAAGATCTATTCAATGACTGCAAAAAGAGTCAGCAAATCTCTATTTCGGCACTCGTAAATTGGAGGCGCACAATACCCATCATTGCGTAAGAATTCGATGCCGAAAAAACGTCGTTCAGGGCCTCAAAATGGCTCCGAAAGTTCAGGACTCGAAAAACTGCTAAAAATAATATATTACCAAAATTGCCAAAAAACTGTTTTGAGCCAGTTGGAAAGGTGAGTGGCCACCGATATCCACCTGGATCAATCCTCCCTCATTAGGAAGCAATGGTCTCCATTGCGTTGAGTTCCCCCATCAGATGAGGAAATTTATGCTAAATTTGGCCCCGGGTGAGCCACTTGCCCTAGTGCAGGAGTTGCCCTGCTTTGACAACTCGATAAAGTTGGACCATTTGATGTTGAGTGCCCTTGATCTGTGTGTCTGCAATATGATCACTGGATGCCTGTTGCAGGCAGTCAGGGTTGAGCTTTGTTGGTGTCAACTTCTCTGCTATCTCTGAGGTGTCTAATAATGGTGGGAAATATGGCGGAAGGAGAGCCACGTTGAAGACTGGATGCATACCAAGGAAGGGGGGAATGTTGAGCTCAAAATCATTATCACCCACCGCCTTGGTGATGGTGTACAGCCCATAACGGAGTGGGCGAAGCTCCGATGGGGCCATGTAAGGCGTTCTTTCTACAAATGCAACCAAACTTTGTTTCCCACCTAAAACTTATGTGGCACCCGATGTTGATCATGGCACTGCCTGTACTTGGAAATAGACATCTGTAGAATATCCTGAACCTGTTGGAAGATATGCTGGATCCGTTCAATGAACCGAGTGGCTTTGTCAGTTTCTGGGGACGAGTCGGCCAAGGTGGTCACCAGGGGAAGTGCAACATCCATGGGGCCCAATGGTTGGAATCCCAACCCCACCTGAAAGGGGTTGTGACCAGTTGAACTGTGCAGGGCTCAGTTGTAGCTATGCTAGACATAGGGAATACTCTTATCCCATGTGCGGGGGTGTGTTGAATTGTACATGCGTAGGATATGTACAACCATACGGTTGACGACCTCGGTTTGGCCATCTGTCTGGGGGTGGAAGGCAATGGATTTGGTGAGCTTGGTATCCAGCAGTGACCAGAGGCTCGACCAGAATGAGCTAAGGAACCAACTGTCACGGTTTGACATAATGCTCTGAGGGATCCCAAAATGTACCCAGACTTGTTGAAAGAAGAGATTGGCAGTGGCTTCCACCAAAAAAATAGTCATTCCCCCTCTTTGTGGAAGGGAAGCCCGACATGTAGTCCATTGAGATGGATTCCCACAGCCCGTCACAAGTAGGAAAAGGGGTGTACAGGTCCTGTTTCTTAGTGGTGGGTTTGGAAATAGCGCAAAAGCTGCAGGGCCTGATATACTTGCCGACATCCTGTCGAAGTTTCGGCCAGTAGAATTGTTTCTGCAGCATTGCCACTGTCTTTTCGACGCCAAAGTGTCCTGCCACCCAACTGTAGTGAGATTCCCAAATCAACTTCGCGTGCTCTCTTGATGGAACGCAAATATTGCCCAGATGACACAACAACCCGTCCTGGAGATGGAAATTATCGACCACTGAGTTGGTTCCCAACATTTGCTAGGTGGTGGAGAAATCAGGGTCTGTCTCATAGATGTGGGGCCATCCAAATGCCTCGTGGCTACAAGAGTCTAGAATTGTGGTGAGTGCCGCGACTAGAGGTCAAATGAGGTAGTTAGCAACTCGATTGGTACTCCCTGTTCTATATTTGATGTTGAGGTAGAACTGCTGTAAGTATGTTGACCACTTATGATGGCGGTCATTTTGCAACTTTCCTTGGGTCTGCATGAACTTTAGTGGCTTGTGATCAGTGTGGATGACTGTCTCCTTCCCAAGAATGTAATGTCTCCACTGGCAGCAGGCTTTCACAATGGAGTATATTTCTTTGTCATCAGTAGGGTTCTTATAGACAGCATCTAATAGTGTCTCACTATGATATGCCACGAGGTGGCCGTGTTGAGTGAGAATGGTGCCCACAGCATAATCCAAAGCATCTGTCTCGATCTCAAAGGGATGTTGCAGGTCCGGTAATGACAGTACCGGCGATGAGCACAAATGATTTTTCAAGTCATTGAAGGCTTGTTGTTGGGGAAATCCCCACACAAATGTTTCCTTGTCGCCACCCCTGGTTATTTGGCTGAGGGCCCATGCGATATGAGAGAATCCCAACACGAACTGGCAATAGAAATTGGTGAAGGCCAACAAGCTCCGAAGTTCAATGAGTGTGGTTGGGGATGTCCAGTCACGGATGACATGGATCTTGGCTGTAACCACATGCACACCATGTCGATCAATGATGTAGCCTAAGTAATGGACCCTATCCATGCCGAAGGAGCATTTTTCCAAGTTTGTATATAGTTTATGTTGTCGCAGGGTGTGCAGAACCTGTTGAATATGCTGCAAGTGTTCCTCCCAAGCCTTGCTGTAGATGAGGATGTCATCCAGATACATTAGTACAAAATTATATGTGAAAGGTCGTATGATATCTTCCATCATCCTCATAAAAGTTGCTGGAGCATTTGTCAAACCAAAGGGCATGACTAGCCATTCAAAAAGACCTTCTTTTGACTTGAAGGCAGTCTTCCATACATCTGTCTGTTCTATTGGGACCTGATGGTATCCAGACTTCAAATCAATCTTATTGAAATATTTGGCCCCCGTGAGCTGATCAAGGAGGTCGTCGATTCAGGTAATCGGGTACTCGTTGCGGACTGTGATTTTATTCAGGGCCCGGTAATCAATGCAAAGTCGCCAGGTCCCATCTTTCTTCTGCACCAGCATGATTGGGCTCCCACAAGTTGATGAGCTAGGATGGATGTGCCCCATGTGGAGCAATTCTTGGATTTGCCTCTTGTTCTCCTCGTTTTCCAACAGAGAGCAGCCATAGACGGGCCCATGGGTAGCGGTGCTCCTGGGGTCAGATCGATGGGATGCTTGACCTGGCAGTGCAAAGGTACCCCGGCAGGAGAGGAGAAGATATATGATTATTCTTCCACCATCTTATCCACCTGCTTCTATTGTGTGGAGAGATCGATCGCAAAGGCCCTGGATGTGGCTGCGATCTTTCTCTCACTCTGAGAGCGAATCACAAAGAAGACAAATTTCCCAGTCTGAGAGATGACCTTCCTGCATTGCTTGGCAGAGATCAAGAAAATAACACTAGGAGGGACTGCCTCAAGTATCCTGTACAATTTCCTATTCAAAGAAATAATAACACTACGAGGCCTAGACTCATATATAGCATGACGTTTCCATAAAAAAGGTTGGCCCAAAAGAACATCTGAAACTTCGAGAGGGACAACATCACACAATACCTCGTCCTTAAAGGGCCTAATGTCGTACGACAGTTGTCACTGTTGGCTGACGCGGAGATCCCTCCCTTTGCGGAGCCATCCAATGGTGTAGGGTTGTGGGTGCGGCATTGTCGAAAGGGCCAGGCGCTTGATGACCACTAATGAGATGAGGTTCTCCTAGCTAACGCTATAAACGATGAAGTGCAGCGAGGTGCCTTTTACCCAAATCTGTGGAAGAGTCGTTCTCCTTCTTCTAGACCGTCTAGTTCATTAGGCTGGAGCTTGGTGGTAGCAATGGTGGCACTGGGTTCCGCACCAATCATCCGTCTTCCCCTTTCTGGTTCGGACTCAGAGTCAAAATCCGCATCTGATTCAGATGCTTTCACTTCGGCCACCAGCGACTGCTTTAAGCGACAGTCAACAGTGTTATGCCAAGGGCTCTTATGGAAGTCGCACCACTTCCCGGTATCTTTCTTTGTCTTTCCGGTGTCCCTCTTAGCTTGCGGCTTGGACTAGTTGTCCTAATACTGTCCATCTTTTCTCTGTCCTTTATTTTGTGGGTTAGGGCTGCCATTTTCTGTCTTTTGCTGTGAGGGGTTCCCAGGCCCAAATTGTCGCATCTTTTGTTCAAGCTTCTGCTCGATTTTGATGGCATATCGGTAGGCCGCGCCCAAGGAAGAGATGTACAGAAATTCCATTTTGGACTGGATGTATCTATGTAGACCGTTGCGATACTTAAGCACCAGATGTCACTCTGGATCTTTGATACCCAGCTTGGCGCGTAAGGTGTGGAAGATATTTGTGAATTCTGGCACTGCTTGGTCTCTTTCTTGTCGCAGTGTGGTCCATTTGGTATACAAGTCATCATAACTTTAAAAATGGTAGTATTGTCTCTTAATAGCATCCTTGAAGGATTCCCAGGTGGCCATGACTGAAAATAATGAGGGTTCCTCTGTGTCCTTTTGTTCGCAGAAACTTTCCCACCAATCTTTGACATGGGAAACGGCTTTGAGGAGCACAAAAGTAATCTTTTCTCTATTCGAGAAGTTATGGACAGAAAAATACCCTTCTATTTGATTCAACCACTTATCTACAACATCTGCGTCTATCTAACCTTCAAATATAGGAATATCGAAGTTGATTTGTACCTCGAAGGGGGCTGCGCCTCCGCTCGAGGAGAATGCGTCGCTTGCTGGTAGTTGCCGAAGGATTTGAGCGAAACCATCCATCATCTCGTTCCTCTGTTGCATGAGGGCTTCCTCAACCAACATTTTGAAAGGATCTCCTATCCCGTCATCTTTCTTTTCTCCTGCCAAGTGAGGTCGCTTGGGCATGCGAGAGATTTTGTCCTCGAGAGAAACAAGCTCGATACCCAATTCTTTGTACCCTGACCTCTTCGGGGACATGCATTAAGACGACAAGGAGAAGACCGCTCTGATACCACTTATTCGGATTTTATGACCAGAACGAAATGAATACAGATTATGATTAGATGCTTAACACAAAAAAACAGAGTTACAGTAAAACTGGTTTTCTATTCAATAAGGAAATAAGCTAAAACTGTAAAATGCAGAGAAAACAAGCTTGCTGGAATGGTGGCAGCCAAGGATAATTTTAGGGGCAAAATTTAGCCCATGGGCTATTTTTCCATTTTTTTTCCAAAAAACAATTTGCCAATTTGCATTTTTTGAAGCCCCATTTCACCAAATTTTGATGGGGTAAACTTTTTTCATTTTAAAAATCGCCAAATTATTATATGAACTATATAAATCATTATAAATTGAAATAATTCTAGAAAAATATCGCCAAATATTTTATAGTTGACATTTTAAGTTTTGGTAAGATTTGCCAAGGTTTATACACTTTTAAATAAGTATGGGTCCTTCAAATTATCCCTGGTGACGGCTTATCTCTGGGAAGAGATGTGATGGCTGCGCTCATTCGGAATAAGATGTTTACAATGAGGGAATAAGATGTTTACAATGAGGCTCGAAGGCCTTTTTACAATAAACAAGAATGTCAAAAACCCTAGACATACAAACACCTAACCCTAGGAGACAACGCGCTAAAAGTCATGTGGGCCCCATTTGGGTAAGTTAGTACATCAACTTCTCGGGGTCGTAACTCTTGCATACGAGCTCTGTTTGGGGTGTACAATAGCTCGTTAGAAAGATCTATTCAATGACTACAAAAAGAGTCAGCAAATCTTGAGTCAAGCACGCGTAGATAGTAGGTGCACACAACCCATCTTTTGCTGAGAATTCGACGTCAAAAAAATGTTGTTTAGGGCCTCAAAATGGCTACGGAAGTTCAAGACTCAAAAAACTGCTAAAAATAGTATATTACCGAAATTTGCAAAAAACTATTTTTAGCCAATTGGTAAGGTGGGTGGCCACCGATATCCACCTGGATCAATCCTCCCACCTTAGGAAGCAATTGTCTCCATTGCGTTGAGTTCCCGCATCAGATGATAAAATTTCTACTGAATTTGGCCTTGGGTGAGCCACTTACCATGGTGTAGGACCTACCCTGCTTTGACAACTCGATAAAGTTGGATCCTTTGATGTCGAGTGCCCTTGATCTGTGTGTCTGCAATATAATCACTGGATCTTTGTTGCAGGCAATCAGGGTTGAGCTTTGTTGGTGTCAACTACTCTGTTATCTCTGAGGTGTCTAATAATGGTGAGAAATATGGCCAAAGGAGAGCCACGTTGAAGACTGGATGCAGACCAAGGAAGGGGGAAATGTTGAGCTCAAAAGCATTGTCAACCACCGCCTTGGTGATGGTGTATAGCCCATAACGGAGTGGGCGAAGCTCCGATGGGGCCCTATAATGCGTTCTTTCTGCAAATGCAACCCACTTTGTCGCCCACCTGAAACTTATGTGGCACCCGATGTTGATCATGGCGCTGCTTGTACTTGGAAATAGACTTCTGTAGAGTATCCTGAACCTGTTGGCGGATATGTTGGATCCGTTCAATGAACCGAGTGGCTTTGTCATCTTCTGGGGACGAGTCAGCTGACGTGGTCGCCAGGGGAAGTGCAACATCCATGGGGCCTAATGCTTGGAATCCCAACCCCACCTAAAAGGGGATATGACTAGTTGAACTGTGCAGGGCTCGGTTGTAGCTATGCTGGACATAGGGAATACTCTCATCCCATGTGCGGGGGTGTGTTGAATTGTACATGCGCAGGATATGTATGACCATCCGATTGACGACCTCGGTTTGGCCGTCTGTCTGGGGGTGGAAGGAAATGGATTTGGTGAGCTTGGTATCCAGCAGTGACCACAGGCTCGACCAGAATGAGCTGAGGAACCGACTCTCACGGTCTAAGATAATGGTCTGAGAGATCCCAAAATGTACCCAAACGTGTTCAAAGAAGAGCTTGGCAGTGGCTTCTGCTGTGATATTCTTCTTTTAGGCGGCTAGAATTGCCATCTTGGAAAAGCGATCAACAACTACAAAAACACAGTCGTTCCCCCTCTTGATGGAAGGGAGGCCCGACATGTATTCCATTGAGATGGATTCCCATGGCCTGTCAGGAGTAGGAAAAGGGGCATAGAGGCCCTGTTTCTTACTGGTGGGTTTGGCAATAGCGCAAGCGGTCCAGGACCTGATATACTTGCCGACATCCTGTCGAAGTTTCGGCCAGTAGAAATGTTTCTGCAGCATTGCCACTGTCTTTTCGATGCCAAAGTGTCCTGCCACCCGACTGTAGTGAGCTTCCCAAATCAACTTCGCGTGCTCGCTTGATGGAACGCAAAGATTGCCCAGATGACACAACAACCCGTCCTGGAGATGGAAATTATCGACCACTGAGTTGGTTCCCAACATTTGCCAGGTGGTGGAGAAATCAGGGTCTGTCTCGTAGATGTGGGGCCATCCAAATGCCTCGTGGCTACAAGAGTCTAGAATTGTGGTGAGTGCCGTGACTGGAGGTCGAATGAGGTAGTCAGCAACTCGGTTGGTACTCCCTGTTCTATATTTGATGTTGAAGTAGAACTGCTGTAAGTATGTTGACCACTTATGATGGCGATCATTTTGCAACTTTCCTTGGGTCTGCATGAACTTTAGTGGCTTGTGATCAGTGTGGATGACTGTCTCCTTCCCAAGAATATAATGTCTCCACTGGCAGCAGGCTTTCACAATGGAGTATATTTCTTTGTCGTCAGTAGGGTTCTTACAGACAGCATCTAATAGTGTCTCACTATGATATGCCACGAGGTGGCCCTGTTGAGTGAGAATGGTGCCCACAGCATAATCTGTAGCATCTGTCTCGATCTCAAAGGGATGTTGCAGGTCCGGTAATGAGAGTACCAACGATGAGCACAAACGCTTATTCATGTCATTGAAGGCTTGTTGTTGGGGAAGGCTCCACACAATTTATTCCTTACCACCACCTCTGTTTATTTGGATGAAGGCCCATGCAATATGAGAGAATCCCAGCACGAACCGGCAATAGAAATTGGCGAGGCCCAAGAAGCTCCGAAGTTTAGTGAGTGTGGTTGGAGATGGCCAGTCACGGATGACCTGGATCTTGGTTAGATCCACATGCACACCATGTCGATCAACGATGTAGCCTAAGTAATGGACCCTGTCCATGCCGAAGGAGCATTTTTCCAAGTTTACATATAGTTTATGTTGCCGAAGGGTGTGCAAAACCTATTGAATATGCTGCAAGTGTTCTGCCCAAGTCTTGCTGTAGATGACGATGTCATCCAGATTCACCACTACAAAAGTATTGGTGAAAGGTCGAGGATATCGTCCATCATCCTCATAAAAGTTGTTGGAGCATTTGTCAAACCAAAGAGCATGACCAGCCTTTCAAAAAGACCTTCTTTTGACTTGAAGGCAGTCTTCCATACATCTGTCTGTTCTAGTGGGACCTGATGGTAGCCAGACTTCAGATCAATCTTATTGAATTATTTGGACCCTGTGAGCTGATCAAGGAGGTCGTCAATTTCGGTAAATCAGGTACCGATTACAGACTGTGATTTTATTCAGGGCCTGGTAATCAATGCAGAGTCGCCAGGTCCCATCTTTCTTCTGCACCAGCACGATTGGGCTCCCACCAGGTGATGAGCTGGGACGGATGTGCCCCTTGTGGAGCAATTCTTGGATCTACCTCTTGATCTCCTTGTTTTCCAACAGAGAGTGGTGATAGACGGGCCCATTGGGTAGTGGTGCACATGGGGTCAGATCGATTGGATGCTTGACCTGGCAGTGCAAAGGTACCTCGGTAGGAGAGGAGAAGATATCTGAGTATTCTTCCACCACTTTATCCACTTGCTTCTGTTGTGTGGAGAGATCGATCGCAAAGACCCTGGATGTGGCTGCGATCTTTCTCTCACTCTGAGAGCGAATCACAAAGAAGACAAATTTCTCAGTCTGAGAGATGACCTTCCTACATTACTTGGTAGAGATCAAAGAAATATCACTAGGAGGGACTGCTTCGAGTATCCTATACAATTTCCTGTTCAAGGAAATAATAACACTACGAGGCCTAGACTCATATACAGCATGATGTTTCCATAAACAAGGTTGGCCCAAAAGAACATATGAAACTTCGAGAGGGGTAACATCACACAATACCTCGTCCTTGAAGGTCTTGATGTCGTACGACAGTCGGCACTGCTGGCTGACGTGGAGATCGCTCCCTTTGCAGAGCCATCCAATGGTGTAGGGTTATGGGTGCGATGTTGTCGGAAGGGCCAGGCACTTGACGACCTCTGCTGAGATGAGGTTCTGCTTGCTACCGCTATCAACGATGAAGTGCAACAGGGTGCCTTTTACCCACATCTGTGAATGGAAGAGGCGTTCTCCTTCTTCTGGCTCGTCTGGTTCATCAGGATGGAGCTTGGTGGTAGCAATGGTGGCACTGGGTTTCGCGTCAATGATTCGTCTTCCTCTTTCTGGTTCAAACTCAGAGTCAGAATCCGCATTTGATTCAGATGCTTTCACTTCGGCTACCAACGACTGCTTTGAGTGACAGTCAGCAGTGTTATGCCAAGGGCTCTTATGGAAGTCGCACCACTTCCCAGTATCTTTCTTTGTCTTTCCGGTGTCCCTCTTTTCTTGCGGCTTGGACTGGTTGTCCTGATACTGTCCATCTTTGCTCTGTCCTTTATTATGTGGGTTAGGGCCACCCTTTCTTGTCTTTTGCTGTGAGGGGTTCCCCGGCCCAAATTGTCGTGTCTTTTGTTTGAGCTTCTGCTTGATTTTGACGACATATCGGTAGGCCGCTCCCAAAGAAGAGATGTCCAGAAATTCCATTTTGGACTGGATGTATCTATGCAGACTTCCGCGATACTTGAGTACCAGATGTTGCTCTGAATCTTTGATACCCAGCTTGGTGCGCAAGGTGTGGAAGATGTTTGTGAAATCTGGCACTGCTCGGTCTCTTTCTTGTCGCAGTGTAGTCCATTTGGTATACAAGTAGTATTGTTCCTTAATATCATTCTTGAAGGATTCTCAGGTGGCCATGACTGAAAATAATGAGGGTTCCTCTCTGTCCTTTTGTTCGCAGAAAGTTTCCCACCAATCTTTGACATGGGGAACAGCTTTGAGGAGCCTAAAAGTAATCTTTTCTCTATTCGAGAAGTTATGGACAGAAAAATACCCTTCTAGTAGATTCAACCACTTATCTATAGCATCTGTGTCTATCTGACCTTCAAATATAGGAATATCGAAGTTCATTTGTACCTTGAAGGAAGCGGTGCCTCCGCTCGAGGAGGATGCGTCGTTTGTTGGTAGTCGCCGAAGGATTTGCACGAAACTATTCATCATCTCGTTCCTCTGTTGCGTGAGGGCTTCCTCAAGCAACATTTTGAAAGGATCTCCTGTCCCATCATCTTTCTTTTGTCCTGCCATGAGAGGTCGCTTGGGCGTGCGAGAGATTTTGTCCTTAAGAGAAACAAGCTCAAGATCCAATTCTTTGTACCTTGACCTCATTGGAGACATGCATTAAGACGACAAGGAGTAGCCGCTCTGATACCACTAATCCTGATTTTATGAGTAGAACGAAATGAATACAGATTATTATCAGATGCTTAACACAAAATAATAGAGTTACAGTAAAAATCATTTTCTATTCAATAAGGAAATAAGCTAAAACTGTAAAATGCAGCGGAAAACAAGCTTGTTGGAATGGTGGCGGCCAAGGATAATTTTAGGGGCGAAATTTAACCCAAGGGCTATGTTTCCATGTTTTTTTTCAAAAAACGATTCGCCAATTTGCATTTTTGGAAGCCCCATTTCGCCAAATTTTGATGGGGTAAGTAAACATTTTTCACTCTAAAAATCACCAAATTATTATATAAACTATATAAATGATTATAAATTGAAATAATTTTAGAAAAATATCGCCAAATATTTTATAGTTGACATTTTAAGTTTTTGTAAGATTCGCAAAGGTTTATATACTTTTAAATAAATATGAGTCCTTAAAATTATCCCTAGACTGGCGGCTTATATCTGGGAAGAGCTGTGACGGCTGCGCTCATTCAGGACAAGATGGTTACAATGAGGCTCTGAAGGCCTTTTTACAATAAACAGGAATGTCAAAAAGCCTAGATATCCAAAAACCTAACCCTAGGAGACGAAGCGCCAAAAGTCATGTGGGCCCCGTTTGGGTAAGTTAGTACATCAACTTCCCGGGGTCGTAACTCTTGCATACGATCTCCGTTTGGGGTGTACAATAGCTCGTTGGAAAGATCTATTCAATGACTACAAAAAGAGTCAGCAAATCTCGAGTCCGATAATAGATAATAGCAAGCGCAAAATAAACATGTTTGCCCGAGAATTCGATGCAGAAAAAACGTCGCCTAGGGTCTCAAAATGGCTCCGGAAGTTCAGGACTCGAAAAATTGCTAAAAATAGTATATTACTGAAATTGCCAAAAAAATGTTTTGAGCCAGTTGGAAAGGTGGGTGGCCACCGATATCCACCTGGATCATCTGTTGGTGGGGATAGATAGATTTCATTCTATCCACCAACTTTCCAATACTTACCAATGATACAGTGGTCCGTTGGTGGGGATAGATAGTTTCATTCTATTTTATTTAGATGTTCGGACTGTTCGGGTGACAACTACCATCCAAGCCAATGTAAATTATAAATTCACAATTGTGAATGAAAAAATAATTTTCCGAAAGGTGTCAAATGCATATATCTTATTGGGTAGATGTCTACAAACAATCGAGCAGAAGGATGTGCACTTCTTCTTCTTCTACAGCAGGCCGATCTTCTTAAGGTGGACTTTCTCAGAATATATGGGGATTCTAATTTATGAATAAAAAGAATGAACAACAAAAATACCTTTCATACTCCTTCATTGCAAAATCTAGGTGAGAGGATAGATCTTTATGTACAAAAGTTTAGGAAGGTGGTGTTCATCCACATCTACAGAGAACAAAATGAAAAGGTTAATAGGCTCTCTAAAGATGGATTATTGGAGGAAGGCTCTTACAAAATTACAACTTTATTTCAAGGGATACAAGAACACAATTGGAGTCGTTTAGACTCAACTTTATATTAGACATCTATTTCGGCAACACAACAGTTTTCTTGCTGATAAATTTTGTAAGTTTGATTATGCAGTATTTTGAAAGTTTTAACAGTACTGAATGTATTCACAGCTCTATATGATCAATGAATATGACTTTTTTTTCATGAAAAACATAGATGTCTTAATCATCTCATTTAATTTAGGAATGTCTTTGTGAAGTATATTACCGCTACCTTCGTATCTACGACTTAACCTGTTCGGACTTCTATAGACCTAGCCAGCTGTCACGTGTGCTCCGCCTGAATCTAAGATATACATATGTTGGGATTGCCTTCAACCTTTATCTTTCTGTGTGTGTGGTTACTCTATAGTTAACTCTGAGCTCGCAGTCGCACGATGAGACACGGAAGACATGAAGTTTTGGAGCCGAAGAAGCGAGAAATAGAGGTGATGATCATTTCCGCTGAAGATCTGAAAGATGTTAAGAGAATCGGCAAGATGAGATGTTACGCAGTTGCATACATCGACCCTGAGCACAAGGCTACCACCCGCATCGAACAGGACGGGGGAATAAACCCCACCTGGAACGAGAAGCTTGTCCTCGCTGCAGACGACGAGCTCCTCTCCAATGTATTGGCGGCCATTACGGTGGAGATTTACAGCTACAGTCATATCAGGGACAAGCTGGTGGGCACGGCTAGGATCCTCATTTCCGACCTTCTGAAGGGAGGAGACCCCACGAATCCCTCCGACAACCCCATTCAGTGCATTGCTGTTCAAGTCAGGAGACCCTCCGGTCGTCCTCAGGGCATTCTGAACATCTGGGTTCCTCCCACCGGCAGGTTTCTTTTGCACAGGTCTTCTCTTTCCTTCAGCAGGAAGGATGCCGAGATTACTCCTTCGGAACAGGATGCAGTACAGAACGGCGGCGCTCCGGAAGCAAACGAAAAAGAAATAGAAAAGGAGGAACTACATATACACATGAGCAGCCCCAGCCCCGAATGGTCCAGTGCCAGTGATGCTTCTCCCCCTCGTTCTCTTCTTCCTCCTCCTCCTCCTGAGAACAGGGTTTCTATTTCCCCTACCAAACTGCAAGATGAATGATGTTCACGCGTCTGTCTTGTACTATATTCCTGTTCTGTATTTTGTTATATGCATTGTCTGCGTGTAATATCTGTATTTTGTTATATGCATTGTCTGCGTGTAATATCTGTATACAGCTAGCTCCTCTGAGGGCCGGCCTCCTTGTATTTTGTTATATGCATCGTCTGCGTGTAATATCTGTATACAGCTCCTCTGAGGGCCGGCCTCCTTGCCATCATGTTTCAGGAACGAGGGTTTCATAACTAAATGCTTCTTTGTAAACTCAGTTTATCTCTTTTCTATTTCTGGGCTAAGTTTGAACATTTGTTGTTTGATCATCATGACCTGGGTTTTTACATTATTGACCTTCTGTATGTGAGCCAGCTAAAGAATCGGTGTTATCTATATTGGTTGGACGTCCTTTTTTCCGTCGCACCGGTTGGAGTTTGACAGGCTGTCAGAAAAGATCCGTTAAACGAGAAGCTGTATAGATATTATATTTATTGTTGTTGGACGCAGAGTGATGAACATGATTGATGTCGACTTTGATAATGTCAGTCACGTGAAATAGCAATAATTGTACATGTATCGAGCCCGCTTTAAGTAAGTATTTATATCATTTAATTTAAATAATGATTATTATCTTAACAAAAGGTGTTATTACAACATACAAATTTAACTTACCGGGGAAATTAGTGGCTAGATCCTTTTTTTTCAGCGAAAAAAACACATATTATTGTTATTCAATAAATTGAATCAAATAATACAGATTAGTCTCCCACATATACAAGATCCTTATCTTGGCTTTTAGTTCATGTATGGAGTTGGCATGGCTTGGCTTTTCATTTCTTGAACTTTTAATATCGAAACTCCATTTTCGCCATGATATCTATAGAAAGATGAACCTAACATTCGTTTAATATCCATAAAACTTCATTGTTACGTCGACGTATATCTCTATGTTAATGATGGAATTATTTAAGCTGAGCGAGCTTAGTCACTATTTTTTTCCAGCGAGATTGAAAATAAAAATACATTCAGTGTTTACCACTTCATAATTTCAGCTTTGTATTGTTTTTTTTTTAAACCATCACAATGTAAAAACAAAAAAACAATCACAAAGTAGAAACAAAAATAAAAATTTCAAAACTTTACATGTGTTTAACATGACGGCTTTAAAGCCACTGTACTGCTCTTCATGGTAAAACTGCACATTCCCTGCAAAGCTGGGCGGCTTCAAAAATTACGAACCCGCACTCTTTCTTTTGATCTTTTCGATGACGTATAAGTATGACACAGCACGTGGATGTGTATGACACGTCTCGTGAACGTGAATGTGTTGTAATGTAAATTGTCTAAATCGATACATATTGTCAAGTTTATGACACGTCTCGTGAACGTGACTGTGTTCATGTAATGTAAATTGTCTAAATCGATACATATTGTCAAGTTCGGCGCCGTCAGGGCCGAGGTCAGTACAAATCGCACGAGTATCTAATCGGCCTACTCATTTTCAATGCAATAATGTTTAAAATTTGTAGATGACCTCCTCGATTCGAATGAGAGTATTCTAAACACTTAAAATCATGGATTATATTTTCTATCGGTTTTTCGTTAGTGAAAAAATGGTTGGAATCTTACATCTATGCACAATTAAATTGTAATTGTAATAAGAGTATTACATCCATAATTGCATAATTAAATTGTAATAAGAGTATTTTTTTGTAATAAGAGTATTTAAAGGTGGTGAATCAATTTTTATAATAAAAATGGATTTTGAATAATGAAAAATTAGGATGGGATTAAAGATTAGATCATTAAATTTTGTTTAAGTTTAGATTTCTTCTAAGTTGAAATAGTGGAGTGGACTGTTTTCAATTGCTTAGATTTCATTTATATATAATAATGTTTTAAAAATAAAATATGTTTTATTTTAAGATTAATCATTACTTATAATCTGAATCTGAAAATATAAGTTGACTCATCACTATTATCCAAGTAAAATTACTCAATATAAAATAAACTATTAATAATGTTTACCCAAAACTCATTTTAAAAAAGTAAAATAAAAAATATATAAATTCTTTTTTTTGGATTACCTGAAAACTTAAACAAAAGGGATTTTGTTTATTTTTTTTTTCAAATATGAGATTCAACCTATTCAAGGAATCTAACACAGTTTCCCAAAAAGACTCATAAAATAAGTTAACTTTTGTTCTTTCTTTTTCTTTTTCCCAGCACGAGGTTCGACATATTTTCAGGATTTCGTCTAAGTCGTTTGTGGATTATCTTAAATTACCTTCTTACATCCAACTGAGGATTCATGTCCTTTCAGTAAGTGTAAGGCCATATCACTTTCATTTTAAGAAGGAAAATATTTGTTGTTTAAAGCTTTTGGCACATTATAGTTTTGGTTAGTTAGTATATAAAAACTTTATTTGTTTAGTTAGTTTTAATAGTTAGTATATAAAAACTTTATTTGTTTAGTTAGTTTTAATAGATGTTTTTAAATTTTATGTAAAAGTGTATCTTTGTAATATGAGAATATATCTATAAAATTGTTTTAATTTATTATATTTAAATAATGAAAAAGTTATGAGTAAAGTTATCTATTTTGTTAAAAATTGTTAAGGGCTTGCAGTGGGCTCCAACCACATTCATAAGCACATAAACTATTACGAACATAAATATAAGCTAACTATAACTACAATGTATTATGGAAGAGACTTAAACATAGAGAAGGTAGTATATAGCATCTTGCTATTATTGAGTTAATAAACTATTATTAACATAAAACTTTATTTAATAAAAACAAAATCAACTCTCAAACATAAATTTTCTATTATTTAACTAATTTGACTCCCTAAATCATACTTTATATGATGTTAAAAAAATAAACTCTCTTGAATCCAACTTTTAAATCTCCACGCATATATGAACCATTTAATCTCTCAATTTTTTAAAACCTTATTAATTAAGATGAATTGTTGCTTTAAACAATTTTCTTTAACATTACAAGATGATCTTCTATTTCAAAAGTATTATTTTGCAACAAACTTGTTTCCTTTATATAATTGTAAACCACATTATTTTTAAGCACCAACAAATTACTAATAACCTTTTCTTTTTCCCGCGAAAAAAGCATACTATTGTTATTCAAAATAGTTGAATCAAATAGTAAATAATTAGGTCTATCATATCTGATTGTCCCACAAGCATCTCTACAAAAGAGTGTCATGTGCTACCTGATACATACTTCACTAACATCTCTATAAATATGTCCTGTAGCAAACTGCATATTATCAGAACCAGATGTTCTATGATCATCCCAATGACTGTGCGTCAAATATTACAGAAATACATAAAAAAAAAAAACATATATATGCCAAAATACCAAAAAACAAAGGAGAACAGAATACAACATCAAATCGTGATGTTATATGAGCCTGAATCAACCAACTGGTTATCTCAATATTCTTCCCAAAGCACAAAATCCTCCTCACCTTCCAGCGCCAGCTTAGAAAGACAATCAGCCTGATCATTATGTTCACGGAAAATATGCTCCAAAGAAATAGAACTGAAAGACCAAAGTTCATCCTTGATTCTTCTACACCAGCAGACCAGCTCCAATACATTAATATCAAATTCACCTCTGGCCTATTTAATAGTCACACGGGAATCCCCAAAGATCTTGACACTTATCAACCCAAAGATATTAGCAACTCTGACAACACACCATAAGGCCAGAAGCTCTACCTTCATATTGGAACCTCTTCAACATTTGAGACGAAGTGTGAACTCATGATGTTGATTTAAAAAGATTACTCCACCGGCACCACAATTTCCAAAGTTGGCAACACCGTCAAAAAATAGAATAGGCTCCTAAAAATTAAACTAGAAATCCCCGATATTCCTTTGCATAGTAACAGAATCATCAATCTGATATTGTAAGAAGTGTGTAAGAATAAAGTTGAACGTTCCCATCACATTTGGACAATGATCGTCAAATGTAACTTTGTTTCTCACATACCACACCGCCCAACATATGAAAATAGGCAGCGTGACATATTGTTTGCAGCTCGAAATCCACTCCTTCAGACACGCATCCAACGAAGGACCCTTCCATTCACAAACTATACCAAACAAGTGATAGAATTTTTCCCAAAGATTCACAACAAAGGAACAGTCAATAAATAGATGTGTGACAGTCTCCATATTCGACTTACATAAGATACAGCAATTAGGCCCAGCCCACCCAATCCGAGATAAATTGTCCCAAGTCTTCAACCGATCCATTAAAAGGAACCAACTAAAGCATTTAAATTTCAAAGGAAAATTCCATAGCCATATCTTTCTATACCACCAATAGATAGGAAAGATGCAACGTCTTCTGATCATACAATCATAAGTCGACTTTGCTGTAATAATCCATGTTGATTCATTTCCAGACCAAACCACAACATCATCCTCAACAGTAAGTCGGATACCTGCAGCATTCAAACCCTGGATGTATGACTCCCATTCTTCACTCAAAGCTTGCGGCATATATAAATCAGCAGCACTGAACCAATAACCAGCAACATCATTTTTAACAATTGAGTTAATAGTTATCAATCCAGCCCCTCTCAGAAAACCAGAGAGTCCAGTCGATAATGTATATGACTCTTTTAACCCAAGAATCGGATCAACACCAATGGCGACCTCTGACCCATTACCAATTTTCCAACAGAGTTTATGAGCAAACCAACAATAGACCTTCATGAACCCTCTCCATATCGGGGAAACACCCCTCACCTTTTTCCTTGGCAGTGTCAACCAGTGAGAGATTTTTGAATTAATGTATTTATGATAAATGACTTTTGACCACAGGGAACCACCATAAATAGCCCTCCAAAGACTTTTCAATCGCAATGCATCACTGAAAACCGACATGTCTTTAAACCCCAGCCACCAGAATTGAAGGGCAGCGATAGTCTCTCCCAGCCAACCAAGGTCAAATTAGCCCCCTTAAGACCCCCAGTCCATAAGAAGTTAAAAAGAAGCCTTCTTAGAGAATTAATCACCGAGCAAGGGACAGAGAGAAGTGAAAACCAATATACCGGAGTCCCCAACAATACAGATTTGGCCAAAGTTAATTTGCCGCCAATAGAGAGCAAGCGATAAGTCCAGTGAGATATACGTGATTCAAAACGCTTGACAAGCCAATCCCAATATTTAACCAAATATCCATTGGGTTTCAGGAAGAAACCCAAATATGTAAAGCCATCAGAGATCTTACTACACTTATAAGGGACAATGGATTGAATATCTGATACCCTTACATCATCAACCAAATTTTGAAAAAGACTAGACTTCCTCAAACTTACTCTCATGCCTGAGGCCATACATAACAATTCAATAATGCCTTGAAGTATTCTCTATTCATCCATCGACGCCATCCTAGCAATCAACACATCGTCTACAAACAAAACATGTGTCAAAAAAAGATCCTTTGCAATTTTTATGCCTTTGAACTTTCCTTGCTCCTTAGCTTGCATAATTAATCTGCTTAATCCATCCATAACCAATAAAAATAACAATGGAGACATCGAATATCCCTGACGAATCCCCCTTGAGCAACTAAAGAACGATGTACGAGCCCCATTGAGAAGTACTGCAATATTCATCGAATTAACACAAGCCATGATCCATCTGATAGCTAAAGCTGGCACACCAATCTGAATCAACAAGATCCTCAGGAAATCCCAATTAACCTGATCATAAGCCTTTTTGAGATCCAATTTGAACAAAATAGCACTGTGTTATATTGATTGAATGGTCCAAGTCTTAAAACACTCCATTTATCTCTATATAATTGTAAACCACATTATTTCTAAACACCAACCAATTACTAACAACCTTTTATGTTGACCGAATGGTCCAAGTCTTAAAACACTCCATTTATCTTTTTCGTGCTCGGTTAAATAATGTGTACTTAACGTTATTGAGATGATTTATATACAATAAACTTAGCAAAGGGTATTAATTTAAATTTTGTAGGGTTTGAATGGAAGAACTTCTATGTTCTCTTTCTTTTTATATTAAAATATTTACAGATTTGAATCGAAGAAGTTATATATCCTCTTTGATTTTTGGTTGAATTAGAAGATCTTCGGTACTTAGTCATATATATTTTAATCATTTTTACTAACTTAAGGGTATTGGATTTTTCCTAAAACTCAATGGATTGAAATGATTTTTCATCTTTGTGAGACTATGAGTATTGAGAATAAAAAGCACTTGCTCTTAAATTACCCTACATACACCCACATAAAATCTCGGTTTCAAAATTTTTGTTACAATACAAACCTGCCCAACCTTCTATCTTATAAAAATTATGGTAATTTAAGAACCCTCCTCTCTTTGGGTTTACTGTCATCATCATCATTAAGACCATTAAAATTTAAAAAGTTTTTGAATTTTTTTCGCCTGGAAAAAAAAAAATGTATCTTAATATTCATAGTTTGAATTAAAGATTACATATATGTCTTGTAAACCAAGCATTACATAACTTTTAAATCTATTACTCCAACTGGAGCTCTCCTCTAGTCTAACATACTTGACAAAACTATACTATAATGCTTACTTTCTCTTCTAATGATAGACAGTTTTGTAACTAGTCAAAATGCTTTCTTATTGAAAGTATTGTTCTAGCGTATCAACTATTTAATTCAAACAAACAACATATCGCATTTTAGGTATCTTCCCAGTATGAATGGAAAAATAAATTTTGCATATTTTTTACTGTCTTCCATCATATTGTTTAAAACTCAAAAAGAATATCTAACATCCAAAAACTTGTAAAGTGCCTTGGAAAATCACATAATTATTAAGCAATTCCTCAAAGTAGAGGACTCTTTCCTCCTTGCCAATCACTCGCTTTGAAAGAGAGTTAGCTTCCTCATTTAATTCCCTATCAATATGAGAAAACTGAAGATTATGAAAGAAAGATTTGAGCTATCTAATCCTTTCCAACCAATGGTCTAGTAAAGCCACATGTAGGGTTACTTTACATTCGCCTAGTCTATAAGTACTTTTGAATCTCCATACACGTGAAGATTAGAAATTTCTTTCAGTAGTGCAAAGTATAATAAGCCACACACTGCAAATACTTATATCCTTGTATTAATGCCACTTCCACATCCCATCCACACTTTAAAAATGTTAAATCCTCTAATTCTAATTAATGTACCAACTCTAGATTTATCATTTTAAGTTGCCCCATCAAAATATCCTATAAAAATGTCAACAAGAAGAATTTAAATTAACAAATATTCTAGAGGATTTAATTTTTGGTTCTTTGTAGTTTTCCTCCAAGATACTAATAACATTTGAGTTGACTCTAAGTTTTTTTTGGAGTATCTTAAAAAAACATAATTTCTATGAATCCACACACCACATTTTATAAAGATGAGCAATTCTTTTGAATTTATATTTTAAATTGTTTTATAAATATTATTTTAAATTGTTTTATGAATATTATTTTAAAAAGTTTTTGAATTTATATTATAAATTGATTTATATATATTTATTTTTTTCAAGTGTATCATAATTTTTTTTAATAAACATTTTGACTTCTTATTATTATTATATTTATTAAATTGGATAAAATGTACCAATTTAAATGTTATTTGATTCAATGATTAAAAAAAGAAATTTTGGATGGATATAAAAACCATCGATATCTTTATAAATATAAAGGAACTAAAACTTTCATCCAATAAAATTATAACAAATATTTAAATTTCTCCCCAATTTTAATATATTTAATTAATTAAAAATTAAGATCTCTTAAATTCAAATTAAACTATATTTTTCACTCCACTATATGTCCAATAGATATCATAAGAGTATTATATTTAAAAACATTATTTTCAGCAATCATAGGTAAATCAAATAGACTAAGTTCATGAAAAAATTTGGTCACCAACTTACAATCTTTTAATGTTCACACCGTGTGGAAACTGAGGAACGGCTTGGAAAAATTCCACATATTCTTTTATGTATGTTATAAGACAAAGTGCTTTAGGTAAGAGTTGCTAAGATCATAATATTTTTGAAAGTGGATGGAATCTATCGAGACTAGGGATCCCAAGTCTAATCCCATTGGTTCTAACTTAAGCATTGGCCTACTAAGGTCTTTTTTAAATATTTAAGCATTAAACAAGTGACAAAATCACAAGTTTCATTTAAGATATAAAGTGGATGAGTAATGGGGCTCTATTCTTCTACAAAGTAAAATGTTGGCTATGTAGGACAACGCATTCGAGGATCCAACAACGAGAGGAGATTTGAACAATGGCATCGGCTAGGTTTTAGTAGTGATGCAGGGATTATTTGTTCTAGAGGCTCGGTGGTCTTGGAGGTAACATGACAAATCCGTGGGCAGAGCTAAGCAGTGAGGTAGAGCTCCTACTTGATCTAGGGGATGGCGAGGTATAGGCTAAGGAAGGGCTCTTCCGGTCAGATGAGGAGTACAAAGATTTGTTACATCAGGTGAGGTTTTCCAAAGGAAGTAACGAGTGTCAAGATTTTTCGTCAACTGAGGTAATCTCTTTGCATAACGATGACACAAAAGGGGGTTTAGTAGTGTTGTCTAGTTGGCAGACGAGTTGTTTGAGTGGGAAGTGTCAAATGGTTCTTTCTAGAAAGAGTAGAAGGATTTGGGAGTAGTTATGACTGAGCAGATTGTGGTAAGGAACCTCGTCTCAAGCCCTAGTGGTGTCGAATATTTTAGACCTAGAAGCTCAAGCGAACAAACCCTTAGATCTGAGCTAGATGTTAAATATATCGCCAGTGGAGCCTAGTGGTGTACCCTAACGGGAAGCACACAAAAAGAAAAGGTCTAGAAGGCTCGTTCGGAAAAGGAAAATATGGTGTTGGGGAGGGACGTGGGTCTAGGGGAAGTAGCTAAGAAAGTACCCTACTATCCCTAGTCGATAAGTTTGGTTACTAGTCTATGCATAATAAGGATATAAATCGATGAATTGAAACAAATTGGAAGCCAATTTTGGAGTATATGTTAAGGATTTTGGTGCTAATAAAGGGTTGGTTATATTTAAAGTTTGCTTCTAAGGAGGACACATCAATGATTCTGGAAGGAACACGGATTTGCGAGAAGGGAAACTCAATGCTTAACATATCGGGGCATAGATTTGAACCAGCCAAGGAGAGAATCCTTCTTCGCCACCTTTGGCTGCTCTTACAAGGGTTCCCAATAGAAATTTTGTATCGGGAGGCATTTTTTGTAGTTGGAAATAACACGTGAATATTTTTACATGTGGAGGATTAATTGTTTTTTGTAAGGATAAGTGTATGGGCCATATATTGATAGAGATTGACATCAGGCATGGGTTGTTGGCTGAATTGGATATTGAATACTGTGGGAAGTCATTTGTGCAAAGATTAGATAATTGGTGGATCCTGTTTCGGTGCTCTGTTTGTAGGGAGGTGGGACATGTAAAGGTTAATTTCCTTGGGGCATCTTCAGAGACCTCTCTAGAGTTAGATAGAGACTCAATTGTAATCAAATAATCTATCTCAAATCCAAAGACGGAGCTGGTGTCTTCTGGCTACAATCCGAGGGTGAACTGTTAGCCTCTTCATTCTCTCACATGTCATTATGGGATCTCCCCCTCTATTCTCTCCTCTTTAAATTAGAAGGATTTAAATATTATTAAAAATTTGGACATTTTTTGGTTTTGGGAATTCCTTGAGGTGGTGTGAATATGGGATTAACATCCCTATGGGGGGGAGGTTAGAAGGATCTATGGAAATTGAGGGAGCCTTTATTTGCAGTCCTGTCCTTAGAAAGCCCTTATTTTACCTCAAATATTTGGGTCCTATTGAGACCTTCTGGCAAATTTTCCATTTTTTTTTACCTTTTATGGGGATTTAGAAGAGTTAGTAGTGGGTTCAGGTTCTTTGGAAATTTCTAGTTCTAAGAAAGATGGGGATGTTATTATCTCAAAGTTTGATAGTGTTGGGGGAATTGTGTTCTCTGGCCCGAACAGTGGTTTTGAAGAGACTTGGGTTAAGGTGCCTGCTAGTCCATGTGTGAATATTACTACGGATTCTGAGGGTCTTATGCAGTTGGAAGAAATGTTGTGCTCCACCCTTATCCCTTCATATAAGGATATCTTAAAAAATTCCCCTCTTCAATAATTTTTTGGTACCTGTCTCAAGCCATATATATCAGTGAAGGGGGGTACTTCTGAAAATGGTGGTCCTATGAATGAACTTAGGGGGTATGTGTAGGATGGCATTAGTGGTGTGAAGGGGGCTATTAGAGGGGGTTTGGATTCTAGTTATTCACCTGTGAATACTGACAGCTCAAAAATGTTGTTGATGGATTGATCCATTGGGAATGTTTCTTCTAAAATTACTTTGGTTGGTCAAAGAGAACTTAGAGCACAGAAGGCCCTCACTTGGGTTAAAAAATGATTATGATTTCCTTAAATGTCTGGTGTGTGAGGGGCCTGTTGATGCCTCGATTGTGTATGTGCTAGAATGGTGTTCAAGGCAAACAAATGGGGATGAAAACCTAGCCAATGGCTTCAGATAATCCTACGCAAGTTTTACCCTATCCTCGAGTTGTTTGGTGTGGTTAACACCCACGGATACAAAGGCCTCCACTGGCATTTATGTGTGTTTGATCCTAGAAAGGATCTGTATTCTTGTGAGGAAAGACAAGATTTTTGCTAATCCTAAGAGTTAGTCTAACCTTGAAAAGAAATCTAATCTAAGTCAGGCCTATTCTAAGAGGAGTGATTTGTTTGTGCACAAGATAACTTGATCTAAAAATTACTAAATCTTTTCACCAATTTAACAGACATACAAAACTGGATATTGACTCAATAGCTGAACATATAATCAATTAAAGACATTCAACCAATAATAGCGTAATAATTAAGTAAATACAAGCCCATCCTATATCTAGAATGTTAATTGACAAATTAACATTAACTCAATGTTTTCTATGAATCATTTGCAGAAATAGATAAAATGTTTTAGATAAAGACATTCATATAAAACATCGATTACAGTGATCATAAGTTGAGATAAATCTAAACTATAGATCAATGCAAGTTATTGATTGCAGATAATAAACAGTATTAGTGAATGTGTTGAAGCAAAATCACAATCCATCAAAGACATTTGACAAATTATAACATAAGAGATAGCTGAAGAAAACTAACTGTGTATTAAGGCCTGCAAAACATTACATAGTCTGCAACAACAAAGCATCTCCAGTCTCTTATGGCAATTTTGTTCCTTCACCATCCATCCCTTGCTATGAGATCTAAAACCCTTTAAATAATAATTACAAAGTAATAATTCAGGATCAAATCTCCCACAGAGCAGAGATAATCAAAACTAAATTATTATAAAAATGGCCGAGAAAAGGTTGCCCCTTGGCCTAAAACATCTAACAATCCTTATACATAGGAATAATAAACCAATTTGGATCTCAAACTGGGCATCATACAGTTTTTAGAAAGATTACACCACATAATTTTGAGAACATCCTGTCATAAGTTGAGGAGAATCAAGATAGATCATGAGCTATTGAAGGTAGTTGGTGAGGAACATATGAAATATTCCATGGATTCACGAGGACCAGGCATATCTTCAAAGACCGAAAAATCAGCTAACGGATCATCCTTGAGAGGAATTGCGGGACACACAGGTGGCAAGTTGATGATTAGGTCCCGAACAATTGTATTATCTTGATCAGCATAATCTTGATCACCTTTCTTCTACTTGTTGAAAAGGAGTCCTTCATATGTGAATTGAACCTCACCATCTTCCTCTTCACTATCTGTGCTCTCATCAGAAACATTAGCATCAAATGGTGCAAGAACAGGTTTAGAGTATTCCACTGGCTGAGGCTCTTTCTCAACAGAATGTTTGACAGAGATGCCTAAAACTCTCTGCATTTTACTTACAACATGCAATTGTTAGCAGAGATATTGTAATATCAATCCAAAATTTGCATATATCATCGTAAACTAACAGATTATTCATAACAACATAGGATTTGACATCAATTGAGTATAACTTAACTAGCATGATTGCACATCTACGATGTGCATATTGCAATTACCGTTTCTGCGAGCGAAATATCAGTTAGTCATGCATTAATTGAAATTTGGCATGAGATCAGATAGACTTGCATAATTACGCATGCGATTAACAATCAAATTTCATATTTTTAATCATTAAGCAATCATTGGATTCAAAGACTTCATGTCTGATCAAACATAACGCAGAGAAAAAACTAGATCAATGCTTGAAAACGACGAACCAAGCACCAAAAATCAAAATTTAAATCATTTTTCCAGATGCAATCATGGCCGTCGGATCATTGTATATCAATGGCCGGGATGCAGGATGCAGAATTCCAAGTGCAGGCACTTGTTATTCAAAAATATGTACACTCTTCCGCAATCCGCAAATTGCGAGTTGCGGAACATAAACACAATGTGTGGTGAAAGTACTTCCCGCATCCCACAATTGTGGGTTGCTGGAAGTATAAACTACTTTTATTAAAAGGGTCTTTTTGCATCCCGTAATCTACAATTTGTGGGTTGCGGGTTGCGGAAAGAAAACTTACATGCAATTTTCTAAAAAACCTCTTTCCGCATCCCGCAATCTGCAAATTGCAGGTTGTGGGTTGCGGAAGGAAAAACTTCAAATGCAAACCAAAGAGTCCACAATCCGTGATTGCGGGTTGCAGGATGATCGAAATTTTTTAACTTAAAACTTATTTCCGCAATTCATAAGACACACTAAAAATGCATAATTTAAAGAAGGAAAATTTACTAACTTAATTAAATCAAATCAAAGGTAGGAAAATGAATGGCAAACGGGCTGAACAACCCCAAAATTGATTAAGTTACTCTTTGATATGAAACTAGGGCTCCCATATTTTGGATAAAACATGGGATCTGTTGTACCTACAACAAATGGAGATTGGCTGGGAAGAACCAGTTATCTCTGTAAATGAAACCCTTAGTTATAAGGAAGATATGCCAACCAACTCATTTTCAACCTGCAATCTACAAAATGATCTGATGAAAACACAATCAAAATAGCAGAGTTAGTCATACGATCAATACATTCCCACCCAAAACCAATTAAAGATAATACTCAATCTGATAAGGCAGTCTAGGAGCAAAACACAAATCCTAAACCTTTATGTAATCATGGAAGGGAAGATTTATGATTAACCATTGGAATAAACTCAGATCCATTCTGGATTAAAATACATGTATCACCTCGACCTTATTAATTATTCATTTATGTACATGTATATTTCTCTTTTCTTTCTTTCTTTCTTTTTTTAGCTGAAATAAATAAGACTTATGCTAATATAAGTTCATTGCCCTGACTTGGTGATCATATGCTGGCAATGCCATTCACAAACCTGATTTGGAATCTGAACAAACTAGTTTGGCCGAGAGACTCCTTGTCTTTCAGTTTTCTAGGTTGAAAGCAATTACCATGGTTTGGTGACCATAGGTGGTAATTCCAGTCCAAAATCAAATCCATGATCATGGTAGGGCTGGCTTGTGATAAGACCCCCCAAATCCTTATATAAAACAAACCATCTTATAAGAAAACAAAATTTTATTAATGTATAGATTACAAGAGACTACCATGGCTTGGTGACCACATGACAACAGTGTTACTCACTGATGCTTTGTAGATCATGAATGGACCGACCTGTGATAGGATCTTCCACCTTCCAGCTAGAGTTGAACGTTATCTCCCAAGTTTGGTGGCTTGATGTGGAGATGCCATTCCACTTAAACATCTATGAACATAATGGGTTGGCTCGTAATGAGACCCCCCATCTTGTCATCTACTTTTATTGAGATAAATTATTATCAAAGTGATTAGAATGGCATCCAAAATAGATAAGTCTAACCAGGCTATAAGAGATTATGCCATTTACTCATGAAACACAAAGTAAAGAACTCTAATATGCTCTTCAACTTCAATTAATCAGACCAATATTTAAAAGATGTCGATGATAGTGGGAAGATATCGATCAAGGCCCTGCAAAAATTGATTGTTTGATTCCATGAAGAGGATTTTTCTGACATATGCTGAATGGAAAAGAAGCTGGCATACTACCTAAAAAATTCAGATTGTATTAGTCTCAAAGAAACACTGACCAACAATCTCTGCCAAATGTGCATACTTATTAAAAGAAATGAATCATAAGTAGAAGAAAATCAATCAAAACCAAAAGAAAAGAAACAAACCACACTTTATGTACAAGTGGACCAACATGCTCTCCTCAAACAAAGTACTTCTTGAGCAGCTGGACATTCACTGGGTAGGTTTCTAGAAATCCTTCCAGTGTTTGTAACCAGATAGTACCAGGACCAATCTTTTCTGTAAAAATGAAAGGTCCTAGCCATAAGCATTGGAACTTAGTGTAATCATTTTTATCCTTATGTTGCTTGTCCCATTTTAAAACTAAGTCCCCCACAGAGAACTCCCTTTAAGATGAATAATTCTCATCGAACCACCTCTTCACAAGCTGTTGATGTTGATATAACTTGTTTTTAGACTTTTCCCTGTCCTCTTCTAGTTTGAGTAATGTATCAATTCTGTGTTGGAGTGGGGAAGAGTCATCTTCCTGCACAGTCTGTGCTAGTTGTAGGGAAGGGATCATAATGTTGGCTGGTAAGACAACCTCCTTACCATAAACTAAGCAGTAAGGGGATTTTCCAATGGCCGCTTTAGGAGTGACGCGGTTTTCCCAAAGAGCATTGTATAACTGAATGTGCCAATTCTTGTGGTGAGTAGCCACTGTCTTCTTTAAGATGTTAATTAAATTCTTATTAGAAGACTTTGCTAATCCATTTCCCTATGGATAATAATTGGCAAAACAAATTAATTGTATGCCTTTTTCAAGGGCATATTGAGTTAATTCAAATGAGGAGAAGTATGAAGCATTATCAAACACTAGGAATCCTGGAGCACCAAACCTTGTGACTATCTGACTTTCCAGAAATGAAATTACTTGGCTTGTGTTTGCTTGTCTAAGAGTGACTACCTCTACCCATATGGGAAAGTAGTATGTAGTTGTCAAAATATACTTGTGTTGCAAGGAAGAAGGAGGATTAATGGGTCCGACAAAATGAAGACCCCACTACTGGAACGGGAATTGAACTATGACTGGCTACAAAGGAAATGCAGGTTTCTTCATTTTTCCAGCACACTTCTGACACGGTTCACATCTTCTGGCGTAAGCATAAGCATCTTTGAACAAAGTAGGACAATAGTGACCCGCTCTTAAGATCTTGTGGGCAGTGGTTTCTCCTGAGAAGTGTCCTCCTGCAGGCCCTGCATGAAATTCCAAAAGAATATTCTCAGTTTGAGCTCTCTCTAGACATCTAAGGAAAACACCATCATAATTTTTTCTAAATAAAACACCGTCTATAAATTGATATGGTTCTGCTTTATTCTTAAGGCTCTGCATTTTCTAAAATCAAGGGTTTCAGGAGCATACCCACGAATTAAGAAAAATTTAATGTCATCATACCAGTCGGATGCTTGAGTAGTGATAACATTGACAGAACTTGTTGAGGCGCTTTCTTATCGCTCCCACTCAATTTGTTGTCTTACAAGATCATTGGACTGAGCGGTAAGCAAACAAAAACCTTGGCCTTTCACTATTTTTGTTGGTCTTATCTCTAAATCATATTCTTGTATAGTTGTCATCCAGTGAGCTCTTTTCTCCCCCAATTCTTTTTGTATCAGGACATTTTTGATAGTTGCATAAGGCACAATTACTTTAGTTTTAGACTTCAATAAGTACGGTCTAAAATGTTAAACTGATTTATAAACCACATAAGCTTGTTTGTCTATTTGGGATTAATTAACTCTGTTCCCTTGAATGTTGAACTCAGAAAAGAAATGGGAATTTCAAGATTGTTTGGGTGCTTCTATGTAAGAATAGTAGCATAGGAAAAGTCAGTAGAAAAAGTATATAAAATAAAATCCTTACTGAAGTAAGGAGACATAAGGGTAGGAGCTTCTGCAATAGCCTTCCTAATATCAGTAAATGCATTTTGTTGTTCATCAAACCATTTATACTGTGCATCCTTTTTAATCATCAATTGTAAAGGTTTAACAATTTGCGCAAAATTTGGGAAAAAACTGCAAACAAAATTTATCGTACCTAGGAAATATTGCATGGATTTGAGCGTACCTGACAACCCGATCCTTGCAATGGCCTCTGTTCATTCCGGATCGATAATCATACCTTCCTTTGAAACGATAAATCCTAGTAGCTTTCCTTCAGTCACTACGAAGATTGATTTCTTAGGATTGAGAGAAATTACGTATCTTCTACAACATTCAAATACCTGTTTCAGGGCAAACAAATGTTCATGTCGTTTTTTTGAAAAGATAGTAATATCATCTAAGTATACAACAACAAAATCATGCATAAGTCCTCTGAAAGCTATGTCCATTGCTCGCTGGAACGTAGCACCTGCATTTATCAACTCGAATGGCATTCGCCTATAGGAAAAAGTTCCCCAAGGGGTCCTGAAAGCTATTTTTAATTGATCATCACGAGCAACCCAGACTTGGTTATACCTTGAAAAACCATTGAGGAGAGAAAACATTTCTGAACCTGCAACTCTCTGTAAGATCTGTTCCATAGGGGGAACAGGGTACTTATCTTTCTCGGAAGCTTTATTAAGATTTATAAAGTCAACACAGAGCCTAATGTCACCATTTTTCTTGCGGACTGGTACTAAATTGTCGATCCACTGTGTGTGCCTGACTGGAAAGATGATTCTTGCTGCAAGGATATTTTCAAGCTCCTTCTTGACAGAAGGTTCCAAGCTAGGGTGCATCTTCCTCAACTTCTGCTGGTAGGGTTTAGTGTCTGGCTTCATCAGTATATTATGATGCATAACATTAGTGTCGAAGGTTTTCAACTCATCATATGTCCAAGCAAATAAGTCCTTAAATTATTTGCATAACTTGATAAAAGCTCTCTTTTCATCAGGTGAACATCCAACCCCTAGGTTAATCATGCGAGGGTTCTGTTCACTCCCTAAATTCACCTGTTCATAATTGAGAGAAGATCTCTGAGTCTTACAATTAACCTTTTGCTTGAAATTATCATGGAGGTAGTAAAAAATTTCCAGGTTGACAATTGATTTAGGAATCAAATTGGCAGTGCAAGCAGGATCATCTAGAGATTTTTCATGCTCACTTTCATCAATGGAAACATCTTGAAACGTATCTTGAGCTGTAAGGAAATCTAGAATATGTTGTCCATCATTAAACACTTTCCAACTGGTTATATTGTCTGGGATCGAAGGTCTGTACATTAATTCAATATAAAAAGTATCTGGTGACAAACCTTCTGGGGGTATCAGCCTGGATGCAGTATTAGCTAGCAGGTCAACATCGAAATTCCGAGATCTTGGGACCGACTTAATGTTAAAAGCAATGAAAGAATTAGTTAAGTCCCTTACTAAATTTTGATAATTAAGCAAATGAGGAGATATGCAATGAATCTTGTTTCTTACCTGCTTAACTAATATTTCTGAATCTCCATAACACTCAATTACCTGGGCATTCATATCGATTGATTTCCTGAGTCCTTGGACCAAGGCCTCGTACTCAGCAATGTTATTTGTACATTCGAACTCAAGCCTGTAGGCAATCATGGTCTTGGTTCCTTTCGGATCGATGAGGACACAACCCACACCAACTCCATCTTTAGATTTGGAACCATCGAAAAACAAAGTCGATGCGTTCAAATCCAACTTAAAATTGGTATTCACACTATATACATTATGTACAATATCACCTGAGAATGGGACAGATGTAAAATTGACAATCTAAGACTAATTCTGTGCACTCTTAGCAAGTGACAAATCTGCAAGTAAGTCTCAAAAAAATGTGTCAAAAGTGAAATGTTCCACATGTGAGCTGAAATATGCAGTAGGCTCACTGGGGTCATTCAAATCTGTGACAATTTGCTTCATAAAAGGCTCCCTGCTTATTTTAATCCTGTTTGGCCTCCCATTGTAAGGAATCCACAAGTGAGACCATTCGGTTGCAAAGTAGCCCTTAATTTTTTTCGACCAATCTCTACTTAGCCACATCCACATCTCTCAGATATCAGCCACAATGATATCCACAGTCTAGTGGATCTTGGGGTCAGCTGATAGAGTTAACATAACATTCCTTAGTTCTCGTACTACTTTCACTTTGGATCGGTCCAACTGAACAATCTGAGTAGGATATGGCTCCCAAGCAGGATTCAATTTCTTGCAAACTGATAAAGGAATTACATTGGATGAGGCCCCTGAATCTACCATACAATTATGAACGTTCCTGTTAAAGATCTCAAAGGTTAACAAAAAGGGAGGTGTCTTTTTCCCAACAGGTTTTGGGCTGTTGGTTTTGGTGTATGTCTCCAGATTATTGTTTTGAGTCTCCTTGGGTTTGTTGACAAATATGCTTTTGGGAAAATTGTCCCTCATAGCAAGGATCTTCAAAAGTTCAAATACAAAGATATTAGCTTTCATCTTCTTTAAGTCATCAATCAAGTTATATTCTATTTCAGGAATAAGTGTATCCTTTTGTATGGTTGTTTTGACTCTGTTATCTGTGGGTGTGGAAGTAGAAGTTTGTTGTATTGGTTGTCCTTTACTCCTTGTGTTGTAGGGGTGTTGGACATTAAATACTGTTTCAGGCTCTTCTTCTTCCTCATCCGTAGGAATTTCTGCAAAGAAACTAGTGGTATTAACATGTTGGTCTTCTTCCTCATCTAGAGGTTCAGTCTCTTGATCTTCCTGTAGTTCTTGTTCTGGATGTTGAGGAGAATGATGGGATTATGAAACTAAGGCTTTAAAGATAGAAAAAATCTCCTCAGATTTCAACCCTTCCTCAGGATTGGGTGGGACTTGTTTTTGTTGAGGTTTATAGGGTCTTCTAAATGATTGTCTATTGAACCCCATGTTTGTGTTCTAGTTTTCAGTGTTAGTTCTCTTGAGGTCAACCATCCCATTAGAAATCTGTTGTAGAATTTTCTTCATGTCGCCCATTTTGAAAGGATTTTTATCCTGTGCAGCAGGTTTTGTGGGAACATCAATTTTCTTTTGTGAGGTGGAAGGTTGATCTGCTGAAGTATCTGGGTTGTCCTTCAAACCCAAAATATCTTTCTCAACCTGAATGGCCTCAACAAAGGCCTCTGGCAGGGTTTCTTTGTGTTCCCGTTTAACCCACATATCTATGGGAACCGGTAAACCTTTGACAGAGTATGCAATTAGGATTTATTCCACAGGAAGAACAGTAATAGGGATTCTATTTTTTAGATATGAAAACCTCTTATTAAAATATTTTACTCTTTCTTTACCCTGGATTTTCATAGAAGAGAGATCAATTACCAAGTATTCGAGTGTCTTATCATCTCCAAACTTTTGCATGAATATTTTCTCAAAGTCATCCCATGAAGTGATAGACCTAGCTTCTAAGGCAAAGCACCAAATGGATGATTTCCCTTGGAAGGTATATGGGAATAATCTACAAACTACATCCTCATGGATCACATTTCTAAGCCTGATGGCTTGCATGAATTTCTTTATGTGATCAAGTGCAGGTGACTTTTCATCAGGATTGAACTTAGGCAGCCATTTTTCAGGATTTTTAGGGAGTCTATGTTGATCCCCTAGGATAAAAACGGCATCCTGGTCCAACCATGGTCTATTTTGACCTCTAGCCATTGGTATGTCCTCTAAAGATGAGCTCGAGGATGAATCACTATCTGAGAATTCTTCAGATGAAGAAGATGAAGACAGAGGCGGTGGCCCACCTGTTGTCACTTATGGTTGATATTCTTGTGTTTCCCCAAACAATATGTCAAGGTTAAAATCTGGGAGCAGATTGTGGTGGGGTGAATTACGTTGTTTGGGATTTTGGTCACCTGAATTCTGATTAACATAATTATTGGCTTGAGGACCAATGTTCTGGTGATCTTGAATTGTTGCTAGTCCTATATTACGCTCTTCAGTGATTCTTCGTTTCAACCTAGCAACACTATCATAAGAACATTTAAGAATATGTTCAAGTGTGAGGGATCCCCTTGTGGGTGATACAATAATAATATCGGCCCTCCTAGTTTTCTGCTCTGTGACAGGGATGGCAGGAATAATTTGAGAATTTTGTACTGGTTTTTCTGTTGACGTTGAAGCTTGGGTATGGCTACGTGTAACAACCGGTTCTCTTACTGGAGGAGGTTTGTTTAAGTTCTGTTTAGGCATGTTTGGTACATGGCCCTCCTTCTAGCACCATTTTTTGATTCCTCAGTTGTGTATGTGCTGGAATGGTGTTCAAGGCAAACAATAGGGGATGAAAACCCAGCCAAAGGATTCAGATAATCCTACGCAAGTTCTACCCTATCCTCGAGCTGTTTGGTGTGGTTAACACCCATGGATACAAAGGCCTTCGCTGGCACTTATGTGTGTTAGATCCTAGAAAGGAACTGTCTTCCTGTGAGGAAAGACAAGAGTTTTTCTAATCCTAAGAGTTAGTCTAACTTTGAAAAGAAATCTAATCTAAGTCAGGCCTATTCTAAGAGGAGTGATTTGTTTGTGCATAAGATAACTTGATCTAAAAATTACTAAATCTTTTCACCAATTTAACAGACATACAAAACTGGATCTTGACTTAGTAGCTCAAGATACAATCAGTTAAAGACATTCAACCAATAATAGCTTAAGAATTAAGTACATACAAGCTCATCCTGTATCTGGAATGTTAATTGACAAATTAACATGAACTCAATGTTTTATGTGAATCATTTGCAGAAATAGATAAAATGTTTTAGATAAAGACATTCATATAAAACATCAATTACAGTGATCATAAGTTGAGAGAAATCTAAACTATATATCAATGCAAGTTATTGATTACAGATAATAAACAGTATTAGTGAATGTGTTGAAGCAAAATCACAATCCATCAAAGACATTTAACAAATTATAATAGAAGAGATAGCTGAAGAAAACTGACTGTGTATTCAGGCTTGCAAAACATTACATAGTCTGCAACAACAGAGCATCTCCAGTCTCTTATGGCAATTATGTTCCTTTGCCATCCATCCCTTGCTATGAGATCTAAAACCCTTTAAATAATAATTACAAAGTAATAATTCAGGATCAAATCTCCCACAGAGCAGGGATAATCAAAACTAAATTATTCTAAAAATGGCCATGAAAAGGTTGCCCCTTGGCCTAAAACATCTAACAATCCTTATACATATGAATAATAAACCAATTCGGATCCCAAACTGGGCATCATACAGTTTTTAGAAAGATTATTCCACATAATTTTGAGAACATCCTGTCATAAGTTGAGGAGAATCAAGATAGATCACAAGCTGTTGAAGGTAGTTGGCGAGGAATATATGAAATCTTCCCTAGATTCACAAGGACCATACATATCTTCAAAGACCGAAAAATCAACTAACGGATCATCCTTGAGAGGAATTGCGGGACACACAGGTGGCAAGTTGATGATTAGGTCCCATACAATTGTATTATCTTGATCAGCATAATCTTTATCACCTTTCTTCTGCTTGTTGAAAAGGATTCCATTCATATGTTAATTGAATCTCACCATCTTTCTCTTCACTATATGTGTTGTCATCAGAAACATCATCATCAAATGGTGCAGGAACAGGTTCAAAGTATTCCACTGGATGAGGCTCTTTCTCAACAGAATGTTTGACAGAGATGCCTGAAACTCTCTGCATTTTACTTACAGCATGCAATTGTTAGTAGATATATTGAAATATCAATCCAAAATTTGCATATATCATTGTAAACTAACATATTATTCATAACAACACAGGATTTGACATCAATTGAGTATAACTTAACTGGCATGATTGCACATCTACGATGTGCAGATTGCAATTATCGTTTCTGCGAGCGAAATATCTATCAGTCATGCATGCGATTAACAGTCAAATATCAGAGTTTTAATCATTAAGCAATAATTGGATTCAAAGACTTCATGTCTGATCAAACATAACACAGAGAAAAAACTGGATCACCGCTTGAAAACGACGAACCAAGCACCAAAAATCAAAATTTAAATCATTTTGCCAGATGTAATCATGGTTGTCGGATCATTGTATATCAACGGTCGGGATATGGGATGCGGAATGCCAAGTGCAGGCACTTGTTATTCAAAAATATGTGTACCGTTCCGCAATCCGCAATCCGCAAATTGCAGGTTGCGGGTTGCGGAACATAAACACAATGCGTGGTGAAAGTACTTCCCACATCCCGCAATTTGTGGGTTGCGGGAAGTATAAACTACTTTTATTAAAAGGGTCTTTCCGCATCCTGCAATCCGCAATTTGCGGAAAGAAAACTTACGTGCAATTTTCTAAAAAACCTCTTCCCGCATCCCGCAATCCACAAATTGCGGGTTGCGAGTTGCGGAAGGAAAAACTTCAAATGCAAACCAAAGAGTTTGCAATCCGCAATTTGCAATTGCGGGTTGCAGGTTGCAGGATGATCGAAATTTTTTAACTTCAATCTTATTTCCGCAATTCATAAGACACACTTAAAATGCATAATTTAAAGAAGGAAAATTTACTAACTTAATTACATCAAATCAAAGGCAGGAAAATGAATGACAAACGGGCTGAACAACCCCAAAATTGATTAAGTTACGCTTTGATATGAAATTGGGGCTCCCATATTTTGGATAAAACGTGGGATCTATTGTACCTACAATAGGGCCACACAAAAGAACTCGGCCTTTGTTGTTTGCTAGAGAAGGTTCATCTAGATGTGATCGTGGTACAAAAGCAATGGTGTGTGGCCTAAAATCAAGGGAGGTCTTTGTGAAGCTCTTAGTGGATTGGGAGATGTTCTCAATTGATGCTAATGGTCAACCGAGGGTGATTCTTTCAACTTTGAACCCCTATAAGAGGACTAAATTTGCTCCCTTCCTGTCTTCTGCAAAGATTTTGTTGAAAGGGAACTCAATGGATTTGACTCAGAATATTAAGTTGGTTAATTGCTATGGACCTTACTCAAACAAGAAGCTTTTTGGTATGAAGTTATGGAGGAAAAAGTTTGGGGTCAGGAAAATTTGATCATCGGAGGGGATTTGAATTTCTCTGCTTCTGCAAGGGAAAAATGGATAGATCGTCCTTGTCTTGACTCTTTGGTGGATTATTTTAACCAGAGTTTTCATGTTGTTGAGTTATTGTATGTGGTTCCTGTTTCTTTTCTACCAAAATGGAGAAATGATCATTCTGGTTTAGATGGTATAGCTAAACAACGTGATAGGTTCTATATCTATAAAAAATTGGCGCTGATTGTTGGTCGCTTATAGACCTTGGGTAGTTAATATAGGTATATATGATCATATGCCTGTAGTTCTTCAACTGGAAGGAAGAAATGAGAAGCCTCTCTATCCTTTTAAATATAAGCACATTTGGAACAAAGACCAGGAGTTTGTATCTTTATCAAAGATTAGTGGGCGACTATGGGCCAGTGGGAGGACGCATTAACAATGCAATTGTTGGTTACTAAGCTAAAAAATGTGAAATTGACAATTATTAGTTGGGGGAAATGGAAGAAAAAAGCATTTAAGGAATAACTACTAAAGCTTGAAGGGGATATTGATGATCTTTATCTCAATAATTATTCAAGTGTTCATTCAGTGGAGGAAAAATCAGGGGTGATCTCCTTGGAAGAGAGGAGATAAATTTTTTTTAAATTGATGAAGAATCATGGAGGCTTAAGAGTAGGGTTGTGTGGATTGCACAAGGAGACCACAACACTAAGTTCTTCCATAGGTTTTCAGAGCACTTGAGGAATATAAACTCCATCTAGGATATTACCGACGAGGATGAGAGTGGTATTTATGATCAAAGGATCATAGAGGAAGTTGTTGTCTCTCATTTTAAAAATCTATTCAAGAATCCTGGGGATATCTCCATTGTTGATCAACTAAATGTACTTCAGAATTATCCTCGTTTCTTCTTAGAAGAGGAAGGGATCTGCATTTCCGATCTAGGGTCTTTGGGGGAAGTTAAAAATATTCTATCTAGCTTTGCAAATTCGAAAATCCCTGGTCCAAATGGGTGGACCATAGAACTTTTCCTGTAGTTTTTTGATATTGTGGGACCGGATTTGTTGGTCACTGTAGAGGAGTCCAAGTTAAAAGGAAAGGTGATCAGTGCTATGAATGTTACATTTATTGCACTAATATGGAAGAGCTCGAAGCCTCGATGTTATCTAAGTTCATTTCTACAGAGTGATTTGGTTTTTTAGAGAATAAGTAGATTATGGATGCAGTTGGAGTGGCTCAGGAGTGCCTCCATAGTATAAAGAAAAAAAATTAAAGCCTTTGATCCTGAAATTGGATTTACTTAAGGCATATGATCGGGTCAGCTGGTAATTCCTTCGTCTGGTGTTGCTTCAGATCAATGTCAACATGGAAGCCACAAATTGGATTATGGGATGCATGTGTTCAACAAATTTCATTGTCCTTATTAATGGGTCTCCTATTGGTTTCTTTCAAAGTTATAGAGGACTCCAGTAAGGATTCCCCTTTTCTCCTCTTTTATTTTTATTAATTGCGGAAGCCCTTTGCATGTTGATTGATAAAGCTAAGATTGAAAGTAAATTGGAAAAGGTTGAATTTTAGCTATTCTTAGAATCACTCATCTTTTATTTTTAGATGATGTTCTATTGTTTGGTAAAGTATCTCAGGATGAATGGCAGGTTTATAACGATATGTTGGATTTGTTTTGTGCTACTACTGGAATGGTCACTAGTGAATTGAAGTCTTGTTTCTTGGAAAATGGTGTAGACCAGGATTCTCTAGTTAAAGTTGGTTCTTTTTCCTTTGAAACTAAATCTCTAGATGTAGGTATGAAGTACCTTGCATAGTTCTTAAAGCCTAACAATTATGTTGTTGTTTATTGGTTGTGTCGTTTGGCTAATTTAGAAAAAAAATAGCAATTGGAGCTACATGTGGCTTTCATTGGGGGGAAGGTTAATTATTTTTAAGGATGTGCATGAGAACTTACCTATTTATTGGTTATTTTTATCCAAAATCCCGAAGCCAATCTTGGATAAGATTAGAAAAAGAATCTTCGGCTTCTTATGGATTGATAACAAGTAGCGGGAAGGCATTCATTTAATAATATGGGATAGACTATCCAGGCCTAAAAAGCTTGACAGATGGAGGATAAAAATGTTCATTATTTCATCCAAGCATTAGCGGCAAAAAACCTTTATAGGGGTTTGTTTTCATCTAGGATGTGGAGTGTGTTCGTCAAGAAAAAGTACATCAAGCACTATTCGTTGATTGATTGGATCAAATCATCAAACAAGAAGGTTATAGGTGCCTCTGATTTCTAGATTTGTTTGATTAATTCGTCCCATGTTTTGGGTGAAAGGATGTCTTGGAAGTTGAGGAATGGAAACAATATTAGATTGGGGAAGACCCATATGTAGGGGGTGATGGTTTTTATCAGTTGTTTGCAAGACTTGTTTCTCATATCAGGTCAAGAGTACTGTTTCATCTAACTCAGGTGAAATCTGTTGAGTTTGAAGGTTTGGGAGAACATAACTGGTTTCAAGTGGATGAATTTGGGCTTCAAAGGCCTTTTATTAAGAAATGGGAAAATTTATGGTTGGGATTGCAAAGATGTGGCATTCATCTTAATGAAGAGGAGGATCAGCTAGTTTGGTCTTGGAATGTGAAGAATGGGTCGGTAAGTGCCAAACTTGCCTATGAAGATATTATCAATTCTAATCATATTGTGGAGCTTAAATGGTGGTATTCTTCTTTGTGGAAATGGAACATTATTATAAGAATTAAACTTTTCTATTGGTTGGATTTAGAACTGAGGATTTTACCTTGGGATAATTGGATCAAAAGAATTGGGTAAGGACCTAGTATTTGTACCCTTTGTAAAAAAGAAGTAGAGTCCATAGATCATCTCTTGATACATTGTTCTCTTACTCAATAGGTTTGACAATTGGTCAAGATTAAATTTAATATTGTACAATAATGGAACCAACTGACTTTGAAAGATTGTGTTCAGAACTGGGTTCAAGGTAATTTTAGTTGGAAGGAAGTGCCTGCTTATATTTATTGGGAAGTCTGGAAGCAAATAAATGGTGCTTTATTCGAAGGGATCATTACATATGTGATGGAAGTTAGTGTTAGATCTATTGAAGGATACCTAGAGAGCCATAAGGATAGTGAGGGAGGTTAGTTATATTTAGATAATATGGTTAGATTGGATAGCGTCCCTTCTTTCATAAGTGAATTTTCCAGTTGGATATTTTGATAGGGATTCTCCGGAGGATGGTTTAAAGTGTGGTGCTGGTGTTTTCTTAAAACAAGATAAGTCCTTTGATATTAACCTCAAGTTTAATATTGGTAGGGGGGATAATACTAAAGGGGAGCTTCTTTCTCTTTGGGGGATCTTATTTTTTGCTCACTTCCTACATATTCCTTGTCTTCAAGTTGTAGGGGACTCCAAAATAGTGATCATATGGGCCCTTCAAAAAATCCGGTTGTAGGTGGTCTCCTTAGAAGGATGGAAGCAGAAGGCCAGAGGTCTACAGGGACATTTTTAGGAGGTTACTTTCTAGCATATTTTTAGGGAGTTTAATAAAAATGCAGATGTTCTTTCAAAATAGTCATTGGGGATGCCTAAAGGGAATATCATTTTTGAGTTGTTAAAAGACTCGTAGATATGCTCTTGCAGCTTGATTCCTATTTATTGATGCACAATAAGTGGTAGTCGTGATTTATGAGTTATAGTTTGGGGGAGGGTTAGTTTGGGGGAGGGTTTATAGTTTTTGTATTGATGAAGGGTTAGATGGATTGTTGTTTTCGATTTGGTTTCTTCCCTATAATAGAGTTTGGTCAATGGATTATATAGTTATTTGAGTTTTTTTGGTTTTAGATGGATTGGAGGAAGCAAGGCTTGTTTATGCATTTTTGTAATGTCACTATACAAAATTTTTATACTTAATTCAAGTATAGTTCTTTTTTCTATTGAAAAAAAATTAGACTTAAATCATAAGAATATAATAGAGATGACTAGGAGGCAGGGTTGGAATTTGTATTCATCTTTGCCTGTCATACTTTTTTTTTTTACGTTTTTGATTCCTATACTCACCGTCAAAGAACGTGTTGTCCAAAATTTTGGCCTTCAAGAATAAAGTTTCGATGAGAAATTAACCCTTCTATAATGAAGTTATAATTAAAAAATTACCCTTCCATAATGAAGTTTTAAATTTAAAACTACTCTGCCAAAACACAAATCCATCCGGCCTCAGCTCGAGACTGGTTTTTATCCCCCATCCAACAAAAGATTTAGTCTTTAAATCTCTATTCCCCTATTTTTTCAAAACAAAAAAGGTTGAGATTTCATTACCCATTAGTAACAAAATATCCTTATTGCTGCTATAATTATCTTATAAGTCTGTAATTTTTGTAATTAAGGGAAGGGATGGCTTGTCATTACTTCTTGAATACCCATTAATATGCCCATACAAAAGGGAGGGGAAAATTTTTTTTATCCCTCTATCCATATGACCTTATACTAAAGAGCTATTTTATATATGTCATTAAAGCCCAAAGTGTCCTTAGAATTTTTAATTGCTCATTTCTATTTTTTTGTTTCAATATCCATGACTTACTACCTCTGTCAAATGCACCAATCGCATGAGAAGGGTAGAGCCAATTTATTGAAGTAGAATAGGTGAATGGACGATAATAATGCCGAGCAACGAATGCCAATAAGTATGAAGTGTAGGGAGCCCCTCCTTCTGCAGTACCTCATCAAAACCCTGGAATCCTTGCAAGTATACCATCCCTCTTTGTTAATGCGGTTTTTTCTCAGAATCGGTACCCAACTCTTTGCAATTCCAAGTCCTACAACGAAAATTTAAATATCTACATCCAGTACCCAAAACCCTTAAATCTGGAAAACTATTGGAATCCTTGAATCGTCAAATTAAAAGAAATTTACCACTAAAACCCTAACAATTGGTTCTAGGTTTTGTACTATTTATTCAGCCTATTTGATCGATGGGCCATTAAGGTTAAGGTTCTTTAACGTTGAAACATGATTATGGTCTTGATCAATGCATTAAGCAAACCTTTGGTAGCCTCATTGGAGTACATTCCCGCCGGACTTAGTGCTTGAGGTGACTCCATGGCAATTTTAACAATTACCATGTGAGGTGAGCCTACTGCTGATTCAAAATTATGCTATCAAATGCATTGCCAATTTTGAAGTTTGGAAAGGTTAGGAATCGAACCCCAGGACCTCCACCTAGCTACTAGCCTTCTTACTAGTTCAATTGTATAAATCTCTAGGAGAAGGGTAATTATGAGGTAAGTATAAGAGACATTTGAGTATGTCTGGTTATCAAGGTTATTGTATTTTAAATAACAATAAATCTTTTTTTCTTTTTGTTTTATGTGAACATGAATAAAGCAGTTGCCTCAACAGAAACGTCAAGGTTACCCAAGTCCCATAGGGCCATATCTTAAGAAGCATGTTGGTAGTCACACACCTCGATTATCATGGCATTAAATGGAAATATGGAAAAAGAGAAGACAAACCATGAATTTATGTATTAAACTACTGAGATATAGGTCGAAGACTTACCCGCAGAGAACAGAGCTTGGTCGGAGATGCAGCTTGTAGGTTGCAAGTCGATGGTAGTGACAGACTGTAGTGTTCCTGAATCTTATAGCTTGCATGTCTGGACTCGGTGCCAGCCTTCTAGGTGGTACAGGGCTGAGGGAACTGGAAGTATGGAAGGCGACACCACCACAACGTTTCTCTTTGAGTTTGAGGTCCCCTGCCCCCTATGGCTCCCAGTCCATTCCCAAATTCCAATTTACGAATACCATGGTCCAAAATCCATTGTAGTCTCCAGAGAAGGTGGTAGAAGGAGTTAATTCCTTCATTAACTCCTGGGTTGGAGTGGCACTGGCTGTTGTCCACGTGACTCCATGAGTGCAGTTCAATGTTCAACATATAGAATTTGGACACCATAGCCACCTAAATGTACTACGGAGTGGTATACCCTAGATCTCCTAGCTTCCAAGCTTTCAGCTCGACGAACCAAGTGAAACTAATGACATCTTACCAAAATTGTTAGACGTCAAAAAAATGTTTGCATTGCTTAATTGGTTGTTTAGGTAGATGGTTTCATTAAAAAATTACCTGTATTTGATGGACAAAATGCCCTGGGACGGGCAAAATGCCTCTCAAATTCCAACCCTGCTAGGAGGTGACTTATAAAGTTGTTGTAAGCTTTGGTACGGAAAATGTGTGTAATAATTATTATGTCCGTGACATAATGGATCGATTTTCCACCTATTTGTTCAGCCTCCAAATTCATTTTTTAATTTGCAAGGTGAAAACTTTGGTTTTGAATTTTTTAATTAATCTATATTTTAATTATTAAAAATTTCATTAGTTAAAACTAAGTGATGTCATCCTTGGTATCTAGAGTGTGGATTTCATCTTCCATCTGTCCCCAATGCTGTCAAGTTTGTTCAGTGTTTGTACATAGATTTGTTGTCCTGATTGTCAGCGAAATGTTAGGTAGAGGTGTTATCACTATACAGTATTCTACAACCTAGTCTAGACATGATTCCTTTACGAACCTGCATAGATATGTCTTGATTGTCAACGAAATGTTAGGTAGAGGTGTTATCACTGTACTGTCAGGCTGTGGAGGGTGGGAATTACGTTTATTGTGCCTCCCCAATTGACAACAATCCACAAACATTCCTTCAAAAAGCCCAGGACTTATCCACACAACTCATAACTAATGCTTCCACAAAGAATGGTTATGCCATTGGATCCATTGATGGCTCCTTATATGGTCTCGCTCAGTGTTGGCCCTCCCTTACCGATAATAATTGCCAAGCATGTTTGACTAAAGCTCAGAATCAATTACTCACCTGTCCTCCCAAGCATGAAGCTTGAGGTCTCGAGGCGGGCTGTTTTTTTGTGCTACTCGACTTACTCGTTTTTCACAGATAACTAGACTTCATGTATGAGTAGTTTATAGATTTTATGCAACTATTTTCTGTTTGATTCTCATATAACATGTATTTTGATTGCCTTGTTTTCGTTTTAAATGCAGCATCGCCAAATTTAACATCTTCGTCGAGGCAACCGCCATCGAAAGTCATGCCTATATTGTTAGGAAGGATTGGCGAAGTAGCTCTGGTTGTGGTGATTGCATACTTGATACTCCTCTGTGGACGTATTAGACATCGAAAGAACAATGATCCAACAAGTGATTATATATCCTTTCATTATGATAAAATTGTTTATATGATGCTGTGAGCATATGAGAATCAAACAACATGTTTGGCAAAGGAGGATTCTGTGAAGTTTATAAGATATAATAGTAAACGTGGATGTCTCAACAGAATTGAACTCGGGAAGATGGAATGAAATCCATCTAACCCCACCAACCGGACCACGTATGCTTGAGTTACTAGTTATTCATGAATAATCTATAGTTATTTTTTATATTCGTTTTTTTATAATTATTTATTTTGAATTTGGAACAACTGTCATGAAATCAATCTTGATAGTACACTTGTCTCATTCTTGTACAATCTATGAAAAGCATATGCTCTAGTTCACCCCAAATTCCATATCATTGTAATAAAATAAATTTAAAAAAAAATCCACTATATTATGAAGCATGTATTATGAAGCATGCTAATTGAAAAAAAAAAAAAAAAATTCACTGTATTTTGAAGCATGCCACTAATACTTGGGAAGTAGAACTTACACTTTTTATATTAGTTATACACATAACCAGGTCTTTTTTTAAGGTTAAATGAGAGATTCAATTTTCAAAGGTTGTATTATTAAGTGGAGTCGTTAAGTAGATAAGTAATGCATGAACTTAAATATAAAACACTTGAACTTGAACCTAAACTCAATAGATTGGAGATTGGAGGAAAGAAGCTTTTCCTATCCATTTACAAGACTAAAACAAAGTCAATTTACAAGACTAAAACAAAGTCAATTATTCAACTTTGCTCAATTACACATAGACTTGATATGCTTCACTTAAACAAATGGATACACAAATATATATCAAAACCCCTTGGTTATAAGTAAGATAATGACTTGACTTGATATGCTTCACTTAAACAAATGGATACACAAATATATATCAAAACCCCTTGGTTATAAGTAAGATAATGACTTGATTATGTGGAGGAGACGATTCATTGTTTATGTATGCTTTTGATAACTGATGTATATTTGGGTTTTCAAATTATTGTTATTATTTTATGTAATATTAAAATTAAAAATAAAAATAGAAATTTATTGTTTATTCGATAAAGCACATGTTTAAATGAAGAGTGGCTCGTTCCTATCCTTTCAGATAGCTCTGTATTTGACACTTAAGAAAAACCTCATGTATAATATTATTTAGCTTAGTTTCAAATATGGAGTTGCTTGAACACGCAGATTGCATGTGGCCCCTTAGAGTTGATCGTGGTTTGCGATTTAAACTTTGATCCGCACAGAGTCCACATTATTGCAGCCTTCTATATTATCGAATTGTGTCTAAATTTTCCTTTTTGTTTCTATTTTGAGTGCCCTTTCGAATGTTACGCTACTCTTTACAAAAATCATAAATTGTAAGCTAATTTAAGGACACTCCGTTGTCCTTGGCATATGCCATATGGTATTCTTAATCAGTTGAAAAAAAATCCGATGAGAAAAGAGTATTTAACCATGCTGTAAGGTTAATAATTAAAACTAAGAAAACTATATTTAATATTCTTGGTTAACTAAACGACTATTGGAACAATAATATTTGAGCTTGGATACACATTATGGGTTGACTTTCTGCAATAGATTTTCCCATAACTTGTCAAATTGTACCCTATCAAATCCCATTTCGTGAATGCATTTATAAACATTTATTTAATTACTTATGAAATATTTCAACATAAATGCATAGATACAAAAATTTATTAGATCACAACATGAAAATCTAGACAAAATATAAAAAAATGCATTATAGATTATCAACAATGATCTCAAGGCTATAATTGAAATACTTTATTAGAAAAATGTTTCTTTTGTATTTCGCTTCAATCATTCATTACCCTAGATACATTAAGTATCTCCAACCCACGTACATATTAAACATCACTAAACAAAGAAATTGAGCATCTCCAACCATGTACAACAATGTTCAACACCTCCAGCCACATAGAGCAATGATCTAACTCACCACGCCCATCAACATACAACAACCAAAGCTTTGTACAATTTGTCAACTCGTGTATCCTCTTCACCTTCACATATTCACTTACTTGCAACTCCTTCAAAGATACCAATGTTTTCATACTTGACAACTCTTTTAACTCAGAGCACCCATTAACATACAAAAACTGAAGCTTTGTACAATGCACCAACCCCTCTATCCTCTTTTGCTTCACACATTCACCTACCCACAACTCTTCCAAAGATGTCAATGTTTCCATACTCGATAGCTCTTTTAACTCAACACCCCAAAACACATAGCGCCCCAAGCCTTGTACAATACTCCAACCCTTGTATCATCTTCAACTTCACACATCTACCTACCTGCAGTGTTTGCAAAGGTACCAATGTTCTAGAATTTATGTTGCTATTGTATAGAAGCCATCGCACTATTTCCATGGCTACAAATTCTTCTCATAGCATTTGCATTCAAGCTAATGCATTTTCCATACAATGAGCACACTAACATTAGTTTTGTGTTCTTAAATGCTTTATTCCCAAAAAAATCTCGTGTTCTTTCCCTTCTCGCTTTCCATCATTACTTTTCCAGACAATGTGAGGTTTCTTCCCCCACCCCACCATCCCACCTGCATTGTCCTTCTGCTCATGCTCTAGCTCGTTTCATCCTTCTCTCATCACGGACATTGCCACTTGTGGCTCTTGTTTTCATATAAATTTTAGAGAGGTATGAAGAGGTATTTTATGTGCTAGAAATAATTTTATGGTGCATAGATTTTAGTATTTAATTTAATGAGGAACATTGTTGTAAGGTACCTGAAAGGGTATTCTATATTATTTAAAGAATTTTTTGGTACACTAACAATCATATTGACATTGTAACTAATATACCATTATAAAATTTAGAAAGAAAAAAATATTAATCAATAAAAAAACTCAATTCTTTATAAAATTTTAATATAAATATTTATTTATTTTCTAAAATAATTTTTTTTGTTGATGGACCACTTTAAATATAAGAAGCATTCTTAAATCCTAATTGTTGCGATGAGTTAAAATGTTTGGAAGGCCAGTATTGTAACACATATTTTTGAATTGTGATTTAATGTGGGTATACTAACGATATTCTATGAGGAAGTGATTTTCATCTTCAACCCTCTTTGTCTCACAAAGATGACAAATTCTTTCATCCCATGCCATTTTAGGAATTATCCAGCACCGTGTTTCACTATGGAATTCATGAGAGTTTGATTTATTTTAGCAATGTTGATTTTATTCATTATCGCACAACATCTTCTCCTTAAATTTAGATGTAATAATATTTTTAATATTATCACTATTATGTAGGGTGATCTCTTCCTTAACTCCCCAATGATTTAGCCAAGCCTTGGTATCTTTATGTCAACCTTGCTTAAGTCATAGGTGGTTTTGACTAGATTATGAAGCAATCTTAGGAAGCCTCTTGTTTCCCACGTTGTTTATCGTGTTATTGTACATTAGGTACTTAGTCATAGTCATGATCTCAATTAGGGAGACTCACTTCTATTGGGAGGATAGGATAGGGTGTATTGCCATTAATTTTGAGATTATATACTATAAAACACTTTTGAATGGCTATATCCTTCTCCATGACTCTCTACAGATGTTACAACACCAAACTTCACAACCATATATGATAAGAGTAGTGACAAGAGTTTCAAATAGGAGTTTCTTCCTATCCCAAAGCCATGGTCTATTGTTTTACATTTTTTTTCAAGTTCATAAAAAGATTTGCATCCTCTATTAATTCTTTGCTCAATGCTATAGTTCCAGTTAAACTTATGATGAAGAGATTAATTCCAAGATATTTATATGAAATCATTCCTCCAAATTATTATTATTATACATAAAATTATCATAAATAAAATTAATATTTCCTCCAAATTATTATTATCATACATCAAATTATCATAAATGAAATTAACAGTATAATGTAATGTTAATAAATTTTAAAAATTAAAATATATATAAAAAGAAAAAAGAGAAAAAGATTGATAATAATAAAATAAATTAAAAGAGAAAAAGATTGATAATAATAAAATAATTTACATTAGGCATACATCTTTGTTAACCAAATATAAAATTTGATTGTGATATATTTATATTACCTTCCAATGTGAGTTCATAAAAATTCATATTGTGATTTTTAAGTTCATAAAACTTAATAAATTGTTAATTATTATTTTTTCCTTGACCAAATAGCCATTCCATTCGACAACCACTAGTTAGACTCAATTGACATAAATTATCAATTTATTACAATAAAATATTCATAATTGTTTTTTTATGATTTAATGTAATAAAACTAAATAATCAAAAACCATTTTCAATATAAATGCAAATACAAAGTAACATGAAAATGTAAATTATAAATTATAATTAATATTAGTAATTTTAGTATAAATTTTCTATTACATATTACCAATTATATAACTAATTAAAGTTACAAGAAAAAATATTTATCAGCATTTTTATTGAAGCAATTTAATGGGAAGAATTTTGAGGAATCTATTTCCTCTCAATTTTTTTTTATCATTTTAGTTTTTTTTCCCACGAAAAAAAGCATACTACTGCTATTCAATTAATCTGAATCAAGTAGTACAAGATGTTCATCCAACAGATATTACAATACTTTTTCAGAAAGACTCTGTAGAAAAGTTCTTTCTATCCCAAATAAAACTACACAAAATTATACAAAATGGACAGATATCCATGGATCTTCAACTATCAAACTTAGCTCCTCAAATAACTTAGTAGAGAAAATATAGAGAACCGGAATCCACCACCACTTCTTCGCATACATCCTCCCATAATAAGATTCCTTCATCTCCATCAATCGCCAACTTTGATAACTTGTCAGCCTGTGAGTTAAACTCACGGTAAATATGATCCAGCAAATAAGAAGAGAAAGAACTAAGATCACGCTGAATGCGATTGCACCAATAGACAAGATTGAGAACCTTTAGATCAAACTCCCCACGAGCCCACTTAATAGTGACTCTAGAATCACCAAAGATTTTTACCTTGTTCAATCCAAAACAAATTGCAACCTTGACAACACACCAGAGAGCTAATAACTCTGCTTTCATATTAGTTCCAAATCCACCATGCATACGAAGAGTGAAAAAATGATCGGAGTTAAGAAAGATAACCCCACCAATACCACATTTTCCAGAAGTTGCAGCCCCATCAAAGAATAGAACAGGGTCATCAACGGTGAAATGAAACCTTCCAATGGTCCTTTCCGCAGGTTTATCATCCTCCTTCTGAAATTTAAGAAAGTGACTAAAAGCCTCACAAAAAACAGATTCAGCATTTGGAACAGAATTATCAAAGATGGCTCTATTCCTTGCTCGCCATATCGCCCAACATATAAAGACTGGCAAAGTAATATGTGTTTTACCAACCTTCACCCATTCAAACAAACATTTCTCCACATTAATCCCAACCCACTTATGAGGTAAAGCCATGTTCTTGGAAAACTTATCCCACATTGTCGAAGTAAAAGCACAGTCCATAAAAATATGATTAACTATTTCAGACTCCATCCTACAGAAAACACATTGACTTGGCCCAATCCATCCCATTAAAGTCAAATTGTCCCACGTTTTCAATCTATTCATTAAAACAAACCAAATAAAACATTGTAGCTTCAACGGGAGATACCACTGCCAAATCAGTTTATACCACCAGTGTGATGGAAATAAACATCTCTGCTTAATAATGTAATCATATGCAGTGGATGCCATGATGATACCTATGGACACATTGCCAACCCATCTGATTTCATCCTCCTCGTCCATACATCAAATACCCGCAGCGTTAAGAGATCAAATGTATAGATCCCATTCCAATGCAACCTGCCGAGGTAATTGCAAATCTGACGCACCCAGCCAATAACCCTGCTCTTAATTTTTCACAACAGTATTAAGGGTGACAAATCCCTTCCCCCTCATCAATTGTAGCAGCTCCTGTGATAATGACATATGTTCCTTTAAGCCAGCGATCGGATCTACCCCCACCGCCACTTCTGCACCATTTCCAACCTTCCAGCAGAGACCATCCGCTATCCAGCAATAAACCTTCATGAACCCATTCCAAATGGGAGAAACTCCCCTTAAAATTTTCTTCGACTTCCTCAACCAGTGGGAGACTTTAGTTTTTATCATTTTAGTTATTTCAAAGTTGTTTCACCGAGCCTTTTTTACATTTTTATAAGTATTCTCATTGAGGCATTTTCACCACATGCTTATGAAACCTTGGAGTCCTAATCCTCTCTCTATATATGGTATTTTATTGTAAGGATTACATTTGAATGTTTTATTTAAGGTTAAACATTATAATATATTTTATCAAGTTGATATTGAAATATGTTTTTTTAGGGGACTCGATATTTTCATGGTATAACTTTGAAACCTTAATAAATAAGCTTGGCATAATCGCATGAACAAGTTCCTTTTCCCAATTTTGGTTATAATTTATTTCATTTCTATTTCTTGATTCAAATATGAATAATTCACCACATTTTATCTAAAGTTACCAAGGAGAAAGCTAGCAAAGTAACCCTTATAGAGAGTCTTTGCAAATATATAGAATCATTGGAGAAATGTAGAGAAGAAATAAATTCAAACTTCAAACAATTAGGTAATGATTTATAATAAGTTTGCATCCTTTGATTCTTGGAAAAAAAATTTACATCCTTTGAAGACAATATTCATAAACAAATAGACAACAAAATAGTAGGGTTGGAGAATAAATTGCAAAAAATGGATATTCGATTACAAGAAATGGAAAAGAAAAGCAAAGAAATGAAATAATTAATCCAAGGAAAGTTTGATAATCTAGAAGATTTTAACATGAAGAACAAGATTAAAGGGCTAGAAGAAAATCTAAATAATAATTTGGCCCTAAATAGGTTTGAATATAAATTGGATATCAAACCCATCAAAGAGGACAATAATAAGCTTATAGAGTTAGACCATGAGCATAGCAAAAAAGACTTGAACCTGTTTATTTTTCTTTTGAAAGAGGAGAAAGAAGAAGACAAGGTAGCAGTAGTCAAGGAGTAACTACAAAAGAAACTACAAATTAAAACAATTTGTCTCATAGAAGCAAAGAGGCTAGGCCAAATAATTGAGAATAAAGATATGTTAATTTGTATTAAGGTAAGCATTAATGACCACAAATATGGTATACTCAGTAAAACACCAAGTCTAAAAAGGTCAATAATATTTACAAATGAAGACCTCATTTCAAAATATCAAGTTGAATTAAGGAAGTGCAAAAGGTAGAAGAAGCTAGGAATGAAGGAAAATGAGCAATAATTATGAATAGAAAAACGATTATAAGGAAGAGAGACCAAAAATATAATAATTAATAAAAAAATTGGGACACTCTGGATCCTCTCTTGGAATTGTTGGGACTTTCCATGGAGCAAAGGTTCAATGTTAAGTTGGACATTGAGTGAAATTGATACTATATATTGGTTCTTGAAACTTGGGAACATGAAGAATCTAAGGTCCTTAACATACAAGGCTTTGTGTTGTGGTCAGTATGGAACAAGAGATCCCATCACAGAGGGATTGGAAGCATATATTGTTACATAAAGAATAACATTTTTCCTAATATTAGGATTCACAAGAAAGATATTTTCAATCAATACACGTGGATGGAGATTTCATATATTAATGCTAAGAAGATTTATATATCATATGTTATTTTGCACCTATTACTTCTACCTTTCATAAGAAAAACAATCTATATAAAAATTTTCCTTACAATGGCTTAAAACAATATATTTATAGTCTAAGAAATGAAGGAAACATCCTCTTGCTTGGAGACATTAATGCTAGAACAACAACTAAACAAGTTATTACCTTAAGCAATGATTCCAACCCTAATCCTACATGGTTAAGAGATGACCTTGTTTTAGTGATCATATATAAGTCAAACTCTAAAGGTTTGGTTGAGAATTTATTCATTACCTAGTTGCTCAAGCTCTATAGTTCTCAAGATCTAATAATTTGCAATGGTTTAATGAAGTGGAAAAAATCCAATTGAATGAATTGTATTCATGGGCTTGGTTGCAATGTCATATATTATGTGATATCTGGTATCCCCATATACAACCAAATAGTAATTTTGACATCTTAAAGGAGCATGAGCCTAACTTTGAACATAGACCTTTAACCCCAAATCTAAACTTGTCATGCATAAATTCCCGTAGAATAGAAACTTGATAACCAAAAGAACTTGATCTTCGAAAAAAATAAAGCTGATTGTTTTTAAAGGATTTAATAATGATAAAATATCTTATCAAATATAGATGATATTGAATACCTATATCATAATTTTACCACAACCTTCTCTACTTCCATAATTAACAAGTTATCCATTGAGGTTTCATGTAAAAAGAAAAATATAATGACTACATGATAAAGAGTGTAAGATTACTAGGAAATCCATTAGGGATATTTCTAACACGTACTTAAAATACAACAAGATAAATAAGTAAAAAACATAATTAAAATGAAAAAATCTATCATATAAACATAAAGAAAGGGAATCTTTTGCACCTATCTAAGGTAGATCCTAAGAAATTCTGGAGGAGAATTATAACTTTTAAAACTAAAAAAAAGAATATGATTTTCTTGAGGAACTATAAATACTACCTTAAAAATATTTATGAATCCCCTGATGTCGTGGACAACATTCAAACCCTTTCTACAAAGAAATTAGTTTTTTCTTTAGAAGACATATTTTGGGGTTAAGAAGCCAACAAAAGGGAAATCTAAGGGCATTCAAGGCTACCAATCAAAACCTTAAAAATCAGAGGGTCCTCATCCAAATACTTTAAAGATCTTGTTGGTCAATGGTGGCAGGAATTGGTCCCGCCTACAGGAACTGGAATTTACCAATTTCAGCAGAAGTTAAAAGCTCTCAAATCCAAGATCCGTACCTGGAATAGGGAAGACTTTGGGAATATATTTCAGGATAAGCAAAAACTGATAGAGGATATTGAGCATATCCACAGGAAGGGAATGGATGAAGGATGCGATGAAGATATGAAGGAGTAGGAGATTAACTTGCTGAACCAGCTAGAAAATAAGGAAAGACAAGAGGAGTTCTTTTGGAAGCAGGAATCGAGGAACCAATGGCTTCAAGAAGGAGAGAATAATACATTTTTTTTAATAACACTGTTATCCAAAACCGACACAGGTCGAATATCTTTAAACTCCAGAAATTGGATGGAAGTCAGGTGGAATCTAGAAGAGAAATTGAGGAAGAATTGGTTCGCCACTTTGAGGATATCTTAACGGAAGACCGCTAAGACAGAACCCAAGAAATAGCCAGGATCACCAGACTCATCTCAAAGTTGATTACCAATCTCTATGCAGGAGGTTAAGGAAGCTATGAACCACATGGCCTTGGGGAAAGCTCCCGAACCTGACGGTTTTACAACAAATTTCTTCCACTTCTCCTGGGATTTGATTAAGCAGGAGGTTTTGGAAATTGTAGAGGAATCGCGTAGAAATCGTGGGGTCTTAAAATCCTTTAATTCTACCTTCCTAAACCTAATCCTTAAAGAGGAAGGAGCTGAATCTCCTAGTAAGTTCATACCTATCTCCCTCTGCAATGTCATTTACAAGCTCATCACTAAAGTGATGGCGAATAGGCTAAAACCTCTCCTTCTAGGTTTGTTTAGCCTAGAACAATTAGGGTTCATTGAAGGAAGGAAAATCTTGGATGGGATTATTTTGGTTCAAGAAAATATCCACTCCTTGAATATTACTAAGAAACCAGGTATGTTGGTCAAATTGGACATAGCTAAAGCATATGATAAACTTAGTTGGCAATTTCTGCGAAGTATTCTGGTTGCCTTCGGTTTGGATGGGAATGGGTTGAGTGGGTAATGAATCTGGTATCTACTCCCTTCTTCTCTATTCTGCCGAATGGAACGCCATACAAGATTTTACAGTCTTCCAGGGGCATCAGACAAGGGGACCCTCTGTCACTCTTTCTTTTCATTCTTGTAGCTGAAGGTCTTAGCAAACTCCTCCAACACCAATCTGCAGTTGGTGAGATTCGGGGTCTAAATATCCATGAAGGAATGGATAAACAAACACATCAATAATTTGTAGATGATACGATGTTAATGGGGAACCCTTCAGTCCCAGAAGCCCTAGCCTTTAAGAAAAGTTTAAAGCTTTTTGCAAAGGCTTTTGGGCTTACTTTTAATACTGACAAATCACAGGTGTTTTTCTTCAACACATCAAGTATCGCACTGTGAAATATTCTCGGGATCTTGGGATTTTCCACAGGATCTCTTTGATGCAAGGCCCCTCAGAGACTTGCCTTAATTCCTAAGAAATAAACTCTATTTCAGTCCATAGCTATTACCAAAATGCTATAGTAACTAAATGGCACTCATCTTCTTTCTTTAGAACTCGATTCCCTTTCTCACTTGATCAACCCAAAATGTTACTCATGCACTTCTGCAAAATGCAGTTCATAGAACCTCACGAATCTCTTCAACCGTGGATTTTCTCAAAAATCTGCTCGAGAATCATACAATAGACCCCACTCTGCATAAAACCCAGATTGCAGAATCTTTGAATTCGTCTTCGTTTGTCCATAAACTAGGCTACAAGTTCAGTGACGGTTTTACTCCACGCAATCTTTCCATAGCTTCTTAAATCCATTCCACCATCAATTCTCCTCAAGAATTTCTGCCCAAATCTCCACATGCAGGCATCTTCCTTCTACAGGTTCTCTCTCCCATTCTACAGGGCTATTCACACAAAACCCCAATTCATATATAATGAATTCTATAGTATGCACAAATTCATAGATGTTGAAACTCTACAGATTTCACACACAGATGCTAGAATTCGCAATATGTATATTATTGACACACAGAAATGAAGAATCTCTCTACGCAGCCAACACACAATGATTTCAATATAAATATCTATTGTAGGTTAAAATCATCAATTCCATACATTCAAATACAAAGAGTAACACACAAGTTAAACATAAAACTCTGTTTCTTTTTCATTGATTCAAAAGTTTGTGAAATCCATCAGATCTTGCTACTCTACTGTTGTACATGGTCCATCCCCCAGCTCTTCTCCTCCATCGATCTCTTGAACCCTAACCTCCTCTTATATGGCTTGGCTCTTCCTCTCCCTGACCCTTTCTCTCCCAAGAGTTACAAAATTCTGTCTTTTTTTTTTCTCTAATTGCCATTAGCCAGATTCTCTCTAACAGACACTTGCCCAAATTTAAGAATTTATTTCTAAGTTTAGCCAACTAACTCCTAAAATTTGTAACAACTTAACTATATGACTTAGTCTCCTCGCAGGGAGCTATAATTAGCCATTTATTTCCTATTTAACTCTATAACTAGCAACACATCATTATCTACATAATTAATCATTCAACAAAATATTCAAATAAGTTTTCCCTTGGTTTTCAGGTGTCCTTAGTTCAACTTCGAACCACAACATGTGACAAAAAGATCACATTGTTGGCTTTGCCCTAATTCCCCTGCATCAGACTCCCAAAGTAAGAAAATTATGACCTCCAGGTCATATGCATTCAATGCCTAATCACCTGGCTTCCAAACCTTGTACTGCAACTCTCCACTGCCTTCCCTTCCATCACATTTCAGTTCTAGTCTCAACTTGCAAGGCTTCCACACCTTAGGTTGCAATTTGCTATTGCATTCACCCAACACTTCTTCTTCAGTTAATGAATTGAAACAATTCATCTCTTCCTTCTTCATATTGCACATTCTCTCGAAATGCCTTGGAATAACTATCCACAACTCATCAAGTTCTCCATCCAACTTCACACTTTCACTTTTAAGCTGTTAATTGCCTTCTACCACCCTTACATCCTTAATGTCCTTGGGAACATCTCCCTCTGTAACATCTATTTGTTGTTCCTGAACTTCAAGTTTACTTCCAAGAAGTAACTTCAACTCTTTGACTAGGATATCATATTCATTCTTCCCTTCCTTTGTACCAGCAAACATTCTATAAGTTTGAAAACTAGTATTTATCCTCATCTCAACAAGCCCCTTCAGCTAATATTTCAGCAACTTAACTTCCCTGAGATATCTTCCACATTTTGTATCATCATGCCAATCATAGCATTTTGTTTCTATACTACTTTCACTTTCTACCTCAACAATATTGTATTGCTTGAGATCAACCACCTTCTCTGCTTCATTTACTAATTCAAGTTTAAAAGCATACTTCACAATTCCATTTTCTTCACTATCCCTCAAGAAAATTTTATGTTCATTTTCACCATACTACAACAACATAACTTCAACTTCATTATAAGACATCTGACCCTCAATTCTCTCCACTTTAACTTGATTTTCAAAATCAATTTCATGTTTTGCATTTACTTCATATTTCCATGAATCTACACACTGATTTGTATCACAATTACACAAATCTTCAGGCACAAATTCTTCACTGTGTTTGCTCGAGAACTCAAATTTCTTGACTGCTTCTTTTCCAGATTTGTCATTGATGACAACTTTGTCTTTCTTATTCAGCTCTAATTTTACAGTCTGAATACTCATTCTCTGGTTTGCTAGTCTATTCTCCAAGAGACTTAGCTCATGCCACAAATCTGTCATCTCATTTGAAACTTCTTCCCAAATCTCTACACTTTCTTTATCATTCTTTTCCTCTGTATTTATTGTCAACCAGCCTTCTTTATCTTGACTGTCTTCAAGGTTAACATCCTTCAGAAATTGATGATCACCCACAAAGTCTTCAGTAGCAACATTCAGTAGTTTCTCTTCTTTAATTTCATCCTTCAATGACTGTCCCATATTTACAAAGTCTTCCACATAGTATTCAGTAACTGTTCCTTTTCCTTTCTCACAAGATTATAAAAATCTTCTTCCTGATCTTGAAAAGCCTGAGCTTTGCTTTTCTCATCTCCTATGACAACATGAGATAGTTTTCATGCTTCAACATTCCCTTCATTCACACACAAAACATCAATTTCAAAATCATGTGATTCTAAGATCTCTCTAGATGGTCTCAGCATCAATTCTTTCAGCTGACTTCCATTGTCAAAACACATCATTAAGTTCTTCTTGAATTGTATATCCACTTCATCAGTTTTCCAAAGGAAAATTTCTAATTCATGTTCACATGAATAGACTTCTTTTTGCATTATCTTTCCTTGCTCCAGCTCATCCTTCTTGAGCTCTCTATCCTTCCTCAAGACTAATGACTGTAGTCTTTGCCTCTGCTGCAATGTAAACCACTGCACTCTCTTTCTCTTCATCACCCATCCATAAGGTTCATCTTCATTGCTTTCCTGAATCAGTCTCTCTAGTTTACTGAGTCTTTCTCTGATATCAACAAGCTCTTTATCACTACCCTTCTGACTTGTAATATGCATGTCCTTCAGTTGAACATTCTTCTTCACCTTATTGTAATCTTTCTCTATATTCCTCGTATGAACATGAGTAGTCATATGTATTCCTATATTCATGACAACATCAAGAAATTGTCTTTTATTACCCATCCCTGAGCAATATTCATGGCCACAACCAACCATCTTCTTCTTTACTTGTGTGACAGTTCCAAGTGACTATTCAACATATTTCGAATTTGTAAAACCTACATACATACACCAATTATTAGTTTCAAAATTATAAGGCTTCAAGGCCTCTATTGTGGTCTCATACATCAGTTCTTCTAACTGGTTTTCATCCTTCCAAGGATCCATGTCTTCATCTTCATCACTACTCTCATCAACAGCAGATCCTTGTTCAGGTTCACATAGATAAACCTCTTCCTCAGCACACATTCTTTGCCACAACTCAGCCTCTCTGAGTTCTTCTTCCAACTGAACTCTTGTATCATACTTAAGTCTCCTTTGTAATTGAATCCACTTGATTATTTTCCTCTGAAGAACCCAGCCATACCTTTGGTCCTCCATATTCCTCTGTACAAACTCTTCCATTACTTCCAGCTGCACTTTTATTTTAGCCAACTTCCTATCAACATTTTCCTGACTTGATCTTCTATGGCCCTTATCTAAACCTTCACTATGATTATCAGCAACCACAATATTCTTTCCCTCATGAACTTCCCTTTGTTCATCATTGACTACAACCAATCCATCACTACAAGCTGACTCCATCAACTTGTCTGTAGATACCACACCAAGTCTTCCCATGCTTGGCCTTCTACTGGCATATCTGCTGGTTTCTCTTTTTTTTATTGTGACTCCTCCTTGAACCTCTAAGATAGCCATCAATGGTCATCTCTTCTTTCCTCTGTGGACTCATCCTATTCCACCTTGTGGGTTGCAAACAACCTCTTCTACTTTTGAAACAAGTACAACACATATTCCCTGTCCCAAGTCATCTCTTGGTGACTCTGCTTCTTCTTGGCTCTTCACACAGAACCTTCCCTTAAGCACTCCTGCTCTTCAGCTTTCAAAGTTGATAGATTGTTGCTTTACACCTACTCACCTTCCTTGGAGAACTACAGTTAGTCTCCCTTCTCCAGCAATACACTTTGTTGCCTTAGTTCATTCACAATCTTCTTTTGCTTTCACCTGCAAGCAATTTATCTCTTCATATGAAATCCAATGAATATTGAAATCCTTGACTCTTACCAGTATCTACTTCAGCCAAAACACTGCTGCAACTTCACCAATCCTGCTAGCTGAAATTCCTGAATCTTTTCCCCTTCTTTAAGAGCTTTGCTTGCTCTTCTCCTTCACATCCTCTAGGTTATGATTCACTCTCATACTTTTCCCTTCATCTATTTCCTGCCAATAACACATGCATATTATCTTATACAATCAAATGACAAGACATAATCACTTACCAAACTTCCTCAACCTTGCCTGGCTAAAACCCTTCTTGCTGTCTACAATTTCTTCTCTGTTGTGAATTCTTCACAAGCCACTGTCCACAAATATCTCTTGCAGAGTCCTCCTTTGTTCTTCCTAAAGAACCTTTTCCTGCTCTGATACCAAAATTGATGCAGGGGCCCTCAAAGACCTGCCTTAATTCCTGAGAAATAACCTCTATTTCAGTCCATAGCTATTACCAAAACGCTACATTAACTAAATGGCACTCATCTTCTTTCTTTAGAACTCGATTCCCTTTCTCACTTGATCAACCCAAAACATTATTCACGCACTTATGCAAAATGCAGTGCAAAGAACCTCACAAATCTCTTCAACCGTGGCTTTCCTCGAAAATCCGCTCTAGAGTCATACAATAGACCCCACTCTGCACAAAACCCAGATCACGGAATCTCTGAATTCGTCTTCGTTTGTCCAGAAACTGGGCTACAAGTTCAGTGACGGTTTTACTCCATGCAATCTTTCCATAGCTTCTTAAATCCATTCCACCATCAATTCTCCTCAAGAGTCTCTGTCCAAATCTCCACATGCAGGCATCTTCCTTCTACAGGTTCTCTCTCACGTTCTATAGGGCTATTCACCCAAAACCCCAATTCATATATAATGAATTCTATAATATGCACAAATTCATAGATGCTGAAACTCTACACATTTCACACACATATGCTAGAATTCACAGTATGTATATTATTGACACACAGAAATGAAGAATCTCTCTACATAGCCAACACACAATGATTTCAATATAAAGATCTATTGCAGGTTAAAATCATCAATTCCATACATTCAAATACAAAGAGTAACACATAGGTTAAACATAAAACTCTGTTTCTTTTTCATTGATTCAAAAGTTTGTGAAATGCATCAGATCTTGCTACTCTACTGTTGTACATGGTCCATCCCCCAGCTCTTCTCCTCCATCGATCTCTTGAACCCTAACCTCCTCTTCTATGTCCTGGCTCTTCCTCTCCCTGACCCTTTCTCTCCCGAGAGTTACAAAATTCTGTCTTTTTTTTTTCTCGAATTGCCATTAGCTGGATTCTCTCTAACAGACACTTGCCCAAATTTAAGAATTTCTTTCTAAGTTTAGCCAACTAACTCCTAAAATTTGTAACAGCTTAACTAGATGGCTTAGTCTTCTCGTAGGGAGCTATAATTATCCATTTATTTCCTATTTAACTCTATAACTAACAACACATCATTATCTACATAATTAATCATTCAACAAAATATTCAAATAAGTTTTCCCTTGGTTTTCAGGTGTCCTTAGTTCAACTTCGAACCACAACATGTGACAAAATGATCACATTGTTGGATTTGCCCCGATGCCCCTGCATCACTCTTCCTTCTAAGTATCTGGGATCTCCACTCTCTGAAGGTACTATCAAAAAGATATCATGGCAAGACCTCCTAGACAAACTTCGAAGAAAGCTCGCTGGTTGGACTCTCTGGCCCCTAAACCTTCCCAGTCGGCTAACTCTGGTTAAATCGGTTCTTCAGGCAATGTTGATCTACCTCTTCTCTATTATTTCTGTGCCAAAGTAAATCATCTAGGAAATTAGGGGAATCCGGAGAAATTTCCTGTGGGGCGGTAGGGAAAAGAAAACCAAATTTGCCCTGATTAGTTGGGATAAAATCTGTCGCCCAAAGGAAAAAGGTGGTTTAGGCCTCAGAGACCTGGAGGTGGTTATTGAAATTCAAGGATCCAAAATTTCGTGGAGGTGGTACAACTATAAGATTGAACCTTGGGCAAAGATTTGACATGTGAAATATGCAAGAGACAGACCATTGGACCAGCTGATCAGATATAATGAGGAGTCGGTGGGATCCCACATTTGGATGAAATCCTAGTCGGGTCGCAAGATCATTCACGATCATAGTTTTTGGGAAATTTGTGATGGAAAACTAGCAAATTTTTGGGATGATTCCTGGAATCAACTGCCAAAATTAGGTGATGACCCTAGATGGAAGAATATTAGAGCCAGAGGGTTGGAAGAAGGTAAATTCAATGTTAGCCATTACTGGGAAGACCCATCACAGAATGGACACAGGAAATGGCTGGGTCATCATTGGTGGGGAGATTTGACTAGCGCAGAAGATCTCCAATCCTTCGAGATTATCCTCCAGGAAAGATTCATCCACATTAAAATAGGTCCTGATAAGTTGAGGTGGGGATACAGGAAGAAAGGCACTTTCAGTATCAAGGAAGCCGATGACATATGAAATAGCAGGGAGGAAGGGGATGAAGCAACCTGGAAGAATATATGGGACATGAATCCTTGGCCTAAAACGATTGTCTTTTGTTGGTTGGGGACTTGGAGAAAGGTTTTAACAGAAAAAAACCTGAGGAAGAGGGGGGTTCACGGCCCATCCCATTGCCCCTTATGCCTCAACAATGAAGAAACCTTGGGGCATCTTCTTGATGAATGCCCCTTTTCTGCTTCTTTATGGGATAGGGGGGGCATGATCTTCAGAAGAAGTGATCGAATTAGAGGCCAACCAGACCAGTCTCTTCGGGAATGGAATGTTCAGGTCTTCAAGAACCCGATCCTTGGAATGTTATGGAAGATGTTCCCAGGGATGACTCTCTGGAATTTATGGAAGGAAAGAAACAATCTCATATTCAGGGATAAGAGAAATAGTTAAGAGGATATCTGGAGGAACTTGGTCAACAACCTTCAAGAGACGATAAGAAGCATGCAATGGGGAGAAACTAACAAGGACCTCTCAGAGGAAGAAGCATGCATAGCTGTAGGATGGGGTCTGGGAAGGAGAGACTTGGATGGGCTTCGCAGGAAAGACAAGATTTGTAAGCCTTCTAGCCCGAATCTATGGTTTCCTCCTACGAGGAATGAGTTTAAAATAAACTTTGATGGAGCCTCTAAGGGAAACCCAGGAGCTGTGGGGTATGGTGGAGTTTGCATAACTGCTAGTGGGATCATCCTGAAAGTTTACTTTGGATTTCTTGGCAATGATACTAATAACTCTGCTGAACTTGAAGGCCTCATCCAGGGTCTCCGGATGGCTATCAGGGAAGGCTGGTTTCCGGTGAGTTTGGAGGGTAACTCCAAAATTATTATCCAAATGGAAAAGAAACTTTCCAATGGTCAATCCACAAAACATATCACTACTAGTTGGTGGTTGTTAAGCTGGTTAGAAATTCTCAGGCACCTAGTGACAACTCATAATTCAATTTCCTTTAGCCACGTCAGGAGGGAGGCGAACAAAGTAGCGGATCTCTTTGCCAACCTTGGAATTAAAGCAGGCGGGGCCCTGACCATAGGTCATATGAACGAATTTGCGAATGAAAATTGGGCACCCAATGTAACATACCCCTTTGCTGAAACATTTTATGTTTGAAGAAAACATTATCTTAACTTTTATTATAAAGTTTTATATTTTTCCAAGTGGCCAAGGATGACTGTAATTGCACAATATTATTATCTAATAAAATAAAATAGGAGACACTCACCCAAAGAGACTGTTGAAAGAGTGTTTACTGACCCACTAGGTGGAATGAAATCTGGGGTAGAAGGAAATGGACAAATGGCAGCATCAGGAACTCAGTAACTAGCTATTGTTATGGGACAACTCCCTTGAATTGTGGTCAAAGTTCACTGAAAGATGGGACTGGAGCTTGAGGCTCATTTATTTGGAAACCGACCACTAAAGACCTAGGCATCTTTATAAGCCATCGAATTTAAGCAGAGGATCACACTTTTTCTGACGAGAAAATTTACCTTGTGGTTCTGCTGTATGCACACAAGAGATTCGATGAAGGGAAGCTATGTTTTGAGTTGTAGTGTAAGTCTGTTTCACTTCTGTTGAATGCAGAGTTACTGCTAAGTGCAGAGAGTTATTTTGAGGTGTATTGCAAGTCTCCATTGATTATTGGAAGTACAACCTGAGTGCCTTGCTTCTACATAGAGTCTTCTACCTAGTGGTTCAGTAAACAGGCTCGGGGGTCCTAAGGAGCAAGTGATATTGGTTGCTTCTTCTGGAGAAGGTTGGGAGGAACAGGTCTCTTTGGGTGTTTGTCCACCCTATCTACATTTGTAGGTTCTACTTGTTATTTCTACTTGTTATTTCATTTCCTTAGTAGTTATAATTTATTTTCTGTAACTATTAATTTAAGATTTATTGGTTAAATGTTGATAGCTATCACCATGCAGAAGTGAATGTTTGAATTTCTGATCTAATTATGATTCTGTAAATTGTTGAATAAGTTAAATGAAAAGATAGAATAAATTTCTTCCCTGTATTTTTCCACGCACTGTCTTTGTGCCGTACTCTAGTACAGGGAAGGGTGTTTAAAGATAGATAAATGATATGCAGTAAGTAGAATGATTAAATAAACCAACTCTCTTATGTTTTTCCTGTAATTTTCCTTATCTGTTATGTTCTTCCTGTAATGTTCTTTATATGTTTACATTTGAAATTAAAATTATCTTATATGTTCTCAGTCATAGGAAAACATAGCAACTTTCATATTATCTAGACTTTAGAACACCTTTACAATATAACAATAAAAATAGATGAGCTCAAACAGTCCCTTGTCTTTCTACATAAAACCCTAAGTATAGTTTAGGGTAACCTTTTTTTATTTCGAAGAGCAATAAAATTATAAATTATAATATTATTTTTCAGTACAAGAATCCTTTTAAGACTTTCAGTTTTCTGCATTTCCGTATCAATTTATATGGCTACCATACAACATAAATAAACTAATTATGTCTTTTTTTTATTATAAATACAAAACAACTCTAAATTTTGGACGACTGTCCCAAAATTCCAAATAGCATACATTACTAGGTTAAACATTGCATCAACCATTTAGACTTTCCAAACGAAGCTCAAATTCATGAAGACCTTTCTATTGCAGTATACAAAATATTTCTTGGATCTGAAACCCTCAACATTTATACAGTTTAGTAAAACAAATTAACACTAGTATGGTCAGGGTTTGACAACCCTTAACCGAATCCTTTAACCTTAAAGAGTACATAAAACGTTTCGATAGGGTTTCGAACCAAGGCCTTTGGCCTCTTATAACATAGGCTAGCATCATAGTTAAATACAGAATCTACTTTCGACCAAGGGCTCAAGGCCTTTAACATTTTAAAAATAGATGAACATTAGCAAAAATAAACCTAAGGTATTAACCCAATTTTTAACAAAACAAAGTTAAAGCATACGAGACTAGGACTCGACTTCACAAAACCTTTTGAACTTATCCTTTTACATACACCAATACACAGTTTGAATATACAAAACTAAGCATTCGGCTCTCGGCCTTTAAAACTCAACATCTATTAAACATTCAGGACTAGGTTGTCACCTGTATCTTTGTATAAACAAAAATTGTTTAAAAAACCGCAAGCTACAAAGAGCACTGCTCTTAGGCTCATTTCACATAAATAGTATTAAGTTAAAAATTTACCAAAACCTTTTTCATTCATCAAAATAACCGAGGGTTGAACCCTTTCGTTTAGTTGCTACATTTATTAAACAACTTGTTGCACAGTAAAACACTGTAGAATCAACATGAAGGTAGGTCGAGGAATCAATCCTCCCTACGTTAGCCTCGTAGCTTACAAAACTTTACAACGGCAGGGTATTCCACAACTAAACCATGAAGACCAAGCTTCGGCTAAAAACCAAATAAGGACCAGCAGTTGACAATTTGACACCTACAAGAAACCATCGAGGCTTACCAGGCTTCGTAAATCTTCCAACCCTGGCATTGTAACTTTCAACAGCCAAACCGAGAAGCACCTGCCACAGAACACACAATGTGGTTAAAAACTTGGAAGATGAAGTTTAAAAAAAAAACTCATACTATTATACATCATCTAAACTTCTTAGGATAGCATTCATAAGAACTAAACTTACATTAAAATAACCATGGCTCGAAAACGAATGCCCCTGCAATCTGGCGAGTTCTAGAGTCACGCAACCTACTAAACAAGTGCAAAAATCCTCACTTATGGCTCGGCTCTTAACACCTTAGCAAGTGACAGTATTATTCCACAGGTCGCGGTTTCAAATCTTGGGAGGTGCTCTAAAAAAACATAAATGAAACCCTAAAGACCCGTAGGCCTGTTGGCCTCTCTACCACACCACTCCAAAAAAATGAATGCAAAAGGTTATGCCATCGAACTGGTAAGCCCGAGAGCAGTTAGGGTTAGCAACATAACCAAGAAGACCACGTGAAGTCTACCATGTTGGATGCCATTAGGCATTCCACTAAGGAACCCTTTATTGCACTTTATGAACACAGCTACCACAAGTACAAATAACTGTCAGCATAACCATGCAACACGATAGTGGATCGATCTCCTATATAGTTAAAACATTGCATTATTAATCTAATAAAATCACCAAAAGACCCAAAGTCAAAACATTATCATATAATTCATCCAAAGGGTTACACCATTGTTTAATAACCAAGGTAAGACCTCGACCATAGACATGGGAGGTTTAGGAACTTAGGACAATATAGTTATATGTTACTATCCTTGCAAAAGTAATAACTAAGGTGTTACGTAGAACCTATGAGAAATCAAACCCTTGTGTATTGTATAAAGACCAAAAGCACATATCGCAACCATAGTATAAATCTATTGTTGCAATACTCTAATGGATATATTATCAATGGTATAAACTATAGGAGTAATGTAAATAGCAATAGTTATAACTATAGATACTATTACAATATTCTAAGCATTAAAATAGCCATCACATAAATTAGTAGAAGAGTGCATAGTTTGCTACTATAGACTTATGTCAAAGTCTCTATAATAACATCACATTATGGGTTAGACATATAATGCATAGGATCAAAGAATAGACATAAGATTTCAATTAAAACATTTGAGCTTAGGATATGATTCCTACCAACCTAGACTTTTAATACATGTTGCAATTTCCTAAGCATAGGATTTTAAATACATGAACATAAAATCTGATACTCAACATTTCACAAATGCTTGGGTATTAAAAATAACTAAGAATAGAGTGCAATGACTATGAAGCCATATAAACCATTATTTACAGAGTATAGTTGAAGAAACAACCAATTTAGATCTCACCCTCAAATGTTTCAAGTATTCTATTCTCTTTTTAAACTTGAAAAGCTAATTGATGATAAATAGGATTTTCGTATTCACTTTCGAAACACTTTTTCTCTTACCTGTAATCTGCAACAGAACGTTCAAATGCTTTATCTAAATATCTAAGTAAGCCTCGGGGTGCCCATAGGACCCCTTCATCATCAATAAGAAAAACAAATAGTTAGCACACATAAACCATAGCAAGTAAATCTATGAAGCATCGACATCAAATTTGAGTAATCATAAGTAATCTAGGATGCACGATTGAGGTAAGAAAACATCCAATAGCATCCTAATGTAGACATAAATATATTTCACGCACATCATAAAACAATACACATACATGATCAATATAACATTTTATTTCAGCATGACGTTTAAATGAACATATAAACATTTATTTTATTTCCGCACAGCAAGAATAGAAATTAATGCTACGCTGAATTTTTTTTAAATTTTTGTGATTTTCGGGATGTTACACCCAACTGCATCCACCTTGCCAACTTGGATTTCAAAAAGAGTAGACAGGTGGATGACATAGGGTAGGCATCTTAGAATGGTGGACGCTGATGGAGATCGCCTCAGAGGTGTCAGTTCACCTTGAGTAATCATGTGTAGAAGGACAGATTACATTAGCTCGACTATTGATGGTGGTACTAGAGGATACTGGGCCAAGTGTGTGAAGAAAATTAGGCAAGATACGCACCAGTTTCCATATCTAGAAATTTAGTTCTTCTTAATGGTAGTTACTGGGAAGAGTACGGTGATGAGAGCTAGAAGGTACCTTACGGAGGAAAGAGGTTTCCAACCTGTCATTGCAATCATGGTCGCCTTGGCTTTATATCCAAATGAATGTCTGTGCTCTTTCTATCGCTATCTTAGTTCCGCTATTTTTTCCTCCTTGCTCGCGGTTGACGGTTTCCCCTAGGAGGTGGTAAGTGAGTGGTTCACTCTTGTTAGACCTCCAGAGTGTGTGGGGTTCCCCTTGGTTTTCCCCTGGATGGCTCCCAAACGACATCTCAACTTGGACTCTAGTATAACCCTGGATCCCTGCAGACAAAAGGGAAAAGGGAAGATGGTGGACGAGAAGGGTGGCAGTGGGGACCGTGTTACGAGAGCTCAAACCCGAGCCCAAACTGCGACCACCTTCTTTCAGGAGCGCATTAATCCTGTGTTTTGTGATGATATCAAAGCCATCGAAAATCATCTTTGGGAGGAGATACAAACTATCCCAATCGAGGCCATTCGGATGGAGGTTGAAGAGTGGGTGGTTGATCCTAGCACCACTGCTAGAAAATCCTCTTCTTACGACTGGATGATTATGGTCTACTGGGTGATGAAGAACCTCTTGGAGCATGTTACCATGGATGGATCTGTCGAAAGGCAGGGGGACAAAGAACCGGTGAGGGCATGGAAGTACCATAACATTGATAGCCGGCCGATGCACAGTAAAATTGACCTAATTGCTCAAAAGCTGGGAATTAATTTCTATTACCTGGGTATGGAGAATGAGGAGACTATTGGAACTAGCAGAAGGAAGAACCAACGAGCAGACCTGCAATAAGAGGAAGGCGAGAAGAAGAAGCAGGCATACAAATGTATGCCCAAGGACGTGGATGGCACCAGTGCGGAGAACCATTCCAAGGATCTGGTCTAATTTTCAAGGGTTTGATGAGTTCTAGTATAGTTTTTAGTTCTCTTGTCATAGTTAAGCATAGATATTTGGTAGGAGTAGTAATGGTCAATAGCAGAACTGGACTAGGCAATATCTTCTCTTTTTTGGTATCCAGTTCATAACAATTTGATCCTTTTTTTAAATTTATGTAATACTTTGTGATCATGGATGGTGATATTGGACATCTGAAACTCTGAAAGAGCGATATGTATATGGTTTTATGAAGTAATATATAGTCTTTTATTTACAAAAAAAAAATCCCACCTAAATCATAATTAATTGATAATTATGATTTTAAAAACATAACTAAAGTCATTTATTTGGAATTATGACTTAGCCAAAACTTTGGATATTTTTAGGGACTTAGGATTATGAAAGGGTCATAACAAAGGTTTCCCCACCTAAGGCCTTTTAACCCCCTTGCTGACTCTGATGAATACACAAGTCCCCGATCTTTTCAGCGTTCTGCCTCATCCATAGCTAGTTATAATTTTTATTATTAATAATAACAAAATATACATTTGTTATGCCATACAAGCATTTGCATATCAATATTTACACCATACATAGTTCAAGGGTCTCATCCAAGGGTATTACATTCCCCTCCCCCTTAAATTCAACATTGTCCTCGTTGTTCCTTTGTCCAAAACACATGAACAAAATTTTCAAAATGCTGCAAGTGCTCCTCCTGCACTATGTCTTTCAAGATGAACTTTGAAACTTGGATCAGGTCGATCAGACCTCTTCATGTTGTTCTTGCTGCCTTGAACCTTCCAACTCAACATATGGACTGATCACCTCAAAAATTCATTCTTTCATCTACCATCATTCTTGCTATCTTTGCTTGAGCCCTTTTTGAATTTGTAGCCGATTCAAAGCATTTCTTGAAAATCATAGAGAAAAATATAATCAGCTGCTATCTTCAATTTGTGTGATTTTCTTCAATCTTCTTTAGCTTTATAATAGTAGTAGTAAATTTTAGCTGAATACTTTCCACTGCAATCAATTACAATAATTTCATTAAGCCAGTATAGTAAAACAATCAGGCCATCCTATTTTATGAAAGATCGGCTATATTTTCTTTTTTCTCAGAATGATTTCATGCATTTCATGGTTAAATCAGCATATGCATACAAATGAATCCATTCATATTCATTTATTTTTCAAAAATTTAACAAATGAATCGGCTGAGGGAAACCTATCCTTGGCTTGCATAACTTTAATTAAAGGATTCATTTCCTCAATGCAATAGGACAAAAGAAACTCATCCTTGGCTTGCATAGTCTTTAATTAGAAAAACATTCATTGAATGCAACTTGCCAAAGGATAGCCATCCTTGGATTCCATGCTTTAATTATAGAAACATACCTTCAATCAGAGGATACGTTACCTCAATGCAAACTGCCAAAGGATACACGTGCTCAACTTGCATAACCTTTCATCAAAGGATACACATCCTCAATGAAAAATGCCAAAGGATACTCGTCCTTGCCTTGCATAACCTTTCATCAAAGGATACACATCCTCAATGCAAACTTCCCAATGATACTCGTCATTGGATTGCATAATATATTCTTGTTTATCTTTTGCTCTCTTCACTTCTCTTTTTCAATATGCAACAACAACTTACATATTTTGACACCTGTCAACACAATTGGCTAACCAGGCCCATCAGTGTCGTGATATAACTCACAAACATTTGTCATAATATATTATCATGGACTAGAAAACATATTAATAAGTAAAATCTATTTCCCTGACATTGAAATGCTAGGAATGCATCCATTCCCTTCTGATGTGTGCCATGTAGGCTGGTCACTATATCTGAAGAACCATTTAAAAAAAAAAAACACATACAATTAAACTAATGCATATTTTTCCCATGCATTTAATCATGCAAGATTTGCAAACAGGAAAAGAAAACTTCAAAACATCACGAACTGTAACCTTGGTTACTCACGATTAACAACATTAATCAAATAACGGATGCATTTATACATTAAGTTTTCTTTCTGAAAGAAAACAATCATCCCAGAGGTTCAAGGGTTGTAACCTCAGCTTTGATACCAAGTTGTAACACACCCCTTCGGCAAATGCATTTTAAAGTGCATATTAACTATAAAATAAAATAGCGGAAGCATAAAAACTATTGAAAGCCTCAAGGTTGGTTACCTTAGTAAGTTTCGAGAGATGTGTACTCTTTACTCCCTAATATTAGCCTAAGTGGGATAATTACTATAGAATTTATGAAAACTATTGCGAGTTAGATTAATCTAGTTCATTAGTGAGCAGCCATTAAGGCTGCAAGATTGTTGCATGTAGACAAAAATCAAATCAAATCATATTGTAGCGTGGGAAAATAAGTCTCTGTCGTGTGATAGTGCAAGAGAATTACAAACAAATGTGTTGTAGCGTGGGCATAACACAGAAAAGGTGTGTGGGTCAAAAAGAAGAGTACCATGCGGGTAGTGAACTGCTTATCTGCAGCGCGATTGTCAAAGGATTTTTTGCAGGAGTAGTGCGGACGAGAGGCCAGGATCCACGCTACCATGTAAAAATTAAGTGTGGCCAACAAGGGGCCAAATTCTAGAGTTGGAGGTGGCAAACATGATCTCCTACAAATGAAAAGCACCTAGAATTAATCACTCTGCATAAAACAACCTAATTTAAAAGAAATAAACAAAAATAATTGGAGTCTCCATTAGAACAATTGTGGAAAAAAATGCACAAGGATGCATCCCTCCACTTGGTAAGGGACTAAGCCTTGTAGGTTGCAGGAAGGCCTTAGTTCTTGGAGCCCCTTAGGGGGTGAGTGAGTTCTACAAATGATCTTGCAAGTGGGTGTTAGTGGAATTTAAATATAAGAAAGAAAATTAAACAAAATATAACAAAGGAAATGGGGGAAGAATGCAAACTCAAACAACCAAATGTATGCAGAACCACTTTGTATTGCCTAATGGTCAAGCATGTAGAACACCTAGGAGGTGTAGGATTCTAGTGAAGCCAAAAATATCCCTTAGGGAGGTCCTTCTTGTCCAAACTAAATGCTAAGTGGGTGAGAGAACAATGGAGAGAAAATATTTCTCCTTGGAGGAAAGAGGCAAGGGAGCTTTGAAATGCTTTCAAAGGTGGGAAGAGGTCACTGAGCTATGAAGGAGCTTTACCACAAATCCAACAGCATAACTTTGCTCTTTTTTCTCTCTACAAGATGCATGCCAATGGCCTCCTTTTATAGGCCAAGAGGTAGCCAAGAAACAACTAGATCCAAATGTGAATCCATGCACTCCATGAACTAGTTCCAAGGTACACCAAGGGTGTTATTCAATGCCACAAAGTGTGTGAGGATCCAAATTTGGATTGTTGGAGGTGATGGGGTTTTGAAGAGCCTTCATTGTGTTGTGGAAAGTAAGTGCTCCCGCCATTTTGACAGTAGTGTGGCTATCGAAGGAAAATCCACACGAGTATCACTTGGGAACTGAACTGGTAACATGCGTTGTAGCACAGGTTAATAATGGTTCAGTCGTGCGACCTCTTCTTTTGACTATTTTTTGGGAACTTTTGGACTCATGTTGCCTTTTGGATTTGTTGAGGATGTGTTTGGTGAGCTGCATTCTATATGTTGATGACGATTTACTACAAGGATCTCCAAAATGTTACATGTGTGCGAGATTTAGGCATTAACAATACTATTGGGGATGGTTGGGATATAGAATATGGCCTGGGGTTACCTGCAATCTTTCATTTTTCCTAACTTATTATGGGTCTCCTTCTTTGTCATAAGCTACTTGTAGACATGTGATTTTAGGACATTTTATGGCGAAATGGACATTTTCATGGGAAATCTCAAATTTAAAGGGGAGATGTTAGTAGTCAAGCTTCTGAGTATGCGTCCAACCATCCATTAATAGGTTTATTTCCTTTGGAAGACCCTTTTCCAAATAAAACTCAACACAGATCCTCACATAGGAGAACAATAGCGGTTTGAGATCAAATCGATCAATGAAACATCCTAGGATAATTCCAATCGCTACTAGATCCTCATCACTCCAACATTGTAAGGGAAGGTGAAGGAGATGCACCCACATTGGGACCACTAATGAAATTTAGTTCTCTAGGTCAAATGATAAAGCCCATCAGTTAAATACATCCCTCACAACCCCATAAAGTATGGACCAATGCTAAAAAAACCCCATAAAGTATGGACCAATGCTAAAAAACAAGTGTCTATCCTCCTTCTTTTCAAACAAAAATACATAATACCCTCTACCATAGAATCTTTGATACAAAATATCCTTGATGAAAGGTCTTTAGTTCTTGGTCGCCAAAATATCCATCACCCTTGGAGATAGCCATAAGCCTGTGAATTGGCCAATAAGCCCTCATTTCAAGAGAGTCAATGCTTTATGCTTTAAGGCCATGGAAGAAAGCGCTAGTACTTTAGGAATGACTTCGTTTAACAAACCTAAATGACACGTAGGATTTGAAGGACAAAGAGTGAGAAGATGCTAGATCTTGGAATGCCTTAGATTCTAAGTGGATCGAAGTCCCTCTTGGATTCATGGAAGAGCCTCGAATAAGATTGACTAAGGTTCAACACTAACAAAACATGACATGCAATTGTCAGGAATTCAAATACCAATCGTTGATTTATTACAAGAACAAATTATACCAATCGTTGATTTATTACAAGAACAAATTATTGATTATTTTAAAATCAAGCAATCAATAACAAATTTTCAACGTAAATGAAAATGCAAATATAAAGTAATAAAGGTAAAACATAAAACACAATTAATATAATATAAAAAATAGTATAAAATTTGTATTATATAACTAAAATAAGATATAACCCAACAAATTTACCAGATATAAATTATACTATTTATATTCATAATCTAAACTAAAACTAAGGAATTTGTAAATATCCAAAATCATGACAACATAGTTAATGACATAAAATATCATAAAGTTTCACAAATGTAGATAATGATTTTATAATAAATATCATAATTTTGCATCATATACACAATATGTATCAAGCACAACAAAAAACAATAAAGAACAAATTTTTATTTTAAATTTGTACTGTTGTAGATATGATGCTACTATGACAGAAAAACCCTATTAAATGCAACAACATGACATACACTTGTAAAAAAATATCATCCAAGGGTTTAAGGGCCAATGTAACACAATCAATGATACTACAACTCTGTATTGTAGTAATGGAATTAGAGTTAAGATTTTTCTATGCTAAATTTTACTTAGGATTAGGGTTATGAACCCTCTAAAATCTTCTTTAAAGTACACAATGACTAGATCCACATGTGTGACTAGTGAGAGGTGATGTGGCATTCACTTGGTATTGTGGTTGTCAAAGCATATGTCTGAGGTGTTTTTTGGACTGTTGGAAATCTCTTAACAATTATAATAATATCAAGGGGATGCAAAGGATTTCTATGCGCAGTTTTGACCCCAAAAAGGGCTATCTATATCTTACACTAGGAACTAAATTTGTCAATGCCACAAATCAAAAAATTGGGATTTCCCCTTAAGATGGACCTGACAAAGCCATTTCTTTACCTTTCCACCACATAATGCATTACCATAACATATGAGAAATTATCATTAGTAATCTCGTTTGAATAATATGATTTTTACTGATCCTTACTAATGTAAGCACTATATTTTTTACTTAGAAGTCAAAGAGATTTTACCTACCAATTGTAAACCAACAAACCTTGAAGCAATGCAATGTGGGGGCCCATGCCATGGGAAAAGCAAATCGTGTTAGAAAAACTTTAAAATATGAAGCAAGTAGCACAAAAAAACATGGATAGTTCACTTAACAAGCTTTCTGCTCAATTGAAAGAGTTTATAGTTAATGTGGAGGAAATGTTTGTCACGAGTACCATATCTCCTTTCATCATGGAAGAGTATATACAAGATTGAGATACATGGTGCAAATTAGAGGATGATTGTGAGAATTGGTATATGGATAGTTGTAATCTTTGAGATGACAACTATTTCCATATTCTTTTTGGGAATCTTCTCTTCCTTATGAAGAACGACAACAATATGCTTCTTCTACAGTAGAAGACTTCCTCATAGCTCCAACATTTTCGTACTCCTTGGAGGATTCATTTGCTTTGGGGGGTTATTTGGATTCATACGACCCTCCTGGGTATATGTGACACAACAATCAGTAGTTTTTGGATCTTTAGTCTCAGAGATGGGGTGCCAGTTATAGTACATGGACATTAGCCCTAGTTTTTTGGATCACTCCCTTCAACTACGTCACCATGCCCATTAACACTAGTACATGGGACCTAGGATTAAGTTGGAGTACATGGGACCTAGGATTAAGTTAGAGTACATGGGAGCTTGGGTTATAATTGTACTACTTCTCACAAATCATTAGGGACAATGCTTTCCTAAGGAGGGTGAAGTGTTATGACCCTCCCTATAGGTGTAATGGGCCCTAAAGGACCCAATAGAGTAGTAGTGGAGGGCATTCAATGTAGTGGAATAGGTCCAATATGTTGTTATTAATAAATAAGGTCCACTATGTCAAGAAATAAATGTAATGGGGCCTCATTAAAGAAGGTCCCCTAGGTGGTTAGGAGGTGAGTATTGTGATGTGATTCTATAAATAAAGATGGATTCCTCCTTATGAGGGGTGGGGATGAATATGGTATGTTGAGCTTAGCTCATTAGGAGGTATCCCCATCAAAGAAGCAAGTGGACAGGGTTGATTCATCTTGCCAAAATAATCATAAATTTAATATAATAATAAAAGTGAAGGTTTTCTAGTATCTCTTTTGTTATTCTTTGTATGATTTTATTTGCATATTGGGTTTTTCAACATATTCTCCTCATAGAAGAAAGTCTCTACCCCTTTGAAATTACGCCTATGAATAGGTACCTAATGTACAAGAACACGATTAACAACATGGGAGACAAGAGACTTACTAAGATTGCTTCAAAATCCAACCAAAACCACATGCAACTTTAATGAGATTGGCATAAAGTTTCCAAGTATTGGCTAAATAATTGGGTAATTGAGGAAGATGCCACTCTTTTTTTTTTCCAATGAATTTTTTTTTCTTGCTATTCATAAGTGTGAATCAAAGAAACTTACAAAAGACACCTATCTCATAGATAGAGATTACAATCAAAGTATATTGACAATACCATAGTCCAGTAAAAACTACTCCATGTAACGAACAATGATAACAGTACGGCTTACACACAAATTACAATAAGACTAGATCCGTAAAGCATAATGGACCGTTCTGAACCTGAAACAAAAGATCGATACAAAAGACAGACACAACTAAAACCTAATAAAAGATAATGGAGCCTTCTTCTCTATTCTGTGGGCCACCGAAAAGAATATAAGTTATGAGCCCCTCCTTCTGCCGCAAGCCCTTCTTTGATAGAGTATATGCCCTCTGGTTAAATTGTCGAGATATATGTTGGAAATCCAACTTAGAAAATATTCTCATCATAGACTTGATCCTCAGCAACCAGTGACCCAAAGTAGCAACCCTTAAAGATTTTAATCCAGTAGCCCAATCAACAACCGCACAAGAATCTCCATGAACCCGCAGATTAGTAAGTTTGAGGTGCCGAGCAAAAAATAATAGACCACTGAGAACCAATAACTCCGCCCGAGTGTTACTACCCAAACTAGTGTTAAAGCTTAATTCATAAAAATCCGATGGCAAGATAAACAATAAACCTCCAGCACCACAACACCACACTGGGCAGCTCCATCGAAGAAGCCACATGGCCGGCAAACATCAAAGATGATGCACATGAAGTCTCCTCTGCTGAACAGGAACCTCCGATAAAAAGTAGAGTATAATAGATCGAGCACTAGCAAATGTAAGTACGAAATTCTCAAACAGAACCAAGTTACGTAATCTCCAAATGCCCCAAAAGAAAAAAGGGGAAAGGAGAAGTGAGTACGCTGTCTGTTAAACCATACCGACAAGGCCGACTCCAACGAAACATAACTCCACTGAAAATCTATCTCGCAAATGCCCGAAAAATAATACCACAGTTGCCAAGTTAAGTTACATTTCATCAATAAATGTTCCACTGTCTCCCCAGCGTGGTAGCTTAGAGGGCACGCAGATGGTCCCATACCACCTCTGCGGTAAAAAATTTCACCCGTTAAAATTCTATTTGTCAATGACAGCCATATGAAGCACAAGATCTTCATGGGCGCTTTCCATTTCCACAACCGGCTGAACCACCAACTGCCAACCATCGGAGCATGTTCTTGTACAATGGCCGAGTAGGCCAAAGGAGTAGTAATCTCCCCATTGGATTCATGCCAGCACCATATAAGTCTGTCGGATAAATCTGTAAGACGAATTCCACAATGTGAGATAGACTGAAAATAGTGATCCCATTCCTTATCGCCATTACGAATTAATCCAAGGTCACCTGCTGAAAGCCAATAGTTGGATGGAGCAGAAGTCGTCCCATTCTTCGCTTGATTCAAAAAGATAATGCCTAACTGGTGAATTTCAGGCAAAGTAGTACCAGAGAGGAACATATTACAACCAACAATAGGATCAATACCTATCCAAACTTGGTAACCATCACCAACAGACCACGCCAGGTGCTTCAATAATAAAGGGAAAACCAATAAAAGTGCCCTCCAACAAATGGAAACCCCCACCGAGTACTTCCTGTACGAGCGAACCCAATCAATTAATGAAGCACCCTTCAAATATTTGTCCCTCATAATCCTTTCCCAAAATCCAGCATGTGTAAGGGCATGCCACAGACTCTTTAGATGAAGTACTTGAGCAATACAAAAGAGGTTATGAATCCCCCAACCACCCAGAGACCTAGGAAGAGCAATCCGTTCCCATGCCACGAGATGTATACCTTTCTTATTAGAATCAGCAGACCAGAGAAAGTTGTAAATAATAGACCTAATACTGTGGAGAACTGTCTGAGGAACTCGAGCAACTGTAAGCCAGTAGACCGACAGATTGGCTAAGACTGATCGAATAAGAACCAATCGACCTCCCAGTGAGAGTCTACGATTGTACCAGGCCAAAATCTTCTTTTCAAATTGTGGTGCGATTAATAATTCGAGTACAAGAGAACATGAAGATATTATAATGTGGTGATCAACCATAGTCTAGAAGATCAAAAGTATCTATTTGTTTTAACTAGCATAAAGAAGAAAATCAACATTGTTAAAATAAAAACAAACTCTCACAAGCTCTATAGTGAAACACGACATTGGATCAAAACATCATGGGATGAAACAATTTTTCATTTTTGTAACATTAAGAGGGTTGAAGACATAAATCACTTTCCCTTAGAAGATATACATAACTTTCTCTTAGAATGTCTTGCATACACCCACATTAGATCACAATTTCAAAATATTTGTTATAGAAATGATCTTCTTTTTTTCAATCAGAAAAATTGCTATACTTTATTGACAAGTATATGAAAAGTAGTACCGATACAGTAATGATCTTCGTAACTTTTTAAGTCATCATAACTATGGTGATTTAAGAATGCTTGTCTTAAAACTTTTTAAACACCTAACTAAAATTGTAAAGTAAACCAAGTATAAACTCCAAAAACTAATGGAAAAAATTAAATTAAAAAATAAAAAAAAGAAGCCACTAAACTTAGCATGTGGCATTCAATGGAGTGGGTGCAGTGTAACCTAGGAATCTTAGGCCATCAAGAACATGACAAAGTACACGTGGCACAACTAACACCATTCCTCTCATAACATATCGAATAAGACACCTTTGAAGGGCATGGCGTAGTGAAGCACCACTTAGAGGTTCAAAAGTCAATGAAGACCATTTGTTTTTTGGACAAAATCATGAGTGGGGATTACGATTTCGTTAAAGTAATCATAACAATTTGGTCAATATCAACTAAGAAACCTTTATCTGATAAGGGATTATATGTTTTGGTATTCTCTCTTAAAGCTACATTTAATTAGGGATTTATGGTTTAGTAAAATGAAATTCAATATATTAATTTATTAATTTCAATGAGCAATAAAACATATAATTATAAAAAATAAAAAATGTAATATGTAAATAATTTTTTAAAATAAAAATAAAAATTAGTATATTATATATTTGTGTATGAATAAATCATGTTAGTATATTAGTTTTTGAGTAAGATTTAAAACTTTGTTGATTAGTTAAGAACTTATATTTTTTAAAGGTTTAAGATTTAGAAACATCTAGTAAGGATAGAAAGACCTACTAGACATTAGTATGAGTGGAAAATTTTAGAGTAGTTTTTTTTGAATAATAACGATGAATCAAGTAGCATTTATAAAATAGTAACAGGGAATGGTTGTCCTCCTTGCCATTTGTATGATATGTTTTGTCATCTTCTAAAAAGGAAAAAATAACATATATATAATTTGTTTTTAAATTATCATATATAGAACCAAGCATTTCTCTACTTCATTTAACCAAATCTCTTAAAGAAAAAACCAGTTATCTAAAAGTGTTACGATTTCGTCCGGAGAATTTTACGGGAATCTAAGATAGAATTTTTAGAATCTTACGTAACAATATTAATCCTGCATAATTTGGATGCCCAAACAACTTCAAGAAAAAATGCTTATAACTAAAATAAAATGCTTATCTTTTAATGTATTTATATATAAATCAGAATCCAATTATTTATTTTGTTTTTTTCATAAATCGTTTAATTGTATCACAAGGAGTTTGCCAAACATTTTAGGTTTCTAATATATTCATTATTTTTATGGAATCAAAATATATTTATGATTTCAATAAAAGTTTGATCAGAAAAATCAATAACTTATTCCATCATTTTAATGGAATCAAAGTCTATTTACACTTTCAATCAAGTTTAAATCAGAAAAATCAAGCTAACAGAACATAAAGCTTTAGCATACGATGTAAAAAAAGGTTATTCTATTTCCTCTTTAAATGTTTTGTATTGAAATTGAAATTAAAGTTTTCTTATATTTCAGACTTAAATGGTAAACATCTTGACTAGTCGGAATTGGGCAGAGTAATTATTGCCTAAATCACAATTTATAGAAATAACAATTTAGTTTTAAATTGAACATTTAATCTAGATCAAGCAATTTGAATTATTAAAATTATAGAAATAACAATTTCTAGGAAAAATTTTAACTGGTTTTTATTCAAAATTGACTTGAAAAGCAAGGTATTTTGGTTTTATATTTTATCCTACGTAGTGTAGCAGGGCGAATACTATTCAGCCTGCTGTCGATCAACAAACCTTTTAAGATCCAATAATCAACAAACCCACTACATCCACATTAAATAACCAACTGAATTGTGTTCGCGGTATGGCCTAAAATTAAAATCTTATCGAATAAAAAACACACTGTATACCTGTCGAATCAGGGTCAGAGTAGGCCAGACATGAATGCCTTGAGTGGACGCCGTCGTCATTTTATAACGAATAATTTGTATTACCTTGGTTGGTTTCTAGCTTTACCATTTTATAACGAATAATTTGTATTACCTTGGTTGGTTTCTAGCTTTACCTTTTTCGCATGGTGTATCTGTTTTTTTTGTTATTTTGATATACTTTTACTTTTGATTTTTCTAGATACCTAGAAATAAGATACCCTGTCAGTTTCAGGCTTCAGCACGGAGCGGGTCCCTATATATAGCTTCTTAGTGTTGCCTTGGCCTTTACCCTTTTAGTGCGTTCTTACTCATAGCTATTCTCAGCTCGCACGCACAATGAGACACAGTCGAGATGAAATTTTGGAGCCGAAGAAGCGAGAAATAGAGGTGATGATCATTTCGGCTGAAGATCTGCAAGATGTTAAGAGAATCGGTAAAATGAAATGTTACGCGTTGGCATACATTGACCCTGAGCACAAGGCCTCCACCCGTATCGACCAGAACGGGGGAATAAACCCCACCTGGAACGAGAAGCTTGTCCTCGCTGCAGACAATGAGCTCCTTTCCAATGTATGGGCGGCCATCACGGTGGAGATTTACAGCTACAGTCATATCAGGGACAAGCTGGTCGGCACGGCCAGGATCCTCATTTCCGACCTTCTGAAGGGAGGAGATCCTAAGAATCCCTCTGACAATCCCATTCAGTGCATTGCTGTTCAGGTCCGGAGACCCTCCAGTCGGCCTCAGGGCATTCTCAACATGTGGGTTCCTCCCACCGGCAGATTCCTTTTGCACACGTCTTCTCTGTCCTTCAACAGGAAGGAAACCGATGAGGTTAGTCCTCTGGAACAGGATGCCCGCAATGGCGACGGTGGCCAAGAAGTAAAAGAAAAAGAAAAAGAAAAAGAAGAGAAGGAAGTACATCTACACAGCAGCCCCGATTGGTCCAGTGGCAGTGAGGCTTCTTCCCCTCGTTCTCTGCCTCCTCCCCCTCCTTTTCCTCTTCGGGAGATTAGGGTTTCTTCTTCCCCTACCAAACAAGATGAATGAAGTCCACACGTCTGTCTCATATATTCCTGTACTGTATTTATTATTATGTTATATGCATTGTCTGCGTAGTATCTGTATACAGCTCCTCTGAGAGCGTCCTTGCCATTATGTTTCAGAAGTGAGGGTTTCACTGAATAATAACTAAATGCTAGCTTGTATGCACATTTCTATTACTAAATACAGGTCTGTAAACTGTGTTTAATTCTTGTCTATTTCTTGGCTAAGTTTTGAATTTGGGAGATGATGAATTGTTTGTTATCTGATCATCATTAGCTTTCTCTGGCATTGGTAATAATTCAAGTGGGTTTCTACATTATTTTCCTTTCTGTAAGTTGAACTGTTCCCGCTGTTATCTATTTTGGTTGGAGGTCGTTTTTCCTGTCACAGCCGTTGCAGATCGACAGGCAGGCAGAAAAGATCCGTTAAACGAGAAACTTATATATTATTATATTTATTGTTGTTGGACGGAGCGTCAAGAAAAGGTGATGTGGTCTGTGATAGAGTCAGTCACCTGAAATAGCCATACGGGTAGTGGTGTAGCTTAATTTTTCATGTTTCTAGCTTGTTTTTTTTCTAAATTTTTATCACATATATTTTGTCGTGTTCTCTATCTAATTATATTGGTTTTGAGATGTGACGAATCCAAAATGATGTCATATCAGCCACAAAGTTCCAAGTTGTGTAGTTTTAGTGTGCTTTAGTGTATTTTTTATTGGGACCAATGCTTGAACATTGATGTGACTTAAAATGATTTTCCAATTTCAAATATTTATTTTATTTCAAAATGTAGTTTAATTTTTTTTTGTAAATAATTTTGAAAACATGAAAATATTGAAAATTACTTGTACATAAAGTGCTTTTATGAACCACTTATAGTAGAGACTTTTTTCAAGACTGGAGTCAACCAACACCATTCCTATCTCCACTACTGGTCACCCCTCTCCACCACTGGCTCCTCTCCCCTACCCATATTTAAATCATTTTTTGAGAGGTGAACTAATTTTGGATTGATCTCCAAGAAGATAGCTACATTTGAGTTATATCCACACTCCGTGCAGTCATCACTAAGGGAAATTGAATTTGGGCACTTAAACCGCCAAAATTTATAATTACATATTTTGAACGTGATTATCTAATCGCCAATCCTCTACGTTTCACGTGAACAATGTCACCAGTCTTGTCACAATGCTCAAACACATGGATCGCCAATCCTCTGGTGACGTTACAAATTACTGTAAATCATATGCCTTCCCAGCAATAGACCCGGGTTCGAGACCAGACAGACGCAATATCAACGTAAACGTTTCTTTACAGGAGGCGTGCTTGAACTGGAAACGGTATGTTTGCAGAAATTTAAATATCCCTATGGTTAATCGAGCAACGCCGTGAAGGGCATATTTACCATCGCTCTCATAATATACCTTAAACACTCCCAAAAATTATGTTAGGGATGCTATTCTATTGCGCTATTAGTCAGTGACATTCAGGTTGAAAAAAGTGTTGTAAAATGTTTATGATGTTCCGAAACATAGTGCACATTTGTTCTTCATTCACTAGATGGCTCAAACTGGTAAGGATGTTGAATTTTGGTAAAACCATTTTATTATGAAAAACGTTGAGAAAGTTGAAGTTTAATGCCATGAATGTAAGAAAAAAATTGTATAAGTTCTACAAGTTTACTATAAGTTATTCTTGCCAAAGGTTTTTATATTTTTAAGTTATTCTTGCCAAAGGTTTTTATATTTTTGTTGTTGGTAGTAATGAAACAAGTCATTAATTTGTGCTAAGAAAAATTATGTAACTTGAATTTTTTCATTTTGCAGTTTATGAATGGGTTGAATATGGTTCATGTTTACTTTTTTTGGGTCATGAATGATGTTTTTTTTTGTGAAAGATGCATCCTCCATAAGCATTATACAAAGATTTTTTAGAAGATAAAATTGTGGCTTGAATATTGTTTATAATGAAATGTGTGATCCAATGCAAAAGATAACATTTTTAAGTGAAAATTTTTCTAGATGAATATGGGTATATATCTTTAAACAAAACAAAAAAAAGCTTTAAATGAAATAATGGAATTAAAAAATCTCTTACTAAAAATTAATGTGGGGAATTTATTAAGATTTTAGGACTAATAATGGAAGTACATCCACAAACCATGCATTTTAGGATTTTTGCACCAAGTTTAGCATTACTGGTTAGCATACTATATTGTATACCCACAATAGAATGGTTGTGTTGTTGAAAGGAAGAGCAGAACTTTTGTTTATATGATCAAGTGTATTTTCCATGCTAAAGGGTTGGACTTAAGTTTTTGGTCAAGGAAGTAAATTATGCATCATATATCTTAATTCACATTCCTACTAGGATTGTGGTTGTGTTATTGAAAAGAGGAGCATAACGTTTGTTTATATGATCAAGGGCATTTTCCGTGCTAAAGGGTTAGACTTAAATTTTTGGTCAAGGAAGTGGATTATGAATCATATATGTTGTAATGTACCCGACTCCGAAACCAAGGTCACGGCGGGCACATGTAAAACCTAAAGGAAGGCTGAATAGAGGTATGGCACATCGGATTAAGGTTAACCAAAGGCTATGATGGCATACCATCAATCCAATTAAATCAAACATACAACCTTTACAATAATTGATATACTTCAACAACAATTATAAAATTCCCCAAGAGCTCATGCAGATGTAACACCTTGAACGCATGACAATGAAACCATATTTATGAAATTTAATGAACTTGGAACTTAGCATTATTAAAACATTAAATATGACCATATTCAACCCAATAATTCTAACTAATCATATTTACGGAATTCTTTGCAAACAATTACAAACTAGATATTTCTGCCATAAAACTATGCAATTTATGGCACTCTCGTCAATCCAATTTAGGACACTTTTATTAACAATTTTGCATTGCTCATTAGGTCAAATCTGAAACTAAAACTTTTAGTCATTTAATAATGTAAAATGAAAAATACAGAGCTATCATATACAATCATTAATTCATACAAAGAATAGATCTACTATTGCTATAAAAATTACTACCAAATCATGTGGTAAGCATCCAAATCCCTGCAAAACCAATTGTGAGTCCCAAATAAAAATCATAACAACTATATGGGGCATTCTATAGCCACCAAGGGCGCATTATAGAATTTTCATACAACCATACTGTTGTTTCTACAACAACACCCCCCAATTTTTGAAAAAATAGGGGCCCCTCCTTTACTTTTAAGAGAAAGTTCACCTAGAAGTCTAAGGCCATCAAGAGTCTTTTCTTTCTTAATCTTTCTAGAGATAGGTCTTTTCCTTTCTCCCTTTGAGTTTATTTTCACTAATTTTGCTTAAGTAAAACTCAAGTTTCTAGGCCGCAACGACGGAACTGTTAAGATAACTCTTCTGCAACGGCGGAAGATTTGGGCCAACATTACCGAAGAGGCAGGAAAAGAACCAAGCCAAATATCTGTGGAACGAACTCATGAGATTTTTCTGCAATGTCGGAGAAACCCACCTAAATCTACCACCGCAGCGAAAAGAGAAGAATATGTCGAACTTTGGCGGAAGAGCTTTCCCAGTTTCCTCGAAACGGCGGAAGAACTCAAGTAACTGCTCCGCAACGACGGATAAAATGACACTTTTCGGCGGTCACTTCGCTCAAGATTTTAAAACTTGCCCGCAAATGTGGAAGCGCTCACATAACTTTTCCGCAATGATGGAGAAACTCGATTAAGTTTTCTGATTCGCAACTTCGCACCATTCTTCTGCGGATGGACTCTCATAATTCTCCCGCAACGGCGGGCAAACTCATTTTTTCTTTCCGCAACGGTCGGAAAGGTTAAGCAAGTCCTTTCGGTTTTGGCGGTCACACTTAATGCCGAATGTGTCGATTTGACCCATCCGTACGCCTCATTAACCCCGTTTGATTTTCGCATCTACCCTATTAATGGCTCACACGCGTTAAAATCCTTTATATAGGACATAAACCCCATTTAAATTTTTCATTGTTTCCATTGGTTGGAGAGCTCGTTCCCGTTTCCGTTTGAAATTACAAGAACCTACTCCAGGCTCACCGGTTCTGCAGTAATGTCAACATCCACATAACAATCATCTTCTAGTAGGTTAGTATCCTTTTAGACCTCATAAGCGTCAATTGCAGTAGTTCTTTCTCGTTGAGGTAAATGATATATTCATGGTTATGTTTGTTTTATCCTAGCCATTGCAATATTTTCAGTGTGACTACGGTCATAGCTAACCCATGCTCATACCCAACTAAATGCCCTGAAGCCCATTTTCATATGAACATGAAAGCCTCCAAAACCTCAAGCACCCACTGCGTAAACGTTAAGAGAACCCGCGGCATGCCTCTGCCGATCTTGGAATCCACCAGCGTGGTAAAATTGAGACCGACCCTATCTTCCCTTACGCGAAAGATATCGACTTTTCTATGCGGCTATGGAGTTTTACGCCATTTTTGTACTATGAAACATGTTATTATCATGGCAAATTCTCATGCCATAAAATGTAGTATACTCAGAATTACTTTGTTTTTGCAGTTTGTTACTATGGGAATGCATTACTTTTATGTATCATAGTTGTAGTATAGCTCAAAACACCACTTGGCCATTTCCCGAAGGTTTTGTCTAAGCATTTGCGAAATGATTATTTTTTAAAGTAGAAAAGCCGTAGGTAGGTTTGGTTAGCTTTGTTCGGTTCTGAGAAGAATCTAATGAGTACCCATCAAAAGGCTTGTCGAAGTATTCTTAAGACTTATTGTTGTGTGCAGAATGTTATTCTAAGTTGCTAATATTACGTTGTAATGCCTACTCATCTATGACTTCTATTGTACAGGTTTTTCAACCAAAATGCCTAAAGGTGGCAGACTAAAGTTCAAAGCAACCGAGCTAGGATCAGCCCCCATGAGAATAGAAACTCTATATGAAGACACCAAGTACACTACAGTCGTTTCCCCAGAAGTCAAATGGGGAGACATATATCGTATGATAGGGGACCAGGACATCCCTGAGGCACTCCTTGAGGAAGAGTACCTATACCGGAATATCAGAACCTCTTGCATATCCAAAGCAACCACACGCCCAGAACTTTTTCCATGCTCGGAAGTAATTGGATGGATGTTGTGGCATGTAAATGCGCAAACAAGGGTTCTTTCGGATAATAAGGGGGAAGCTTTTGCATCCTTCCATCCATCTTATATCGCGGCAGCTTACAAATTGCCCCGGGCTCATCAGCGGCTTGATGATGAATGGCTAGGACAAATCCAAATGGATAATCTAGAGATGGCCATAAAGTTGCTGATCTCGTGAAAACAGATCAGAAGAAAGGATAATGAGGAGTACGAGGTTCAGAATCTGAGGCCTCCTTTCAGAATGATCGCCCTCATGCTTAGTAGAATTTTTGGAAGGCCCGATGGTACTATTTTTATGCTCCAATGGGTTCCCATCATCCACTATGTAGCGTTCAAGGGGACAATTTTTAATTGGGCAGACATCCTCTCAGATAGCCTATCATCAGCCATAATTGCCGCTCAAGAAGGAATAGAGGCAAAGAAGGCATAATTCTACATGCCATCCTACTTGATAGACTGTATTGTGGCAAAACACCCTTTTCCAAAGCTTGGATGTAATTGGAGAGAGGCCGACACCCCGGTATCCACTGCTTACAAACTCTTTTGGGCCCAGAACTACAAACGACACTACCAACTGATTTGTGAGGAGTTTATCATACCTTTATATGAGTTGATGTTCAATGAAGAACCTAACTGCTTGTCCGAAAACACCATGGAAGTCCTGGAGAATTATGGTGATTTCTATTTTTCACCGTAAGGTACTTTCATAAGAATGTATGGAGGCTCTAAAACCCCATATATCCTACCTAGATATGCCATGGACTACATAGTCCACAAGGACGCAGTGAGGTAAGTTTTCATTGATGGGATTGGTAGCACCTTGTACAAGGCAAATAAGGAAACTTTCCCGCCTTTACCTTTCTATATTGGGGCCTACAAATTCTCAGGGATTGCAACTGTAGAGGATTTTATAACAGAACTGAAAGACTTTCACTTTGGGGAAAGGATTTTTTGGAGGAACGATCAACGAGGCGAGGCTGCACAACATTGCAGAGAACTCCATGCTAACTTTGAATATGCCCACTATTATGATGAGGAAGAATAAGTGTATCGAGGGGTCAGTAACATGACCAAACTACATATTTTCTGACTAAGTAAAGTCGGAGCCAATTTTAGCTCTGCTGTTGTCAAGGAAGCAAAACAACACTAGGTAAAGGAAACAACAGAAGCTGCTCAAACTCTCTCTAAAGAAGAGCAAGGGCTCAAGGAAGAAGCCGAGAGAATCCAAAGAGAAGTTGTTAAGAGAGCAAACAAGGCGAAAGAGGATGAACTTCGAAAAGAAGAAACTCAAAGGATTCAAGCATCTGAAGATGAAGCTCGAAGAGTTCAGGAGGAGGAAAGAATTAGATTGGAAGGAATTTCCAAACAAGAAGAGGATGAGAGACCTAGAAGGGAACAAGAAGAAGAAGCGCAAAGAAAAGCAGAGGAAGAAAGGAAAGCCGGAGAAGATGCTGATCCAAAGAGTCCAAACATACAAGACTTGGATACAGACCTCTTTATAAGAGACCTCCCACTCATCCATTTTACTCCATCAAAGAATAATACAGTGTCCCAGTGGGAAAGGTTCGCTTATAACAAAAAGAGAAAGTCCATTGTAAAGGAGACAGTGACTCGAATGAAGAGACCTTTCCGACCCGATATCATCACTAAGCATGAAACCACAATCATGCAAAGTACCGAGGACGCTCCTGATATCATGGCATCCATCTCTGTAGCCTCGGTTAAAGCAACCGCAAATAATGTACATGTATTAGGGGCCAAGTTAGGACTGGAAAAGAAGAAAGCATGTCAGTTGCAAGAGACTCTGGTCAAAGAACAAAATTATACGAATTTGATGGTTGAAAAATGTGACACCCCTATATTAGAAAAGGAGGAACTAAGCAGAAAATTTCAGCATCTAGAAGCTGAAAAGAGAGCTCTGGCGATCCAAATAAGAGCCCTAGAAGAAGAGAAGAAAGACATTAAAAGTAGGAACCTGAGGCTTGAATCTGAAAAATTTGATGATGCTCAACAAATCGAGGATTTGAAAGAAAAGATAGAGAAATTGGAAGAAGGCGGGGAATTGATGGAACGACAATTGGAACTCGTGACCAGCAAGTTAGGTGATCTTGGTCCCTTTCATGACCAGGCGTGTGAAATACTCAAGAAGAACCACCAACTCTAGGAAGTTATATCAGAAGAGGTGTACAAGTTAAAAGCAATAATGGCCAGGATCAGAGAGATTAACACTGAATCCACTCGGGTTAGAAGGAAACATGCACGCATTAGTAAAGATATAAAGGAACACATTGAGTGGAGGGAAGGGAAATCGAGATTTCCAACAACTCTTCCCCTTAAGTCTGTCGCTGAATATAGAGCAGATGTGCGCACCTTGGTATATTCTAAAGACCGTGGAGCAAATTGAACACCGTAACACAAACCACCTATGAACAGTGCAAGAATTTATATCTCAAGATACGAACTACTCAGGAGGCCTGTCGAATAGTGACACCCCAAAGTATAGAAGAGTTTATGGATAGAACCCAACGTTTATTTGAGCTGAGTGATAAACTGAGCGCAGAAATGGGCTATGTGAGGAAAGTGGATGTATTAACCATAGAATATCTGGACCAATTTATCAGCCAAGCTGCCGTTCATGCACACCTCTTGGAAGAAATCCTCCAAGCGGCAGCAGCGGAAGTGGTCATCCTCGAGGAAGAACTCGCCAAGCAAGAGGTTTCTCTTATATTTATGCTCCCCTTAATTGGAAACAGTATTATAAGAGAAGCACAACATTGGGTGAATTATATAGCCGAGGTGGACAGAACACAAGCGGAAAACCAAGTATCAACTTCAGCAACCCCAGCAGCACCAACAGTTCCAGTAGTGATGCCAGCTGTAGCAAAAATCCCAAAACCAACAGAGATGCCCATTCGAGAATAGCCCATTTTATTATATATGCTAAAGCAGCCAACACGTCCTCTTGGACTTTGCATATCTAATATTAAAATGACATATGGAATTTGGTCCCCATTCTTTTTGCAATATTGTTGGGGGGTTTTATTTATTTTTGTAAATTAAGCACTACATGACAAATTAGAGGAATGTGAGAGGTGAGGGTATAGGTGGCAGCTCTTGGAGCATTTTGTAAAGCTATATATAGATAGTTAAAGAAGGATACAAGGACTTTTGGCAGGTGAAAAAATTTCTTCTTGTGTATGAGAACTAATTTAGCTACATGAATAGGGAAACGATTTGGACCTATGAAAGCTGGTGCATTGTTTTGCTTTGAGTTGTGATGAATGATTGCCGAACTATTTCGACAGTTTCTATATACATTCAGTGAGATCTTTCCTGGCTTATGTGAATTAATTCTATTTTGTGAATGATTTTACTTCTTAGCAAAAATTTTGTACCTTATGAGTGATGGAATGTTTTAATATAATCAGAGCTATCTTTGATATCATTTATATTCTGCTGAAAATGCATTTATGGGATTAAATGGCTATCTGTTTCAATCTTTAAAGGTTATTTTCAATTTATTGCTCATAATTTAAAGTTCTGCTCCTTGCAAGGATAGGTTAATTTATATTTAATAGCTTAGAACAGATTTGTTTAATGCATGCATTTAATTTAGGGAATATGCATATAATATTAAATATAAAATATATAAATGGTGGATCGGGCCGCAACCGATAAAAAAAACAAATATTTGAAACTTACGCAGTAGCCGGACCGTTAACCGGATGGATTCCCTACACCAAACGGTGAGTGATCTAATTGGGCTCGCTTATTGGGGAGAATCCCTTGTTGATTGATGCTACGATTTTCGAGGCATCAACACATACAACATTGGATATTCAATTCTCTAGAGAAACTATCAATTCAATATATTTTTCTAGCAGAAACACCCACTTTCTAGCAATCAAAACTCAATATTTTCATCTTTGAATTATATAACATATATGATCAACCATGGAGGGTTCACTTGCAGAGTATGGTATAAAAAATAATACATGTACAGACATATTTCAAGTTTCCATTAATATCAGATCTCCAATAGAAGAGAAAAACACCAATTTTCCAAGCAATATTTCTCAAGTAGAGTTCCAGAAACCAAGCAATTGCAATTACAAATTTATCTACCGACATAATTAGCCATAGAGGGAAAATTTGCAGAGTAAGCTACAACCAATAAACACATAAATTACATATTTCAAGTTGTCATCAAGATTAGATCTCACAGTCAAGGAAAATGTTCAAGTTTCCAATAGTTGAACCATCAAATCTGCATCCAATCATTGATACAAAACCATATACAATTGACTATGAATAGATCAGCCATCAAGGGCGCCTTAGCAGAAATTTAAACATAATATAAGCATATGAATTTACATAAAATAAACCATTTATCTTAATAATTTGCAACTGACATCATCTGGACCACGTTCCACCCAACCATAGGCACTGCCAAGCCAAATCCTCTTGGACATGCCACCCCCGAGCTGAGGCCATTGAGGCCACTTATCCACAAGAAGAGGTGCACTCAAGAATAGCTCAAGTATCATTTTGAGAATCCACAACTCAATTCATGACCACCTTATTTCTCCTCCACCCAACTACCAAGTGCAATGGTAATCCCTTCACCACCCAAGTCCCTCAGGAGATCACCATTCACCATCAGGATTTATGTGGAGGTCCAGGATGGAGACAAGCAGTGGACACAGAGGAACTATACCAGAGTTGTCCAGGATTACCACAAGCACCATACAATATCACATTGCTTCAAGCACAAAGTTAATTCACATAGCAGAGCATACATGGCTTCCCAAGCTCATGATCTTACCAAGCTCTCAACATTAATGGCATGAACAACTAAGAAGGTCATCAACAATAATCAACAACCATGAACCAACCCCCATAGCCAAGGATATCAACCATGAATTTATAGAACAAAAAATTTCAATCCAACCCAAGAGGGTAAAATCAAACCAAGGTAATCCAACTTGAGTCAAACCAAGGGGGGTAGCTCAACCACAAGAGGCTAACTCTAACCCAACACCAACAATTTGAATTCCAAGGAGAGTGACTCCAAGCCACTCTACCCAACTCAAATTCATGTGTGGACACACCATCCATGGAGAGGAATCAAAATTAGAGAGGTGATGAGTTACACAAACCAAGGATTCTTCCCAAAATAGAAAAGGAGGGGTTACACAAGGATTTATACAACTTTTGAGGTGTCTAGGCTAAAAATAGCTAGTGAGGGAACACTTGTGCAAGTGGGGGCTACAAAACCAAGTGTTACCTCCACATAGGAGTTATAAAACCACCAAAGGGGCACATTTGAAAAGTGGGATCCATCCAAATACTAAGGTAGACCCACTAAACCATGAATTAGGCTCAATAGTACCAACATAGGCTAAAATAATCAACAGTTGGGTTTTTTGTATAATGTTTGGATGCTCATCAACAAATAAATCCACCAAGGCATAAATATAGACCAAGCTCAACCAAAAAAGTTCTGAAGTGATAGGAATGTCCCCATTCCCCCTCACATTGTGTATCTATGCCTCCCATGCTCTTTTGTGGTCTCCAGTGTGCCAGTTGTTTTTCATTAATTAATTATTTAGAAAATAATAACAATGTCTCTAGGTCCTTAAAGACCCTTGTTCCATCACCTTGTGCCACATTAATAACAATTATTACATATGTTCGGGGCTTAACACATGGGATATTACATATGTTAATTCACATTCCTACTAGGATTGCTAGCATGTTGTTAGGAACATGACACCTAAAGAATCTCAGAGTGGATGGAAATTGCTATTCCTCACTTAGGGTTGTTGGTTGTGGTTTTTAGGTGCATATTCCATATAATAAAAAGAATAAATTTGAATCCAAGAGTCACAAATGTAGATTTTCTTGGTTATAATGAAGAGCCCAAGGTTTTCCACTTATATGATCAGTCTATTAATGACTTCATAACTCAAAGGGATATCGTATTCGAGGGGAAGTCCCCTTCTTCAACTTCAACTTCTCCCCTAGTATTTGATGATGTTATTGTTTATCTTTCTAATATTCTATTGTTTCCTAGTTTAGATGTTTCTAGTGACAAAGTATAATGATGAGGTAGAATTTGTTAAGCCCCCTTGAGATGCTTTGTTTGCACCTAAATATTCTTTTGTTAGTGAATATTTCCATCCCAAGTGAGTTGAAAAACTCCTAAGGAAATTTGTTACTATTGCCAATGATGTTTTATACACTTAAAAGACTTATGCTTAGAAGCAACAAGTTAACCTTGATATTATGTCGATGGTTGCTACATATGATCCCTAGTCCTATCAAAAGGCTTGTGCCATGTCGAAGTGAGAAGATGTTATGGGAGATGAATAAAACTATTGATGAATAATTTCACTTGGGAGTTTACACCTCTTCCACCGAAAAAGAATATTCTTGGATGTACAAAAGCAAGTTTTCTTTCAATGTTAGGATTGAGAAGCACAAAGCACTTTTGGTCATGTGGGGAATCTATTAGAAAGAAAGTATTGACTATATTAAATCCTTTATTACCAATATAAATACCATTCAAATTGTACTTGCACTTACTACTAGTTATAATTAGGAATCCAACGTATGGATGTGGAGTCTCCCTTCATAAATGAAGCTCTTTGTGAAGAGATTTTCATGAAAAATATTTAGGTTTTTTTTATGTAACTCTTTTAAGCTTATTTGTAAGTTGAAGAAGTATTTTTATGGTTTGAAATTGGCTCTCAAAGTTTAGTATGAAAAATATTAATAAGCTATTAAGTGTGAATGACTTAGATCATTTCCATTCATATCCAAACAAAACATGTCAATTATAAAATTCTCATATGTGTCTTATATGTGGATAATTTAATTTTTATTAATGATAGCATTAATATAATCCATGAAATAAAGAAAAAAATTATGAGCATATTTGAAATGATAGACTTAATTAATAATATTCAAAATTTACCATTCGATAATAGAATTGTCAATTCAAAATTTAAATAGAAAATTGATCTTTTGAAAATTTAAATAGAAAATGTGCGTACATCACGCTCTACTATATCCTATCGTCACTATCAGACCCTTCATAAAGTGGGGGGTGTACTACAAAACTTGCAACCCAACATTGGAAAAAGGTTACTAGTACATCATTATGGTCGTGGACTACTTTACTATGTGGGTCGAAGCCATTCTTACCTTTATATGCGATGGTGAGACAACAACACACTTTGCAAATCAATGATATCATATATAGATATGGTATTCCCAAATAGATTGTCACTAATAATGAGTCATTTTCAAAATAAAATGATGATATATCAAGTTTCTAAGCTTGGATTCCGACATGATTTATCCTCTCCATATTATCCTCAAGCAAATGGAAAAGTAGGGGTTGTCAATAAGTCCTTGAAAACCATGTTGCAACGGATGGTAATCGGGAATAAGAACGATTGACATATCATGTTATACCTGAAACTTTGGGAATATCAAACTTTAGTCAATACTTCGATAGGTTTCACCCTCTTCTAGCTCGTACATGGAGTCAAAGTTGTGTTATCGAGCAAAATACCTTTGAGATCCTTCTTGACACTTGCCAATTAGAAGAAGGCTTAGTTTTGTTGGAATAACTAGATCACCATAGAAGAGATGTGGCTACTGAAAATGAGGCACATAAAAAACATGTCAAGGATCATTATGACAAGTTGGCTCGTCCTCGTGTCTTCTTTGAAGGAAACATGGTACTTGTTTATGACTAGGAAAATAATGAACTAGGGTTAGATACATTTAAATCAGTGTGGTTTGGCCCTTACATCCTGATATGAATATTGAGAAAGGGAGCCTATGAGTTGGAATATTTCAAATAAAATTTGCTTAATGGGCCTAGAAATGGGATCTATTTGAAGAGATATTACATGTAGACGATAATTTCTAGGAAATGCCCTTGGACTTGTTGTATTATAAGTAGCTTAGATTACTTTTCTTTTATATTTTTTATTTTCATGTTGGCCATCACTCATCATTCTATGTGCTCAATTGATATATGTTGTCAGAATCTCCTGTATTTATGGGATTTATGGATGGTGCCAGTTGTCACACTCGTCATCTTGCTTCCACTACTCAGGTGATTTATTCTCCTACGGACCATCTTGTGAGTTTGGGAGGATTATGTTTCAATACGATGACTAATAACATTATTGAATGTATCTTCGTGATCGAACTATAATTTGACGCAATCTCTCATGGAATCCAATAGTTGACAACCCACCTAGACTCACAAATTGGCAGTGCCGCAATTAAATGGTATATATCAAGTCTGTAATCGTACTTTATTAAGAAAATTCTTGCAGGTGCAACTTCTAGAATGACATTTGGAATCTATGACATATATTCATTCACGTTCCAAAATTTTTTAATTCTGTATCTCATGCATTAGCTAGCAATGTATTGGAATGGCATTTGTCTCATATATTATCAATCATATCCAAATAAAATAGAGCATGCACATTTTGTTTATAAAATCGCTTGAATTTTTTTTCCATCAATATAGAATTTCCCATCAAGTTCAAAAAGTGTGGGGTATTATACGAAATTAGGCATCCTAGCCCTCAATAATGCATATATAGGATAAAAATACAAAACATATATATGAACCATGTCAAGCATGTGGTCCAGTAGTGTCGTGATAGAATAATATGATAGTGGTTACTCAATGGAAGAGACGAATGGGTGAAAACGTGAAGTTGGGAAACACTTTTTTGACAAAGGAATGAAGGAGAAAAGAAGTGTGAGCAAGAGAAGTCACACAAATAAAGTCAACATAAACTCTCGGTTGATAGTTTAAAATCTTGGAAAATAATAAATAAAATCTCGGATGAGAGTTTATCAAATTCTTGGCCAAGAGTTTTAGCCAATGACATCATCGTATTTTAAAAAATCTCTCGAATGGGATTTTACGAAACCCTTGGCCTAGAGGTTTGGTAAAAAAACTTGTAAAATCTCATATATTTTTCCGGAGCTTGTAGATTCAACAAGGCCGAACTCTTGTAAATTTTAAAGCTTATATCGTGTATTTGGTACCAATGGATTCATCATTGAATCTACTTTATAATGATATAAGAATTGTTTTTTTTCATTAGGAATTTATATTTAATAATAATTTTATTCTAAAATTTATTGCCCAAGAATTTTACCATTATGAAAATTGTTAAGATTCAATATGCTAAGATAGAAAATATCAGTATTACATTCCATTTCACAACAATAGCATATACAGGATCATTGAAATAATAACAAGCACAACATAAACACAAGAGACACAGATTTATCCTGGGAAACCCTCATGGGGTAGAAAACCCAGCAAAGCTTCCTCAATATAGATGACCAGCAAATAAAAATATGTAATCCCCAAACATGAACTCCTTCTCCTCCATAGCAGATCTCTCTCTCTCTCTCCTATGCACCAATCACAAGTGAGTGAATGAGTGTGTGAGTGTGATAAATGAGGAACACACCTCCTCTATTTATACACTACTCTGACTTAACTTACTACCTAGGTCAGCCCCAACTTTAACCACTGGGGACTTAAACATCCCATACAACTGAATCTGGGCCGACCCCACTAGGGAAGTCTAATAACCCAAGTTACCACATTTCGTCGGAGGAATAAAAATCTCCGGATATACAATAAGATCTCTACGGAGGAATGAAACATCTCCGGAATAATAAAGTACAATTATAATATTCTTAGAAGTTACAATATTTCAACACTCCCCCTTAACAAGAAGGATATTTTAACAACATCTGCAGGAGCAAGGAGTCATCAACTACATGATACATGATACATCTATAAATCATTGGAAGCTTTCTTTAATCATCATCAGTAACTCAAACAGTTACTGGAACATCTTCAAGATCTTCAATACTGGAACATCAACATCTTCAGTATTGAGTCTTCATCTTCTGCAGCACTCGATCATCTACAAAAACATCATCATTTGGATCTCTCGATCAACAGCCTCATCATTTGGATCTTCTGATCAATAGCATCATCATCTGGATCTCTTGATCAACAACATCATCATCTGGATGTCCCAATCAACAACATCATCTGGATCTCTTGATCAACATCATCATCATCTGGATCTCCCGATCAACAACATCATATGGATCTCTCGATCAACATCATCATCTGTATCTCTCAATCAACAACATCATCTGGATCCTCTCGATCAACAACATCAACATCTGGATCCTCTCGATCAACAGCATCAACATAGAAACATACTCTACAATACACATGATCTAATTACGGGATGATCAATCCTTATCCATTTAAGACACCATATCATGTCTAGGGATGATGTAGTACACTCGTCAACTTAGACAAAGTCTAAGGACCACTTCTCGGAGACATATGTCTACGCATCAATTCAGGGACCAAAGTCTGGGGATGATACAATCCCTTTCGTCCACTAGGGACCATTTCTCGGATACATCTGTCTACGGATCAATTCAGGGACCAAAGTTCGGGGATGATACAATCCTTCTCATCCACTACAGACCACTTCTCGAATACATCTATCTACGGATCAATTCAGGGACCAAATTACGGGGATGATACAAACCCTCTCGTCCACTACGGACCACTTCTCGAAGACATCTATCTACAAATCAATTCAGGGATTGAAGTCCAGGGATGATACAATCCTCTCTTCCACTATGGACCACTTCTCAGAGACATCTGTTTACGGATCAATTTAGGGACTGAATTACAGGGATGATACAATCCTCTCGTCCACTATGGACCACTTCTCAAAGACATCTGTTTATGGATCAATTCAGGGACTGAAGTCTAGGGATGATACAATCCTCTCGTCCACTATGGACCACTTCTCGGAGACATCTGTCTATGGATCAATTCAGGGATTGAAGTCCAGGGATGATACAATCCCTTTCGTCCACTAGAGACCACTTCTCGAAGACATCTGTCTATGGATCTATTCAGGGACCGAATTCCAGGGATGATACAATCCCTCCTCGTCCACTAGGGACCATTTCTCGAAGAGATTTGTCTACAGATATATTCAGGGACCGAAGTTCAGGGATGATACAATCCCTCTCGTCCACTAAGGACCACTTATCAACCTCATCGTTGATATCATCGACCTCATCGTCGAGACAGGTAACCTCATCATCAAAACAAGTAACCTCATCATCGATACATGTATCCTTATCATTGATACAAGTATCCACATCATCAATACAAGTATCCTCATCATCGATACAAGTATCCATATCATCAATACATGTATCCTCATCATCGATACTAGTATCCACGTCATCAATACATATATCCTCATCATCAATACAAATATCCACATCATCAATACAAGTATCCTCATCATCGATACAAGTATCCACATCATCGATACAATATCCTCATCATCGATACAGTATCCTCATCAATACAAGTATCCTCATCATCGACCTTACCATCGATATAAGAAATATCATCATTGATATAGGTATCCACATCGATACCAGTATCCAAATATCATCATCGACCATATCACTCCCCCTTTTGAGGAGGGTCCTTCTGAACTACACCAAGCTTGTCTCAGAAATACTCAAACTTTACTCGAGACATAGGTTTGGTCAATACATTAGAAACTTGTTCGTCAGTGCCCACATACGCGAGCTTTATAGCTCCTTTCTGTACCATATCCCGTATATAGAAATATCGGATCTCTATGTGCTTTGACTTATAATGGAACACTGGATTCTCTTTCATCTTGATACAATCTCTCGTTGTCACACAGGATCACAGTGGGGTCCATCTCTAAGTCAAACAATCCTGATAACAGCTTCCGAAGCCATATCACTTCACAACTAGCAGAGCAAGAAGCTATATATTCTACTTCAGCTGTGCTGAGAGCCACACTAGACTGCTTCCTACTAAACCACGAGATCATGGTAGATCCTATACAATAACATCCGCTCGATGTGCTCTTCCTATTTGATACACTTCCTTCCCAATCAACATCTGTGTAGCCATACAATCTGAAGTCATGATATCCAAGATAACATAGACCAAATTCTACCATACCCTTTAGGTACCTCATCACATGCTTTGCAGCTATCAGGTGAACATGCCTAGGTTTCACTAGATACTGAGTCAAGGTGTTCACAACAAAGCATATATTTGGACTAGTATTCGCCAGATACATCAATGACCCAATAATCTGTCTGTATAGAGTTACATCCACTAACTCTGATGAGTCATCATCTAACAACTTCAAGTTGGAATCCATGGTCATGGATTTACATTCCAACATATCAAATCTTCTCAAGATTTTCACAACATACTTTCTCTGGTTGAGAAAGATTCCTTCTAGGCCTTGCCATACTCCCAGACCTAAGAAGTAATGCATCAATCCGAGATCTTTCATCTCAAATTCTGTAGCTAGCTTCTTCTTGCTTTCCATGATCTGTTTCTCATTCCTTGTCAAAAAGAGATCATCGACATACAGTAATAGTATGACAGGTTCATCATCCATAACCTTAAGGTAAAGGGTAGGATCATCTTTACTTTTGGTAAATCCCAAGCTTGTCAAGAAGCTATCAATTCTCCCTCTATGACTGAACATCATTCACACTCTACATTGAGTGATCTTCTGCATATCTATCAGTGCCATCTCTCGTCAAATGGGTTTACTGATATGAGCCTCAAGATCATTCAAACTATGTGGTGAGTTCCTTCTTGCATCCATCTAAGAGAAGAATGTCATCTGTATATAGAAACCATCTTCAACCTTGTAGCAAAGGTTGAAATCCGCATCACCCATGGTGATCATTAAGCTCATCAAATGACTATCAATCTTGGGTACCCCTACAGAGCTTTCTTCAATTGAATATTGGGAGTTTTCTCGATTTGTACTTCTTCTTCAATTACACCATCTTGGAGCAAACATCTCGTCATGATCCTCTTCCTCTTTCTAAGAGAATCTTCTAACCACGAGCCTTCTACAGTATGTTTGATTTGTAAGTCTTCTTGTTGAACATCCATCGCTTGTTCGGTGTTCATCATTCTTCATGATCTTTCCTACAAATCAAAGTTAATTACATGATTAGTAATACTTCATAATCAAATCATGATAACCTATTATGCATACAGATATGATTCACATAGTTATGCAACTACTTTGGCACAACACTTTTCCATATCCTGTATGCATACAGTGGATATCTAGATGCCTTCCATCTCTACCAAAACATACTATCAAGAGCGTGCACAACTCTCATCATGTCAACAAAGAGGTTTCATTCTAGAAAAAACAACAATGGAATGTTTGTCCAACTTACCCATCATATGCATATTAGTAGTATATTGTTCAATGATATATGAATGCTTACACTATGCATGATATATTCTAGGAATACAAATATGCATACAACTATCATTGACTATTCAGAGATTCAAGAAGTAATTCAAATAACAACTCAAATACTTATCTTTTATGTTTGTGTGGTTGCCTCCCACTTGATCTCTATTTTATGATAGCATCATTATATGTCTTTGAACTTCTATCCATTCTGTACCACTATGCATGCTTAAGTGTGCACTAGTTTCATCCTCATGATCTCATACATAATAATACATTCATTAGTATAATCTCAATACTATCAAAACATTATGCCTCTAAATAATCTTAAGTATGTATGGTCATGATTATTTCATACACAGGTATACTTACCTAAGATCTTAACACAAAGTAGGATTCTAACTTGATATAGGAAAACCTACCTGGATTATCATGCTTGGTTATGTCTTAACATACCCAAACAATATCTTCTTTGTTCTCTTCAATGATTTAGAGACCTTGTGCTAGATCTTGCATATCTAATCAGTTAAGCATAGTAGAACAAAGTCATACATACCTCATAAGTAGAGATTCTATGTGGTCAAAGACTATGGATGAGTCTTTGTCTTCATGTCATCATGATCATAGAACTTGATTTGTCTTTCTGTATCTTGTTAGTAGACAACATCATCCTCATACAACAACACAGGTGCATTAGTACAATCATAAGTTTCATAACCCTAATCAATGAATGTCCTCTATCACTCACATGCATTCATTATCAAACAATCATAATTGTACTAACCTCAATAACATGAAGACAAACATATTATGAACTTAATCATGAATCGGATTTCAAAACATACATGTGTCTTCTCAAGTCATACCTAACGAGTAGTCTTCTCTATAGGGGTAAAACCCTAACCATCCAAGGTAGATTACTTGTAAAACATCTTGTATAGGTTCATGGTTCTAGGATGATAAATATCAGTGCCATTTAAACCTTCTTCATCGCTGCCCTATGAGTCTTCCAACTTTGCTAGGGTTTCTTCTTACTTGGAAACCCTAAACTTCAATCTCCTTCCTCCAACAACACTTTGATGGAGGATTAATATCTATGTTAAATGGATTCCAAATCCATTATAAAATCTTTCAATGTTGTATTAGGTGTCTTCAACATTGTATCAGGTCCTTCCAGACCTAAACACTGAAAACCTTAAGTGAGAGCTTCTTCCTCCTCTTCTTAGATTTCCTCTGTTAAGCCAATTTAGATGTGCCGTATTGTTTCTGGTGTATCTCTGCAATTTTAGATCAGTAGGGTCTGAAACTTCAGCCTGTGATATCCTGACCTATTATATTTCCAACCCCACAGGTATGAGATTTAATGGATTCTCTGAGAGAGAGTTATGCCAAGTGTCTCAACATGACCTGTTTATGGGATGAAACAGAATATCGAACTTGTATGGAGTGCCACGTGTCATTGTTTCAACTTCATCCTCTGAAAAGTGGACCTATCAAACTGCAGTCCATTCCCTAACTTCCACTTTTTACAGAATTTCATTTGGATCTTCCTAGCCCGATATATGACCTTTTTCCCTAGGTCACTTGTTTAGGATTGCATTCTGGAAGAGGCATAAACCCTAACTTTTACGGATCATAAATCACAAAGTACAACGCATCTGAGTCTGAGCTTTAGAAAAAAGGGACAGGGGGATGTTATCTTCAGCCTGTAGAAGTTTCAGATCCTGAACCTTCGCCAAAACTATGTTATAGTGAAAGTGCCATGATGACTAGTTTTTTCTATACAAAATCCTAACTTGCAAATTGTCGCAAGTGAGACAAGTGTCGTAAGTGCCATACATTTCCTTCCTTCAGGCTAGCTCTGATACCATGTTAAGTTTCAATATGCTAAGATATAAAATATCAGTATTACATTCCATTTCACAACAATAGAATATATAGGATCACTGAAAGAATAACAAGCACAACATAAACACAAGAGACACAGATTTATCCTAGGAAACCCTCATGGGGTAGAAAACCCAACAAAGCTTCCTCAATATAGATGACCAGAAAATACAAAGCCGTAATCCCCAAACATGATCTCCTTCTCCTCCATAGTAGATCTCTCTCTCTCTCCTATGCGCCAATCACAAGTGAGTGAATGAGTGTGTGAGTGTGATAAATGAGGAACACACCTCCTCTATTTATACACTACTCTGACTTAACTTACTAACTAGGTCGGCCCCAACTCTAACCACTGGGGACTTAAACACCCCATACAACTGACTCTGGGCCGACCCCACTAGGGAAGTCTAATAACCCAAGTTACCACATTCCGTCGGAGGAATAAACGTCTCCGGATATACAATAAGATCTCTACGGAGGAATGAAACATCTCCGGAATAATAAAGTACAAATATAATGTTCTTAGAAGTTACAATATTTCAACAAAAATCACCTAAAATGAAAATTCAATATCTCCAAAATGACAACACAAAAAAATAGGAAAAATCATAGTGCACTTCCTCTCCCTATCCTCTTCAAAATGGTAGTTTTCACTTTTTTTATAAGAGCTGTCACATTAAAAAGAAAATTTAGGGTAAAAAAATGTATTGATACGACACCATTTTTTATTGTATTCTATTTCGATAAATAAGAAAAGATACTACTGAAGTTTGAAAAATATCAAACTATAGTCTAGACATAAGTGCAATCTATGTAGATTCTGACCATATATTTTTTTCCCTAAAATGAATAGCCATCTATGAAACACATCATGGGAACGTAGGTCGCTCATTATCCTTGCCTAAATTTTTAGAGTATAAGCAGTTGGCACCTATAAAATTTATCCCATTATATGTCCATACAAAATTAAAAAAAATATGAGTACACGACCAAGACAATTTTCTTAAACTCTTGTGTTTACTTCAAAGTTGAATTTTGAAGGAAACCATGGCTTTAGAGGGGTTGAAGTTGAAAAAAAATAAAATTTTGAATTTTCTTTCTAAAAGAAGAGGCTAGGTGTTTCCCAACTTCATTTTTTCATCTGAATACATGCACTTGGACTCCCACCACCTATTGTTGCATTTCCACTAGGAGGTCTTCAATCCATGTGGTAAGTATGCCAAGGGTGAGTCTATCAATATTCTTCTCTATTGACTCTAAACTCATCCCAGGGACCTCCTCAGGCTAAGCTACTTGTTGATGAAATTACGAATGTCATGTTGGGTGCACATGCCCTACATCTACATCACTTAAATTTGTGTTAGTATTCTTACACACGAAAAAATATGTGTTTCCTCTTTATTTAAATATTATAAAAAACACAAAAAAATTGCATATATTTTCAAAACACTTAAAAATAGTTCTTACTGATGCGCCCCCAATGTGTGTGGAGAGGAAGGGATAGATCTATATCTCCTCAGAAATCCATGCCAGCATATGGAAATTCCTCAATCGTTGGAAGTTATCATGTCCACCATTGTAGGAAATCATCATCGAAGGCACTCAATATCGGCCCACCTCCCAACCAATACATCTTGTCTATCCACCTGGTCATCCTAGGTTGTCACGGTTCAGGAGGAGGGAGTGTGACTCAACTAAAAATCATTGGAATCTTATCTATGAATAATGATACTAATATGCTTATGTACCCAAAGTTTTTATGCTTTCCCGTTTTATAATGTTTTATTTGGGCCTTCATGTTCACGAGTAACATAGTGCACCAATCAAATATTGTATCCTGAAGACACTCCACTCCATAAAACATGTGGGACCATGATGTTTGGTTAACCATCGATGAACCTACTCTACATGGAATGGTGTATAAAATTACCTTCAAAGGTAAGCTTGTAATTTTGTTAATGGGGATTTGAGATCCCATTTTCTGAGTCTTGGGAGTACAATAGGTTTTGATGTATTCTTGCACAACTAAGATACCTTCACTTTACCACGTTTCTTTGATATTTATTAGCACTCCTTACCAAGAGAATCCTATAAGGAAATATATGTCATCAATTGTAATATCCAAGACTTCACAACCAATCACAAAGGAATTTTGATCCTGCATCCAATATCCTACAAGCAATTGCAGGAGTTTCTTGTGTGCCCTCATGTTTGGCACTTCGTAAAATTTCAATAAACCACATGCTTGGAGATCATTGATAGTTAATGAATCATCAAAGGCCTCCCTACCAAGGTCCTCATGCTCCCTCTCCCTCCATATAATTGACATCATGTAAGACATTCATCATTTTTTAGTCAAAACACAACTTTGTTAATTATATTTTATGCCCCTCCATGCACCCTGCAGTGTCAACAAGTGTGTGGCCACATGCCCTGGACACTAAGAAGGCACATATTTTCCAATACCATGCACCTCGTGTGAAGAGAAAGCACATGGGCGTAGTTTCAATTCTGTAGGGGTCCCCAATAGCCCAAAATTTGATGAAAATGGAAAACTAAACCATGCAAAATGAAGAGGGAGAGATAAGAAAGAACCCGGTGGTGACGATTTGTTGAATGGTTGCATGATTGATCCACAATATTCACTTGAAAATCTAGGGAAAACTTGAGCTCCAAGAGGGAAAACAGGTAAATTGTAAATAAGTTACTATTTTCCTTTGGTAAAAGTAATTTAAGTTGATTTTTACCCACTTCTACATAGTTTGGATTATTTTTCAAGTGGTTTATACTATTACTAATTCTCTCTGTAAGTTTTTTTCATGCCCTGGATAGGTTCCTCACAAACTGGGTAACATTTTTATGATCCAACAAGGGTCCACTTAATAGGTATGTGTTTTGAGACTATAATATAGGATAGGATTACCTCCATCATGCATATTTGAATTATCCTTACCAATTTCTTGATGCCTTAGGATCCTCCCCATGAAATTGAGACATTATCCTTTCTCCATTAAAAGTCATAATTTTCGTGTTAGATCCTACCAAACATAGGTACCCTAGCTTAGTACATATATAGTTGTTTGGTTCACATGCCACATTTGTCTTATAGGATTGAGAGTCCCTTTTAGCCTCACAATGACCTTGTGTTGAAGATGCATGTCTTCTTCCTAATCTTATTTTGGCCATTCCTGACGGGGTACTCTCAAAATTTTGTTTTAATTTGTGTTGTTGCATTGCATATTGCTTCTTGGGATTGTGAGTTTAATGCTCCTTGCAATTTTCCATTTGTTACTTATCTCTTATGCATCCTCCTAACCGCTCGCCTTTGATCTTATGGTAGTCACATATTGGAACCCTTACCAGAGAAGGAATTCCTAATGAGTGTCCATACCCTTCTCATCTTGTTTTTGTTTTGCATAGTTATGCTTCATATGCTTGGAACTTAGTTGTACAACAGGTGACACTCTTCTTCTCCATGGTATAAAAGCATTCATTTATTCTTTTTCAATATTTATAATATGAAAAAGAAAAAGAAAAAAAATCCAAAAAGAGAGTCGGGGGGGATATTTTTTATATAGTGGCAGCAAGTCATGACACCCTTGAATAGAGCACTAGTCTTGAGTCTACACAACAAATTGGGTCTTAACACGACCTTAGGAATTAAACTATGGCCTTAGAGTGTATACACCTACTGTTGGTTACTCTTCTAATCATTATGGAAAATATATTAATGTCTCCTACATTGCAGATTTATATCGTTCTTCCCTTTGCACGAATTGCTTCCCAAGTCAGTATTGTGTTGTGCTCAATGTTTACGGGTTTTCCTAGCCCATGTCGACCATTCTTCAGTTTACTTGACTTTGCATGTAGGAATTCCCTGTTGTCAAGTTGTTCTCAGTATGTATCATCATAACTAATATTTGTACTCATGCTACTGTATAAGGTTCCCATTTGACTTCTCACTAGTGGGTCATGTCTCATCGACGACGACTCATTGCCTTGAGACCTTGACCTAGAGTAGTAACACCATGGGCTTGTTTACACCATCGATAGGTTACCTTGTGCTCAACAAATGGCATTGCATCATTGGTCCAAAATTGAGTGGTTTCCACAATTTTCAACATCAATACCTTTATTCACATTTTGGGATTTGTGTTGTACCTTGGATTCCATTTTCCTTATTGATGGAATTACTTGCCTCTGTAAATGGATTTCCTTATTGGGTATTTGTTAGAGGGTCTCTTTCATGCACTATTAACATCTGGTGCATGTGAGAGATGTACTCCATGTTTTGTCTTGAAAAAATTTGTCCAAGTCCTTTCTGAAGTCAAATCAGTTCATGATATTCTCTCATGTTGGTTGATGGAGGATGTACGAATGCCTCCCTTCCAATGGATCTTCCCATCGAAATCAACACATATTGCTTTGAAAATGGGGTTTAGAGACTAGATAGTATCTTGGGTCTTGTAATCATCATTCGTAAGTTCCCTCACTATCGACTGTGGGAATACATCAATGTCTCTTTCTTGATAGAATCTACAATTGTTCGACTCCAAGACCTTTATTCGCACTGTGCTAGATTGCACTAGGTACCTTGGAACCCATTATCATTATTCGTGGGTTGTATCACACTTGTTAACAGTTCAAATCAATGACCGGTAATAAAACGGTGTCCTCCATGTTTAAATCCAGATAATTTCTTCACATGGTCACGACTCATACCTTTCGACGGTTTGGATGGAAGACCTTTGGCCAATAGTAGTAGTTCCACATTTTTTTTATTGCATGAGTTACGCAATACTATACCATACACTATCTCATATTGGTACTACCTGGAGAACCAATTTATCCTCATTTCAGTTATACTTTTTCTCGTGATATACTCTAATACATAGATCCATTGTGTATCTATTCGTGGTTATGATCTATTTTGACATGGATCCACTATGTATCATTGTCATGGACATGGTCCAACATTTTATGTATACTCCATAGATCCACTATGTACTCCTTTTTTGGACATGATTTTACATGTTATATACATCATGGATCCACATTATATTTGATTTTGCAACCATTTTTTATTATATCTGAGCATGGGTATTCCCACCTCATGGAAGAGAAACTTTGGACACCTTCATCTTTGTTGCAGGTACCCTTTTTTAGCCAATGTCTAGGAACCTCCACCTTGATACCACTTGGATTCCCCCCCTTGTAACTATAATTTATTTCGGCCATCAACTCCCCTTCTCGACTCACATATCAGTGGGCATTTTTTATAGCACAAATTTCCGCTTCCACTTTTGTGGCAATGACCTCCCAAAGTGACACATAGGTTTCCAAGAGCAATCATCTAAATGTACTTATCATTATGGAAGAACCCCTAAAAATGAGCCTAGATGATAGTCATGACCCTCAGAAGACAATCCCATTCTTTTCCAGCTAAAATCATTGAGTTACAAGAAAAAATAAGGCCCCTTTCCTTTTTGCAGGGTGAATGTCCACGCTCCTTTCCCTCCAGTAAGGTGCACGGGCCAAGAAAAGTGCACACACACACACACACATATATAATCATGAAACTTCATGAAATAAAGAAGTTTCAAGGTGGTTGACCTCGATTACAACTCCTAAAACTACTTGGTAATCATTCTAACTATCCCAAACACTCATAAAAATAGGATATGGTGAACCAAGAAGAAAATAACACATCCTGCTAATGTTATGCTGGAAGAATTTCTCTACCCTTACGAACCTATTTTCCCCATTTCTCCTTAGTGACGCATGTCCCTGGGAAGTCTTTAATTTATTGTTGAAGTCATCTCCCTTACGAATTCTCCCTTATACACCCTTGGAAGATAAATCATTTGGGAGTTGGAGCATAAGTGGTTCGAGTGCAGAGGGACCTAGTCAAAGGTTTCAAAAGCTGTCGAGACGATGGAGAGGTAATATGTACATCAATATTATTGTCTATTAATGGAAATTTCCGATATTTCGTTCCCCCAAACTCATGTCTAAATCTTAATTACTCAGTCTTTGTTGGTTAAAGAATACTAGTCTCTTAATAGCTTAATCAAAATTAGTTATAATTACATCGATGCATTTGATTTGAGTTGTATTTCTATTGAAGCCATAAATCTTGTGAGGAAGGTTGTTTTTCCCTTTTGTAGGTATCAAACTATTGGAGTGAAGCACATCAAATCTAAAGAGCGGGAGCATCGAAGGGATAATCTTTGAAATAGGTTCTCCTTCTTCTCTTATCTCCCTCCAATGTTTGTTTGCTTGTTTGATGTGATATATCAATTCTATATGGACTATCAATTTAGAGAACATTAAGTTTGATTCCCCCCTTTCAGTATATTGGTGGTAAAACCTAGCCATTAGGAAAATTTTGTGAATTTTCTTCACAACCCCTCCCCCAAGAATGTCTCGTTTATCTGTTCATGGTAGAGATGGGCGGCCAAAGTGTTAGCATATGTTTTTTTCAGTGCTCCTCGATTGTACTAATGCACTAACATGACATAAAACATATGGGAATTACAACACAAAATGATTGGCTCGTTTCAAATACTTGTTAATAATTATAGGTTTTTATATAATAATAAAAAAACATAATAGTGCACTGAATGAATATACACAAAATTGTGCATCATTATACATAACACGCCAAATTTCAATGTTCATATAGTTAAATTAGTGCAATAGAGATATAAGAGAGCATAAATGCATCTAAATTGATAGTGCACCAAAGCAAACTAAAATATTTAATAATATAATATATGCATTTTTAAATGAAAATATAAATGTACCTGAGGCATTTAGTGTCACTAATCGCACTAGTGCATATGTATATAAGGCACATCCTCAATTTTAAATATTGAAATAAAACATAGTTTTTTTTTCAAAAATTTCCAAACATGTCACAGTGCATTGGCATGTCATAACCACACAAAGGTGCTTATCTAAATAGTACATCGTCCTAGGTCTTTTTAAATTTATTTCGGCGCATTGTATTTATACACATGCACTTGTGCGCCATACTGTCAAACACACTGAGGTAGGGTTAAATAGAAAGAAAATAGCCAAATGATAATTGCATTTGTAAATAATTTTCAGTGCTTGAGACCAAAGAAACATCGGTGCATAGCTTATTTGTACAATCGTTTTTGCATTGGTGTTGTTGAATTGTGTTATACCTACCTCTCTTCCATCCACCAGTGGATTACAAATACTAGGAAACAGTCACATAAATTCTTTGTCTGTTCGTGTGGAAACCATGTCTCCTTGGATGACAAGATAGAAAGTGTTTATTACCTCATTTAAATTTTTAGTGGATTAAAATCTCAAATTTTCCTTGAATTTGACTTTTTTTCAAAAAAAATGTGTGGTGCATTCAACCCATTCAGCTTGCTCCGAAAACTAGTGCATCCCGTGAATTTATAGGGGAAATTGCAACCAGTGCTTTAGCAAGTGCTACAATGCTCTTTTGTTTTAGAAGCACGCCAGTCCACTGTAATACAGGTATCCAAGAGGTATATCGATGTGATTTATGGTATACAGAAGCATAATTAATGATACTTTTGATTATTATAAATACACTATTAAAATGTATAAAATGTTGCATAGAAATCGTTGGAAGTGTGTTATTTGATGGATATGCACCACTTATGGTGCATACTGTCATTTTTACACACACTATTAATTGTTTTACATGTGGGTCATATGTATTGTTAGTGCACATTATAATGTACATATGCACTATTTGCGGTGAATCTATATAAACTAAGTGCACCAATAAAAAACAAAATTTAACTAAAATATGCATCTAACTAGAGTGGTTCAAAGTGTATTGACACTCTATATGCAATGCATTGATTTATGTCAGACACACTAGTAATCTTGGTTAGTAAATACTGATGATAGTATATAGTGTGTTGGCCTAAATAACCCATGCACTTTTGTATATATGGAGGCACTATCAGTAGTGCATCTGTATCTAGTAAGCACACTGCTAATATTCAGTGCATCAATGATGACAGTGCACATTATTATGATCTCATATGCATCTTGTATGTAAAATTTTTTTGCTAAGAATGTTATCTATTTTTTAAGGTGCACTAGTTCTATTATACAATTTTTTCCAAAAAAAAAAATTTCAATTTCAATAAATAAAAATGGTCATTCGATTTGATTTTTTTATGTTATATGTGTGTGTATGTGTGTCTATGTATGCCTGATGAAAGTTGTATGTGAACCAAAGACAATGATAATGATGAGAGCAATAGAAATTTGATCCATATAATTTTTTTATGTGAGTGGGAGGCCCAAGAGATGGAGAGTAATTTGTACCTTTGTCTTATTATTACATAGACTCATCTCCACTTGAGAAATGTTGGCCTCATCAAGTTTTATGAGGAGGCTACATCCCTCAATGGGAACATGGTTCTATTGATACGGTTGATTTGTCACTAGGATCATGCCAATCATGTCTTTAGTGTCACCCTTGATCTATGGTATCAAGTGACGAAGGAGAACATGTACTTGATGACTAGTATGCCTACGAGAAGGGAGGATTATCTCCATTTCCTCAAACTCCTGCCTAATCTTGTGGGAGAGAGTTAGTTGGATTATGTGTAGAGATATGTTAATGATGACATCATTGACCCTAGTTAGTTCCATGTTCCTAGTGGCTAGACATATTTTCATTATTTATATGGAGAGGAGGTTAGATGCCTCTTACTTTTGGTCTCGATAGTGGCACATTAAACCATTGATGGTAGTGAATTAGTTTCCCTCTATAATATTATGTAGAATATTTAGTGTAGAGACCTAAATGTATTTGGTGATCTGCCATTTTTTTGTGACAATTTTGTTTAGCTCTAAATGACTATCATTTTTTGTTTGAGAGGAGAAGGGGCTTCCCTTTTGGATCCAATATATTTTGTTTATTTTTTTAGATGTTTCCAACCACTAGGTCATCATTTGACCACCTTTCTCATAGGTCGAGGACTAATGCGCTTATGCATATATGGGGAGAGATGATTCCCAAGAGAGGCCAGTTTGAGTTCACATGTAGGATCACTATGAGGGTACTATATATGCTAGGATCACTATAGAGTGAGGATGATCACGCCTTGGATCTTATGTAGTACCCATATGCAGGGATAGACTTGCAAGGATGTACTAACACCATACTTACCGCATATGCCACTAGATGCTGGAGATAATATCAACATTATGTTTGAATAATCAAGTTGCATTTTTTCATATTATATAATGCACATATAATTTATATAATTCATTTTTTCATTTTTTTCATATTGTCTAATTATTGGTGTCTATTATTCTTCATGTATTGGCATGTTTTTTGGGAAGGTGCCTCCCCAACAAGATGAGGAGATAATGAAGGTAGATGAGATACCTGAGATATAGATACTTGGCCTACGATGTAGGCCATATCACAAATTGCACCAGGGGCTTGTGAATCAACTATGTGCATTGCTAGCACGACATTTAGTGTGCCCTATATTAGTGACCTAGATTGTACAAGTCCTAGATATTGTTAATAATTGGGAAACCATTCCACACCATATGATGATATAAAGTGCCATGAGACTACTGGAGAGGAGGTTGGGTTACCATCACCATCAACCTTGTTTTTCATATTCATCTTATGAGGATGGTGATTATCCACCTCCTCCACCACGTATTCCTTATCCTCCCCTCCTCCAACAATCAAATGACCAAACCCTCCTCCTCCTCATCCTCCAGTAGTTGACCACCCCCTCCTCCTCCACCGGTTGAAGGACCACTCTCTTTGTCTTGGGAAAATTGCCACAAGAGTGAGCAATTCCTCCTCCCCTTGCAAGTTGCAACCAAGGAAATTGTTTGAGTGATTCTTAGTGATACCAAACACCAACAAGATAAATACAAATCAACAAATAAGAATGCAATAAAGATATTCTAAAATTCTAAAATGCCATAAAACAAAAGAGAATGAGTTAGCATCAACCACATAGTATTGTCCATTGGAAAGGATTGAATACAAATGGTGTCACCTAGAAGAATGTAGCTCTAATGGAAACCAACACTCTCCTTTGAGATGGGTCCCTTTTAACTCTCTCAACTTTCTTTCTAACTAACTTGGAATGATGAGGAGAAACACTTGATTCTTGAGGAAGAAGTCAAGGGATCTTTGTAATGTCAAATGATGATAAGAAGGAGGATGAAAGATGGTTCTCTCAAAACTATTTCTTGCAGCATAACCTTGCTCTATATTTCCATTATCAAATCCATGCTCATGGATTCCTTTTATAGGCCAAATGGAGGTCTTCAAATATCTAGTTCTCCATGTAAGTGCTCCACCTCATGAAGTGGTCTTCAAGGTATAGGTATGGGTTCGTTGAGTGCCCCAAGCATTTGAATGAGACCAATATGAATTATTGGAGCCAAAAGTGCAATTGTGAACCTTCAATGCACCATGGAAAGCTAATGTTCCATGTGTTGTTGTAGCCATGTGACTTTTGATCCATTACTTGCACATGTTTCCTTTATAAAAGTCACACAGTTGTACTAAAGCAAATATTTTTAATTCTAAAGTTCAATTCCCATGTTGAATTTGATGAGGATGATGCTAATGAGATGCATGATGTATGTTGATGATATATTTCTATGATAATTTCAAAAATGTCACATATGTGCGAGATTTAGGTGATAAAAAATTCTCCTTGATGTGTGAGGATAGGAGGACCTGTATAGGTGGATTACATCATTGTTTCTTTACCTCATGTTGATATTTCAAACCGTGATAGTAAGAGAACAATTATTGAGAATAAAGGACTTATGGTAGGGTGAATGTTGGTGATGATTGTTGAAGCAAGTTACTGATAGGTAACACCTGAAAATATCGTTTTATACTAATGAGACATGAATCCCTATGCTTATGAAATCCTATCAAAACGAGTTACAATAAGAGGAGACCAAGGGGTTGTCTCTATAAACTGCTAGATGTAGGGATGAAGTTGGATTCAATCATGACATGAGTGAGTGTTCCTGCTATTGTAATGATTCTAATGATGCCAAAGGAAAGGAACTCCTAAAAATTGTGAACAACCCACTAGGGGTGGGGAATTGAATAATAATCAAGGTAACATGTGGGAGACCTACTATGTTAGATGGACAAATGTCTTCAACCATAATTTTGAAAATTGAAACTATCAAAATGTACGACTCCCCCCTGATGCAATAAATGTGTTGGTGTCAAACATAGGGGATACTACTGAGGAAAAGAGAATTAATAACTCTTTCTTTTTAGCCTAAGTTTAACCGTTGTTTTGATGAGAAGGGAAACCAAGGTACAATCACTACTGCCATAACTTTGAGAATGAAGTGAGATGAAGTTGATGAGAGATAAAATTGATGGTAAGCTGGTGATCTTACTATGGAAACTAATAACATATTGTAATTAACTAGGATGATGACAAAACTAAACAATACAAGCTCATAATCATGAGGCTCATGACTTCTGATCAGAGTAAACTGGGTGGCTGGAACAAGGCAACATTCTTCAAACAATAGTGAATGGTGTAACAATAGTGAACAAACTGCAAACTGATCATGATGTGATATTTTTCAAATGAAGGCTAACAAGGGTAGGGTGAATCTGGATGGAAAAAACAATATTGAATATGCTAGTGGGAAATGGACATAAGTAATCTTATCAAGGGTGACTAGGGGGTGCTACCAAAATAATAATGTAATATAATGCAGTTCCTGTGTTTTGAGTGAATTAGGAAACATTTTTTTACAAAGGAATATAATAATTATGTGGATGTTTTGTACAAACAATAAAATGGGTTCCCAATGAATAAAGACCATTCAAAGCATCCCTATAGGGATGAACAAATGATGTTGGTGTAAAAAGAGGGTAGGGACCCTTTGGGGTATTCTTGAGGGTTGGTGAAACAAAGAGGAACTCATATGGTTTATTGATTATGGTGGAGATGAGAGGTCATATGTGAAATGTAAGTGAAAAATGTGCCGAGGAATCCAAAGGGGCCTGGTAGGGGGGGGTCATCAATATGCATAAAGAAAGATGAATGTGGTTTTCTTGGTAAGATGATGACTTATTAGATTCCTCGAACTATTTGGAGAAGTAGCATGGGTGGCAGAATGTAAGGTGTTGGTTGGCCACGTCTTTACGCTCCACTACTAGTTTGGAGGAAACAGTACATTGGGCCAATCTAGTAATATCAATGGATTAGCATGGACTTTTGACATGATTTAGATTTTCCATTTCCTGGTTAAGAGGGCTGGGATGCTTGAGGTGAGAATCTATTTTTCATGTTTGTGTACATGTTTTTATTGCATCTATATGCATATCTTTGAATGATGATATACACATATATGAGACCAATGGTTGTTTTTTTGTTTTATAGGGTACAAATATTATACCTATATGGTTTGTCAGGATACCTACAAAAACTGATGTGCTAGCTGAACATGGTTGTCATTGGAGGAACCATAAAGAGTGTCGTTTAGGAGAGGATAGAGGAAGGTGGGGTTGCCCTAGCAGGGTGTGACTGTTGTGCAATGTTGGTTAAGCTTGAGTGATGGGTGGCCATTTTGATGGGTGGTGTGGATCAGTGTGAGTTTATTAATATGGAGGATCAATACATGGTGTCATGTCTTCATATTTTACAGGGTGCATGACCAGGATGGAAAACGATATTGTGTCATTTTTTGGTTGTTGGCAACTATCACTAACCAAGGGCTGGAACATGCATACCCCAACCACCACTAGTATCAGCAACAACAATACTGGTTCTATAGGTTGTAGTGCCTCTGGAAATGATATGACATCCACCTCCTTTGGAAGGAGGTACCTAGTGATGTATGGGCCTATGAGACCCATTTTGTATATGTTTTGATATAGACTACAGGAGGTGAGCTTGTGTGTGTGTGTGTGATGATGTGTATTTATGTTTTTAATCTATGTGCGTATGATGATCGTAACATAAACGTATGATAAAAACATAATATTTGATTTGATTTGTTTGATTAGATGTATCGTCAATGTTATAAATGCCAATATAATACTTCATTAGCAATGTGATCTACAAATCCATCAACACTTCTAGGGACATCAATTAATGTGATGGTTTCAAATTGGCAGACCAGAAGCTATACTCGGAGAAATTTGTGGAAGAGGCATGGGTTACGTATGCGAAAGACATTGTTAAACTGTGTGACACGGAGTTGATAATATAGATTTACATGAAGGTGTTGGATGTGGAAATGGACAACATCAACCTATAATCCAATGATGGCATCATACCCAAATTGGTTTTAGTGGAGCGACTGAGGCATGCGCCACTTATGTGGTAAATCACATGCATTGGGGTGTAAATAGTCCAAGCAGTGGATGTGAGATTCTTTGAACAAAAACTCATGTCATCGGCAATTAAGCCGAGTTAATGATCAATATTTGAAGTCATTTGCAAAGGAAACAAAAGAAATTGTTCAGAGTGTATTAACCAAGAGGAAGAGAAATTGAAAAACAATAGAAAAAGATATGTGATCTACATTATTTTGGTGAAAGTGACAATGTAGGTTGTGGGAATAATTTCTTCCAATGTGTGATCATTTTGTGGAAACTTTAACATGGATGGTAGTGTTGGAAATCAATACGAATTATCTAGAGAGATGTTTGTGTGTTCGTGTGGTCATCCCAGTCTAATGACTATGAAATAGATTTCTTCAAGTCAAACCCATTGACATAGTTGTCGAGAAGGCCTCATTTTGCTAAAACAAGCGCATAGTCTCCTTTGGGGAGGTATTGTTTGACAATGTAAGGGATTTTCCATAGGGGCAAATTTACTAGCACCTAGTTTGGTGTCTTTTTTTGGCATTTAAAATGAGAACAATATCACCTTCACGAGAGGTGTAAGGATGAACATGACGATCATAATGGGATTTGGAACATTGCTTCATGGATTCATTTTTATATAAATAAGTGCAATGTTCTTCGTCAAGGTGTTCCAAAGTGAGCAATTGTTTCTCTAGTGCCAATGTATCAGGTAGGAGTTCAATGATGGTTTGAAGGGTAGGAATCTCATACTCAATGGGTAAGACCGCCTCAATGCCATGAACGAGGTGAAAGGGAGTGAATCCCATTCCAGTCTTAATAGATGTTCTATAAACCCATAGTGTATAGAAAAACATATGATTCTAGTTGGTTTTATTCTTGTTGACCATATGTTGGAGCATGGTTTTAAGGACTTTATTGACATCCTCAACCTATCCATTAGCTTGCAAATAATAGGGGTTAGAAAACAAATGTGTGAATTCGAACAAGAATGACAATTCCTAGAAAATATCATTTTGAAAATGAGTTTCGTTGTCCGAAACCAACTTCTTGGGTACACCAAATTGTGTAATGATGTGCTTAAAGAAGAATCTAGCAAATGTCGAGCTAATGTCGAGCTAATGCCGAGCTAATGTTGTTGAAATATGGCATTGTATCAACCCACTTGGAAAATTAATTGAAGGCAACAATGATGTACTTATGGCCTTGAGTATACATGGGTTGGGATTCCATGAATTCGATCCCTGACTTGTAGAGAGGATCGATAGTGATGATTGCAGTGTGTTAAGGGGTTGGAGGGGCCCTATTTTTGCTTGAAAAAATTTGTATTTTTCAAACCATTTGACGTCATGATTACAATAGTTGAAGAGTGAGGGTGAAAAGTAGGCTCCATGCAAAAACTTTTGGGCAGTCACCTATCCTGATAAGTGGCTGCCACATGTGTCACTGTGGCAATCGTTCAAGACTTGATCTTCCTCGTCATGAGATAAACACCTCCACAAAATGGTTTCGAATCCTTTTCAAAAGAGAACATATCCAATAAGGAATTAATGAGGGGATTGGTGACGAATGTGGTGACTATCGTCACATGAGAGGTGGGAAGCAATTTTTGGTGTGCGTAGATATGCCAGGACATCTCCACCATGGATATTTGGTAGTGAAGACAAATTGTTTTTTGTCTAGCAACTGATCATTGATGGGACGTCCTGTTTCAACAATCGAGAGATCAATAATGAGCTCGATGAGGGACAGATCCTTTATTCGTTTGGGTGTTACAAACTCAAGATAAAATTCTTGAAGAATGATTATCCAGTGAGTGAACTTACCATTGATAAGTTGTCGGCCTAGTATGTACTACATTGCGTTAGAGTTTTGAATCACGATGGTTTTACATAACAAGATGTAATGGAGAATATTTTTCACTTAAAGGATTAAGTCCAAAGCTAACTTCTTGTTACAATTATAATTAAGTGGTGATATTGATAGTGTCTTGTTAATGTAACAAATGGTGTGCTCATAGTGATGTTCACCATTTTGAACTAATGCGTCGATAATTGAGAAAGGGAATACTAAAACATAAAGGATGAAATCCTTATCGAAGTTAGGAGAGGAAATTAGAGGATCCAATGTGAGAGTATTTTTTAGTTCCTTGAAAGACGGTTGCTCTTGGTCATCCATTGAAAGGTGGTGTCTTTCCTTAGAATACATAGGAATCCATATTCTTTTGTAGCAGAGTTAGGGACAAAGCAATGAATGAAATTGGATTTTCTTTGAATACACTTCAATTGCTATTGAGTCTTTGGTGGGGGGAGTTTGAGGATGGCTTGAATTTTGAGGGGATCGATAGTAATCCTAGTTTAAGATATGATGAACCCCAGTATGCATTTTTATGTGACATACAACATGTATTTGAGAAGGTTTAACCGTATATTGTACTCCCAACATTGTGAGAAGATATTTTGAAGATTAGCGAGGTGATCGACTCATTTCTTAGATTTGGTTGTGAGATCATCAAGGTAAAACAAGATGATATAAGCCAAATTTTTAAACAGGTAGGACATGGAATGCTGGAATGTAGCTCTAACATTCTTTAGTTTGCATGACATGATAGGAAAAGGATCCCCATGGTGTTGTGATTGTCATTTTATATTGATATTTCTAACATATCTATATTTGGTTTTACCTGGAAAATATGTCTATAAAGGATAAGACTTCACAACCGACACATGCACTAAGAACTTGGTTAATGAAAGGGGTAGGGAAGTGGTATTTGTGATAATATTGGTTAAGATCCCATAAATCTATGCATACATGAATTGTTTCATGTATTTTGTTAACATAGACAAGATTTGATACCCATGATATGTAGGAGATGGGGAAAATGAACCTTGCTTGATGTCTTCTTGATTTCTACCTTGATAGCTGCTTCCTTGTAAGGGTTTACATGACGTTGTTTCTATCGCATTGATGAAGCATCAGACCATGTGTCAATATGATGTTTGAAAATGGAAATATCAAGCCCTAACATCTCTAAGTATGACTAGGCAAAAAATATCTCTAAATTCTTGGAGCAATGCTTTATAAGCACTCATCTCCTATTGAGAACATGAGACGCCAAGTGAGATGATCTCTATAATGACAATAGTGATTGAAATATATACCTTGATGGTTGGTTATATATTTCCCATATTTCCTTCTTTGAAATATTCTAGAACGGGAATATGATCTTTAAACCAAATGATGTGGTTAGGAGGAAGAAAATATTTGGTTTAGATAGCGTATTGATCTATTGTCTTGGTTATGGTTGTGTCTTGGGACATTAAGTAAGAATGATGATGCATATCATCCCATGGCATCTCAGGAGAAGTCATGGATTCCAAAATTTATTTGTCTAAGTGGAATAGCTGTTCGAGGAAGTTATTTGGAATTGTGGGTCCAAATAGGCTACAGTTTGGATTTTGAATGGTCAAGACAATAACTTGTTGCAAATGTGTCATGTTAACCATACTAGGAATGCCCACCTACAATATTATCATGCTTGATGATGGATTATGAGGCCTAGGGGTGGATTTTAGGGTATGTACTACCGATGTTCCAATGATGCTTCCTATTGATGGTGATGTTTGGTTATCAATCATAGAAGCACAGGATAACAACATGTAAAACATGTATGCATGTCTAGACATATCTTGTGACAGAGGTAAGTTCTCTTCATATGGTAATACCTGCGGAGGTGTACGAGGAAGATATATGTTATGTCGTTGGCTTAATTTCCAAAGGCATAGTTCTCGTTCTTCACATAAGATGGTACATCAGAAAGAGTAATGTGTCAACAACCCGCATCTTCTCCAAGGGAAAGTGGGTTGGTCGGTTACCGATGTATGAGCTGAAGACTGAATGGTTCTAATTTTTCAACTTACATCCATATCATATAGGAGTATGTGGGAATTATGAGGGAATACCAAAAAATTGTGGGGTAGAGAGTACCTCCTTTGTTTTTAATATGAGCTTAATGACGACAGCTTCAATGGGAATTGTCTGAGAGTGGTGAACTGTAGCGAGGGTAGTTCAAAATCGAGTGATATTTGGACATAGATGTGTATGGTGACCAAAATGAGAGCAATTAGTACATGGATGATTTTTATGCAACATTTTTCTCTTTATTTTTCTAGGTTCTACTTTTGGAATAGAGAGAATGCCTACTGCCAGTGAGTTTGGGGCTGTGTGAGTAGGTGTGGATAGTTGGTTTATAAGCTTTGGGAATGTTGGGCATAGGTTTGTAGGTTGAATTGTTGTGTCGCACAAGACACATGTTGGGGAAACATGTGCAATTGGATTTATGGGCTTTGTCACGTGTTTTTTGGGGGCTTAGCACTCTCAACGATTGATTTGGTGGGGGTCACTAGTTTTTCCATGGTTTGTACTATAGGCTATGGATTCTCGAATGGAAAGACAATAACTAGAGTAATGGGTGTAAATTTGATATGCGTATATGGTTTGGGGGTTATCTCTGAAAATAGGGGTTTCAAATACTAAATGGGTATTTTGAGAGTAAGTATTGGAAAAGTGAGGATATCCATGACTAGATTTCCTTGCATTCCCAGGGGAGGGAAAAGGAATGGTACTTTGACGATTGGTGGTACCGACATGGGAGGTGGAATGCTCCCATTTTCGACGGTGGTAACTATTGTAGGGGGCGATAAAGTGGTGTCCCCTTCTCTAGACATGGAAGTGGTAATAGACGATGGTAATTCATCTAGGGAGGAAAGGATGGTACACATGAGGCCATATGTAACTGATGGTTTGACTTGGGGAGGTCCAGCATATGCCCCTAGAAAATATGAGTCTTTGTAGACTCCTGGTACTATCTCATTGAGAGATGGGGGGTATTCAGTACCAATGGTAGGAAAAATGTTGTTTGGGTTGGTCATGGGGCATTTTTCATAGTATGCAAGTTGGTCTAGGGTGACTACTTTCTAGTTATGGGGGACATTATGACCCAAAATACTGAAGAGGCAATTGATTTCACATCATACATGTAACTACATCCCAGGGGTATAGTGTAGTCTAGTTTCACATCAATGAATTCAAGATCGAGTAGGTTGATCTTACCCCTTAATTTGTAGGGACATTCTAATAGAGACTTATGGTTGTAAAGAGAACCCATCATAATCTAGGAGGGTGATAGATTGTGGGGTGAACTCTAGGGATCCTAGATGTTTCCAAATGTTTGTGGACATGATGCAAGTGGATGTGCTCTCATCAATAATACATTGATAAATGTTAATGTTTTCTACAATGATGGGTATTTGGAAGGCGATTGATGATGGTAATCATGGTTCACTATTATTAAGGTCAAACGTCATGAGACGTGAATCCAAACGATCAATGGATAGAAATTTATTCTAAGAAGGGCATTATTGGAGGACTTTAAGTGTTGACATAGTTGTGGGATATTGAGCCAAATCATCTACGATGTTGTAATTATGTCCCTCTTTCATATGGGGATTGTGAGTGGTACGTCAAAGAGGTGGTTGTGGTATCTTGAGGAGAGGGTCATTATTGGGACATGGAACTTGCAAAGGACCATTGGTAGAAGTTGGGGAATCCTCTCACTCAATGGGTGGGTTTTTTGGAACATCATAGGATCAATTGAGCGTTTGTAAATGAATATCTTCATTATTCATGTAGATGCTTTGTTAAGAAATTTATCTTGTTGGAGGAAGGTTTGCTTGTGCCTAAGTGTCTTGCTAAGAAACACTACCTTAATTGGCGAAGGGGTGTTGTAATAAAACTTGTTGGGGGGGTGACATTATTCCATTGGGTAGGATTTGTGCCTAGTTTTTTTTTGGCCTCCAACATTCGTTGACACTTAGGAATTAATGGGCAATGATGAGTGTAATGGTCAAATTTGCCACACATAGCGCATGTGAAGTTTGCTCAATTTTTTTTTTTGTTTTTGGCTTGTGCTGTTGGGTTTTCGGTACCAATGTTTTGATTTTGGATACTAGTATTGTGGTTCAGTTGGGTAGGGGGTTTCCCCCTTGACCTGGAGTCTAGTTTTTTTTTGTTCTTTCCCTAATTAAATGGATTAGGGGATTTTTTTGCAGTCAATTGTTCAAACTATTGAATCTGTTAAGCAAGTGAAGGTTGAAGAAAAATTATCTCTGCTTGAGCCATGGGGTGATAAATAGGTGGTTTGGGGAATGGAAAGTATGGGTTTTGTGGTGGTATGACCCCATAAGGATTGTGTGTCCCATATGAATCTACTTAGGTTCATGAAGAGTCATGGGGTTAGTTTACATAACAACTAGTTGTGCCCCAATGTTTAGAAAGGTTGGACTGTATGGTCCCAACATTGTTGGTACAAACAATGGATGATGTCCATTTTGAGGGATGTTGATGGTAATGTATGGAGGATGACCAATCTACGGTAAGCTGGATGTAAGGGGTCCATATGATGTGGCTATATTTCATTTATGGGAAACCACCAAAAAAAATACTATCAGTCGTATGTGATGTGCTAGGGTTAGTTTGATTTAATGACCGATGGCGAGGAGCATTGGGTAATATGGTGTATAGATACCTTGACTAGGCATAAATTAGATCAAAATGTTGGGAATTGAGGATGTCCTCATCCTCAGTCTATTTCATGGTTGTTTCTATGTTTTTAGCAATCATGGGTAAGAGGGACCGAAGGAACCAATCTAATAAAAATTCAGGTTGGATTTTGATTTTACACAATGTGCTCTTCCGACGCCATTCAAGTGGTTGGTGATATGCGTAGATGTGTTATGTCGAAATTCCAAAAGAATATCTAAGTCGAGGTTGTGGAAAAATAGGAGTTGAAAGTAGGTTAAACACATTGGTGATAGACCCAAAGGTGGTATGCATGTTGGTTGGTAAATTGACATACCATTTAGCTAGTGTACCCATGAGAATTCTTTCAAAGAGTATAAGGTGGATGGTGTCTTCGACTAGGTTGTTTGAAAAGCACTAGAGGTGAAATGAAATCACATGGTTGGTTGGTCTTTCACCCTCTTTTCCTTAAAACTTTGGAATTTCTAAGGGTAACTTAATCGGCATTGGTGGCCAAGACGGTTCATGCTATACAGATTCATTGATGAGTTTTTATAAATAGGGAAGATCTAAACTATCCATAAATGGAAATTTTTTTGGAGGGGGGCCTACCATAGTGTGTGGTGGGGGAGTTCCTATACTTAATGTGAAAGGACTAGGGATCAATCCTTGAGGTGGGTTTTTGAGCAAGGTATCTCCATTCACAATAGATCTAATTACTATCACACATGTGTGCAAGTTAAGTGGTGTCCTACCTTGTCGAAGATGGGGTGTATAGCGAGAACTCCTCCTCTAATGCAGGGAGGGAGGTTTTGAAGACTCAAGGAATGATGGGGAGGTAGTAGGTCTGATATGGTGCTAAATTCGATCGAAGAATGTGCAAAAACTAGGAACTAATTTTTTTTGACAAATGTAACAATAATATGGCCATAGATAACAAATGCAAAATTGTGCAATAGTGTCAGTTAAATGAACATACATGTGGATTTTTAATTTGTATGTTTCTTGAATATGTATGGTTCTTTGTAATTTAAAATCAATAATGTGATCATGTCTTGACATATCATCTTTCCTCTAAAAAATAGTCATTTATCCTTCCAATAACTCTCTTGTTGGATCGTTATGAACCCACCAAAGATGGCTAGTGAAGGTGTGAATACATGAGTTATAATGAGGGGTATTGGGTCTTTATTATAAAAGGACTACTAACATTTCCAATAGCCAACCAAATCTGACTCAGGTGCAAATGCTTCCCACAAATGCTACCCAGTGAAAATCCTAGTTTTTTGCTACTAAGATACTTGCATCAAGTGTGGATAACTAGAGGTTCATCCTCAAAAGTTCAAGCGTTGTCTACACAAAGAGATAGGTGTCTTAATGCAGTGAACAAGAAAAACTCAACCATGTATTTAGCGTATTTGGGCATTGCATTTTCTTATCCGGGTTTGATCACACTTTCTTATAGTAGGATTTTAAAATTTCCCTAAAATCCAACAACCACTATTGTTTCATATGAAGAATATTGGTGGGAATTATTTGGATGCCTAGCCCAATAAATCCTAACCTAACTATAATTTTTTTTGTGGCCTCTTTGAGAGAGCATTTTAGTTGGTTAGGATTACATTGTAGGTTGATTTTAATGGGTTTAAATTTGATTAAATGGTGTGACAAGAGAGGTATTTCAAACCGTTCAATTTTTTTTTATTCATCAAGGTCACTTGTGAGTGCAAGACAAAGAGCACATTGAAAATGAAAGGAGTATTTAGGTCCCTTGGTGTGTGCTTCAAGTGAGATATACACGTGTTTTGGAAGAAAAAAAGGTAAACTTGTAACTAGCTTATGAGATCATAAAGTAAATAAATATGAAGATGAGTGGCTTTGATCTAGATTACATAGGGAATGAAATGAAACACACAGAAAAGTATAACAGAGAGCATAGTAATACAATAAAAAAATCCAATTTATATTAATGAATAAAATAGTAGAATATTGTAGAAAATACACTGGCTAGAATGGTGGTAGCTTATCTTTGGAGGAAGAGAGATGGCAGCTATGCTCATTCGCACAAGCTAATACAAGAGATTTAATAGATGGCCTTTTAACATAAAGAAAGAACCCTAAAGGTCCAAAACCCTAAACTTAGGAGGAAAAATTCCAAAAATTATTTTCTCTAAAAATAGTGCCAAAAGGTATTTTTAGGCATAACTTTTACATCAATTTCCTGGAAGTGTAACTTTTGCATACGAGCTATGTTTGGTGCGTATAGTAGCTCATTGGAGAGCTCTAATGAAGAAGAACAACTAATGCTCAACATATTGGTGTGACTAGCACCATATGTTGCAACAAAAAAACACTGTTTAGGCCCTCAAAACAACCCCAAAAGTTTAGGACCCAAAAAACCTAGAAATTCTTAAGAAAATTGCCCAACTAGAGAACCATGTTGAGTCAATAGAAGAGGTGGGTGGCCACTGATATACACATGGATAATCCCCCCCCCCCCCCTTAGGAAGCAATGGTTTCCATTGCGTTAAGTTCCTACATAAGATGGGGAAACTTTTACTGAATCTGAATCTAGGTGAGCCATTTTCCTTGGTGAAGAAGTTGTCCTGCTTTGACTACCAGACAGAGTTGTATGGTCTATTGGTGGGTGCCCTTTATCTTGGTTTCCATGATCCTATCAAATGTATATTTCTTAAGGAATTCAGTATTAAGTTCTGTAGTATCCAACTTCTCAGCCACGTCTGAGGTGTCCAATAGAGGTGGAAAATATGGGTGAAGTAGCTCCGCATTAATTACTGGGTGTAAGCCAAGGAAAGGAGGAATACTCAATTTGAAAGCATTTTCACCCACAACCCTTATTATGGTGTAAGTCCCATATCGGAGTGGTTGGAGCTTCCTATCGGGGGATGTGAGGTGCTCTTTCCACAAATGAGACCAGACCTTGTCACCAACATGAAACTTGTGGGGAACCCAATGCTGATCATGTCGATGCTTGTACTTGGCATTGGATCTCCAAAATGTCATGGACTTGTTGGAGGATGTGATAAATATGTTTAACAAATATGTTTTCCCTATCAGCCTCAATTTGAGCATGGGAAGATTCATCCTATGTGGATGAAAGAGGGATAGTGACATCAATTGGGGCCAATGGTTGGAATCCCAAGCACGCCTGAAAAGGTTTTCGACTAGCAGAACTATGAAGAGCTCTATTGTAGCTATGTTGAACATAGGGAAGGATCTCATCCCATGTGTGGGGATGTTGGGAATCATACATTCTTATAATATGCATAATCATCCTATTGACAACTTCTTTCTATCCATCTGTTTGCGGGTGAAAGGAAGTCAATTTGGTGAGCTTGGTATCCATTAGTGACCATAGGATGGACCAAAATGTGCTCAAGAACCTATTATCCCGATCTGAAATGATAGTTTGTGGTAGCTCGAAATGAACCCAAACACATTCAAAGAAGAGCTTAGCAGTGGCCTCAGTTGTGATACTCTTCTTGTAGGGTGTCAAAATGGCCATCTTAAAGAAGCGATCAATGACCACACACACACAGTCATTACCATGGTTGGTTGAAGGTAGTCCTAACATGTAATCCATGGAGATGGAATCCCATGGATCATAGAGAGTAGGAAACGGGGTGTGCAACCCTTGCTTCTTAATGGTGGGTTTAGCGATGGCACGGGAAATTCATGATATGATATACTTGTTGACATCTTTCCAGAGCTTTGGCCAATAAAAATACTTATGCAATATTACCACTGTCTTCTCCACGCCAAAGTGCCATGCCACCCGATTGTGATGATCTTCCCAAATCATCTTTGCACGCTCACTTGAAGGAACACAAAGATGGCCTAGATAGCATAATAGTCCATCCTGGATATGAAAGTATACAACTGATGGGCATGTGCCCAATGTTTGATAGGTGGTAGATAATTCATATAGTTGGGTCCACCCTAAGGTTTCATCTCCACATGAGTTGAGCATTGTTTTCAAGGCTACAATTGGAGGTCAACTAAGGAAACTAGTGACTTGATTTGTGATTCCCTTAATTATATTTAATGTTCAAGTGGAATTGTTGCAAGTATGTTGACCACTTTTATGGCGATAATTTTTTAACTTTTCCTATGTTTGCATGAACTGCGGGGCCTTGTGATCAGTGTAAATGATTGTGTCTTTTCCTAGAATGCAATGTTTCCATTTGTGGTAGGATTTTACAATGGAATACATCTCCTTATCATAGGTGGGGAATTTTCAGACTGCATCTGAGAGTGTCTCACTGTGCTATGCCACTGGATGGCCATGATGAGTGAGAATTGTGCCAACAACATAGTCTGAAGCATTTGTCTCAATATCAAATGTTTGTCGTAGATATGGTAAGATGAGTACTAGTGTGGAACATAGGCGATGTTTCATATCCTCAAATGATTTCTGTTGTGGATTACCCCAAACAAAATTGGATTTGGAACCACTCTTGTTCACTTTGATGAGGAGCCAAGCGATATGAGAGATTCCCAATACGAACCAATGATAGAATTTGGTAAGGCCCAAGAAACTACGGATCTTAGTTAGAGTTGTTTGGGCTGGCCAGTCACAAATGACTTGGATCTTGGCTGGACCACATGCACACCATACTCATGCACAATGTATCCTAAATATTGGATTCTTTGCATTCCAAAAGAGCATTTATCTAGATTAACATATAATTTATGTTGACGCAGGGTGTTGAGGACCTGTTGAATGTGCCATAAATGCTCAACCCAATTCTTGTTGATGATGATAATTTCATACAGATATATAACCACAAAAGAATTGATGAAGGGATGCAAAATGTCATCCATCATCTGCATGAAATTTGTTAGAGCATTGGTCAAGCCAAAAGGCATGACCAACCACTCAAAAATACCTTCCCTAGACTTGAAGGCAGTCTTACAGACATCATCTTTCTCAATTTGTACCTGGTGGTATCCAGACTTCAGATCAATCTTATTAAAATTCTTGGCCCCGTTGAGCTGGTCAATAATATCATCAATCTGTGGAATTGGATACCGATTCCTAACTGTGATTTTGTTTAGAGATCTATAATCAATACAAAGTATCCATGTACCATATTTCTTCTAAACCAACACAATTGGGCTCCCACAAGGTGAGGAGCTCAATCAGAAGTGCCCCTTTTGGATTAAATCATGAATCTAGTGTTTCATTTATTCATTTTCCAATAGAGAGTTTCTATAGATTGTGCCATTAGGCATAGGTGCACCGAGTACCAAATAAATTGAATGCCTGACTTGGCAGTGTAGAGGAACCCCCAATGGTGAGGTGAAGAGATATTTGTATTCTTATACTACTTTGTGCACCTACTTTTGTTGTATGGAAATATTTTTTTTTATAGGTCATGGATGTTGTTGTTATCTTCCATTCACTTCCATAGTGAATCATGAAGAGAATGAATTTTCCAGTTGGGGAGATTACCTTCCTGCACTAGTTGGATGAGATCAAAGAGAGTGCAATAGTTGGGACGACCTTTGGTATCCTATAGAGTTGTTTTCCCAAAGAGACAATAACACTTTGAGGTCGAGACTCATATACAACATGATGTTTCCACATATATGGTTGACCTAAAAGAACATCACAAACTTCAATAGGGGAAACATCACAATGTACCTCATCTTTGAAGGGATTGATGTTGTAGGGCATGCGACATTGTTGACTAAAACGGATTTCATGACCCTAGCTCAACCAATTGATGGTGTATGGTTGGGGGTGTGGCATTTTTGGCAGCTTCAATATCTTGATGACCTTGGCTGAGATCGGGTTCTTTTGTCTCATGTTGTCAACAATTAAATGTAGTGGGGTCCCCTTCACCCACATCTGTGAATGGAAGAGGCACTCTTCCTCTTCAAGCTCTCCTGGTTCCTCTAATTGGATCTTTATTGTTGCAATGGTAGCATTGGGATCCGCATCAATGATCTATTTCCCCTTATCTCATTTAGAATTAGATTCTGAGTTAGGTTCTGAATCTCTTTCTTTAATCTCAACCATTAGTGACTGTTTCGAGCGGAATTCGTTAGTGTTATGCTAGGGGATTTTATGGAACTCACACCACTTCCTAGTGTCCTTTTTCAATTTCTCATTGCCCTTATTTGCTTTCATATTTGAATGGATGTCTCGAGATTGAATCTCCTTGCTCCACCCCTTTTGCTACGAGTTAGGGCCACCTTTACCATACTTCTATTGGGAGAAATTTGTAGACCCAAACTCTCGCTTGTTTCGTTGCTTAAACTTCTGCTCAATCTTGACAACATAGAGGTAAGCAACTCTTAGTGAGGAGATATCCAAAAAGTGCATCAATGCTTGTATGTACATGTGTAGGCCACTACGGTACTTCAAAACCAAGTTCTGCTCAGAGTCTTTTATACCCAAATTTTAGCACAAGGTATCAAATATATTGGTGTACTCCGGCATCGTCTGGTCTCTTTCTTGATGCAGAGTCATCCATCTTGTGTATTTGTCATCATACCTTCCAACGGGGTAGAATTCATCCTTTAGGGAATCCACAAATGCTTCCCAAGTGGGTCCTGCCCTAAATAGTGTGGATTCATCTTCCTTTTGTCTCTCCCTGTAACCATACCACCAATATTTGACATGGGGAAGGGATTTAAGGAGCGTGAAGGTGATATTTCCGATGTCGAAATTTTTTTGAACAGAGTAATATCCTTCTAACAAGTTTAACCATTTTTCCAAAGCATCTACATCTATCTAGCCTTCAAATAAAGAGATATCGAAGTTCACTTGTACCTTGAATGGTGTCGCACCCCCAAAATGGCTACTTGTTGAAGGTACCTCACCCCTCTGTGGTAGTCATTGAAGGATTTGGGCAAAGTTATCTATTATCTTGTTCCTTTGTTGTGCGAGAGCTTCCTTAAGCAACATTTTTATAGGATCTCTTGCTCCTTCATCTGGATTATCCCCTACCATGGGAGGTCACTTGGGATGGCGAGAGTGGTTGTCTTCTAGTGAAACTAGCTTGAGACCAAACTCTCTAAAATCTGACCTCGTGTAGGGACCCCCCCTTGGAGGTCCTACTTAGAAAATTATTAGAAACTTAAAAACAAAATATAGCCATTTACATGCATAATCATTTATAAAACTTATCAAATTTGAGAACTAATAAAAACACAAAACTTGTTACTGCAGGTCAAATCCGTTGCTGGAGGGCTAGTCATCGTCGTCAATCCGATACTGCTTCCCTTTCCATCCGCTTCACGCGTTGTGTACCTCCAGAAGAAGCTTGTTTAACCGTAGGTGAAGCAACCATTAGCTTCACCACCCAAACATAGGCTCATGCTTTCAGTCGCATGGCTACCCCCGAGCTTTGGGCCGCAGAGCTCACACACACTAATCAAGAAATCCAGCTTGGGATTCCCCCCCACCAATATTTCCAACCAAACCCTCAATAGTAGCAAGTCTTGAGGCAAATAAAAATTACGATAGTCATCCAGGTTCTGGTTATCTTACCCTTTCCCCAAGCCTTCCTTTTAAAGGAAAATTCCATGCAACACATGTCACTTCATGCATAATTATTTATTTTATTTTAAATTCCAAATAAAACAACTCACCCATCCAAGTGTCATTTTCTCTAGGAGATGCACCAACATCCCTAAGTTTGCTCATGTCTGTCCCCCAGATATTTTACTTAACTCCTAGCTTTTAGTTGACTAGGTGTCTATGCTTAGGATTCTACTTTGCACCTAAATAATGGTTTATATTATTTTAAATGCTCAAAATAATAACTCATGTGCAAATGCTTAATTTAATCAATATTATTTAAAAGTCAAAATAATTATTTATGTGCAAATGCCTCAAATACCCTTATGCATTTTCTAAGTAATGATCTAGGTGTAATCTTATAAGTTTTTATGCAGTTAAGTTTAATAATCAAATTCACTAGGATCCCAATGCCATACCGTTGGGCTTCCTCGTTCCCTTAATTTCATTTCCCCGACATGGCACCACTATGTCGGGTCCAGTCATCCGTAGTTTCCATTCCTCGGCAAGGTACCACATTAATGGGTCCTTGCATCCACTCTTTCTGTTCTTGACAGGGTACTGCACCGTCGGGCCCTTCTGCCACCATCCTTCCATTTTGACTTGCGGGAACTTCATGTAGGGATTTCAGGAACCGTTACCTTCATCCTCCGTATACACGCTATTAGGGACTAATGGCACTGGGGAGTGAGTCCATTCTCAATGCGCGCCCCCCAACTCGTACGTGACCAGCTCCGTCGTGGCCCACTTCGTACGCCCTCACACTTTCCTCTTGAGCAAGCAGATCAGTGCTTATCTACCCAACATGGTATTCCGTCGGGAGTCAACATCGTCGTCACTCTCCCTGTGTGTGATTTACCCGTACTCTACCACCCTTCAATTCCTTTGTGTGTCCGTCGGTGAACCGTTTCACCTGTCGCTACACACATTTCTCACCAACATATATTAGTAGTACTGTCCTCAATTATAATAATTTGATTCGTCAATCTGCTACTTTGTTAAGCATTTATATTTTACTCATAACATTACTCATTCATCTAATCAGAAATGCATATCGTCAATAATTACTTTGTTTGTTCTCATCACATAATCACCGTATAGCTAGTCGTTAAGCATCATTCATAAATATATTTTCCATAATCATAGTTATTCGTTAAACACATATAATCATTCATTTACATCTACTGTTCAGATACACATACTAAAATCAAAGAGTTATTTTATTAGTGTTTCAAACAGTCGGGTCACTCAACAGGTGCCCTTAATGTCTACAGTAGTCTAGGGGCACTACATACACCCCTACTTATTTAGAACTTCGTCCCGAAGTTCAGAAAAAAAATGGAAAACTATGACGCATATTAGTTACGTCCTCCCAAGCCACAAATCTAGGATTGTCACTGTCCCACTGCACTTTGACTTGATCAATCATGGCTAATCATTAAGCAAGATGTAATCAATCAATTATCCCATTCCATACATATAGTTTAATTCCTTAATTCATTTATCAATTATTATCAGCATTCACATCTTCAGGTTTTCCTTAATCATTTAAGACATATCAAGGATCAAGAGACCACCTTATCGTAGTTGTTCATTCGGGTCACTCGGCAGGTGCCCTTAAGGTCCATATTCATTTTAGGGGCATTACACCTCGTCGGGGACATGTACCAAGAAAAAAAAAAAGAGCATATTGCTCTGATACCAATGATATGGATTGTATAGGGAAAAAAATGAAACACACAAAGAAGTATAATAGAGAGCGTAGTAATACAATAAAAATATGAGCTTCCTACCTATATGTTAAAAATTTCGAAGAAGCCATGGTTGCTGTGATGGAATGGAGGCGGAGGCGTACAGCTAGGGTTTCAAGGTTTGGGCTGGGTAGCTGGGAGCTACCAGCCACGGTAGGCGTGAGGTCATGACCAAACCTTACCCTGTCGCTTTCAACGATGCAGAAAATGGTATACGACAGAGGGCGGAAGATACCGGGGTTTGGTTATTTGTTTTTAATATTGTCTCGAGGATCCTTGTCTTTGCTTGTCAGGTGCTCTGGTGCTGTTGTGTCGGTGACTTGGGATTCTTGTTAGGGTTTGCAACTGTTTTCTGTGGTTATGGCTTCTTTGGAGGATATGGTGATGGCAGGTTTTTCTGGCGACCAGCTGGAGGCACAGGAAGTATGGGGGATGCCAGGTGGAGGGCAGAGGGAGGGTTTGGAGGAGATCCCCATGATGGGGCCTGTTGGAACTGACTCTACCGGTGTGGGGCAGGGGAGGCCGGCAAATGGTTTCTCACCATTGGAATACCTGTCCTTCTCACCACATAACCTGTTGCCGGAATTTTTGGAATTTGATGGAACGTCTGTGGACATATTGGGTAGCTCGCGCTGGAGGGAGGATGGAGATTTCTTTGCTCAGAATTTAGGGTTTTCGGCATCTGGTGTGCAGGAGGGTTTTGAAGCGGTGGCCGGTTTTGGACGGATTGCAGATGAGGGTGTGGCTCGTTAGGTTCAGCAGCTTTGTGGGTCGGAATGTGGTGGAACTGCAGTGGATGCACGTGTGCCTTTGGAGATTTCTGAACACCGTGGTTATGATAGCCCTCCTGTGGATGTTGGGTCTTCGAAGCTTAAAGAAGGGGATGCATCCGGGGTCGGGGCTTTACAGAAGGGATCGAGCAGGCGACGGGAACGGAGTTGGATTAAAACTCGCATTGTGGGCAGTTATGCTGTAGGCGAGGATATCGCCTGGGAACGAGTCCTGGAAATGTCTAAGCTGACGCTGGTGGGAAGGGTCATGGGCAGAAATTTCGCCTGACCTACTGTGATGGATTGGGTGGAAACACACTGGCGCGAGGTGTTAGGCTACACACCTGAGGTGGACATGCTGCTACGAGGATGGTTTGCGGTGGTACTTCAATCTGAGGTGGATTTACACAAAATTCTCGACAGGAATTGGCATTTGAATCATTCGTCGGTTCTGCTGAAACCCTGGCATCCTCTCTTTGATGCCAGTCGGGAGAGGGTTGATTCGATTCCGGTATGGGTAAGATTACCGAGACTTCCATTGCAATTTTGGGATATTAGCCACTTTCGAAAGATTGGGGATATACTGGGAAATTTTCTGGAGGCTGATCTCTCCTTTCTGGAGACCCATTACAAACAAGTTGCTAGAATTTTGGTCAATTTAAATCTTCGTGAAGGATTACCGGAGGCCATTAATTTGGAATGGGGGCCTGTTTGTATACCTCAGTTGCTGGATTATGAGAATGTTCCTTTTAGGTGCCGCCGGTGTCACGTTTATGGACACCCGGCGTCTGCTTGTCGGCTTTCGGTTCGCACCCTCAATGGGGGTCTTAGAAATCACATTGCTCTGGTAGGTCTGGATGAACCTTTGGACCCAATGAACTTCAAGTCGCCGCCGGTGGAGGAGGCCTCGGGCGGTGACCGGATAGTGGAGGATTTGGATATATGTGGCCAGAGTTTGGAAGCGCTGTGGGACTTTCTAGCTGAAGAAAACAGTGCACCTGCTGAAGAGGTACCTTGTTCTACTACATTGGCTGTGACTGAAGTGCCGGGACCTTCTTTCATGGGTATTCCTTCTTTCTCTTTAACGTCCTCTGTTAATTTATTTTTTAATCAGTGCACTGTGGATGGTATTGATTGGGTAGAGGGGCTGAAGAATTTATCCTTGTCGGGACACTCTACGACTCTCCCCTTTACACTTTCCTCGGGCCCTTGTGGGGATTTTATTCTTCCGGTGGACGAATCCTCTGTTCATATCTCTAATTTTCCTCCTCTCCTTATGGAGGACAACATGATTAATATTGAACCTGATCCTGGGAAGGTGGTTGAATTTTCTGAACCCTCCTCACCTGAGTCTTCTACTTCGGTATATAATCTTCGTTCTTGCACTAATTTATCTGGGGGGGATTAGGAAAAGAGAAGGCGCCGGCGCGGAGAGGCAGAGGCCGCAGGTCTCATTTATCTAAGGCTCAGAACAGGGCCAGATTAGATCTTCAGGCTGGGAAACAGGTTTCGATTGAGAGGGCACTTAGAGCAGTGAATGCCCGGACGCATGTTCGGATATGAAGATCATGTCCTTTAACTGTCGGGGCCTGGCTAGGCCTAAAAAGAAATCAGCCTTCATGAGGGTGCTTACTCTTGAACACCCTGATGTGATTCTACTACAAGAGACTTTAGGACTTGGTGTTATTGTCAAGGAGAAACTGGAACTTTGGATGGCTGGCTGGACCTTTGTGACTCTGGACGTTAGGGGACGCTCTGGGGGTCTGGCTGTGGGATGGAAGAATTGTGCGTTAAAACTCATCAATGCTTGGGGGATGGCTTCAGTGTTGGGAGCTGATTTTCTCTCTGTCGATTTGGGTACTTGTTTCACTGTGGTTAATGTTTATGGGCCCTATGAAAATAGGGTCCCCTTTTGGGATACACTTCTGCAGGATCAACTCTTGGATGGTGAATCGGTTGTAGTGGGGGGAGATCTAAATTTTACTTTAGGGCATACTGAAATTTGGGGCCCTCGAGCGCATGTGGATCCATTGGCTGGATACTTTCAACAGATGCTGGTTCGTAAAAACCTTTTGGATATTGAACCTATCAAGCTGAAACCCATCTGGAGGAATAGTAGGAGTGGAGAGGCTCGGGTGGCTAAACGATTGGACCGGTTCCTGGTGGCTGAGAGGCTGGTGGACAGGTTTTATCAACTCAGACAGTGGGTAGGGAGCGGTGGGGATTCTGATAATTTCCCTATCTTTCTAGAGATTAGGAGAGGACCTATCAATCCTCCTAGCTCACTTAAATTTAATAAGAACTGGTTAAGTGATGGATCCTTTAAAATTCTCTTTCTGGACCTTTGGAGGTCGTATGATATGGATCATGAACGCACTGTGGCTTTTCAATTTGCTGAGAAAATTCAACGTTTAAAAGGAGCTGTTAAAGAGTGGGCTATTGATAAGAGAAGGAGGGAGGATACTGCATTGCAACTGATTGAGGCTGAGCTACTACAGATCTATGAAGGGGAAGGAGGAGGTCTATCGTCTCAGGTAACTATGGCTGCTATGGTCAGGTTGGAAGGTACTAGAAATAAACTTTTGATGGAAAAGGAGGAAACCTGGCGACTCAACAGTAGGGCGATTTGGCTGGAATGTGGCGATGAGAATACTAAATTCTTTCATGCATATGCCAGGGGGAGGAAGTCGGCCAATACTATCTGGAGCTTGAAAGATGAAAATGGCATTGAACATTTTGACTTTGAAGATAAGGCTAGATGCGGGGTGGGACATTTCCAAAATTTATTTAAGGCACCTGCCCAGGCCTCTATCGCTGAATTTATCAGAGTAGCTCAATTATTTCCGAAGTTTGCTGAGGAGGAGGACAATAGGAGACTGATGCGTGCTATAAATGAGGAGGAGTTAAAGGAGGTCCTTGGTAGCTTCCAGAAAGACAAGAGTCCTGGGCCGGATGGTTGGACAGTGGAATTTTTTCTGGATCTTTATGATGTTCTGGGGTTGGATCTTCTACAGGTGGTTGAAGATACTCGTTTAAATGGGAAGATACCGGCTTGCTTCAATTCTACTTTTATAGCTCTCATTCCTAAGACTGATAATCCGGCCACTTTATCTGAATTCAGGCCTATTTCATTATGCAATTGTATCTACAAGATTGTTTCGAAGGTCATTGCTCGGAGACTTAAGGTCACATTATCAGAACATGTTTCTGATGAACAATTTGGCTTTCTTGAAGGACGTCAGATACATGAGGCTATAGGGGTGGCACAGGAGGGACTTCACAGTTTAAAGACTTAGCATATCAAAGGAGCTATTCTCAAAATTGACTTGTCCAAGGCCTACGACAAGGTGAGTTGGATATATATCCGGCTTCTTCTTACTCATTTGGGTTTTGGTATCAATTTTATTAGGTGGATCATGTCTTGTATAACTACTGTATCTTTCTCTGTTTTATTGAATGGAGCGGCTACCCCCTTTTTTCATGCGGAAAGAGGCCTTAGGCAAGGCTGTCCACTTTCCCCCCTCCTTTTTCTTCTGGTAGCAGAAGGTCTGAGCAGGGCTATAGTCGATGCTAAATTACAGGGGAGATTTAGTGGCATTGTCATTGGTGAGCAGATATCTGTTACACATCTTTTATTTGTGGATGACATTATCATCTTCTGCTCTGGTGATCGTAGAGATACCAGGACTCTGAAGGAGATCTTGGATCTATTTTCTAAAGCTACGGGGATGGAAATTAATGTTGAAAAATCCACTATTACTACCCATTTGCTGAGACCGGATGAGGAACGGGCTCTTCTTGATTTTTTTCCATTTATGTTATCTGGCCTGGATGATGGTATGAAATATCTGGGATTCTCCCTTAAAGCCAACGTATATTTTAAGAAAGATTGGCGATGGATTATTGGTAAGGTGGAGAAAAGATTGAAAGTTTGGAGTCATAAGTGGATGTCATGAGCTGGCAAGCTGGTGCTGGTTAAGTCCGTGTTGGAAGCCATTCCAGTCTACTGGATGTCTTTGTCTTGGATACCCAAAGGAATCCTTGAATCTATTAGGCGTTTATGCTTTAGATTCTTGTGGAGTGGAATGAAGGAGGGTCAGGTTACCCCGTGGGTCAACTGGAAGAAAATTGCTATACCAAAAGGTCTTGGGGGATGGGGTTTAAAAAACATCTTTCTTTTTGCACAAGCTTTGGCAGCCAAGAGAGGATGGAGACTTATCAAAACTAACAGTTTATGGACCAGGGTTATTAAAGGAAAGTACCTATCAGATATGAGTCTGGAAGAATGGATTAGGATCCCTCGGAAGTCTCATATTGGGGGATCCGTGATTTGGAAAGCTGTGGTTAAATCCTTCACTCTGGTGGAGAATAATCTGGCTTGGGATGTGGGTAATGGAGAAAAGGTGAGTGTTGGCAGAGATCCTTGGATTGGGAGTGAACGTATGCATTTGTTACCTGATTATGTTGTAGAAGAATTGGAAAATAGGGGCATTTACACTCTTAATAATCTGGCTGTACAGAGACCCGAAGACCCGTGGATACAACACTGGAAAAACGCAGAACTGCTGGGTTTGGAGGAACCTGTGTCTGATTATCTGAATAATTATATCAATGGTTTGAATAGGGCACATATTCACCTGTCGGATCAGGAGGATGAGCTGACCTGGGAACTTGATCCGGCTGGGGTCTACACACCAAAGATGGGTTACTTAGTTCTCAGTATAGGTGATGCGATCGGGGATGAGGTCTGGTGGTGGAGATCACTGTGGAAACTCAAATGCCCATCCAAATACAGACTTTTTATGTGGTGTGCACTTGTGAATCGGGTTCCGACCTGGGATATTCTGCAGAAGAGAAATTTCCAGGGACCGGGTTGGTGTGTTTTGTGCAAGAATGAACTGGAAACGATCACACACCTTCTCATCAATTGTCAGTTTACGAAAGCTGTGTGGATAGAATGCTCTAAATTGGTGGGTTTTGACTGTCGATGGGAAGGTAACTCTGTGGAAAATGCCTGGGAGAACTGGTGGAGACGGACAACAGATAAAAAACAGAAGATTTTACCATTGCTGATTATATGGGGGATCTGGCTGGCAAGGAACGGGGCTATATTTCAGGATAAATCTTGCCTTCCGGAAATTCTTTGTGCTAATTTTGTGGGCATATATCAAGCTAGCCCCGAATATGTTAGGGCTGCTAAACAGAGACGGGACATGGCATTTGAGATTGATAAAACTTCTCCATGGGGTTTTTTTGATGGAGCCGCCAGCTATGAGATTTGTGGTGGGGGAGCAATTTTATATATTTCTGATTCTCATTTCTTTACTCTCACGATGGGTCTTGGAGTGGGATCCAATAACTATGCAGAAGTCATGAGCTTAAAATTATTACTCATATTTGCTACTGAGAGGGGTATCACTAGGTTGGCGATTTTTGGAGACTCGATGAATGCTATAAATTGGACCAATCAAACCCAAGCCTGCAGAGTTCTTAGACTTGCAAATGTTATCAACACTATTCAGCTGGTCAAACAATCCTTTGACTCATTCACATGCCGGCATGTTTACAGGGAAAATAACCAAAAAGCGGACCTGGCATCCAAAGAAGGGCAGCTCATGGTTTTCGGCACTTGGAAAGTAACTGAAGAAATTGATGGACAACGAACTGAATATTACCACAGACCTTTCATTGACTGATGCGTATGATGGTAGTTAAATATTTGACAAGAATGTAATCTCTTGAAAATTATGTATAATCTGTAGTTTCTTATTTTCGAAAATGAAGTATTTTTGTATTTCTTATGAAGATGTAAAAGCAAAATAGTCCGGTGGGACAGAACTATCTCTTATTTTGGATAAAACTAGAAAAGTACCATATTCTGCAGTTTTGAAAGTAGACGTAACAGTCTCATTAAGTGAACCCTTTTTTTTGGGCATGGATAATTCACTATACAGTGAATACTGAATGTAATTCGGATCTCTAAGGATGAATGGAATTACGCTTTTTTCTTTTGGAAAAAAAAAATACAGTAAAAATATAGTAAAAATACCCATTTTCTATTAATGAATAAAATAGCAGAATATTGTAGAACATGCATTGGCTAGAATGGTGGTAGCTTATCTATGAAGGAATAGAGATGGCGGCTACGCTCATTCACACAAGCTAATAGAATATACCGAAGAGAGCTAATAGAAGAGACCGAAGAGATGCCCTTTTAACATAAATAAAGAACCCTAAAGGTCCAAAACCCTAAACCTAGGAGGCAAAATGACAAAAAGTATTTTCTCTAAAAATAGCACCAAAAGGTATTTTTAGGTGTAACTTTTATATCAATTTCCTAGAAGCGTAAATTTTGCATATGAGCTCTGTTTGGTGCGTATAGTAGCTCATTGGAAAGGTATAAACAATAAGAAAAAATGATGTGTGACATATTAGTGTGAAGAGAACCATATGTCATAAATTATCCTTTACAAAAAAACATTGTTTAGGCCCTCAAAACAGCCACAAAAGTTTAGGATCACCCAAAAAGTCCCAAAAGATCCTAGAAAATATTAAGAAAATTGCCCAAGTGGAGAACCATGTTGAGTCAGTGGAAAAGGTGGGTGGTCACTGATATCCACCTAGATCAGATTTGTTACTCCTCCTAATTAATCTCTACGTGTGAATGAATTGAAAAAGATAACTTTAAAGATAAATGTGATAAGGGACATAGAGAGGTGTTTCAAACCATTCAATTTTTCTGATTTATCAAGATCACTTGTGAGTGTAAGATGAAAAGCATACTAAAAAGGAAGGATTATTTATTCCCCTTATTTGTGTGAAAAGTGGACTAATCTAAATTGCTCAAAATACAAATATGCAAGAAGCAAAAAGGTGAGACTAATGTAAGTTTTCCCAAATTCTTAGACTAATAATTTTCTTTAAACTTTAAAAGCAATGAAGAATAATGTAATCTACTTTACTAAGAGCTAAGAGCTTCATTTGGGGACCTCAAAGCCTATGCCTAGGAAAGTTGCAACAAACAATTCCCCCCCTACTTAGATTGTGGTTTGATATCTAAATAAAAAGAAAAAAAAATTGTAGTTGTTTGTTAATTCCTTAGCACGAGTGGGAATCCATATGGATTGTTCTTTGTGACGAAATCTAGCCAAGAGGACAAAACTTTGAGACAATTGCCTAGGTTTTACCTGAATAGTCACATTGTCACATGGGTAATAGGTTATAAAGGTTGCATGGATCAACCATGTAGACTAATGAAGAGAAATTTGCATGACTGTGTGACTATGAAATAAAAATTCATTATACAGATCTATGTGAAGCAGACATCAAGAACCGCATGGGTATAAAAATGAATGGAAGTGAACCTTGAGCTTGAAATTACATTGCTTAGGGGTATAAATAGCAAGAGTATGATCCTACAAAATGGAAAAAATCAGTTAACAAGCAAAATACAACCTATAGATAAGAAAAACTAAGAAAACTAAGTAGGGAGTCGCTGATACTGCTTTGGGAAAACTGTGGTCAATCCCTTCTACCCTTGCAAGTTGCAACCAGGGAAACAATGTGAGTAATGATTAGTGAGACCAAATGATAATAAGATAAATAAAACTCAACAAATATGAATGAAATAAAGATATTATCAAGTCCTAAAATTCCATATAAAAAAAATAGAATGAGTTAGCCTCAACTATACAGTATTGTCCAATGGAAAGGATTGAATACAAATGGTGTGACCTAGAAGAATGTAGCTCCAATGGAATCCAACACTCCCCTTTGGGATGGGATATTTTGCACTCTCTCAAATTGCTTGATAACTAACTTGGAATGATGAGAAGAAACACTTGCTCCTTGAGGAAGAATTCAAGCAATTGTTGTAATGCCAAATGATGATAAGAAGGAGGGTGGAATATGGTTCTCTCAAACTAATTTTTGCAGCATAACCTTGCTCTAGATTTCTCTTATCAAATGCATCATTATGTATTCCCTTTATAGGCCAAATGGAGGTCTTCAAACATCTAATTCTCCATGTAAATGATCTGCATCTCCACGTCATGAAGTGGTCTTCAAGGTACAAGTATGGGGTTGTTGAATGCCCCAAGCATGTGAAGGATACCAATTCAAATTCTTGGAGCCAAAATGCAGTTGTGAGCCTTGAATGTACTATATAAAGTTAATGGTATGTGTGTTGGTACAACCATGCGAATTTTGAGCCTCTTCTTGCGTAGATTCATCTAAGTTTCCTTTACAAAAGTTGTGTGGATGTATTAAAGAAAATATTTTTCAATTCTAAGGTCCGATTCCCATGTTGAATTTGATGAGGATGATGCTAATGAGTTACATACTAAATGTTAATGATGTATTTCAATAATAATTGTTGAAATGTCACATATGTGTGAGATTTAGGTTATCACAACCTCCTTCTCCATAGGATGATCAAATTCCCTCTCTTCCTCAAATATTTTATTGACCACCATCTCCTACTCTAATAGCCGAATAACCTCCATCTCCTTCTCCACAAGCCAGTCGACCACCCTGTCCTCCTGCAAACCTTGATCGACCACCCTGTTGTACCCTAGTTTTGGTACATTTTTTACTATCATATATACCCTTTTTTACCTCCCGATCCTCCATTTCCACCTCCTTATTACCCTTTTGACATCATACTTATGTTTTTACAATGAACATATTGCAAAGAGCTTCACAAGGTATTTGTTGTCCATTTTTCACTAGAATTCCTATTTTTCATGAATAAATGGATTTTAACTTGTTTTACTTGTTATGATTACAAGAATATCGGATCATGTAACCACTGTGTAGATATTATAATCAATTGTTGCTTAGCATATTAGCACCATCTCAAGCTGAAATATGCCACATGGGTTTTTTCCACAAGGTCATCACGATGGTTAGGAACCTATTGAACAAGATCTGAACAAAAAAAGGAAGGAAATATCCCATAGTAAAAAATGAAGTAAAATGCATGCCAAAGGAAGGCGTTCCCATGCGTTCTCAAATCCAATTTCAAAATATGAAAGAGAATTTCATGCTATCCTTGTCATGAAATTAATTGTGATAAACCAATATTATATTTTCCTTATATATAAAGCTTGGACAATTATCATAGATTATGAATTTAGCATTGATTTGTTGTGCTAGATTGAAGGCCATGAAATAGGGGATTGGGAGTGATCCTCTAACTCCCTTTATTTTGGTTTGTAACTATTATATATATGAGATATTAGATGACTTGAGAGATGTGGAGAATAGATCATAGAAGAGGAGAGAGAATTGATGTGCATGATCAATGTGTACCTTTGAACTTGATTTCATTTTAATAAAAGACTGATGATGCTTCATATTTTTTTGTGATTACCCTGTTATCATGTATTTTACCTCTGCAACATGTCTCGAGCTAGGCATGTGCCCCCTATGCTGGTACACATTGCATTACATTAGTTATCTAGTTTGTTTTCCAACTATTGATTCATAATAGTTTGTGTGATTTAGTTTAGTTAATTATTTGTCTATTATGCAATATCTATTTTGATATAGTTCCTTTATGAATTTTGGTGTATGCATGTATTGATAATCTAGTACAAGAAATACTAATTCATTGATGATTATTGAATGAGCTGCTCAGTATAAGCATTATAAGAACATTCCCAGTGCTTAAAGTTGAATGAAATGTTGTACATTATGATTATGGTTGCATGCTAGTAGATATTCCTTCAGTGCTTGAAGTGTTCCCATGGTATAGAATCAATTCAACTAATTTATTGTCTTTCACTTGATTTCGTGTTTGATGAGCGATGTTATTGTGTGCATTTATGAAGTTGTGGAATACATATATTTACTAGTTATTGTTGAACATATTGCTAAAAGATTGTTACAAGAACATCATGTTCAATAAATGAAAGACTGTGACCTGGTTTTATGAGCCTATAATCTAGTACATGATAATTGAAGTGATTACAAATGCCTTTGTAATTTGTTTGATTTCCTTTAAGTTGTTTTTGGTAGTTAAGAAGAGTTCATTTTATCAAGATAGAAGTTGTTAATAAGCTCCCCCTACATATATAGTGCCTTCATTTCATAAGGCTACATCCCTGGTAAATAATTTAATGTTACAGGATTTAAAAAGCATATAAATAACTAGAAATGCCCTCTCCTCCTCACCTATCCAATAAACCATCATCACCTCCTCCACTTGATGACTGACCACCGCCCCCTCCTCTTCTAGTATCCAAGCGACTAGTTGCTACACCCATTGCTCTGAGTAATACTATAGATGTGATATCCATTGGGTGATGTAGCTTCTAATAGAGATATATACTAGCTTCTTTATTCTTCATTTTTATATGATGGAGGTATTGATACCTCTAGCTTTGGTGGTGGACCAACTAGTTCATAGTAATTATTGATCACATGTATATATTTGATTACTGCAATGTGCGTTTTACATATATATTTGACTTTTATATCACTTGAGATACATGTTTGACTTATATATTTATTATGATATCATCATTCATATATATTATGCATTTTATATGATGTTTGTGCTGATATTGTTTTATTTATAAAATATATTGTGTGTGTGTTAATGATTTATATTACTAATGATTTATTTATTTTTTAATTAAATTTGATATGTATCATTCATTTTTCAAATTTGAGATGGTGCATTTGACATATTCGATATGTATATCTCACATATATTTGGTTTTAATATTAGTGTTCATGTATAATGTCTTTTCATATCATATTGATGTTGATCATGTTGTTTATAAAATGTGTTGTGAATGGTAATGATTAACATCGTTAGTGATTTCTTTATTGTGAAATCAAATTTGTGATGTATTGTTGATATAAATTAGATATGCCATATAATGTTTAACTACTACAATTATTGAAGTTTATTTACGCACTTTTCATTGATGTGATCATTGTAGTTTAAATGACTATAAAAATAATGAATGATAAGTTATTGTGATTACGAAATCTTATATTCATATTCTTCATTGATGTTAATTAAATACTTTTTAATTTCAAGCTATTCTTTAATTAATTTAGTAAAAATATGCCAAATTTTAATTAAAATTTTGATTTCATAAACATAAATATGATATTTATTTTTTTCAAAATGTTTTGCAAGAATAGATTTAGATATACTAAGTTGATTGTAAATACAACTTCCAACAAACTAAATGACACATTTTATAACGGATGCAATGCACTTTGTTAAGATAGTAAATTTTTCATTGCATACTATTAAAATACCAAACCTTGGAATCAATAAAATGGAGAGGGTGTTCTTTGACTAAATTAAATTTGTTTTCAATCAACCCTTCCATACAATCACAAAAACTAGATAGATAAATATTACACATTAAATTGATTTTTAATCAACTAAAATAGTTTAATTAAAATCATAAAAATAAAATATTCTTCGCTGTAACCTTGTAACAAAGAATTATTTTTGATGAAATATTTATATGGAAGTTAAAAATGCTTAGTACTAATAGTAATTATTTTTATTTTGTAATGAAGAGTTATAAATTATATATAATGTAAATTACAACATTTTTTCAATATGCCTTTAAAATCTCACAAAACCCCTAAACTTATAAGCACTTATAGTTACAATACTTTAATATAATGATAATTTATATGATATCAAAACACATTTATTAATGAAATAAGATTATATGTTATGGAGAACAACACTCTATACTATACAATTTAGTTAAATTATATCTCTATTTCTTTGGTGTTTATGTTACTTTGAATCATAGTAAGCATAGATAGGTAAAATGGATAACATAAATATTTCGTTCCAGTATAAAATTATTAAATTTAACCATAAATAGTCTTTTTAAGTATCTTTAACATTAAAGTTAACATGCTATTTTTATGTTTATATGATGTCATTTTTTATGCGGTAACAATTCAATGCCATAATATATTGTTTAACCAACCGACAATGTGAATTCTTTGTTGTATAACAAGAAGACACAATTATATATAGATCAAACATATTTACAAACTTGAATAAATGAATCCAGCAAAAAATTTATTCCTCCGACTTTTGGTGTAGTGATAACATCATGAATATTAAATTATCATGAAAACAATTATAATTAAATCAGATTTGACTACATTTTTACATCAATTTGTTTGATTCAATTAATATTCTATGAAATCATGAAAATAATTCTAAATTTTATATTAAGTATGCAATGAGTTAAAAATACCTTCATAATTAAACCTACTTAAGTACTTAATTTTATTCGTAACATGCAACCTTACATCTGTATCAATATAAAATTATAAAAAAAGAAAGGAGGATCTTCATCATCGTTATTTTTTTATTAGGATCTTCCAAAATAATTTAATTTATTTTCAATGTGATGGTTGAAAATGGTTGTTAACTTTTCATTTCCAACATCATAAAATGAATAAAAATAGAATCAATCAATTATAGATAACAATAATAACATGACACATTCATAATATAAATGATGTAATATAACATGTACATATCAGTCTTTGTTGCCATCACCTTGATTATCTTCTTCACTTGGAATTATAACATGTTTTTTCTCAAAAATATGTTTTGATATAGGGTTGTGTCTTAGTACAAATCACCAATCCCTATCCAGCACATCCAGGTTAAAAGCACTTGGTTTCAGTGTTTTGAAAAAATATATTGCTCCATAGTTTCATCCCGTGTCCTTCTAGAGTTGATACATACTAGCCCACTATCACGATCTACCTTTGCATTACTATAGTCAAATGTATGCCACCACTTGCACCTAAAAATATCACATTAGAAAGATGAGAAGTCCACTTGCACGATCTACTTGAATATTTCTAGTGTAACCTTACATCCCCTCTATGATGTTCTTATCACAGTGGCTAGCATAACCAAATAGGTTGAGGTCGAATTCCACTCCACAATCAAGTGTGACACATCCATCACTGACATCCTAAGTGTGAAAATAATATACATAATCTCACATAGACGGGAACAAATGAACCATTAAAAATGTGAACAAATGATAGTGTCATATGTATAATAACCTGAGGAAATAAAAAACACATAGATGTTATAATTAAAATGTGCAATATAAATTTAAAAATGTGCATAGAGATATTATTACAAATTTTATACACTCGGTCCATATTTTTAGTGCATCCTCATCATCATGTGGGTAATGATCAAATGTTCCATATTTGTCTATGATTTAGTCAACCGTCCAATTGTTAGGACGCATCCATGACATATTTTATTTTAAATGTTTAGGATAATGATTGCTTCTATTTTTCAACTACCATAATTCTTTCATGTCACTCTCCCATTTCCTTCTCTTCTCTTCATACAATGCGACCCATGATTGTGTTGCCTCCACATTGTAAATAATACATTTATTGATGGCATCAATTTATGAAAATGTTGAATCATGTATTCATGAAAAAAAAAATATGAGATCAAATATATATTATCAAGTTCAGTGTAAATAGTTACTATGTAGAAATTTGTCAAAAGATAAACTTGACTTTCTCTTTAACATGCATTTTTTCGTTCGCTTATAGTAGATCCCCATCCCTTTTGTCCTTATGTCATTGGTAATCCCAAACCACTATACCTAGTGTGTCATTGATTTTCTTGATGTACTCACTAGAATAATAGAATAAATCATACACTATGTAGCCCTCTACCATAGACCCCTTGAGTTTTTCCCTTTGTCGAACAAACCCCTCTAATTTTTTCATGTACCTCTCTAAGAAAAACATCCAATGACATGAGATCACCATAGCTAATTCAGGCTCATCAACCAAGTGAATTAAAAAATGAACCTGCAATTCAGTGAAACTCCTGGGAAGTTCCTTCAAGCATACAAAAAATCTTAGCTATCACTTGATAGCATTGTGGAATGCTAGCCATATGGATCTCCTTTGATGTGATCCAGTATATAAGTGTAAATAATTTATATATGGAATGTTGCAAGTCCTAGGGGAAGCTATGGTTAACACAATGCCCATGCATGATTAAAGCATAATGATACTACAAAATAAATACATACAAAATTAATTGCCATAAAAATTGTATAGTATATTATAACCTACACTATAGTAAAAAATAAACATGTATTTGACATATGTACCCTTAGAAGGATCAGATGGTCATGTGATTTCAACCTCAAAAAATGTTCTTCTCCATTGAAGCAACACCGTAGATTCAACCCATATAAATTCGAAGGCACCTTCACACCCAATATAACTTCCTTCACTAGAGAAATATCGTTTTTCTTAAAAATCCATGGGATATCACTTTCATTAAAAGACCAAAAAAGACCATCCACTCCTCTACTTTATTATTTGGCCAATGTTTTTGTTTAGTATTTGAATAAATAAGATCTCTCCTAACACTATATGTGTCATTTTTTATATAATATGCGCCTCCATAAAGAATATGAAACATTTTTAAATATATGCATGGGGTCTATTAAGTGGACAATCTTCAGATTCTCTCAATATGGAAGGTCATAAAATGCATATTTTATTTTCAACAAACAAACATTTTGTCAACATAATTGTTCAAATATTCAAGATCATCAAACATAGCTTCCCCATTTGGATCAAACAAATATGCAAATTCCTTACCTTCTATGTGCCATATGCCCTAATCTAGTAAGACGGTGTCATTATTTTAGGTCATCGGTTCTCTCTAATTTACCATTGAAAGCAGATGTCTATAAGGGTGGTATTTTGAAAGGAATTCCCTAAAGAAAACATACATGGGCTTTTGTAGGTGGTTGGACTATCTAACCTTTATAGAAGGTATATAACATTTACATCCATGATACCCTCTAGTTACAAGACCGATGGTGTTATTGTATACATAGAATCTTAGTGTTAAAAGAAGGTAGGCACCAAATTAACAATGCAAAGTTGTTAGGATATTTAGACACCTAGGAGCTAGTTAAGATAAACTTGGTATAAAGTGTCTTTAGATAAAGTGTGTTTCTTTAGTATGCATTTGTACTTATGTAATATGACGATCCCGATATGTTATAAACATATAGTGATCTGATGGTCCATCTTTATCTTGAACTTGACGACTAATGATATGTGGCTTAGCACCCAATTGGTCCATGATATTATCCATTTAAATAGGATGGATATTCATTTGCTTGATGATTTATTGTGATAAATTCATACATAAAATATGTTTTCCTTTGCATTAATATATTGCCTCAAGTAGCTATTTTGCTAGAGCCATGGATTGTTTCCATCTTTGAGGGTTTTAACCACGTAAAACATCGGTGTGTTGATCTACCACATATATTTATGTGAGTAATTTCTAAACGTGTTTAATATTCTATAATACCATGTTTTAGTCGAACATGGTTTCAAAGCACTCATGAAGATCCGCTTATGTTGTTGATTGAGATATTCAACTGGTGTATCCATATGCATAAAATTATTTCTATATCATGTTATTTCTATGTATTTATAATATTAGAGAGGTGTTCCATTGCATTTGGAGCACTACTTTCATTTGGAAACACTTTTCGTTTCACTCGAAAAGGTTTTCATTTGCCCAAGATACGACCATTTTACTAAATCCGGAGGTATACTGTTTACATTTATGGATTTTTTAAAATATTTCTCATATCCTTTCATATTTTAGCTTGTTTTTATGCTTTATTCCTAGTTTGTTACCTTTTCGATCTAGGTATGCTCCGCATGCACTCTGTGTGAACTCAACAAATCAAAAACATAATGGAAAGGGTTTTCTTGACTATGTATGCTATTTTCCATACTCCTTGTGTGAACTTGGTAAACTAGAAACATTAAGAAAAGTTACATTTTTTAGGTAATCCAACCAAGGAATAATCCTAAGTTTGAGAAATTTTGGTTTTTGAATTTGTATGTGTGTGTGGGGTTGTGTAAAGTGCCATGCAGACCAAAAAACAAGGTATTTTGGGTAGGAATGTTCTAGTCCTCTTCATCCTCCTCCTCCTTCGTCAACAACAACAACAAAAACACCTGCATTCTCCTTCATAATATCATTAATATTTTGTTTAACTCACTTGATTGAAAATTACTTTAATAAGTAAAAGGTCTTGGGTTCAAGCCATTTTTGTTAACTTTTTGCAAAAGTTCATGTAACTTTAATTTATAAAGCAACTACATTGTAAAAGTGCTTTCTACTTGTTGTATAAAATTGGATCACTTATTTTAACATAACTTATTTGTAAAAATGAACTTATAGGAAAAGTTAGTAAGGGGCCGGGGGGTTGAATTATTTACTACATTTTTGCACTCAACACCATGTGTTTCAACCTCTACCTACCACATGGATCCCTAGTTCCATTTTATGCATTTCTTCAAAAAGACATAACTTTGACATCCAGAGTATGTTTTCAATGCCTTTTTTAAACTACCTATTTTTTTGAGATCTTTGCATCTAGACCATCAGTTCATTCTTTTGTTCATCCATATTAGAATATGTCCACTCCAAGTGATATTCTGCTTACTGGTACCAACTAATTCTCATGGAGATCTCATATGGAGGATGTCCTATGAAGTAGGAGACTTTATTGAATTAAATTGGGAAAAAAATACCCCCACTGATGCTAATAGGAAAATAAAATAGGATAATAAAAGTGACGAAGCTCGTGGATAAATGAGGATGTTCATCTATAATGAGTTAAGATTCCACCTTCAAGGAATTGATGCACTAGATATAGCTTGGGTAAAGTTGGAAACTGTATTTGGTAAACATAATGAGATTCAAGGTCACCAGCTTTAAACTCAATTGGTTACTTTAAAGCCAAATGATTTGTCTTGCATTCAAGACCTTTTATCTCAGTACAAAACCCTTAGACTCTTAGTTGAGGAATGTAACACAACAAGGAAGAAAAACAATATATTTATCATACTCTTTCTAAGCTTGGTCTTGCTTATATGTTTTTGTATCTACTTTTTATTCCACCAAAGAAGATTTGGGGTCTACTTATAAAGAACCCACTCTTGAATCATTTTGTGGTACTTTTATTCGAGAGAAAGATAAACTCCTATATCTTGGAGTGATCAAAATTGTTGATACATATAGCAAAGGATTAGTGGCACAACAAAAATATAAGTCCAATCATCCCAATAAGCAACATCCTTGCATCCATAAGTGTAACAAGGGTCCCAAACCCTCTCATACAACTTATCCTTTTGATGGTGACAAGGGAACCAAATCAGAAGGTAAGAAGACTAAGCATTATTGCAATTTTTGTGGGAAAGATGGTCATGTGGAATCTACTATGTTTCAAGAATATGACAGCATTGGAAGCAACAACGAAGAAGCACAAAATCAACCTTGATTCTTCTTACAATTCTACTTCTCAAGTACATTCACTTTCTGCTTTGGTTTTTTTCCTCTAATGCATTTTCTTCTTCTTCTTCTTCTTCTTCTTCTAATGAGTGGCTCGTTGATTCTGGATCATCTCATCATATGACTAAGGTTAAAGCCATTTTTTTTTCTCTAAATGAATATAAAAATGAACAAATATTTGTTGGTAATGATAGATATCTTAATGTTGTAGGGTATGGAATAATTAAACTCGATGATGGTTAGTTCAAACATTTATTATGTGCTCCAAGACTTTCCTCAATTTGTTTTCAGTCTATTAGATCACTCATTTTGGTGAAGGGAATACTATAGAGTTTACACCTCATGAATTTGTAATAAAGGATTTAAAATATCTTAAGCATTTCCTAGAAACCAAAATTGTTGATGATATTACTAGGTTGTGCAGATTCAACAACTTTGGGTCATCACATTTTCCCTTAGTTTTTATTGCTCATAGCAATAACTTGAACAAGATTTGGCATGAGTGATTTGGTCATTTAAACTATTGCTCATTGCAACAACTATGCAATCAGAAAATGGTGACAAGTATTCCTCTCATCTCTTACAAAGATGGTGTTTGTCTCGAGTGTATTCTCCGCAAACATCATCAGGACAATTTTCTAAAATGTGCCTCTTAGCACACCTCGGCCCCCTTTCAGCTTGTTTAGTGTGATTTGTGTGTTCCACTTCCTTTTGCTTTTTCTAGATTCAAGTATTTCTTAATGTTCATTAATGACTTCTCTGAGCACGCTTGGGTTTACTTCTTAAAACATAAGAGTGAATTTTTTGACAAGTTCTTGACCTACAAGGCTCTTGCAGAAAAACAAGCTAGACATAAAATACAAAGGTTAAAAACAAATAATGGAGGAAAATATGTAAACAATACATTTACAAATTACTTCACTATCGAGGTTATTCAGATGCAACATATTGTTCATTATACACCACAACAAAATGGTGTTGTTGAGAGAAATAAACATGCATTAAAGGAAATGAATAATTGTATGATCCACGCTAAGGGATTAAGTCTTAGATTTTGGGATAAAGCCATTAATTGTGCCAATTGCTTAGTTAATCACACTCCCAATAAGGCTCTAGCAGATATAACACTCAAAGAAGCATAGAATAACATTAAACCAAATTTAAACCACTTTCATGTGTGTAGTAGTGAAGCATTGGCTCACATTCCCAATGAAAAGGGGAAATCATCAAAACCTACGAGTGAGAAATGCATTTTTGTTGGATATTATGAAGATGTAAAAGGTTATAAACTTCTTCAATGAAAAACCGGTGACATTATTATTAGAAGAGATGTTAAATTTTATGAAAATCCCTTGGCATGTGAGCTTATATCGATGTGTGTGCCATCTTTGACCTCTGAGCCATCTTTGGCACTTATGCCACTTTCTATTCCCAACTTATTTCACGGGGTCTTCACTCAATAAACTGCTATCATAGCACGTTCGTTGGTGGCATATGAAACAATACCCTTAATTTCACTAAATATTGGAAAATACCTTCCAAAATCGTTTTTTTTAACCCCCCCTCCCAATATACCTTCCCAATTTAAAAAAAAAACCCTATTTTCACTAGATATTGTATGTATCAATTTTTTCATTTACATTTTTTATACCCCTTTATATTTCTACCTAGTATATTGATATGATACCCCTCTTATGACCCCACATGCATTCTATAATGCACCTTGCTTCTTTCGATGAATATTGTGGATGCACATTATGTCACCCCCCACATATCATTATGATTTGCAACATCTAATGGTCTAATGAAGAGATAGGAGATCACTTATTGTATGTCACTAGAGCCAATGCACATAGTGCACCATTTAGATTGCATGTTGCAGTTCCCCAATCGCTGACTAAGCCTATTGTGGGCTAGGTATCCAAGCCCCCAGGGCCTGTAACAAGCTCTAGGAGGCTAACTAAACCTCCTTAAGGCCTGTAATATGCATGAGTGGTTGGGTATTCAAGCCCCTAAGGCCCATCGAGGGCCTATAACAAGCCCTGGAGGCTTATAGCCTCCCAAATCTATTGGTAACAATTGGCTGTCAATGACCACTGTGTCTCAACTATGATCGACTGGAAACCCACTTCACCACGAAACCCCTGGCCTCAAGCATGCCTCAAGAAGCGATTTCCCTGCGTACTGGTAAGCCCAAGCCTTGCCTCAACCCGATTTCTCATCTGGCCGTGATCCCGCCATCTCCATTTGGCGGATATTTGTCAAACCACCCATATAAAAAATACCCCAAAGTATTTTTGTATTGTTACATTAAATAAAAAAAACCCTTTGCCCCTTAATATATAAGCAATATAATTTTTAGGTTTTCGTGAATATTTAATACCGCAATATGAATGAACGTGATATTATATTGCCTTCTAGTGAAGCCCCCGTGACTTATTTACTATTGATCCTACTTTAGTTTCTTCTTTAGATGATGATAATGAGGATGAAAATCCACCCCTGCTTGCTCACATTCCTCTAATTGGGTCCATTTAACATGATCCTACACCATCACAAGCAGATTCCTAGATGGGTCCATACAACATGCAAAGCAACTTGTGATTTTTTCGGTGATGGCATAGATCAATGTCAAACATGTTCATAGTTCCAATGATCCTCTTCTATTTTGGATCAAGTTTCAAATACTCATTATCTAGAGACATTTGAAAAATCTTTTGGCCATCAAGATTGGGATGCAGTAATGAATGAAGAATATAGTTCCTTAATGACGAACAATACCTAGGATCTTGTAACTCTTTCGAAAGGAATAAAAATTTCCATATTTAAATGGGTTTATAGAACTAAGTATGCATTGTATGAAAGTGTTGAAATACTTAAGGCAAGGTCAGTTGCCAACGTATTTTCCCAAGTTGAAGGAATTGACTACAATGAAACCTTTTCCTTGTCGTCAAAATGAACTCCATCAACCTTGTTCTTTCCCTTTCCGCTTCACATAAATGGGAGATGCATCAAATGGATGTCAAATCCACATTCTTGCATGGGTACTTGCAAGAATAAATTTACATGGAACAAAATCTTGGCTATGTTCACAATGACTCTAGCCTTATTGGTTTCCTTAAGAAATCTATTTATGGCCTTCAACAAGCTTCTCGAGCTTGGTATGAAAAAATGGATAGCTTTCTCCTTGATACTAGTTTTTCTAGATGTCATTATGAACCCAATGTCTATACCAAGAAAGCAGAAACCATATCATAATCCTGTTAGTTTATGTTGATGGCTTTATTCTTTTTGGTGGTGACCCTAAACTTTTAACCCATGTGAAATCAAGCCTTAAGAAGAAATTTGAAATGAATGAATTAGGATATTTGTATTATTTCGTTGGTATACAATACTTGCAAACCAAAGAAGGAAATTTCCTTTCTTGGTGCAAGTATGCTTGTGACCTTCTTAGTCATTTTCACATGGAATATTGTAAACCGCCCCCTTCTCCCTTCTACTATGGAGTCAAAATTTATGCCACCTACACTACACTTGAAATAGATGATACCTTGCACTATTAGTTAGTTTGTAGTCTTTTGTTCTTGAATCATATTGCTCCTAATATTTCCTTTGTTGTTGGTATTGTGTCATGGTATATGCAAATGCCCTATGGCAGTCATTGGAAAGTAACAAAAATGATACTTTGGTATATCTGAGACACATTTTAGTTTGGGATTCATTACAGTTCAAGGGGGTCTCCTTTTTTGGTTGGTTTCATTGATTCATATTGGGTCGGAAACCCTAATGATCGGAATTATATTGTAGGTTACGTTTTCAGTCTTGGTTTTGGACCTATCACTTGGGCTTGTAAGAAACGACAAGCTCTTGCACTTTCTTCAGTAGAAGCAGAGTATCAAGTCATAGTTAATGCAATTCAAGAAGCCTTATGGCTTCAGAATATCCTTTCAGACTTTGGATTCGAATAACATCATCTGACTACCCTTTGGTGTGACAATTAGAATGCCATCAAGATTTCCAATGATCCATTTGAATAGCGATGCAACAAACACACTGATCTCTAGATGTGACTTCAACAAAAAACTTATTCAAGATTTCATTCTCAAAGTGCTCTTTTTCCCAACAAATGATCAAGTCGCATACATCTTCACAAATTCTCTTATAGAAGCAAAGTTTTCTAAAATTTGATGTATGTTAAGAGTTCAATAATTTTCCATTAAGGCGAGATATGTTATAATTCCTCCTTCCTACTCCTATTGTGCCACCTTTGTAAATCCTTCAATCCTATATCAAGTTTTTCTTAAGGGAGGTTGTTAGGATATTTAGACACTTAGGAGTTATTTAAGATAAACTTTGTCTAAAGTGTCTTTAGGTAAAGTGTGTTTCTTTAGAATTCATTTGTACTTATGTAATATGACATCCATGATATTTTCTAGACATAGAGTGATACGTTGGTTCATCTTCATCTTGATTTTAACGGCTATTGAACTATTACTTAGCACTTGATTTGTCCATAATATCTATTTAAAGAGCATGGAGGGTCATTTTATTGATGATTGATTGTGGGAAACTCATATGTAAAATATTATCTCCTTTTCATTAATATATTTCCTCAAGTATCTATTTAGTTGGGGTCGTGGACTGTTTCCCTCTCTAAGATTTTTAACTACGTAAAACATTGGTATATTGATTTGTGATATTTTTGTGTGAGTGGTTGCTTAAGGTGTTTAATATTCTAGAAATGCCATGTTTTAGTCAAACATAGCATAATACCCTCTTGTTACAAGACCTGTGATATTATTGGATACATAACATGTTAGCGTCAAAGAAGATAATTGCCAAATTAGCTATGAAAAATAATATTGGTGCGAATATAAATAAATATATCAACATGATTACTAGAGAAAATTCCTAATCCTGAATAAGCATGCATGATGTATGGATATATTCCATACAACATAAAACACCTATCCTTTGCGACCAGTCTTGATACATTGTATACAACTATCCCTTCCCATAATTTCTTAAACTCATCGATCAATGGTTGTAGATAGACATTCATATTCTTTACTTGTCTTCTACTAGGGAATATAAGAGCCAACATAAGATGTTACAAATAAACATGGGGGGATATTGTTGTTAATCACAATTACTAGCCAAATAGAATAGTTGGTTTTTGGATGGAACACCTGTTTAACTCCATCCATGGATATACTTAATCAAATGAATTGTAATTCATACTTGAATTTATTGGGGCATGTATCCTCTATATGTTTCATGGCTATTGAATTTACTAGGATTCACATAAATCCTAGTTCACTTATGTGTGAGGCATGCCACCCTTGCAACACATCTAATTATTTGCAATAGAAGAACCTTTGGATCCTTGGGATTATAGGCATGTGCCTTATTCTCTTATGAGGAGGACCATGTGATTAACCCCTATTTTTGTATTTCTTGTATCTTTCATGCCCATTTCCACTACATTTTATTTTTGATAGTTGCAATGAAAATAAATTGCTTGGAATAGGTCATCAAAAAGTTGAAGTTATCATTGATGCTATATCACTAGCCATACACCATAAATTGGTTGATCCAAGGATGAGACATCATCAATAAGAAATATCACATGCACTACAACATCAAGCCCTTCAAAAATTAGGTACTGTGTGATGTTTACCCACTTGAAGTTTGTAATTTTCTTTTAGGACAACCATATATGTGGAAGCATCATCTTATTTATGAAAGCAAACACTGTATTGTCAATGTTATTATGAAAGAAAAAATCTAAAAGGTACCAAAGGTTTCCTCAACTACCACAATCATTGTGATCATAGCTAATTAGTGTAGGAAGGTAATCTCTCAAACTAGGAGATTGTCATATTCATTGTTTGGTGGTAGGAAAATAAAATATCACCGCAATCGCCAAGGCATCTGTAAGGGGTCTCTCTATAAAGTAGAAGCTGGTGCAAGAAATCAAAGATATATTTTCCTCACTTGTATGGGTACCTATACACTGTTAGGTAAAACATACAAATGATTTGGCATTAGTTACCCCGCTACATAACATCCGAATATACAGATGATTTCTTTTGGAGAATAAGGAAATCAAATGCTAGATTCAAGAGCTAATGCAAAAAGGCCACATTTGACGAAGATCCTCATGTTACAAGAGCTTGTTTGTGCTAGTTCAGAAGAAGGAAAAAACACAGTGACTCTATATTGATTATATATCCTTGAAAAAATTCATAGCCAAGAACAAGTATCCTATACATAGATTTAGGGTCTTGTTGATCAGCTCAAGGGCACCAACTTTTTTAGTGAGATTGATTTTAAGTCAGGCTATAACCAAGTGAAAATTGATAAAATTAATGTGTGGAAGACAACCTTCAAGTCTAAAGAAGGTTTATTTGAGTGGTTGTTCATGTACTTCAACTTGACTAATCCATTAACCACATGTACGAGGATGATGAATAATATATTGTAGTGATTCAACAATTCCTTTGTACTCATATATCTAGACGTTATCTTCATCTTTAGTAGAACCCAAGAGGAACATCTTAAGAATATTCAATAAGTGATGAGAACCTTATGACAACACAAGTTAGATACCAATATGGAGAAGTGCTCATTCAAAATGTAGAGAATTCAATATCTAGATACATCATGGATGAGCATGGTGTACATGTGTATCCAACCAAGATTCAAATCATTCGCAATTAGTTGACCCTAAAAACACTAATGGATATTCGTAGCTTCTTAGACCTCACCAACTTCTACCACAAGTTTACATTGAGGTTCTCTCATATCGCTTGGCCCTTGAGCTAGGTGACCATGGGTGGAAGCAAATCCAATTTTGTCTGGTAGGATATAATCAACCAAATCTTGGACACCAAGATGAAGGGTGCATTCCAATAGAGCATACAATTCTACTAGGATGTCAAAGTAGGGAATCTTTCCCACACAATAAAGTGGATCACCAAGCATGAGACTAAACAAAAATTTCCTCATCTAGTGGAGGAAATTGAAGTGATGTATACAATTTATTCCTAAGAGGGGATGACTAATCTAAGTGGATACAAGTGACTACCCAAATATACCACCAACTCAAAAATGGTACTACACCTTGCTAGCTTGACATTAGTTTTGTAGGTCTTGAATTTACATTTCATTTTTTGAACAAATCACATGCACTTTTAGTTGTAAACAAGGCCAAATGCATAGATATTGGAATAAGGTTTTTAATGGTCTATGAAAGGTCCCAAATAGAGTTTGTATGTGAAAGTTGCAGTCTTGGGAAGTTGACATATCAACTAGGATCCTTGGAACCCAAATTCATTTGCCTCCGCATTTCACATGTTAGAATTTTGGATCTTAGGGTTTTATATTTATGTGAACAGGTAATTTCAAAATCTTGTGATGGGATTTTTTGTGAATTAGCATATCCAATACACCTATTCTCATAACTATTCTACTAGCATTCTAGCCAATTTGTATTTATTTTCATCATGTAGTGTTTTCATTATTTCATTGATTAATGCGCTCTTTGTAAGATATTTGTGTTATTTCACCTATTATTGCTACATTCATTTTGTTCTCAACATAATATGAAGTAATGCCTTTTCCATTCCATTATTTGTGGATATATTCAAGTTCTAGCCAATGTAGTTGACTTTTACATGAGCATAAAAAATGGTGGATGTACATGAGCATTATTGTTTTATGATACTATGGGATTGTACTTGAATTTTCACTTGTATCTAACTATTTATGATGCCCTTTTCAAATTTGGTCAGTAGTTTTAGAAGAGTAACCTTGAATTCCAGGGTGCCAAGCATGGCACACAGTGTCTTTTTTATTCATATTTCTAGAAGGTGGATTCTCAACTCTATCCACGCGCAAGAATATTTTGAACCCTACCTAGAATATTTTGAAGTTTCATATGAGATGGGTTTAGAGTGATATATATATGGTGCTAAGATCACTATGGACTTAGATTATGAAAATTCAACATCTAATTGGTTGGTCACACAATTCCATGCATGGGTATCTAATGAATTTAACACCTCATAATAGTTACAATTCAAATGGTGTATTCCTTTGTTACAATGAACAAAGTTCCTCACCCTGTTCAAACATAATGTTAATCCACCTAAGAAGAGTTTCTTGCAATATTCCTAAGGGGAGATAGTCGATGGAGCCACGTGATATTCTTCTTTTACAATAATATCTCAACAAAAATGATAATGGAACCAACCATCAACCAATACAAGGTCCAATAGTAGTTCCATGCCATTGACTAGACACAATCCTACCAATAATTGCACCGAGAGGCACTCTAGAGCCCAGTATGGTGGAGATCTTGTGAGTCGAGTGTTTGTTGAGTAACAAAATAATACAAAGTAAAAAGTAATAAATATTATGTCGGCCATAAACAAAAAAGAATAATACAAAGTAAAAAGTAAATATGAGACTTAAACTAGAGACTTTAGAGCTTAGGATTAGGTGGTAAATATTATGTCAGCCATACACAAAAAAGAATAATACAAAGTAAAAATTAAATATGAGACTTGAACTAGAGACTTTAGTTTTTACTTTTAATACAAAGTAAAAAGTAAATATGAGACTTTAGAGTGTTTGTCCAGTAACAAAATAATACAAAGTAAACAAAAAATAATAATACAAAGTAAAAAGTAAATATGAGACTTAAACTAGAGACTTTAGAGTTTAGGATTAGGTGGCTCACATATTGCACTGAAGGAGCTATTCAAAGAGAGGTTTGCACCTCGGGAGATTTGATCCCTTTCGGCGCTTCATAGAACCTAGGATTTGGATCTAGGCTGGTCATAGTGACAAATAACTTCATATTGGTAACACAATGACAATGAACCCCACATTTACATGTCCAAAAAAAAATGCTCAACCAACTAACTCGTCCATGCATCCCCTAGGTATTAACATAATCCCAAATTATTCTTTGTCCATACACACCACCATTGGTGCCACATTAGACATACACCATGTTTCAAACAACAATTCCATTGGCATAGGGGAAATACCTATCCATAAAGTTTTCATCCATCCCTTCCTCTCTTAATTGCATTTCCAATTACTTGTTGGCCCACACATTCCCCTAGATCTATTTTTCTTTTACTATTCACCTCACCACTATTATGTGTGATTGTACTACCAACTTGTTCTCCATGGCCCCATTGACAAGAGCACCTCAAGAGCCTAACAAATTGTATAGAAAAATACTTCTACCATGGAGATGTAAACCACTCTAGATGCCTTACTTGAGCTCATTCCTGGTCCTTTTACCATGTAGTACCCTAGAAACCATATTACACCCAAGATTGACTCTCCTATACAATTAGCACCAGTTATCACTTCTATCCTATGTTTGCAACTAGCCATAGTTTTTTCCACTAGACACTCTATATGCCTTCAATTATTACCTCTAATACTCCAATCAGCATTGTTAATTTGTGAATATTTGAGGAAATTTTATATTTAACCGTCAAAAGGATATTATCATGCCTAGGGGGTTTTCATCTCGAAATAGATAATCTCTAATCATGGTAGTGTATAATGATGCACATCACTTTTCAGCACCAACCATGTCAAGTTGAATAGGGGATCCTATAGTTATGGCCTTTGTTTGATTCTATCAAGTAAAAAACTCATCAGTTACACGTAGAGATCCAAAGTTATGAGAATGCAACTATTGTAGACAACATAGATTTCAATCTTGATGTTAGTGTTCTCTAATTGGAAAAGGTAGAGCTATTCAATCCCATGGATGTGTATAAAAAAACACTTCTCCAAACTCACTATCTTGAGCCCACTTGGTGAAGTGAAAAAAGCTACTCCTCTAGGGAAAAAAAGTGTTCCTTAGTTTCCTCTCCATCACCGCCACTGAATAAGACATATATCATGTTGTAGTCAACTAGGAAAAATGAGTTTGTTGTGAATTTATTCTCATCATTTCATTCAACCATGTCTACTTGTTTATTAATTCCATGTCCTAGGAAACATAGAAGTTGAACAACACGCATGCCCAATTGCCCACCTACCTAGTTAAATGACACAACTCCAAGATTTGGCTAGCAAGATGAGTTATGGATCTTAACCCTAGCTAAACTCTAAAACTATGAATTAAACAATATCCACATGGTAGACCTTACTATGTCTAAATAGTTTTGCAAGAACACAATTGGTTAGAAAAGTAGCAAGCATGGAGCTCCATAATGCCATGTAAATTAGACCAATGTGAGTGTTCCCAATAAGTTGTCAACCTTCTCACCCTACTTGACTTGATTTATGTCCAAATAGCCTCTCCATACTAGGATTGATGCTTCCACTTACACCATGGGACCCAAACACTTGATGTGACAACCCCATCATTTCCTAGCAGTCCACCAACTACTACTAGTTTTGGGTTGAGATCCAACAGTTTCTTCAATTACATTAACAATGAATTTTGCATGAACATGAAGTGGTCTAGCTCTCTTTGGGGATTTCGATGTAGTATCACCTCTCCCACCCTCCCCCACCAATAATATTATACCACGAGATTCCTTAGAGTAGTTTGACACTTTTGAATTCCTCCAATGTCCACTACATTTGTTTTGCATTTTTGGTTCGGGTTCCTTCATGCTATTATCTCCTTTCAAATTATAGCCACCATGGATTTTGTGCCTTGTTCCTCTTCCCCATGCTTTCCAACTCTTAGTACCATATAGTGTTGAGAAAATAGTTGAGGACAAAGCATCGTTTAAAGGACGAATGTGTTGAGAGGCCATAACATGCACAAAAGGATCAGTGTTATCTTTATATTAAGTAGTGGGAGAGTCACACTCTTCATTAGCACACAATATGATCAATGTGATTTAGCTATCTAAACATTCTTAATTGAAACCCTCTTGATTAGTGCAATAACAATTATCATAAGTCCAATTAGCACATAAATCTAGTTAGCATGCAATCATTTCATAGTGTTATTGTTCAACCACTCAACCACAATAAAACACTTGATGATTGTTGACTTATAAGATTGAGCTCTGGCATATCATCGCCACATAATAATGCAACTATGAGAAACACTCCCTCATTATGTTATCACAACCAAACTAATAGGTGTATTTAAAAAACAAATTATTGGGCAATGTGGTCATGAATTTTAACATGTGACCATTGCCATTGACTATCTATGATTATATGATATCATGTTTTTTTCACTCCATGAATGATTAAGGTATAAATATGATTGTTAATGAGCATTTTATGTGCCTTAGTCACCACATACCTATGCACAAATGCTTGTGTGTTCGTAGACACACACACATATCAGGACATCTTGTTTTTTTTTCAATGGAACACATCATGGGAAACCCTCATGTACTTCCCCTCGTTTTGAGGATGGTACCCAAGGTAAACCACCGGCCCTGATTAGGGGGGCTAACCGAGTGGGGACATCAAGTGAGGCCCTGCATAGCCACCTGGGGATTTATATAAGGACATCTTGTTATATATGCACTTTTTTGTTTAATATACCTATCATTTTTATTCCAACATTCGTGTAGTGATTTATGTCGTATGCATGTTATATTTATAATGTTTTCATTTATTCTCTTAGTAATATACTATTGCATTTATGTTCTCTACACATTCAATATTGATTAGAAATTATAGAACACATCAATCAATACCAGACTAAACAAGTTAGTTATAAGCTCAAGATTAATAGGGTTGGGGATGAATTGAATATTTCATTTGTTATGCTGGTTTCAAAAAATAAAATAAAGTATACCCCTTTCACATGCTTTCCTAAAAAAATAGCCTTGATAAAAATAAGTTGAATATGCCTAATGGTTTTGTGCCTTGGAATTGGTTCTACAACATAAACAAACACATTTTTTAATGAATAAATTTCAAGATTTTGACGTATTTATCATATTTTTTTAATAATCATTTGACCAGTTTATAAAAATAAAAATAAAAATATTTTATTTTATAATTTTTATAACTAGTTTAATTATATAAATTCCAACTACATTTGTACATTTATTATAATAAAATATTTTTATAAAAATCTGAATATAAAAATTTAAAACAAATCAAATATGGTGACAAAGATAAATGTATAACGCTAACTTGAATTTTTTATAATGATTGATGGACAAACACTTTTCTAATTTTCTCACCATTACGTAAAGAATAATATGTCATGATTTGTATCCAATCAAAAACCTTTGGAACTAATCTCCAATCTCATCGATGTGGACACACAAGCATATTTGTGCATATTATTATAATAAATTAGTTTTTATAAAAAAATCATAATAAAAAAAAATTAAATCAAATCAACTCAATAATGAGAATATAATAAAAGGTGAGAGACATAACTCTATAATGGTAATTTGAATTTTTTTTAATGATTAATGGACAAACATTTTTGTAATTTTCTCACCATTAAGCAAAGAATAATAAAACATGATTTGTATCCGATCAAAAACCTTTGGAACTAATCTCCAATCACATCGATGTGGACACAAGCATTTATGTATTAAGATTATACATATTGATTCAAAGTACGGTGATACAGAGGATGGATTTGAGTACACGTTTTGAATACAAGCTCAATATTATGTTATATAATTTCAATATCAGAAATCAATGGAAAATTCTATGAAATTTTCATATGAAGAATAGGTTTTCTTTTTTTCAATAAAAATATATTATTTTTGGTCTTTCTTACACTGCCTTATTTTTCCATATAAAGCACAATCATTTATATAAAATCCAAAATATAAAATCAAAGGAGGTCTTGAAAGACTCACAACTACAAAAACTATAGACGCATTCAATTTGATTCACAAAACTCTGTAGGCATGTATATAGGGCCTCGAGCCCTAGCCACTGCAAAAAGACCATAAAATACTATGCATAGAAGCATTAAGAGCTAGATCTAAGCACATATACAGACAAGCTTAAAAACTAAACTGAACCACATGATCCATATAGTATTGTAAAAACCGCAGCATCACCGACTAATAAGCATGTAGGGACCCCTTTGATATCACTTGATTGTCTAGGAACTCTTCAAAGTACAATTGCCCCTCCAACAGTCCAATAGCCTTTTTGGACAAAGTGCCAGCTTCATAATTGTACTGCCTGAATATGTCCATGAAATTTAAGATATTGAACTTGGTCTGCAACTCCCTAATCATGTGCATCCAATGTACTAAGTTATCCACATGTAACCTTGATTTCCTTTCTTCCCAATCAATGACCACTCTGAAGTCGCCTGTCACATATAGGGACACAATTCCTTTATAAAAAGTAAAATAAAGCACACCCCAAAGTGCCATAAGCTCAACTCTTGTATTAGTTCCTTCACCACATCCCAACCACATAATAAAATTGTGATTACCACTTTCTCTGATAACCATAGTGCCCCAACTATGAGGCTTCATCAAAGAACCCAATGGGTACAAATTTTGAAAAGGAGGGAGCATAAATGATTTTAGGAATTTTGACCATTGTGTTCCTTTGATACTCTTTGTACATCCCAACAATACTTTCACTTACCTTGAAGGCACAAAATTGTGCATTCTCAAACAAAACCAAGTTCCTATGCCTCCAAATCCCCCAAATAAAATACAATGGCAAATCCATAAAGTTAACAGCATAAGAAGACTCGAGTTATGCACTATATTCAAATGAGCCATGATCCCAACTAAACGATAAATTGAGACTCCTTGTTTCTTCTAATCAAACATGTTGAGTAAAGGAACAATGTGCAAGAAGGTGATCCATAGTTTCATCATATCCACTGCAGAGAGGAGAATGGTTTGGTCCACAACCTCCTCTTTTAACAAAATTATGCCACTATAAGATCTTATTCTCCAAAGCTAGCCAACAAAAGAACTTTAGTTTAATAGGTGCATCCCACTTCCATAAATATGTATACCACCATTTGTCCTATGTTTCCAAGAAAGAAAAAGAGGTGGCCTCATAAGCCTGACCTATAGAGACATTCCAAAACCAAGGAATTTCATCATCTAGCCCTAAGAGCCTGATTCCACAGTGATTTAATCCTTTAATATAGTAGTCCCATTCTACAATTGAGTTTCGTTCCATCCCTAGATCCTTAGCTTGGAACTAGTACTGAGTGGTTGAAGGCCCTAGATCAAGCCTTTTCACTTGATTCAAAAACATGATACCCCTATTATTTAAAGCTAGCACAGTGTCATCCAAAATCTTATAAGTCCCATCTCTACCAATATATGGATCCACCCCTAGTTTAACTTGACACCCATTTCCCACTTTCCACACAAGCTAGGATCCCAAACTAGGAAAGGTATTAGTCAATCCACTCCAAACGTTAGAATCCAAAGATCCCTTTTTGTTACCCTTCTTGATCCAATCAATCACATGTTGGTTTTTTAAATATTTTGACTAAATATTTTCACTCCAAAGCCCTTTTCCAAACAAACCTCTCTAGAGACTCTTCATAGCCAAGGCATGTCCAAAACAGTAAATGTTTTTCAATCCCTATCCCCCAAGCTTCTTTGGCACAGAGATCTTATCCCATCTGACAATGTGCACCCATTCTTTACTTCTGCTACCCATCCATAAAAATATCATCACCTTCTATCCGATCTTGTTTAAAATTAATTTTGGAATTTTGGCTAAGGATATTCAATAAATAGGAATATTCTCCAGGACTAATTTTAATCAAATCAATCTACCCCATAGGGACAACCACCTAAAGCTCTAGTTATCCACTTTCTTTTCAGTTTTATTTACTAAGCACAACTAGTCTTCTTTCAGGTAATTGTTAAGCTTCAAGAAATAACCAAAGTACTTAATACTAGAATCAATGGTTTCCATAGGAAAGGGGAAGAGACCCTATACCTGATCCAGAACCATCTCATATATCCCATTCCAAAGAAAACTAGATTTTTAAGAACTAATCTCCATACCTGAAGCATCACAAAAGTACTTAATAACATCTTGATAAGCTCTGCATTCCTCCACAATCCCAATTCCAAAACGAAGCACATCATCTACAAACAAAGATGAGAAATAAAGTGATAGGAATATATTTTTACTCCTCTAATTCCTCCTTCCCTCTTTTCCTTGTCAATTAACCTACTCAGCCCTTCCAGAATCAACGGAAAAATCATGGGAGATAGGTGGAATCCCTATCTGAAACCCCAAAATCTTTTCAAGAACCCATATGGTGAACCATTTATGAGAACAACAAATCTAGCAAATGTCACACATCCCATGATCTAGTTTGTCACTTCTAAGCTTAACCCAATATGAAGAAGGACCAATCTTTAAAAAGTCCCATGTACTTTATCATATGCCTTAATTGGGTCCATTTTCAAGATCATAGCTCCCGACTTCTTGAACTTTATTGAATGGAGACTCTCCTGAGCAACTCCAATGGCATCAAAATTTTGTCTATTGTTTAAAAATCCATATTTTTCTTTAGACATACACTCGGCTAGTCTAGGCATGATTCTCTTAGAAATCACTTTTGCTTTAACTTTGTAGATCAAGTTACAAAGGGATATAGGTCTATAATCATTATAAGAACTAGGAATGGCACTTTTAGGAATAAGTGCAATAAAAGTAGCATCAATAGCTCTAGAAACAACACTTCGAACTCTTGATTCTTCCACCACATTCAGTAGATTAGTTCCCAGAATGTCAAAGACTTCCAAGAAAAACTCCACAGTCCAACCATCCAAGCCTGGACTATTAGACATAGCCATTTTCTTCAAAATATCTTCAATTTCTTTCTACGCTACAGGCCCCCCTACACTATGTCCATCAGAATTAGAGAAAAACCTAGAAAAACATTGGATAACTTTCAATTAAGCTCCTATATTATTTACACCTGGATTTTGAAAAAGTGAACCAAAGTGTGTCAAAGTTGCCTCATCCAACCCCTTTTGTGCAGACACTTTATGCCCATTCTAATCCATTAAATCCTAGACAACATTATTATTCCTTCTTTGATCTGCATATTTGTGATAAAACTTAATGTTTATATCCCCTTGTGCTAACCAAATAGCCCTACTTTTGAGTCTCCATGATTCCTCCTCTATCCTCATAATCCAGATTTTTTCTCCTCCAGGGTGTCTAATTATTCCTTTTCCTACTTAGAAAAAATCCCTATATTGTTCCCGATATAGATAGAGTGAATCGCTTCCTCAATCATAAGGATCTCTTATTTAAATTAATTTTTTTCTTCTTGTCCCAGTGTACAACTTCAGCTTTAAGCACTTGTAATTTAAAAGTCAATTGTTGCATCATTGTGCCCTCAAAAACATGTGCCAATTCCCTTCACTTATTCCTAGCCAACGAAGTGAAATCTTCCTCTACATTCTAGACATGGTCAAATTTGAAAGGATATTTATCCCTAAAAGAATCAACTTCCAACTTGAGACAAATAGGAATATGATTAGAGATATTAACATTCACAACCCAAGATTTGAAACAATCCACCACATCAGTTAACCCAACAACCATTAAAAATATGTCTAATTGCTTGGCCACCCTTGCTTCACATGTTCTCCCATTCCTCCACTTGGGGACCAAAGGAAGATGAACAACATAATTAAGGTTTGTTGCCTAGAAAATGTGATTGAACCAACTTGACAAAGGGTCCAAACAAGGATGAGAACCCCATATCTCCCTAGTATTCAGGTTAAGGTCACCCCACATAATCAATAGGACTCTTTTAGAAGGCCACAATCATCCACTTCCCTCCAAAAATCTTGTCTTCCAACATAAGGCCCATAACAATTAATTATCTTTAAAGACTTATTCAAGTCCCTTAAATGAACCACCAAAAGAATTCCTGCACAGGACATGAAATGTCTAATATTAGCAATTTGAGGGTTCCAAGCTGAGAGAAAACCCCCAAATTGTCCATCAACATCCATAGAGCAACATTCCCATCTAGGAATAAAGCTTAAGAATACTTGCCTAGCCTTTGAGCCAGACACCATCGCCTCTTGAATTAGAAGTATATCCGGTGAGTTCACTTCCAATAGTCATTTGAGGGCATTAAATTTAGGATGTCCCCCTACTCGGACATTGAAAGACAAAAATATCATTAAGAAACAGATTCATAGGCCTTCCTAGCTCTAAGGGGCCTAAATTCACCAGTTAATGCTTCCACAAATAGAGATTCAAGAGAGCATCCTTGTAATGGAGATAGAAAGGATTTGGTAGGCTTGGATGGGACCAAAACCTCAAAGCCACCCAACACAACCCCATCCTTAGACTTCTTCCCTATCCCAATAGGTTTCTTTGTCATAGTTATATTTGCATTGAGGAGCAATTCGCCCAACAAACCGACCTTAATCCTGGGATTAGAAGGGGTGTAAATAGGAAGAGCATGCTATTGTAGAACATCCTTATATGATGGGACCACATTGAAATCCATAAAAACCAGAGAGAGCCCATCCTCCTCCAGAAAATACCTGAGACCAACAGCTCTTAATTATTCCTACCCAGATAATAACCCAATAGACTCCCCAGGGCTCTTCAATTGCTTAGAGTTACAAAGAGAGGGTTCAAATGAGTTTGTAATCAAAGGTGGAAGGGGAAGGTCACACCCTGAGTCCCCAGAACCAAAACTTCCTTTTGCATGACTAAAAAAAGAGTATGATACCTCGTGCCCCCCATCCAAGGAAAAATATGCAACCCTATGAGGACTTCCAACTCTCAGACGAAAGATACTCAGAACATCAGACTCCTTACAACCACCATTAGAGGAGAAAACAAAGAAAAGGGATCACACTACATGATTTGTGTTAGACTCCCCCCAATGAAAGAGCTAACAAAAAGGTGATTGTCCTCTACCTCCTTAATGAAGTAAACTTCTGAATCACTAAGACAGTTAAAAAAGACAAGGAAGAGAGCCTTTAAATTATAGGAAAATGAAGAGTCTTTGATAAGTGAGGAAAATTAATAACCTCAAGCATTAACCTAGCAACACCATCGAGTCTGGGACTGGATTCCACCCTTGTCTCAGGAGAGAGAACCACCGTTACCGGACAATCTACCGAAAGTGGAATTAAGGCGTGATCTCCCTAGCTCAACTTAAGTCTAGAACAAGTGAGATAAAATATGAAACAACTTTCCTAGATCTAGTTAAAGATCGAGTAATTAGATGTCTTACCTCTAGATTGTAGATCTTTCTCCTTGATGTTGTTCCAAGCTCCACGGTCTTCAGATATCAGCTGCAAAACCTGTCAAGTCATAGAGAACAATACAAGCAATTAAAACGCATCTAAACAGTAACAGGTCTAAGTAAATAGTTAAGCAAGTAAACTACACAAACATCATTAACACAACAACATTTGGTGGAAAGTGTTTATATTACTATATTAAAGAAGGGAAGTACAAAGAGTGATGATTACAACCAAAGCTTAACATCGCAATCCTCCTCCAACAATCCAATGCCAAAGCCTCCAAAGGAAGTATAGGTCTCCCAGGAGATGAGTAGAGATATCCTAAGCTAATTTCACCAGCATGCAAGTGCTATAGACTTCCTCCCTTTGGAATGGGAATGAGCTTCATATATATAGGACTAAGAGGATAGGGTAGGTTGAGATATGGTAGGAGAGGGTTAAGGGATCCTCCCAAAGGGCTAGGGAACCGAATGCCAGCTCTCCTATAGGTTAGGGATAGCTATCCACATCACACACCTTCTAGAATGGGCTTGAAGATGCCCCTTATCCATTTAACTGACATCGTCGAAGGTTGCATGAGGGTGACCTGCGACGAACTCACTAAACCCAATAGAAAAAGGTCAGTATCTCTTCCAAGTTGATAACTTAGTCAAAGTAACTTCAGGGATGTTTACACTGAGTATTATGATGGGAATATTTAGGTGTAACAGAATGCCCCCCAAACCATGAAGTTGTTGGAACTTGAGAGGTGAAATGCTTTGACAGAAGGAATTGGAAGGGACTTGTCGGATGGAGGACGCTGCCACCACACCACTGACTCTGAGAACACAACCTCATATGACTCACAACATGGCTGCTGACCAATGCATTGCAGATCCATGGTAGTAATGACCGACTGAACACAATCATGGCTACTAGACACAAGCGTAGATCCATGATGAGATGATAACACAGCCACGACCAATACAAAAGTGGATATGTGTAATATGACTCAAAACAATCTCCATCGCAACCTGGGTAAAACATGACTCCCCGGGGTCTTCAAGCCGAACCTGCAATGATACGAATCTATCCATATGATTACAAATGTCTTGACGTCCAACATGGTAGAAACCACTTGATTACTGGTTATTGATGTATATTGTTAACAAGCGCGAGGGAAATCACCATTAATGTCAATGATCCCCAAGGTATCACTGTACATATCATCAAGTGCGAATAAATGATTTGAAGTCGAACGCAGGATGAAATCTTTCAATCAAGATTCAATGATGTAAACTCATGTCGAAAGCGAGGTAACCTGCCATTGAGGCATGCAGGCCCAAGGTACTTGATTGGTTTCTATGTTCAATCCTCGGATGATGATTTGAAGTCGGTGAGGATGAACCTGTCGAAGGAGGGCCATGATGAATCCCCCATCATCGATATGAAACTCGATAAAATATGTTTGGAGTAGATCGGATGGTACAGTAACATGCAAGACTGACTCAGAATAGACCTACATGGTGGTAGGTATATTGACTACAAATGATTAGCAGTAAATGTATTCTTGAACATGGGCATGGCATGACTTGGCAGTATTGACATGACGAGTATAACGCCAACCCCTAATGCAACTAATGATGGAAGTATTCTTTGGATGACCCAAAGGAATAACAAGACTTAGGAAGTAGGCAAAACTCGAGGACAAATAGATGACCCAAGTACTATATGCAAATGCAAATGAGCGCAATGTTCAAGAACGACTAAGTACTGCCACTGATAAAGGCGTAATACAAAAACTTTCATTTTTCCCCATCATGACTGATGAGTGCCTCATGTGTTTTTTACGAGCTTTATGAGGGTAACCAGATGCTCGGTATAGCTCATCTCATAGATGAGTCCAATCCCAAATATTTTTCGAACCTATAAAAGGAGGGGTTCGTCCCATGGCGGGCCCTTCAATCTTGCATTTTAATGAGTCCATAGAAGGTAAACTCGGAGTCATTTCATATTTAGAGAGTCTGAAAAGAACTAAAGAAGACTCCAAAGGTCCTTTTTCGTAAGGTTGGCCTCTTCGCCCGGAAAAGAGTAAAACAACGTGAGAGAGGACTCTTCCAGTCATGATTGGCTGGAGTATACCTTTTTCGTAAGTAGTTCCCCCTAGTCCAAAAAAGGGGTAAGCTATCACTAGGAAGATGATCATTCAAATTCTCTTACTGTTATGTAGAATTTTGTCCTACGGATAAGCCAAAACTCTCTTAACTATAAAGCAGACTTTAAACTAACTTTAAAGCAAGAAACAAGTCAAAACAAATGCTACCTTGAATCCCTAGATCTAACAAACATCTCAAGATTAAAATGCTAGAAAGAGTAGAAGAAGTTTAACTAACCTTCTATCCAGACGCTTGTTTTTGTAGTTGCTCCAATCTCCAAGCCTTCACAAATGAACCTGTCAAAATGGAACCAAGACACAAGAATGCACTATTCTCTAGCAACCTGAAACATGAGTTAGAGTCTAAATCTATGAAAGATACAAATCATATCATTAAAACAAGATTAACACAAATGATTTGGGAAAACAAGACAAGTTATTCCATTACAACTTGAAGAATACTTACAAAAGGTGCTTGATGTCCAAGCCAATCCTCCAGCTCCAAGTGTCTTCTCCTCTAGCTATCTCCACAATGCTGTAAGACCATAAGTTTGGTACTCTCAAGAGTCCTCCCCTTTCCCAATGGAATGCCTCTCCTTTATAGTGAATGGTGAGGTTAACCAACAAGAGAGATGGGTGGATCTAGGGAGAGATAAGTGGATCAGGGTTTCTAATCGAAGGAAATGAGTTGAGATCGAATCAGGGACCTCAATCTTCCATTATCTTCGAAAATCCAAAATCCCACAAGCCAAGGGAAAAAGGCTATTAAAAGAGTACCGCGTTCTGCAAAGACTGCAGAACGCGGTACTGCCGCGTTTTGGGGAAAGATCATAGCGCGGTAGTGTCTAGTACCGCGTTTTGATAAATGAGCAAGGCGCGGTAGTCTGTGTAGATAAAGTCTTAGGTGGGTCAGAACTTGTCAGGGTAGATTCACCTTCAAGGTTGACTCATCATCTGTATCTTCTGGATGGTTTAAAATAGTAGGGAAAGTGCCGTCAACTCGTTTTGTGATGGAGATGTGACACTGTGAAACATAGAGGTATAACACTTACAAGCGTGAACGCATCAAGTTCGCTTGGCGATCTTTTCGTATTTAGAGAGCCTGAAAAGAGCTTAAAGAGAGACTCCAAGGGGTTTCCTTTTTCGTAGGAGTTTAACGAACCCAAAAAAGTGATAAACCATAACTCGGTGACTTATTCTCATCGTTTAACGAGCACAAGAAAGAACAAAGAGTAAGCTTGGTTTTCATTAATAATTGAATTTATTGAGTGGAAAAATGACAAAAAAATGCTTGAAGAAGTTGTTCATACCTGATGATACTTACGAGATGATCGTCACGGTGAAAAATGGCATTAATTAGGCACTTAAATTGTCCTGCAACTCAAAGACTAGGTTAAAAATAGTTAACCACGTATTTAAATACAGTAGATAATCCAAACTATAGTGAAAAACCCACTAAAGCATCAATTTATAAAAGGAATATTCCATTTTTTGTTATAAAATGGGTGAAATAGTGAAAAGAAATTACAATTGTTTTTTACCAAGTTTGGAGAGTGTGAAGAGCCATTTGGATCCAGATTTCAACTGTTGATTCCAGGAGCTATGGTCCACCATTTTGCGAGCCGTCAGAAGAAGGTAGGCCTAAACTCATCTTTGCAACTTTTCAGTGGATTGGTTTCATGTTTTTTTCTTATTTTTTAAGGTTTTGAGTTGTTTTACTCAGAGGAAATGCACGCTTAGGTTGGCGCAAGCCGTACTTACGGGAACTGCAGCAACCCAGGTTCGTCGCAAATCCTGTAAGGGTCATTTGCAACTATGTCGCACTGTCTGCAAGGATAGCTTGTGATGACGGAAACGTCCAAGTTCAACTCAATACCCAACCCAAAAGAAAAACCCTTGATGCATGGGGTGAGTTCTAATGTTTCTCATTTGTGCTTCTTAATAGGTTCACAATGATAATCATGGTCTTAGAGTGGCAAGAGTGAGAACATGAGTTGGATGATGCACAGTTTGAAAATTACCCTCAATGCGTTGTTGCATTGAGGAATTGTGGACTTCTCAAATACTTTCGAGTGCCGGGCATGAGGGCCCAAGTTTAGCTACTGACACATATGATCCGATGTTGGGATCCGGCACAGGAGCACTTCGAGATCGGAGTGCATATATTGGGTATAGATGTCAAGGCAATCTATTTTCTAACAGGATTATCCTGGAGGGGAGAACCTGTATCTCTTACTGGGTCACGAGGAGGTGACCAGACTGTAGATGACCTGATCACTCAGTACTGCACCATGGACACTGTGGCTACTAGTGGGAAGATTCCCATTAAGGGGATTCGAGATCGTCCATTATGTGTCCTGCTCTTCACCCTAGTGAGGGAGGCGGGGAGTCAATCTGCACACCTCGCGAGCAAGACCCAGTTGTTGTAGCGGAGGAGTGTATGGCTCCTCGGGTATTCAACCGGTGCGAGGGACTCCTTACCAACCTCCGGGATCAACTTACCAAATGTCGGCGCGGGGCGCTGAAACAGTTTGGATATGGGTCCGTGGTGATATGCTTTCTAGTGGAGCGGGTACATCATCTGCGTCCATAGGTGGACTTAGATGACCGGGATGCCAGGGATCCGCACATGAATCGATGGGAAGAGGTGATGGCCTGCCACAGTGGCGGGGGTCCCATCATAGGTTATGGAACTGGGTTCTTTACTTGGTTGGAGAGATATCTCCTCATGATTGAGGATTACCCTTATAGCGGGACAGACTTCAGAGGTGATCCCGACCTGGTGCTCGCCGAGGGAGCACAATGGGGTGACATAGGTAAGAACAAAAACTCTATGTGTTTTATATTTTATATGTTTTATGATTTTTTTGTAGTAGTGTTGATAACTCATTGTTGTGTGTAGATGTGGGTCTGTCGTGACCAGTTGGGGTCTCTCTCATTGCGAGGAGAGGAGAGGTGTCGGTCTTGGTTGTCGTAGCACGTGATGCTACCGAGGAGGTAGAGGAGTTTTATGAGAACCTCCAGAGGCTGACCCTGGATATGCCAGAGCTGGGTGTTCATGATCTACCTCAGAGCTACCAGAAGTATGTTGTCGGGGTGTCTGACCGTTTTGGCATGCTGATGGCCAAAGTGGCGAGGGCCGTGGTATGCTTTCATGAGCAGCAGTTGGGAGCTTCAGGATCTAGGGGTAGGAGACCTGAGCCTTAGGTTCATGTCCTACTTATGTATGTACTGAAAGATTATGAGCTCCAGATTTTGTAGAGACCTATTGAAAGCTAGCATGCTTTAGATTTTGCATCAACACCATTATTTTGATTTATATATATACAGACATTTTCGGTGGATTTATACATTATGTGTTCTATGGATGATTTATGTGATCTTGTATATGTGTTTCCTTATACAATGGATGATTTACATGTTATGAATGCTTTTATATTTTATGGATGTGTTATATGTGTGCAATGTACCAATCTAGAATGAAATTGGCCATAGATTCGGTAACTGTGTTCATGTCTCGTGGAATGTGTAGGTACTGAATAGATTCAAAGGACCTTTCCAGAAGACGGACTCATTTAAAGAGATGGAGTAGGGTAGGGTCCTGGATAGCATAGATCCGGTTAAGATGAGAGACCACCAGTTGTGAATCCAAATAGACAACAACGTGGTCCATAACCAAGGAAAGAGCGTCGGTTAGGGTTCCAATGATTGCCTGATATTCCGTAGCATTGTTGGTTGCGAAACCTAGACACATTCCTCCTGAGTTGATAAGCTCGCCAGTTGGGGAATAGAGTACCCAGGCTTCCGAAGCAAGGTTACGGGTATGCCGGCTGGCGACGTCCGCAAATCTGTAGCAAGTTTCCATCTGCACATGCAGACAGAACATGGTATAAGAAACAAAACAAGACCTAGACACACTAAAATAAAAGCGTTACACCACACAAAACACACACGCCATGTACAGTATATACAAGATGTCTATGTGTGAAAGACTCAGGCATAGTACTTCTTCAGGTAGAGCATGTTGTGGGGCTCACCCAAAGCTATCCCATCGTATTCCTCTAGTTCATAGGCTCCTTTTTCCAAAAGACGTTTTACTATGTATGGTCCGTGCCACATGGAATCAAACTTACCTGCCCCCAGCTTATCGTGCCTTTGGTCGTATGTAAGAACCAAATCACCTTCATTAAAGACGAAAGGTTGGACTGACCTATCGTACTATGCCTTGATGCGCTTCTTATGTGCCTCGTTGGCAAGAGCAGCATCGCGGCGGGTCTCGTAAAGCTTTGCAAGGTAAAGGAAACGTTCTTCCTCAGTAGTGGTGTTCGGAAGAAGTTCGATTGCGAGTTTGAGTGATGGAATTTCGCACTCTATTCGTAGGAGTACCTCCAATCCATAGACTAGCTGGAATGGTGTGAATCCATTGGTAGTATTAACGGAGGTCTGGTATGCCCATAGTGCGGAAAAGAGCATGTTGATGCATACCCACCATGAGCCGAAGACCTTGTTAATGGCCTCTACTTGTCCATTGGACCGAGGGTAGTAAGGTGTTGAATTTTCATGATGAAAACCCAATTTGGCGCTAAGCTCATCGACCATATAGTTTTGAAAGTGAGATCCATGGTCGGTGACTATGGCTTGCAGGACTCCGAACAGCGAGATAACATGACTGAACATGAAGAGTGCGGCTATTTTTCCGTCATCCATGTATGTAGGCATATCCTTGGCCCACTTTGTAAAGTAATCCACGGCTACTATGACAGAACCATTCCCCCCGGCCGAGGTAGGATTACAGTGCATGAAGTTAATGCCCCATTTGGAAAAGGGGCCAACGGCAATAACCGGGTGTAACGGGGCTGGATGGGTGCACTTTTTTGTTTGAAAATGCTGGCATGGGGAACATTTTTTAACGACCTCAATACAATCTTTGAATATAGATGGCCAATAATATCTCCCATGCAGTATTTTCTAGGTCGTAGACATCCCAGAGAGATGACCGCCACAAGCCCCAGCATGACCGTCATTGAGGACGTGTTTAGCCTCCTCATGTGTCAGACAACGTCGAAGAACAGAATCAATGCCGCGACGGTACAAGGTATCACTGATGATCAGATAATACTTTGTGTGGTAGCGTATTCGACGACGATCGTCACGAGACAATTGGGGGTTGAAACGTTGGGTCTAGAGATATAAGGTAATATCCCCATACCACGTGTCAGACGTGCTGATAAGGAACAATGATTCATCTGGAAGAGAATCATTGGGCTCAGATCTTACATCAACATGGGTAAGATCGTAGATGAGCTCGGCAAACACCAATGACTTCTTAGACTTGGCCTTCTCTAAGAGGAGATCGAACTCCTGAAGTATCACGATCCAACGTGAATACTTACCCCCAAGAACTTGGCGTGTTAAAATGTAGTACGTGGGGTTTGAGTCGGCGATGATGGTGGTGGTGTGGAGCAGTATGTAGTGATGGAACTTTTGGACGGCAATGACTGCCGTGAGGGTGAGCTTCTCGACATGTGAATAATGAGTTTTAGAGTCCATAAGACCCATACTTAGGTAGTAGATCACATGCTCTTGGGCGTTATTGTCCTCTTGTACCAAGACCATGGCGATTGTGGTGGCAGAAGCAGCGAGATAAAGGATATAATCCTTGTAGTAATTGGGAGGTTGGAGCACAGGGGCATCCGTAATGGCATGTTTGAGACTGTCAAAGGATTGTTGTGCTTGATCGTCCCAAATGAATGGAACGTCCTTCTTGAGTAGTCTCATATAACCCTGCATCTTTTGCGTGAAATTATAGACAAAATGTCACAAGTAGGTTGCCTTCCCTTGCAAAATTTGAATTTCCTTAATGTCCGTGGGAGGTGGGAGAGCGACAATGGCTTCCATCTTTAAGGGATCAATGCAGATCCCATCTTTCGAGACAATAAAACCAAGGAGGCGTCCAGACTCGATGCAGAAGATACACTTATGAGGGTTCAGGCGAATGTTATACTTCCTGCATCTAAGGAAAACATCCCTTAGATGATCAATGTGGTACTCACGTTTCCGCGAATGAGCGGGGATATCGTCGAGATAAGGTTCCACAAAGTCCTTCATGTCATGAAAAGCGTACGACATGGCCCGCTGGAATGTGGCACCAGCATTTTTAAGGCCAAAAGGGAGATTGCGATAAGCAAACGTTCCCTAAGTACAGATGAAAGTTGTCTTATGTTGATCAGCAGGGTGGATCTCAATTTGGTTGTAACTGGAAAATCCATCCATGAACGAGAAGATGACACTTCCGACACAATTGTCTATGATCTGGTTGATAAATGGAGTGGGGTAGTTGTCCTTGGGACAAGCTTTGTTCAGATCCCGATAATCAACATAGACATGAATGGTGCCCTACTTCTTAGCTACAGGGACGACATTTGAGACCCATTCTGTTAATGGAACGGGATAAATAAAACCGTCCTTCAAGAGATTTTCAATTTCTACCTTAACTGTCGCAGTTTTCCTAGGGTGTACCAGATGTAGCTTTTTCCGGAATGGTTTAGCGTCAGGATAGGTTTGAATCTCGTGTGAAACAATAGTGGGGTCTATCCTGGGCATCTGCTCGTAGGTCCAAGAAAATATGTCTCGAAATTGCTTGAACAAGGCCATGAATGTGGTAATCTCTTCAGGGGAACACTTCTGGCCTAAATGAATGTGTTCCACTACACCAGGAGTAACCGATATGTCTACCGAAATGGTAGGTTCAATGTTTTCCAAGTTGCCTTCAGTGTTTGTTTGACATGTGAGTATCGAGGACTGAGGGAAAGGGTAGACATCCGATGTAAAGATGGTGGTAATGTGGTTCTCCACAGAGTCCAATGGAGGAAGGAAAGACGATCGATGGTGAAGGTCTTCCCACGGAGGGTCATCCGCACTCATGATTTCCATGATGGAATCGTCAGAATGAAAAGTCCGAAGCAGAGGATCGGGTAGGGATGACGTCCGCTGTAGAGAACAGGAGGTAAAGGCCACATCTAGGTGGTCCTCTGGTGATGACTGGATAGCCTCATAAGTCAGTTCAGCGGGTGAAAGAGGCATGGTGTCTCCAATCAGGTGCGTAGTGGCTTCATCAGGTACAAGCCATTGATTGGTAGAGTTGGGGACAAATGAAATCCTAGAGGAGATCATGTTAACTGTGGCAACATGATTAGGGGGATCTGAGGTTGGAAAGATGCCCATAAGAGATGAATATTTTATGAGGCCAACCCCCACACTCTCATATAGTTGCAAAGATTGTCCAAGTAATGGAACATTATCGCCCAGATGAGTAGCGGTGTCAGGTGTACAGAAATCCAGTTGGTCGACAGTAACAATTCGGCCTTGGTGGTGGAATTGTACTATGCGGAAGATAGATGATGTGACCGCAGGCATGGCGTAAAACCAATTACGACCAAGTAGAATATTATAATCTAAGGGGGCTTCTACCACTTCCACTTTAATGGTTGTGGTCTTACCTCGCAACTCTATGACCAAGGCTTGTAACAGCCCATGAGGTTGAAAGCCATGTCTATCGAATGCTTTCAAGGTGGTGGGAGAACGGTTCAACTAGGGAGAGCCAATGGCTCTCCAACACAAAATCGACATGACCGAGGTAGAGGCACCTTCGTCCAACATGGTACGATGGATTGTCTTCCCAGCAATGTTTGTGGCAACTTGAAATTCCAACTGATGGGAAAGCCTCGGCTTAAAGTTCTCAAGACGGAACATGATGGTATTAGAAGAATCCGGATCAACTGCGCTAATGGAAACGAGGAGAGTCTCGCATTGGTTAGGATAGTTCTGCAAGATCTCTAACGTTGACATAACACAAGGAGATTGCGCTAGGTCCTCTACAATATTGTAGTTCTGAGCGGTTCGAGCATTGGGATTGAAAACAACTTTTTGAATCGTGCTCTTGGGAAGACGCAACACTGACTCTAAAGAAGGATTCTCAATGGTGAGAGAAGCATGCGGTACGGTGACGTCGGGAATAGAAGTGGAAGCTTTTTCAGTATTACTTCCAACGGGTTCCTTCTGAGGGACTGAGTCATATGAATGGGAACGTGTGTTCAAGTTGACAGTCTTACTACACATCATGAGAACATGCGCGGTGGAGGATACGTCTCCTTGGGAAGGGGAGGTGTGTGTGATTAGTTGTTGGTTCTGAGTGGGGAAGGGATCGTTGAGAACTGCGGTAGTAGAGTTTCCCTTGAGAAAATTCTACACCTCGTCTCGGTGGGGACATTCCTTTGAGAAATGGTCTCCACCGCATAGTAAACAATGATACTTCAACTTCCTCTTCTGTTTGGTGTCTTCGGAGGTGGACTTCGGCTCCTGCTCATTAGAAGGTTTCTTAGGTTTTGATCCGGATTTGTGCAGGAACGAAACAAAAGATAGCATATACAGAATCACATACAGAGATATATTGCAAAGAACACAGTGATACAGTAAACACATATTCTATTAAAATAGAGGAAATAGAACAGATTGTAAATACAACAGCTAGAATGGTGGTAGCTATCTCTGGGAAGAGATGTGGCCGCTATGCTCATTTGTACCAAGATGAATACAAAGAGAGGCCGAAAGGGCCTATTTATCATAAGCATGAGGGAAAGAATCCCAAACATCCAAAAACCTAACCCTAGAAGATGAACCGTCATAAAGTTTGCGGCCCCAAGGTGGTTAGTTGAACAGTCAACTTCCAGGGGTCATAACTTTTTCATACGATCTCCGTTTGGGGTGCTCGGTAGCCTGTTGGAAATATATATTCGAGGACTACGCCGAGGACCCTCAAATAAAATAGATTTTTTGGACCATGATTTCCCAAAAAACGTCGTTTAGGGCCTCAAAACAGCCCTGGAAGTTTGGGACTTGAAAAACTGTAGAAGAATTACTAGAAAATTGGCAAAAAGGGAAACTGTTTTGATCTAGTGGAATAGGTGGGTGGCCACCGATATCTATCTGGATCAATCCTCCCCCCTTAGGAAGAAATGGTCTCCATTGCATCAAATCCCTTATCATATGTCGAACTGCGTGTTGGGTTGAGCTCCTGGTGCAGCGTTTGCTGAAGTGAAAAGGTCTCCTTTCTTTGAAATCTTCTGAGAGTTGTAATTGTTGTTGTTGGATGCGCTGGAGCTATTCAACAGTTTTGGTTGTTGTGGTATCCTTGTTCTGCACTAGTGTGGATGGTTTCTTTTTGGAGGATCACCTTGAATGCGTGGTCTTGCATTGCAGAGGTACTCGAATAGGAGATGTTGCACTAAACTTCTGTTTTTCTTATTTCTGCTGAGTAGAGGGATAATGGGAAGAGGTTGTGGATGTCTCTGTCGGACTGATGTTCTCCTTTAGTGGAAATTACAAATAGGGAAAATTTCCCAGTGTGGGAGATTATCTTCCTGCCCTGCTTGGTTGGGGTAGGAGAAACTTTCTCGAGTATCCGATAGAGTTGTCCTCCCAAGGTGACAACGACACTGCGAGGTCATGAGTCATATACAGCATGACGCTTCCACATATATGGTTTCTCTAAAAGAACATCACACACTTCAAGTGGGGCCACATCACACAATACCTCATCTTTGAAGGGCTTGATGCCATATGGTAGGAAACATTGGTGACTGATGTGGATCCCTCGTCCTTGGCTTAGCCATCCAATGGTGTATGGTTGTGGGTGTGGTGTTATTGGTAGCTCCAATTTCTTGATGACTTCTGCCGAGATCAGGTTCTTTTGGCTACCGCTGTCCATGACAAAGTGTAGGGGAATTCCCTTCACCCACATTTGGGAGTGGAAAAGGCACTCCTCTGCCTCTGACTCTTTAGGTTCCTCTGGTTGAATCTGCATGGTGGCAACAACGGCACTGGGTTCTGCATCAATTATCTGCTTCCATTTTTTGTGCAGCTGTGAAATTAGGTTCTGATTCAGAATCAGAACTGAGATCTGATTCTGAAGCTTTGATCTCATCCATCAATGACTATTTTGAGTGACATTCATCAGTGTTGTGCTAGGGGCTTTTGTGGAACTAGGACCACTTCTCAGTGTCCTTCTTTATCTTTTCGTTACCCTTCTTCGCTTGTGGTTGGGATTGGTTGTCCTTTCCCTGCCCCATGTTCTGTGAGCCAGAGTTTCCCTTGCCCTGTTTCTGCGCAGGTCTGAGGTCACTCTTGTTATTTTGCTGAAATTTCTGCTCAATTTTAACAACATATCGATAGGCGGATTCGAGTGAAGATATTTCCAGGAAATCCATCTCTGTTTGTATGTACCGGTGTAGGCCACTACGATATTTCAGTACTAGGTGTCGCTCGGAGTCCTTGATACCAGATTTGTGCACAATGTATGAAATTTGTTGGTGTACTCCGACACCATTTGGTCCCTCTCTTGGTGCATAATGGCCCATTTTGTGTACTGGTCATCATAGTTTCCAAGATGGTAGTATTGTTCCTTGATGGCATCTATAAAACAGGCCCAAGTGGGATTGGAATATTCAAACAATCCAGACTCGTCTGATGAGTTTTGCTCACAATAAGTTTCCCACCAATTGTTTACATTGGGGACGGCCTTGAAAAGCGCAAAGACGATCTTTTCCCTGTCGAAAAAATTGTGGACAGAGAAATACCCTTCTAGTAGATTCAACCATTTATCTATGGCATCGACATCGATCCGGCCTTCAAATAAATGAATATCAAAGTTAACTTGTACCTTGAAGGGAGTCACATCTCCGAAACGGCTGCTTTCCGAAGGTGTATCTGTTGCCATCGGCATGCGTCGAAGGATCTGGCGAAATTATCCATCATCTAGTTCCTCTGTTGCGCAAGGGCTTCCTCGAGCAACAACTTGATAGGATCTCCTGCTCCATCATCTCTCTTTTCATCCACCATGGGAAGCCATTTGGGGCAGCGAGAGTGATCTTCCCCAAGTGAAACTAGTTCGAGACCCAACTCTCTGTATCCTGACCTTGTCGGGGACATGCACCGAGAAACAATCAAAGAGCAAATTGCTCTGATACCATTGATCCAGATTTGTGCGGGAATGAAACAAAAGATAGCTTATACAGAATCACATACAGAGATATATTGCAAAGAACACAGTGATACAATAAACACATATTCTATTAAAATAGCGGAAATGGAACAGACTGTAAATACAACAGCTAGAATGGTGGTAGCTATATCTGGGAATAGATGTGGCCGCTATGCTCATTCCTGCCAAGATGAATACAAAGAGAGGCCGAAAGGGCCTATTTATCATAAGCATGAGGGAAAGAATCTCAAACATCCAAAAACCTAACCCTAGAAGATGAACCGTCATAAAGTTTGCGGCCCCAAGGTGGTTAGTTGAACAGTCAACTTCCCAGGGTCATAAATTTTGCATACGATCTCCATTTGGGGCACTCGGTAGCCCGTTGGAAAGATCTATCTGAGGACTATGTCGATGACCCTACATTAAATGGGCTCCCTCGGACCACAATTTCCCAAAAAATGTCATTTAGGGCCTCAAAACGGCCCCGGAAGTTTGGGACTCGAAAAACTGTAGAAAAATTACTAGAAAATTGGCAAAATGGGAAACTGTTTTGAGCCAGTGGAATAGGTGGGTGGCCACCTATATCCATATGGATCAAGTTTCCCTTTGTTTTTCTTCTTACCTCCGGATTTATGAGATGAAGCTGATTGAACAGAATTCACCTCTTCAATGGAGGCATGAGTGGGTGACTTGGTGATGTTGTTGCCAGCCTGTGTTGGGGATAGGGAAGAACCCTAGGGGTTCGACAATCCAATAGTTGGAGAAAGAGGCTAGGTGGTAAGGGAACCAATGATGCCATCAACCTGAGGTCCCTTAGGGGGTTTCGCAGGGTCATATGTAGGGCGGGGTGCATCAGGAACAATCTCATACAATGTGTCGGATTGAGCATAGACCAAGTGTAAGTAATGGGCACGGGAAATAGCATGTTCCTCAGTGATGGTCCCTCCCATGGCCACGTCTCGAGCTACGACAGGTAAGAGAGACTTTGTAAACCAATTAGCTAAGAGTTGGTCCAGAATATGAGCCTTAATAAGACGTCATCTTCATCGTCATTCATGAATATGATCTGAAATATGAGTGGCAATGTTCGTTACCATAAGGTAGGGGTTCGCCTCCACCAGCGGGAGGGGGTGGGCCGCCTCCAAATGGTGGGGGTCCATCGCCGCCACCGGGATAGGATGGACCTCCATCTCCTCCACCGGGATAATGTGGACTACCACCAGCTCCGTCGGGAGGAGGTGGTTCTCCATCGTTGTTGCCGGAAGGGTAAGGTCCTCCTCCGCCACCTCCACCAGGATAGAATGGTCCTCCACCGCCACCACCAGGATGGGATGGTCCTCCACCACCACCACCAGGATGGGATGGTCCTCCACCATAAGGTGGGGCCCCTCCACCACTGAGGGGTGGCCCTCCGCCTCCGCCTGAACAGGGAGGGCCTCCACCTCTGCCGCTAGGGAGGGTGGGCCACGGTTTCCAAAATGAGGTGGTCCTCCGCCAGAAGGTAGAGGTTCGCCTCCCCTGAAATTGTGTGTGGGCCCGCCGCCTCTGACGGGAGGTGGGGGTGGACCAAACGGGGGTGGTGGGACTAGAGGCACTGTAGGTGGGGGTCCATTTTGTAAAACATTTTGCTGCCCCCATAGATTGTATGGATTTTCGGGATAAGGTATCCCGTAGAGTGAGTTTCCAGGATTGAATTGTCCCGACACAGGGTTAAGATAACCTCGATATGCTTGAATCCATGGTGGTTGAATTACATCGGATGGTCGCCCAACATGGGATAATCCCATGGTGGAAGGTCTGATAGGTAGGGAATTTCCAACGGAAAGATCGATGGGAACTCCTCCTCTAGTATTATGGTGAGGAAAAGGGGGTTTCCCCCCAGCAGTAACTTGTAGACCACTAATCAAAGGTTTAACCAACATGGGTTCTTGATTATCTACTACAGGATTAACATTACTCGTAAGGAAGGTAGGGGGTAAAGAGTATCCTCCCCACGATTTTTGGGGTGGGGGAGGAGTGGGTAATGTAACCATGGTAGTAACAGGTGTGTTGGATTGTTTTCCTTCAACAAGTTGAGTCGTTGTGGGTATAGAACTGGTCTCCCCTCTAAGGGGTGTATGTACAGGAAGTGAGGGTTGACCAGATTCAGAAGTGGTCATGTGTTGGGTGGGTGATTCCGGTGAGTCAAAAGATAAATAACGACTCAAGAGTGGCCGATAAGGAGGTAACGTCGGGTCTTCAGCCCTTCGTAAAAGACTTTGTCTTCAAAACTCCTCACCCATAGCACATAATCGAGTCAACTGATCACACTAAGGTGCTAGAGGGTTGTCAGGAGTAGCCCAACTGGGTGGGGATGCAATGGAAAAATGAGCTACTGGGTGGTCTAGAGATGATGTCCAAAAAGATATAGCTGGACCAACAGCTGATACAGGGTCATCCTAGGGTGGATTTAACCATTCCACCGATCCAAGCTCTCCCGATAAAATGGGAGGTAATTCTGGTGAAGTGGAAGTTTCTACCTGTTCACCTTGTGAGGGGTTAGAGGTGGGTGAATCTAGAGGGAACATGTGTGCCCCAATAGTCAAAGTAGGGTTTTCTACTTCAGGTGACATGACCGTGACGTGTGGGTCCATTCTTACCTTCGAAATTACCTCCTTGTTAAGGGGATATTCAGGTGGTAAGTTCAAAATTCTATGGGACATTCTCCAAGGAAATTCAGCCAGAGTGACTGAAAAAAAGTTTCTCCTAGGGTAATCTAAACAAAAGAAAAGCAATCCAGAAAAATCTACACAAACTAAGTCCGCAAGCAAACTTATGTGATAGGTGTGGATTCAAAAGTCTAGAACCTCACAAGATTGTCAAGGCGTCGCAACTCGCGATATACTCCAGGGTTCAACAGTTATACTTAACCCAATTTTTCAGAGCACTAACCAAAAAGCATTAGGACCGTTCCCCTGACCATATAACCCGACTACTTGATAGTAAGTGCGTAGTAGCTCCCCGAGTATTGTTCTTAGTGTATTTCTCTGCCAAGACGACCAAATGAATAGCTCAGTTGGTCTCAAGATTCCTTATGGTGTCTCCCAATATACTCAAGGTATGTGGGAGCTCAAATCCGTAGTGGTGTTGTCTAATGCACAACCATATGGAACGAGACCTTCCTATATACTACTGAGTACGTGAAACACCTTTCTATATATGCCAAGTACGTGAAGTGCCTTTCGATATACCCTAAGGTATGTGAAAGAGCCTTCGATATACCTAGTTGGTACATGAAAGAGCTTCGATATACCGGTTGGTACGTGGAAGACTACAATACCCCCGGAATACAGTGCTAGAAAGTAACGACAGCTGCCACGTTTTACGACGTCGGAACACATCTCTAACTTAACATACAAGTTACTAAAAGTTTTACCCTAGTTCTACCATTAATTTTATCTAGATGGTTAGGTGAATGCATGAGGTGAGTACATAAACGTAAGCATAATGCAAGCCCTAATTACATGAAAAAATGTACTTTTCTTTCGATGAAATCTATTTACGAGGAGAAATATTTTTCCAAGTGTTTTTACCAAAACAACCAAATGAAACACAATCCCAAATATACCAAATTTGACAACAAAAATACTCTTTTCATTTTTTCCATTTTTCCAAGCAAAACACAAAAATCCACAAGTATCAAAAACCAAATCTAAACATTTTCTTTTTGTTTTTTCGAATAAAAAATGAAACTAAGTGATGAAAAGAGAGAATTTCTATCTAGAGCACACTAACTTTTCCAATTTCACTATGATAGCTTAAAATCATAAAAAAACCAAAGATGCATATATTTTTCAAGCATGGAATCACTTTTTGCAAAGACTTGATCTCACTCGAATTTTTCAAGAAAATGAATGGCTCATAATTCCCAAAGAGAACAAATGATTAACTTTTCTTTTCAAACTTTTTAGAAGACTAATGAATGATAAATTCCAATGCATGAACCAATTTCCACAACAATTTTCAAATGCACTTGAAAACGGTAAAAATGATGCACTTTGAATTTTTCAATGATATGCCAAGATTACCACTTGATAAAAATAATGTTTTTTAAGCGTGAATGGCCGAAAAGAGAGATTATTTGCAGCATTCCAAACACTCGGAAATTCCCAAGAAAATGACAAGCACTCATTTGAACTAGAACACTCAAGACACTCAACAAGCAACCGAATGCAATCAAAGCTAAATAACATGTGCGAAGGAGGTCTGGGATCGGATCCAATTCAAAGATCAGATCAGGTGAGGAGAGGAAGGAATGCAAAGTCAAGTGGATGAAGGTGGGGGAGACCAAAGTGTCCACCACTACCGGAACTCAAACTTGTCCAAGATGGAACCAAAAACCACTCTGAATCAAACCAAACACTAGTAATGCAACATCAAAAAGGTCTCTGACTGGAACATACAGTGCGTAGGAGGTTTGTAAGGCAAACCAAAATAAAAGGTTGATGAGGGGAAAAACCAAGCACAAAAACTAGACTGCTCATCATAATATATGGTCAGACTCAGAGCGACCGTCGCAGGTGGAAAACAGGTGAACTGCGACAACATCGCATGATGTCAAACTATGGTGTGCGACAACGTCTCAAGTTGCAGAGCAGCAGACTGCGCCTGATAGGGGAACATCGCTCTGGATATATTACCCAGGTGCGATGGGCAATATCTCTATGCAAGGATGAAAAGATCTCCAAATATGATCAACCAAAAGTCTTGACAATCAATCATACAGACTCAAAGGAAGTCAACAGACTCTTCAATGAGAAGATCTGATGGTGAAATGGTTAAGGAGGAAAAAGAAATGGCTCATACAGAAATCAGAGAAAAAGACTTTCAAACTGAAAATTTCAAACAATGCATTGTATTTCCCCAGTATGGTCGCCAAACTTGTTACTAGACAATCTATTGAAAGTGGACTTAAGGCGTGATCTCCCTAGCTCAACGTAAGTCTAGAACAAGTGAGACAGAAAATGAAACAACTTTCCTAGATCTAGTTAAAGATCGAGTAACTAGATGTCTTACCTCTAGCTTGTAGATCTTTCTCCTTGATGTTGTTCCAAGCTCCACGATCTTCAAATCTTAGTTGCAAAACCTGTCAAGTCATACAGAACAATACAAGCAAGTAAAACGCATCTAAACAGTAACATATCTAAGTAAACAGTTAAGCAAATAAACTACACAAACATCATTAACACAACAACATTTGGTGGAAAGCGTTTATATTACTGTATTAAAGAAGGGAAGTACAAAGAGTGATGATTACAACCAAAGCTTAACGTCGCAATCCTCCTCCAACAAGCTAATGCCAAAGCCTCCAAAGGAATTATAGGTCTCCCAAGAGATGAGTAGAGATATCCTAAGCTAATTTCACCAGCATGCAAGTGCTATAGACTTCCTCCCTTTGGAATGGGAATGAGCTTCATATATATAGGACTAAGAGGATAGGGTAGGTTGAGATATTGTAAGAGAGGGTTAAGGGATCCTCCCAAAGGGCTACGGAACCGAATTCCATCTCTCCTATAGGTTAGAGATAGGGATCCACATCACACACCTTTGAGAATGGGCTCGAAGATGCCCCTTATCCATTTAACTGACATCGTCGCAGGCTGCATGAGGGTGACCTGCGTCGTCGCAGGTTGCATAAGGGTGACTTGCGACAACCTCACTAAACCCAATAGAAAAAGGTCAGTATCTCTTCCAAGTTGATAACTTAGTCAAAGGAACTTCAGGGATGTTTACACTGGATATTATGATGGGAATATTTAGGTGTAACAACCACCACAAGAGATTCACTACCTATGCTTGAAGTGCCCTTCATGATGAAACTCGAACATAATTTATGAAGATGTCCCATCTCTCTACACCCATGGCATTTGAAAGGCATTTTCCAGTAGTCTAGGGGCTGCTAGAACACCTTGTCATGCCACAAAATCTCCAAATCCATATGTAAGCCAAGGGTCATATCAGTCTCCATCATAACCCAAGTGATCCTCTTGTCCTCCCATAAGAGGGAAATTTCATCAAAATAGACAAAATTCACCATGTGATTCGCCACTTTGACAAAGACATCCTTCAACCAGACTTCTAATAGAAACCTAGGTAAAAGTAACCAGAAATTTCGCTTCTACAACTACTCTGAAAGGGGGTTAAAAGATGAGTGCCAACGTTTCAGCATCAAGAACCCTTTCCCAACGACCCACAACAACTCCAGAATCTTCACCAAGTCATCCTCCAAAAGAAACTAGAAGCAAAACCAGTGGTTTAACAGTATATGGACGCACAAACAGTATCCTAACAGGGCTTGCAACAATCGTTCACCCATTATAACATCTCCTTCCTGTTAAAGGAAACAAACCCCAACCTACCCACTAGAGCCCATGTAATTAGGATTTCAACCCGATCCATGTTTATATCCTTACAAAGGAACATGTCTACCTTCCCCTCCCGCACACTGAGAATTTTCTGCTTGTGGTTAGCCTTGGCCACTAACCCAGAGCTCTATGATGACCCTCCACCCCTTCTAAAGGAAGTATTCGGGTGAAATTGCTATGGTGATGAAAAAACCCTAACAACCCTACCATCTTTCGCTACTTCCCTAGAGCATCCACACACCTGCGACATGGGAACGACCCTAGAAGTAACCCTAAAACCCCTATCCACCTCATTTTGTGAAAAACCCCCGAAAAGACTACCTAACATGCTTGTCAATGCCCCACCTAACCCACCTATAGTTGTGACAGATAAAACAAGACTTATATCACTCTTCAAGGAATACTGTAATGCCCGAAGTATATCCCAATACTCCTCATCATATTTGATAAGATCGAGATGAGGCTAGCTATCCTCCTCTTCCCCAGAGCTAGTACCTCCACGTCCATCTGTCCACTTATCCAAATTACATTGAATTCATTAGCGATCATCCACCATAAATAATAGGGAAGCTAAAACCCGAGCGTCCATGCAAAACTATTGCCGCCATTATTGGTTCAGTTTGCATTATATGCACAACATGAACCTATTATGGCAGTATGGGCATAAACAAGTGAAAATAAGGTCTTCTTTATCATTAAGGTCTCATCACACATTTTTCAAAATTTATATATAATATAATATTTTAGTGATAAAAAGTAAGAAGTTTGAATATAGTTTATAACAATCCTTTAGGGATGAAAATGAATGTTAAAGTAATGTTTTTAGTATAGGATGAAGTCATGGTTAATCAATAAACAAATCACTTTTGTGAGAGAGATGTAAGGTTAAAATCATCCTTTCCAAATTAAAGTGAGATGGTGTATCTCATTAATATAAAAAATGGAAATTAAATTATAAAATAAGTTATAATGTTTTAATTAAGTTAAGCTATAAGTTAAGTGAAATCATTAAATCATTCTAAAACAATCTTTTAAACTATAAGTGAAATTATTAAAAAAAATAAAAAAAATTATCTTATAAATTTAAACTAAAAAGTAAGATATCATATACTAAGGAAGAATTATAAATCTAATCTTTATGATTCAAGAGTAAGCAATTTATCATTTTAGGAGAGGTGTTCTACAATGCACTTATCTAACTATTAGATGATTTTGAATTTTTTTGTTGGTTTTTATGGAATTTGACATTTCGAAAATGGATAGATTATAACTTTTCATTTAGATTTTGGAAAAAATGGTTGAAAAATGAAAACAAAACCATATAATCTTTAGACTAAGGCCTCTATAACTTAGATGTGACATATATAAGGTGCAAGAGATCTGGTATGTACTTATGTACATAACTACCTCATACTACTAAAATATAATGGAGAAAATTATATGGGACATTTAATGTTAAAAGAAGAAAAAAAACAACCATTTATTAGTTACTATAATGAAAAATAAATAAACTAACATAAATTTCTCTACAACATGATTTTTTTGAGCATTTAGAAGTTTGCAATTGAGTTTTTTCATTTTCTCGATGTTTAATAGATTTTTAGAATAAGATAAAATTATATTAATTAAAAAAATGTTGAATTCAATTACAACAATTGAACTGGAACTGGCAACATATAACCAGCAATCGCAAAATCTTGTTAACTGACCACAAACTCATGTCTAAAATTTTGAAATTTAAAACATGGTTCTATTTATCAATACCTATCATTTATTTTAAAACCAGAAGATGTAAAAAAAAACAGTTTTGTTTCCTACTCCTATTCCTCGTAGTCTTTTGCTACTAAATTAGATAATTGGAGTCAAAGTGGGTAATATAATTATAAGGTGCATATGACTAAATAACCATTTGGAACCATAAATCATCTTGATAGTTTTGTTTTGGCTTTTTTTTTAGACGCTGGTAAAGAAGAATTCAAAGAACTCTTCAAAATATCTATTTTGTACATTTAAATTTTTAACAAATTATTTACAACTATATTACTTTGTTATATTTTTAATAAATTATTTACAACCATATTACTTTGATGATCGTCATTATCTTCTATTATTGAGATTTGTCATTTTTTTTAATAGAGTCAAATAGTATTGTATTAATATAAAAAGGGGGAAGTGTTGCGGCCTAACCATCCAATCTTCTTACACAAAATTACAAAAATTTCTAAGCAAATTCATGTTGTAGCATTAAAGTTCTATTTCCTATCACCATTATTTCTATATGTTGTCTCTTTATACATTTCCTATTATCATCTATTACTAGACTTGTATACATATTCGTGAACTTCCACAATATCCATATGGATTTACAATACATCAAAATAAGAGATAAATAATTCATTTTCTATCCTTTGAGTGAGCATTTCCATTCTTCTTTTGGAACTGGGTATGATTATTGTGTTGTAATCAGAGTAGAGGACTAAAATTTGAAACATGACCTTACAGTTGTTTTGCATGTCACCTTGAATCTGGACTTCCTTCTTTTGAATGTTGCAAATGCTCAGGTCCTCATTTATTTCCATGCTATCATCGTCGCACTTGGAGAAGTCCTTCACATCCACTGAACAGAAGTCACCTTCTTGATTGTCCACCATGAATTTATGGCCCAAGATGATAGAGAGATCTGTAGTTCTATTTTTATTTATTATGCATATTTCAAGCTTTATAAATATGTTAATTACAATATTTTGAACTAATTACATGCCATCAATCTTGGGTGTAAGCTTTTCCATTGGATTTAATTTTCCTATTTTTAGTTGCGTGGATGTTTTTAAAATTTATATTTCTTTCTTTAAAAATATAACAATTAATGAGTTATTTTTCCCTTTTTTCCCAAAAAAATGTTGTAAGCATACACAATGGATGTTTCCTCACATTCTTGGATGGCATCCCTAAGTAGACTAGTGCACTTCACCCAAGGGAATTCAAACTTGGCACCTACTGGCATAGAATTAGCTAAATACCTAATAAATTAATGACAACTCGTTTTAAAATAATTCGTTGATAGGAAATAGACCTTTAATGCTATAGGCATGAATTTGCTTAGACTTTTTTGTAATTTTGTGTAAGAAGGTTGGATGGTTAGGTCGCAACACTTCCTCCTTTTTATATTAATACAATACTACTTGATTCTATTAAAAAAAAATACAAATATCAATAATAGAAGGCAACAACGATCATCAAAGTTATATGGTTGTAAATAATTTATTAAAAATCTAACAAAGTAATATAGTGGTAAATAATTTATTGAAAATTTAAATGTACAAAATAGATATTTTGAAGAGTTCTTTGAATTCTTCTTTATAAGCATCTCAAGAAAGCATGCCAAAACAAAACTATCAAGATGATCGATGGTTCCAAATGGCTATTTAGTCATATGCACCTTATAATTATAGTACCCACTTTGACTCCAATTATCTAATTTAGTAGCAAGAGACTATGAGGAATAGGAAACAAAACTATTTTTTCATATCTCTTGGTTTTAAAATAAATGATAGGTATTGATAAATAGAACCATGATTTAAATTTCAAAATTTTGGACATGAGTTTGTGGTTAGTTAACAAGATTTTGTGATTGTTGGTTATATGTTGTCAGTTCTAGTTCAATTGTTGTAATTGAATTCGGTTTTTTTAATTAATATAATTTTATCTCATTCTAAAAATCTATTAAACATCAAGAAAATGAAAAAACTCAATTGCAAACTTCTAAATGCTAAAAAAAATCACACTGCGGAGAAATTTATGTTACTTTATTTATTTTTCATTATAGTAACTAATAAATGGTTTGTTTTCCTTCTTTGAACTTTAAATGTCCCATATAATTTTCTCCATTATATTTTAGTGGTATGAGGTACTTATGTACATAAGTACATACTAGATCTCTTCGGTGATTGCCCTCTACCTCTTTAATGAAACGAACGTTTGAATCACTAAGAGTGTCAAAAAAGGAAAGGAACAAAGCCTTTAGCTTACCGAAAAATGAAGAGTCCTCGACAAGTGAGGAACATTTTTTAATCTCAGGCATTAACCCAACAATACCATCAAGTCTGGGACTAGCTTCCACCCTTTTCTTTGAAGAAAGAACCACCACAGGAGATTCACTACCTATGGTTGAAGTGCCCTCTATGACAAAACCCAGACATAATTTATGCAAATGTCCCATCTCTCTACACCCATGGAACCTAAAAGGAATTTTCCAGTAGTCCACTGGCTGCTGGAACACCCTGTCACCCCACAAAATCTCCAAATTCGTCGGTAAGACAAGGGACATATCAATCTCCATCAAAACCCAAGTGAGCCTCTTGTCCTCCCATAAGAGGGAAATTTCATCGAAATAGACAAAATTCCCCATGTGATTTGCCACTTAGAAGGAGACATCCTTCAACCAGAGTGTAATAGAAACCCAGGTTAAAGTAACCAGAAATGTCGCTTCTACAACTACTCTAAAAGGGGGTTAAAATATGGGTGCGAACGTTTTAGCATCAAAAACCCTTTTCCTAGTACCCACGACAACTATAGAATCTTCACCAGGTCATCCTCCAAAAGGAACTGGAAGAAAAACTAATGGTTTAATAGGATATGGACACACGGACAATATCCTGGCATGGCTTACAATAGTCATTCACCCACGCTAACATATCTTGCTTGTTAAAGGAGACAAACCCCACCCTACCCACTAGAGCCCTTATCGCTAGGATTTCAACCCGATCCATGTTGATATCCTTACAGAGGACCATGGTTACCTTCCCCTTCTGTGCTCTGATCATTTTTTGCTTGCAGCTTTCCTTGGCTACCAACCCAGAGATCCATGATGACCCTCCACCCCTTCTAAAGGAAGTATTCGAGGGAAATAGCTATGGCCATGTGTTGATACCTAGGAAATCCTATCATTGACAGTAGGGATTCTACCCAATGAATAATACCAACTAGATCATTCACTATTTCGAATGGGGAATCCGTCTGGTTACCGTAGATATGTTTGTTGAATTTACCGATTGCGGCCCGACCCACTGTTTAGATTTTGTTTAATTATGAATAGTGCATGTGCCCTAATCTAACCGATGCAAAACCTATAATTGATAGGAAGAATCCTCACAAGTGATGTGTAGGATCTTACCTCCCGTCTTATCACTTCTACCTTATCAATCAGCTAACCCTATTCTAAATTAACTAATCTATACTTTCAAGGAGCGAAATTTAATGAGAGTAATATCTAAGAATGCTTACACAAATCCAACATATAGCTATTAAGATAAAGTATTTACATTCACAGCAGAAAATATACAAAGATAGCTTTGTTAACATTTATATCCATTTATTACTCTCTTATAACACAAACATTTGCATAGACAAGTAAAATCATTCATCACCACCGAAATAATTCAATGAAGTTAGAAAGATCTCATAGCATGATTATGAACACATGAAGAAATAATTCCGATTTGTCATTCAACACATTCCACACAAAAATCCATGCAAACTTTACCCATCAAATAGGTCTTGATCATTAGCAGAAAAGTAGTTCTCTTATAAAATGTCTTGAGTATCTATTTCACCATAAAAAATCCCCCTTTCTACTCATCCCTCTCCCCCTATTTAAATTACAAGAGAATTTTTCTTCATATGACTAATTGTTTCACCTACCCTGACTCTTGGGATTCCCAAAATTTTGTCTCTTGTGTTTGCACAAAAAAAATAGATAATTATTTACAAATTAATATTATTCAGCTAGTGGGGCCTCTAAATTGGAAATATAATTATCCCATACTTTATTTTCATGAAATATTATATCACCTTGTAAAGGTTCTAATTACTTTAAAGAAATATCATAAGTGGATAACTCTTTTCCCACAATTATTATTCCCGTAGTAGTTTCTCTATAATTTTATTCCAAAAAATAAGCATTCATAGATGCTTGTCCTATGTGTTGTTTGAGATATTCTTCATTCAATATGTCCAGCTTCCTTATGTACTCCAGGTCTTCCTTCAGGCTATCTCTCAATTCTACTATGCGCTGGTCCTGGATGGGTAACTTGTACATATCCTGGAAAATTGGTACATGGAATCTCTCATGCACTTGAAAAATATCCTTTAGATTCCTTCACACTATGTGATAGATTTTGGCACTTCTGCTTTTATCCTTCTAGATGATTTTCTGCAACTATACAAAAGAGCTATATCTAGATTGAGCTTTGCATTTGGTTTGTTTGACAAATTATCTGGAAAATATGGATGTTCTCTTTTCCAGGCGATCAACTTTTTTATTTTGGGAAACGTATTGTTCAATTTATGTCTTACAGCAAAGGCACTTGGAGAAATCTCCCTCATCATGTCTATCATCTTCCACATTTTATAAATTTCTCTAGCCAACAATTCCTATAAATGGCAGATCTGTTCTTGTATCTTGCAAACATGCTCATAGAAAGGGGTCAGTTCTTGCTTTTGGTTTTGAGCCACTTGGACTTGCTCCATCAAGGATTCTTTCTCGCTTATCTATCCATCAATCTGAAATTGTAAAAATTACTTTTCAATTATCATTTCATTTGCATGTGCTTGTAATGACTCCTTTTCACTGATTAACAATCCCACCTGTTGGTTTGACTTCATTTTGTTTTATGGGACAACTCATTGATGCAAGAGTAGAAGTCACTTCGCTCACCTTCCATAATTACAAGTTGCACATTCAAAGCATCCTTTTCATTCTCCAAGTTCTCATAATCTAGCAGTAATTTATTCTTTTCAAATTCTACTGCATCATGTTTCCTTTTCAGCTCAACTCCTTCTCCTCTTGCTTTTACTAAGTTATCTTTCAGCTTCAACATTTTTTCTTTGCTTCGTTCTAAGTCGTTCATTAATTTATCAACATTATCAACGTTCGCCTGAGCAGCTGCTATGATTACTGACGCGGTGAATTTTGGATCCTTGTGAGTACCTTCCACTAAGGTACTTTCTTGAATGGTTACCACATCTGGTTGTGTTCCCATTTTCAATCTTTTCTCCGTTCTTCACACGATAGTCTTCCACTTGGGATCGAAAACTATAATATCCATCTTTGCTACTGAATTCTTCTTTGAAGGATTAAAGGGGGTGAGCCCGAGCTCAACAAATGGAAGATGGCCTCCTGTAAGTGGAATTCCAGAGATTTCAAGTAGATCTATTTCTGTGTCTTTAAGACTATGATCTTCTTCATGGACACTTATGTCTTCCACAACTTTCTTGAATTTGGATTCCTCCTCCTTTTGTCTCTCTAACTCTGTTGCTTTATCTACTGCTTCTTTCCTTTCCTTTCTTAGCCTCTCCTGTTCTGCTTCTTCCTCTTTCTTCTTTTGTTCTTCCTCCTGCCTTCGCTCTGATTCTTCTTCTTCTTGTTTTAGCCTTGCTTATTCTGCAGCTATGGATTCTTCTTGGCCCATATCTTGCTCTGATTCTTTAGTCGTTTCTTTGGTTTGGCTATAACCTGCTGCATCTCTACGGCCAAATATTTTATTCAAATAAGTCATATTATTTTCTCTTTGGTACACCTCTTCATCTCTTAAGAAGTGATCTGTATACTCGAAATGGATCTTACACGATGCACAGTTTTGGGAATCCTTTTGCAGTTTTCATTTCTAGTAAAAATATTCTCTCCAAAATGGAAAGCTTCCACGTCTTTTATAAAATATTCTACTCCTTTCACCTTAGGGAACTTGTATGCTCCAATGACAAATGGAAGTAGTGGGTAGGAAGCCTTCTTGTGCTCATTCAGAAAATGCCCCACCCCGTTGATAAAAACTTGTCTTATGGCCTCTTTGTGTACTATATAGGCTATGGCATATCTTGGTAGCAGAGATGGCGTTTTGGTTCCTCCATACATACGGATATAGGTACCTTCATGGGTAAAGTAATAATCCTCGTATTCATTTATCACTTCCATTGTGTTGTCCGACAAGCAATTCGGATCTTCATTAAAGATTAACCAGTATAGGAGAATTATAAACTCCTCACATATAAGCTTGTAGAAGCTCACATATTTATCATCCCACATTATTTGGTAGGCCACATAAAGAGGGGTCTCAACTGGGACCCAATAGCATCCCAGTTTGTGAAAAGGGTTCCTTATTAGGATACAATAAATCAAATAGGAGGACATAAATAATTCTTCATTTTTCTGCGTCATTCCTCCTTGGGCTGCTACTATAGCTGACGCCATACTTTCTGAGATGATATCCTCCCAATTGAGGATGGTACCATGTGAGGCCACATGATACATGCGAAGCACCTAGCTAAGCTTGTAGATATTCTCATTTTCTCTTCCAAATATTCTACTCAACATTAATGCTATAATTCTAAATGGTGTTTTCAGATTTAGTGTGTCATGCTCCCCGCTTTTCCTTTGCCTCAACTGCTTTCCCGAAACCAATATTTTCTTAGAATACTTAGAATTATCTATGTTCAATCCCTTGATCCAATCATCCATCATCATAACTTTAGGAGGTGGTAGCTTATATGCTGCACTGATCTGGGCTGGTTGAAACGATGCTAATCCTCCTCCATTCGCACCACCTATAATTCTTGAGCCTACATCCATGTGGGGAAAAATCTACCCGATTACTTTTGAACATGGAAAACGCTCTGGGCAGGTGGCAGCCTTACGAAGAACTGACTTCCTAATATTATGGTACACTATCATTTCCTCAATAGATGCATCTGCTATGTTTAGGTCTTGAATGAGGTGGTGTAGTTCACCCCATTTATACTCAAGAACGATCCTCGTTATTGTTCTGGTATCCTCATATAAGGTTTCCATCATGGTCTCTAGGACAAATTCAATATCAGAATCTGATTCTACTACCTTGGTCTTATGCTTAGAACTTATTCTTTGCATTATTGAGTCCTGAGGTGAAAAGAAATCAAATGTAAATGCAATAATCTCAAGCAAAATATGATAATGTGCATAATATCTGAAAACGAATTGCAAATGTATGATTTGTCAGTATCATTTACAAAAGAACTAAAACAAGATATTCATACTTCCATAATGTCAAGTGTGTTTGGTTCTGAATTACTGTCTTGATGATTCCCTAATGCACTTTTAGATGAGTTTCTTCATTCCACTATTAGCAAGTCTGTTTAACCAAAAAATGAACCGGGAACTTAAAATTTTATCTCACTTAGTGCCATATGCATGGATTATTTGGACTGGAATGCAACTACTATCTTATTCTTGACACCACATTGTCCAAACAATTGTTCTTGTCTCCCAAATCCTCTTGTGCCACACTAACTATCAATTTAAGCACTCTTGTTCACTATTTAAGCAGGATATCTGATCTACCAAAACCACAAACATCCATTCCTCGGGGATTATATACATATTTGCTTATTAAACTATTTTAAGCATAGCATCATCTGTGACCAAAGTGGTGTGACTTATTGATCTGCATTATCATGTTCATCATTGTAAGCATCTTCTTGATACTAATTACCTTAGGCAATCGAGTAGGTAGTGGCCATGTTGGAAGACTAAATGGAATTAACCAATGTATATAGGTTTTGGAACAAGTCACATGATCATTGGAAGATTTGTTGTGTGGCGTGCACAGATAATAAATGGAAAACTACACCCATAAGCATATGATGAATCCGCGAATATTCTAGAGAGTGTCTTCCATAAAACTACAACCATAAGCATGCCCAAAAACCTAGGGACAAAAAAGGATACAATAATACACCCCGTGAAACAAAAAAATACGAGGGAAGAACCCTAGTCAATGTAAGAACACCAATATTCCAAGATAGTGAGCCTCCAAGTATGAATATTGGTGTTGGCTCACTTAGGAAAAATACCATTACATGGTCCTATTAATGCAAATAGCCAAAACTCGAGGTGACAAAATGGAATTTAATCCATCTCACATGGAACCAATAAATTATTTTACTAAAATGCCTGCCCACCCAAGTTATGGTGTTGGTCCCTAGGTAAGGCCTTATGTTCTAGGTGTGTGTATGGTTGGCTCCTCTTACTAGCATAGTTTGATGAAGCAACAGATAAGCACAATTTATCACTCATTGATAGGAAACGGTCGATTGGAACTATTCGAAGGGAGTGGAGGAAGAAAGAGCGTGAATCGAACCGAACCACCCCAACGTTATACCGGTAGCATAACATAATTGAGAGCAATGATATTGACCAATCATGGACCTGAAAAGGCCTTATGAACCCTATGATTGCTAGGCTATGGCAATGAGAGCACAAGGTTACTCCATGAGAAAAAAATCCCTAGGTTGGCGTTATATGCTATTCAATTTAAATGCAAATGAGGCGGTAACATGCTTGGAAAAACCTAATAAACAATGGAAAAAACGTTGTTTGGACAGAAAGCGACCTACTTGGTAGTGCGCAAGTGGTCCAAATAGGCTCTCCAATGGGGTAACACATGCTTTCCTGTCGTCTGGTGACTACTCCAAAATGTCGTTACAAACAATGTGGCGAGCAAGAATTTGAAACCTTATATATATCAAAAAATAACCCTAGCATTAAATGCGTTAAACGGGGTCAAATCACACATTTTCGGATCACTTTTCCATTCGACGGTGAAACGTTTCAGAGAAATTTCATCTTTTCCGTCGATCCAGTTTCGGCTCAATTTACATTTCGCACCGATTCATTTCAGATGAGCCTTTTATTTTTCCACCGATGAAATTTTTTGGGAGAAATCTCTTTGGGAACCGATACAGTTTCGGATCATTTTTTAACTTACGCTGAAAATGTTTTGAACCAATTTTAAATTTACACCGAAAAGCAAATAGGCATGTTTTGGAGCAACACTCCTTCGGCACCGATCCTATTTTGCAGATCAATTCCTTTGGCACCGATGTGTTTGGGGGTGAAACCAGTTTTGTGTCGAACTACTTCGGGGAAGAAATCTATTTGACGTCGATCCACTCCATCTCTTCGATTGACACAACTTCCCATTCTACTCCAGATTGCCTTGGTGTGCATTTTAGTTTCGTTTCGAATATTTCAATGCAAGAAAGAATTTTGCTCTGATAAAAAGAACTTCTCAAACAATCAAGGATCATGTGAACTTTCATGGTTGCATCGGTGTAAAACCTAACTTATTCTGATCATTCTGAGACTTGCTTCCTTTGGAATGTGTTGGTGCAAAACATGATTTTGCTCTGACTGTTTCGATGCTAAATAATAAACTCCACCGATCATTTCAGCGTGAAAATGAAATGTGCTCCGATAAGGCCTGTTTCCTTTGTTCTCCGACCGTTTTGGCGGATCATTCTATTTTGCTCTGAAAGACAATTCTTCTCCAAAAAATCTGAGCGTTTTGGTGTTAAAATCAAAATCTCTCTGACCATTTCGGCACAACATTGGATTGTGCTCCGACCGTTTTGACGGAAAATTGAAAAGTTTCCCAATCCAAAAAATGATATTTTTCTTTTGATTTCAAAAAAAAAATCTAAGCTTCAAACAAAAGTAAGCAGATAAAATAAAACAACACTCTAAGTAAATTCAAAAGACTGAGGGGCCCTACAAATTTAGAAACAAATTGGGGATCAGGTTGCAGCTGCAACACCATGACAAAACCCTAACAACCCTAACATCTTCAGCTACTTCACCGATGCATCCATATACCTACGACATATGAACGACCTTAGGAGTAGCCCTAAAACCCCTATCCACCTCCTCATTTTGAGAAAAACCTCTAAAAATACTACCTGACATGCTTGCTAATGCCCCACTTGACCCACCTATAATCGCTCCAGATAAAACAAAACTTCTCTCACTTTTTGAGGAAGACTTTAATACCTGAAGCATATCTTAATACTCCTCATCAGATTTGATAAGCCAAAGATGAGGCGAACTATCCTCCTCTTCCCCTCGAGATCTAGTACCTCCACAACCATCTTTCCCCAACCCAAATCACATTGAAGTCATTAACCATCATCCACCATAAATCATGGAGAACTTAAAAACCCGAGCCTCCATGCAAAATTGTTACCATCATTAATGGTTGAGTTCACATTATATGCACAACACAAATCTATTATGGCAATATGGACTAAAAAGTAAGAAGTCTGAATATAGTTTATAACAATCTTTTAGGGATGAAAATGAATGTCAAAGTAATCTTTAGTATGGGATTAAGTCATGGTTAATCAATAAACAAATCACCTTGTGGGAGAGATGTAAGGCTAAAACCTCTGTTTCCAAATTAAAGTGAAATGTCATATCTCAATAATAATAAAAAGTTGGAAATTGAATTAGAAAATACGTTACATAATTACATAATGTCTAAATTAAGCTAAGCTATAAGTTAAATGAAATTAAAAAAAAAGCTAAGATATAAGTTAAGTGAAATTTAAAAAAAAAAAAAAAATTAAGTTATAAGTGAAATTATTAAAAAACATTTTTTTTTTTTTTATTTCATAAGCTTAAAGAAGAAAGTAAGATATCATATACTTAAAAAGGAACAATCACAAATCTAATCTTCACGATTTAAGAGTAAGCAATTTATCACTTTAGGAGACGTAAGGTGCTTTACAATTGAGTTATCTAACTATTAGATGAGTTTGACTTTCTGGTTAATTTTTTATGGAATCCGACATTTCGAAAATAGATAGACTATAACTTTTCTTCCGAATTTTGGAAAAAAATGGTTAAAAAATGAAAACAAAATCATATAATCTTTAGACTAAGGCCTCTACAACTTAGTTGTGATGTGTATAAGGTGCAAGAGATTGGTATGTACTTATGTACATAAGTACTTCATACTACTAAAATATAATGGAGAAAATTATATGGGACATTTAATGTTAATGGAAGGAAAAAGAAATAACCACCATTTATTAGTTATTATAATGAAAAATAAATAAACTGTTGGAGTCTAATCCTCGGTGTGAGGAATATCAATGTGCAAGGAAGGCTAAGAGTCACCTGTGAGTCCAAGAGTCCACTTGGAAATATGAAACCCAAGGGACAATTCTCATTGTATATATATGTACATTTAGTTAATGAGAAATATAGTGCGCTTTCACGCCTATCCTCTTATGTCTTCATGAGTTAATTTCCTATTTTCCCATTTGGGAACCTTACAATGGTATCCGAGCATTTATGAGCCTTTGGCCGTTCTCTCATAATTCTGCCATATACCCTAATATTTCTTGTGAATGCTCAGTCTGACCTCTACTCTATATCTGCATTTATTTTTCCATATTAAGTAAATTAATTATGAGAGCTACACCTTTTCCTGTGTGACCATTCACCTATTCTTCTGTGCATGCTCAGACCTGTCTACATGAGACGTTACAGTATTCATTTATTCTCTATTGTTACAGGTGTTACTTGTTTGGTTATGCTCACCAAAATCCATAATGGCATTCTACATTCTTCCAACCTTCCTTCTACACCCTGCCTACTCCATTGGATCGTTCTGCCTCCATATGTGTTTCTGCTCGGGCATGAAAAACCTAATCCGTGTTGTTGCATAACCTGTGTTGTTGCGTGGAAAATAATTGCAATTGTAAGAGCCTCCACTTGGTCTTTACAGTCATAAAATTCAAACGAAACCCTAATTTCTTAGTCTTGTTGCAACCTAGCGAAGCCTCCATCCTCCCTCAAGACTGGCTATGGTTGTGACCTTAGCATGGGATCTGTTGGAGCTATGTTGAACTAGAATGGAGTGCGACTATTTCTACATTGAAGAATGGTTGCATTCGACATAATGTATTCAACTTTCAAAGTACTTTTGACCCTTAAAGTATTAAACCTATACATAACCCCTCTAATTAAAATACAATGATGCATAATACCCACACAATCATTATGCTAATGACATAGATATAAGTACATATATTCTATAAGACATAAAACACCTATCTTTATACAATCATCATAAGTCAAATATAAATGGTGCCATACATTATTGGTTACAATCAACATATCTGAATTTCTACACGTGGAATTGAATCAATCAAACATTCATGATGAATATCCATCGATATTTACAACTTGACATCATCAACTTGAATGTACATATTTCATAAGTAAAACACTCTCGTTATGATTATGCAAGACTCATAACCCATTTGAACATACATAATCTCCCTTTGATGCACATTACTATCATAAGGATCAATATAACATATGCACATGTAAATGAAACCAAATAACAAGATCACCAAGATGAATATATGTTTATTCATTAACTTTTCATCTTCTAAATAATACAACAATACAAAAAAAATTATCTTAGACTTATGCGACTGAAGGATTGACTACAACTTTCCACCCAACCTATTGGCTTTCTGTCTGGTGTACATTCCTTCCACCAAGAGGCCACCCCCGAGATGGAAATGAATCCACTAGGGTAAAGGTTTACATTCTCAAGGACAAATTCACGAGACTTAAATTTGAAATTTCTTCCTTACATTAACTTACTATTTAGGTTGCTCAATGGCATGAGTATTTAAGCCACTCCTCCATCACTTACACCCAATAAGTATATTTAAGAGTTTAGCCTAAGGGTCACATCCATTATTATTTCCTTATTATTTTCTCACTACTTTTTAGTAAAAGCCAACATCCTTGTAATATATATGATAACGCTGTTAGCCAACGTTCAACACTCAGCTCTTTACATATTTATCCATGTTTTTAACCAGAGATCAAATCATATCTCTAAGTATAAATAACAATGCTTTTAGCCAATGATCAATACTCGATCTATATATATATATTTAACAATGTTTTAGCCAGAGATCAACTCAGGGTTGTATATATCTATTTAACAACGTTTTTGTTTAACTAGTGATCAGATCAGATCTATAATAAATACCTAAACATTTATGGCAGAGATCTAGCTTAGATATGATAACATATACAAAACAACGTTTATAGCAGAGATCTAGCTCAAATCTAATAACATATATAACAACGTTTTTAGCAGATATCGGGATCAAATCGAATAATATATAAATCAACGTTTATAGCAGAGATCTAGCTCAAATCTGATAACATATATAACAACATTTTTAGCAGATATTGGGATCAAATCGAATAATATATAAATCAACGTTTATAGAAGAGATCTAGCTTAGATCTGATAACATATATAACAACATTTTTAGCAGAGATCTAGCTCAAATCTGATAACATATATAACAATGTTTTTAGCATAGATCGGGATCAGATCGAATAATATATAAATCAACGTTTATAGCAGAGATCCAGATCAGACCTGATAACACATATAACAACATTTTTAGCAGAGATCGGGATCAGATCGAATAATATACAAATCAACGTTTATAGAAGACATCTAGCTCAAATCTGATAACATATATAACAACATTTTTAGAAGAGATCGGGCTCAGATCGAATAGTATATATATCAGCGTTTTGGCAGAGATCTAGCTCAGATCGGATAGCATATATAACAACATTTTTAGCAGAGATCAAACTCAGATCGAATAGTATATACATCAGCGTTTATAGAAGAGATCTATCTCAAATCTAATAACATATATAACAACATTTTTACCAAAGTCTGATAGCATCAATCAAACGCAGAAATGACTCAGTCATCTACAGGGTAAGTAAACACTGCATTCAAAATAGAATATGACTGGCAGAGTTTGATAGCATATATCAACGCAATAATGACTCTGTCATCTACAGGATAAGGAAACACATCATTCAAAATAGAAAATGCATGGCAGAGATATGAACTAGCCAGGGCACAGAAGGTCACTTACATCAATCGTAGATATATAAAGTAGTTAGGGAAGATATTACTTGTTTCGATATGTAGATATCAATCTCAGATCTCAATAGCAAAGAAAAACGCTTAGAGTAGAGCTTACTTTCTCTTATCGTAGGGTTTGCCTCTTACCACAGATTTTCAATGCTCCACCTCCCCGAACTTCCCCATTCGCAAAGATAAGCCCCGATTTCACTCAGTCTCTGTCTACTCCTATAGACTCCTCCATCGGCCTGCTCCCCTATGCCCTCCTGCGATATCAAATAAATACCCCCAAAAAAATGCTTTGGGGAGTCTGTCCTAGGGAGTACTTCCACTTGGATCTCTAACCAACTCGACAATTGGTAGCTTAGTAGACTTGGATTTCCCCTTAAGGAGACAGACTCTCCCATATCTCTCTTCGAGATCCTCTACTCCAACGAGTAACCTCTTTTTAATTAACTATGTAGTTATTTATACTAGTTCGCTTCTATTGGGAGTGCACCTGTATTGCTATATAATAATATTTTTTTTTGTTTATCAATTATATTATTTTCATTGTATTTATTATGCATACAACATATGCATCTACTCTCCTTTTGATTTTCCATATAAGAGAAGGTAAGCCTCCCTTTATAAATTGGGAACTAACAAAGATATATATAAATTTATGTTTTATATATATAGATATATCATAACAAAGGTTATAACTTTCTTCCTAGGAAAAATCCCCCTTTTCCATTATTTTGGAGTTATTAAAATAATAAAAATCCCTTACCTTCTTGTTGAGCTAAGGATAATAATGAAGTTTAGGATACTTAAATCCAGTTAGGATCACCAATCTTTAGTTAACTAAATAAACAATTTAGGACTCACTTGACTGTTGGAGGGAAAAACTACCCTATAGCAAGGAAACTAATGCTATCAACTGGGATGGGGTGACAGGTAAGTGTATTAACTGTATTGCAGAGATATTTATGAAAAGAAATGAGTTATAGACCTTGAGAACATACCTTTTAACCGATGTTCGGTCCTAGCTTTTATTTGATCTTGCGCTCAGTCCTCAAATCCACCTTCTGCTTAGTAAACCTGCAAGACAAACACCTTTCTCAGCATATCTGACTTTGTGACATGCTCCTGCAACTTGATTCTGGGCTCTTGCTCTTCTCTGGCTTGGATATCTTTAGCATCGACTCCTCCAATGCAAGCTTCTCTTTGATATCTCTATGTCTCTAAGTTTCTCCATCTATCAATCTAACCTTTCTCTTTAGTCTTCCCTGTATTTATAGGATCAGAGAAGTAGTTCAGGTCGAGATATGGTTATGGAGGAAGTTGGGGAAGTTGGGAAACTACCAGCAACTAATCCTCCTCATGAAATTAATTATTTTTTAATCATCTTTTGAGATGTATGCTACTATTGTTCAGTGAAGTAGCGTTTAGGGCGCTACTATGGTGCTTGTCAACTAGCGCTCATCAATTTTTAAATGTTGAGTGCTACTATGCTGAGAAGGAGTAGCGCTTATAAGGATTTGAGCACTACAATTATACACTGGATTAGCGTACAGGCGCTAGTCTATTTAATCAGAGTAGCGCTCATATATCAGAATGATATTTTTAGGGTTTTTCCAGTAATGTCAGGAAATGGAGTAAGTCAAAGTATCATCTAGGGTCAACATGCTCCTCCATCCAAGTTGTCCTTTTGTGTGATCAACAGCTCAAGGTGATCACGGACGGAGAGGTGCAATTTTGACCTATAACAGATGCCCCCTAATGTGTGAGGTTAGAGGGAAACAATGGCCGAAATACATTATAATCCAAAGCCAGAGGAGGAGAAAAGAACCACAGAAAACAAGTTACAAGAACACCTGCAACAAAGATCAAGGTCAACTAGCAATTACATCTTTGACATCATATAGATGTTTGGTGTGGTACAACATGATCTCCGATACATAACAAGGAGATGTATATAAAGCATGGCCACTTGGAATACAAGCGTGGATCCATGTCAAACTGAGAGATCATAGCCATAACAACAAATTGGATCTATGTCTCATGGAGAGCCGAATATAAGTGAGGCTTAGTCTTGCGCAACTTGGGTGATAACATAATGAGGTAATGTCATCCAAAATCCCAAGGTCTTCATCCAAAATAACTCTAGGTACAAACCCTAACCATGTGAATAGATGAGCTGACAATCGAACATGGGGGGTATCGTTTGATTACCGGCCATTGATGTATACCGTTAACAAACGCGAGGACTTCCACTGATAATGATAATGGGGTCCAAGGTACGAAGTACGATCCGCCAAATGTGAATAAAGGGACTTGGAGTCGAACACTTGGGGATCCTGTCGAAGAAGAGACATTGATGTATTCTCATCTTTCAACGGCGAGGAAAATTGCCACTGGTGACTGCAATATCCAAGGTACTAACCGAAACTTTAAACTTCATTCCCAGAGTAAAATGAGTTGATGTCAATGGGAAGAAGTTTGTTGGAAGGGAGGCCTTAAGGCATCCTCCATCATCCAACTCGAGGGACACTCAACTGGTAAGAGCTGATATGGAATAATATGTAACAAGGCTGACACTAGGAAGGCCAACACATGAGGTCAAGGTAAACTACAGAATGGCCGACACAGGGTATATCCTTGAACATTGAGCACGACACAAGGTGTCTCAGGCAGTTTCTGACATAATGGGGTAAATAAGAAGCCTGAAATGTAAGAGACATTATCAAACCCTCCATATGGTTGGAAGAATAACCAACAGGGGGAGTAAACAACTCGGACGAAAGGTTCACCCTGAGGTCAAAAACTAAACCCAACCGACAAGATAGACTCAAGTAGGTGCTGTGTTCAAGGATAGAACTGAATGAACTGCCTTTAACAATGAAGATATGATACGTCTTTCCCATCCCTTATTCTTTTTAGATAAAAGAATACCTTTCTTGTTGTTTTAATGAGTCCAAGAAAAAATGAAAACTCAATAGGTCCAACCATGTAAAACGTTTAACGAGCCCGTGGGAGGAAGACTCAGGACCTTCTTCATTATTTATAGAGTTCGAAGAAGAGATAAAAGATTACTCTATATTACTGATCTCTGGATTTTAATAACGAGCCGAGATCTGTTCTTGCTCGCCGGTGTTTTCAATTTTAAGGAGTCTGAAAAACTTAAACAATAACTCCATATATCTGCTCGTGGATTTTAGTATCGAGCCCAAGCAGATTAATGCTCGCCGGTGTTTTCCTATTTATAGAGTCTGGAAAACTTAAACAATCCTCTTTTCACCTATCCGTGTATTTTATATCGAGCCCGGATTGGTCTGTGCTCGGCGGTGTTTTCTTGTTTATAGAGTTGAAAAACTTAAACAGTCCTCTACTTACCCTCTCGTGGATTTCACATCGAGCCCGAGTAGGTGAATGCTCGCTTGGTATTTTCATGTTTAGAGAGCCTGAAAACCCTAAAGAAAGGCTCCAAAAGGTCATTTTTCGTGCAGTTAGTCTCCTGCCTCGAAAAAGTATAAAACAATGGAAGAAGAACTCTTCTAGCGCATACAGAAGTATACCTAGAGTATACCTTTTCCGTAGTTAATCCACCTAGGCCCGGAAAAGGGGTAATTCTATACCTGAGTGGATGAGACTTCGATTACTTTAACGAGCTCGAAGAGGAAAAGCTTTCTCTACAATATTGTTTAGGTTTAAATAGTCCAAACAAGAGCTTAAAATGACTTAAAGGTCAGCCTCTAGGATCATAGCTTCATACTCTGCCAAAACTAGGTCTTCAACAAAATATTAGTTGATGCGGCAAAAAATCTTGAATGATATATGAATTTGAACTATTTAACTAGTTGTCAAGGTCTAACATCAAGAGTTTTTAAACTTAGGAGATGAATCCTACAAAAATTAAATGAAAATTGAGCTTGGATTAGTATTGTACCATATGTGTGTTCCAATTGATTAATTACGTATTTTTTGAAAAATTTTGAAACTATAGAAAATTAAACAATGGTGGGTAAAAATCAAACTCCAATTCATATATATAATTTCATTTTAAAAATCAATTTCCAAATTGTTTTGTAGGGCAAAGATTGGGGCAACCTTTTGCATTTTCAAATCTCTGTGGTGATCAAACCAAGCATCCAAACGTCGTTCTTCTTCCACCAAGTAAGTTAGAATTCACCCTACTTGCATTTTCATGGTTTAGTTTTCATTTTTTGAGCAAAAAATTGCTTGCAACGTGATGTTCACAACCTTTGTTGCGCGGGCGCTACTATGTAACAATAGCAGTAGCGTGTAAACGAGATGAGCGCTACTGTGCTCAAGCAGAGTAGCGCCCATGCGTGGCTGTGTAGTATACACAGTAGCGCTCACTCTTGAAAACCTATACACAAGCGCCGAGACTCAAAGAATTTTCATTTTTTGTGCAGGATGGTTCTTCAATGGAGGGAGAGAGAACATGAGGACATGGATAGGTTGGCCATGAAAGATCCATCCACTCTCCATGCTCTCCGAAGATGCATTTTATTGAAGTTTTACCGAACCGTAAACATGAGGGCCTTAAACAAACTGTTTCGAAGACTTATTCAGTACTGGGATGTGGATACCAATACTTTTGTCATCCGTGGGAAAACTTTGGAGCTTACAGTTGATGACATATATTTCATTACTGGTCTCTCATGGAGAGGAGATGTAATTAATCTGAAAGGGTCTTCTCGTGTGGGTGTAAGATCTGTGCAAGAGTACGTGAATTCATATTGTATTGCCGGAGCTGAGAAATCGGGAATCCAAGTCTTGATTTCAACCATTGAAGGCCTCCCCTTGAAAGTGATAGTGAGCATGATCAACCGAGTGGCAGGTAGTGCCTCACTACACTTAGCTTCCAGGCACTCTATGCATATTGGTGTACAATGCTTACTCGATCATGTCTATGATTGGTGTACTAGTTTACTGGCAAGCATGAAATCTCAATTAACAGGTTGCAAATCCGGCAAAATTAAGAATTTTGGGTACGGTAGCATTTTGTGTACTTTCTTCTTTGAGAGGATGCCTGCTATCAGTTTGGGGATGCCTCTACCTCAGGTTAACCCCCGTGAGCCCAGACTAGGCTGTTGGGGTGACATATTCCTCCGCCAGGGTGGTGGGGAAAGTCACTATTGTTATCATACTAATGATTTCTAGGGGTGGTGGGAAAGGAAAGTGCCCACTTTCGAGCAGTTTCCTTATGCTGGATTGGATTTCCGTCATGATCCAGAACTGGTGCTTCCTCCAGGTGGAGCCTGGGGAGATATTGGTATGTTTAAATTTTGAGAATTATTTAAATTTTTTCAAACTTTTTCAAGTATTTGATTTTTATGAATGAATTTTGAAGTGCTAATCAAGTATCATATGCAGATCTTGGGCCTGTTCGTCCTGAGGGACGTCCTACCATCTTTGTGAGGCCAGCTGATATTGCTGCAGCAGATGCTATGTTGGGGACCTTAGAGAGAAAAATGAGTCGGTTGACTCATGAATTTCCTGCATGCTGTATGGATCAGATACCTATTGATATGTAGGAAGATGTTGTTGGGGTGCCCCCGGCATGGCTTAGGGTGCTGCGGAAGATAGCTAGGCTAGTCATATGATATCGCAATGTAGTAGATGATGATGAGGTCCCTCCTTCTCCATAGGAGAGGGATACATTCTATGTATATATTTTTGAGGCTACTATGCCCAGTTTTTATACTTTTATGACATGACTTGATAGACTTGTGACCCCAAAACTCATATATTTTTTGATACAGTATCAGCTATATACAGTATCGGTTATTTACATGTGTATGTGTTTTATGTGTGCAGTGTTGTTTATGAAAATGTATGATGCAAATGCCAGTCTAACACATAGTTTTCTAATGAATTAGCTAATGTGTTTAAACTTCTTAGAATGTGTTCATATATAATATAATCAAATTGTCTTTCCAATAGTCTAACTCGTAGAAACTGACGTAGCAATCCAAGATCCCTAATCTGATAGACACCTATTAACTGAAATACAATTAATTGTGAGTCAAGTCTTACCTCCAAATGTGAAATGCCATGACTGAGAGCATCTCAGAGAAGTTCTATAACTGCATTGTATTCAGCCACATTATTCGTGGTAGGACCCAAACAAACCCCCCCCCCGAAGAGACAAGTTGGCCAGCGGGTGAATAAATGACCCAAGCTGTTGCAACCAACTAACAAGTGTGGTGACTGGCGCCATCAGCAAATCCTAAGAAATGTTCGGTTGACATCTGGTACACGAAACGAAAAAACACACATAAGATTAACTAACGAGCATAACAAAAACTAGCTTTACAAAAATATACAGCTATGTTACAAGAAAAAGTACTTCAACCTAAGCGTAGTACTTCTTCAGGTAGAGCCCATTTCTAGGATCGACCAACTTATTACCTTCTCTTCAATACTTTGGAAATTATAAAAGGTCCGAGCCACCTGGATTTGAATTTGCCAGGTCCTAAGGGTTCTTTGTCTTGATCCCAAAGTAGGACCAAGTCTCCTTCAATGAAAACCCTAGGTTTGACGGATTTGTCGTACTATCCTTTGACTCATTTTTTGTGGACCTCGTTTGTTGTGAGCGCGTCGCGGCGCTGTTCATCCAAATGTTCTAAGTGTAACAAACGCTCTTCTAGTATTGAAGTATCTGGTAGTAACTGAATTGCTAGTTTTAGCAAAGGAATCTCGCATTCAATCGGTACGACTGCTTCTATCCCATGCACAAGTTGGAAGGGAGAGAAACCGGTAGCATTCTTAATGTTGGCTCAGTAAGCCCAAAGAGCTGGGTACAGCATGATATGCCAATTATTTCGATTGGCATTAACAGTTCTCTGCAATATAACCCTTAAAGTTTTGTTCACTGCTTCAACTTGTCCATTCGCCTGTGGATAGTATGAAAAGGAATGTCCTTGTTGAAAACCAAGCATTGTATACAACTCAGTCATCATGCTATTTTGGAAATGACTGCCATGATCAGTCACTATCTCTTTAGGTATGCCAAACCGTGCAATAATCTGATTAAACATGAAATAAGCGGTAGTTTCTCCATCTGCCTTAATAGTAGGCATTGCCTCTGCCCACTTAGTAAAGTAGTCAACGGCAACAATGATGTAATGATGTCCTCCAGCCGAAGCTGGATTGCACGTCATGTAATCAACCCCCATTTTGTGAAGGGACCTACTGTAATTACAGGATGAAGAGGAGTTGGGTATGCCCTCATTTTCTTAGTGAAAAACTGACACGGTCGACAGCGTTTCACCACTTCCACACAATCTTTAAATATCGTGGGACAAAAATATCTGGCACGCAGTATCTTCTGAGCTATTGCCAACCCGGAAAGATGTCCCCCACAAGATCCACTGTGGGCATCATTTAATACTGCTTTGGCTTTTTCTCGAGTTAAGCAGCATCGTAAAATGGAATCTACCCCACGTCGATATAAATTATCTGAGATGATAAGGTAGTTCTTCGCATGGCTTTTGAGCTTGCGTCGCTCTTCTCGAGAAAAAGTAGTAGGACACCTCAAAGTCTGGAAATATACTAAGATATCTCTGTACCATGGGTCAGAGGAAACAATGAGGAAGATATGTTCATCTGGGAATGATGATTCTTCCTCAACGTATTCTAGGTCACTTGGAAATTCTGAGATTAACTCAACGAACACTAGTGATTTCTTCGACTCGGCTGATTGGAAGACCAAATCGAACTCCTGTAGGATTACAATCCATTTATTATATTTCCCACCGATGATTCGTCGGGTGAGAACGTACTAGAAAGGATTGACTTCTGCTATCACAATAGTAGTTCGTAAAAGTATATAGTGACGAAGCCTCTGTACCGCATAGACCGCGGCAAGTGCTAACTTCTCAACGTGCAAATATTTAACCTCAGGGGCTATCAATGCGCGAGAAAGATAGTAGACAACATGCTCTTGGAGCATATCATCTTCCTGAACCAAAACTATACCAATTGTATTAAGAGACACTGCCAGGTATAAAAGAAAATATTTTGAGTAGTCTGGCGGGCTCAACAAGGGTGTTGAAAGGAGTGCCTTTTTTAAGGCTTCAAAGGATGCTTGAGCAGCCTCGTCCCACATAAAGTAGGAGTCTTGTTTGAGTAGCCTCATAAAACCTTTGGTAATTCTAGCATATTTTATGATGAATCGCCGTAAGAAATTAGACATGCCTTGCAGACTTTGGAGTTGTCGCAAGGTGTGAGGAGGAGGCAGATTTACAATCGCCTCTACTTTTAGTGGTTCGACCATTATGCCATGACTGGAGACAATGAATCCCAGTAAACGTCCCGATTCGACACAGAACACACACTTATTAGGATTCAAACGAATCTTATATTGTCTGCATCTTTCAAACACCTGTCTAAGATGAGCTGGATGATCCCGTCTCTTTCGAGATCGCGCAGGGAGATCATCCAGGTAAGGTTCTATAATGTGTTTGATATCATGAAAAGCGAAACTCATCGCACGCTGGAAGGTAGCTCTAGCATTCTTCAAACCAAATGGAATTTTCTGATAAGCGAAGGTCCCCCACGGGAAAATGAAAGTTGTTTTATGCTGGTCTTTGGGTTTGATTTCTATTTGATTGTATCCCAAAAAACCATCCATGAAAGAGAACATCTCATGTCCTGCACAAGCATCTATAATTTGATCGATAAATGGTGTGGGATAGTTGTCTTTCGGACAAGCTTTGTTCAAATCCCAGAAGTCAGTACAAACTCTAATAGTACCTTGCTTCTTATCAACTGGAACGGGGTTTGAAACCCATTCCGTCATATCAATCGGATAAATGAAACCGGCTTTAAGCAATTTTTCAACCTCCGCCTTGATGGCGGCCGCTTTTCTAGGGTTCACGGGACGGAGCTTTTGTCTTAAAAGTTTTGCGTTAGGGTATGTCGTGATGACATGCTCCACGATGTCTTGGTCTATACCTGGCATCTCCTCATATGACCAGGAAAAAATGTCGCGAAATTCTTTAAAAATTTTTGTATACAGAGCGATCTCTTCTGGAGAACAGTCTGCACCAATAAAAATGTTTTCCACGACCCTGGGTTTGGTGGAAATGTTGATCGAAATTTTTCTCAATATATTAGCCATATTTCCTTCAGCATAAACAGCTCTCGAAGTAGAAGGCAAAGATGAAAAATCGACCAATCCGCCGGGTCTCATAGGGAATTCCCCTCTCTCAATCCTGTCTAGGTTTGGAAGCATGTAGGACCTGTGGTGCATATGTTCCCATGGTTGGTCCAGGCCCATCATGACTTCTAAGATGGCTTCATTAGACGGCAAAACCGTATCTAAACAATCGAACGAGTGAGTGGAATTCAGTTACCATGTCGGAGCATAGTCCATATCTGACTCAACAGAGACTGGTGGAGTCATGATATGTTCCATTGCAGTGTGTTGTGTTTCCATATAGGCCACTTCTGTAATGGACGGAGGCACAAAAGGTTCTGACGTAGTAGGAAGGATCCAAGGATCAGTTCTTAAACCAGTTGTGAATGTTTCGGTAGCAGTACCCACATCAGAACGCATAAAAATAACAAGGGAGGGGAGATCGAAAGTGCCTATTAACGACCCGTACAACCCTGCTCCTAAACTCTCATTAACCGGGGCAGTTTGATCAACTAGGGGAACTGTGGTTTCCGAAGAAGTCTAGTTGTTTCTCTGAGTGAAAGAAATTTGATCGACTGTAACGACCTTACCTTCAAATGGGAACATAACAACTCGAAAAATTGCCGATGCAATGGCTCGCATGGCATACGTCCAGCTCCTGCCCAATAACATATTGTAATCAAGCGGAGCATCCAGAACTTCTAATTCTATAGCAACTATCTTACCGGCCAATGTGACATCAAATGATGGCAAAACCCCATGTGGACGGAAAGTCCTGCCATCAAATGCAGTAAGCAGTGTGTTAGAAGGGGCTAACTCGGGGGAACCTAAAGCTTTCCAATAGGAAATTGACATTACGCAAGTCGACGCGCCCTCATCTATGACAGCTCGTCTGATGGTCATTGGACCATGAACGACTTCAATCTGAAGAGCAACGTGGTAGGGAAACCGGTATTTGACATCAGTCATATCAAATCGTGCAGACATGTTAGAGGATTCCATACTTCCAATAGCTGCCAAAAGTGCATTCTGTTGTAAAGGACAACTTTGCAATACTTCTAAAGTAGACATGGCACAAGGGGTCTGGGCTAAATCTTCAACCACGTTGTAGTTGGAAGCGACCCGAGTGTTGGGATTGTGCGATGCCCGTTTGAAGACACCTTTCAGAATCTTGGGCATTGGGTCCACAGGTATGTGGAGTGGAGTGGAGGATTCTCGAATCTCTTTATCCTTTTTCTGTGTGTCCGGGGTATAGTTCCTAGCTCTTGTTTGTAAGAGTGCATCCGAATTAACCATGTTAATAAAAGTTTGATCAACCGTAGCATGTGTAGTGCCCCCAGTGTTGGAGGTGCCAGAAGTTGAGCTCTGCCCTTTAGGGAATGGATCTTTCAGTATGGCAGGCTTCTTTTCTCTTAAGAGTTTCTGGGCTTCTTCAAGCAGAGGGCATTGGTGAGTAAGGTGGTTCTGCTTGCAAAGTTCACAAGGGAACTTAACCTTCTTTTCCTCTTTGTTACCCTCTTCGAAATTCTCTTTTTTGGGATTTTGTTGGTTCCCCTCTCCTTTCTTGCCCTTCTTTTTGTTATTGGGATGCCGAGGGCCCTTCTGATTGTTCTGAACCTGGTTGACAGGCTCAAAAGTAGAAGGAGAGGTTGTGACGGAAGAAACATCTACAGTCGATTGTTTGACAAATAAGGCATGAACCTGTTTGGTCAATGCTTCGAAAGCTGCAGAGTCAACTGAACCCACTATGCCGTCAGCATGTGGTCCAGGTTTATGTCTACTCAGATCGGTATTCGATCGCGATGCATCAGGTATAATCTCATACAATAACCCGGATTGTGCATAAACGAGATCTAACTGCTGGGTCCGTAGGATGGCTTCTTCCTCGTTAGATACTCCAGATGTAGCTACTTCCTTAGAAATATAAAGGAGTGATTTCAAATACCACTCAAGAAGGAATTCTGGAGGTATGTTGGCCTTAATGAGCCTCTTTCGTCTTCTCCACTCCTGAATGTGGTCAGATAAATGAGTGGCTTTATTTTTCCTAAATGTAGACAAAAGGTCGGTTCCGGCATCATACCGAACAGGAAGCTAGAAGTGATTCAAAAAGACAGTCACGAGATCCCCAAAATTAGAGAATGTAGCTGCAAGTAACTCAATGTACCATTTGGCTGCAACACCGGTTAAAGTCCTTTGGAACAGTCTCAATCTAATGGAATCTTCATTTAATGAATTCGAGGAACACCATAAGTGGAAAGTAGTGACATGGTCACCAGCGTCTTTTCCTGCTTTTCCTTCGAACTTTGGAATGTCCGAAGGTAACTTGGTAGGAACTGATGGCCATGTAGCATTATGATACACTGGATCATTGGTCAGTTTGGAAAGATCTAGCAAATTTAAAAATGCCAGAAATGGTAAACGAGGCCACTAAGATGGTACTTGATAAGCTGGGGTCGAAAAAGGGGAACCACCCATAGTTTGACCCATGAACTGCTGGTAGGGGTTGCCCCCAGCCGTCTATTGGTAGGGGTTGCCCCCAACCATCTGTTGATAAGGGTTTCCCCCGACCATATGCTGATAGGGGTTTCCACCTACCATCTGTTGATAGGGGTTGCCCCCAGCTACTTGTTGGTAGGGGTTGCCCCCTTCCATCTGTTGTTGCACGAAAGAATTATTGAAATTTCCCCACCCATATGAAAGTGGATTAGTGCTCTGTGGGTTCGTCCACTGTGGCTGGATGTTAGCCCCACCATATTGCTGGTTAAAAATATTACCCCCTCCCCCTAAAAATAAGGAAAAAAGGACATTACCAGCAGGCATATTACATTGATTCATGTTGGGACCTGCAAAGGTATTGAAACCAGTGGTAGCTGATGTAGACGGTGCGGTCATGGTACTCATGACAGGCACGGTTGCAGAAGCACTTGGCCTTACAGCAGGTGTGGAAATCCAAGTACTGGGTATCTGATATAACGGTTGAAAAGTAAAAGGTGGTGCTAAATTGGCTGTACTGCTAGGTCCAACAGTAGGTGTAGGGATAGATGCCATCGTTGTTGAACTTGGCATACCTAATGTACCAGTATTAAAATTGAAAGACGGAGTAGACACAGAGGTTGTCTGTGCCTGACTCGGCATAGCAGTAAAAGAAGGATTTACCGTGTTAGTATTCATACCTATGGTGGGAGTTTGGGGAACTCCCTGTTCACCTCCTAAAGTAGACATCAGATGTCCAGGAAAGAAATTATATGTACTGTAATGGGGCTACTGGAAACCAACAGGTAACAGAAGCAGATTCCTAGGATTGGTCAGAGGAGGATTGAAGGGAGTGCTATACTCTGCAGAAGTAAGATATTCAATCTCAACTGAACTAAAGTGTAGCTGATCTGGGGTACCTGGTTGTGGTTCCTCAGGAACCTCTATTTCAGGGTTTTCTATTGTTGTTTTTTGTTCTTCAGGAAACTCAACTTCAAGTAGTAATTCATCAGGAATTCCTATTTCAAGATTTTCTGTTGTGAAAATTTCCTCAGGAAATTCTGTTTCAGGAATGGTTTCTAAAGAAACACTGGGGTTTACCCGTTTCCGTCTAGCTGGCGGTAAAGGTTCTGTTCTAACTGGTGGAAGGTTTTGAAGCCTTCTTGATCTACGAAGTTCTTGATTCTCCGTGATTATATATATAAAATAACAAACTAGAACCTAGTGGCCACTACGACTAGGGGGCAAACAGCGCGCCAACTAAAAAGTCCTAAGTATGCAAACCAGGCAAACAAGATGCCTTCTGGAGAAGAGTCTAGGATGATGAGGGCCCATAACAGATCAACAAAGGAAGAATGATAGTTACCCGGGGTCCACAATACAATGACTAAGGGTGCAAGCGCTGGAATCACCCAACCGCCCTCCCAAAGACCTACAAGGGATTTCCTCCCACGTCTGTCTTAGGTACAACAGATATACCCTCTGTTGTCACCTGTGTATGAACCTAAAGTCAGATACTAAGGATACCACAACACCGAAAAATCCTGGGGGAACAGTCGATGGTCGAATCAGAAGGCATGGGTAGGGTAACTAAGCCCGAAACTCTAAAGAGTCCCCATACGCGATCCAATCCTGGTATATGCTCGAAACAGAAAGTAGGAGGAGTATTCCCAACAATCTGATCTCACAAGACCTACTGCATAAATCCCAGGCAAGCTTTGAGTGAAATGGATTTACCTGTGATAGTCGAACTACGATTTTTGCGTAATGTGTGATCTTGAGTGGTTTAAGGTGATTTAAACTCAAGATCCTAACCAAGACTAGTTGGTGTAGTGTATCCCTAAAAAATAAAAATTGTTTCTATTTCATTTTATTAAAAAAAAAATTAGGGCTGTTATTACTCAAAAGGTTGTGCTTTTGTGTGGCGTGGTTGCAACAGGAAAACAAAAGTGCATAAATTCAAACTTTCTACAACAAAGCTCTTTTTATTTTTTCATTTACTTCTTTTCCAAATTGAAAAACTGAGCAAATCTACTTAAATCTCTTTTTGTTTTCTTTTTTGAAATTGTACAAAATAACCTATGCTATCTTGTAACAAAAAATAAGTCTTATTAAACTTAAACTACCAAATTTTTTGCTTTTTCTATTATCTTAAATGAAAAAGAACTATAAACATGGAAAGCAAAATAATACTTGTGTGCAATGTGTAAGTATGGCTAAAAATGGTTCTTAAGCTTATAGCTGTCAAGGCACTAGCTCAAAAAATACTTGACTTACAGGTTTTTTGCAAAAAAAAAACCTCTAAACTCGGAAACAAAGTGGGAGAAAACAAAGGAGATAGATACAAGAGGACTGACCTAAAGCATCTAACCCTAGCAAGACCACTATGCCAAGCAAAAAGTAGACAAGCAAGCTACCAACTACCCTACTAACACAAAGAACTGAGCAATGAATCAGCCTAAAGCACTTTAAATACACTTGAAACCAGAAAAAGACAATAAGTCCAAGAAAATTGGAAATCAACAAGTTCGGAAGACACCCTAGAGGCTCTAAAATAGACCAAACCCTAAAATAAAGGATCAGATAGGTAAAGAGCAGACAAATGTTTCCACAAACAGTAGATACAAAAGTATGCAGGTTTGTAAACCAGCAACATATAGTCAGGGCCTAAAAAGCGGAAGTGCTCACCACAAAACACAACCTAGTCTTCCAAAAAGTTATAAACAGTCCAAACGTTCCAAAGGTAAACAAACGATCCAAAGATGGTAAAAAGACTCAAAGAAAGGTTCTATGACTTTAAAAAAAGTTAAAAACCTCATACACCAGTCAAGGAGATCTAAAAGCAAAGTCAGTAGACCACCAAAAGGGCTAAAAACTCAAGCAGACCACTAACAGAAGGCTTCAGGAAATGTACCCTACTGCACAGTAGGGAAACTCACGCCCCTGCAGAGATGGGTGCTACTATATGTATAGCATAGTACCATATGGGCGCTACTGTATGTACAACAAAGTAGCGCTCATATCTTAAAAGTTTTAAAAACTGACTTTGAAAAGGTACAAAAAGACTGATGGAAGTAGAGAAAAAAAGGCAGGGGATACCTACAGGGTTTTGATATGAACCGTTACACCAAAACCTCGAGGTGTTAGTGAAGGTCGCCCACTAGGATCTTAACATCCCACCACTCTCCGCAGTCTAGACTCTGGGCTGGATGTGCACCCATACGGTGGTGTCCCCTTTGCGCCGTACGAGCCCCGGGCGAACACTGCAATGCCGACGTTTCCACCCGCTCTATGACTTGAACCTTGGTGGAGGCTCTGATACCAAATGATACGAACCATTACACCAAAACCTTGAGTTGTTAGTGAAGGTCGCCCACTAGGATCTTAACAGGTTTCTGAGCACATAAAAGGAGTCAAAATAGTTCTGGGAAGACAAACAAGAAAAAGTTTCCTAGAGCAAAAACACAACTATCCCCAGCAGAGTCGCCAGTCTGTTGGCGGGAAAAACTACCCTATAGCAAGGAAACTAATGCTATCAACTGGGATGGGGTGACAGGTAAGTGTATTAACTATCTTGCAGAGATATTTATGAAAAGAAATGAGTTATAGACCTTGAGAACATACCTTTTAACCGACGTTCGGTCCTAGCTTTTATTTGATCTTGCGCTCAGTCCTCAAATCCACCTTCTGTTCAGTAAACCTGCAAGACAAACACCTTTCTCAGCGTATCTAACTTTGTGACATGCTCCTGCAACTTGATTCTGGGCTCTTTCTCTTCTCTGGCTTGGATATCTTCAGCATCAACTCCTCCAATGCAAGCTTCTCTTTTATATCTCTATGTCTCTAAGTTTCTCCATATATCAATCTAACCTTTCTCTTTAGTCTTCCCTGTATTTATAGGATCAGAGAAGTAGTTCAGGTCGAGATATGGTTATGGAGGAAGTTGGGAAAATACCAGTAACTAATCCTCCTCGTGAAATTAATTATTTTTTAATCATCTTTTGAGATGTACGCTACTATTGTTCAGTGAAGTAGCGTTTAGGGCGCTACTATGGTGCTTGTCAACTAGCTCTCATCGATTTTTAAATGTTGAGCGCTACTATGCTGAGAAGGAGTAGCGCTTATAAGGATTTGAGCGCTACAATTATACACTGGAGTAGCGTACAGGCGCTAGTCTATTTAAGTAGAGTAGCGCTCATATCTCAGAATGATATTTTTATGGTTTTTCCAGCAATGTGAGGAAATGGAGTAAGTCAAAGTATCATCTAGGGTCAACATGCTCCTCCATCCAAGTTGTCATTTTGTGTGATCAATAGCTCAAGGTGATCACGGACGGAGAGGTGCAAGTTTGACCTATAACACTGACTTAAGACGACACTTAAGGTTTTTACTTCTAGGGAAAAAGTAAACCATTACTTTCCTTCAAGTGCCTATGGCACCAAGATGACATCCAGTCATCAATAACCCATATTCTCATGGATTTCTAGCCATTCGGCCTCTCTCCCCCTAGTGGATTCGTTTTCTCATCTTTTAGTTGCATCTCAACCTTCAGTCTCCTAAGTCCTAGAGTTTATATTTTCATCTTAGGAATAAATAACAAAAACTTATGAGGTTTCTTGGTGGTCCATTGGCCTTGAGCTCCTCACCAGAACCAGTATACCATTTACATTTTCAATTACAAAAATTAGGGTATAGGAGGGATGTTACATCCTCTCCCCCTTAAAGATAACACCGTCCTCGGTGTTCACGCCCTTCAAAACTTTTCTTCTACTCTTGCATTCCTTTGTACATCATTCTTTAGTTATCTTTTGTTCGCTTTGTTATCTCCCTTTTGGTACTCTTAATCATCTTTAAACTTTCACGATTCCCGCAAGTCTCTATTGCTCGTCCTTCTTTCAAAACCTGTACTTTCACGCAACCAAACTAGGTCTTCCAAAATTATTTAGTATAAACATATCATTATTTTCAATTCAAATGAGAATGTAAGCAATTAGTCCCTTTTTCAACACACTATTGTTACTATTCATGGAACATCTTCAAGTCCCTTGTTATTGAACTTTGTGCTCTTATCACCATAAGGAGACATAATACATGATTGTTTTTCAATATAACTCAAAATAATTCATAGGTAAACACTAATTTACTTATCTTTTGGAGGACGCCTTTTACCTCCAATACTTGGACACTTTAACAAGTCTTTAGCTTGCGATAGGCATTAACTTCATACACAAATTGGTAGCATTTATCTCACATATTTTCAAGCAATAAAATTTGAATTCGTCATTCATCCTCGTCCTTGAGTGAATTTTTTCATCACTTAAGTATTACTTGCATTCATAATATTCAAACATTATGGAATTTAACATACTAGTTACTTGGCAATTCTTAACATATGTTTCATAGTTATGTTTCATAGTTACATCACGGTGATTGAAATATTCTAACAACACTTTGTTGAGTTCAAAAATCTCTTATGGGTTTTGCAATTGTAGCAACACTTTGTTGAACATAGATCTCTCCCTCGAGATCTGTCACCAACTTATGTGTGGTCTTAGAGGCTAACAACCTTTGAAATTACTCCTCTTTTGATAGTTATTCAAAAGTTTTCCTTCTCAAAAAACATCAAACAACGTCCTGTCTACTAGATGTTAAATTTATGTGCCTAGGTATTTGTCATTGATGATCATTAAGTTTCCTAACACCAATGTGCTCACACAACAATCATTTTCCTAACACCATTATGCGCCCACATCAATCATTTGCCTAACACAAATGTGCTCCCACATCAATCATTTTCCTAACACCATTGTCCTCCCACAACAATAATTTTCCTAACACCAATGTGCTCCCACACCAATCATTTTCCTAACACCATTGTGCTCCCACACCAATCATTTTCCTAACACCATTGTGCTCCCACAACAATCATTTTCCTAAAACCAATGTGCTCACACAGCAAATCCTTCCATCTCCATGACATATTATTATTATTATTATTATTTTGTCTGTATTAAATTATTGTCAATCACAACATTTGACTACTTGCAACACACGGACTGGTACTTATTGTGGCTTCACTACCATTTTCCAAGTTCTTTGGATCTGTTACAACTTCACAGATAGGTTAGTTAGTCGCAACCTCATATCATCAATCTATCAACAATAGGTTCACCTATTTACTTATCAATTATTACTCATGCTTTGAATATCTCTATACATGAGTCTTTGATCTTTATTCAGACTCTTACAATATGCTTACTATACTTTATGCACAATATGTATATAATGCTCTTGTCTTTCAACAAGTCCTGCAGATATTGACGATCTGCCAAAATCACTTGTTAGTACAACTTTTCATGATATAGTCAAAATTTTGAGAAATCCTTTCCTAAACATAATAAGATGTTTAAAAATCATCCCTCACACTTGAGTAATTCAACTCCATTTTCCATACAAGATGAACTAAAATCAACATTCTTATTTTGATTATTTTCATCAATCATACCTCATGGACATAATACTGCAATGTTAACACATAACATTTATTGTTCTCTTTTCATTAACTATGGTTTCTCATGAAGTATAATAGCTTATCCCCCTGATAATTTTTACAACCTCTTCAATATTTCCAATGGTCATCCTATTTACCAACTCAAATGTTTTCAACTTGTGTCTTCATAAAAAAAAATCACAAGAGTATTGTTAAACATTTATGTATATATATATATCTATATATAGAGACAATTCTAGAAAACATGTAACACCCCATATTTTGACCAAACATGTTTATCAGTCAAACATACTTCACTTTAGTCGCTTATTATCTATTGGACTGAACTCGACTCAGTAAATTGTACTTATGATAGGATAGACCTAATTCTTTGTTGCTACTATGTTTATGTTGTCACTATGGTTATGTTGCCACTATGATTATGATGTTACGATGTTATAATGTTATCATGCTTATGATGTTACTATGTTTATGCAGTTACTAGGTTCTAGTTATCATGAAATTCCTCTACGTTATGATGACAATGTATGTTTAAATGTGTTTCATTAGTGAAATGTGAAATATATGATGCGGTATGAAGATACCACCTCAAGATGTGATCGATTGAATTATTATATGTCATGTGCATATGTGATGAACTAAAATTGTTACATGAAATAAAATGACATTGATAATATGGATCAATTGGTGATCGATGGGAAATGCTTTCTATAAAATGTGTATTTTGTGAAATACCAACCTACATGACACAAGGGATATGGGATAGCCGGATACTTGATCTGATATTTGGGATAAGAACTTCTTCATGCGGTAAACATTAGGAACCAAAATTGATGATTCGATGACACAATCCGATAATTTTGATAACAACAGAGTATGATTGGATAGGGTATAGACCCAGTATGTTGAGAGGGATAGATGTATTTCCCACACTATGTTACTATGTTACCCAGGGTCGTTGGAGGGCCATGATGAGACACGCTCCCCAATTTTTTGTGATGACGACAGTCGGATGCCTACTAGGAGAGGATAGGTCCGCTAGTTAGCTGATGCTACCACTCTCAAGTTATATGTGGACAGGTCAGTATAGCTGGAATCCACTTTTTGTACTAGCAGAGGAAGGATAGGGAAGATGCGGATGTAGGTTAGGATGGGAGGATATGTTAGTTCGTACTGTTGAGGGTTGGGTATTCCATGATGTCGATTTAGTGGTAGTAGGTACCCTTCCCTATACTCGATTGATTAAATTAACGTAAACATAAAAAAATAAAAGAGATGAAATCTTATAAGGTTAACTGATAAAATAACCAATGATGTTTTAGTAATGTTATGTTGTATGTATATTTGTTTTGTTTGCATGAAGGGTTATTAGTATTAGTTAGCAGTTATGTGTAGGCAAGATTATATATGTTTATAGTACATGTCCGACCTTTGCATGCGCTGGCCACGCATGCACACTTTGCATATGTATGCTAGTATCATTATACAAATACTTTCATGTCAAATTTATTGTGTAAATTATTGTGAATGAGTAAGTTAAGTATACATTGATCCTAGACAGATAGTGAATGTTAAGTTATTAAAATATGTGTAAAACAAATTGTTAAGTGTTCATTAATTATAATCGATCACTGTAATAAGTGAAGGAACAAGTATCGTTAGTTAAGAATTGTCGCACGGCGATTGTCATTTGTAATATAATTATACTATTTAAATTGTCTTCCATGATTATTTAGACCTTCGAAGGTACTCTGTTATAAAATAAGGGTACTAGGTTTGTATTAGGACCCTTAATTATTAAACAAATGAATAGAGGTGTTTCTATTAGATCATCATTTATTGTTATTATTATGATTATGATTAATTAATATCAATAAGCACATTATCCTTTGTCATAAACATTTTCGAATACACTAACAGAATAAAGGAATTAATTAAATAAATCTTGCTTTACTAAACCATCTCATGAAAATTTAAAAGAATTAATTAATCATTTCATAAAACTAAGGAAGATAAGATCAGGTTCATTGTATTAATATACTTAAATTACTTCCATGTAAGATAGAAGGTTCGAATTTGGGTGAAACGGTGAGTGGATGGGTAATTAAGCCACCGTCTCGTAAAGACCCCATTTTGAACATATCAAGAAACTCATAATGAATATGCAGTCAACTCACTTAATTGAATTTAATTGACCTTAATGCTATTGAACTGCTCGAGAAGAACAAAGATTTAAAAATTATATTTTATCTCTATTCACTTGAATACGGGATTGGAATTAATGTTTTTGGGGGTTCGAGGGATTAGATAGAGGGCGGTGGAGTAAGCCAGAAGGCTAATGAAGGTGGAAATTAATGGTATCTAAGAAAGTTTTTGGAGAATTGAGAGGGGGTTGGTTCTTTTGGGAGTGAGTAGGTAGGAGAACGGGGATTGGAAGTGAAGCCGAGGAAGGGGATAACTGAAGGCTTGGAGGAGGGGGTTAACTCCAAGGAGGAGGTGGAAAACTCAAGAGGAAATACTACATTGTTAAACAATACGGAAGCCGCTATCAGAATTATTGGTTGTGGGCTCTGGGGCTAGGAAACCCGTTGGTTTCCTAGGGCCAGCATGATAAGAGATGGTCAGTAGGGTGGTTCATCTGTTTGGTTACTAAGGATTGGTCTAAAGGAGCTACGGGATCTACACGGGCAATATGCAACCTACACGAGCAATCTACAACCTACACTGGTCCAGGTATTCTACTGATAGTTTAGGAAAATGATTTATATTCCAATATATTGAATATTATGCAGTAATTTACAATTATGTGTATGATGTTAATAACTATATGTATCTGCACTGAATGTTAACTAAAATACCTAGATTAGAAATTTTTTGAATTTCTTTTAATAAAATAAATTCATATTACTTTGCTACTAGAAATTTTCTAATCACTAAAATTATGCAGAAAATTAGCATAATGAAACAAACAAAAAAATTGTGCTAAACACATTGATACTTATTTATTATTGAAATAGTTATGAAGAAAAACAACTTTGTAGGAGCTGGGTACAAAACTTATTTCAAATTTAGAACTTGTGTGCCCTTCGAGAAAGAGGGGCACTGCAAAACATCTACATTTCTTACTGAATGTATCAAGAGTAAAAATTATAGCCCAACCTCCATTTTCAGTATGTAAACATAATACTAAAACAAAATGAAAATATTACTCATATACTTATGGTTTTTTTTAATCCGACGTATTTTGTTGGGAAATGTAATAACATACCTCGCCATAAAATCTCACATCTTTATCTCTTTAGGTACCTCTTGGAGGACTTTGAAGGTTAACTTAGATAACTTATTCCTTCATCCATTCCTCCCATGCATACAAAACAAAAAATCGATTTGTAATCTTAACAACATTCATACTTCCTTACTATTATGTTGAGCCCTTATAGGCCCGAGTGTTGTAAATTCAGCTCTGATACCACTTGTAACGTACCTCATATTCCCTTTAATAATATTTGGGAAGTGGGGTGTAAAAAATTATCCTTCATACTTGTGCAACAATAGTTAGGTTAGTCTCAACATTAAACATACATGTTATTTGTATAAAACCCGCTTAAGAAGGTCTCATCAGATAATGATGAGTTCCATAGTTAGTTTTATTCTTTACTCTAATTACAACATAACTCATGTCGTAAGACCTCTAGTTTTGTCCAACCCAAGTACAATAGTTAATTCATCAATTAAATTCACGAAGAAAATGATATACGAAGATAAATTACTTTGTATGTCAATAGGAACATCTTCATAGTTACATTGATCACATAAAGAATTAGCATGGGTTCCTTAATATTCGTTAAACCTCAAAGCAACTCCTACATTCTTTGTGCCTAATCCATCTAATCATGGGAATACATAACACCATCAAAATATCTTCGACCACTAATCTTCTAATTTCACCATATACTATTTCATAATTCGACATAGTATATTCAACTTTCAAAGTACTTTTGACCCTTAAGGTATTAAACTTATACATAAACCATCTAATTAAAATACAATGATGCATAAGACCCACACAATAATTATGCTAATGAGATAGATATAAGTACATATCATCTATAAGACATAACACACATATCTTTATACAATCATCATAAGTCAAATATAAATGATGCCATACATTATTGGTTACAATAAACATATTTGAATTTCTACACATGGAATTGAATCAATCAGATATTCATGATGAATATCCATCGATATTTACAACTTGAATGTACATATTTCATAAGTAAAACACTCTCATTATGATTATGCAAGACTCATAACCCATTTGAACATACATAAGCTCCCTTTGATACACATTACTATAATAACGATCAATATAACATATGCACATGTAAATGAAACCAAATAACAAGATCACCAAGATGAATAGATGTTTATTCATTAACTTTTCATCTTCTAAGTAATACAACAATACAAAAAAACTTATCTTAGACTTATGCGATTGAAGGCTTGACTGCAACTTTCCACCCAACCTATTGGCTCTATGTCCGATGTATATTCCTTCCACCGAGAGGCCACCCCCGAGCTGGAAATGAATCCACTAGGGTAAAGGTTTACATTTTCAAGGACAAATTCACGAGACTTAAATTTAAAATTTCTTCCTTACATTAAATTACTGTTTAGGTTGATCAATGGCATGAGCGTTTAAGCCACTCCTCCATCACTTACACCCAATAAGTATATTTAAGAGTTTCGTCTAAGGGTCACATCCATTATTATTTCCTTATTCTTTTCTCACTACTTTTTAGTAAAATCCAACATCCTTGTAATATATATGATAACGCTTTTATCCAACATTCAACACTCAGTTATTTACATATTTATCCATGTTTTTAACCAAAGATCAACTCATATCTCTAAGTATAAATAACAAAGCTTTTAACCAACGTTCAATACTCGGTCTATATATATATTTAACAACGTTTTAGCCAGAGATCAACTCAGGGTTGTATATATCTATTTAACAACGTTTTTCTTTAACCAGTGATCAGCTCGGATCTATAATATATACATCAATGTTTATAGTAGAGATCTAGCTCAGATCTGATAACATATATATAACAACATTTTTAGCAGAGATCTAGCTCGAATCTGATAACATATATAACAACATTTTTAGCAGAGATTGTGCTCAGATCGAATAATATATAAATCAACGTTTATAGCAAATATCTAGCTCAGATCTGACAACATATATAACAATGTTTTTAGCAGAGATCTAGCTCAAATCTGATGACATATATAACAATGTTTTTAGCAGAGATCAGGCTCAGATCGAATAATATATAAATCAACGTTTTTAGCAGAGATCTAGCTCAGATCTGACAACATATATAACAACATTTTTAGTAGAGATCAGGCTCAGATCGAATAATATATAAATCAACGTTTATAGTAGAGATCTAGCTAAGATCTGATAACATATATAACAACATTTTTAGAAGAGATCGGGCTCAGATCGAATAGTATAACATCAACGTTTTAGCAGAGATCTATCTTAGATCGGATAACATATATAACAACGTTTTTAGCAAAGATCAGACTCAGATCGAATAGTATATACATCGTGTTTATAGCAGAGATCTAGCTCAAATCTGATAACATATATAACAACGTTTTTAGTAGAGTCTGATAGCATCAATCAAACGCAGAAATGACTCAATCATATACAGGGTAAGTAAACACAACATTCAAAATAGAATATGATGGCAGAGTTTGATACCATCTATCAACGCAATAATGACTCTGTCATCTACAGGATAAGGAAACTCATCATTCAAAATAGAAAATGCATGGCAGAGATATGAACTAGCCAGCGCACAGAAGCTTGTTAGGATATTCCTATACTCCATCCTAGTCCTACCAGCATTTTCATTATTTTCATTTTCAGTCTTGCATGCATGGAATTGCATGCATCTCAGTCATCAGTCCCAGGACCTAGCCCTCAATTAGCTAGCCCCGAGAGCTTCTCTCAGATCAGTTTTATCCCTCCTAGAGCTTAGTGTGCCCTTCCTCCTTGATTTAAGGAAGCCACTCGTCCTCTCTCACCTACCACTAAGTTGCACTTCAGTTATCTTTAGTTCTTTCCTTTATTTAAGGAAAGACTAACTCTCATCTGACTATATCACTCCGATGGACCTCCAGTGAGACTAGACTACCCATTCTAACCCCAGTTAGCTCCTCATGCACCCTGCACTGAGCCTCCTTCATTCAGTTAGTGCCAGTTACACCTACCACACTCAGTTAGACTCAGTTTGACTGATGGTTGACAGTTACTTGAGCATTGATGACTCCACTGATGATGATGAAGACTTCCAGTTGTGCTCTGATGACACTCTAGTGATCTTTTGATCTCTCCATGAAGGTTAATTCGAATTGCCACCTTGGCATTTGAATCCTCATGCATTGTATTATTCATTTGTCCATTTGTGATTAATGAATTAGTGTGTGTGAAGTTATTTTGCTTCTATCCAAGTTCTACTGTATTATTATTATGTTGCTCATTTACACTGCATTGACCACTCTTAATCTTATTCCTAAATTCTTTCTTGTGAGGTATACATCATCTCTTAGATATGCTGTGAGGATTTTCACATGGTATCAGAGCATGTTGAGAGTATTGTTTATCTCCATTCCTGAGAGTTTTTTGCAAGTTATTATCAAGATTTCCAGTGCAGCGGTTGCAGCAGTTTCTGCACTTTTGCAGCAGTAGCAGTTGCAAATATTTTCTATTGTTTTTGCAGGTCTTCTACAGCTTCCATGAATTCAGAATAAATCACTCCTCTTTCTCCATTCAACTATGATGAATGGAAACCAAAAATGATATCATATTTGAAGAGCCATGATCTCTTTGATTATTGTTTTGAAAGAGAGTTTGAATCCTCTGAAGAAGAGAATGACTAGTTAAATGAAGGTGAATTAGCCATTACAACCATGATGTTTTCTATGCCTCGATGCATGGTACACCACTTCCTTGATGTTGAATCTCCAAAAGAGCTATGGGCCCACCTGGATGAAATATTTGGCAGACAGAATGAAGGGATTGGTCCAAACCCTTTCAAGAGCAAGCCCATTGTTGCATTCACCCTCCTTGATGATCTCATTATCATGAATCAATATCAAACATATATCATATTGAAGTTAGCCACAAAGAAGAAGAACTTGCAGATTCTACACTCATGCTCCAAATTTCTGCTATTTTGAATTCTGTGCCAGCTCACACTCTAGAAATTGCAGAGGTTCCGAAATCCTCTCTTGCACTAGAGTCTATTGGTTTGCATCATGATCTCATGAATGTTTTGGAGGTAAAATCAACCATTGGAGGTAATGCATTCGCTCTCCTTGATCACTCACCTCTTATGTACTACTATATGATCATTATTTCATACTTTCATAACGTTATTGAAGATGATGGCCATTGCCATTCGCTTGGGATAATTTATCATGCATTTACTGGTTTAGATCTCACCTCAATTGGTTCAAAGGAGATCTTAAGCAACCATGATTCAAGTCTTGGATCTGATTTGGATTCCAAGAAATCACTGATATTTGATTGTTCTTTTGGGCATAATCTCACCCATGATGGTTCAAAGGAGAAGACAAAATACTGTCTCCACATTCATAGATTTGATCCTACCTCAACTGATTCGAATCATAGGTTCAAGGATCATCCTCATACTTTTGGATTTGTTCTCATCACTTTTGATCTGAAGAGAAAGTACAAGCACATGCTTTCTGAGCATGATCCACTTCTTCCCAAGAAGAAGATACCTCCAGACATATGACCAAGCATCACACCTGCTTGAGTTTGGATCAGTTCTTTTTGTGTGTGCCTTACAATCTATTTTGAGGGGGGGTATTTTTCCCATGAGGTTTTCCCCATTTCCTCGGTTTATTAACTGTTATTATTCATTGTATTGGGTGACCTTTGGTATCAGTTACCAAGGCCCAGGATGGATTAAGGGGGGGTGTTAGGATATTCCTATACTCCATCCTAGTCCTACCAACATTTTCATTATTTGCATTTTAAGTCTTGCATGCATTTCTGCATGCAGCATGCATGCATCCCAGTCATCAGTCCCAGCACCTAGCCCTCAATTAGTTAACCCCGGGAGCTTCTCTCATATCAGTTTTAGCCCTCCTAGAGCTTAGTGCGCCCTTCCTCCTTGATTTAAGGAAGCCACTCATCCTCTCTCACCTACCACTCAATTTCACTTCAGTTATCTTTAGTTCTTTCCTTGATTTAAGGAAATACTGACTCTCAACTGACTGTATCACTCCAATGGACCTCCAGTGAGACTAGACTGCCCATTCTGACTCCAGATAGCTCCTCATGTGCCCTCCACTGAGCCTCCTTCATTCAGTTAGTGCTAGTTACACTCAGTTACACCTACCACACTTAGTTAGACTCATTTTTACTGATGGTTGAAAGTTACTTGAGCATTGATGACTCCATTGATGATGATGAAGACTTCCAGTTGTGCTTCAATGACACTCCAGTGATCTTTTGATCTCTCCATGAAGGCTAATTCGAATTGCCACCTTGGCATTCGAATCCTCATGCATTGTATTATTTATTTTTCCATTTGTGATTATTGAATTAGTGTGTTTGAAGTTATTTTGATTCTATCCGAGTTCTACTGTATTATTATTCTATTGCTCATTTACACTGCATTGACCACTCTTAATCTTATTCCTAAATTCTTTCTTGTGAGATATACATCAGCTCTTAGATCTGCTGCGAGGAAGATATTACTTACCTCAATCGCAAATATATGAAGTAGTTATGGAAGATATTAGTTGTTTCGATATGCAGAGATCAATCTCATATCTCAATCGCAGAGATAAATGCTTAGCATATAGATTACTTGCTCTTATCGCAGGGTTTGCCTCTTACCATATAGCTTCGTATCCACATAGTTTCAATGATCCACCTCCCCGAGATTCCCCATTCGCATAGATAATCCCCGATTTCACTCGGTCTCTGTCTACTCCTATAGACTCCTCCATCGGCCTGCTCCCCTATGCCCTCATGCGATCTCAAACAAATACCCCAAAAAAATACGTTGGGGAGTCTATATCCTACGGAGGACTTCGACATGGAGCTCCAACCAACTCGGCAAGTGGTAGCTTAGTAGACTTGGACTTCCCCTTAAGGAGACATACTCTCCCAGACCTCTCTTCGAGATCCTCCACTCCAACGACTAACCTATTTTTAATTAACTATGTAGTTATTTATACTAGTTCACTTATATTGGGAGTGCGCCCATATTGCTATATGATAATCTTTTTTTTGTTTATCAATTATGTTATTTTTATTGTATTTATTATGCATACAACACATGCATTTACTCTCCTTTTTATTTGCCCTATAAGAGAAGGTAAGCCTCCCTTTATAAATTGGGAAGTAACAAAGATATATATAAATTTATGTTTTATATATATACAGATATATCATAACAAAGGTTATAACTTTCTTCCTAGGCAAAATCCCCCTTTTCCATTATTTTGGAGTTCTTAAAATAATAAAAATCCCTTAGCTTCTTGTCGAGCTAAGGATAATAATGAAGTTTAGGATACTTAAATCCAGTTAGGATCGTCAATATTTAGTTAACTAAATAAACAATTTAGGACTCACCTGACTTAAAATGACACTTAAGGTTTTTACATCTAGGGAAAAAGTAAACCATTACTTTCCTTCAAGTGCCTACGGCACCAAGATGACATCCAGTCATTAATCACCCATATTCTCAAGGATTCCTAGCCAATGGGCCTCTCTCCCCCTAGTGGATCCATTTTACCGTCATTTAGTTGCGTCAAGACCTTCAGTCTCCTAAGTCCTAGAGTTCATATTTTCAAATTAGGAATAAATAACAAAAACTTGTGAGGTTTACTGGTGGGGCATTGGCCTTGAGCTCCTCACTAGAACCAGTATACCATTTACATTTTCAATTACAAAAATTAGGGTAGAGTAGGGATCTTACATCCTCTCCCCCTTAAAGATAACAACGTCCTCGGTGTTCACGCTCTTCAAAACTTGTCTTCTACTATTGCATTCCTTTGTACATCATTCTTTAGTTATCTTTTGTTCACTTTGTTATCTACCTTTTGGTACTCTTAATCATATTTGAACTTTCACAATTCCCGCAAGTTGCTATTGCTCGTCCTTCTTTCAAAACCTGTACTTTCACGCAACCAAACTAGGTCTTCCAAAATTGTTCAGTAAAAACATATCATTATTTTCAATTCAAATGAGAATGTAAGCAATTAGTCCCTTTTTCAACACACTATTGTTACTATTCATGGAACATCTTCAAGTCCCTTGTTATTGAACTTTGTTCTCTTATCACCATAAGGAGACATAATACATGATTGTTTTTCAATATAACTCAAAATAATTCATAGGTAAACACTAATTTACTTATCTTTTGGAGGACGCCTTTACCTCCAATACTTGGACACTTTAACAAGTCTTTATCTTGCAATAGGCATTAACTTCATACACAAATTAATAGCATTTATCTCACATATTTTCAAGCAATAAACTTCAAATTCATTATTCATCCTCGTCCTTGAGTGAATTGTTTCCTTACTTAAGTATTACTTGCATTCATAATATTCAAACATTATGGAAGTTAACAACCTAGTTACTTGTGTTGAATATTGTAACTTCTAAGAATATTATATTTGTACATTATTTATTCCGGAGATGTTCCATCCCTCCGAGGTGATTCTATTATGTATCCGGAGATGTTTATTCCTCCGAGGAGTTGTGGCAACTAGGTTTATTAGACCCACCATGTGGGGTTCGGCCCAGTCAGTTATAATAGGGTATTTAACCTAATGGTTAAATACGAGCCTACATGTACTTGTGTAAAATATATGTCAGAGTAGTGTATAAATAGAGGAGGTGTGTTCCTCATTTGACACACTCACACACTTGAAAAGAGGAGCACTTGTCTGGGAGATTTGCTAAGGAGGATTAGAAGGAGGGAGCACATCTTGTATTTTGGTTTATCATCTTATTGAGGAAAGCTTTGCTGGGTTTTCTACCCCATGAGGGTTTCCCAGGATAAATCTGTGTCTCTTGTGTTTATGTTATGCTTGTTGTTTCTTCAGTGATCCTGTATATGCTATTATTGTGAAATAGAATGTAATGCTGCTATTTTCTGTCTTATCATATTGAATTTTAACATGGTATCAGAGCTAACCTGAAGGAAGACAAGGTATGGCACTTACGACACTTGCTTTACTTACGACAATTTGAAGGTTAGGGTTTTACATAGAAAAATCCAGTCATCGTGGAACTTTCGCTATAAATCCATTTCTGCGAAGGTTCAGGGTCTGAAAAGCTTACAGGTCTAATATGACATCCCCAGGTACCTTGTGTCCAAAGGGAACCCTCAGATTCGTTGTACTTTATGAGTTACGATCAGTACAAGTTAGGGTTTCTGCCTCTTCCAGATCTCAGTCAAAATCAGGTGACCTTGGAAAAAAGGTCATAACTTGGGCTAGGAAGCTCCAAATGAAATTTTGTAAAACGTGACAGGTAGTACACAGACTGTACTATCTCAGAAAACTTTTTCAGAGGCCGAAGGTCAACCAGTGACACGTGGCACACCGTACAAGTTATCTCTCCTGTTTTATCCCATAAACAAGTCACGTTGCGACACTTGGCATAACTCTCTCTCAGAAAATCCAATTGAGGTCAGACCTGTCAGGATGGAAAGATGACAGGTCAGGCTACTGCAGAAAAAGTTTTCAGACCCTGTGGAGCAAAAATTTTAGAGTTATAGCAGAAGCAATCAGGTGCATATTTCTGTCAAAACAGAATTATTTTTAGCACCTTTATTCATGGCTTCCGGAATTTAGGGTTTCGGAGAAAGTTGGAATTTTTGAATTCTGTAACCACGGATGGAAGCTCCTCAGAAAAATAAGAGTTTAGAGCCTTGGATCGAACCTTTTGATTGGACAGAAGGGTGGGCTTCATCAAACCCTAGTTCGGGTTCCTGTCCAGAAGATCCAGAAGTTTCGAAGGCAATTTTGAGGGGTCAAATTTTAGAGATTTCAAAATTGAAGAATGCTAGGTTGATCAGCTCAGCAAGACACATTCTTCCATCCATTCAGAAGTATGAAAGTCAAAGATTGAATTTTTAGGGTTTCTCTAGCAAACCCTAATCAAGCTCCAGATCAAGTTTTAGGGGGAGTTGAGGCTAAGGCCTTACATAAGAAGACTACAAAAAGTCTCGACAGGTATGACTTAAGGAGGTTCAGGTATGCCTTGAAATCTGATTCTTGATTAAGTTCATAATGTGTTTGTCTTCATGTTATTTATTAGTACAATCTTGATTAATGTTATTAGTTGTCTTATCACCCTAGTAACAATATGAATGCATGTGAACGATCGAAGACATTCATTGATTAGGGCTATATGATTGTACTTATGCATTATGGTGTTGTGTGAGGTTGATGTTGTCTGCTAACAAGACACAGGTACATTACAAAAGACAAATCAAGTTCCATGACCATGACAACATGAAGACAAAGACTCACGAGGTATGCATGACTTTGTTATATTATGTTTAACCTACGAGACATGCAGGTTCTAGCTCAGGATCTCTAAATCATTGAAGAGATTGTTTAGGTATGTTGTACATAACTAAGCAGGTATACTAATCCAGGTATGTTTTCCTATGTCATGTTAGAATCTTACCTTGTGTAAGTATACTTGGTATGATTGGTTAGTAATCAAGGGTTTATGCATATTATGTCTCTTATCTTGGTTGATGATTTAACTAACTAGATCAAACAAGATTATGCATGAGTAAAAGAAGACTTCCTTGAAACCCTGAATACTAATGATCATGACTGTACATATTCAAGATTATTTAGAATTAGAATGTTTTGATAATATTGAGAATATACTAATGAATGTATGTTTGTGTATGAGATCATGAGGATGACACTAGTGTACACTTGAGCATGCACAGTGGTACAGAATGAATAGAAGTTCAGAAGACATACAGAAGATCAAGCAAGAGGCAACCACACAAACATAAAAGATAAGTATTTGAGTTGTTATTAGAAATAGTAAATGATATTGCTTGTATGCATATTTGTATTCCTAGAATATATCATGCTGAGTGTAAACATTCATAAAGCATTGAACAACATACTACTAATATGCATATGATTGGTAAGTTGGACAAACATTCCATTGTTGCTTGTCTAGAATGAAACCTCTTTGCTGACATGCTGAGAGCTGTGCACACTCTCGATAGTATGTTCTGGTAGAGATGGGAGGCATCTAGATAGCCACTGTATGCATACAGGATATGGGAAAGTGTTGTGCCAAAGTATTGGTCAAAATAGTTGCATAACTATGTAAATGATATCTGTATGCATAATAGGTTATCATGTCAATATGATTTGATGATTATGAAGTATTACTAATCATGTACTTAATTTTGATTTGTAGGAAAGATCATGATGAATGATGAACTCTGAACAAGCGATGGATGTTCAACAAAAGATTTACAAATCAAACACACTATAGAAAGCTTGTGGTTAAGAGATTCTCTTAGAAAGAGGAAGAGAATCATGATGAGATGTTTTGCTCCAAGGGACTAGATAAGACCATTCTCTTAATAATGTAATCAGGTTCTGTATGGGTTCCCAGGATCGGTAGTCAATTGATGAGCTTAATGATCATCATGGGTGATGTGGATCTCAACCTTTGCTACAAGGTTGAATATGGGTTCTATACACATATGACATGGATGCAAGAAGGAACTCACCACAGAGTTCGAATGATTTTGAGGCTCATTTTAGTAGACCCATCTGACGAGAGATGGCATAGATAGATATGTAGAAGATCACTCAATGCTGAGTGTGAATAATGGACAATTGACAGCTTCATGACAAAGCTTGGGCTTTACCAGAAGTAAATTTGTTCCTAACCTTTACCTTAAGGTTGTGGATGATGAACCTATCATACCATTATTGTATGACGATGATCTCTTTCTGACAAGGAATGAGAAACAGGTCATGAAAATGGCTGCAGAAATGAAAATGAAAGATCTCGGATTAATGCACTACTTCTTAGGTCTAGAAGTATGGCAAGATCCAAAAGGAATCTTTTAATTCAAGGTAAGTATGCTGTGAAGTTTCTAAAAAGATTTGATATGTTGGAGTATAAAGCCATGGCCACTCCCATGGACTCCAACTTGAATTTGTTAGTTAATGACTCATCGTATTTAGTGGACCTAACCCTATATAGACAAATCATTGGGTCATTGATGTATTTAACAAATACTAGGCCAGATATATGCTTTGCTGCAAATACCCTAAGTCAGTATCTAGTAGAACCTAGAAAGGTTCACTTAATAACTACAAAGCATGTAGTGAGGTACCTAAAAGGTACATTAGATTTTGGTCTATATTATCTTGGAGGTCATGAACTCCGTTTACATGGTTACTCAGATTCTGATTGGGCAGGAAGTGCCTCAGACAGAAAGAGTACATCGGGTGGATGTTATAGTCTTGAATCTGCCATGATCTCATGGTTTAGCAAGGAACAATCTAGTGTGGCTCTCAGTACTGCTGAAGCAGAATATATATATAGCTGTCTGCTCTGCCAGCTGTGAAGCAGTGTGGCTTTAGAAGCTATTATATGGAGTGTTTGACTTAGAAATGAATTCCACTATGATTATATGTGACATTCAAAACTGCATCAAGATAGAAAATCTTGTATTCCACTATAAGTCAAAAACACATAGAGATCCGATACTTCTATATATGAGATATGGTGCAGAGAGGAGCTATCAAGCTCGAGTATATAAGCACTGAGGATCAGATTGCTAATATCTTGACTAAACCTTTGTCTCGAGTAAAGTTTGAATACTTCCGAGACAAGCTTGGTATAGTCCAGAAGGACCCTCCTCGAAAGGGGGAGTAGCATAGTATCTGATAACAAGTCTGTCTCATCAATGATGAGGTTACCTATTTACTACACCTAGTTACTTAGAATTATTTAGATTTAGGAATCTTATATTTTTTCTTTTGATGATAGATGTATACATGCTTTTGATGATAGATGTATACATGCTTTTGATGATAGATGTTATGCATGTTTTGATGATGAGGATACATGTTTTATTATACATGTTTTGATGATGAGGATACATGTTTTGTTATACATGTTTTGATGATGAGGATACATGTTTTGTTATACATGTTTTGATGATGAGGATACATGATTGACACATTCTTTGATGAAGTTCTTGGTAAACATGTGAAGGGATTGGATCATCCCTGGACTTTAGTCCAAAAGAAGAGCCGTAGACATATGTCTTCGAGAATGAAGTCCTTGGTGGACTTGAGGGGATTGGATCATCCCTGGACTTCAGTCCTAAAGAGAGCCGTAGACGTATGTCTTCGAGAATGAAGTCCTTGGTGGACTTGAGGGGATTGGATCATCCCTGGACTTCAGTCCTAAAGAGAGCCGTAGACGTATGTCTTCGAGAATAAAGTCCTTGGTGGACTTGAGGGGATTGGATCATCCCTAGACTTCAATCCGAAAGAAGAGCCGTAGACGTATGTCTTCGAGAATGAAGTTCTTGGTGAACATGTGAGGGGATTGGATCATCCCTGGACTTCAGTTCGAAAGAAGAGTCGTAGATGTATGTCTTCAAGAATGAAGTTCTTGGTGAACATGTGAGGGGATTGGATCATCCCTGGACTTCAGTCCGAAAGAAGAGCCGTAGACATATGTCTTCGAGAATGAAGTCCTTGGTGGACTTGAGGGGATTGGATCATCCCTGGACTTCAGTCCTAAAGAGAGCCGTAGACATATGTCTTCGAGAATGAAGTCCTTGGTGGACTTGAGGGGATTGGATCATCCCTGTGTTGATGTATATGTAACTTCGGAATGTATTTCACATATATGTATATTGTATTCCTATAGAGATGGTATTATTCCTCTATAAGGAAGTGTCGTCATTTATATTGTAAGTGTCGTAACTTATACTTGATGGGTTATTAGACCACCTTGTTTGGGGTCAGCCCTGTATAAGTCATGTGGGTCAAAGGGTTATTAGACCACCCTATTGGGGGTCGGCCATGTGGGTCAAAGGGTTATTAGACCACCCTATTGGGGGTCGGCCCACTCAGCATTATGTTATGTGGTTAAGTTCGAGCCTACATGAGTTAGGTAAAAAGGCAAGTCAAGTCAAGTATAAATAGAGTGCGGGAGGCACTCTATTTGCTCACTCACTTCTCACACATGCACTCAAGGAGGAGTGGCGCACTTATGGAGGAGGAGGATCTGCTGCTAGGTTATGTCTATCTCTTATGGTTGGTTGTATCATTGCTCTATCTATCTCTGAGGAAGTTATTGGGGTTTTTCACCTTTATGGTTTTCCCCAAGTAAATCTTTGTGTCTCTTGTGTGCTTGCATTATTGTCTCCATGATTGATATGCTGTAGATATGCTGTACATGTTGTTCTCTCAGTTAATATCCTAGATAAGATTGAAGTAAATTCTGAAAATTTAACATGGTATCAGAGCTAGGCTGAAAGAAGGCATGATATGGCATGTATGACACTTGTTGCACTTACGATGCTAGGGCTTGATATAGCAAAAACCAATCATCGTAGCACTTTCGCTATAAATCCGTTTTGGCGAAGTTTTCAGATCTGAAATAGTTACAGGACGAAGCTAAGATCCCCATGTACCTTGTTTCCAAAGGACAACCTCTAATTCATTGTACTTTGTGATTTATGATCTGTAAAATATAGGGTTTCTGCCTCTTCCAGATCTGAGTCAAAATCAGGTGACCTTGGGAAAAAGGTCATAACTTGGGATAGGAAGCTCCAAATGCAATTTCGTAAAATGTGACAGGTAGTACACAGACTGTACTATCTCAAAAAACGTTTTCAGAGGCCGAAGTTTCACCAGTGACACGTGGCACGTCGTACAAGTTCGCTCTTCTGTATTATCCCATAAACGGGTCACGTTGCGACACTTGGCATAACTCTCTCTCAGAAAGTCCAATTGAGGTCAGACCCATCAGGATGGAAATATAACAGGCCAAGCTATCTTAGGAAACGTTTTCAGAGGCCGAAGTTCAAACAGTGACACGTGGCACGCCGTACAAGTTCGCTCTCCTGTTTTATCCCAAAACAGGTCACGTTGCGACATTTCGCATAACTCTCTTTCAGAGAATCCAATTGAGGTCAGACCTGTCAGGATGGAAACATAACAGGTCAAGCTATCTCAGAAAACTTTTTCAGACCCTGTGGATCAAAAAGTTCAGAGTTACACCAGAAACAATCAGGTACACATTTCTGTCAAAACAGAATTATTTTTGAGTACCTTCATTCATGGCTTCCGGAATTTAGGTCTTTGAAGAAAGTTGGAATTTTTGTAATCGGAGACCATGGCTGGATGCTACTCATCAAAATAGAAATTTAGAGACCAAGATCAAAATTTTTGGTTGGGAAGAAGGCTGGGCTTGATCAAACCCTAGTTCGGGACTTTGATCAGAAAAGTGGAAAATTAGGGCATCTGTAAAAATGGGAATTTTTGAAATCTGTGACCACGGCTGGAAGCTCCTCAGAAAAATAGAAGCTTAGAGCTTTGGATCAAACCTTTTGATTGGGCAGAAGAGTGGGCTTCATCAAACCCCAGTTCAGGGTCACGTCCAGTGAATCCAGAAGTCTCAAAGGAAAAATTGAGGAGTGAAACTTTGCAGTTTTCAAATTCTGAATATACCAGCTTGATCAGCTCATCAAGGCGCATATTTCTATCCTTTCAGAAGTTTGAAATTCAAAGTTTGAATTTTTGGGGTTTCTCTGACAAACCCATATCTAGCTCCAGGTCCAGTTCTTGCAAATCAAGTGGATTGGGTTAATCCTAGAAGAAGATGGATTGGTCACCTGCATAAGTGAAGAAGTTCCTGTTTCAGAGGGAGATGAGGCTAAGGCCTTACATAAGAACAATACAAGCGATCTCGACAGGTATGACTCATCGAGGTATGTTTTGAGATTTGTTCATGATTAAGTTTATGGTATGTTTGTCTTCATGTTATTACGGTTAGTACAATCTTGATTTTAGACTTGTCATATCACCTTAATAAAACTATGAATGCACAATAGAAAATATTCATTGATTAGGGTGTTGACACTTATGATTGTACTAATGCATTATGGTGTTGTATGAGGTTTATATTGTCTACTAACATGAAAGGTACACCAAGAAAGACAAATCATGTTCTGGTCCAAGAACATATGGTCATGATAACATGAGGACAAAGATTCATCCATTGTCATGGATCTCATAGAAGATCCATTTACGAGGTATGTATAACTTGGTTTTGTAATGGTTAACATATGAGACATGCAGGTTACTATCATAAGTCACTGAAGAGAACCAAAAGACATTATGCGGGTATGTTAGACATAAACTAGCTAGCATGCTAATCCAGGTATGTTTTTCCTATATCAAGCTAGAATCCTACCTTGGTTTAGGAGCTTATACTGTTGTGTTGTTGATAATGATTATTCATGAAGTCATAGGTTTGAATAATCATGGTTGTATGCATATTATGTTTCTTACCATAATTGATGATATGACTAACCAGAAGAATCATGAAGGTATAGGTTTGAATAATCACAGGTTTTATGCATATTATATCTCTTATCTTGATTGATGATTCAACTAACCTGAAGAGTCATAGGTTTGAGTAATTATAGGCTTAGACATGGTATGCTTCTTATGATTTGACTAACCATAAGAATCCCACATAAACCTTGAATGCTAATGCTTATTATTCTGTTTGAAATGATCATGACTATACATGCTTGAAATTATTTTGTTTTAATAGTATACTAATGAATGTATGATTTTATATGAAATCACAAGGATAACACAATCATGATACTAATAAGCATGCATAGGGACCAAGGATGAATATGAGTTCAAGAACAGGTAATTCAGGAAGCAAAGATCAAGAGGGAGCACACTCCAGTTGCTCCTGCAAGAAAGCAAAGGATCACACTCAAGTTGTTCCTGCAAGAAAGCAAAGGAGCACACTCCAGTTGTTCCTGCAAGAAAGAAAAAGAGCACACTTCAGTAGTTTCTGCAAGGATGCAGATATTCAGAGGGAGTTGACCATCTTTCTACATTCCACAACAGAAAAGTGTAGAAGAAGCTACTTCAGATTAGGACTCCAACAGCTCCTGCAAGGAAGCAAAGACTCAGAGGGAGTCCACCCAACGAACAAAGAAAGATAAGTATTTTAATCATCATTTCTTGCATATTTGTTTGTTTAAATAATACTGTTCAATAATGTATATACTGATGTTCCTAGAATTAGGTTGTGTATTATGCATATTAGAATAGTTGCATTGATGAACAGTATACTACTAATATACATGGGTAAGTGGCCTATGGCACTGTACAACATTCCATTGCTACTTATCTAGAATGAAACCTCTTTGTTGACATGTTGGGAGTTGTGCACACTCTTAACAATGTTCTGGTAGAGATTGGAAGGCATCTAGAAAGTTATGGGATATGGATAAATGTTGTATTGAAGCATTGGCCTAAGATAATTGCATGACTGTATGACATATTTATTTATGTGTAAGAATTTGTTCTGGAAACTATGAGATGTTTTCTAATCATGCAATTTAACTTGTTGTGTAGGAAAGATCGTATGCCATCTCCTACAAAAGAAGAACTACAACATTTGTTCAGCAATAAAGATATCTATTGAAGATATTGAAGTTCCCAGGATCTGGGATGAAGAAATGGAATGCCATGATCCGTCGATCATGAAGAATGATGTTTGGGTTGCAGTCCCAAGACGTGAAGGGAAGTTTGTTATGAATTCCAAATGGAACTATCAGATCAAGCATATTGCAGATGGCAGCATTGAGAAATATAAACGTGATGAAATAGAAGATGCACCAGATGGATTTCAAGACAGCATGGTGTAGTCAGATATGTGTGCAGAACTTGGTATGGTAGGATAGACAGCTTTCTATCCAGTTTGGGCATTACCAAGAGTAAAGAGGATTCCAACCTTTACTACAAGGTTGAGGAAGGCAATCCAGTGATACTACTTTTGTATGTGGATAACCTGTTTGTTACAGGTGAAGATAGATTGATTGTCGACATGCAGCGGAAGAAAGATTTGGGAATGATGCACTATTTTCTAGGTATGGAGGTGTGGCAGAATGCAGGTGGGATCTTCCTTGGTCAAGGGAAGTACACAGTAGATATCCTGAAGAGATTTGGGATGATGGATTGCAAGGCCATGGCCACACCTATGGCATCGAATCTGAAGCTTCTATGTGATGCTTCATCTGAGCCAGTTGATGTCTTTATGTATCGTCAGATGATTGGGTCCTTGATGTACCTGACGAACACGAGACCAGACATTTGCTTTGCTGTGAACACATTGAGCCAGTTCTTGACGGATCTGAAGAGTGTTCACCTGGTTGCTGTAAAGCATGTTCTGAGGTACCTGAAGGGTACAGTGGATTATGGGCTCAAGTATTAAGCGAATCAAAAGTTTAACCTACAGGGTTATGTTGATTCAGATTGGGCTGGCAGTGCTACAGTTAGGGAGAGCACATCTGGGTGCTGCTTCAATATGGGATCAGGTGTGATCTCTTGGTTTAGCAGGAAGTAGTCCTGTGTAGCACTAAGTACAGCTGAGGCAGAGTATGTTGCAGCCTGTTCAGCTAGTTGTGAGGTAGTATGGCTGCGAAAGCTACTGTCTGAGCTATTTGATCTCCCGTTGGAGGCTACTGGTATCTTCTGTGATAACCAGAGTTGTGTGAAGCTGTCCGAGAACCCAGTGTTTCATGACAGGTCGAAACACATAGAGATCAAATATCACTATATCAGGGATATGGTGCAGAGAGGAGCTGTGAAGCTCCTATATGTTGCGAAAGACGAGCAGATTGCAGATGTGCTGACGAAGCCACTAGCCAGGGTGAAGTTCGAGTACTTCAGAGAGAGGCTTGGCGTTCCTCAGATCAAGGACACTTCGAGGAAGAGGTGATGGACACATTTGTTGAATCCATTCCAAGCATGTTGGAAGGAGGATCCTTCACATGGTTGTGGATGTAAGCGCTGGATGATGAGCATCAGGATGATGTTCTGGTTTCTGCTTGGATATGATCAGGTAGATCATGGATGCTGATGGATACATTGTGTGGATCATGTATCTTTGTATGATCAGGTAGATCATGTATGTTGATGGGTACATTTTGTGGATCATGTATCCTTGTATGATCAGGTAGATCATGTATGTTGATGGGTACATTGTGTGGATCATGTATCTTTGTATGATCAGGTAGATCATGTATGATTGATGGATACATTGTGTGGATCATGTATCTATGTGTGCATCAGATGGATGCATTGTATGATCAGGATGATCGTGGATGACGAGCTTATCCAGATGACATGCAGTAGGATGTTGCAGTGATGATGATGAGTATCAGATGATACTTTGTGGCCGTGGATCAGGTTGTGCAGGTAAGCATGTAATTTGTGCCCTGGGAGATTTGCAGATGGTCTTTCGAGGTTTTTCCTATGGCATGTAATTCGGTGCCCTGGGACATCTAGCAAATGCTCTTGCGAGGTTTTGCTTGGGAGGACATGTAATTTGTTCCCTGGGAGATCTGCAGATAGTCTTTCAAGGTTTTGCCTATGGCATGTAATTCGGTGCCCTGAGATATCTGGTAGATGCTCTTGCGAGGTTTTGTCCTATGGCATGTAATTTGCTCCTAGGAGATCTGGACAGGATGAAAAAGGCCTCAGATGCTTCAGCCAGGTTTTGCCATGACCACATGTAATTTGCTCCTGGGAGATATGGACAAGATGAAAAAGGCCTCAGATGCTTCAGCCAGGTTTTGTGGTGGACCACATGTAATGTGCTCCTGGGAGATCCGACAGGTAGAGCTGTGTGCTCGTAACAGCCTAGGATGCTTCAGCCAGGTTTTGTGGTGAGATCACATGTAATGTGCTCCTGGGAGATCCGACAGGTAGAGCCGCGTGCTCGTAACAGCCTGGGATGCTTCAGCCAGGTTTTGTGATGGGTCACATGTAATGTGCTCCTGGGAGATCCTACAGGTACAGTTGTGTGCTCGTAATATCCTAGGATGCTGCAGCCAGGTTTTGTGACGCACGTAATAAGTCCTGAGGATTCCACAGTATGGCCAGTGATGATGAAGACCTGCAGGTGGTGGGCCTACATCCAATATGAAAAAGGACTAGCTCTGTAGAACTTCCTATGACAAGTAGATTCATAGATTGATTGAGATAGCAGCAGCAGTGACGATGATGATGACTCGATGACGATTATCCAGTGACGATGATCCAAAGAAGATGACTTGTGCTAGAAGAACTGTGCTGAGAAATACCTTCCTAGTTAAGAGGGAGTGTTGATGTATATGTAACTTTGGAATGTATTTCACATATATGTATATTGTATTCCTATAGAGATGGTATTATTCCTCTATAAGGAAGTGTCGTCATCTATATTGTAAGTGTCGTAACTTATACTTGATGGGTTATTAGACCACCTTGTTTGGGGTCGGCCCTGTATAAGTCATGTGGGTCAAAGGGTTATTAAACCACCCTATTGGGGGTCGGCCATGTGGGTCAAAGGGTTATTAGACCACCCTATTGGGGGTCGGCCCACTCAGCATTATGTTATGTGGTTAAGTTCGAGCCTACATGAGTTAGGTAAAAAGGCAAGTCAAGTCAAGTATAAATAGAGTGCGGGAGGCACTCTATTTGCTCACTCACTTCTCACACATGCACTCAAGGAGGAGTGGCGCACTTATGGAGGAGGAGGATCTGCTGCTAGGTTATGTCTATCTCTTATGGTTGGTTGTATCATTGCTCTATCTATCTCTGAGGAAGTTATTGGGGTTTTTCACCTTTATGGTTTTCCCCAAGTAAATCTTTGTGTCTCTTGTGTGCTTGCATTATTGTCTCCATGATTGATATGCTGTAGATATGCTGTACATGTTGTTCTCTCAGTTAAGATCCTAGATCATATTGAAGTAAATTCTGAAAATTTAACACCCTGGACGTCAGTCCTAAAGAGAGCCGTAGACATGATGTCTCCGAGAACAAAATCCTGAATGAACAGGTAAGGGGATTGGATCATCCTCGGACTTTGGTCCTGTGAATTGAACCGTAGACATGAGGTCTCCGAGAATTGAATAGGACTGGATCGTCCCTGAGCTTCGGTTCAAAAGGTACATGATAGGACTGGATCGTCCCTGGACCTCGGTTCAAAATGTACATGACAAATCCTAGAATTGTTCTAGGTTACATCCAGCATGAAACAGGGTTGGCTCTGTAGATATGATACATCCAGCATGAAACAGGGCTGGCTCTGTAGATGTGATACATCCAGCATGAAACAGGGTTGGCTCTGTAGATGTGATACATCCAGCATGAAACAGGGTTGGCTCTGTAGATGTGATACATCCAGCATGAAATAGGGTTGGCTCTGTAGATATGATACATCCAGCATGAAACAGGGTTGGCTCTGTAGATGTGATACATCCAGCATGAAATAGGGCTGGCTCTGTAGATGTGATACATCCAGCATGAAACAGGGTTGGCTCTGTAGATGTGACACATCCAGTATGAAAAAGGACTGGCTCTGTGGTGGTAAATCCTAGATCTGATCTAGGTCACATCCAGTATGAAAAAGGACTGGCACTGTGGTTGGGATTGGATCGTCCCTAGACATGAGACTTGTCTTAAAGAGATAAGGATTGATCATCATGGAACTTGATCTGGATTGCATCATCCATGGACCTATGTCCTAAAGAGAGCAGGATTGATCATCCTGTAATATGATCGTGTGATGACGATGCTGCCGATCGTGTGATGACGATGCTGATCATATGATGACGATGTTGATCGTGTGATGACGATGTTGTCGATCGTGTGATGACGATGCTGATCGTATGATGACGATGTTGATCATGTGATGACGATGCTGATCGTATGATGACGATGTTGATCGTGTGATGACAATGCTGTCGATCGTGTGATGACGATGTTGATCGTATGATGACGATGCTGCTGATCGTGTGATGACGATGTTGATCGTATGATGACGATGTTGATCGTATGATGACGATGCTGATGATCGTATGATGACGATGCTGATGATCGTGTGATGACGATGTTCATGATCGTGTGATGACGATGCTGATGATCGTGTGATGACGATGCTGATGATCGTGTAATGACGATGCTAATGATCATGTGATGACGATGCTAATGATCGTGTGATCGTGTGATGACGATGATGATGACGATGTTGATGATCGAGTAATATCAACTCTGATGATGTTGATGTTCCAGTAACTAGTTGAGTTACTGATGATGATGAATTGAAGAAAGCTTCCGATGATATATAGATGATGTAGTCAATGACTCCTTGCTCCTGCAGATGTTGTTATAATATCCTTCTCGTTAAGGGGGAGTGTTGAATATTGTAACTTCTAAGAATATTATATTTATACATTATTTATTCCGGAGATGTTCCATCCCTCCGAGGTGATTCTATTATGTATCCGGAGATGTTTATTCCTCCGAGGAGTTGTGGAAACTAGGGTTATTAGACCCACCATGTGGGGGTCAGCCCAGTCAGTTATAATAGGGTATTTAACCTAATGGTTAAATACGAGCCTACATGTACTTGTGTAAAATATATGTCAGAGTAGTGTATAAATAGAGGAGGTGTGTTCCTCATTTGACACACTCACACACTTGAAAAGAGGAGCACTTGTCTGGGAGATTTGCTAAGGAGGATTAGAAGGAGGGAGCACATCTTGTATTTTGGTTTATCATCTTATTGAGGAAAGCTTTGCTGGGTTTTCTACCCCATGAGGGTTTCCCAGGATAAATCGGTGTCTCTTGTGTTTATGCTATGCTTGTTGTTTCTTCGGTGATCCTGTATATGCTATTATTGTGAAATAGAATGTAATGCTGCTATTTTTTGTCTTAGCATATTGAATTTTAACAACTTGGCAGTTCTTAACATATGTTTCATAGTAACATCATGGTGATTGAAAGATTCCAACAACACTTTGTTGAGTTCAAAACCCATTTTCAATTGTAGCAACACTTTGTTGAACAAAGATCTCTCCCTCGAGATCTGTCACCAATTTATGCATGGTCTTAGAGGCTAACAGCCTTTGAGGTAGCTAGTCAAAAATTTTCCTTCTCAAAAAACATCAAACAGCGTCCTGTCTTCTAGATGTTAAAATTATGTGCCTAGGTATTTGTCATTGATGATCATCAAGTTTCCTAACACCAATGTGCTCACACAACAATCATTTTCCTAACACCATTGTGCTCCCACGTCAATCATTTTCCTAACAGCAATGTGCTACCACGGAAATCATTTTCCTAACACCATTGTGCTCCCACAGCAATCATTTTCCTAACACCATTGTGCTCCCACAACAATCATTTTCCTAACACCAATGTGCTCACACAATAAATTCTTCCATATCTATGACATATTATTATTATTATTATTATTATTTGGTCCGCATTTACTGTCAATCACAACATTTGACTACTTGTGACACACAGACTTGGTTCTTATTGTGGCTTCACTACCATTTGCCAAGTTCTTTGAATCTGTTACAACTTCACAGATACGTTAGTTAGTCGCAACCCCATATCATCAATCTATGAACAACAGGTTCACCTATTTACTTATCAATTCTTACTCATGCTTTGAATATCTCTATACATGAGTCTTTGATCTTTATTCAGACTCTTACAATATGCTTACCATACTTTATGCACAATATGTATAATGCTCTTGTCAAGTCCCGCAGATATTGACGATCTGCCAAAATCACTTGTTAGTACAAGTTTTCATGATATCGTCAAAATTTTGAGAAATCCTTTCCTAAACATAATAAGATGTTTAAAAATCATCCCTCACACTCGAGTAATTCAACTCCATTTTCCATACAAGATTAACTAAAATCAACATTCTTATTTTGATTATTTTCATCATTCATACCTCATGGACATAATACTGCAATGTTAACACATAACATTTATTGTTCTCTTTTCATTAACTATGGTTTCTCATGAAGTATAATAGCTTATCCCCCTGATAAGTTTACAACCTCTTCAATATTTCCAATGGTCATCCTATTTACCAACTCAAATGTTTTCAACTTGTGTCTTCATTAAAAAAAATCACAAGACTATTGTTAAACATCTATGTATATATATATATATATATATATATAGAGAGAGAGAGAGAGAGAGAGAGAGAGAGAGAGAGAGCATGTAACACCCCATATTTGGACCAGACATGTTTATCAGTCAAACATACTGCACTTTAGTCACTTATTATGTATTGGAATCAGCTCGACTTAGTAAATTGTACTTACGACGGGATAGACCTAATTATATGTTGCTACTATGTTTATGTTGTTACTATGGTTATGTTTCCACTATGATTATGATATTACGATGTTATAATGTTACCATGCTTATGATGTTACCATGTTTATGCAGTTACTAGGTTGTGGTTATCATGAAATTCCTTTACGTTATGATGACAATGTATGTTTAAATGTCTTTCATTAATGAAATGTGAAATATATGATGCGGTATGAGGATACCACCTCAAGATGTGATCGATTGAATTATTATATGTCATGTGCATATTTGATGAACTAAAATTGTTACAGGAAATAAAATGACATTGATAATATGGATCAATTGGTGATCGATGGGAAATGCTTTCTATAAAATGTGTATTTTGTGAAATACTAACCTACAGGACACAAGGGCTATGGGATAGCCAGATACTTGATCTGATATGTGGGATAAGAACTTGTTCATGTGGTAAACCTTAGCAACCAAAATTGATGATACGATGACACGGTATGATAATCTTGATAGAAGTAGAGTATGATTGGATAGGGTATAGACCCAATATGTTGAGAGGGATGGATGTATTTCCCACCCTATGTTACTATGTTACCCAGGGTCATTGGAGGGTCATGCTGAGACACGCTCCCCAATTTTTTGTGATGATGATGGTCGGATGCCTGCTAGGAGAGGATAGGTCCACTAGTTAGCCGACGCTACCACTCTCAGGTAATATGTGGAAAGGTCAGTATAGATGGCATCCAATTTTTATACTAGCAGAGGAAGGATAGGGAGGATGTGGACGTAGGTTAGGATGGGAGGATATGTTAGTAAGTACTGTTGAGGGTTGGGTACTCCATGATGTCGATTTAGTGGTAGTAGGTACCCTTCCCTATACTCGATTGATTAAACTAACGTAAACATAAAAAAATAAAAGAGATGAAATATTATAAGGTTAACTCATAAAATAACCAATGATGTTTTAATAATGTTATGTTGTATGTATACTTGTTTTGTTTGCATGAAGGGTTATTAGTATTAGTTAGCAGTTATGTGTAGGCAAGATGATGTATGTTTATAGTACATGTACGGCCTATGGATGCGTTGGCCACGCATGCACACTTTGCATATGTACGCTAGTATCATTATACAAATACTTTCATGTCAAATTATTGTGTAAATTTTTGTGAGTGAGTAAGTTAAGTATACATTGATCCTAGACAGATAGTGAATGTTAAGTTATTAAAATATGTGTTAAACGAATTGTTAAGTGTTCATTAATTATAATGGATCACTATAATAAGTGAAGGAACAGGTATCGTTAGTTAAGAATTGTCGCATGGCAATTGTCATTTGTAATATAATTATATTGTTTAAATTGTCTTCCATGATTATTTAGACCTTCGAAGGTACTCTGTTATAAAATACGGGAACTAGGTTAGTATTAGGACCCTTAATTATTAAACAAATGAATAGAGGTGTTGCTATTAGATCATCATTTATTATTATTATTATTATTATAATGATTAATTAATATCAATAAGCATAATTATCCTTTGTCATAAACATTTTTAATACACTAACAGAATAAATGAATTAATTAAATAACTCTTGCTTTACTAAACCATCTCATGAAAATTTAAAAGAATTAATTGATCATTTAATAAAACTAAGGAAGATAAGATAAGGTTCATTGTATTAATATACTTAAATTACTTCCATGTAAGATAGAAGGTTCAAATTTGGGTGAAACGGTGAGTGGATGGGTAATTAACCCACCATCTCGTAAAGACCCCATTTTGAACATATCAAGAAACTCATAATGAATATGCAGTCAACTCACTTAATTGAATTTAATTGACCTTAATTCTATTGAACTGCTCGAGAAGAACAAAGATTTAAAATTTATATTTTATTCCTATTCATTTGAATACAGGATTGGAATTAATGTTTTTGGGGATTCGAGGGATTAGATGGAGGGCAGTGGAGTTATAAGTCGGAAGGCTAATGAAGGTGGAAATTAATGGTATATAGGCAAGTTTTTGGAGAATTGAGAGGGGGTTGGTTCTTTTGGGAGTGAGCAGGGAGGAGAACGGGTATTTGGAAGTGAAGCCGAGGAAGGGGATAACTGAAGGATTGGAGGAGGGGGTTAAATCCAAGGAGGATGTGGAAAACTCAAGAGGAAATACTGCATTGTTAAACAATAGGGAAGTTTCTATTGGTATTATCGGCTGTGGGATCGGGGGCTAGGAAACCCGTTGGTTTCCTAGGGCTAGCATGATAAGAGCTGGGCGGCAGGGTGGTTCATCTGTTTGTTTACTAAGGCTTGGTCTAAAGGAGCTACGGGATCTACATGGGAAATCTACAACCTACACCGGTCCAAGTATTCTACTGGTATTTTAGGAAAATTATTTATATTCCAATATATTGAATATTATGCAGGAATTTGCAATTATGTGTATGTTGTTAATAACTATATGTATCTGCATTGAATGTTAACTAAAATACCTAGAATAGAAAAAATTTGAATTTATTTTAATAAAATAAATTCATATTACTTTTCTACTATAAATTTTCTAATCACTAAAATTATGCATAAAATTAGCATAATGAAACAATTAGAAAAATTGTGCTAAACATAATGATACTTATTTATTATTGAAATAATTATGAAGAAAAACAACTCTGTAGGAGTTGGGTACAAAACTTATTTCAAATTTAGAACTTTCATGCCCTTCCGGAAAGAGGGGCACTGCAAAACATCTACATTTCTTCCTGAATGTATAAAGAGTAAAAGATTATAGCCCAACCTCCATTTCAGGAATGTAAACATATTACTAAAACAAAATGAAAGTATTACTCGTATACGTATGGTTTTTTTTTTAATTCGACGAATTTTGTTGGGCAATGTAATAACATACCTCGCCATAAAATATCACATCTCTATCTCTTTAGGTACCTATTGGAGGACTTTGAAGGTTAACTCGGATAACTTATTCCTTCTTCCATTCCTCCCATGCATACAAAACAAAAAATCGATTTGTTAGCTTAACAACATTCATACTTCCTTACTTTTATGTTGAGCCCTTATAGGCCCAAGTGTTGTAACTTCAGCTCTGATACCACTTGTAACGTACCTCATACTCACTTTAATAATATTTGGGAAGTGGGGTGTAAAATTGTTTCCTTCATACTTGTGCAACAATAGTTAGGTTAGTCTCAACATTGAACATACATGTTATTTGTATAAAACCAGCTTAAGCAAGTCTCATCAGATAATGATGAGTTACCTAGATACTTTTATTCTTTACTCTAATTACAACATAACTCATGTCATAAGACCTCTAGTTTTGTCCAACCCAACTACAAGAGTTAATGCATCAATCAAATTCACCAAGAGAATGATATACAAAGATAAATTACTTTGTATGTCAATAGGAACATCTTCATAGTTACATTGATCACATAAAGAATTAGCATGGGTTCCTTAATATTCGTTAAACCTCAAAACAACTCCTACATTCTTTGTGCCTAATCCATCTAATCATGGGAATACATAACACCATCAAAATATCTTCGACCACTAATCTTCTAATTTCACCATATACCATTTCATAATTCGACAAAGTATATGCAACTTTCAAAGTACTTTTGACCCTTAAGGTATTAAACCTATACATAACCCCTATGTTTAAAATACAATGATGCATAATACCCACACAATCATTATGCTAATTACATATATATAAGTACATATCTTCTATAAGACATAACACACCTATCTTTATACAATCATCATAAGTCAAATATAAATGATGCCATACATTATTGGTTACAATCAACATATCTGAATTTCTACACATGGAATTGAATCAATCAGACATTCATGATGAATATCCATCGATATTCACAACTTGACATCATCAACTTGAATGTACATATTTCATAAGTAAAACACTCTCATTATGATTATGCAAGACTCATAACCCATTTGAAAATACAAAAGCTCCCTTTGATACACATTACTATAATAACGATCAATATAACATGTGCACATGTAAATGAAACCAAATAACAAGATCACCAAGATGAATATATGTTCATTCATTAACTTTTCATCTTCTAAATAATATAACAATACAAAAAAACTTATCTTAGACTTATGTGACTGAAGGCTTGACTGCAACTTTCCACCCAACCTATTGGCTCTATGTACTGTGTATATTACTTCCACCGAGAGGCCGCCCCGTAGCTGGAAATGAATCCACTAGGGTAAAGGTTTACATTCTCAAGGAAAAATTCATGAGACTTAAGTTTAAAATTTCTTCCCTGCATTAACTTATTGTTTAGGTTGCTCAATGGCATGAGGGTTTAAACCACTCCTCCATCACTTACACCCAATAAGTATATTTAAGAGTTTAGTCTAAGGGTCACATCCATTATTATTTCCTTATTATGTTCTCACTACTTTTTAGTAAGATCCAACATCCTTGTAATATATACGATAACGCTTTTAGCCAACATTCAACACTCAGTTCTTTACATATTTATCTATGTTTTTAACCAGAGATCAACTCAAATATCTAAGTATAAATAACAACGCTTTTAGCCAGCGATCAATACTTGGTATATATATATATATATATTTAACAACGTTTTAGCTAGATATTAGCTCAGGGTTGTATATATCTATTTAAGAATGTTTTTCTTTAACCAGTGATCATCTCGGATCTATAATCTATACATCAATGTTTATAGCAGAGATCTAGCTCAGATCTGATAACATATATACAACAATGTTTTTAGCAGATATCTAGCTCGGATCTGATAACATATATAACAACGTTTTTAGCAGAGATTGGGCTTAGATCGAAGAATATATAAATCAACGTTTATAGTAGAGATCTAGCTCAAATCTGATAACATATATAACAACGTTTATAGTAGAGATCTAGATCAGATCTGATAGCATATATAACAACGTTTTTAGCAGATATCTAGCTCAGATCTAATAACATATATAACAACGTTTTTAGCAGAGATCAGGCTCAGATCGAATAATATATAAATCAACATTTATAGTAGAGATCTAGCTCAGATCTCATAACATATATAACAACGTTTTTAGTAGAGATCAGGCTCAGATCGAATAATATATAAATCAACGTTTATAGCAGAGATCTAGCTCAGATTGGATAACATATATAACAACGTTTTTAGCAGATATCAGGCTCAAATCGAATAGTATATACATCAGCGTTTATAGCAAAGATCTATCTCAAATCTGATAACATATATAACAACGTTTTTAGGAGAGTCCGATAGCATCGATCAAATGCACAAATGACTCATTCATCTATAGAGTAAGTAAACACAACATTCAAAATAGAATATGACTACCAAATTTTGATAGCATCTATCAACGCAATAATGACTCTGTCATCTACAGTATAAGGAAAAGCATCATTCAAAATAGAAAATTCCTAGCAGAGATATGAACTAGCCAAGGCACAGAAGATAATTTACCTAAATTGCAGAGATATGAAGTAGTTAAGGAAGAGATTACTTGTTTCGATATGCATAGATCAATCTCAGATCTCAATCGCAGAGATAAATGCTTAGCATAGAGCTTACTTGCTCTTATCGTAGGGTTTGTCTCTTACCACAGAGCTTCCTCTCCACAAAGTTTCAATGCTCCACCTCCCCGAGATTCCCCATTCGTAGAGATAAGCCCTGATGTCACTCGATCTCTGTCTACTCCTGTAGACTCCTCCATTGGCCCTGAACCCTATGCCCTCTTGTGATCTCAAATAAATACCCCAAAAAAATGCTTTGGGGATTCCGTGCTAGGGAGGACTTCCACTTGGAGCTCCAACCAACTCGACAAGTGGTAGCTTAGTAGACTCGGACTTCCCCTTAAGGAGACAAACTCTCCCAGATCTCTCTTCGATATCCTCCACTCCAATGACAAAACTCTTTGTTTGTGCTAGAAATTGTCCCTAGACTACAAAGGGAACAAGCTAGTACAATCTCAAAAATAATTCAAAGAAAACAGAATTTGTTTTTGTATTTTTGGTTTGAAGGTTTCATTCACAAGAAGGTAATTCATTCATCAAACTAATGCAGGTACTAAATCATGAAATAGCATCAAAGAACTGAGATATAAATGTATAAAAAATAAACATAAACCACAAACATTCATAAACAAAGTACTGGTTTTGTCCACAACATATGAGAATTCACATGAATAAAACTTTAATCAAGAAATTAAATCATAGGCTGAGTAGTCAAACTGGACATAAAAAAAATCAATAGATAGGATAAAGTGGCTTATATTTGTATATAAATCAGTATCAGTCTTCAAAAAACTTACATGAGAGTCATATGTATCAGTTTGATATAAAAATGCCCTTAGCTCTATAGCCCTTCTTGAAACAAAAATCGAACCCCACTAAACAAAACTTTTCTCCTTTTATCATTTACAAAATAGGGCAGTTTCATAACTGTCTTTAGGTCTAGTCTCGAGACAGTTACATTAAGTAGTTATATGCTAACTTCGAATCTTTAAAAACAACATACTATTAACCACTATATACATTATAACAAAATGAAATACTTGAACAGTTGTACATTAGGTGGTGCTCATAACTACTTGTTTTCCTCTACTAGCATGGTTATCCCCTCCAATGCATGGGACTTCTTCTTATCTCGAGCTTGATCTGTCTCCAAACTTTTAACTCTGCTTGATAATACTTTATTTTGCTTGGTTAGGTCTTCAACTTGATTTTCTACTTCAATCTTTCTTCTCAGAGCTTCTTTTGCTACTGTTATCAATTCTTAGTAATGCGCATTGAGGTCTTCCAGGTCATCCCTTAATTGTTTATTTGTAGTTACAAGTCTGTCATTGGATTCACTTAGGAACTGAATTTGTGACTTATGTTGTTGCACAGCTTTCCTGAGATTTTCTACTTTAGAATCCATATGCACCTCTTCAGGCAACGTCGAATCCATGTCTGATAACCAAGGAATATCCATTTTCTTAAAGATTAAATCTTCTTCTTGTCTTTTCTTCACTGCTACTTCTGCAAATGTGACTCCTTAAGTCATACCTTGTTCCATAATGGTGTTAGTTTTTCAAAATTTTCAATCTGATCTAAGATCTTAACTGAGAGAATAACATGTACAACATATCTACAACATATCAATCATGGACACAATAATGCAAGCACACAAGAGACACAGAGTTTCATCGGGGAAAACCAAGAAGGTGAAAAACCCTGCAACTTCCTCAGAGATAGAAAGAGCAATGATACAACCAAAGTACAAGAGATAGTCTTCTCCTAGAAGTTGATCCTCCTCCTCACATGTGAGCCACTTTTCGAGTGATGGAAGAGTAAGTAAATGAGACGATCAAATAGAGATCTCCCAATCTCTATTTATACTTGTCCTGTCCTGCCCAATAAACCAGTGGGGCCGACTTGTCTAACTTAGCCTAATAACCCATGGTTACATTAATCCGGGCCGACCTCACACATGGTAGTCTAATAAACCATTTACCCACATGACTCATACAGGGCTGACCCCATCAAGGTGGTCTAATAACCCATCAAGTATAAGTTACGACACTTACAATATAAATGACGACACTTCCGTATAGAGCAATAATAACATCTCTATAGGAATACAAACACTTTCATATAGAGGAATAATAACATCTCTATAGGAATACAATATACATGGGTAAAATACATTCCGAATTTACATATACATCAACACTCCCTCTTACCTAGGAAGGTATTTCTCGACACAGATCTGCTAGCACAAGTCTTCTTCTCTGGATCATCATCAGCAAATCATCGTCCTTGAATCATCGACATTGTCACTGCTACTGCTATCTCGATCAATTTCGATCTACTCATCATAGGAAGTTATACAGAGCCAATACGTTTTCATACTAGATGTAGGCCCACCACCTGCAGGTCTTCCTCATCACTGGCCATACTGTGGAATTCTCGGGACTTATTGCGTGCGTCACAAAACCTCACAAGAGAATCCCAGGCTGTTATAGGCACACAGCTCCGACCTATAGGATCTCTCAGGGACAGATTACATGTGACCCCACCACAAAACCTCGCAAGAGCATCCCAATCTGTTACGGGAACACAACTCCAACCTATAGGATCTCCCAGGGCGCTATTATATGTGGTCATGGCAAAAACTCGCAAGGGCATCCTAGATTGTTACGGGCACACAGCTCTGACCTAAAGGATCTCCCGGGGCGCTATTATATGTCCTCTCATAGCAATGCCTCGAAAGAGCATCCCAGGTTGTTACGGGCACACAGCTCTGACCTATAGGATCTCCAAGGTCAACTTACATGCTCATCTGCACAACCTATTCCAATGCCACAGAGTATCATCCTGATACTCACCATACATCATCCTGATGTACACATGATCATCCTGATCATCATCACTGCATCGTCCTGATGCATGTCATCTGGAGCAACATCCTGAAGCTCATCATCTATGATCATCCTGATCATACAATGCATCCACCTGATGCATACCAAGTATCTACCTGATACATATCATCATACATGATCCACCTGATCATACAATGTATCCACCTGATACATACACATATACATGATCCACCTGATCATACAATGTATCCACCTGATATATATATCAACATACATGATTTACCTGATCATACAATGTATCCACCTTATACATATATAGATACATGGTCCAAGCATCCAACATGATGCATATACATTTACATGATCCAACTGATCATAACAAGCATCCAACATGATGCATATACATATACATGATTCAACTGATCATAACAAGCATCCAACATGATGCATATACATATACATGATCCAACTGATCATAACAAGCATCCAACATGATGCATATACAAAGCAGTAACTGGAGCATCATCTTGATGATCATCATCCAAGCCTTACATCCACAGTCATGGGAAGGATCCTCCTCTCACCATGCTTGGAATAACTTCCAGCAAATTTGTCCATCACTTCTTCCTCAAAGTGTCGTCAATCTGAAGAACACCAAGCCTCTCTCTAAAGTACTCAAACTTCACTCTGGCTAGTGGTTCCATCAACACATCTGCAACCTGCTCATACGTTGCAACATACAGGAGCTTCACTGCTCTTCTCTGCACCATATCCCTTATATAGTGATATTTGATCTCAATGTGTTTCGACCTTTCATGGAACACCGGGTTCTCAGACAGCTTCACACAACTCTGGTTGTCACAAAAGATACCAGTAGCCTCCAGTGGGAGATCAAATAACTCGGACAGTAGCTTCCGGAGCCATACTGCCTCACAACTAACCAAACAAGCTGCAACATACTCTGCTTCGGCTGTACTCAGTGCTACACAGGACTACTTCTTGCTAAACCAAGAGATCACACTTGATCCCATACTGAAGCAACACCCAGATGTGCTCTTCCTATCTGCAGCACTGCCTACCCAATCTGAATCAACATAACCCTACAGGTTAAACTTTTGATTTGCATCATACTTGAGCCCATAGTCAATTGTACCCTTCAGGTACCTCAGAATATGCTTTACAGGAACCACGTGAACACCTCTGGGATCCGTCAGGAACTGGGTCAATGTGTTCACCGCAAAGCAAATATCTGGTCTCGTATTCGTCAGTTACATCAAGGACCCAATCATCTGACGATGCATCATGACATCAACCGGATCAGATGAAGCATCACACAGAAGCTTTAGGTTCGATGCCATAGGTGTGGCCATGGCCTTGCATTCCATCATCCCGAACCTCTTCAAGATCTCTACTGCATACTTCCCTTGTCCAAGGAAGATTCCATCTGCACTCTGCCACACCTCCATGCCTAGAAAGTAGTGCATCATACCCAAGTCCTTCATGTTGAACTCGGTAGCAAGCTTCCTCTTGGTATCGGAAATCAATCCATCCTCTCCTAATACAAATAGGTCATCCACATACAAGAGTAGTATCACAGGATTGCCTTCCTCAACCTTGTAGTAAAGGTTGGAATCTTCTTTACTCTTAGTAAATCCCAAACTAGATAGAAAGCCATCTATCCTGCCATACCAGGTCCTAGGTGCCTATTTCAAACCATATAGGGCTTTCTTCAGTTTGCACGCATGTGACTCTCGGTCATGTGTCTCAACATCATTGCAGCCAGAGCAAGTACTGATCTGATGGAAGTGTACCTGGCTATAGGTGTATAAGTCTCTTCATACTCAATCCCTCTTTCTGGGAGAAGCCATCAGCCACAAACCTCACTTTGTATTTCTCCATGCTACCATATGCAGCATGCTTGATCTTATAGATCCATTTGGAAGTCACAATAGACTTCCCTTCAGGTCTTGGGACTGCATCCCAAATATCATTCTTCATGATCGACTGGTACTCCTCGATCATGGCATTCTTCCCGAATCCTGAGAACTTCAATATATTCAATATCTTCAATAGATAACTTTGTTGCTGAAACAAATGTTGTAGTCCTTCTTTTGTAGGTGCTCGTATACGATCTTTCCTACAAAACAAGTTAAATTGCATGATTAGAAACTTCTCATAGTTTTCAGAACAAATTTTTACACATAAAGAAATATGTCATATAGTCATGCAATTATTTTAGCTAATGCTTCAATACAACATTTATCCATATCACATAACTTTCTAGATTCCTTCCAATCTCTACCAGAACATTGTTAAGAGTTTGCACTACTCCCAACATGTCAGCAAAGAGGTTTCATTCTAGATAAGTAGCAATGGAATGTTGTACAGTGCCATAGGCCACTTACCCATCACATGCATATTAGTAGTATATTGTTCATTAATGCAATTATTCTAATATGCATAATACACACCCTGAGTCTAGGAACATAAGCATATACATCATTGAACAATATTATTTAAACAAATATGCAAGAAATGACAATTCAAATACTTATCTTTGTTTGGTATGTAGGGTGGACTCCCTCTCAATATTTGCTTCCTTGCAGGAACTACTGGAGTGTGCTCCCTCTTGATCTTTGCTTCCTGGATTACCTGTCTTTGAACTTATATCCATCCTCGATCACTATGCATACTGACTAGTATCATCATTGTGTTATCCTCGAGATCTCATACATACATTCATTAGTATAATCTTAATACTATCAAAAACATTATGATTCTAAGTAATCTTAAACATGTATGGTCAAGATCATTTCATACACAGATAATAAACATTAGTATTCAAGGTTTTAGGGAATACTTTTTTTACTCATGCATATTCTTTATTTGACCAAAAGACTTTACTGGTTAGTCATATCATCAATCAATGTAAGAGACATAATATGCATAAACCCTTGATTACTTACATTTCTAACTTCATGAATAATCATTATCAACCATACAACAGTATAAGATCCTAACACAAGGTAGGATTCTAACTTGATATAGGAAAAACATACCTGGTTATCATATTTGCTAGTTATGTCTAGCAATGTCTTCTTGTTCTCTTCAATGACTTGTGCTAGTAACCTGCATATCTCATAGGTTAAGCATTGTAGAACCAAAGTATACATACCTCATAAGTATAGCTTCTATGTGATCCATGACAATGGATGAATCTTTGTCTTCTTGTCACCATGGCCATATGTTCTTGAACTAGAACATGATTTGTCTTTCTTGATGTACCTTTCATGTTAGCGGACAACATCAACCTCATAAAACACCAAAAAGCATTAGTACAATCATAAGTGTCAAAACCCTAATCAATGAATATCTGCATTCATAATTTTACTAAGGTGATACGATAAGTCTAAAGTTAATCAAGATTGTACTAACCTTAATGAAGACAAACATACCATAAACTTAATCATGAACAAATCTTGAAACATACCTCGATAAGTCATACCTGTCGAGATTGCTTGTAATCTTCTTATGTGAGGTCTTAGCCTCATCTCCCTCTGAAACAGGAACTTCTTCACTTATGCAGGTGATCAAACCATTCTCTTCTAGGATTAACCCAATCCACTTGATTTGCAGAAACTGGATCTGGAGCTGGATTAGGATTTGTCAGAGAAACCCTAAAAATTCAATCTTTGAATTTCAAACTTCTGAAAGGATAGAAAGATGCGCCTTGATGAGCTGATCAAGCTGGTATACTCAGAATTTGAAAACTGCAAATTTTCACCCCTCAAAATTGCCTTTGAAACTTCCGGATCTTCTGGATAGGATCCTGAACTAGGGTTTGATAAAGCCCACCCTTCTTCCCAACCAAAAGGTTCAATCCAAAGCTCTAAACTTTGATTTTTCTGAGGAGCTTCCATCCATGGTCACAAACTTCAGAAATTCCAACTTTTGCAGAAGCCCTAATTTTCCACCTTTCCGATCAAAATCCTGAACTAGGGTTTGATCAAGCCCGACCTTCTGCCCAACCAACAAATTCGATCTTCGTCTATAAATTTTGATTTTGATGAGGAACATTCAGCCGTGGTCTCCAATACAAAAAATTCCAACATTGTCTGAAACCCTAAATTCCCGGAGCCATGAATGAAGGTGCTCAAAATCCAATTCTGTTTTGATAGAAATATGCACCTGATTGTTTCTGGTGTAACTCTGAAATTCCAGATCTACAGGGACTGAAAATGTTTCATGTGGTAGCCTGACTTGTTATCTTTCCAACCCCACAGATCTTTACTCAAATGGATTCTCTGAGAGAGAGTTATGCCAAGTGTCGCAACGTGACCTGTTTATGGGATAAAGCAAGAGAGTGCACTTGTACGGAGTGCCACGTGTCACGGTTTCACTTTCGGCCTCTGAACCTTCGTCCTATGAAAGTAAATTCCGTGCCCTACCTATCACTTTTTACGAAATTTCATTTGGATCTTCCTAGCCCAAGTTGTAACATTTTTTCCTAGGCCACCTCTTAATGACTGAGATCTGAAAGAGGTAGAAACCCTAGATTGTACAGATCATAAAACTGAAAGTACAACGAATTAGAAGTTGTGCTTTGGACACAAGGTACATTGGGATCTTATCTTCGACTTGTAAAAGTTTCAGATCCTAAAACTTCTCCAAAATGGATTTATAGCGAAATTTTTACGATGACTGGTTTTTTCTATATCAAGCCCTAGCTTCACAAGTGCAACAAGTGTCATAAATGCCATACCATACCTTCTTTCAGGATAGCTCTGATACCATGTTATTTTTTCAGAATTTTCAATCTAATCTAAGATCTTAACTGAGAGAATAACATGTACAGCATATCTACAGCATATCAATCATGGACACAATAATGTAAGCACACAAGAGACATAGAGTTTCACCGGGGAAAACCAAGAAGGTGAAAAACCCCGCAACTTCCTTAGAGATAGAAAGAGCAATGATACAACCAAAGTACAAGAGATAGTCTTCTCCTAGCAGCTGATCCTCCTCCTCACATGTGCGCCACTTTCCAAGTGATGGAAGAGTGAGTAAATGAGATGATCAAATAGAGATCTCCCGATCTCTATTTATACTTGTCCTGTCCTGCCCAATAAACCAGTGGGGCCGACTTGTCTAACTTAGCCTAATAAACCATGGTTACATTAATCCGGGATAACCCCACACATGGTGGTCTAATAACCCATTTACCCACATGACTCATACAGGGCTGACCCCATCAAGGTGGTCTAATAACCCATCAAGTATAAGTTATGACACTTACAATATAAATGACAACACTTCCGTATAGAGGAATAATAGCATCTCTATAGGAATACAATATAAATGGGTAAAATACATTCCAAAGTTACATATACATTAACAAATGGGATCAGTTTCCTCTTTTGAAACTTCATGGCCTTCTTGAACTAGTTCTAGTGACATTGGATGATCTTCTTGAATGCCCATCTGATCTTGCTGAGCTATAAATTCCTCTTTTCTTTTATTATCCTCATCACTTGAAGAATCTTGGATAACAGTAATCTTCTCTTTTCCTAGATTAGGGTTCAATATTCTTCTCATGTTCAGTCTCAGTTTATTTGCAGCTCTTGTTTTAGGCCTCCAATTTGGTCTTTCCAATTGCATGAGAAACTTTACATCTGCTTTAAAAGCTAGAGCTTGCAAAACCTTATCCTTTGTAATAGCTGCATGAGATATTATAGTTAAGTTCTCCTTTGCAGGTATAGCACTCTGCTTCTATTCTATTGAACTCACATCTTCTCCGGGATTAGAACCTGCTGTCTTTTCCATTTCCTCATCTTTCATGTTCTCTTGTTCATTTTCCAATGCCTTTTCATGTTCTTCATTACCAGAGTTTCTGGATTCTAGATGTGAACTAGAGTTTTGAGGGCTATCTTGTGTTAAGTCTTCAGGAACATCTTTTTTGAACTTCTTGATAAAACCATATTGTTTATTAGGCACACTCTTCTTTACACGCTCATCCTACGCGATGGTAAACCCTGACCAGAATAAGAAATGGTCCCATTTTCTGCTTTCCTTTTGTAATACTGTTAAAACGATCAACTACAAACCATGATGGAACAAAGACTATTGTGTATGATCAGCATGCCCCTTAATTCTATTCAACATTTTCTAGATGCTTTTAAGTAAGAAGAATTTCAAACTCATCCTTGATTGATGGTTCAGATGCAGCAGAAACCTAACATGATACTTAAACACCGACGCGAACCTACCATCACATGTGATATAGCTCTGTACAATCCCAAATGCTTCTCTCCATTCTAGATTAAACTTGGTTAGTTGAACCCCTTTGCTCCAATCTAGGGTTTCATTTCCTGGTAACAAGAAGTCATTAGGATCAAAATTGAACGGGGTCTTTTTGAACCAGGATTCTCCATCTATGGAGGTGCCGGTGGCTTCAGCAATCAGACTCTCCGTGAGTTCAAATTGAAGAGTATTGAACTCAACAACATTATTACTAAGGTTCTAAGCAAAGGAATGAGACACTTTGATATCAAAACCTGTGATTTTTTCAATGAAAATGAACCAACCGGCTACCCTAAACAACTCTGCACACTCTGGAACTTCCACGGCCCAGTCCGTATCCATGGGTTCAAACCGACTAATTTTTTCACTCTTACCCATATTTCGGTATAATTTCACCAATTTACATCTTTGGAACTGATCTAAAGGTGAAAAACTTCAAGAAACCTTAAAAATTACGAGTCTGCAGCTGTGAAATTTGTAACCCCAAACTTGAAATCATGGCAGTTCAAATCCCCAATTTCCTCAACGATACTCACAACAGGTTCGTACATGTGTCATGATACGCTGAATAGGTGACTAGAAATCTCCTAGCATCATCGAATGTACCGGGCCATGTTCTGTCATCAACCAACCAAGCTCTTTTATGATTTCGGATTCTTGCAGTGCTCTAGTGCATGTGGTTTGAATTGTGTGCTGCGGGAATACCTCAACATGAAAAACTTGGCAAACAAGCTCAAAATGAAAATTAGACTTTGGATATAAGCATTGGAGTAACTTAAATAAGTATTTGAAGACTTTAAAAAGAAATAGAATACTTAATAAGCCACTTAGGATAAAATAAATTAAAACAAAAAACTATAACATATAAAATAAAAAAGCATTCAAGATCATTAAAATTTAAGATAAAATCAAATGAAAAGTAAATAAGGAACAAACAATTTAAAAGAAACACATAGAAATTGAGAACAATTTCAGTACTAACATCTAGCTCCTGCTGAGGGATGAAATCCTCCTTGTGAGGTTTCAAGAACCTGTAGACCAGTGCCTTCTGCAGTCTAAACTGAAACTTCCCCTTTTATTCTGCAAACTTCCATTAGGTAATTTGAGTCTTATTCCTCACCGGTATGTACAATGATTGTAATTTCTTTCCCTTTCAATAACTGTAAAAATGTTTGAGGAATCGTCCATTGACTGGATTGGACAATTCTTCACCTTCCATAGGCTGCAGTATGAAAGTATTATTTTCCAAAATCTTTGAAATTATGAAGGGACCTAGCCACAAATTATAAAACTTACCATGTTGACCCCTCTGGTCTCTCCTAGCATCCCATCATGTCACTAGGGGAGAAAGTATCTTCTTTTACTTTCTTATCAAATCTTCCTTTGATTTTATTTCTGTACATTTGAACCTTTTCTGCTAGAGCTTCTCGTTCTTGCTGCAATTCAACCAATGAGAAAATTATTCTTTGAAGATCATTAGGTTCTTCCTGACTATATTGGAAAATTTTCATTACTGGAATACCTAATTGAATGGGAAAAACTGCATTAGTACCATACACCAACTGAAATGGATACAAGCCTATTGCTTTCTTGGTGGTTATCCTATCTTCCCAAAGAGCATACTTTAGAATTGAATCCCAAGATCTCTTGTTTTAGTTGAACAACTTTTTGATACTATGGATTATGTTTTTGTTTGATGACTCTTCTAATCCATTACCCTGGGGGTAATAGGGTGTAGAATGTCTCAAGTTAATTCCATTCTGTTCACAAAAACTAACCATGGCCTTTGACTTAAAAGCTGGAGCATTATCAGTCAACAACTTCTGAGGACAGCCAAATCTACTCAAAATGTTTTATTGTATAAAATTCATGATGACCTTATCAGTTGCATTACATGTTGGAATTGCCTCCACCCATTTAGTAAATAAATCTATAGCTGTTAGTATCCATCTGTGTTGACCACTAGAGGCAGGATTGATTTCACCTATGAAGTCTAATCCCCATTGTTGAAATGGAGCATTTACTGCAATAGGATTTAATGGTAGGGATATAAGTTTATGCTTACCAGCAAATTTTTGACATTGAACACAAGCTCTGACCTGCTGATACACATCTGAAAACAAAGAAGGCCAGTAATAACCCGATCTGAAAATCTTATAGGCTGTAGATTTCCAATACTTGTGACCCCCACAACACCTTCATGCAATTCGGAAATGACCTCTTTTGCTTGTGACTTTTCCAAACACCTGAGTAACACTCCACCTGGATCTTTCCAATATAAATGTTGATTTAACAAACAATATTTAGTGGCCTTTAATTTCAATGATATGGATGCCTTCTTATCAAAATGAGCAGGACATTGCAAATGCAATAAAAAATGAACTATATCAGCATACCACTCTAATTCTGCATATTTATCTATGATCTGTTCTTCAATTTGTTTCATTTGCAATTCCTCCTATGTTGGCTGACTAGCCACCAAATGAAGACCAAGAGCTTCACAATTTGAATCATCCAATAATTTATCCAAACCCTGTCCTTTGACTAGCTTAGTAGGTTTTATCTCCACATCATACTCCATAATCTTCGCAATCCATCTCTCCCTCTTACCTTCACTGTCTGGTTGTGTCAAAATTTCTTTGATAGAAGCATTAGATACATAAGCAATAATCTTTGAATGCAAAATGTAAATTCTGAAAAACTTCAAGGCTTTAACCAATGCATATGCTTGTTTTTCTAATGTACTATATTTCAATTCTGAATCTCTAAGAGTTTTAGTAAAGAAAGCAATGGGCTGCTCCAATCCATCAGCATTTTTTTGTAGTAAAACTGTTGCTATAGTATCTTGAGATGCAAAGGAAAAAGTAAAGAATTCTTTCGAAAAATTAGGACTTATCAGCACTGGGGTCTGTCAAAGCTTTTTTTATCTTCTCAAATGAAGCTCTGGCTTCTGTTGTCCATTTCACATCCTGATCCTTTCTCAACATAGATGTTATCTGTTTGATTGTTTCAGCAAAATTTGGATTGAACCACCTCAAGAAATTGATTTTTCCAATAAAATATTGGACATCTTTCTTACTTCTAGGAATACTGATCTTCAGAATAGCCTTAATTCTTTCAGGATCTATTCTAATCCCGTCTGCTGAAACTAAATGTCCCAAAAGCTTACCTTCCTGAACAACAAAATGTGATTTCTTCGGATTTAAAGACAATCCAAATTTTCTACACTTCACAAAAGTTTGTCTGAGATGTTTCAAATGCTCTTCATCAAATTTGGAAAACACGGTGATATCATCAAGATAAATTACAACAAATTTTTCATTTTATCCAACAAAGGCTATATCCATAGCTCTTTGAAAATTTGCACCAACATTCATCAAACCAAATGGCATCTTGTCATACATGAATGTACCCCAAGGGGTAGTGAAGGATTTTTTCTCCCTATCATCTGGATTCACAGCAATTTGATTGTAGCCCGAGAATCCATCAACCATTGAAATCCTCTGAGCACCCACCACTTTTTGCAAAATTTGTTAAATCTTGGGCAATGGATAGTTATCCTTCAGTGAAGCTCTATTCAAGTTACGAAAGTCCACACATAATGTAATCTCTTCATTATTTTTACACACTGGAACTAGATTTGCCACCCATGATGAATATCTAAGTGGAACTATTATTTTTGCATCCAATAGCTTTTTAACTTATTTCTCTATGACTGGAAGCAAAGCAGGGTTAATTCTTCTCAGTTTTTTGTCTAAAAGGTTTTACATTAGGTTTTAAAGGAACCTTATGCTGAATTATGTTGGTGTCATAAATTTTTAAATCTTCATATGACCAGGAAAAAATGTCAATAAACTCCTTCAACAGCTTTACATATATGTTCCTTTCTTCAACAGGCAGAGACTTGGAAACCTTTACCATCATGGGTTGATCTTCTGTACCAATGTTACAGCTTATAATGTTCTCTTCCGAAGATTGCATAGTAGGATTTTGTAAAGTGTCATGTTTAATAAAGATCCTCTCAAGGGGAACCAAACCTTTAGGAATGAAGTTTCCCTTCAATTCAATAATCTTTTGTTCAACTATTGTATTTTATGTGTATGCAATAGTATCATCTACTTCAACGTCATGTTCTTGGTCAATCAACAAATTAGAAAATTCTCCAATCAATTCTAAGAATCTTTTAATTTCCAAATCATCTTCAAAAACTCTCCATTGTTTAATATTGTCTGGTACTGCAGGCCTGTACTTAACTTCAATTGGATACTTCAACTGTGTTTGTTTTGGAATTTTGAAATGTGTGGCTGCCAAAGCCAATGAATCTGCAGTTTGATTCGGATCCCTGCGAATAAAGGAAATATTGAATGCTATGAAGAAATTATCAATCATATCCCATGCTTCATTTCTACATACCTTCAACAGATCTTGTTTTACTTGATATTTTTCCTTTACCTATTGGACAATTAGTTCGGAGTCACCATAAACAGAAAGTTTTTGAATTCCCAGGTCCTTTGCAGCCCTTAAACCAAGTATTAATGCCTCGTATTCTGTTGTGTTATTAGTAGTCACAAATTCCAACTTATACATCATACATATCACCTCTCCACCAGGAGAAATCAAAACAATGCCTGCTCCTGCTCCTTCCTTGGATGAAGAGCCATCAAAATACATCTGCCATAACTCATCTTTCTATTCAATACTAGGTTTGACTGGTGCTTCTTTTTCTACTTGCAATATGCCATTGATATTTTCATTTCTGAAATGTAACATGCAAGATCCCAAATCTTCATCTACAGCATAAATGGGTTGATTAGTTGTGTTTTTATCATCACTTACTATAAAATCCATCTGCACTTCTCTATACAATATCCTATGTTCTCCCCCAAAAACCGGAATGGTTGCATATGCTAGATCCATCTGCAATGTACCCACTATCTTCTTTGCCCAAGACCTTGAAAGTAACATGCCAAATTTAGGTGAGATATCAGCGATGAAAACATCCATAATCACACTCTTCATATGTAGCTGAGCAAGGCTAACTACTAGATCCTTAATTACCCCAAGGCACTTCACTGCTCTAGAGTCAAATGCAAATAAATCATGGTAAGGTTTTGTAGCACTCATATCAAGGGCCTCCATGACTTCTTTAGGCATCAGGTTATGTGAGGCTCTGGAATCTAACAGGAAGTTATGAATCATTTGATCACGGACAGTCAAGGTTATATAAAAAGGTGGAGGAAAGCTAGAAGTATTCTCAGGTTTATCAGATGAGGCTGAACCAAGAATAATTGTAGGATGTTCTTCTTGTAAAATCACAGTATCTGAAGGGAAATGATTAGCTTGTGAATTCAGAATTTTAAATGTAGGATCTCTATAATAGGAAGTTTTCATCAATTCAGTTAATGGCACTGGAATCTTGACCTTACATAATTCATTTTCAAAATTAAAAGTTTGCACAACCTTGTTACTTTCTTCAATCTCTACAGCTTTGGTTTGATTACCATGATTTTGTCTTTTATCCAATGCTTGATTAGGTAAGTGTTTACCAGGAGGAATTATCTTCTTTTTAGGAATCTGAGCAATTTGTTTCGGTCCTGATCTTAAATCATAAGACTTCCTAGGCTCAGATTGAAACACACTAGCTGATATTTCAGGGCTATAATCATTTTCTTCCTGATGAATATATGAGTCAAAAAACTCAGAATTGTGATAACTATTTTCAGTTAGGAAACCCTCTAATGACAACTCTCCAAAATAATTTAAATTCTGATTTAAGTCTTCATACTGCAAATCTTCAACCTCTTCAACTTCATCTATCAAATTATTTTGGAATGGAGGAGGAACTCTTTGATCATCATTCTCCCTTCTTTCCCTCTTTATGTCACTGTTTCTTCTTTTTCTAGGGATGAATCTAGGAACAAATGGATGCTTAAATTGATTAGGATTTCTTTCTCCTTCTTGTGTCGGTTTATTTGGATTCTTATCCAATTCCAGCTTATTCACCTTTGCATTCAAGTTTCTAACCAATTTAGTCATCTCATATATTTTATTCTCTGTTGCCTTTGATGTAGAAGCTAATGGTATTATTTAACTTTTACCCTTTCGGTCATGCATCTCATAATCTTACTGATCGTTAAGCCTATTCGAAGCTAAAATATTTGATTCAGCCTCTAGGGAAGCTTCCTGCATGTTCAATAAATTCACTGACCTTCTTTCTCTTAAATTCAAGGAAAATTCATGGTCAAAGGAATTGGCATAGGTTAGTTTGGCTGAGGTTTCAAAAGGCTTAATTTCAGCTGGGATTCTTCCATACATCTTATTGAAACGTTTAGAAAAGTCTGCAACAGTCTCATCTTTTTTCCTTTTCAAAGCTGCAAACTCTGTAATGTAATAAGTGTGATCTTTAGTATCCCCCCACTATCTCATAAACATTTGTTGAAGTTCCTCAATCAAAGTTATTGAATTAGCTAGCAGTTCTCGAAACCATTTCCTTACTTCCCCATCTAAACTTTGTACAAACATTCTCATCCATACATCTTTAGCTTCAATATTTTGATTGTCTGCATAACTAAGAAATGCATTCCAATGCTCCTCAGCAGTGATTTCTCCCTAACCATTAAATCTGGGAAGGTACTTCTGATAGTCTCCTCCGGGAAGAGCATTTAGGGGTTGAGGAAGAACTAGGGGAGCATATCTGGCAGCTACCATTCAGTCCATCATGTCAAGAGGTTGTTGTCCTACCATCTTAGTACTACTTTGGTTTGATAAAGAAAGAGGTTCACTAACTGTACTCAAGCTTGACTGAAGAGAAAGCTTACAAGGATTAAACTGAAACAAGCAAATCTTACCAGGAAGCTTTGTTTTGACTTTTTGGGAAGAAAAAGGACTAGAGAAGTGTTGAAAATCAATATGGGTTGTAGGAGAAAACCAAGATAAGTCCTGCTTTCCCTCTTCTGATTTAGGTTTTGAATAAGCAAGTGAGCATATTAGTTGTGACTGATCAGGAGTTAGAAATGAAGGAGAAGATTGAGATCTTTGAATTTGTCTAGCTTCTTTCAAAATTAGTTCAGGATCCAAAACTCCTAGATGTAATGGAGAAGTAGGTTTCCTTCTTGTCCCAACTTTCCTTGAAGCCACTGTGAACCACTGTTTGGTGAAAATGTAGTCTGAAATAAAAACTTATGATCTTGTTCACCCCAAAACCAAAACAATATGGATACCCTAGGGAAAATATAACTTCACTTTCGTCCTCGACAATGGCGCCAAAGATGTTTGTGCTAGAAATTGTCCCTAGACTACAAAGGGAACAAGCTAGTACAATCTCGAAAATAATTCAAAGAAAATAGAATTTGTTTTTTGTATTTTTGGTTTGAAGGTTTCATTCACAAGAAGGTAATTCATTCATCAAACTAATGCAGGTACTAAATCATGAAATAACATCAAAGAACTGAGATATAAATGTATAAAAGATAAACATAAACCACAAACATTCATAAATAAAGTACTGGTTTTGTCCACAACATATGAGCATTCACATGAATAAAATTTTAATCAAGAAATGAAATCATAGGCTGAGTAGTCAAACTGGCCATAAACAAAATCAATAGATAGGATAAAGTGGCTTATATTTGTATATAAATCAGTCTCAGTCTTCAAAAAACTTACATGATAGTCATATATATCAGTCTAATATAAAAATACCCTTAGCTCTATAGCCCTTCTTGAAACAAAAATCGAACCTTGCTAAACTAAACTTTTCTCCTTTTATCATTTACAAAATAGGGCAGTTTCATAACTGTCTTTAGGTCTATTCTCGAGACAGTTACATTAAGTAGTTATATGCTAACTTCGAATCTTTAAAAACAACATACTATTAACCACTATATACATTATAACAAAATGAAATACTTGAACAGCTGGACATTAGGTGGCACTCATAACTTCCTGGCTGCCTCTGCTAGCATGGCTATCCCCTCTAATGCATGGGACTTCTTCTTATCTTGAACTTGATCTGTCTCCAAACTTTTAACTTTGCTTGATAATACTTTATCTTGCTTGGTTAGGTCTTCAACTTGATTTTCTACTTCCATCTTTCTTCTCGGAGCTTCTTTTGCTACTGCTATCAATTCTTGGTAATCCACATTGATGTCTTCCAGGTCCTCCCTTAATTTTTTATTTGTAGTTACAAATTTGTCATTGGATTCACTTAGGAACTAAATTTGTGACTTATTTTTTTGCACAGTTTTCCTGAGATTTTCTACTTCAGAATCCATATGCACCACTTCAGACAACGTCGAATCCATGTCTGATAACCAAGGAATATCCATTTTCTTAAAGATTAAATCTTCTTCCTGTCTTTTCTTCACTGCTACTTCTGCAAATGTGACTCCTGAAGTCATACCTTGTTCCATAATGGGATCAGTTTCCTCTTCTAAAACTTCATGGCCTTCTTGAACTGGTTATGGTGACATTGGATGATCTTCTTGAATGCCCATCTGATCTTGCTGAGATATAAATTCCTCTTTGCTTTTCTTATCCTCATTACTTGAAGAATCTTGGATAATAGTAATCTTCTCTTTTACTATCTTAGGGTTCAATACTCTTCTCATGTTCAATCTCAGTTTATTTGCAGCTCTTGTTTTAGGCCTCCATTTTGGTCTTTCCAACTACATGAGAGACTTTACATCTGCTTTAAAATCTGGAGCTTGCAAAACCTTATCCTCTGTAATAGCTGCACGAGATATTATAGTTAAGTTCTCCTTTGCAGGTATAGCACTCTGCTTCTATTCTATTGAACTCACATCTTCTCCAGGATTAGAACCTGTTGCCTTTTCCATTTCCTCATCTTTCATGTTCTCTTGTTCATTTTCCAACGCCTTTTCCTGTTCTTCATTACCAGAGTTTCTAGATTCTAGATGTGAACTAGCTTTCTGAGGGTTGTCTTGTGTTAAGTCTTCAAGCACATCGTTTTTGAACTTCTTGATAAAACAAGCTTGTTTACTAGGCACACTCTTCTTTACACGCTCATCCTGCTTGATGGTAAACCCTGACCAAAATAAGAAATGGTCCCATTTTCTGCTTTCCTTTTGTAATACTGTTAAAACGATCAACTTTATCAAACCGTGATGGAACAAAGACTGTTGTGTATGATCAGCATGCCCCTTAATTCTATTCGACATTTTTTGGATGCTTTTAAGTAAGAAGAATGTCAAACTCATCCTTGATTGTTGGTTCAGATGCAGCAGAAACCTAACATGATATTTAAACACCAACGCAAACCTACCATCACATGTGATATAGCTCTGTACAATCCCAATTGCTTCTCTCCATTTTGGCTTAAACTTGGTTAGTTGAACCCCTTTGCTCCATCTAGGGTTTCGTTTCCTGGTAACAAGATGTCATTAGGATCAAAATTGAACGGGGTCTTTTTGAACCAGGATTCTCCATCTATGGAGGTGCCGGTGGCTTCAGCAATCAAACTCTCTGTGAGTTCAAATTGAAGAGTATTGAACTCAACAACATTATTACTAAGGTTCTGAGCGAAGGAATGAGACACTTTGATATCAAAACCTGTGATTTTTTCAATGAAAATGAACCAACCGGTTGCCCTAAACAACTCTGCACACTCTGGAAATTTCACGGCCCAGCTCGTATCCGTGGGTTCAAACCGACTAATTTTGCCACTCTTACCCATATTTCGGTATAATTTCACCAATTTACTTCTTTGGAACTGAATTAAAGGTGAAAAAATTCAAGAAACCTTAAAAATTAGGAGTCTGTAGCTGTGAAATTCGTAACCCCAAACTTGAAATCGTGGCAGTTCAAATTCCCAATTTCTTCAATGATACTCACAACAGGTTCGTATATGTGTCATGATACGCTAAATAGGTTACTAAAAATCTCCTAGCATCATCGAATATAGCGGGCCATGTTCTGTCATCGACCAACCACGCTCTTTTTTTATTTCAGATTCTTGCAACACTCAACATCAAAGACTTTGCAAACAAGCTCAAAATGAAAATTAGACTTTGGATATAAGCATTGGAGTAACTTAAATAAGTATTTGAAGACTTTAAAAAGAAATAGAATACTTAATACGCCACTTAGGATAAAATAAATTAAAACAAAAAACTATAAGATATAAAATAAAAAGGCATTCAAGATCATTAAAATTTAAAATAAAATCAAATGAAAAGTAAATAAGGAACAAACCATTTAAAAGAAACACATAAAAATTGAGAACAATTTCAGTACTAAAACTTTTTTTAATTAACTATGTAGTTATTTATACTAGCTCGCTTCTATTGGGAGTGTGCCCGTATTGCTATATAATAATATATTTTTTTGTTTATCAATTATATTATTTTTATTGTATTTATTATGCATACAACATATGCATTTACTCTCCTTTTGATTTTCCATATAAGAGAAGTTAATCCTCCCTTTATAAATTGGGAACTAACAAATATATATATATATAAATTTATGTTTTATATATATAGATATATCATAACAAAGGTTATAACTTTCTTCCTTAGGAAAATCCCCCTTTTCCATTATTTTGGAGTTCTTAAAATAATAAAAGTCCCTTACCTTCTTGTCGAGCTAAGGATAATAATGAATTTTAGGATACTTAAATCCAGTTAGGATTGCCAATCTTTAGTTATCTAAATAAACAATTTAGGACTCAGTTGACTTAAGACGACACTTAAGGTTTTTACTTCTAGGGAAAAATTAAACCATTACTTTCCTTCAAGTGCCTACGGCACCAAGATGACATCCAATCATCAATAACCCATATTCTCATGGCTTCTTATCTAGTCGGACTCTCTCCCCCTAATGGATTCGTTTTCCCGTTGTTTAGTTGTGTCACAACCTTTAGTCTCTTAAGTCGTAGAGTTCAGATTTTCAACTTAGGAATAAATAACAAAAACTTGAGAGGTTTACTGGTGGGGCCTTGGCCTTGAGATCCTCACCAGAACCAGTATACCATTTACATTTTCAATTACAAAAAGTAGGGTAGAGGAGGGATGTTACACTCTCCTTCATTTTCGTGGTCTTCATTGTTGCAATGATTGCACGTTGAATTGTTGGTGTAATATCATGTTGAAAATCGGGCTAGTGTTGGACTAATTGTTGCGTGAAGACTCCACTATTGTGCTACTGCGTTGAGTTTCATTTCTTTTGTTGAATGCTACGATATTTGTATCATCTCGTGGATCCTTTGTAAATGCGAACCCTAGTCTGCACTCTCACCAAATTGATGTATTGTTGCTCGTTGTGTTGCAACCTGCCACATCTTCCTCCAGTGTGCGTTATGCTTGAAGACTGCATACGGGCTGGAGATAGAGCTATCCCTCACCGTGCGTGCAAGAATCTGAAAGAATGTGTTGAGCTGCAGCCTCCTCTTCTTGTACCGCTATGGCGTGAAGGACCTATGATGAACCTGTACCTCGATTGGTGAAGCTCGCTTTTATATGAGTGTGTTGTGAAGACCTAGGTCCAAAGAAGACTCCAAGTGCCCATTGATTATCTCTCTTGAGAAGATTTTTGCGCATTCTTTCCGAAGGTAGAAACCCTAAGTTTCTTACTGCGACCTTTCTCAATGCAGCTATGAGACCTTTCTAGAGCTAAGAGAGATCAATGATCACTAATTGGAGGCTCTCTCTATATGTTTATTTTTGGTGAACGGACCGACGTGAAGAGTATGAAGGATTCTTATCAAAAGAAACCTAACAGAAGTGAGATTATTGGCTCATTCGAGTGTCCTTTCGTTCTTGGGCGTTGCATCAATAGAATACCCATGGGAGAATTTGTGTTCATTCTTATCTTCACCACCATTTGAAAAGTGAATACCAGTACCAGCACACCTTCAATTTGAGACCAGTGCAAATTAGACATTGATCTCACATTGCCTTGTGGAGCCTACCTTGGAACGTAGTCTCTCTCTTGCTGCAACCTAGTGTGGAGATTGTTGTCCTCATTTCACATGAATATTGGAAACCCTAAACTCTCATCTCTACATGCACTATGCATCGTGGATACTTGTGCAAATCCACAGAGAAGATTTCTCGGTGAACCCTATCCTATGAAGTGAACCTTATCAAAAACCTAATTTTTGAGGAGAAATGGAGCCGAGACTGGTGCTTTCAGTTAGAGATGTTGTTGCACTATTGTTGCGTTGGTAGACTTGATCTCATTATCACGGCTCCATAATTATGGTGGAGAGCACCAATGCTCCACTCAGCTTCATGAAGGGCATCTCCAATATCATGGGTGGTATTGTTGCATATTGTGCATTGAAGATCATCAGTGTTAATGCGTGGAGAATTTGAGCCATTGAAATGTGTTGTCCAAAATTGTTGCGCCCTTGCTTTCGAGACCTCATCCATTTCCTGTTTTGAGCGCCATTGAAGTAAAGCATTTATGCTTTGTTCTGGAAAGGTTAGCATAAATAATGAAATGTTTGCAAAAATTGTATACTATAGCTTGCAGAGACTTTAAGACCTGCACCATGATTTCCAGGAAAGAAATTGTTGATTGACAATGTTCTGGAATATCAAAGTTGGCTTCCCATAATCTCAGCTTGCAGAGAATAATTGGACACTCCTTGTTGCAGAAGGCTGCCTAAAAAAGTGCATTGAAAATGTGCTACAAAGTTTGTGTTGCAGAATTGAACTAAGATGCAAAAGTGATTTTAATATTAATGCCGAATCGATTTGAATAGTGCACAGTGTATGCCAAATTGATAACTCGTTTTCTCTAGCCATCAGTTATCCTACATCTAATTGAAAGAAGTGAGCTTGTAGAGAAGACTCAAGACCAATTTGGTGTTCCTACTTGAAAGATCCAAGAAAGTTTGCAGTTGTTGCTACAGCTGCTCCAAAAGAAGAATTTCTACATTATTCAGGTATAGCAGATTCTCAGTTCAACATTCATGAATGTAACTTGCAAACTGTGATTTGTTTGTAAGTTCTAGTTCATTTGTTGGTACTTGCATTTGTGTTTTGTGTACAGTACCAAACGGAAGTGAAGTTGAACTGTAGATTGTATGTGGGTGCATTTTTTGCTGAGACTGACACCCCTTCTCTTTCAAGTTTGAATTTGTTGAAATTTTGCTTGTAAAGGGCATATTTGCAAGAATCCCTCAGTCTGATTGAGTCTTTGTACTTGGTCCTACCTACACAAGGAGGCCTCAAGTTGTATTCACTATGTCTAATATAGAAGAAACATTAGAGTTGTTGAACACTCTAGTACATTCAGCTGCAAATGACTCAATCACAGTCAGGAAAGACACACTACAAACTGTCATCAATCAATTGCAGAATTTGAAAGCCATTGAGAAAGATGCACAACACAAGAATCGACATTCTGAACTAGTGCTTGTTCAGAATAACCCCTTGTTTGAAGATGATTCCTATCAGCTTCCATAAAATAGTGAAATCATGTCAGATGTACTACCTATTCAGAGTTCCAGATGCCAACATTGTGACAGAGTTGGCCATATAAAAGATCAGTGTTTTGATTTTCATCCTTATCGACATTGTGGGAAGTGCAACCATTTTTCAGATCGATGTGTGAAGCTAAAGAAACCTGCAAAAGTGAAACTTGTAGCAAATTATTGTACCGCTTCTTACTTTGTACCTGACAGGGGGGAACATGATGTCAGGATTCAAGTTTCGAATCCTTGTCCTTCTGACAACAAACAGTTACAGCCTTCCTCAAGTAAGTCATATCAAGCGAGCTTGATCCACAGTGATTTTGGACAGCCACCGGATTCAAAGATGCCACCTTATATGCATATATTTTGAAGACAGAAGAGATATATATGACATAGAGTGAACATGTGTTTCGTGTCTAGTTGTGACACCATGAGAATCTCCTCTCCTCACATTGTTCCTGACGGGGGGGAATGAAGACCGTCAGTAACAATCGAGCGAGTACAAGCGAGCCAGAACAAGCAAGCCTGCGAAGAGCTATGTTTGACCGAGCTCCAGTGTTAGTGGTTATCCTTAAACCACCGGTATCGAGAGCACCTTATATTAGAAAAAGCATGTGCAAGCTTCTAGCTAACTTGGCAAAGGTTGTCAAGATGAAAATGTTCAGCTAGTTGTTGTTGTTCACTTCATGTTTTCAGCTCTCCCGTTGGTTTGGTGTCAGTCCATCCCAACCATTCCAAAGAACCTCTGAGCGATTGTTATCACCAAGTTCGAGAGTTTGTGGTCCGCATTGAACCACACACATAGTAGAATATTTCAGCTTTCTGCTAGCCTATTTCAGTTGATGGTCATCCTAAAAACCATCCTTACAGAGAGCCATTGTATTTAGCAGAAGCATGTGCAAGCTTCTAGCTAACCTTATTAGTAAAGGATGTTGGAGATGGAAATGTTCAACTGGTGGTAGTTGTCCACTTCCACTTATTCATCTCTCTTCTTTTTCTTGGACTCATATACACCCTTCGGATTAAGGGGGGATTTGTCGAAGTCTAATCCTCGGTGTGAGGAATATCAATGTGCAAGGGAGACTAAGAGTCACCCGTGAGTCCAAGATTCCACGTGGGAATATGAAACCCAAGGGACAATTCTCATTGTATATATATGTACATTTGGTTAATGATAAATATAATGCGCTTTCACGCCTATCCACTTACGTCTTCATGAGTTAATTGCATATTTTCTCATTTGGGAACCTTACATAAACTAACATAAATTTCTCTGGAGCACGAATTTTTTGAGCATTTAGAAGTTTGTTTTTCATTTTCTTGATGTTTAATAGACTTTTCGAATAAGATAAAATTATATTAATTAAAAAAAATGAATTCAATTGCAACAATTGAACTCGAACTGGAAACATATATCCAACAATCACAAAATCTTGTTAATCAACCACAAACTCATCTCGAAAATTTTGAAATTTAAAACATGGTTCTATTTATGAATACTTATCATTTATTTTAAAACCAAGAGATGTGAAAAACAATTTTGTTTCCTATTCCTCATAGTCTTTTGCTACTAAATTAGATAATTGGAGTCAAAGTGTGAAATTATAGAACACAGCATATCATAGAGCTGAGAATACCTCACGGTGAAAGAATGAGTAGAAAATATGAATTACAGTGAAATGAGCAGTAAAATTAATCATGCATTGTAACTCAAATAGAAACAGAAATATGTGTTATGATCCATTAATCAGTATAGTCAACGGATATGTTACAATGGAGAGAATTTGATTATCCTATGAGAATTCAAATCCCTGTCAGTCTAGCATAGGAATTGTCACCATTGGAGTGCTTCAGAAGTCCCAAACTCAACTCAACTCAATCAAAACTCAGTTATCTGGATCTATGGTCAGTTAATTGACCAAGGAGGCCGCATTAGTGATTTTTGCATGCAAAGTAAATGAAAAGGGGCGCATTAGATCACAATCAGTGGTGATTGGAGCTAAGACCCCCAGTAGAGTTCAAGGACTCAAGTGGACTGAACTAGAACATAGAGTTAGCTCCTAAAATGTAGGGAACTAACTTTGGTGGGACTAAAATCATGCATGCAGGGCGCATTAGGTGTGTAATGGGTCCTAGATGACATCTGCACACCATTAGGGGAAAAATAACATCATTAACTACTAGGAAAAGGTAAATAATGCTAAGTAGGACAAGGATGGAGTATTTATTATCCTAATACCCCCCCCCCGCCTTAATCCAAACTTGGATATGTTGGGAGCTACTGAGACCAAAGTTCACCCATACAATCAAATAAATGATAAAAAGAATTGTTCATGAAACTAAGGAAATGGGGAAAACCTCATGGGAAAAACATCCCCCCTCAAAAATGAATAACAGGGAACTCAAGTAGCTTTCACACCAAGTAGAGACGGAAAATATCTTCTAAGTGAAAGACTTTGTAAAAATGTAGGAAATATGCTCCTATGTAGGATAGTAATGCAGGTGTTGGGTCCAGATCTGGATCTAGATCTACTCCTCTGATGTACCTCCCACTGTTTCGAAGCTGCATTTTCCAAAACCAATCTTTCAGAATATATTCTTGCTACTGGGGTGAATGACTCATTGTAGTCCAAACCATGAACCTTTGAGTACCCTTTTTCAACTAACCGAGCTTTGAACTTGGTTGTAGATCCATCATGGCAAGTCTCTTTGAAGGATTGTGGATAAAACCCCACCATCATGTAGCACCTCTTTGAGAGAAGTGGATCTGTATGACATAGTGCAATGTTTGCATCTCGATACTGATTTTTGGTTCTTCTATGGTCAGATGGATCCCCATCTATGTTCCCAACATCTTCGAGGACTTTGTGAGCCCATATTGGCCTTGGCCATGGATTGGGAGCAGGTGTTGGATCTGGATCTGGATCTGCTTGAACTTCATACTGAACATCAAGATCTTGGTCCTCATCTTCAGAATCTGAAATTGGATCATCAGAAGAGATGTCATTCTAATCTTCATCAGATTGAAATGGAGTAGGCAGAGAGTATGGAAAAAAGGTGAGAGAATCCATATTCCTTGGAGGCAAGGTTTGCAACCCCTTTCGCTATTAACTTACCAGATGAGATCTTTGCAATCTCAACTGTTGCAGGCCCAAAAATAACTTTATTTGGTGAACCTGTGTGTGTCATATGATAAACAAATAACAAGTTTGTTGTCAAAGAAGGCACATATAGAACATTTTTGAACTTCCCATGCTCTAGTTGTACGATGCCCTTCCCTTCAGCAGAGATCTTTGAATTATATCCCATGTGAATACTAGGACCAGCAGTGAGATCTAGATAAGAGAATGACTCTCTGGAGGAAACCATGTGGTTGGAGGCTCCAAAATCTACGAGGAAGGCTTGTGATTGTGAGAACCTAACCTTTAGTGAAGGGCATCTCTCATGATCATCTGTCTTGCTTACAGAATCAGTCTCCCTTGTGCCTTCTGGGAGCGCAGTGTTGTTCTATTCAATAATTTTTCTCATTTGATCTATCTTCTTATTCATGCAAGATATCTCTAGATGGTTTCCTTTCTTTCAATAGGTACACTTGGTCTTCTCAAACCCCTTTTGCTTATCCTTCTTGGAGCTAGAGGCTCCTTCTGATAGATTAGGCTTCTCATATGATTTGGATTCAACATGCTTCTTGTCCCTTCCTTTCTGCTTCCCTTTAGCATTCATACTTTTTGACTCCCCATCCATAAGATCTTGATTTTTGGAGGCCTTCAAGATGCCCATCTGAATCAATTTGTCTTGTTCTTGGATGAGAGATTCAGTGAATGCATCTAAAGAAGGTATTTTCCAGTTGCGGATTGACAATCTCCCATAATGGAAGGTAGAAACAAATATTAAAAATTTTGGACCAAGCTTTCTTAGGATGGATAGAACCAGCTGCTCATCCTTCTTCTCAATGTCACATTGTTTACACTGCATAACCAAGGATTTGAATTTAGAAAAGAACTATTGTATGGTTTCAAAATTGTTGGGTTGAAGAGCAATTAATTCATTCTCCAAAATATGGCCTCTCAGCTCATCTTGCTTGCTGAAGAGAGTCTCAAGCTTCAATCAAACCTCTCTTGGAGTCTTCAATCCATCAAGGTGGAAGAGCGAATCTTTGGAAATATGAATACACATGAAACAAAATGCTTCATCTAATATGTTCAGGTACTTGACTTTCTCAACAGTTGCATGAGGTTCGACCTCCTTGCCCATTGTCACCTTGTACAGACTCTTGTTGTGCAACACCATATGTATATCAGCCCTCCAATGAAGATAATTGAAGGGTGTCAGGATCCTTGGAGACAAAGGAACATTTGAATTCTCCATGTGAAAATGTTGGAGTGAATACAAACTGAAACTGTTGCTACTGTTGCACTGAAAAACCTTCAAAATCCTGCAAAAAACTCTCAAATTTGGAGATAAACTTCTACTGAGCACTTCTTTAGGACAATAGTCACTTTTATCTGGATCCTTCACACCTAGATAGACCTTAAAGGATTTCTCAAATGAATTCAATGCAACGGCACCGTGATTTGTTGTGGAAATCCAGAGACTTTCGGTGCACTACTGAATGTAGCTACTCAACCTACGCTCCTTGAGCTCGGATACCATGTGAAATTCTAAAACACAACAGATCATAGAGCTGAGAATACCTCATCGTGAAAGAATGAGTAGAAAAGATGAATTACATTGAAAATTGTAGTGAAATGAGCAATAAAATTAATCATGCATTGGAACTCAGATAGAAACATAAATGTGTGTTATGATCCATTAATCAGTATAGTTAACAGATATGTTACAATGGAGAGAATTTGATTATCCTAGGAGAATTCGAATCCCTGTCAGACTAGCATAGGAATTATCACCATTGGAGTGCTCCGGTAGTCCCAAACTCAACTCAACTCAACTCAACCAAAACTCAGTTAACTGACCAAGGAGGGCACATTAGTGAGTTCTACATGCAAAGTAGGTGAAAAAGGGCGCATTAGATCACAATCAGTGGTGATCGGATCTAAAACCCCTAGTAGAGTTCAAGAACTCGGGTGGACTGAAATAGAACACAAAGTTAGCTTTTAAAATGTAGGGAACTAACTCTGATGGGCCTAAAATCATACATGTAGGGCACATTAGGTGGCTAATGGTTCCTATATTACATCTGCACACCACTAGGGGGAAAATAACATCATCAACTACTAGGAAAAGGTAAATAATGTTAAGTAGGACAAGGATGGAGTATTAATTATCCTAACACAAAGTGGGTATTATAATTATAAGGCGCACGTGACTAAACAACCATTTGGAACCATCAATAATCTTGATGGTTTTTGTTTTGGCATGTTTTTGTTGAGATGTTTGTAAAGAAGAATTCAAAGAACTCTTAAAAATATATATTTTGTACATTTAAATTTTTATTAAATTATTTACAACTATATTGTTTTGTTAGATTTTTAATAAATTATTTATAACCATATTGCTTGTATGATCATTGTTGTCTTCTATTATTGATATTTGTAGGTTCTTTTTAACATAGTCGAGTAGTATTGTATTAATATAAAAAGGGGGAAGTGTTGCGGCCTAACCATCCAACCTTCTTATACAAAATTACAAAAAAGTCTAAGCAAATTTATGCTTGTAGCATTAAAGTTCTATTTCCTATCACCGTTATTTGTATATGTTGTCTCTCAATACATTTTCTATTATTATATGTTACTAGACTTGTATACATATCCATGAACTTCCACAATATCCATATGGATTTACAATAAATCAAAATAAGAGAGAAATAATGCATTTTATATCCTTTGAGTGTGCATTTCCATTCTTCTTCTAGAACTAGGTATGATTATTATGTTGTAATCAGACTAGAGGACTAAAATTTGAAACATGACCTTACTCTTGTTTTGGATGCCATCTTGAATCTCAAGTTCCTTCTTTTGAATGTTGCAAATGCCTAGATCCTCGTTGCTTTCCATGCTATCATCCTCACACTTGAAAAAGTCCTTCACATCCATTGACCAAAGGTCGCCTTCTTGATTGTCCACCATGAAGTTATGGCCCGAGATGATAGAGAGATCGGTAGTTCTATTTTTATTTATTAAGCATATTTCAAGCTTTATAAATATGTTAAATTACAATATTTTGAATTAATTACATGTCATCGATCTTGGGTGTAAGCTTTTCCATTGGAGTTAATTTTCCTATTTTTAGTTGGTTGAATATTTTTAAAAATTTATATTGTTTTCTTTAAAAGCATAAAAATTAATGGGCTATTTTTACCCTTTTTCCAAAAAAAAGTTTCAAGCATAGAATTAGCTAAAAACCGAATAAATTAATGACAACTCATTTTTAAATAATTAAAATATAATGATTAATAGGTTTTTTTTTCAAAAAAAGGATGTTTCCCCGCATTTTTGGATGGAGTCCCTACTTAAACCATCAACTTAAACTCATGCAACCCCCAAGGGGATTCAAACTGCACACCTACTGATAAAAAGAACTAGCCAAATATCCAATAACATCAACAACTAATTTAGCTAATCTCTTGATAATAAACTTTAACTTTTTTTCTATGAAAACTCTTTTATTACATTTTCATTTTTATTCGAATCTTGCTTCATGCCACTCCATTTATCAAGATACAAGCGTTACATTTGCATTGTCGAGTGTGAGGACATCATACATAAATTTATTTAAAGAAACCATTGGGCCAAGAAACAACTTGTTGTCACTCCAGATGTAGTGGCCTTTTGATCTTTTGCATCAAAGCACTTTACATCATCAACAGAAGCTTGGATAAATAAATAAATAAAGCTTTATTCAATAAGTTGGGTGCTATGATCTAATGTACTCGGTGGGATCTTCCTTCGTAAACACCGGAATCTAGAAATGCCTTTTACTTTTATTTCCTTTTGGGCCCATCAGTTATGTGGATTTTCACTGTTGAGATAATTATCTACTGCAAAGAACCAAGCACATGCTATTCAAAAGTTGGTACACCATTATTACCTTGATGCATCCTGAAAACCCCAGGGCAGCCAATTTATGTAAGTTTGGCAACTGTTATAATGAATTCCCAAAAATCATTCTCGCATTCTGTCAAAGAATAACCGAAAAAGAGAAGAAACAAAAGGAAAAAATGTAGCCTGTTTAGACTAATCTTATCTCATATATATAGCAGGGCAGCCAATTTATGTAAGTTTGGCAACTGTTATAATGAATTCCCAAAAATCATTCTCGCATTCTGTCAAAGAATAACCGAAAAAGAGAAGAAACAAAAGGAAAAAATGTAGCCTGTTTAGACTAATCTTATCTCATATATATAGCAGTTGGTTCACCATTATTACCCTGAGGTAGATATATATAAAAGGGGTTCACCACTATTACTTTCTATTTTATTGCATACTACAATGAAGTTATTCGTGGAGAGGAAATATTCACTTTTCACACAATGGAATGTAACAGAAATGCATAACATAAACCGAGCACATAAAAGGTCGTCACGGACATCAAGCGAGACACCGAAAATTAGAGTGGAGAAACTCTCAGCTAGGTAAAAAATCCACTTTGAAAACGTCATTTTAATCCATCTTAAACTATATTATAATGAGTGGAGAAACCCCTTCCCGAGGTAAAAAATACACTATAAAAATGCCCTGGCATTCAGGTTTATTCAAACCATATAACAAATTACATTATATATTGTGAGCTTCCCAGTTTCAATCCACAAAGAGGCACTGAAGACGCACATTATCATAACGGTCATCTTAACTTCCTAATACTTAACCACACTTGGTCATATTTCCATTAAGCGAAATAAAATTGCAAATATAAGAATGGCCGATATTTTCAACAAGGGAGACTGACCTTGAAAGTAAGCAGAGATCAGTTCTTAAGCTTCTACGAGCATTGTTTTGAGAAATAAAGTCTTCCACTCAGTTCTTAAGTTTCTACGAGCATTGTTTTGAGAAATAAAGTCTTCCAGATCCATCACAAAAGATTTTTTAAATCGACATTTCAAACCAAGCTAGTGTGGTCCATATCTTTGGTTGAGCTTTTCCTTCATTCGACGTTTTTTTAGCTTTCAAGGAAATATTTATGAACAAACTTATAGAGTCGCCATGGGTTCCCTCCTTTCTTCCATTGTAGCTAACTTATGCATGGAATATTTGGAAAACAAATCCATCTCCTCTCCCCCCTTAAAACCAAAGATGTGGGGTCATTTTGTTGATGACACTTTTGTCATTTGATCCCATGGGCATGATAACTTACATAAATTCAAGGATCACCTTAACAACCAGCCTGAGCACATCAAATTCACTATGGAAGTTGAAGTTGATAGTAGCTTTCCTTTCTTAGATGTTTGGTTCACCAAAAGCCCTGATGGATTGTTGGCTCACCAAGTCTTCAGGAAAGAAACTCACACCCAACAATATCTCAATGCCAAGTCCCACAATCACCCTGCTCAAAAATGTGGGGTGGCTTAACACTTTAGCCACTAGAGCCCTGGGAGTGTGTGATGCCAATCATTTGGAAGATGAGAAGAACCACCTCCTTGAATTTTTTGAAGATAATGGATACACCAAGGACGAATGGATTAAGCATTTGAGAAATCCAATCGAGGTCCCAAGATCAAGTTCCATAACAATGATGAAGTCTCCAAAGTTTTCATGTCTTACATTCAAGGGACAACTGATAGGCTAGTAAGATTTTTGAAGAAGAACATCTCAATTGTTTTCAAACCCCTTATGACCATTAGGGACTCTTTGAGGTCTGTGAAGGATCCCATTGATCCTTCTGATAGGAAAGGTATCTATTTGATTCCCTGCTCTTGTGGTAAGCCCTACATCTTTGAGACCGGTCGCTCCTTCAAAACCAAACCAGGTTCCATGAACATGCAGCTAATATCAAGCACAATCGCTCTCACACGCCTGCTCTCATTGAGCATGCATGCAAGACTAAACATCACATCTGTATTGAAGATGCAAAAATTATTGGCATTAAGGATCATCTTTTCAATAGAAAATTTAAGGAAACCATTGAAATCGAGAAGCACCCTAGCAATCGTAACAAGGATGATGGTCGGAAGATCAGTAAAAATTGGACATCGACACTAACATCTAGGTACCAGGTGAGTGTTGAGTCTATTCCTCATCCTTTCCTTCCCTAAGGCTTCGCTTATTTTATTTATTTATTTATTTTTCTATTTATTATTATTACTTTATTACTTTATTACTTTATTTATTTATTTTCTTTTTAACTTTCTTGTTTCTCTCTTTGACATTATTACTTTATCTAAGGTTAGGGGCCTTAATTTTCTCCTTTCCCTTTAATCTTTATTATTACATTTTTAATCCTTAAATTATTATTACATTTTATCTTTTTATTATTATATTATATTTTTATTTTATTATTTGGCTTAATTATATTTTATTTCCAATTTTAAGGTTAAGAGTCTTAACCTTTATTTTTATCTTTTATTTTTACTATTATTTTATTTTATTTTTAGGGTCAAGTACATTTTTGCCATTTAATTTTACTGCTATTTTTAGTTATGTTTGTTCCTTTATTTTTTCCTTTCTTACCATGATGTTACTCTCATTAATATAATTATTTTATTTTATTTTTTTGTTTCCTCCTTTTTCCTTTCATGAATTTTAGGGTTTCTTTCCCCTAATTTGGTTTGATGACCTCTTCATATTCTATTTAAGACTAACGTGTAAGATCAGAAATTCCTTATCTTATTTCTCTTTCTTTCCTGATGATGGACCACGCTAGCTTGGTTTGAAATGTCGATTTGAAAAATCTTTTGCGATGGATTTGGAAGACTATTTCTCAAAAGTAAGCAGATTATTTTTATTGTATCTATTTGGAGTTGCCAGACTTTTTCCATGCGCAAAATATCCCCATGACCACATTTTCCATAAATGGTAGTCCTAGATAGGTTGAAGGATCTCATAGTTTTAGATGAAGATATATGTGACTTTAAACAATTGTGTTGTTTTTCACATACTAGCACCTCAATCATAATAGTTGTATGGACTGCAATATTATTTGTTTTCATATTTGTGTCTTTCCTTTTGTTCTTAACTTGGAGATGGTTTTGGAACTCCTTTTGAAATATTATCTATATTGTATTTACAAGTATCATTGACCACTATATGGACAATTTTGGTGGACAATATTAATCCTTGCTTTCCTGAAATCTCCCAAGTCGGTTAAATGCTTTGGAAGGTTCCTATTAGTAGAGGCCCACTCTAAATTATTTGTTTAAGAATTATGATTCAAGTGGTTATATAGGACTATCTCAGAAATGGTCCTAATATTTGCAGTTTTCTAGTCATGAACTTACAATGCATTTTTGGAGGCCTTCTTATGCAATTTTCGAAGTTTTTGATGTCCAATGCTCAAGCATCTGGCTCAATCTACAAATTCTCTTTCAAATGAACTAAAGGAAACCTAAACATGGAGCAACAAGTAAATAGTTATTGTCTTGACAAGGCGCCCCTTTTTTCAAACAACTTAGTATGCACACTTAGCCCTAACTTCATGTTACGGTTGGAGTTCCTACATCTTAGGGGTTTTGCCTCTCAAAGTCTTTTGGGAATTATTATAAAATATAGTTGCAACCTCTTGTTATGTCCTTTTTGTGAATGAGTGTAGTAGACACATCTCTTCTCAAAGATAGTTACCACCATTCTAGCCATTATATTTGTACAATGTTTATCATCATTCTTTCAGTAATAGAATTTGGTTTTTATTGCATCTCTATGTTACTCTTTGTGTTCATATTGTCTTTCATTTCCTTCTCAACATTATCCAAATTAGTGGTATGTGAGCAATTAGCTCTTTGTTGTTTTGAATCTATGCATGTCCCCCATAAGGTCATGGTACAATGAGTTGGGACTTCAACTAATTGAGCTCGGTGAAAATCTTCATCAACAACACAAGTGCCTTTTCATGGTTGAAAAACTAAATAAATATGATGAAGCGGGAGATCATACCAAGTTGTTGCTCCGAGAAGTCCTTGAGCAACAAAGGAATGAGATGATGGATTATTTTGCCCAAATCCTTCAACAACTCCCAACAAGAACGAAGGCACCTTCAATAAGTAATAACTTTGGAGGAACAACACCCTTCAAGGTACAAGTTAATTTTGATATGCATCTATTTGAAGACAAAATAAATGCATAATCTTTGGAAAGATGGTTAGATCAACTAGAGGGTCATTTCTTCGTTCACAACTTTTCCAATAGTGAGAACATTACCTTTGCACTCTTGAAGTCCCTTCTCAAACATTGGTGGGATACTCACTATGTACAACATGCATGAGATATTTTTGAAATTTATGCGGTGGAACCCACTTGGGGAACTTCCTCAATGTCGTTGGGAAGTATGACCTTGTTGGAAACTCTAAATACCAATGCACTAAGATGGACAACCTTGCACCAAGGTAAAGATCAGTTTGTGTTGGAGTACACTAACACTTTCCATACCTTGTGTCCAAAGGTAGGTATCAAGGACTCTAAGCGGTACTTGGTTATCAAATATCATATAGGCCTACATAGATACATCCAAACCAAAATGGAGTTTGTGACATCTCTACACTAGGATCTACTTACCGTCAAGCCATCAAGATTGAGGAAAAAATGGTGACAGATTTTGAGGAAAAAAATCCACCACGGTAAAATAAAGGTAAAGGTCACTGTAACTCTTAGAACAAAGGTCAGAGCAAAGGATAACCAACCTCAATACATCCAATCCAAGCAGCATACAAAGAGGTAGAACGGAAAGTCAAAGGACAAAGGAAAATGGTGCAACAACCATAGAATCCCTTGGCACAACAATGATAAATGTTGTGGTCCTAGTAATAGTTATTGGCTGACCCAAAGGCCTTGAGATTTGATTTAGACTTGACACCAATAAATACCATGAATAGGGGAAAACATATCATCGATCCATAATCTAGTGTTACCATTCCCACCAAAAAGGCCCAACCAAAGGAACTAGAGGAACCTGAGGAAGGTGAGCACCTCTTCCACTCACAGATGTAGTTGAAGGGGATGTGGTTGAAGGGGACAAAGTTTCATTTCATTATTGATAGTGGCAGCCAAAAGAACCCGATCTTAGTCGAGGTTTTCAATAATATGAAGTTTCCAATAATGTTGCACTCCCAGAAATACAACATTGATTTGTTGACCTGGGACAATACAAATGCATTAGTCTACAATGCCACCTACAATATGAAATCAAGCCTTTCAAAGATGAGGTATTATGTGACATTGCCCTGCTTGAGGTTTGTGATGTTCCTTTAGGACAACCATATATATGTGGAGGTGTCATGTTGTTTACCAGTCTAGGGCTTGTAGTGTCATTGTCACCCTAGGAGATCAACTCTACCAAATACCAAAGGTGTCCCCGATTACCATAGACCCTTTGATCACTGCTAAGAGGTGCAAGAAGATAATCTCTCAAAATAGGATATTTTTACTATGCATGGTCTAGTTGGAGCAAAGAAAATCATCACAACCACCAAAAATTCTACAAGGGGTCCCTTTATGTAGCAAAGATAGGAAGATTGGTTGGTGGAAGAATATAGGGATATCTTCATATCACCTATAGGATTACCTTTGCAACATTAGTTAAAGCATGACAGTGATTTGACACCAAGTGCCCCTCTACTCAATGGCCTTGTAGACATGTGTTCTCTTCTGAAGAATGAGGAGATCAAACACTCGATTAAGGAGCTAAAATAAGAGGGCCACATTTGACCAAGTTCCTCAACCTACAATAGCCCTATTGTGTCGGTTTAGAAGAAGAATAGAACATGGAAACTCTATGTTGACTATAGAGCCTTGAACAAAATCACAATAAAGAACCAATGCCCCATCCCCTAGATTGATCATTTGCTCAATCAACTCAAAAGTGACAGATTTTCAGCAAGATTGATCTTAAGGTAGGCTATTACCAGGTACTAGTCGAGACAACTAATGTGTGCAAGGCAACCTTCAAGTGTAAGGAAGGTATTTTCGAGTAGTTTTCTTGCCCATTAGCTTAAATATTGCACAACCAACATTCACGAGGATGATGGATGATATTCTAGAACCATTCACAAATCTATTTGTGGTTGTATACTTGGACGGCATCTTCATATTCAACAAAACTCAGGAAGAGCATCTGAAGCACGTTCATAGGCATTAAACATGCTATTACAATAGAATTCATATGCCATCATGGAGAACTCATTCAACATGTAAAGAATTCAAAATATGAGGCACATCATTGTTAAACGTAGTGTGCATGTGGATCCATCCAAGATCCAAATCAGTCATGATTGGTTAGCCCCAAAGACACTAATAGAGCTCCACAACTTCTTGGGCCTTGCCAACATTTACCATAGGTTCATCTTGGGGTTATCTCATATTGGTTAGCCCCTAAACCAAGTGACCAAGGGCGGAGCCAAGGTCGGGTTTCTTTGGGATGAGGCATAGCAAAAAAAAATTGAGTTGAATAATCACCTCTTCTCAACGCTAGTATCCTTCTGTTAGATTTGCAACAATCATTCAAAATTGAGACATACGCCTTAGTTTATGTCGTCGATACAGTCCTTACTGAACATGCACATCCGGTGGGATATCACAGTAAGATACTCTTTGACACAATTTGTAGATACACCACCTATGAAAAGGAACTTTACTCCATTGTGTAGGCTTGTTAATAAGGGAAACACTAATTCTAGGAAAGGAAATTGTCATCCACACTTATCACATGCCTTTGCAGATTATGCACTTATGACAGTCATCAAAGGTGGTCCATGTACCATCAACAATGACACTTGAACAACAAATGCAAGATGGGAAGCATGAATTGAGTTGCAGACTACCTTAGTTAGCCTCCAACTATGGCACTAACCACATTCCTCGATTTCTATGAACATGAGACATCAAAGTGACCCTAATATATAACAATGATCCCCATTCATTGCTACATCCAAACATTGGTCGTAAGTAAACAAGTTTAAAAAATTTACCTCCATGATGGACTTTCGTGCCATCTGGGCCATTGTTATGTTCCTTCATACGAGTGCAAGAAGATAATTTGGAAGTTGAACTACTATGTCGTGTGTTACCTCCCAAACTTGCACTCAAAGTGCTAAATCCCTAAAACACAAGTGCAACCCTAGTGGAGCACCGAAAAGTTTCCCATTGTCACAACGACAAATCTTCCTCTCTCTTTAGGCTGGCTCTTCTCTAGCACAAGGGGGAAAACCCTAAGTGTAATATAAACTTTAGAAAGATGGGACGATGGACCAAGACTAGTGCCTATCAATCGGGTAATGAAGTCAAAATTACATCCAAGAGGATACAAATAATATGGGGAAGGCATAGTAAGGCTATTTTAAACATGCTCAAAGTAACCAAAAGGATTTACTATAATGTGCTGAAAATTATAGGATGCCTCTTCCAAAGATGATCCTTACAACAAGTAGAAAATTAGCTAAGAATGATGTGCAACCAATAAATAGTGAAAGAACAACCATAACATGAAACCATAAGCAAAGAGGAAGAAGTAGGATAACCTTCGATTGAATGAACAACCCAAGAATATATCACATCTTCAAATACAATCCCATAAATCAAGTAACCCATAACTGTGCCGAACTCAATTTGAAATTACAGCACAAAATTCCCCAATATCATGGCTACATCAAGGATTATGGAGGGTTTACAACCTCTACCCTAGTCTCTTCTCATGGAGTGTAACTACTCTTCTACAAAGATCATTACAATAGACCTATACCAACAATTTCCAGCACTCAAAATATCCCAAGAAGAAGAAGATGAATGGAGAACCTCACATACAATAAACCCTTAACTACGTCCTCCCAAATGATCTTCAAATAGGCTTGGAGGGGTTCTTACAAATCTAACCATGCTCAACAAATGAGAGGGATTCTCTTTATATAGACTTTAGCTCAACTTAGATCCACTTATAAAAAAATTATGTAAGTGGATTCTAGATCCACTTTCTCTCCTAGAAAAACAATTAAAAAATACATCATAAAAGCCTCTCAAGTCTGATCAAGGGTTTGAATGAATGCTTGATGCCACTTGTCGGGCTTCTGTGCAAAAAACCTCCATGAAATGTGCTTCTTTGACCATGTACGAGGGTTTGTTATGCCATTTGTATTCATCTTTCTTGGAGGGTTCTTCAAGATAACCCTTTAACTAGGGCACTCCTTAAAATAACCGTCTCTCATTAAAATAACAATAAAATTCAAGCCTAAGAGGAGTGCTCCTCAAACCTCTTGATCACGTCCTATTTGCATTATAATGTGCATTGGATGATCAACAAAGGGGGCACTCCTCCTTTGAGGCACATATGCCCATTAATGATGCTATAAGTGCTTCCAAACGAACCCATAGATGATGGGTGTTTCCTCCAAGAAGGAGCTTTAACCTTACCTTAGGGTTGAGCTGCCATGTGTCTTTCTTTAGGCTTGGGCACTCTTTTCTTTCACTACATCAACCCTCAAAACATGTGATGCAACCTTGGTATGTGTGCTTGTGGTCCTCCTTGGATCCTCATAGTTGAGACGCCCTCTTTGGTTCCTCAATGTGTGTGCTCAATGTTACCCCTCATGTTGTATGAGGATTATACATGTGATTTTCATCACACGATTTGTGATTTTTAGGATCGAGATTGCAAGATGGTTCATTGGATGGACAAGGGTACATGTGTGCTTTGGCTTAGAGATGTTTCTCACATTTGATTAATTTGATGCTTGGATGGTTGCTCGGAGGTGACAGATGATGTGTCTTCATGTTCTAATGGTGGTCTAGTGAATGGGTTAGCATGTGCCTGGTGATTAAATTCTTCATGATGTGGCGTGCTCCTCCTATTTTATAGTATTCGCATGGTTGGATGGCTTGTGGCTTAGCATTGATACAACTATCTAACACTTGGTGCATTTCATAGAGTGGGAACCCATCAACTAGGGTCTCCCTAAGTTTTAAGTGTTAATAATTATTCTTTGATAAGATAATCAGATTAAGGGTGCTTTATCATGGTTTTCTAGGGTTCCATTGATCTTAATCAACATGGAGTGCTCTAGCCATTTGAATGTCAAATTTCCCTTGGTTTGCACTTTGAAATTATCGGACATTATTCTCCTAGTGGCCACCTAACATAGTTAGTCCTTATTCACATTGAATAGTGGTTATTTTTGGATTGAATGAGGTTTGTACCCTCCTTGGTTGAGCACCCTAGGAAATTAAATGGTTTTTCGCACTTAATCCTCCTTATTATGACATGTCTAGCACTTTCTTGTTAAGCGTTCCTATATGACACTGTTTTAGGGTGATTTTGTGTGTTTGATATGTTTTGACCACTTGAAGGCTTATTGAAGGAGCACCCTAAAGAATTTGCATGGTTTCACATTGGAATTGAGGTTATTTTGATGAAGATTATGATTTTCCTTGGAGCACCCTCCTTCATGGCACATTTCTCAACGTATGCATCCATTGTAATATTATTCATTGCTTGAGAGGATGGCATAAATCTATAGGACACACTTCATTGTGCCAAAATTCACGGTGTATGCAAGCTAAAATTCATGGTATCATCTCCCTAGAATTCTTCTCTAAGGTGCACTCTTCTTGGAGCTTAAAATATTATTTATTAAAGGAATACCTAGCCTCCTAGGAACATTGTCCAAGGGCGCATTCATCAAGTTGGCTAATAGCTTGGTCAAGGTGGTTAGAAAGGTACATTTCACGGGGAACCTCATCTATTATATCATTTTTGCGTGGTCAAAGGTTGTTGTTCATGCACATTTATCAAGAGGTGGTTAGATTGGCACATATTTCAAGGGTGCAATACTATTATGAAAAGACTATTTTATTATTTTCCTTGGTCAAAGTTTGTTGCTCATCCACATTTTTTAAAGGTATTTTATTTTGGTTGGATCCTCACATGTGGGAAGTTGTTACACATGATGGATTGCCCAAATTTCATGGATTTTAAGGAAGCTACATATGCCATCAAAGGAGAAAATACCACATTCTTGGTAAGCCACATTTCATCCACCTATAGCCTTGTTCATACGTGCAGTTTTTTCTCTCTCGAGGGTGCACTTATGGAGGATTAATTTATTATTTCATGAAGAATATTATTTGGTCAAATCACTCAACCTAGGGAGGTGCCCCAGCTTCTTGATCTATTTTTTGAGTTTGTTTCTAACTAATTCTATTTTTTTACTATTGTTGAATCTTCTCAAAGAGTTAGTTACATGAGAGAACTATTTTATTGTTTTCCTTAGAAAAGATGTTGATTATTATATTGTTTCTGGTAGTAAAAGATGTAAATCTCAACAACTTATTGCTTCTTTTAGTAAGGATTTTGTTGGGATGTTAAAAATGTAATATTCTATTTTATTCCTTGGAGAACTAATGGAGCTAGGAAAATAATTACTTGTTTATTGTACAAATTAGTTGAGGTAAAAACCTATGTAAGGGCATGCTCTCTTCATTTGAAGGGGGAAGGGTTTGGAGAGAAACTAATAGAATTGTATGGTTCCAATGGGGTATTGGAGGATGACATTGGAACCTTGTTTCTGAATTTATTTGGTCAATTTACATTATTGGTGATTTTTTCATGGAATGTCATCTAAAATGGCAGTTTCTTTTTTTATTGACTTAGCTAAGTAGCGAAGTTATTCCCTCGCTGTTCATATCTTATGCACTATTCCCTTCTTGCTCTTCATATATTATGCCTAACGCATATATTTACCTAGTATCATTTCATTAAAGGAAAGTGCTAGGACTATATGTTGATGCCTTTTCATGTAATTGATCCATGGTGCGGAGATTGTAGCTTACATCAACCTGCTAAAATTTGCTTTAGTAATCAGCAAGGAATTTGGGTTGCAAGCCATTCATCCGATTGTATACCCTTTTCCCTTTGCAAGATGAGTGCTCGTATGTTTTCTATTCCATGACTTCATATGCCCAGTGAACTTAACACTAGTCTTGAGCCCAGCATCGCCCATCTTTATAATCCATTTTCGTAAAAGTTAAAACCATGTTTTGCTAGTCTGTTAATCTCTATTTTTTCACCTTAAGCCTTCTTATGGTATAATTTTAACAATCCTATTCCTAGGGAAGCCCTGCTTATGCTAGAGGAGAGACAGCCTAAAGACCAGAAGAGGGTTGGTGAGGTGACAACGGCCTCCCTCTTAGTTCAACCAAGTTTTTACCTGTACTTTAGGGCTTTATCACAAGAAGCAAAGGGTTTGGCTTGTAACACAAAAAAACCTTTTTACATGAGCGCTCCTCAAATTCCTTTCCTTTTACCCCTGTTTTGTGGTTTGAATGATTCATACATGCCACCTCCACAAAACAGTGCTTTCCTCTAAAAATAACTAAAAATAGCATCACAATCTTGTCAAAAAAGAGTAGTCCTCGAAATGTATGCCCTTCTTTAATATTTGACTAAATCATGTGACTTGGAATGAACCCAAAAACTCTTCACAAACTGAAAAAGGTTTTTCAAATTGGCATCGAACAGCTCTCTAAATCAGCGCCCTTGTTCTGTATACCCATTACTAATAAAGACAGCACCTCTGTTCTTCTGCCAATTATAGTAGTAACAGTGCTAAATTAAGGCCTGCAAGCTTAGGATATCTTGGCATAACATTGGTGACACCAGCAGCAAAAGTAATCAGTACTAGTAGCAATATATAATCCTTTTAGAAGCAGTGCTCTCATTTAGGTCTTAGTACAAAAACCATGCTTTTGTTTGCACACAAGGCGGCTTATTCCATACAGGAAAGGTATCTCCATATGGCCATCTCCATCATCCTCGAGGCAGGTTCTCAGCTTCATGCAAACCAACAAAATAGTGTGCTCTTTTGTGTACCAATTGCAGACCCATCGGAAGCAATTGAAAAGCTGGACACTTCCTCAGCGGTGGCTTAAAACTCATTTTGTTACCCAACCTCCAGCACTGATAATATATTGGATTCCTCACATCAATCACTCTAGTTATGACTAATCCTCTTAAGAGTTTTGAAATTTGAATATTGGATAAGAAGAGCCTTTGGTTCAGATCTCTTCACAGTGCTGATCAAAAAACTCTCAGACCAATGGGCTGATGATGAAATACATCAGGTCCATGCCAAACCCCAGTTTGATCCTACTGCTGACCATCTCTAGTAGTGCGCCTTCCTCTGCTGATATATCTCCTCAAATAGCACTTCCAACTTCTAATCATAACCCAAAATATCACAAGAAAAATCTTGGAAGAGCAAGCTGAAACATTTTCTCTAAGTTTGGCATGAAGGTAGGGTCTAGAATTAGGTTGCTTGCACTCGAAGAATACTATTTCCACGCCTCCATTAGTGACACATTGCAAGGGCCCTCTTCCTAATCTGCAAACCAAACTCCAGAAGAGTGTCTCATTCTCTTAACCAGCAGGAAACCTGACGAAAATATCAGCAGTTCTATCTTTCCACTGAACAGAACTTTATTTGTAAGTATGGAAGCAAGCTATGGTCCACCAAGGCACCTTCCTTATCCATAACTAGCAGCATAGTATCATGACAAAAGACAAAAGCAGGAACGGCAATGCCCCTCCCTAGTAAAATCAACAATTTGGTCTTCAGGAATCAGAATTAACAATCACCATGCATAGTGGCAGCGCCCTCCCTTGAGCAGAAGTTCAGCACATTCATACTGTCCAAACCTGAAGTATAATAGGGTTTTTTTATCTTATCAAGAGCATCAACTGAAGCACTTTTTTCAAGCAACACTTATACACACCTTGTCTTTTCATATCTACATGCAAAATAAGGCTGTTTTTCATAGTGAATTCTCTGCTATGCTTATTATCTCAGAAATTTTAGCTTGGCTGACTTCTTCATTCAAGCTCTCAAGTGTCACAAATGCTGCTGATATCAGCATCATCCTTCAAATGCTACTTTCTCCTTGAGACAATACTGCTGTTCAAATGCCTCCAAAATGGACATGCATTTTGGGAGGTAAGATGGTGGTAGACCGTAAGGACACTTTGGTATGAAGAAGATAGTGGAAGTGCAGCAGAGGTACTTCTACAGGCCAAAGCACTGTTAGATGTTAGTAGATATATCAGATTATGCACTGCATGTACCATCACTAAACCTGCAATCAAGAAGCAAGGACTGTGCACTATTCTTCCCACTCTAGATAAGCCTTGGGAGTCAATCTCCATGGATTTGATGTTAGGTTTGCCCTCAACCAAGCATGGTCATGATTGTGTTTTCGTGATTGTTGATTATTTCTTTAAGATGACAATTTCAGCACCATGCAAGAAGAGTGTCACAGCAAAGCCACTGCTAAGCTCTTCTTCAGGCATGTTTGGGTCCACTTTAATGTTTGGTCCACGATGTACACCAAGATGACCAAATCAACTAGCTTCCTTCCCTAGACCAATGAATAAACAAAGGTAGTCCACAGGATGATTGTACATATCGTTAAAAACTTAAAATGTACAACTCCATGTCTCCACATATGTGGGATGAAAGCCTTCCATATATTCAACACAACTACAACAAAACTCTTCATAGTTCTCTTTGTCACAGCCCTTTTCAAGTGTGCCTATGGTGCCAACCATTGACTCCAATTGATATAGTTACTCCCATTGCATCATTGAAAAAGTTCTCCCATGCTTAGAACGAGGCAAACAAAGAAGCCAAATTTGTTGAATGGATCCAGTATATCCAGCAACAAGTTCATGATATTTATTATTCAATAGAAAACCAATACCAAGTACAAGCAATGACACAATCAACATCGAATTCCTCACAAGTTTCAGGTTGTTGACAAGGTATAGTTGCACTTATAAAGAGTGACTCACAAACCCCCACAAGAAACTCAAACCACTCCGATATGGGTTTTCACCATCACCAAGGCTATGGGTGAGAATGCATTGAATTAAATCTTCCACCCTTCTTCGGCTTACACCTTGTCTTTAATGCAGTGCTGCTTTGGCCATACTTTTCACCTTTGTTAGACACCTAGGAGCTGGCAGAGCACTTGACCACTACAAAGCTTACCCCTAACTGCATTGAGCATGCTACAATGGACTGGATCATGGACACCAATTCAAAGAGCACCCGCCAGTGGAATATACCAATGTTGCAAAAATCATTTCAGGGAATATATCTCTGAGGTTCCAGAAATAAACTTTATGGAAATATTGGGGAAAATATTAGAAAGCATAAACTTGGATATGAAAACCTAAGAAAATATTGGAAACATCGGAACCTGAAAAACTCAGAAAAAAAATGGAAATATCAGCAGAAATTGAAGATATTTACAACACTGTAATATACAACTCCTTTGGGTTGTCAAAGTAGGTCAGCTTTCTCACCAGGGAAAGAAGTTCACCAGGAACCAAATCCTGGCAAAGTTCTCCCATTTGGTACAGGAACTTGACGCAATGGAGGTCATTTCAACACAAATGGAAAGAACTGATCTAGGTGGCCATCCATGGCCACCTTAGAAACAGTTCTGATACTGGCAGTTTCAGGATGGTTTCTAAGATGTCCCTGGACAGCCACCTAGATCATATTAAGGGAAAATTTGTGATCCTCGAAAGTGCCCTTTTTAGTACTGCAGATGGATCCCAAGCCTTTTAGACTGATCTAGGTGGCCGACCATGGCCATCTTAGAAACAGTTCCGACACTGGCAGTTTCAGGACTGTCTCTAAGATGGCCCTTGACAGCGACCTGGTCATATTAAGGGAAAATTTGTGATCCTTGATAGTGGTCTCCCGAAATGCAAGTGACGTTGACAAATGACAATTTTGTTGTGTTCTGAACGAGGGAATAACAGAGTATTATTTCAAGCCAAGAACTGGAAAGCAGTAAGAAAATTGAAATCCAACTAAACACTGGATTCCATCATGAGACTAGTTGTTCGACCATAGAAAATTAATGGTTCTTAAACAAAGCTTTAGCATTAGCATATTGACAGTTACATAACAATAAATCCAACATTCTAGAAAAGCATTTCCAAGAGCTACACTGCATTCAGCCGAGATTATCCTCTATGCCTGAGGATTGCAGATCAAACAGGATATGTAGCAAACATCTATGGCATTAAATCAAACCAGCAACAAGACATGATGAATCAGCATGCATCAGACAGGAAGTCCAGTTTCCATAGAGTATCAGTATATTTGTTTTATCTCAGAAAAAACATTAGAAGCAATGCACTGCAACTCCTTGTGTGTAAGGCTGTAAGCTGCTAGTGCTATGCAACAATTAGCCTTAACAAGGTCGAGTAAGTCAAATAATCTTATTGAATCCTATATTCTAATCCCAAACCAGCTGACCTTATTTGATAGAGGCAAACAGTTCTTGAAGAGATTTTTGGGGAGCATTTTCTCGAGAGACAATTTCCACAACTTTATATGAGGCCTCTGGATATAATAGAGCTTCTACAGCAACTTCGGCAACATGGTCTCGTGATATAGAGCCTTCGAAAAGAGTGTCCTGTTAAATTCAAGTCTCATCATGTCATAAAGAATAAAGCTTTTTTTTTCTCTTAAAAGATGGGGTTTCGTAATGTCTTTTAACATTAAAAAACCCTTATATTGAATCAGCAGATATGTCGACGGGGCTCCAAAATATACATAAATTTGATGATTGGATACATATAAATTGCAAGTTTACCTCAGCCTCCATGACTATGTTACCACTTGGAGGGTCGTTTCTTAGCCCTCCTGGCCGAACAATGGTGAAATTGATACCAGACTTCCTAATGTACTGCTCTGCTTGTAGCTTTGCAACAAGTGTCAAGCCGAAGATATTGAGCACAATATAAGCAGGATTAAATAGCTGTCCAATTGCTGCACCATTGACTAGGATGGAACTAATAAGAATCAATCTGTTCACACCAATACTCCGGCATGCATCAACCAGATTCACCGTACCAAAGTTATCGACCTGCATGCATGGTGATTACCAAGTTCTCGAATCAGCAACAACTACAAGGAGAGTCTAACCCACAATAACAATTGCATCAACATACTGAAATTCATGAACTGCCACGACATGGTCTTAAATGTTGGGGCTGGACTTTTGTGATACCTTTTCAAGTTTTGAGAACACTTACCAACTTGACTGACATCTGCAAAAACAAGCATGTATTCTCGCAATTAGAAGCATCATATGCAGAAGTCAATCCCCACCCTTCTATGGACTAAAATATTCCTTCTCCACATAAGATTAAGAAGGAGAAACGACCAATAGAGAAGGCCCCTTATTTGGCTGGGTTGTGGTTCAGCAGTAGATCGGTGGGAATTTACCACCACTGGCCCAGGTTTCTCAGCACATTCAGTATGGTTTTACTTGAGAATCCCCTAAGTGACACGTCACATGAGATTTATCCAACTCCTGCCAAAACATGGGGAGTTTCTGTCAAAAAACACAGAGAAGGGCACTTATTATTCTCACAGTGTTGGGTACTAGATTGTAGTTGCACATGATTTGTATGTCTTGATATCTGAATTTTCAAGTTCTATTAGAAAATTAGGCAGAATGAATGTTTATATTGGTGTCTGTTCAGCATTTTTCCGTCCAAGTATTTGTTGCAGAGTTATGACAGAGGTGCAGATCGGTGTGGACCTGCAAACTAATGTCGCAGCCTCTTGGAATGAGAGGGTCGACATTAGTTCATTAAAGGTATCCTATTTATTTAATGTGATATTGGATGGAATACCTTATTCACAATGACTAAGGAACAACAATGATGTGTACCTATTGGTTTTAGGGTCTTGTCTTGAAATTGTAATTTGGCTTAAAACATAATCAGATCAGGAACATAGTGAAGGGTGAAATGTCATTGGCGAAATCTTGTCATTGGTGAAATCTTTTGCACATAGTATTCATACACAGCATTTGTAAAAAGTATCAACTCAACTAGTGCAAATGAGAGTTCATGATAGTCTTGTCATGGGGTGTTTGACAATAAGGATTCATGCTCTAGCCTAGATCAACACCTGGTCATTGAAAAGAGAGGTCATGGTGAAGTGAAAAGCATCTTTGAAATTTCTTGGAGTTAGAAATCAAGAAACATATTGAGCTTAGTCAACTCGATTTGTGATTGCAATGTTTGTTGGAATTGACTACTCTAACAATTGCCAAGTAAGCTCCAAGATAATATTGGACAATGATGTTGAAGATGCAAACATCAAAGATGTAGACGAAGACACCAAGCATGATTCTAGAGAAACAGGTAAGAAGAAGCATTTGGTCATAGGTATCATCATCTCTTGCTGATATTTTGTAGACCTGCATGGCACTTTTGTAATATAAAAACCATTTCCAAGTCTGCCTGGTGAGGTGTGTTGCAGTTGAAAGGGAAAGATAGCTACGTGGTTACTGGTTTGTCTCCTCTAATTGTTCCTTGATGAAAGACTGTTTGACAAATGTGCCGCCATAAGTCTTCAGACTGGCAGGAGCATATAGTGTAAGATTGAGTTGGATATATTCTGTGTCAACTTCCAAGAAGTAGCACCATGGTTGGGTACCTAAGTGTCTTAGTAAATGGAGATATGTCCATAGGATGGCCAGTTTCTCACTATTTACAATCGAGTTGATTTTAGGCCATGGAGTACAATAGGTTCCTAGTCAATCGGTGTGGTACTAGTGTTCGACCCAAAGATATAGTTGGTTCCCAGCTGATATGTGCTGTTCGAGATGACAATTCTACAAGTGAACCTTCATGTAGGAGCATAGACACTTTGGTACTGAGATGGAAGCGAGTTGCTTGAGTGAACAATCATTGGTTGGTTATCATGACAGTTAAAGATGTAGTGAAGTCGCGTTGTTCTCACTCAAGAAGCCAAGTGATGAAAGAATAGTTAAATCTGATTTGGAATGACAAGAATACAACAAGAAGAACATAGATGTTTTGGATGCAGCAGAGAGTTGTTGGAGTTTGGTCCGAAGGATGCTAATGATAGTTCTGGTGGCAGCGTAAGAGATTTGATGGTGATGGACAAACAAGGTAAATTTTGTGTGTTGTGTTCAACAAAAGCAATGACCATATGGAAATGTTAATCACACCTTGTATTTATAGCAAGTTTAGGATGTTATATATAAATCTTATGTATTGGTCCCTAAAAATTTTGAGCTTGTATCTTTCCTACCGTCGGTACTTGGGAGAAGTATTGCATAGTACCTAGGTGATATTATAAAAGCTTGTACCTAGTGTCTCCATGAGATGGAGTATGTAAATGGTATGAACCTATATCTATGTATGTTACATGTAAATGACATATATAAGCCCTAGATATGCATGCATACCCCTTCACCATGTGTCACTGATGATTTAGATAACTTATTCAGTATAGCGCTGAACCTCTGTTATGAAGTTGCTAACACTTGGAGGAGTAGGTTGTGTCAGCTAAATGCTTTATGAGTGGACCATGCTCGTTGTGGACTCTAGGAGGTGTTGTAGGCCTAGAAACTGGAAGTTTTATGTACATTTAGGGGGAGTCCATGAAGAAGTTGAATGGACCATGTACCTGAAGGACATCCTACTAGACCGACAGTTAAAGCGGTTAGGTACCCATGTATTCCAGTGGATGGTTGTTCCTTTCTGTGGACTTTGACAGTTTGGTTATATCGAGGTGCAAGATCCAGGTGCCAGGTATAGACTTTGTTGATCAGGGGGTTATTTCATTCATAGTGGAGCAGGTGATGTATCGCACTGCTAAAAGACATTGATAAAGATCTTAGCTAACAGATTATGAGATAAGTACTCACTAAGGGGGAGTGTTGGAATTATTAACTACTACTTGTCTCATAAATTAATGTGTGATACTTGACCATACGAAAGGTTGTGGTTGTATTTGCGATTGGCTGTTGTGAGGTAGAGTTTGTCTCTGCATGAATAGTTTGGTTCTAAGTTTTAGGAGGTTGCTAGATCTAGTTGGATATGAGACGTTCTCTCCAACTAGCTGGCTCCTATTTTGGTGTGTGGTTGAGATATTCTCTTAAAAGGTTGTAATGTGCTAAGATAGTGTCTCTATGTTTAAGCAAGATTTTCGATTTATAAATATATAATATTTGTTGATATTAATAGAGCACTCAATACAGTTCTGGTATGTGCAAACAATGTCTATTCTCCCTTTTCTCTGCAATTTATGTACCTAGGACTGAAAGGCCGGTTTTATGACTCTGTGTACAATGGTGTAAAGGCAAAAATTGGAAGAGTTTCTCCCAGCAAAAACTCTGTTTTGTGTTCTGATTTTCATTGTGTTTGTATTTCACTAAGAATTAAAACTTCACCCTAAACTTGTAACAAGCTCTGTCATTATCAATAGTAGTTTCAAATGGAAAAAAATTGCATACATTACCCAACCAAATTGAATTATCCAAAGATCAAAGGGAAATTAACCTTCCATGGTTGCAGAAAATCCAAAGAAGGGCGGAACCCCGTTGCACAGATGACAGCTTCAGCATCGCCTATTGCTTCACTCAGTTTAGCAGCACCCTCTGTCACATCTGCCTTAACCTGCAAATCCCACAATTGCACAATGCAAATGACTGGTCCATGAAAACACTAGAATACTCCTCTCAGGCACGAATACTAACACTAAAGATTCCATTCAAAAGAAATAACCATGAAAACAAGTTGAGCCATGAAGGAAAAAGAATGCAATTTACAAGTTGAATGTTGCTGTCATCAGTGGGGAAAGTATTTTTGGCGCTGTCCACATCGCGGACACCAGCCCTGACATTGAACCCTTTGGATAAGAGTTGCGTTACAATCCGTTTGCCTGTGTTTCCTGTGGCACCTGCAACGAATACTGTTTTAGTCGTCCTCTGCTCATCTGCCCCACCTTGTCCATCCTTCTCCTCCTGAAGTGCTAAATAACAAGAAGAGTGAGATAAGTGTGTTTGTCACAAAAACATTTCTGCATGGGATTGAAAGGTACCTTCAGGCTGCAAAATGTGACATGGCAACGTCGCAGGCGGGCGCCTACAAGTGATGGGCGAGAAATCTTTTTATCAGAAGGGAGGTGAAATATAGTCGGATAAGAGGCACTTGCCATGCTGCTGTTTCTTCTTTCTTTTCCTCCGCTGTGTACTTCGGTTTGGCTTTTATATTCATGAAGACAGTTTGGGATAAAATCTGTGGATATAATCTGATGATTACAGAGCGTAGTTTAAGCCAATCAAGTTTCAATTTTGCATGCGTCAATCTTCCTTAGCATATAGAATGCAGATAGTAATCTAAGCCAATTAAGTGTCAATTTTCATGCCTCGATATAATGCAACCTAATATAAATGAAATATGTAAACAATAAATAATAACAACAAAGTAATTCTATATAATTTAATTACTTTAATGTTTAGTAATAATTTTGAAATTAATATAAATTTATATTTATATAAAAATAAAAATAAAATTCATTGGAACATGTTATGGGAAACTATCATGTACTTCTCCTCATTTTGAGAATGGTACGGGGATTTGACGTAGACCTTTTGAGAATGGTACGGGGATTTGACGTAGACCTTTGTTCACAACTTACAACACTCAACCACTTGAGTTAGGCCACCAGGCTAAAATTTATATCTATATAATATAATATGATATAAGTTAATATGATATTTTTATTTTTTCAATTCTTTCCCTTTTATAAAAATATGAGGCTAACTACTCTTTTTATAAGAATTTATTGTTTATGATTTTTTTAGGAATTTATACTTATTAATATTAATATTAGAGTGTAATTTTTATAAAAACATTAGGGATAAGTTAAACATGTTAATTGATGGATTGTTATGGAATTTTGGATGTCCAATATGTGCAAATAATGTGGTGTTAGATGTAAATGCATTAAACTTGTATATATTTTATGTCATTTATTTGAACATCATTATTGGTTCGCTTTCTTGATTGATTGTGTTTTTTTCTTTCTAATGTTGGATGATTCGATTTGTTTCCCATTTTGTAATAGTGTTGTTTAATGTATTTGACATGATGGCTTAGATGGCTTAGATCTAGACTCGTTATTTGTATTGTTAGACATTTATTTGACGAAGTCCCAAGGGTTAGCTCAATTGATTAAACCATCCACCCATGGTGTGTTGTCAATAGGGAGGCTATAGGTCACATGTTCAAACCCAATCAAGTCCCTTGGTGTTATTAGTTGCTACTATGGTTGGTGGTTGAGTTATATTCCATTTGGATATTGTGGAGAAGAGGGGGGATCCCATTAGGTTTTCATCACAAAAAAAAGGAGTCTATTTGATGCATTATTATATTTTTTGAGATTTTAGTTACATAAGATGGTTGTGATCTTAATTATCTTTTCATCTTTAGACAAGTATGGCATTGAAGGATAAAGTATCATATCAATGTCCACTCAGACCAATTTAGCGTGTTGGACATGTGTTAAGGCCCTTTGATGATGGAGAGAAACTAACTCTTGGGATCAACCACATTTGCTCGCACATACATATAAAAGGGCTCTACACTCATCAAGGTTTGAACCTTGTTTGATGGCATGATGGTGCTTGATCCCAACCACTAAGCCACAACCTAAAAGGTTTTCCTTGTTGGGAAACAATACTCTTATTTAAGGGGTTATGCTACTTTTTCAAATGGGTATTAGTGATATAGATGACAATTTCTATTGTGCTCTATATGAATATTTGTAGTATATAGTGTTCAACATTGGGTGGTTCTCCAATTACACGTCTTAGTTAATGCTTGGTTTGTTTTGTGAAGAAGGATCTATTTGAACTTGAGTATAATGGATTGTAATTTAGATATTTGTGTTGTTTTTGTTAGGGATTTTATCATTTCAATTGTTTCATTTGTTGAGATTAGTTATGTTGTTGGTTTTATTAAGAGTTTCAATTACCAGATGGATTAGAAGCATATTGTTACAACCCTAAGGTTTTCCACCCATTTTTTCTCAAATTTAACAATTTCCCGAAGAGTAGGTATAAGATGTGTGGCACTACAATGAGGCCACACACATGATGGAGAAATTGGGGTTGGCACAACCTATGGCTTGATGTGGTCACAAGCAAAACTAGGTGTTATGGGAACATAATGGTGTTGTCACCATTTGATGTCTCTATATCACTTGAGTTTTTAAAGTTCCTTGTATGTGATTTTTTGTTATAATTTTGTTGTCGAACTTCACTTGTAATGTCTTCAAAATTTCCTCCTTTCTAGATGAATACATCAACCTTGTTTATAATCAAATGTGTATGTTTCAAAAATTTCCATGGTTTGTGATGCGTGCTATCAAATCATTCCTAGTTCCCTTAAAGCAAGTCATGTCAACATTTCTCTAATTGTGACATGTTCCTTTAGACCCTAGGGATCGTAAGGGAACACTTGTATAATGAGGTATTTTGAAAATATAGAGGTTATCATGCTAGATTCAATAAGCATATGCCTTTTGGAATTTCCTCCTTTCTACTTGAATTTATAAGTTTTTGGTTTTTGTGCATTGTACTGGTTTGTGTTGCATGTTTGTTATGTATAGTTTTCTTAATGTGGAATTCATATCGAATATTGCATAGTTGCAATGTTACTTCTACTCTTAGACGAATAACAAGATACATGTGAGTGAGGGAACATGTGCATAAGGATGGCTTGTAAAATATTGAAGGGCTTTGAATAAACATCTAAGTGAGGGAACATGTACACAAGGATGGCTTGTAAAAGTCTAGAGGTTATTGTGTCCATTACAATAAGTACACAATGAGATGTTTGCAATTTGGTTGTATAGTGTGTAACAAATATTTAATTTTAGAGTGTAATTAATAGAGGTGATGATTTGTATAGGTGACAAGTGGTTTGACTCTATAATTACTAGTCTACCATAAACGATTATGTAAAGGGTTATGCAATCAATTACATCATCAAATGTGTGTAAGTCAATGATAGTCAATTTTGTTATATTCAAAATATCTATTGGTTTTGTACTCTTATTAGGGAGGTTAAGTTTTCTTTGATAACATCTATTTCATTGGTGTGTATCAATGTTTTAGTGGTTCATGATTGTCTAGTAACTTTGGTTATTGAGATATTTAGCTATGTATTTCTTCTACTAGATTCATGTATTTGTTCCTATTTTTAGAGTTTTGATGTTGATTTGTACATGATATCACATTAGTATGTAGGTTAACAAGAAGGATGAGGAAGATTCTACTCTTGTAGGTGAGTTGCTATTGTGCTTTCAATGCAAAGGTTATTTTCTATTTAAAAATGTCGAAGAGTTTTCCCTTAGTTGATAGCTTAAGATAAAAAAATGTTTAACCTTATACTTCTATAATTGATTTTACTATTGACGTATTCAATCTTTTAATGTGAAGGCCATTTCATGTTTCAAAAAACTAAAAAAAAAATTATATTCAAAAAGTTGAGTAAAAATCCTCAAATAAAAGTGTACACAATTATCCAAAATGGACCTAAACAAGACAAATGGTTATAATACTTAGTACCTAAGTGCAATTTAACAATTAATGAGGGTAGACAAATAAAAGGGACAATGTAAATGTTAAATATTAAAGAAAGAAAAGAGAGAGAAAAAAGAATAAAATGAAATACAATAATAAAATAAAATAAAAACAAGAGAGAAAGTTGAGTAAGGGGAAGTGAAAGGACAAGGATCCTTGACCTTCCCATTATCCTCAATACTACATGTATCTTATTGTAATGAAACTCACAAAGGGATTTTTTCTCTCCATGAGGTAAGGATGACAAAGATTTGTGAGCTCCATTATAATTTGAGATTGTCGAAATGGAAGTTGAGCAACCATTCGAAGCTAGTTTTCATGTTTGGGTTTCCATGGTAAAATCTTTTTGTTTATGGTGTGTTTGATTTTGTGTGTTGTGTTAAAGTATGTATATGAGTCATTGGAATCTATTCTCTAGATTTGATGTGTTGCCTATAGTTGTAATAATGGTTTAATGAAGCATTCTTAGTTGCAAATTTGTTATTCCACTAGAAATTCATTCTATGTTAGTATTTGATGAATGCCAATAACTCTATATCACCCATTGCTCAATTTACTGTAAAATTTGAGATCAAGGGATATTATGAGAGAGTTGTTGTGATTACTTAGCTCAATTTCTAAATTTCATTTGAAAGAGAAATAATTGGCGATTGGACGACCCATTCATAGCAAAATGCCAAGACCTTGAGTTTGTATGCACCTCCGCCATTGAATTGCCACTTACAAAAATCAGTTGGAGTCCATGGATGTGAATAGTAGGTTGTATGTAGCACATATAGGATGTACGTAGTATTTGAAGGCCGCATCTCTCTTCCTTGTTAAGCATCTGATTGTGTGCTGAGTGGTCTCCTTCCTCCCATCGCTTTGTCACTTGTAGTTCAAATTGTTGGGAAAATCATGGGTGTGAATAACAAATTGTCTTTGCATTTTATGTTCATAATATAATCCCACAAGGAATACCAAAATTCCTATGGGAATCAAGCCAACCCATTGATGGATAATGGTGCTTTAGTGAGAAAATTTTTGAATCCTCTTGATTATTGGAGCATGATATTATATTTATTAGGAGTAAATTATGTTGTAATGTTGTTGGATTAATTTTTACTGCTAGAGCAATTTAGATGATAAGTTGCTCCACTAAGTATTGGGAATTGTTACATGAGAATCCACAAGTTGTCAGTTCTTCACCAATAATATTGAAGAGATAGTTCCATATTTGAATATCCACATTGTGTACTATTGAATAATACCAAATAAGGATTTCCTTTCTTATATATAGATGGCTCATTTTTGTTTGCATTTAAGCTGGATTTGTATCTTCCATTTCTATTGGAGTATTTAAGAGAGTTGTTGTTATATTACCTTTACAAGCAGTGTTAGCAATTGACAAACCACAAAATAAATCAAGTATTAGCTTATGTATCCTTCAACCATACCACACACACACACACATATATATATTTCAAGAGTCTTGTGTAAGCCACATTCTTATTCAACCTCTATAACTCAAAAGAAAGCACATAAAAACAAAAGTATTTGGTACAACTATAAAACCAATCATTAAGGAGGTATCCATGTCCACACGTTACACATGCGAAGAATTGAATTTAAACCCTTAAATAGATTTTTGAAAAAACATATTTAGAGGTTGTGTCATTTATAAGTTTGCACTTGAGAATAGAGCATTGAAAACATGAAGAACTCAAGCCTTGAAGAAAAGAAGCATAGCCAATCCATGTGTGCCTCCCTGGTGATAAGAATAGAGAAAAAAACTTAGAGTCCTACTTATTATTGGCATTTCCAATTGGTTGTGTGCGTGCACGATACACCATAAAATAGACCATATAACCAATTCTTAATAGTGTTGCCTAGAAATTTGGACACAAACTTTTACTCTGGAATAGAGGTTAGATATTAAATTTTGCATTGGATTTGTGTTGGTGAAGTGAATGGCCTGTAATCCCATTGTATATTCATCACTTGATTGTTTGAGAGAAAAGAATTGGTTTTTATTATGTCCCCGCGAGACATGTTGTTTTCACCTTGAGATATTATTTATCCTTTATGCAGGGCTTGAATCTAACAACAACAACATTTCAACTTAGGATTTATTTTCAACATTTTTTCTTCATTTTATTGGTAATTTTTTATATGGATTCCTATTGGTGCTAGATGGGTGACACATGCATTGGTAACTAGAGAGAGGTGGGTAAGGATGAGGTGACATCATGGTCTTATGGAGGTTGGTACACTGGTTGCAACTACATTGATTTTCACCAAGCTAGAGTTGGGTCTGCAAGGTGGAGTTGGGTATGCAGGGTGGATGCAAGAGTGATATAGGTGAAATAAGTCCTCTCCTATTGGCTTTCATCCATTTTTTAGATTTATTTTCCTTGACCATGGTTTGCCTCTCTACTTTGGCATTTTCCTCTTCCAACCCCATTTGTAGCCTTGGTTTGAGGGTGTTAGTGTGTTGTTTAGTCAATTGGCCTCCACCATGGTTCGGTTGTTCCTTCTTTGTATATGTGGTTTGATGATGTTTTGGTTAGGGTTTCTTAGTTGGATTCATAGGGGTGACGCTAAAGGATGACCTTTAGCTTATGTCTAGTTTTCTCTTCCTGCACAATCATTTGCCTTTCTACTTCAAAAAATTTATTTTCCATACCCTATTTATAGCCCTTGTTTGAGGCATTAGTCTATTGTCTAGTCAAGTTGGCTTCCACTATGGTCTCATTGTGCCTTCTTTATAGTTGTGCTTTGATCTTGGGTGTTTTGGTTAGGGTTTCTCGGTTTCATATGGAATGGGGTGTTAACAAAACTCATGCCTAGAGATTTACGTGTGGGGGTGTTGGAGGATGGATCCATGCATGATACTATTGTTGTTAGTTGTGTTACAGAGGGATCTACAAAATCCTTCATTATAGAAACTTGGAAATTGTGAAGTGAGTAAAAAATGACACTTGCTGACTTAATTTTCCAATGAACACATTTAATGTGTTATTAAGTATCTCATGGATATTATTTCTTCAATTTCAATGTTCATTTATGCATGCATTGTTTCCCTTCTACACGTAATTAGGATATGGAAGTCCTATCATATTTCTAGTTATAAATATTGTTTGTTACTATAGTATATTGGTGCACAAGATGGATTTAAGAATGTGATAAGAAACCTACTAAATTTTTTCCAAAAATATTTGTCCCCTAGTTTTTCAACAATTTCCCTTGATGCATATGCAACCATGATTTTGGTCATCTTTTCCTTTAGGTTAACTTCATCTATGCATAATGTTATCTATGGAATTGGATGAAATCATTTTATTATACTTCTCAAAACATCTATGTTTTCTTTTTATGTGTCGTGAGCTATTACTTTGTCTTTGACTATTAGGCAAAGGCCTAGGGTTTGAATTGTCATCTATAGCATTGTTGAGTCCCCATCCATCATTTCGACCATAGGAGGGGGTAGTTAAAGATTTCATATATATAAATTTTTCCCCATGGGATATTATTCAAATTCATAACTAATTTAAGCCACCCTTGGGAAATATAAACTAAGAAATGCATGTGCAGGTGCATGAATTTAAAACACAATAGAGTTAAAAATATATCCCCCCCCACGCACACATCATGCATAAACACACATATTTATCATAGGAAGTAAACATAATCATTTCACATTCACAAAAACGGGAATAGTTATCTTTTAACAAAAGAAGATCCAAGCAATTGGTTGTGTAAGAGTGATTTCCCACCCAACCGTAAGTATCAACTATATATACCACCCCCAAGCCAGGATATGAGGCCACCAAGGTGAAGGAAACACCTACATGATTTTCTCTCTTATCCCAAAACTTATTTACTCTCATTCTTAGCAAATCTGCTCACCACTAAGCAATTATAAGAATCTTGCTCATCCATCCCGTCCTTGGTACTCCCTTTTCACTTCCCCACACAACACAAGGAATGGATTTCCATTAACTATTGTACTATTCACGAAATCCAACCCTTACAGTGCTTACTAGTGTGTGTAGAAAGAGTCCAACTTGATGTATGCTATTAGAGAACATCCTTTAAATCAATTCATGGTTTCTCAAGCATCTTGGACTATAAAATGAATAGTGGATAAATTTTCCTATCTTGCCCATCCTCTATTCTCAACTATAGCCATCTTCTTTCCTCTGAGGCTTGTGATTTCCTCTCTATAATGCTACTTTCTAGTTATTTTCAAAGTATGGTAATTGGCTATGGAGACAACAACATGAAGGCTCTATGTAGTGTAAAAATATACACAGAAAATGGGTTATAGACTCTACAGGAGATGAGAGAATGGGTGGAAAGTCAACTAACATTAATCTTGAACATAGAAGGAAGGATTCTTACAATTTCTATAGAAGTATATTCATCCCAAGCTTCCATAACTGCATGAAAAGACTTTTCCCACCAACCTCACACATGCATTCAATGATTGGATTTAATAATTCAAAATGAAGTGATTGGCTCATTTAAGGCACGTGGAAGCAAATGGATGAGTTCTAAGTCCGACACTTAGCAAAGGAGGATTTAATCTCCCATGACAACCCTTTCCACTTCCCCTCTAATGGAATCATAGCCCCTCTAGTGCTCTTTACAAAACCATCTTGGGTCATTTTATCCACATGGACCATATATAAATATTTACATTATACATGCATAGTCATTCACTAGTCGAGTCTTGGCTCTTGGCCTTGAGCTTCGCACTAGGAATCCATACTAGCATATTTACATCATTTACATAATATGATTTAATACATTCCATGAGTCAAAACTCAGGGTTTTATAGTCCCCTCCCCCTTGGAATAACATTGTCCTCGATGTTTCCTCAAAATCAAAACAAAATTGGATATGCCTCTATCATGGCATCCTCCAGCTTCCATGTATTCTCATTGGGACCAATGTGCTTCCACTGCACCTTAACCTATCCGATGGCTCAGTTCCAAAGCAATGTTACTTTCCTGTCAAGGATACATAGTGGATCTATTTTGAAATATCATTTGGTTTCCACCTAGATCACACCCCAATTAATCAAATGGTTAGGGTCATGTACATATTTCTTAAGCAAAGAAACATGAAAAACAATATGAGCTCTAGTGTTAGCAGGAATGCAATTCTATATGCAAATAGCTTTATCCTCTCAAGCACTTTAAATGGCCCACGATATCTTGGTGAAAACTTGGCACAACTTCCAAGCTTCAAGGAACCCATCCTTAGCCTTAGTTGGAGGTAAATGTGATCCCCAACATTGAATTCCATATGCACTATATTCTTATCCATCTATCTTGGGATGCCTTCAAATTCTGCCTAATCTTTGCAACTTCTTGCTCCATTTCCTTAATCATTTCCATCCCCAGCACAATTATTTCTTTGGATTATCCCAACTCACTGGTGTTCTAGACCTTCTTCCATATGAAGATTCAAATGGAATCATTCTCAATAGTGCTTGATTCCCATTATTATATGCAAACTATACTAAGTGTAGATAATCCTGCCACTTGGATGGTTTTCCCATTATACGAATCATATCTTCAATTACTTGATTTACTCTTTTTGTTTTCCCATCTGTTTGTGGAAGGTAGCCAATACTAAAATTTAGTTGTGTACCCAAATATGCAAAAATACATTTATGAAAGTTAGAAGTAAACTTTGTATCTTGGTTGGATATAATTGCTTTGGGTAAACCATGCAATTTGAATATTTCCTTCATAAATACCCTTGATATATCATCATCATTGTAAGTAGATTTAACTAGAATAAAATGTGTTTCCTTAGATCATTTATCCACCACAACCATGATGGAATCATGCTTTCTTGAAGTACTTGGTAACCCAATGATAAAATCCATAGCTACCACTTCCCATTTCCATTTTGGAATTGGCAAAGGTTGTAATAAATCCCATGGGTTTTGATGTCCACCCTTCACTAGCTAGCATTTGATACATCTTGAAAGATACTCCCCAAGACCTTTCTTCATTCCCAGCCAAAAATATTGCTTCCTTGCTATATTAATTGTTTTCTGGTATCCTGCATGCTCAAAATATGACATTTTATGGATTTCATCCATAATTCTCCTCAAATCTGCAAGATTAGGAATATGCATTCTATATTTTATATATAAGAAGACCATCATCCTCTGAATGATAACCTTCATGCCTATTTTCCAAAATTTTCTTGTTGTAATTTATCTTTTACTTGCACATAGTGTTTATCTTCAATAAGAGATTCAACAATCCTTTGCCTTAATCTTGTTTGGAAAACACTAATTGTAGCCACATGCATTTTTATGCTAAGTGCATTAGTGTATGGTGTGAATAATCACCCACACATGCAAAAAGCACATTTCAAGGAGTTGTGCAGACACGATACTCAAAATGGATAAGTTGCATATAATCTCAAATATATGAATGAGATAGGCATACCCATGCTCATAACATTGTATCAATATAAAAGGGGATCTATACCAAAAGGATCCTGATCAATACATGAATAATTGTTGGATACAATACATCATGAGGGTCAAAGAGGGACCCAATCTAAATACATAATGAGGGTCATTGATGGACCCAATATAAAGATACAATGGATACATAATCATGGTCCAACCATGGCCGATCAAAAGAACACATGTCAGAACAGTGGCATTCCATTGGAATGAAGAATATTAGTAACTAATGCCCTGTTGAAACTGAAGGGGCCCAAGATCTAGAAGGAGGATATAGGAAAGTCACTCCTCACAAGTGACTCAAACAACCAAATATTTGAATCAAATAGGTCCAAAAAACTACAACTAGAATTGGATACCATAGGAATCATCTAATTGGAGAGATTCCAAATATTGTCTCCAACGCAGCCCGAATACCGCAGGAAGCATATGACTAGAGGGTTTTTGAAGAGACTTACAAAATGGCTAGAGTCAAGGATATTTGGGTCTTCGACCAAAATATATAAGAGAACCATGAACCTATACGATTCTGAATGGTGCGATGATGAGCTGAAGTCAAGCACTGAGAAACAACCAAGCTAAGGGGCACTGAGGTATCCCCTAAGTTGGTCCAAGGGAACCCATCAATGATAGTTGATGAGCTCCGATAATGCTTGGTATTGAGAGATGTATTGGAATCCATACTTTAATTATCAACCAAGGGACATGATCTTGTGAAATAGACTGCAATGTATATCCATTCTAGATCTTATCAAAGTTCAATAGAGACTTTTCTTTTGGGGGGTTTTCTCTTCATGGTGGTGTATCATCTAATTTCTACTTGAATAACTATGGAAACATGTAGCAATTACTGCTCCGGTCTTATTCAACTAGATCAATCCAGTATACAAAATTTCACAGATAAGTACTGTGGAAAACAATGAAAACTGAGCTTCTACTTACTTTGAATTAAATCCTAATCCTATTACTTATAATCATCTAGTTGTATGGCATAATGACTAGAATTAATAGGTCACACTTTAACAATAATGGAAATCAAAACCCTTGAGCACTTGAAATAAATACTATTCCTATTTCTTTTGAACATCCAATTGTATTTCTACAGAGCAAGGCATACATACTAGAACTAATAGGTCACACTTTAACAAAAATGGAAATCACAGCTTGCAAACTAATCAACTTATCAAAGGTGGAAAATTGCATAACGATATAACAACTAATATAATGCATGCATATGAGCTACAAGAAATACACACAGTACAATGATTATGATAAATGAAGACACAATAAACACAAATAACAATGTTAATAAATGGAGCTACAACAAATACGAATAACAATGTCAATAAGTGGAGCTACAATGGACATAAACAATGTGATAACAATAGAACGATTCCAATACATGAACTCACAACGAAATTAGTTAGTCTATGAAGCAAATAAAAAATGGGTGAGATCCTCCTACAATGGAGAGTGGGCCCTAACTCTACAACACCAATGACCTCTTAATCAACGCACAACTTTAGAACTCAAATATCAAACTAAACTAGATTTGATTCTTTCCAAAAATAATAATTAAAAGTTGGAGCTAGAGGGTCTCAATGTTTTACCCTCTTTTATACCAAAATTCCTAAATCAGGGGCGGTTTCCTCCTTGCATGGAAACAAAAAAAATAGAGTATCACTTAGTTTCTTTTAATGCTAAGTAGATCCCCTTAAAAAAAGGTATGACAACAATATATGATCAAAAGTATAAGGGACACAATCCAACATCGTAAATGATTACATTGGAGTCAAATGAGTGTCATGGCATTGTTGTTGGTTCTGTGTCATTAGTCTTCAACTGCTAGACTGGAAAGTGGCTTGTGTCCCTTTGCTGCTAGAAAATTAGCAAGCAAGTGTTGTATGAAAGTTGATCCTCAACTGTTGTAGATAAGTTCGTCAATGATTGTGCTAGAAGCAACATGAATCATCTTAACTGACATCGGAAAAACAAACTATTCCATATTCGCATACATCCTTGATTGTTAGTTCATTTTTGGAGTACAGTCTATTTATTTCAACATAAAATAAGAATTCATTTTATAACATCTCCATAAGGAAAAGATATGAAAGTAGTTATAAGAAATGGTGGAAAAGTATAGGGAATGCGATTGAATAGCCATCTAGGATAGTGCAAGGAGTCGATTTTTTACCCTGCTCTTCACACCCCCAACTCAACTGTTCAGGTACACAGGGTACTACCAAAGGACCGAACACCAAGAGCAACCACTTCACACAAACAGATCATAGATCAACACACCGATATTTTGACGTGGTTTAAACCCTCTTGAGGGAAACACTCCACGGCCCCGGCCAAATAGCTTCTACGGGACAATTTATTATGCAAAGAAAGAAAGTTACAAATGAGCTTCTCATAATCGATCAACTAAACAATGACCCTCCATGCTCTTTAAATAGAGATCATGGACCAATCGGGTGTTAAGCCACGGATCAAGGTTAGGTTTGATCTAAGAGAAGTTGAGCCGTCGGATCACTCTATGTCAGAAACATATCGTGACCGTCGGATTAAGTATTTACAAATGCATACTAATGCATACTAAAGAAACACACTATCCCTAACGGATATATTACACAAGTTGATCTTAACTAACTCCTAAGTGTCTAAATATCCTAACATCCCCCCTTAAGAACAACTTGGGATAGGATTGAAGGATTTACAAAAGTGACACTATTAGGAGAAGGAAGGAGGCATTAGAGCCTATCCCCCCTTAATGACAAGTTCCTGAACTCCTAACATAGATCGAAGTTTAGAAAACTTCGCTTCTGTAAGAGACTTGGTGAAGATGTCTGCAACTTGATCATCTGTAGGGCAAAAGAGCACTTCAAGAACCTGATCATGAACAAGATTTCTGATGAAGTGCATATGTAGCTCAATGTTTTTGCTGCGTTGATGTAGAACTGGATCTTTGGCAAGCTTGATGGCACTTTGATTGTCGCACCAAAGTGGAGTAGGCTGCTGCTGCTCGAATCCAAACTCTGAAAGGATCTATCGAAGCCATAAAGCTTCCTGACTGGCATTAACTGCTGCTCGATATTCTGCCTCTGCTGAAGAAAGAGCAAGAGCTTGTTGTTTCTTACAAGCCCAAGTAATAGGTCCAGATCCCAGACTGAAAACATAACCTGCAGTAGACTTTCGATCATCAGGATCGCTGGCCCAATCTGAATCAGTGAAACCAACCAACAAAGGTTTCCCCCCTGTACTGTAATGAATCCCAAACCAAACTGTACCTCGAATATATCGAAGTATTCTTTTATCTGCTTTCCAGTGACTTTCATGAGGTGTCTGCATATAACGAGCAACTCGACCAACGGCAAAGGAAAGGTCAGGATGGGAATGAGTCAAGTATAGGAGACTACCAACAAGCTGACGATACAAGGTGGCATCGACTTCAGGTGAAGTACAAGTGGCAGAAAGTTTGAATCCAGACTGGAAGGGAGAAGGGGCTGGTGTACAATCTTCCATGTGAAAGCGACGAAGAAGGTCACAAGCATACTTAGACTGAGAAAGAAAGATTCCTTCTTTGGTTTGCAGGACTTGGAGACCAAGAAAATAATGCAAATGTCCTAAGTCTGACATTTCAAAATTTTGTTTAAGACTGGATTTCACATGGGTTATAAGCTTAGGGTCACTACCAGTAAGAATAAGGTCATCAACATATAGAACAAGTATGATGAGATGGTTTCCTACTTTCTTGGTATAGACATTGGGGTCAGAATGACATCTAGAAAAACTAGTGTCAAGGAGAAAGTTATCCATTTTGGCATACCAAGCTCTAGGAGCTTGCTTAAGGCCATATAAGGATTTCTTAAGGCGACAGACAAGGCTAGAGTTATTCTGAACATAGCCAGGAGGTTGTTCCATGTAAATTTCCTCCTGTAAATCACCATGTAAGAAGGCAGACTTGACATCCATTTGATGGACTTCCCAGTTGTGTAAGGCTGCAAGGGAAAGAACAAGGCGGATGGAGTTCATTTTTGGGAAAAACTTTGGCAACTAACCTTGCCTTAAGTCTTTCAACACTTCCATCTGATGCATACTTAGTTTTGTAGACCCATTTACATCTGACAAGTTTTCTTCCTTTTGGAAGAGGTACAAGATCCCAAGTATCGTTCGCCATTAAGGAACGATATTCTTGATCCATGGCTGCATCCCAATCTGGATTCTCTGAAGCTTCTGCAAAGTTTTATGGATCATGATTCTCGAAAACTTGAGCCAAAAGAGAAGAGGCTCGCTGAAACTGAGAACGTGTTCGACGTTGATCTCTAGGATCACCAGCAAGATCACCAGTTGCTTCACATGTTGAACGAACCCATCGAGGAAGTACTTGTGCTGGTGCAACTGGAGGAACATGAGCAGGCGGAGGTGGATTTTCATCCTCACTGTCATCATCAGAAACTGGAGTTGGAAACCTGTCAAGGAAGTTGGAAGAAGAAGAAGAAGGCACAAATGCCGAATCAGGCTCGCAGGCCAAAGATGGCACAATCGCCGAGTTAGGCTTGCAGGCCAAGAGACTTTCATCAAATTTAACATCTCTTCTAATGATTATAGCATGAGAATGTGGTTGAAGAAGTCTATAACCTTTTACATCTTCAGAATATCCAACAAATATGAACTTTTCACTTTTAGGCTGCAATGATTTCCGTTTTTCATCCGGAATGTGAGCCCATGCTTCACTACCAAACACACGAAAGTGACTTACATCAGGTTTAGTTTTACTCCATGCTTCGTCCGGTGTTATACCTTGTAATGCTTTTGTGGGGGTGCGATTAACTATGTAATTTGCACAATTTATGGCTTCAGCCCAAAATTGAAGACTTAGTCCCTTAGATTGGATCATATAATTAGCCATTTCTTTTAAAGTGCGGTTCTTCCGCTCAGCTACACCATTTTGTTGTGGTGTATATGGAACAGTGTGTTGTTGTTGGATGCCTTGTTCAGTGCAGAAAGTAGTGAACTGTTTGTTAACATATTCTCCTCCATTGTCAGATCTTAACTTAATAATTTGATGACTAGATTGTTTTTCAACAAGGTCCTTGTAGGCCAAGAACATGTTAAATACTTCGCTCTTAAGTTTTAGGAAATAAACCCAAGTGCGTCTGGTGTAATCATCAATGAAAGTTAAGAAATATTTGAAACCAGAAAAGGAAGCAGATGGAAGAGGACCACACAAGTCACTATGCACAAGCTCCAAGGGAACCGAGGCGTGCCAAGAGGCACGTTTGTCAAAACTATCCCGATGATGTTTTCCGAGTACACAACCGGAGCAAACACCATCTCTGTAAGATACCATCGGAAGACCTGTCACCATATTTTCTTTACATAGTTGTTGCAATGAGCGATAATTTAAGTGACCAAATCGCTCATGCCAAAGTTTGCTCAAGTTATCACTATGAGCAACAAAAACTGAAGGGAAAGGTGATGACCCAAAGTTGTTAAACTTGTACAACCTGGTAATATCATCAACAATTCCGGTAGCTAGAACCTATTGAGGATCTTTAAAATTCTTGATTACAACTTGGTGAGGTGTAAAGGTCACAGTTTTACCTTCACCAGAATGAGTGATCTGATAGACTGATAACAAATTGCAGGAAATTCTTGGAACACATAGTACATCACTAAAATGACCATTATCTACTGGAACTGTTCCAGCTCCTACAACACTTAGAGATCTATCATCACCAACAAATATTTGTTTGGTGTTACATTCATGCATAGTAGAAAAGATGGCTTGATCCTTAGCCATATGATAAGATGCTCCAGAATCAATGAGCCATTCATTTGAAGTAGAAGAAGAAGATGCATTATAAGAATAACCAGATGCACAAAGTGCATGCCCATGAGAGGCAGATTCTGAAGGCGTATCTAGGTTGATGTGGTGCTTCTTCATTGCTGCTTCCAAGGCTGCCATCTTCTTGAAACACTTAGATTCATCATGATTATCTTTCCCGCAATAGTTGCAATGACGCTCAGTCTTCTGGCCTTTTGGCTTGGATCCTTTGTCATTTTTTAAAGAAGGAGTTGATTGAGAGGGTTTTGGACCCTTGTTTGACTTATTATTGCGAAAATTTTGTTTCTTGGGAGGCTTGGACTTTTCTTTCTGTTGGGACAATAAGGCTTTTCCAGATGTATCTGCATTGTTGATTATTCCAAAATGAATGAGTTTATCTTGTTCCCTAATCAAGGAATCACAAAATGATTCAAGACTAGGCTCTTGATAGCTAGCTGCATTCAAGGATGCTTTCATGGAGTAAAATGTAGATACAAAAACAGAATATGCAGGTCCAAGTTTGGAAAGAATATGATAAATGCAATCTTTGTCTTCCCTCTCAATCTTACATTCTGCACATAAGAGCTTGAGAGTTTTGTACTTAGATAAATAATCTTGAATGCATGAAAAGTCACTTGGATTTAAAGAAATCAACTTATTTTCGAGTTGGTGACCTCGAATTTCATTGTGTTTACCAAACACAGATTCCAACTTGTCCCAAGCAGTATTAGGTTCATCAATTCCAGATATGTGGAATCGCAAATCAGTAGAGATTGACATCCCAATCAATCCACGAGCTTCATCACATCTATTTGCCCATTTTATTTTCTTATCATCATCAGTGGGTTCTTTTTCTTTCCCTGTGGTAATTCTGAAAAGTCCCCTACTTCGTAGAACATCCTCCATACGAGATTTCCATGAGAAATAGTTGGAACTGTTAAGTAGAATATCACAATGGGCGGCCATATTTGTAAATTAATGGCTGTAAAAGCAGAAACCAATAGTCTGGATGTGAAGAGCTCAAAAAAATAGGCGGTTTAAAAAAAAATGGCACGAAAAACTGACTCTGTATGATGAAGTTATACTTGAACAAAGAAATTGTTGAAGATGTCCCCAATAGTGACGTGGCAGCTAGAGAATGTCCAGCAAAAAAAGAACCCCCCTCTTCCCAAGATGAACCTTTTGACAATCACTTTACAAGAAAGTTGCTTTAAGTGAACCACTTTTGTAAAATAAGTGATTTCACTTTTACAATGATATTACTTTTAAATAGTGCAACAATAAAAAAAACTTAAGTGCAACAATAAAGTAACTTGAAAATAGAAATTGCATGCACTTTTCCTTTTAAAAGTAACTTCCTAAGACTTGAACTCAAGACCTATTAAGGAATAAAGCAACTTTGAACCAAGTGAGCTAGATTAAAAGGTATGTAAAATATGGGAATGAGGAAGGTTTTTTTTTTACTCTTTTTGCTCGGTTTGCGTGCTTGCCCTTTTTCCTGCAAAACAGACCACAAAACGAAACAAAAAAAACGTTTCCACACTTGTGGAGTTAGATCTTGTTAGCTTGCCTAGAAAGTCTATGTTTTCTCTCTATTTCTGATTTGCCGAGATCGCGCAAGGTGCACGACAAAGAGCATACGCAGCTGAGAAAAACCCTTTCCCTTTCTGTTTCTGATTTGCCGAGATCGCTCAAGGTGCACGGCAAAGAGCATACGCAGACAGGAAAGCAACAATCCGAACCCAAAAAAAAAATCTAACAGTAAAAAAATGAAATATGAGATTTTTTCTTATTAAAAAACGAAATAAAAAAATGCGTCACTGTAACATTATACCTTCAGATCTGATGAAATACGCGTTTCTGGAGCAACCGGGAACCGTTTTCGATCAAACGAAAACTATTTCCCAATGGAAACGACGCTCCAGACGCAATGGAACACCTCCCACAGCCTAGAAATGCACAGAAATACCAGAACTAGAAACCCTTTCGAGTTTCGGCAACAACAGTTCAAGATCTAGATCATAACCGGAAGCGGCACTTCATAAAAGCTATGATACCATGTTCGGGTACACAGGGTACTACCAAAGGACCGAACACCAAGAGCAACCACTTCACACAAACAGATCACAGATCAAAACACCGATGTTTTGATCTGTGATTTGTTTGTGTGAAGTGGTTGCTCTTGGTGTTCGGTCCTTTGGTAGTACCCTATGTACCCGAACATCAACTCGTTGCTCGTCCCTCTGCAACAGATTAATCTAGTTTGGAATCATTCTTAGATTCATGTTATGGGCATATGTATAGATGGTTGCTCGTCCCTCTGCAACATATTAATCTAGTTTGGAATCATTCTTAGATTCATGTTCTAGGCATCTGTACAGATGGAATAGAGGTTGACTGCATACTGATGCGTTGTGGTTATCTCTTTGGAGAATCCTCTTACCTTCATGGTTTTTGTGCAACAATGAAATTCTTAATTTTTATCTATTGTTGTTAGGCCATGCCATTGAGGAATAGGATATAATAGGAGGGGATAGAAAAACCTTAAACTAATCCAATGGTATGGAATATCCTTTAGAGTTACAATTATGTAAAGCCGATTGCGATAAAGTGTTGCATGAATATTGGGCAACAAATGTGGATCCTTTGACCTTGTGTATTTTGTCAGCAAACTCCAGCGTTGCACACAGACCTCGACTACTTTTATTGTGGAGCTACTATAAAATTCTGTAAAGTTGATGATCACTTCCTCTTGGTGATGTTGGTTCACTTCCCTAATCCTCTGATTGCTCATACGCCTATAGTGTTGTCTCCTAGCTTCTTGGGTAGAGAATACCTTCTGTTGTTCTCACAGTGGCTTTGATGTTTCGATTGCTTTAAATTTATGCCATTATTTATCCCACAATATTTCATTTTGAAGATACAATTGGAATTCTCTGATGTAGACATCCCCAATCAAATGGTTTGGATTTCATGATGTGTTTGTAGCCATCAAGAAGTTATGAAGGTATAATTCACAAAATAATTTTTTTCTGGCATGGGGTAATGTAAAGAAAATTTCACATAAGTGCCTACCTAACTACTTTAAGTGGATGGGAAACCTTTGAGACATTCAATATGGTAATGAATCCACTGCTCTTTTAAGTACATTGTGTATACATTGGTAGGTTCTCTACAGGAAAGAAACTCTGCACTGAGTTCCACCATTTTGACTAAGTCTTGCGGCATGGTTTGAATAACACTATCTTTTTGCTTGAGCTCCTTCTTATGCTCCTACTCAACTATTTTTAACATGTCTTCCTAGGATGTGACCTTGTTTTGATGGTGTTGATTGAAGTCGATTTCCCTTTCCCTCAAAGTCTTGAGTTGCTAAGGAGAGATGCAACCTTCTAAATGTGGCTTGGATAGTTCCTTCCACTTGTTGCATTCAAATGTCATTTCTTCTAGCTAAGTCACGATATTTTATATTTTATTGACTACTACAATGAATTTGGTTGGCATTGCAGTTTGGGCTTCTTGGAGAATATGTCCTTGGAAATTAGGATGTAGTTCTTCCTTTTTCTAAATTGGAACCATCTCTAACTTTCCTGGTATCTCGGGGGATACTTGAATTTCTTGTTGAACCTCGTCCTCGATTAGAACCATCTTTGTTTCCTTGGGTGTATCATAGCTTATTTGAATTTCCTTTTGTACGAGAATCGTTTCTTCTTCCCCTACTTTTTGTCGAATTACTATTGTTTCTTTCTCTTTTGGTAGTGAAAGTTCCTTAGGGATCTCTTCTAGTGTAGCCAATGGAATTTCAAGGTCTTGAGGGCTCGAAGGTGCCTCTTTTGTTGGAAGCTCTAGGGAATTCCTATTTGGTGTGGCAAATAGTACTTCCTTTTCTTGCTAGCGGGCTGATTTTTCTTCAACTACTACAATTTCCACTACTGTAGCTTTCGCTTTTGCCATTTCTAATTCCACAACTTGGGTCTATGATGCTAGGCTACCGGAAGCTGCTGTAGCATCGTGTTTCTTCTTTAACTGGACACAATTTTTCCTTGGGTTTGGGGAGGCTGAGGAGCCTTTTTGGTGATTTTTTGCTTCTCCTTCCATTCAAGTGTTGGCTGCTTGGGAGGTAGTTTCCTTTTCTTGCTTCTCCCTTGGACTTTTTCCTCGACTCTGCTTTGTTGATCCTTTTTTCTAGGGGTTTCATTTGAAGCTAGAGCCTTGTTTCTCAATAAAAGCCTCCCAATTGCCTTGTGGTTGTGCTTGTTGGAATGTTTTTTTGATTAACAGAAGAATCAAACCATGGTGGGATACCTAATTCTTCTTATCATCCTGGTGTTTTTCTTCCTTGGTTTCCAATGAACGAAGAAGAAAATATGACACTTTGATATAGCCGCCCCATCATAGGTGCCAGAAAGCATAAGTGATAGTTCATTCACAAATAAGCTAGGCCTTTGCAGATTAATGTATTTGATAATGTGTTACATGACAATGCCCACGGTCCTCATAAGTAATGTTCACTCAATTCCTTTCCTAGTTTCTACGAGGACCTCATAGGGTGCGATGAAGTTTCCCTTTAGTATAGTAGATTCTATTCATTATTTGGACTAGTGTTTCCCCTTGCAAGCGAGCCCTGTGGCCTCTGCAATGTTATCTTATGTAACTAGGGATAATAGGCCCAGCATGTTGGTTTTTTCATCCCTCAGATTCTATGCAAACTCGTCCGCAAAGGAAATGATATGATTTTGAATTTTTTGGAAAAACTACAGCCACCTTGCTTGCAGATTTTTCCACCTTTGAATTTTCCAACGGATTTTTCCTGTTCAATTCATTCCCCATGGATGCTATGTGAAGGAATTAATTCGTTGCAAGTATTTGCAATATGGACTAGGAATGCGACTTAGTATTTGAATAATAGGATTTATATTTGGTCATGGGAATAATGGAGTGGTGTGCGTGTGCTATGATCTGGAGGTGGTGGTGATGTATGGCGCTTAGATACAACAATCTATGGATTTAATTGAGTGATATGCAGTGGGCACAACAACTGTGGAATGATTTATACGATGGGTGATGATTGGCATCAGTTCGACATGGAGATGTCATAATTAATGCAACCTTAATTAAATGTTAAAATAAATACATTACCTCAAAACTTGAGCACGTATTATTCTTGCATGAGCTGACATATATTAGATTGTATCTGGCGCTCTTTGGCATGCAGCTTGTTGTGCTGATGTAGGTTGTTGTAGAATCACTTAGTGGTATCAAAGTTGTTGTGGGAAAAATATGCGGCATCTTCCTTGTTTTATGTGATAAAAAAGAGTTGCAAGGTAAATCTATCCACTATTCCTCATCGATAGTGATTAGCCTGACTATTCCATTGTTGAACACTTTTTCTACCTTGTACAACCATATCCACTTGGTACAGAGCTTACCATTGAAATTGTGATATCTGGAATCGTATATCAGCACCCAATAACCAGATTAAAATGATTTTTCCTTTATAAGGGGATCATGCCAGCGAGTGCGTTTATGCTGGAGAGTTTCTGTGTGCTACAAAGTTTGTTGAAAAAACTTGTCCAAAAGGTTTAATTGGGTTAGGCAATCTTGATATGTGGCAGAAATGTCTATGCTCAATTCAACCGTCGTTCTCAAAGTTTTTAACTCAAATTTGATGGGTAAGAACATTATTTTACCGTAGAAAAACTCATATGGTGTAAACCTGGTGGTGGTTTTCCATGAGGTTCGATAGGCCCATATGGATTCTACGAGTTTGTTGGAATAGTCTCTACAATGGCACTGAACAATTATAGTTAAAATCCTCTCATTCTTTTTGTTGTTTAATTCCACTTTCCCGTCGTCCCGCGGATGGTATGGTGTAGTCCTTTTATGCTTGATTCTATAGATGTTCATTAGATCTACAATTAACTTGGAAGTGAGCTATTCCCATTGGTCTAAGACGATTTCTCTTTTCACTCCATACCTAGTGAAAATATTGTCGTAGATAATTTCTACTACCCTATTTTCTTGGATATTTTTCAAAGGTTGGTGTTGTGGGAAAAATAGCCACAAGGGTAGAAAACCTTCCCACGGTGAGACTATCCTTGAGGCTGTAGCAAATACCCAGTGTTTGTGTTTGAGAAATCAGTAACTAAAAACCCCAAATGGCCAAGCAAACTCTTGATTAGAAACAAAAACAAAATAACAAGAAATAAACTGAAATAAAAGGGGTTAAGAGATAAATTGAACAAGATGGAACAAGAGTGTGCCAAAATAAGTTTTTATTGCCCAATGGTCAGGCTAAATACAATAGTGCCATATAGGAAGTGTAAGCTTCAAGGGAAGCCAAAAATATCCCTTAGGGATGTCCTTTTTGTCCACACACTTGCAAGATAACTTGGATAGAACAATGGAGAAATGCGTGCCTCCTACGGGAAGAGAGCAAGGGAAATTTGTGTATGCCAATGTGAGGGAGGATGTAGATTGAAAGAGGAGCTCTCAATGTAATTCCAACATCATAAATTTGCTCTTATTTTATCCTATGGAATTCATTCCCATGGCTTCCTTCTATAGGCCAAATGGAGGCCAAGAAACATCTAGGTCCATATGTGAACACTCCATCCTTTGAATTGGTTTCCCAAGTACATGAGAGGGACTATTCAATGCTCCCAAACATGTGAGGAGTAACTGTTCAAATTTTGGATCCAAGAGAGTCGTTTTGAGCCTTGAATGTGCTGCAGAAATATGTGGTCCCACCATTTTAGCAATTGCATGGGTTTCGAGAGAAACGTGCGTCGTGGAGAAACCCCACGCGGGTACGCGCATGTGACTATATAGATTAGCCGTGCTAGTAGCATGGGTTTCCAATGCTTTTAGTTGTGTGGTTTTCCATTTTGACTGATTTTGGCATTTTGGGACTCAGTTTGTCTTGTGGATTTGATGAGGATGTCTTCGATGAGTTGAATTTTGTATGTTAATGACGCCTTTCTGCAAGATTATCCTAAATGTCACATGTATGCGAGATTGAAGTGTTAAAATATGACCCCTGATGTATGAGGTTCGAAGGGTATTGTAGGGTCGATAATTGATCATCGTTTCTTTTCTCTCCATGTTCTAATAAGTTATCAAGCATAATTTGTGGGTGAAAAATACCTACCCATGGGGGAAGGTTGTTGGTGATGACTGTTGAAGTTGTAAAGAATAGTGTTTTTTTAGAAAAATGAGGCTGGCATGCCTATGCTCGTGAAAGCATGTTAGAATAGATTATAAACAAGAGGGGACCAAGGTGTTGAATCTTAATACTATTGCTACAAAGATGAAGGTGGATTCGATCCTTATATGAGTAAATGAAGCCTAGAAATGATGTTACTGGTGCCAAAGAAGCAGGACTGGTGATGATTATGAACATACCATTGGGGTGGGGGACCTGAGTAATGGTAAATTTGTTGGGAGAACTTCATTGTACTGGTTTTTATTCTACCATTAATCATAAATGTGAACAGTGCTATTGCTAGAACGTATGACTCCCCTTGATGCAATGGACTTGTTGACATCAAGCATAGGGGAGACCACTAAATTAGGGATACATAATAGCTCTCTCTACTTAGTTCGTGGTGACCCCTTATATTAATGACAAGGGATCCTAAGGTACAAATGTAATTGAAGTATTGATGAGAATATGATGTGTTGATGTCGATGAGATCCGAAGCATATGATAAGACAAGAGTCTTATCTCAAGAACCAATATCATTTTGTAACCAACTGAGAGACTGACAGACCTGGCACAAGACTATTTGATAAGAATGGGGCTCATGAATTCTATTGATCAATGTAAACATGGGTGAGTGACTAATGACAACATGCTTCAAATTGTGATGCAGGGTGTAATTGATGGAAACATATTGTAGATGAAAGGCTTTATTAGAGACACAATACTAATGGTGTAAGGTGAATGACAAGAGTAATGGTACTGGGATTAGGGGGAATCAAATACATTGATCAAGAGTGACCAAGGGATGCTTCCAAAATAATAATGTGATGGGGTCCCCATGGTTTTTTTATAGATTGGGGGCCTCTTGATACAGAATGATTGGTGGGGTTCCCACGGTTTTGGGTGGGTTAGGGAACCAATTTATATAAAAAGGATTCCCATGGTTTTGAGTGATTCAAGGAATAATTTTGATGGTGATGTAATGGTTTTGTGTAGGCAATAAGATGGGTTCGCAACAAATCAATGCCATGCAAAATATTTCCATGGGGATAATTGAGTGGGATTGGTTTCTAATAGGCTGGGGGGCCAATTAGCATCTTCTCAAGGGTTGATGATACGAAGGTAAACATAGATGGTATATTTCTCACGAGGGGGATGTGAGGTTATATATGAGTCATAATCATAACATGTGTCAAATAATTTGAAGGGTAATGGTAGTAGAAAGCAAGGAAGTGATATGCATTTTCTTTTGGACCAACTAGGTGAGTGACTAGATTCTTCATATTTGTTTGGATTCGACATCATGGGTGCCAAAATGTGAGTTGGGTTTTAATGGTGTGCACACCCATGGGGAACATGTTATTCTTGAGGATGACATTGATGGCATGGAATCATTGAGATTGAGGACCCTATGGTTATCAGTGAGAGTGCTAGGTAAATGCAATGTAAATAGAGGGAAAACATTGCCTATATGCCATGATGAAATGATATACCTAGGATTGGAATCCATGCACCATTGTTGTAAAATGGGAGATTGTTTCTTAGTGTTAATCCTGCACACATGATGCAAATAAACAAGCGTAATATAGATTATGACAAGATTATTGACAATGCATACTTTTGACAAGAGTTAGAGTGCACCTAAGGGAGGGCCACAAAAATGGTTTATGGATGGTTTGGTGGAAACTGCTAGTGGCGTTATGGATATTGTTGGTGTTGGAAATCGATGCAACTTGTCTAGGTGATAAAACGTTTGTGCGTCTCTGTGGCATCCCAAGATGGTCGACTTGCGGGGGAGTGTTTTGCATCTCCCAAGGATACCCAACAATTATTGGGTGAACTTAAAAAAAATCCTTGGTCTTTTATTTGTCATATGTATTTTTTCTTAAAACATGTATTTATATTTTCCAAACTGCTGCAAACAGTATATCTCTACTCATTCAATTTGCTATAAAGTGTTGTATCTTGCTTACTATTCCTCTGTATTGTGCAAAGATCAAGCATGCAAGGTGATGCGATATTTTATAGGATAGATCACACATCTAGAGTAAACCCCACAAATCTCACTCAAGAATTGCAGAGAAGAAGAAGAATAATTGAATCAATATTCACTCATTAACTCAAGAAATGATATAACTGCTATAATATTATTCCTCAGCTGTAAGCTGGAAAAAATGTTAGAGTACAATAGAATGAATTCTAATTACTGCCTAGGTAGTTCGAATTCTCCTTAATAACATCCCTTGACTGCATTGGAACCATGACCAAAACCAATGGTAGTGACAACAATAGTCAAAGTTCAGTCAAATGTGATTTTAACTGAGTCTAACTGGTGCATGTGGGACTAATCTAGGGAAGGAGACTCCAATGTGGACGCATCAGGAGCTGTCAGTAGTCAATAGAGCTGAACTAGTCTCTGTAGTAGTCTATCTAAGTGCTTCAGTCAGTTAACTAAGAAATCAATCCTCAAATCAAGGAATTGATCCACTAATCATGGAACTGACTGATGTAACTCCTAAATAGGTGGAATAGGGTGCACTTGTACTCCAGTGATGGAAACAAGGGTGCATTTGTGGCTAGGAGGGATAGAACTAGGCAGAAACAAGCTCCTAGAGCTGACAAAATGGGGACTAGGTGCTGGGAGGCTACCATACTGATGACTGGATGCATGCATGCAAATATATAAATGACGGTGAGAATATTCCAACACCCCCCGCAAGCCGGACTATGAGGAAACACATAACTGAGAACTAGTAGGGTCCTGGTAACTGAGACCAAAGGTCACCCCATACAACAAATCTAAAAATAAGTGAGGAAAGATGGAAAACCCAGTGGGAAGAAATACCCCCCTCAAGATAGACTGTGGTAGGATAATCAATCATGTACATCACTCACCCCAAAAGGTAAGTGGACTTCTACACCAAAGAAAGATCTATCGACAAGAAATGGATCAGTAATGTGAGAAGGATGAAACCTTCTATTCTGAAAATCTGATTTGGTTCTCCTTTGATCAAGTGGATCGGCAACAAGATCTCCGATAGATATAAGAGTAGTGGCTTCCCATCTAGGATGAGGAGGATCATTAGGTTCTTGTGGATCTGGATCTTCCATTCGCTCTTCTTTGTGAAGCTTCTTTTTCTCAGCCTTCTGCTTTGGATCTTTTCCATTCAAGCAACCTTTGCAGGTGCCTTGGGAAAACTTGAGATTGGGTAGACCTTCAACCATCTTTTGAGTTTGCATGTCTTGCAAGTGCTTGCAGTTGAGATGCCCAAATATTTCATGGCATAGCCTACTCTCTTCATTTGCATGTGTGTGAAGAACAGACTGTTTGGAGAGAGGTAGGAAGTGAGAGAACTCATAGAGTTTTGACTTGTGGTTTGCAACACCTTTTTCTATGGTAGATCCTCATACCATGTGTTGTATTTCAACCTCATCTTCACTGTCAGGTGCTAGATCCTCAGGTTCTTGTGGATCTAGATCTAGCATTCTCTCAAAAAGAGTTATCTTCCTCTTGGGAAGAAGTGGATCATGCTCCAAAAACATGTACATGAGTTCTCCAACAATGGATGCAAGCAAATCTGGAGGCTTCCTGAACTTGCTCTTCCTACCAAGCATGGTGAGAACAAATCCAAAAATGTGAAGATCATTATGGATCATGTGATTCAAACCAACTGAGGTAGAATCAACTCCATGAATGTGTATGTAGTTCTTTGATATCTCCTTTGAACCAACATAGGTGAGATCTTAACCAAATGAACTAATACATGATGGTGGTGGCTTGGACTTCAAATAAGATCCAAGAATTGATAGATGGCTTCTTATGATTTCCTTTGAACCAGCAGGGGTGAGATCAAAACTAAAATCACAAAAAAATTTGTGAGACTTGAACCCAAGTGAATGGTAGTGTCTTCCATATTTGGTGAAACTTTGAAAACATGTGCCAATCACCAAATAGAAGTTCATAGGAAGAATTTGATCAAGTAGGGAGAATGCATTACCTCCAAAATCTGATTTTACCTCCAAAATACTCAGTAGATCATCATCTTGCACACCAACAAGCTCATGCGAAGTAGATATTTCGAAAGTCTCTTCAACTTCTAGAGTATTAGCTGACATATCTTGCTCAGATTTCGAATTAGAAGATGGGTCAAATCCATCAGTGGTGTTACTTTCATCTGCTTCAGCTACATGGGAAGTAGACCCTTCGAAACTGCCTTCAGCTTCTAAAGTAGCAGAGAAAGGAATGTCTTATGTATCTTCTTCTTCATTTTTAACAACTTCATCATGAGAGGTGATTGAGGCCAAAAAATAATTAGAGAGAGCACCGGAGGCAGTATTAATGTGCATGTTCTCCAAATGGCTAGTATCATCCTCTTCCTTATGTTGTCAAAATAATCTATCCAATCTGGTCTAGAGATCACTTGGATGTTCAACAGTATCAATGAGGTGGTGCATACTGGAATACATAGTAATAAATATTGATCCAAGGGCTCCGTTACAATCATCTAGCCAAGCCTCTTCCTCTTCATAGGAAGAAAAACATCTCTTAACAACAATACACACATCAAAAAGACCATGTCTCTTCAGATATGCAATCATATTTGGTTTCCACTCATCATAGTTGAATGAAGAAGGAGAAGGAAATCCTTCCAGGCGCATGGAAGTTGTTGTTGAATTCAAAATCTACTGCTGCAACTGCAGGAAATTGCTACAACTGCATGAAACTGCTTCAACTGTAGAAAAATCTGAAACTGCAAGAACACTTCGAAGAACCTACAAAAAAATTTAAATTTTTGATGGATATTTGCTGCAAATCGAGAGAACAATGCCATAGAACAATGAGCACATGTGACTGGATCCTTCACACCTGGATAGAACTCACTAGATTACTCTAGTGAATTCAAGACAATTCCACTAGGAATTGCTGTGGAAATCCAGAGGCTTCTGGTGCTCAATGAAAGACAACTTCTCAATGAATTGTTGTAACTGCTGCAATTCGAATAGCTGACTCCAACTCTGATACCATGTGATATTTTACAAGATAGATCACACAGCTAGAGTAAACATCACAAATATCACTCAAGAATTGAAAAGAAGAAGAAGAATAATTGAATCCATATTCAATCATTAACTCAAGAAATGATAAAACTGCTATAATATTATTCCTCAGCTGTAGGTTGGAAAATATGTGAGAGTACAATAGAATGAATTCGAATTACTACCTAGGTGATTCGAATTCTCCTCAATAGCATGGCTTGACTGCATTGGAACCATCACCAAAACCAGTGGTAGTGACCACAATAGTTAAAGGTCAGTCAAAGGTGAGTTTAACTAAGTCTAACTAGTGCATGTGGCATTAATATAGGGACAAAGAATCCAATGTGGGTGCATGAGGATCTGTCAGTAGTCAGTAGAGCTAAACTAGTTTCTGTAGTAGTCTATTTAAGTGATTTAGTCAGTTAAATAAGCAATCAGTCCTCAAATAAAGGAATTGATCCATGAATCATGGAACTTACTGATGTAACTCCTAAATAGGTGGAATAGGGTGCAGTTGTACTCCAATGATGGAAATAAGGGCGCATCTATGTCTAAGAAGGATAGAAGTTAGCAGAAACAGGCTCTTGGAGCTGAAAAATGGGGGCTAGGTTCTAGGAGACTACCATACTCATGAATGGATGCATGCAATATGCATGCATGCAAATATATAAATGATGGTGAGAATATTCCAGCACCCCCCACAAGCCGGACTATGAGGAAACACATAACTGAAAACTAGTAGGGCCCTGGTGACTGAGACCAAAGGTCACCCCATACAACAAATCTAAAAATAAGTGAGGAATGAGGAAAAAACTAGTGGGAAGAAATCCCCCCCTCAAGATAGGTTGTGGTAGGATAATCAATCATGTACATCACTCACCCCAAAAGGTAAGTGGACTTCTCCACCGAAGAAAGATCTATCAGCAAGAAATGGATCAGTAATGTGAGAAGGATGAAACCTTCCATTTTGAAAATATGATATGGTTCTCCTTTGATCAAGTGGATTGCCAACAAGATATCCGACAGATCTAAGAGTAGTGGCTTCCCATCTAGTAAGAGGAGGATCATCAGGTGCAATATCATCAGGTTCTTGTGGATCTGGATCTTCCATTTGCTCTTCTCTGTGAATCTTATTTTTCTCAACCTTCTGCTTTGGATCTTTTCCATTCAAGCAACCTTTGTAGGTTCCTTGGGAAAACTTGAGATTGGGTAGACCTTCAACCATCTTTTGAGTTTGCATGTCTTGCAAGTGCTTGCAGTTGAGATGCCCAAATATTTCATGCCATAGCCTACTCTCTTCATTTGAATGTGTGTGAAGAGCAGACTGTTTGGAGAGAGGTAGGAAGTGAGAGAACTCATAGAGTTTCGACTTGTGGTTTGCAACACTTTTTTCTATGGTAGATCTAGATACCGTGTCTTGTATTTCGACCTCATCTTCACAATCAGGTGCTAGATCTTCAGGTTCTTGTGGATTTGGATCTAGCATTCTCTCAAAAAGAGTTATCTTCCTCTTGGGAAGAAGTGGATCATGCTCCAAAAACAGGTACTTGAGTTCTCCAACAATGAATGCAAGCGAATCTAGAGGCTTCCTGAACTTGCTCTTCCTACCAAGTATGGTGAGAAAAAATCCAAAAATATGAATATCATTATGGAGCATGTGATTCGAACCAACTGAGGTAGAATCAAATCCATGAATGTGTATGTACCTTTTTGATATCTCCTTTGAATCAACATAGGTGAGATCATAACCAAATGAACTAATACATGATGGTGGTGGCTTGGAATTCAAATCAGATCCAAGAATTGATAGATGGCTTCTTATGATCTCCTTTGAACCAATAGGGGTGAGATCAAAACCAAAATCATGAAAATTTTCCTGAGACTTGAACCCAAGCGAATGCTAGTGTATTCCATCTTTGATGAAACTATGAAAAGATGTGCCAATGACCAAATAGAAGTTCATAGGAAGCATTTGATCAAGGAGGGCGAATGCATCACCTCCAAAATCTGATTTTATCTCCAAAATACTCAGTAGATCATCATCTTGCACATCAGCAGGCTCATGGGAAGTAGAGATTTCAAAAGTCTATTCGACTTCTAGAGTAGTAGCTGACATATCTTGCTAGAATTCGGATTAGAAGATGGATCAAATCCATCAGTGGTGTTACTTTCATCTGCATCAGCTACATGGGAATTAAACATTTTGAAACTGCCTTCAACTTCTAAAGCAATAGAGAAAGGAATGTCTTATGTATCTTCTTCTTCATTTTTAACAACTTCATCATGAGAGGTGATTGAGTCCAAAACATAATTAGAGAGAGCACTGGAGGCAATATTATTGGGCTTGTTCTCCAAATGGCTAGCATCATCCTCTTCCTTTTGTTGTCAAAATAATCTATCCAATCTGGTCCAGAGATCACTTGGATGCTCAACAATATCAATGAGGTGGTGCATATTGGAATACATCGTAATACATATTGGTCCAAGGGATCCGTCACAATCATCTAGCCAAGCCTCTTACTCTTCAAAGGAACAAAAATCTCTCTTAACACCAATACACACATCAAAAATACCATGTCTCTTCAGATATGAAATCATCTTTGGTTTCCGCTCATCATAGTTGAATGGAGAGAGAGAAGGAACTCCTTCTAGATGCATGGAAGTTGTTGTTGAATTCGAAATCTACTACTGCAACTGCAGAAAATTGATGCTACTTCAGAAATTGCTGCAACTGCAGAAAAATTTGAAACTGCTATAATTCCAAGAACACTTCGAATAACCTGCAAAACAAATGAAATTGTTGATGGATATTTGATGTAAATAGAGAGAACGCTGCCTTAGGACAATGAGCATATGTGATTGGATCCTTCACACCTTGCTAGACCTCACTGGATTGCTCCATTGAATTCAACACAATTGCACCAGGAATTGCTGTGGAAATCTAGAGGCTTCTGGTGCTCAATGAATTGTTGCAACTGCTGCAATTCGAATAGCTGACTCTAGCTCTGATACCATGTGATATTTTACAGGATAGATCACATAGCTAGATTAAACCTCTCAAATATCACTCAAGAATTGCAGAGAAGAAGAATAGTAATTGAATCAATTTTCACTCATTAACTCAAGAAATGATAAAAATGCTGTAATATTATTCCTCAACTGTAGGTTGGAAAAAATGTGAGAGTGCCATAGAATGAATTCGAATTACTTCCTAGGTGATTCGTATTCTCCTCAATAGCATGGCTTGACTGCATTGGAACCATCACAAAAACAAGTGGTAGTGACCACAATAGTCAAAGGTCAGTCAAAGGTGAGTTTAACTGAGTCTAACTGGTGCATGTGGCACTAATCTAGGGAAGGAGACTCCAATTTGGGTTCATGAGGAGCTGTCAGTAGTCAGTAGAGCTGAACTAGTCTCTGTAGTAGTCTATCTAAGTGCTTCAGTCAATTAACTAAGCAATTAGTCCTCAAATCAAGGAACTGATCCACTAATCATGGAACTGACTGATGTAACTCCTAAATAGGTGGAATAGGGCGCAGTTGTACTCCAGTGATGGAAAAAAGGGCACATCTGTGGCTAGGAGGGACATAACTGAGCAAAAACAGGCTCCTGGAACTGTAAAATTGGGGACTAGGTGTTGCGAGACTACCATACTGATGACTGGATGCATGAAATATGCAGTCATGCATGTAGAATGCTTGAAAATATATAAATGATGGTGAGAATATTCCAACACCCCCCGCAAGCCAGACTATGAGGAAACACATAACTAAAAACTAGTAGGGCCCTGGTAATTGAGACCAAAGGTCACCCTGTACAACAAATCTAAAAATAAGTGAGGAAAGAGGGAAAAACCAGTGGGAAGAAATCACCCCCTCAAGATAGACCGTGGTAGGATAATCAATCATGTACATCACTCACCCCAAAAGGTAAGTGGAATTATCCATCGAAGAAAGATCTATCGGAAAGAAATGGATCAATAATGTGAGAAGGATGAAACCTTCCATTCTGAAAATATGATCTGGTTCTCCTTTGATCAAGTGGATCACCAACAAGATCTACGATAGATCGAAGAGTAGTGGCTTCCCATCTAGGAAGAGGAGGATCATCAGGTGCAAGATCATAAGGTTCTTGTGGATCTGGATCTTCCATTCGCTCTTCTCTATGAATCTTTTTTTTCTCAACCTTTTGCTTTGGATCTTTTCCATTCAAGCAACCTTTGGAGGTGCCTTAGGAAAACTTGAGATTGGGTAGAACTTCAACCGTCTTTTGAGTTTGCATGTCTTGCAAGTGCTTGCAGTTGAGATGCCCAAATATTTCATGCCATATCCTACTGTTGATGCCCCGAAATTCGCAGCACCAACAGTTAGGGATTCTCCCTGGTAAGCAAGCGCAATTAGATCGCTCACCGTTTGGTGTGGGGAATCCATCCGGTTAACGGCCCAGATACCATATAAGGTTTAAAGATTTGTTTTCACCGGTTGCAGCCCGATCCACCATTTATGTATTTTAAATTTAAAGATGATATGCAAGTGCTCTATCTAAATGCATGTAACCAAATCAAATCTAATCTGAAACTATCTAAACTAATTAATCTATCCCTGCAGGAAGCAAATCTGAAACATGAGTAATATACTGGAAATATACCTAAGAATCTCACAGATAGCTATTATGATATTATAAGCACATTTACAGCAGAATATAAAAGATAACAGAGATAGCTATAATGTAATTAAAACATTCTATTACTCATCAAGCACATAAATGTTGCACAGGAAAATAAGAGGATTTACAAACAAGAAATAATTCAAACAGGTTAGGAATGATCTCACAGTATGCATGAATGATAAATAAATAATTCAATAGGAGATTCAACACATTCCCAAGCAAAACACAGTGTTGGCTTTTCCTACGCAAATAGATCCTTCTTTATTAATATAGCAAAGTAGTTCACGTACAAAACAAGTCAGTCCTTTCACCTGCCAAAAAAGCCCATTTGTTTTATTCTATTCTTCTATTTATAACTTTACAAAATTGTCTCTAGTGCCTCCCCACATACCCTAACCCTAGGGAAGCACAAAAGTTTGTCTTCCAGTGCCTACAAAATACAAAATTAGTTTCCAAATATTTTTAAATGTGTATTCAATAAATCCTCATCCAGCCGTCTCTAAAATATTTTACAATGTAAAATAAGCTTTCAGCTGGCTTTTCCAACTCAGCTATGTAACTGGTCCACATGCATGTCTCTCTTACAATAATGTTGTTGTGTGCAGGAGTCATCATCTTTAGGGATATTTCATGCTTATATAAATCTTCGGCAATACCTTTTACTCCTGTTGCGGTTGCCTGGGAGATGTCTTCTAAGAAGTAGGCATGAATGGAATATTTCCCAATGAACTGATGGAGGTCCTTCGCTGTGAGGACGTCTATCCCTTTTATGTAGGCTATGTCCGTGTTCAACTCGCTCTGCAGTTTCGTCAAACGTCGGTCACGGACAAGAAATTCTTCTATAATCTGAGGGAAAACCATCTGGCACTTCTCGTGGGTTTCACGAATTTTTTGGTAGAAGCCGTCACACTGCCCAATGGTTTTATGGATTGCAGAGTTTATTTTTACACCGCAGCCTCTACTGAACTCGATGAGGCCCAAATCTAGCTGAAAATCGGTTAGGGACTTGAGAGTTAGGTTCCCCGGGAATCCATATTTCCCTTCTCTCCATTCAATTTGTTTCCTGATTTCCTCTATGGTGCGAACGAACTTTCTCCTGAGTATTCAAGCGTTAGTATCGGTTTCTTTCATCCTTGAAATCATTGCCTTCATCTTGCATATTTATTCTGTAATGAGTACTTGTGACCGGTGGATTTTCCTCTATACGTCACATGCCTGCTCATGGAAAGGAGTTAAGTCTTGCTTCCTGCTGTTTGCAAGCTCCAGTTGCCCTGTCATAATCTCCTTTCCCTTATTTAACTCTTCCACTTGTTGGTTAGCAACTGTCCGATCAAATTCTAACTGAGTAGCTCGGGCTTCAATGTCATTCTTCTCACCTTCTAGTATCATTAGCTATACCGTCAATGCTTTCTTTTCTTCATCTATATGTCGGTACTTGCTTGTTATCCTTTCTTGCTTTGATCAGAGGGTGTTGTATTTATTCCTCCAGTTTTCTCCGTCTGCACGCTCCTTGATCAGATTAGCTTTTCACTTGCGTACCTTCCGCTTGCCCAACTCAACCTCACTTGTCAGTTTGTTGACGTTGTCTTCATTTTCTTGGGCTGCAGCTACGTTGATAGATGCTACGACCCGTGGTTACTCTACGTACCTTGCACGACAGTGCTTTCCTGTCTAATGACAATGTCAGGTTGGGAGTCCACTTTCATTCTTTTCTCTGTCTTTCTCACAATAGCTTTTCTTTTTTTGTCAAAGACAATTTTGTCCAGTTGAGAAACAGTGTGGTCCTTTGATGGAGTAAAAGGTATGAGAAGGAGCTTTCCTATAGGGACGCGGCTTCCCGCGGTTATTTATTGAGATACTTCGGATGAGTCTATGTCCATGGTATACATGCTTGGACTTCCTGCTTCCACAACATTCTTGGACTTCTCCTCTTCTTCTTTTTTCTTCTGTTGCTTAGCTGCTTCCTTATCTGCCTTCTCTCTCATTTCTTGCAGCTTATCAGCCTCTTCTTTTTTGATTCTTTCAGCTTCTTCTTCCCACATCCTGTTAGCCTATTCCTTTTGAACTCTTTCCGCTACTTCTCTCTGGAACTTTTTAGCCTCTTCTTTTAGCCTTTGCTCTTCCTTCGTCAGAGCTTCAGCTTCGTCTCTCTTCTTTTGTAATTTTGTCTACTTAGTAGCTTGAGCAGCAATGTTAGAACTAGATCCGCCCTTGGGACGAAAGCATTTGTTGAGCTCAGTCATATTGCTGGCCCTCCTGAAAACTGCTTCATCTTTGTCAAAGCAATCTGCATATTCAAAACGTACTTTGACAGCTGCACAATGTTTTGCAACTTTGCCGTAGTTGTCATTTCGGTGAAATATATTCTCTCCAAAATGGAAAACTTCCAATTCCCGAGCGAAATATTCAGCAGTTTTAACTTTGGATAATTTATATGCCCCAATGCAGAAAGGCAATGGTGGGAATGAAGCCTTCTTCTGATCATGCAAGTAGTCACCAACCCCATCTATGAAGATTTGTCTCACTGCTTCTTTGTGGACTATATAATCTGTGGCATATCTTGGCAAGAGGGATGGCGGTATGGAACCTCCATACATCCTGAGGTACGTGCCCTCCTGCAAGAAATAGTAGTCTCCATATTGTTCCACGACTGCCATGGAATTCTCCAATAGGCAGTTTGGTTCTTTGATAAGATCAACTCGTATAGAGGCATGATAAGGTCTTCACATATGGTCTTGTAATATCCCTTGTATTTATGGGACCATAACATCTTGTAGGAAACATAGATTGGGACATCATTCTTGTTCCAAATGCATCCTAGCTTAGGGAAAGGATGCCTTGATAAAATGCAATCTAAAAGATATGAGGACATGTAGAACTCCGCCCTTTTTTGGATTAGTCCTCCTTTCGCAGCTGCTATGGATGATGATAGACTGTCTGAGATAATGTCCTCCGAGTTAAAGATTGTACCATGGAAGGCCACATGGTGGCACCATGGTGGATCAAAGGTATCCAATTTAGTTTATAGACGGTTCCATCTGCTTTGCCGAAAATTTTGCTCAGCATTAGGGCTATGATTTTGAAAGGGGGCCTTAGTGTTTGGGTTTCATACTCCCCGCTCTCTTTTTTACTCAGTTGCTTGCCTATTATTAATAATTTCTTGGCGAACTCAAGGGTGTCCATGTTAAGACTTTCAAGCCAAGATGTGGTCAAGTGGAACTGAGTGTGTGGTAACTTGTAAGCGGTTGATATGTGGGCTAGATGGAACGAAGTAATAACTTCTCCTTTGCTGTCGGACATAATCCTTGATGTGGAGTCATCTTGCGACATAATCCACCCAATGAACTCTGAGCAAGGGAAGAGTTCTGTGCGTGTGGCTGCTTTTGCAATACCATATTTTCTGATGTTCTGATAGAGCATCATTTCCTCCAGAATTGCACTAGGGACATTTTGGTCCCGGATCATCTGATATATTTCACCCCACTTGAATTCAGGGGTAACTCCCATAACTAGATTGGTATCCTCATATGTGGTCTCTACCCTGGTTTCCATTATGACTTCGACATTTGACTCGGGCTCAGTTCCCTTGGGATTTCCCTTCTTAACTCCTTTCTTAGTCATTTTTTAAAATCTGATAAGACAAAGCCGTGTATAAGCATAAATCGAACAATAATTCTGATGGTTGTGGAGACAGATCTTCCAGTCTCATAGATGATATTGTCTCAGCTGTGTACCCCAACTTTATATGATATGCAAAAGGATTGTACACTCGTTCCACAACCTTGGGGTTCGAGGGCGAAGCCCCTGAGAATTTTTTTTTGGGTTGTTTTCGCCAACAGTTTACGGGTCCATGGTTTTGGGTAACCCATGGTATTTTCCCATTGTATTTCCCCTTTATAAGAAAGACATTGTAATACGACTAGGAATGATGTATTAGGTATTATGCATTGTAAAGATCTTTGAGATCGTGAAGAGAGACTGTGAGATAGTGAAGAGGAAGTGCAGCGAATGTGCTGCAGGTTGTATCCCTTCATTTGTTGGATGGTATAATAATAAGGACTGGCAATTTCAGTGTGGACATAGCCCATCTTAAGTGAACCATGATATACTGGTGTCTCTCTTGTAATGTGTCTGTGTGATTATATTTTCATTTATGTTTATTGTTATTGCTCTACGATCCTGTTTTTCTAACAAATTCTTCAAGCAAATTCATATTAAGAGGTATGCATGGTCGAACAACACCATTGCTAAACTTGTTAAAATTCATGCTTTGTTTTACCAATACACAGGCCACATAGAACGCATGCATAATAATCAGAAAAAAATCATCTTTCCTGTAAAACTAACAATAGAATAACTAGCTATCAACAAGCAAAGTTGAGAAAACAAGGTTGTCATGTTTTAATTAGAGTTTTGTGCTTGTTTTCTTTCCGATGGCACATGGCAAACATAACACATGTAGATAATCAATTAAAAACCGATCGACTGCCAACAAAACAAAGCCAAATGCGTTGATTTAGTTCATTTTATTTTATGTTGAGCAGTTCTCGGAAGCAGCTGGTTAGTTCGTTGGGGATGAGAGACCGGACTTGTGTTCGTGGACACGCCAGGACTAATGCTGGGGTTACTAAGGTCTTACAGTCACGGTGGGGTCTTCTGCACACGATTGATTTAGTGGCGAAAAACTACCAACAAGAGAGGAGCGGCTGGTGCAGTGTAGAGCTATGATTGGTCCAAAGATAGTCGCAGTGGGGTTAGAGCAGACGAAAAGGCTTTGAGGGGAAAACGACGTTCATCGAAGAAAAAACCCACAACTAAGAAAACAACAAAGCAAAAGACTGACCCAAAGGGAAAAGCGACCTACCTGTCAACTATTTATTGGCTGTGAAGCCTCAACGACGTTGGGCACCTGGTGCTTCGTGAGTGATGGGTATGACAGTGCTCGGATGACATTCTTCAACATTAAACAATAAACAAAACTGAAAACCCCCAATTTAATATATATAACCATCCATAATGTAGTGTCATTAATGTCGATTAGACATGGTGGGTGGAGGTAATAAATGCCGTTAAAAACGGTGGGGCCCAACATCCTCTTGGCGTCGTAACACTTTAATATCTCGCCGCCACAAAGCAGACTGTTGACGGCTTTGGACGAACTTGTCGAGTCGACGCGATATGTATCAGTAGGACTCGGTGAGTCACTACGAACAACACCGGCGGAGAAAGATTAAATCTATCGATTTAGGCTTCTTGGCACGTCTTCGAGTGATAAAATTCCTGTCTGCGATCGTGTCAATGGCTATTTTCGAGATTCGTCGATGCTCTCTAATGAAAAAGAAAACCAACGTTCTTAAGCGCACTTTAGTGACCGACAGCGACCGCTTCGGCGCAAGATGTCCAGTTTAGCCGGAGTGTATCATGATTAATAGTGTTCTTTGTCAAAAACAGAAGAAAAACTAAGTGACCAAAGTTCTACAGGGTAACCCTCCAGTGCTTTGGCCGATCTAGATGAGATCTGCCGAAGGTTTCGGCTTGGCTTCGTGAGTTCTGCTGAAACACAAATTCATCCGAGTTCAACCAAGTTAAAAGGAGAGACGCCGATAGTTTCGTCCAATCTCGGTGAGTTCAAACAACACAAAAACAACCAAGACCTCAAGGAAAACTGCCGACCGTTTCGGCTTGACTTAGAGAGTTTTTCTGAAACGCGAAGGCTCAATAAAGACAAGTCAAAAAAGCGTGGCGTTTCGATGGAAGTGATCGAGTTGGGCCGACTGTTTCGGTTTGACTCAGTGAGTCACACCGAAACGAGGAAATCCTTGAAACTTAAAAATCAAAATCGACCGTTTCGGATCGACTCATCGAGTTGCGCCGTTCGTTTTAGTTGAAAAAATCAAGTGTTACTTAGTGAAAAAACATACTTTCCTTGCTCTATATTTTGGAAAAGAATTAAGTATGAAAAGGCTAAAAATGACTTAACTTCTAAAACAAAAAATATCTCAAGAGAATAGGAGGGGACCCATTATTTAAAAAAAATTGGGGATCAGGTTGTAGCAACAACACCTACTCTCTTCATTTGCATGTGTGTGAAGAGAAGACTATTTGGAGAGAGGTAGGAAGTGAGAGAACTCAGAGAGCTTCGACTTGTGGTTTGCAACACCTTTTTCTATGGTAGATCCTGATACCATGTCTTGTATTTCGACCTCATCTTCACTGTCAGGTGCTAGATCTTCAGGTTCTTGTGGATCTGGATCTAGCATTCTCTAAAAAAGAGTTATCTTCCTCTTGGGAAGAAGTGGATCATGCTCCAAAAACATGTACTTGAGTTCTCCAACAAATGATGCAAGCGAATATGGAGGCTTCCTGAACTTGCTCTTCCTACCAAGCATGGTGAGAACAAATCCAAAAATATGAAGATCATTATGGATCATGTGATTCGAACCAACTGAGGTAGAATCAACTCCATGAATGTGTATGTAGTTCTTTGATATCTCCTTTGAACCAACATAGGTGAGACCATAACCAAATGAACTAATACATGATGGTGGTGGATTGGACTTCAAATTAGATCCAAGAATTGATAGATGGCTTCTTATGATCTCCTTTGAACCAGTGGGGGTGACGTCAAAACCAAAATCACAAAATTTTTTCTAAGACTTGAACCCAAGCGAATGGTAGTGTCTTCCATCTTTGGTGAAACTCTGAAAACATGTGCCAATGACCAAATAGAAGTTCATAGGAAGCATTTGATTAAGGAGGGCGAATGCATCACCTCCAAAATCGGATTTTGCCTCCAAAATACTCAGTAGATCATCATCTTGCACATCAACAGGCTCATGGGAAGTAGAGATTTCGAAAGCCTCTTCAACTTCTAGAGTAGTAGCTGAAATACCTTGCCAGAATTCGAATTAGAATATGGATCAAATCCATAAGTGGTGTTACTTTCATCTGCATCAACTACATGGGAAGTAGACAATTTGAAACTGCCTTCATCTTTTAAAGCAATAGAGAAAGGAATGTCTTATGTATCTTCTTCATTTTTAACAACTTCATCATGAGAGGTGATTGATTCCAAAACATAATTAGATAGAGCATTGGAAGCAATATTACTGGGCTTGTTCTCCAAATGGATAGCATCATCCTCTTCCTTCTGTTGTCCAAATAATATATCCAATCCGGTCCAGAGATCACTCAGATGTTCAATAGGATCAATGAGGTGGTGCATATTGGAATACATATTGATCCAAGGGATCCGTCACAATCATCTAGCCAAGCTTCTTCCTCTTCAAAGGAAGAAAAATCTCTCTTAACACCAATACACACATCAAAAAGACCATGTCTCTTCAGATATGCAATCATCTTTGGTTTCCACTCATCATAGTTGAATGGAGAGAGAAGGAACTTCTTCCAGATGCATGGAAGTTGTTGTTGAATTTGAAATCTACTGCTGCAATTGCAGAAAACTTCGAAACTGCTGTAACTATAAGAACCGTTCGAATAACTTGCAAAACAAATGAAATTGTTGATGCATATTTGTTTCAAATAGATAGAACATTTCCTTAGGACAATGAGCACATGTGACTGGATCCTTCACACCTGGCTAGACCTCATTGGATTGCTCCAGTGAATTCAAGACAATTGCACCGGGAATTGCTGTGGAAATCCAGAGGCTTCTGGTGCTCAATGAAAAACAACTACTCAATGAATTGCTGCAAATGCTACAATTCAAATAGTTGACTCCAGCTATGATACTATGTGATATTTTATAGGATAGATCACACAAATCGAGTAAACCTCACTAATCTCACTCAAGAATTGAAGAGAAGAAGAAGATTAATTGAATCAATATTCACTCATTAACTGAAGAAATGATAAAATGCTATAATATTATTCCTCAGCTGCAGGATGGAAAAAATGTGGGAGTATAATACAATGAATTCGAATTACTTCCTAGGTGATTCAAATTCTCCTCAATAGCATGGCTTGATTGCATTGGAACCATGACCAAAACTAGTGGTAGTGACCACAATAGTCAAAGTTCAGTCAAAGGTGAGTTTAACTGATTCTAACTGGTGCATGTGGCACTAATATAGGGAAGGAGACTCCAATGTGGGTGCATGAGGAGCTATCAGTAGTCAGTAGAGCTGAAATAGTGATCTGTAGTAGTCTATCTAAGTGCTTCATTCAGTTAACCAAGCAATCAATCCTCAAATAAAGGAACTGATCCACTAATCATGGAACTGACTGATGTAACTCCTAAATAGGTGGAATAGGGCGCAGTTGTACTCCAGTGATGGAAACAAGGGAGCATCTGTGTCTAGTAGGGATAGAATTGAGTAGAAATAGGCTCCTAGAGTTGAAAAACTGGGGACTAGGTTCTGGGAGACTACCATACTGATGACTGGATGCATGCAAATATATAAATGATGGTGAGAATATTCCAACACCTTCCGCAAGGTAGACTATGAGGAAACACATAACTGAAAACTAGTAGGGCCCTGGTAACTGAGACCAAAGGTCACTGATGAGTCCAAAATACAGGTATATGATAAGCCTTCCCCCACAACAAAAACACAAGGAAGGGAGAAGAAATACACTTGTTTTGTGGGAAAAATGATTTACCTTAATTATTTAATGAAGTTGTTTAAAAGATTATTTCTATTATGTTTTGAAAGTGTTGTTATGAGCTAATTGCATGACAAATGAGTTTGAATGAGCAGGTGTAGGTGCACTAAAGGACAACGCGCAAATCAAGTGAAGAACTGAAAGAACATCACCAAACTTAGCGCCTTTTTCCTTATCTGTAGAGAACGAACTCCTGTTCAGAAAGAATCGGCATTTAGACATTTAGTTAGGTTAAGCATTAAAATTATATAAATATTGACCTCTTGGGTAGTGGGAGGCCCCTGCTGCTATTTTGGAGAATTATTGTTTTACGTTTTATACCACCGAGACAGTTGTGTTACAGACCTGGTTTTAAACTATGAAGTTCCTATTTTAAATAAAGAGTTGATGTTACTTACAATTCAGTGTTTATAAGTTCCCTTCACTCCTGAGTACGGGTTGGAGAGGGCCCCTCCAACACGTAAGTCAAGAGATCTTACTGTTCAGGTATTTCTCATTATGTGTTTGCATTGGTTGAATTTATATTGCAGATGAGAGTATTTTAAATAGAATTTAAAATTCACGATTTGATTTTTGTAGTAGTTGAACCTTTATGATTCCATAGTTCATTATAACGCATTCTGTAGTTTGGTTAAGCTGTGTCTGTAGTCCTGTAGCAGCATTCCACCAAGGCATAACTTAACACCTATTTTCCTATGTGTGTGCATTTACTTTTGAAGCAGCGATCCATATCTTAAATCCCATGTGTTTAATTCATTATTATGCTACTCATGAAGATCAATTACTTTCAGTATTTTTGGTTACATGATGATATTCACTTCTTAACGTTTTGATTGAAATTGCAGCATTAGATAATGGTATTCCGAACTTAGTCTTAGCATTAGATTATGTTAGATCAGACTTTGAGTTTTATGCATTCGATTTACAGTAATTAATCCTTAGATTAAAGATCAAGCTTTCATTACTTTAGAATAGATCTGTTATATTTTCAGCATTCAATTCCATAGTATAGTTTTTACTGCTTTCAGCAAGTTAAATTCTTAAAGATATGATTCCTGTTTCCTACGTTTAAAATTCTTAGACATAGATTTCCTGCTTTCAATATTTGAATTTCTTAGCATAGGAATTTCTCCTCCATAGATTAAACAATCTTTTTTTTTCCAGTTCATTTAATATTTTTGGTAACTCTTTAAAAACATTGATACAAACACCCAACTTCAACAAAGACTATCCTAGAGAGCACATATAGTGCCTGCACCTCTGAAGTTTGTATGTCCCCCGGGTTGATAATTAAAGTAGGCTCTGAGTCCAACTGCCCTTATTAGGCATCCATTCTGAGAGCTCACCAGTCACCCCGTACAAAAAATCTAAAAATAAGTGAGGAAAGAGGAAAAATCTAGTGGGAAGAATACCCCCCCTCAAGATAGATTGTGGTAGGATAATCAATCATGTACATCACCCACCCCGAAAGGTAATGTTGATGTAAATGTAACTTCAAAATGTATTTCACCTATGCATATTGTACTCCTATAGAGATGGTATTATTCCTCTATACGGAAGTGTTGTCATTTGTATTGACAAGTTTCGTAACTTGCTATGATGGGTTATTAGACCACCAAGTGTGGGGTCGGCCTGGATTAATGTAACCATGGGTTATTAGACTGAGTTAGACAAGTCGACCCTGTTAGTTTATTGGGCAGGATAGGACAAGTATAAATAGAGATAGGGAGATCTCTATTTGATCATCTCATTACTCACTCTTACATCACTCGGAAAGTGGTGCACTAGTTGAGGAGGAGGAGTAGCTGCTAGTAGAAGACTATCTCTTGTATTTGGTTGTATCATTGCTCTTTCTATCTCTGAGGAAGTTGTGGGGTTTTTCACCATTATGGTTTTCCCCAGTGAAACTCTGTGTGTCTATTGTCTCATGTGATTGCTTTGTGTGATTGATATGCATTGCTATGATTGATATGTTGAACATGTTATTCTCTCAGTAAAGATCCTAGAGTATGTTGAATTAATGCTAAAAAATTAACATGGTATCAGAGCTAACCTGAGAAGAAGACATTATGCAATGGCAGAAACTAGGGTTTCTCTCCATAGTTTTTGGAAAGGCAGTAAGGTAGATTGACTCTACTCATCAAGGAGAATCTTTCTGTCCAATCAGAATTCAATTATGGGCACTTTCATTTTTGGCCCTAAAATTTAGGGTTTCCACAAAAATAGGAATTTTTGAATTCTGAGAACATAGCTAGAAGCTACTTGGAAAAATTGAAGTTTAGAGCTTTGGATCGAGATTTTTGGTTGGGTGAAGCTCCGAGAAACTCAAACCCTAATTTAGGGTCCTCTCTAGTGAATCCGGGAAGACTAAAAGGCATTTCTGAAGGGTGAAACTTTGCAGATTTCAAATTCTGAATACACCAGGATGATCAACTCATCAAGGCGCATCTTTCTATCCTTTCAAAAAGTTGAAATTCACATTTTGAATTTTTAGGGTTTCTCTAACAAACCCTAATCCAACACCAGATCCATATTTTTGCAAATCAAGTGGAAAGACCTAAATATTTTATTTCCATTTGAGTTTCTCATTAAAATGTCTCACCACACCAAGCTTGAGGATAAGCTTGAAGGGGCTGATAACTTCCGAGCATGGAAGTATAGGATTGGGTTAATCTTGGAAGAAAACGAATTGGACAGCTACATAAATGAAGAGGTCCCTGTCCCAGAGGGAGAAGAGGCTAAAGCCTTACACAAGAAAAACTTGGTAAAGGCAAAGAGGATCATTGTTGATTCTATCAAAGACCATCTCATACCACATGTGTCATCTCTGAAGACACCCAAGGAGATGTTTTATTCCCTGACCAAGCTATTTGAAGGAAAGAACATAAATCAGAATATGACTCTGCGGAACCAATTGAAAGGGGTAAAACTTCAAAATGGAGAGACCATTCAATCCTATTTCTCTAAGGTCTCTCAGATCAAGGAACAACTTGAAGCTATCGATGAAGTGGTGGATAATAGTGAAGTTGTCATAACCACTTTGAATGGCCTACCTAGGTCATGGGATTCCTTCATTCAAAGAATATGTGCAAGAAGGAAATTGATCTCCTTCAGTAGACTGTGGGAGGAATGTTCAGAAGAAGAGGCTAGGTTTGTAGCCCGAGAAGAAAAGATGGGAAGTGAATATCAAGCTCTCATAGCTCACACCAAAAGAAACAAGCCCAAGAAGGAGCACTCTCATCACAAGAAACATTTTCAAAAGGGTAAGAAGGATTTGAGATGCTTCACATGTAATGAGAAGGGACACTTTGCTACAGATTGTCCCAAGAACAAAAAGGGCTTCAACAACAACAAGAAGAAGGGAAACAAGAAGAGATATCATGCTCATATTGCCGAGGATGATGAACCTCCCAAGAAGAAGGCTAAAGCAGAAAGTGATGACTCATCTAGTGAAGATGAATATGTTCTAATTTCTGCTCTCACAGGTACTATCTCTCATGGATGTAATGATTGGCTTATTGATAGTGGAGATTCCAAACACATGACTGGGTTAAAAGAATCTTTTGCAAATCTATCTGAACATGAATCACCCCATAAGGTGAAACTTGGGGATGATTATCAATATCCTATCAAAGGGAGTGGTGAAGCCTCCTACAACCTGGACTCTGGAAAGTCCTTGAAGATGAAAGATGTGTTAATTGTACCTGGGATCAAGAAGAACCTATTCTCTATCTCTGCATTGGATGCAAAAGGCATGAGGGTTGCATTTGTAGATGGCCAAGTCCTAATGTGGCCAAAGGGTAAAACTATTGATGATGCAGTGGTGATTGGAGAGTAAGAGGGAGGATTGTACAAATTGAAGGGACAACCTAAACATGCCATGGTACATGAATCCATGGAGCCAAGTGAACTTTGGCATCGAAGGCTTGCACATGTGCACTATAGAGCACTACCAATTGCAAGTAAAGCTGTAGAAGGTCTTCCTGAAATCAAGTCAAAGCATGAAGGTGTTTGCAAAGGATGTGCAAAAGGAAGGAACATTAAGAAGGCATTTCCAAGCAGTGAAAGCAAAGCAAAAGGAATCTTGGAAATTATCCACTCCGATGTCATCTAGTTCTCTGAGTGGGTATGTATACTATGTCTCTTTCATTGATGATTTCTCTAGGAAGACTTGGGTCTACTTCCTGAAGAACAAAGATGAAGTATTTGAAAAGTTCAAGGAATTCAAAACCTTGATGGAAAATCAAACTGATAAGAAGGTCAAGACCTTTAGATCCGACAATTGTGGAGAATTCAATTCAGGTGATTTCAAGAAGCTATGCAGTGATTCAGGGATTAAGAGGGAGTTCACCACTCCTTACAATTCACAACAGAAAGGAGTAGAAGAAGTTACTTCAGAATAGGAATCCAGCAACTCCTGCAAGGAAGCAAAGATTTAGAGGGAGTCCACCCAACAAACAAACAAAGATAAGTATTTGAATTGTCATTTCTTGTATATTCTGTTTGTTTAAATAATTTAGTGATGTATATGCTTATGTTCATAGAATTAGGTTGTGTATTATGCATATTAGAATAATTGCATTGATGAACAAGATACTACTAATATGCAAGTAATGGGTAAGTGGCCTATGGTACTGTACAACATTCCATTGCTACTTTTCTAGAATGAAACCTCTTTGCTGACATGTTGGGAGTTGTGCACACTCTTAACAATGTTCTGGTAGAGATTGGAAGGCATCTAGAAAGTTACGGGATATGGATAAATGTTGTATTGAAGCATTGGCTAAAATAATTGCATGACTATATGACATATATTCTTATGTGTAAGATTTTGTAATGAAACTATGAAAAGTTTCTAAACATGCAATTGAATTTGACTTGTAGGAAAGATTGTGTACAATCACCTACAAAAGAAGGACTACAACATTTGTTCCAGCAACAAAGAAATCTATCTATTGAAGATATTGAATAATTTGAAGTTCCCAGGATTCGGGATGAAGTAATGGAAGAATGTCATGGTCGAGGAATACTAGTCGATCATGAAGAATGATGTTTGGGATGTGGTCCCGAGACCCGAAGGGAAGTCTGTGGTGACTTCCAAGTGGATCTACAAGATCAAGCATGCTATCGATGGCAGTATGGAGAAATACAAAGCGATATTTGTAGCTTGTGGCTTCTCCCAGAAAGAGGGAATAGACTATGAAGAGACTTTTGCTCCTGTAGCCAGATACACTTCCATTAGATCAGTACTTGCTCTGGCTACAGTGATGAAATGGAAGATACACCAGATGGATGTCAAGACAGATTTCTTGAATGGTGTAGTCGAGGAGGAAGTGTATGTGGAGCAGCCACTCGAGTTTGAGGCACATGACAGAGGGACTCATGTGTGCAAACTGAAGAAAACCTTGTATGGCTTGAAGCAAACTCCTAGAACTTGGTATGGTAGGATAGACAGCCTTCTATTCAGTTTGGGATTTACTAAGAGTAAAGCAAATTCCAACCTTTACTACAAGGTTGAGGAAGGAAATCCTGTGATACTACTCTTGTATGTGGATGACCTATTTGTAATAGGTGTGGATGGATTGATTACCGATACGAAGAGGAAGCTTGCTGCCAAGTTCGAGATGAAGGACTTGGGGATGATGCACTATTTTCTAGGCATGGAGGTGTGGCAGAGTGCAGATAGGATATTCCTTGGACAAGGGAAGTATGCAGTAGAGATCTTGAAGAGGTTTGGGATGATGGACTGCAAGGACATGGCCACACCTATGGCATCGAACCTGAAGCTTTTGTGTGATGCTTCATATGATCTGGTTGAGGTCACTGTGTATCGTCAGATGATTGGGTCCTTGATGTACCTGATGAACACGAGACCAGATATTTGCTTTGCAGTGAACACATTGAGCCAGTTCCGGACGGATCCCATAGGTGTTCACCTGGTTGCTTTAAAGCATATTCTGAGATACCTGAAGGGTACAATTGGTTATGGGCTCAAGTATGATGCAAATCAAAAGTTTAACCTGCAGGGTTATGTTGATTCAGATTGGGCAGGCAGTGTTGCAGATAGGAAGAGCACATCTGGGTGTTGCTTCAGTATGGGATCAGGTGTGATCTCTTGGTTTAGCAGGAAACAGTCTTGCGTAGCACTGAGTACAACCGAGGCAGAGTATGTTGCAGCTTATTCGGCTAGTTGTGAGGAAGTATGGCTTAGGAAGCTACTGTCTGAGTTATTTGATCTCTCGTTGGAGGCTACTGGTATCTTTTGTGACAACCAAAGTTGTGTGAAGCTGTCTGAGAACCCAGTGTTCCATGACAGGTCGGAACACATTGAGATCAAATATCACTATATCAGGGATATGGTGCAGAGAGGAGTAGTGAAGCTCCTGTATGTTGCGACGGATGAGCAGGTTGCAGATGTGCTGACGAAACCACTAGCCAGAGTGAAGTTGGAGTACTTCAGAGAGAGGCTTGGTGTTCTTGAGATTGACAACACTTCGAGGAAGAAGTGATGGACACATTTGCTGGAAGCCATTCCAAGCATGGTGAGAGGAGGATCCTTCCCATGGCTGTGGATGTAAGCGCTGGATGATGAGCATCAGGATGATGCTCCAGTTACTGCTCTGTATATGCATCATGTTGGATGCTTGTTATGATCAGTTGGATCATGTATATATATATGCATCATGTTGGATGCTTGTTATGATAAGTTGGATCATGTATATGTATATGCATCATGTTGGATGCTTGGACCATGTATCTGTATATGTATCAGGTGGATACGTTGTATGATTAGGTAGATCATGTATGTTGATATATATCAGGTGGATCATGTATCTGTATATGTATCCAGTGGATACATTGTATGATCAGGTGGATCATGTATGATGATATGTATCAGGTAGATACTTGGTATGCATCAGGTGGATGCATTGTATGATCAGGATGATCATGGATGACGAGCTTCAGGATGTTGCTCCAGATGACATGCATCAAGACGATGTAGTGACGATGATCAGGATGATCATATGTGATGAGTATCAGGATGATGCTCCAGATGACATGCCTCAGGATGATGCAGTGCGATGATCAGGATGATCATATGTGATGAGTATCAGGACGATGCTCATATGACATGCATCAGGACGATGTAGTGATGATGATCATGTACATTAGGATGATGTATGGTGAGTATCAGGTTGATACTCTGTGGCTGTGGATAGGTTGTGCAAGGGTAGCATGTAATAAGTTCTGGAGATCTGGACAGGTTGTGCTAGTCACGTAAAAGGCCTCAGATGCTCTTTAAGGATCTTGCTTGGCAAGACACTCTTTGAAGGTTTTGCTAGACCACATGTAATAAGTCCTAGAGATCTGGACAGGTTGTGCTAGTCACGTAAAAGGCCTCAGATGCTATTTAGAGATCTTGCTTGGCAAGACACTCTTTTAAGGTTTTGTGGGGACCACATGTAATAAGTCTTAGAGATCTGGACAGGTTGTGCTAGTCACGTAAAAGGCCTCAGATTCTCTTTAGAGATCTTGCTTGGAAAGACCCTCTTTTAAAGTTTTGTGGTAGGGGTCACATGTAATAAGTCCTGGAGATCCGGACAGGTTGTGCTAGACACGTAAAAGGCCTCAGATGCTCTTTAGAGATCTTGCTAGGCAAGACACTCTTTTAATGTTTTGTGACAGTCACATGTAAAAGATCCTGGGAGATCCGATAGGTTGAGATGTGTGCTCATAAAATGCCTGGGATGCTCTTTCAAGGTTTTGTTGATGCACGTAATCAGTCCTGAGGATTCCATAGTATGGCCAATGATGATGAAGACCTACAGGTGGTGGGCCTACATCCAGTATGAAAAAGGACCAGCTCTGTAGAACTTCCTATGACGAGTAGATTGGAGATTGATTGAGATAGCAACAATAGTGACAATGAAGATGATTCAAGGACGATGATTCGTTGATGATGATCCAAAGAAGAAGACTTGTGCTAGCAGATCTGTGTCTTGAAATACCTTCCTAGTTAAGAGGGAGTGTTGATGTATATGTAACTTCGGAATGTATTTCACCTATGTATATTGTACTCCTATAGAGATGGTATTATTCCTCTATACGGAAGTGTCGTACTTTGTATTGACAAGTGTCGCAAGTGTTGTAACTTGCTATGATGGGTTATTAGACCACCAAGTGTGGGGTCGGCCCGGATTAATGTAACCATGGGTTATTAGACTGAGTTAGACAAGTCGGCCCTATTAGTTTATTGGGCAGGACAGGACAAGTATAAATAGAGATCAGGAGATCTCTATTTGATCATCTCATTACTCACTCTTACATCACTCGGAAAGTGGCGCACTAGTTGAGGAGGAGGAGTAGCTGCTAGTAGAAGACTATCTCTTATGTTTGGTTGTATCATTGCTCTTTCTATCTCTGAGGAAGTTGTGGGGTTTTTCACCTTTATGGTTTTCCCCAGTGAAACTCTGTGTGTCTATTGTCTCATGTGATTGCTTGGTGTAATTGATATGCATTGCTATGATTGCTATGCTGTACATTTTATTCTCTCAGTAAAGATCCTAGAGTATGTTGAATTAATGCTCAAAAATTAACAGGGAAGTGGACTTCTCCAACGAAGAAAGATCTATCGACAAGAAATGGATCAGTAATGTGAGAAGGATGAAACCTTCCATTCTGAAAATTTGATTCCGATTCTCCTTTGATCAAGTGGATCACCAACAAGATTTCTAATAGATCTAAGAGGAGTGGCTTCCCATCTAGGAAGAGGAGGATCATTCGGTGCAAGATCATCAGGTTCTTGTGGATCTAGATCTTCCATTCACTCTTCTATGTGAATCTTCTTTTTCTCAACCTTCTGCTTTGGATCTTTTCCATTCAAGCAACCTTTGCAGGTGCCTTGGGAAAAATTGAGATTGGGTAAAACTTCAACCATATTTTGAGTTTGCATGTCTTGCAAGTGCTTGCAGTTGAGATGCCCAAATATTTCACGCCATAGCCTACTCTCTTCATTTGCATGTGTGTGAAGAGCAAACTATTTGGAGAGAGGTAGGAAGTGAGAGAACTCACATATTTTTGACTTAACCACTTATACTATGAAACGAGAACTATATACTATGAACGAGAACTCTACCCATAAAAACGATGATTTTTGCAAAAAAAACACCAAAAACACCCCCCAAATAGAAAAGTGTTGATACCAGTATACACGTATATTTTTTTAGGGTAAAAAATAGAGCCATGGCCTAAACATCCCATATTGTTGTTTAACAAAACTTTAAAATCAACCTTAAATTGGAAAAAAAATAAAAATTCTTGAAGAGATAAATTACAACTTTCAGAAAAATTGCATATTAAACAAAAAACAAATTTCTCTAATAATTTCACCATTATAACCATATAAAAACAAAGAAATTATGATGCGATTTATAATGAGATAATATATTACACCATACAAGAACAAATGGTTCATATAAATATTCAAAAACTCCTCTAGAGTTTCAATTACAAAAATCATACTAGTAAAAAGCATCTAAACTGCTTCTTCAAATTCATCCATGGATTCTGACACCCCATCATCAAAAACTCCTCTAGAGTTTCAATTACAAAAATCATACTAATAAAAAGCATCTACACTGCTTCTTCAAATTCATCCATGGATTCTGACACCCCATCAGAATCTACATTTTCTGCAGATGAAAGACTTGATGAAGATGTAGATGACCCATACTCTTCTATATTATCAATGGGCGCACCATCTGAGTCTACATCTATACCCATCATTTCAGATGTCATATTCCTTCGGGATCTACGGCTTGGTTTAACACACTCCCATCTTGCACGAATGCTCCTTATTCCACGAATATTAACTTTGGGTTTTAAAAACAAAATTAAAAACAAATTAAACTAACATTTAAACTAATGTTATAATTACAAATTTTAAAAAACTATACAAAAACTTAAAAACAATTAAAACAAAAATTTAAAAACAATAAAAAAAGTCAAACTATACAAAATTTTAAAATAAAGTAAAAAACAAAATAATTAAAAAAAAATTAAACAAACTTTAAATAAAATTTAATTTAAAAAAAAACATTAGACAAACTTTAAAAAAAAAATTAAACAAAATTTTTAAAAAAATAAACTATACAAAATTAAACAAAATTTTAAAAAAAATAAACAAAATTTAAACAAAATTTTAAAACAAATCGAAACAATGCAATGGCGGGGAGGTGGGTGGCGGCAAGGGAGGGGGAGGGGAGGGCGGTGGCGATGGAAGGGAGGGCGGCAGGGGAGGAGAGAGGAGGGGGAAGGGGAGGGCGACGGAGGGATAAGGGAGGAGAGAGGAGGGGGAAGGGGAGGGCGACGGAGGGATAAGGGAGGAGGAGGAGGTGGTGGGCGGCGGCAAGGGAGGGCAGTGGCGGTGGAAGGGAGGGTGGCAGGGGAGGGAGGTTGAGGGGGAAGGGGAGGAGGTAGTGGAGCTGGGCGGGGAAGGGAGGGCATGGGGGGGAGGGGGAAGGGAGGGCATGGGGGGAAGGGGAAGGGAGGTGGCACCAGGAGGAGGGGGGAGGGGCCGTGAGGATGGAGGAGGCGGAAGTGGAGGGGAGTGGGGAGGAGGAACAAGGGGGAGGGTACCACCCACTTGGGCGCCCAAGGGACGCCCCTCACGAGCGGCGTAATGTACGGGGGAAGGGAGGGCGTGGGGGGGAGGGGGAAGGGAGGTGGCACGAGGAGGAGGGGGAAGGGGCCGCGAGGATGGAGGAGGCGGAAGTGGAGGGGAGAGGGGAGGAGGAACGAGGGGGAGGGCACTGCCCACTTGGGCGCCCAAGGGACGCCCCTCACGAGCGGCGCAATGTACATTGCGCCGCTCGTGAGGGGCGTCCCTTTGGCGCCCAAGTGGGCGGAGCTCCGCCCGCTTGGGCGCCAAAAGGCCGCCCCTCACGAGCGACACGATGCCCAGTATCGCACTGCTCATGAGGGGCGGCCCTTTGGCACCCAAGCGGGTGGTGCCCTCCCCCTCCTTCCTCCTCCTCGCTCCCCTCCACTTCCCCCTCCTCCCTCCTCGCGGCCCCTTCCCCCGCCACTCTGCTCACCTCCCCTCCCCCCCTCCTCCCTCCTCCTGGCGCCACCCTCCCTTCCCCCTCCCCCCATGCCCTCCCTTCCACCTCCCCCCCGCCGCCCAGCTACACCACCTCCTCCTCCCTCCCCCCTCCCCTCGCGCCCTCCCTTCCACCTCCTCTTGCCTTCCCCCACCCAGCTCCACCACCTCCTCCCCTTCCCCCTCCGCCGCCCTCCCCTTCCCCCTCCTCCCTTCTCCCTCCGCTGCCCTCCCTTCCACCGCCACCCTCCTTCCCTTCCCCCTCCCTTGCCGCCGCCCACCTCCCCGGCCATTGCATGGTTTTGTTTTTTTTTTAAATTGTGTTTTATTTTTAAATTTTTTGTATAGTTTAATTTTTTTTAAGATTTTGTATAGTTTGGTTTTTTAATTGTTTTTAAAATTATGTTAATTTTTTATTTTAATGTTTTTTATTTTGATTTTTTTCATTGTTTTAATTTTTAGATGTTATATAGTTTGATTTGTTATTATATATAGTTTGTTTTTTTTTAATTTTTAATTTTTTATAATGTTAGTTTTAGTCGTTTTTATTTTTGTTTTTAATTTATTTTAAAATTTTGTATAGTTTTTTTTTTTTTTAATTTTTAATTTTTTATAATGTTATTTTTATTTTGTTTTTAAGTTTTTTTAAATTTTGTGTAATGTTAGTATATAGTTAATTAGTTTTATTTTTTAATTTTTTAATTATAATGTTAGGTTAGTTTATTCGGTTTTTATTTTTATTTTTAATTTTTAATTATAAGAACAATAGTTTAAATCTATTAGTTTTAATGTTAGTTTAATTTGTTTTTAATTTGTTTTTAAATGTTAGTTTATAATGTTGTTAGGTTAGTTTAAGTTGTTTTTATTTATTTTTTAAATTTTTTATTATAATGTTGTTAGGGGTTAGTTTGATTTGTTTTTAATTTTTCTTTAAATTTTTTATTATAATGTTGTTAGAGGTTAGTTTAATTTGTTTTTTAATTTATTTTATTATAATGTTAGAGGGGGGAAACATGCAGCAGAAGAGGACATGAATTTGGCTTGTATGATATTGTTGATTAGTTTCATGTTTTGAAGAAAATGCTAAGTTTGACAATATTTTGATAAGATATATTAGTAATGTTTTGACTTTCAGACTTAATTTTAGAAATAAAATTTCTATATATAATGTTTGAAATATGTTTTTTACAAATAATTTGTATAGTTTTTCTTGACTTTATGTGAATCAACACTTTTCGGAAAATAATTTTAAATAGTATCATTTTTATACAAAACATATCTGAAAATTGATTGAAAATTGTTTTAAATGTTTATATTTTCTGGAATTTTTTACAATTTTGTTAATAAAAGTGTCTTATTTTGTCCATAAAAATGTCTTATTTTATAGAAAAAATTGCAAAATGTATATGTTTTTCATTATAAATTGCTTAAAAATGTATGCTATTTTGCTAAATTTCTAAAAACGCACATGAAAATAGAAACTATTTTTTTTTACGATAAAGATAATTCAAAGGTCCCAAAAAATGCCTCGAAATGAAAATGTGTGATACTGGCATCACCAATTTTTGAAACGGAGCTAAAAATACCTACCGTAAAATTAGGAGAGGGAAAAACGAGAACTGTGTCGAGTTCTCGTTTCATAGTATAAGTGGTTACTTGTGGTTTGTAACACCTTTTTCTATGGTAGATCCTGATACCATGTCTTGTATTTCGACCTCATCTTCACTGTCAGGTGCTAGATCTTTAGGTTCTTGTGGATCTTGATCTAGAATTCTCTCAGAAAGAGTTATCTTCCTCTTGGGAAGAAGTGGATCATGCTCCAAAAACATGTACTTGAGTTCTCCAACAATGGATGCAAACGAATTTGGAGGCTTCCTGAACTTGCTCTTCCTACCAAGCATGGTGAGAAAAAATCCAAAAATATGAAGATCATTATGGAGCATGTGATTCGAACCAACTGAGGTAGAATCAACTTCATGAATTTTTATGTAGTTATTTGATATCTCCTTTGAACCAACATAGGTGAGATCATAACCAAATGAACTAATACATGATGGTGGTGGCTTGGACTTCAAAATCAAATCCGAGAATTGATAGATGGCTTCTTATGATCTCCTTTGAACCAGTAAGGGTGAGATCAAAACCAAAATCACAAAAACTTTCCTGAGACTTGAACCCAAGCAAATGGTAGTGTCTTCCATCTTCGGTGAAACTCTTAAAACATGTGCCAATGACCAAATAGAAGTTCATAGGAAGCATTTTATCAAGGAGGGCGAATGCATCACCTCCAAAATCTGATTTTGCCTCCAAAATACTCAGTAGATCATCATCTTGCACATCAGCAGGCTCATGGGAAGTAGAGATTTTTAAAGTCTCTTCAACCTCTAGAGTATTAATTGACATATCTTTCTCATAATTCAAATTAGAAGATGGATCAAATCCAAGTGGTGTTACTTTCATTTGCATCAACTACATGGGAAGTAGACAATTCGAAACCGCCTTCAACTTCTAAAGCAACAGAGAAAGGAATGTCTTCTATATCTTCTTCTTCATTTTTAACAAATTCACCATGAGAGGTGATTGAGGCCAAAACATAATTAGAGAGAGCACTAGAGGCAGTATTACTGGGCTTGTTCTCCAAATGGCTAGCATCATCCTTTTCCTTCTGTTGTCCAAATAATCTGTCCAATCTGGTCTAGATATCACTTGGATGTTCAACAATATCAATGAGGTGGTGCATATTGGAATACATAGTAATACATATTGATCCAAGGGCTCTGTCACAATCATCTATCCAAGCCTCTACCTCTTCATAGGAAGAAAAATCTCTCTTAACACCATTACACACATCAAAGAGACCATGTCTCTTCAGATATGCAATCGTCTTTGATTTTCACTCATCATAGTTGAATGGAGAGAGAGAAGGAACTCCTTCCAGATGCATGGAAGCTGTTGTTGAATTCGAAATCTACTGATGCAACTGCAGAAACTACTGCAATTGCAGGAAACTGCTACAACTGCAGAAAAATTCGAAACTGTTGTAACTAGAAGAACACTTCGAATAACCTGCAAAAAAAATGAAATTTTCGATGGAGATTTGCTGCAAATAGAGAGAACGCTACCTTAGGACAATGAGCACATGTGACTGGATCCTTCACACTTGGCTATACCTCACTGGATTGCTCCAGTGAATTCAAGACAATTGCAGCAAGAATTGTTGTGGAAATCTAGAGGCTTCTTGTGCTCAATGAAAGACAACTGCTCATTAAATTGTTGCAACTACTGCAATTCGAATAACTGACTCCAGCTCTGATACCATGTGATATTTTACAGGATAAATCACACAGCTAGAGTAAACCTCACAAATCTCACTCAGGAATTGCAGAGAAGAAGAAGAATAATTGAATTAATATTCACTCATTAACTCACGAAATGATAAAATTGTTGTAATATTATTCCTCAGCTTTAGGCTGGAAAAAATGTGAGAGTACAATAGAATGAATTCAAATTACTTCCTAGGTGATTTTAATTCTCCTCAATAGCATGGCTTCACTGCATTGGAACCATCACCAAAACTAGTGGTAGTGACCACAATAGTCAAAGGTCAGTTAAAGGTGAGTTTAACTGAGTATAACTGGTGCATGTGGCACTAATCTAGGGAAGGAGACTCCAATGTGGGTGCATGAGGAGCTGTCAGTAGTCAGTAGAGCTGAACTAGTCTATGTAGTCGTCTATCTAAGTGCTTCAGTCAGTTAACTAAGCAATCAATCCTCAAATCAAGGAATTGATCCATTAATCATGGAAATGACTGATGTAACTCCTAAATTGGTGGAATAAGGCGTAGTTGTACTCCACTGATGGAAACAAGGGTGCATTTGTGGCTAGGAGGGCTAGAACTGAGCAGAAATAGGCTCCTCGAGATGAAAAACTTGGGACTAGGTGTTGGGAGACTACCATACTGATGACTGCTTGCATGCATTCAAAGCATGCAAATATATAAATGATGGTAAGAATATTCCAACAGGTGATTCATTTATTTGATTGGGGTGCATGTGAGCTATCATTGTCTTAGATATGTTGCTTGATGTTGTGGTTACTACTAGAAGCAATTGGATGGAATATCTTCATGGTATTATGATGGAAACATTAAAATATTTCCTAGTAGTTCTAATGTCTTTTTTACCATTGGTTGAAGGATTCCAATGCAAAAATATTCATACCGAGATTCACCCAAAGCCAGGAAAATGATAAATTAGGTCAAGATTATATGTTGGATTTTGAAATTTGTGGGTTTACCACCTTAGTTAGGTTGTATGCATTGTTGTCATTACTTTATCCCATAGCTAAGAAAGAATTTTTTGATCTTTTTTTTCTTTTTTTAAAATTTGATGACAGGCCTAAAACGGATCCTATCTATTGAAGTTTGTTAAAGGTTTTTATAGGTATCTCTTATGTAGGCATGGTACCATCAATTAGAATAATTCCAAATTTTGCGCAAAGGAAAACAAGCTAGTAGACATAGTTTCAACAATAAATGTTTCCCTTCTTATCCATCTCAACATTGATGATGGTAATAGGGTGCTTCTGTATCAAACTTGTTGCAACAATTATAATGTAGATATTAGTAGATCAATCCAGGAAGTGATAAATTAGCAGCACACATGCATATTCTACGAGTGATTTCATTGTCAAAACCATAGTCAAAAGGTATGAAGAAAGGATACATTGTTGTTTTGGAATCATTAATATTCACAATTGTCTAATATTGAAAAATTCACCCATTGATTTACTTAATTTTGGAGATTAATCGGCTGGAAAAGACACATATTCAACATATTTAGCCTTCATGATAGGTAATTGAATTTTATATTTCCCATAATCAAGTTGTATCTAGAAGTGTGTATTTTTGATGCATCCTAGAAGAAACACTCATCAATAAGACTTTTCTAGCATGCATCGACCATTTCTAGATTTGATATATGTCCATTATAGGCATGTGTTTAAGGCCAACTATGGAAGAATGAGAAGGTGGGGATATAAAACAACATAATGCTTAGACAAAAGCCTCTTTTTGGGAGGGATTCCCTTCTTTATTTAGCTATTTGGAGGATCTATTCACATGTTCAATGTATATACTTAGTGGGAAAGAAGATAACTCCATCAATGGAAGCATCCGATGCACAATAAAAGGTTTTCAAAGCTTATGGTTATGGTATAAGGATGGGAGGTCAACCCAGTAAAATAAATAAATTCTAAGGAGTTGCATCACTAAAACTTTGATTTCCAACCCAAAACAACCATTACATAACTTTGAATATGAAGCCTGGTTGAATTGTTCATTTTTGTGTTTATTTTTACCATTATTCAAAGTGACACTTTCTCAAGAATAATTGTAGTTTTTCATTCCATAAAGTGTATGAGAGTGTAAGATAACATTGGAATATGGAAGTTTATTTTTCTAAGAGCAAATAAACTTCCTTAAAGCTTGTCTTAATGATGGCAGTTGAAAAATGTGCTACAAAACATCATTTTTTGTAGTGATTAATTGAATACAAGGGTAATGTTGGAGAATTTTATAGTGAGGCGCAGTTTTTAAGAAGTGCATATATATAATTTTTTTTTAATTGTATTTCCTTTCATCACATGTACATATAAATGAATGAAAATGTAGATGAATTGTCAAAGAATTGGCACATTTGTGATGATTTGGATGACTATCTCTTTGCATATCTTCATCATCATGGTTTTTATTTATTTTTGTATGATTTGGGTGTTCTGGTTGGAGGCACCTATCGACTTCTTTTACATGGTCATTATGGATATGCTTGGTCTATACATAATTGATAGAACATATTTGGTATCTTTGTCTAGTTATCACTTTTATGAGATTTTTCTCATGTTAATTTTGTTAAATCAGGTATATATGTAATTTTATTTTTCAATAAATAAACTTATATCTGGTTTAAGAGGAAAATATATATCTTAATAAACTAGCATAAACGCATTAAATATAATATATAAAAGTTTTAAAATTTTATTCATAATATTTCCTTTATTTTTGAAGAAAGTGTCTTGAATTTAGAAATGGAATAATTGAATAACCTAAACATATTTTGTATGGCATTTTAAACTTTGTATTTTTTACTAGTTTATTTTGTTGACTTGAATACATAGCTAAGTGAACTTGAATTTTGTGAAGTTATTAACCTCAACAACACAATGCAAATGAATTAAGATTAGCTATGTTTTCTCAATTTTTTTTAAATTGTCATTTAACAGAAACAATTATTTTATATATATGTTAAGGTATATTATAAAATAAGTTGAATATAAATATTAAATACCTATAAATTAAAATAGAAAGTAGAAAATTAAAATAGATAAAAAGTATATTTAATTTAAAACATAATATCAAATATAAATATTTTTATGGATTTTTCTTTGGTTCGCTTCTCTCTTAGAGGCTATAGTATATATGTTTTTCTCTTTCTCATGATAGCATAGGTTTTAGTGGCCATGGGCCAAGTTATGCCCATTACCATGAAACTATCTAGACTTTTCTATTTTGTTGGGACATCATTAAACATTCATAAGTGACTAGTGTGAACCTCCTAAATCACAAGTAGATGAAATATGATAGCCGGAAATGTGTAAGTGGTAATTATAAATTATGATCACCGAGAACTTATGCGGCTAATGTCAACCTTCCCTTCCAAATTGTAAGCATGCGCCTCTAATGACATAAAATTTCTAAGTGGTCATTATGAACAACCTAAATTGTAAGCAAATGGATTGAAATGATAAAAAAATCTTAAATGGGCCATGTGAACCTCGAAAATTGTAAGATGATGAACTATGATTATTGAACATTCATAAGTGGCTTATGTGGGCCTCCCAAATCATACATAGATAAGCTATAATGACCAAAAATTTGTAAATGGCTATTGCGGACCTCCCAAATTGCAATCAAAGGAATTGAGATAATAAAAAAGTGTATAAGTGGCCAATGTGATCATCTCAAATATGTAGATGAATTGTGAGAATTGGAAATTCATAAGGAGCTAGTGCCAAACTCCCAAATAATACGCAGGTGAACTATGGTGGTCAAAATTCCTAAGAAACCATTGTAAAACTCATAAATCATTATTAATAAACTTTGATGATAAAAATATCAAAAGTGAACAACGTCCATTTCTCGAATTACAAGCAAAGGAAGCTTGATAATCAAAACGAAAAATCACAAGTAACATTAATTTTCCTAAATCATAAGATGATAAACTATTCATAAGTGGATATCACGAATCTCCCAAATTATACACAAACGAACCATGATGAAAAAAAATCATAAGCTAGCTAGCATAAAACTAATCAAAAGTGCATATAAATCTACATGGTAGGTTACATTCAAATGGATGTGGATCATTACTTTGAACAAAATTTTTCTCTTTTAAATCTAAGACACATAGAATTAATTTGGATCTAATCAATTAGATTAAATTCCCATAATTTAAATATAAAGTAAGGCATTCCATTGCTAAACAATTGATACACACAAATTCACCTTCAATATCATCTTCTAAAAAATTATGTTGACAACATAACATAACTTTAAGGTATATGCAGTTCCTTCACTTTTCTTGAGTTCATGTGATAATCCAGCTAGTGAATCCATGTACAATTTACCAAGTAGTGATAATCCAACTAGTGAACTGAAAACTCAAATAAAATACATTTACAAGCCTTCTATCCATACAAGTGATCAATTAATCAATGTAATCAAGCTAGAGACAAGATAAAAGAGACAACACACCAGATTTACATAGTAAAACCCTAACTGGGGAAACATCCACAATACAGTATTTAATCTTCTTATTGTTAAGAAATATATGATTTTACAGTACATGGCATCCTCACATAAGAAGATCACATCCCATAGTTCACCAACAATACCACACAAATCATTACTACATATATTCCAACAATAACAACTTTATATGTTCTAACACTACAATTAAAGAAAAGTTCATCAATCAATTTGTTCCATTCACACGAAATGTGCTAGTGGCACATTTTCAAGAATGGAATCATGATCTTCTATTAACAATTTCCACTATCGATGCTTGGAATTTTTCCTACTCTTCATTTGATTCAACTTCAATCTAGCTACCATGACCAAATGACTATATTGGGAACATATAACATCTAGTTGGTAGTCTTGAAAATAAATATGGTCATTACATTTCTTTACTTGTTCAAAGAAATGTCCCATTAAAACCACTAAACCCAAATCATATGTATAATTTGGCTGGTCTTAAATTCTTGCATCGATGTGCTTTTCAACCTAGTGCATCTCAATAAATAATAACACAACTTTTTTGGATTACCTTCCAGTGCAATGACAAACCTTCTCTAACCATATCAGAAACATGATCACAATCCTTGTCAGCCATAGCCACTTCATTGTCAAAATCTACATCAATGAAATTTAGAAATGGGGCAATGGTGTCAATTCCTCATGTATCCATAGTTTGAAAATTTTGTTAGTTTCGTTTTGACACTCATCGATGGATTCTCCATTATGAATACATCTAAGACAGAAGCAAGAGTACTTTTTTTCTTCTTCTGCATTGTATGTATATTTGTCACTTTCTCACTCATAATGGATTATAAACACATTGTTCTAGGGATTAAAACATAATTATATGGAATCGATCTATCAACATCACCCATTGTTATATTCTAGAAGTACATGTTCAAGGAAAACACAGAACTTGTGAAAATCATATTTCACATAAATAAGTACATATTTGTTTTGAAGATATATCTAAAACACACATACAAATATATAAACAAACATACTAAATTAAACTTTAATTAAAAAAAGGGTCATTGAAACAATTGTACCTTCTCACATTAACCATCCTTTCATTGAATTCATGGCTTAAATTTTGTTTGCACAAGTTAACAACATCAACTGAATTTACAAATCGAGAAGTAGCGTGATTCAAATGATATATCCTAAGTGCATGTTTTACACAGGTCCCAACACCATCATGTTCTCCTTTTCCATGTCACGTTTAAAAAAAATCTATGTGTGGCAAATGGTCACTATTCTCAAATTAGAATCCAAAATGTCAATATGAAAATAGATATATACCCCAAGTCATATATCACAATAGGAGATCATTCAAAATGGCTATCCTTAAGCCTACAATAGCTGGAGTGGTTAAGAAAGCATAGCACTACAAATCCATTGAGTTCACTATGGGCTTGGATTCCTTAATCCCAACAGATAAATGGAATGGCATAGATAGTCTGGGGAGGTAATTTTCAGAGATGTGCTAAGATCTATAATGAGTGTAAATAAGCTTCAAATCATAGTAAACAAAGTGGAGAGACAAGTTAAACAAGAAAAGGTTTCTAACAAATCCAAACAATTAAGAATAAATGAGCTAGAGAAAAGAGTGGTAGAATTAGGAGTGGGTCCCACAAATCCAACTCATGTACAAAGCTTGTTAAAGGACAAGGATAGTGAAATACAAATAAAGAAAAAAATAAGTTTCTAGGAAAGAATATGTTCAAAATCCTAACTTTTTAGTAGTGCAGGAATATAAATATTAAATGGTCAAAAAATTTCAGGAGTATAAAGAAAAGATGGAGAAGTTGGAGAAGGAAAGCAATGATTTAAAGATGGAAAATTACAATTTCATGTCTTCTAAAGGCACTACTATGATTTCATCCACCTCATCCAATCCAAATGATCAATTGGCTAAGACCGTGTTTGACATGAACTTGAAAGAGGCAGAACTGAAGACTGTAAAGGAGGATCGAAGGATAAAGGAAGAAGAAGTTTAGATACTTCATGAACTATCTATCAAAACAGAGGCAATTCTAACAAAGTTGTAGGAAGCCAAATCCAAATTACACAAAGTTAATCAACCATCTAAAAGGGTGATAGGAAACCCACCCCCTCAAGGGTGATAAGCACTTGATATGGGATAACATCACTATCACACCTACAATGTATTGGAATTAATTTGTAATTGCCTAGGATGAGCTAGTGATGGTTATCAATTCCATGCAGGCTATCAAGAGGACACTAAATGAACAGGAGTACATGCCCAAAATCACTTGTTCGATGATCAAAATTTTGAACTCCAAAACCAATGAAGAATTGGATGCAATGAATATCAGAGATATAACTAAAACCATCATGGATGCCACCAAGGACATAAGTAAGAAAGGCCTATCCCAATAGGCTGAGAGTAAATCAATACAACTCTCTAGGGACGTGGTTTCTTTCAAAGCCCTTTTTACATATGTACTTAATCTGGAATTTCCTTCTCCCTAGGATGGGAATGGGGATCCTTACCCCAAGAAATACTATGATGATTTGATGGTAGCATTCAGGAATAATGACATCAAGTTTGAGGACATGGATGGAACCCTCAAGGGTTAGGTCATTATGGACAAACTAGAAGTAGAGATGGATTTGATGGCACATAGACAAGTCATATCTAAGAGACACATGCCCCCTCCCTCTTATGCACATTATATTGACTTGGATATAACTATAAGGGAGATGAAGAGTTATCAAATTCCTACGGGGAAGCACTAGAAAGACATTGCAAAGTACACTTCCTTATCTTCTGCTCAACAAACTATTTTGACAAGACTGCAAAGGGACCAAGGAGCATAATCTTCATAACTAGATCAACAACTAGTTCAACATCCATGACAATATTTGATCTCATCTCACCACTTTCCTGTTGTCCTAAAATAGAAAAGAGCTAGTAAAGGAGTCGTTTCTCCAAGAAGAAGAAGCAACATTTGGAACAACAATTCACCACCAACAGTATAAAGGAGCGAAAATTCATCAAAGAAGGATCGTCATTTTTCATGTGCAGAGTGTAACTCCTCTTGGGAGTGATTGATCAATTGATATTGTTAGAGATAATGTCAAGGATTTTGTTAATTTTCGGGCTATCTAGATTTAGGCTTTCTTTTATATCAGTATGTAATCTCTCCATGTTTTGTACCATTCTACTCTATCTCCACCACTTACATATTGTTATGTAATTGCCAGTTTTGATATAATAAAAGCTCTTCGACGCAACCCTTTATCCCATTTTATGGGTCATTTGATGTGAAGAATATTTTTATGTTGTTAATATATGATGGAATATTCACGATATGTTATATGGTGTAGAAGATATTGTCCTCATAATAACCATATATTTATATTATGTTCATTCTACCATATCACCCACCAATTAAATCTATATGTTTAATATTTGAGAAACAATGTTTGTTTAGCCCATTATATTTTCATATTCTTGATGTTAATAACCATATATTTATATTATGTTCATTCTACCATATCACCCACCAATTAAATCTATATGTCTAATATTTGAGAAACAATGCATGTTTAGCCCATTATATTTTCATATTCTTGATGTTTTGTATCTAGTAAATTTGGAAAATAAAATAAAGAAAATACCATAGGTACCTATTCCTTAAACAAATTCAGCAAATACATACTAGAGCACAAATTTATTGATGTTTGGCATAGTTCCAATACAACACGAAATATCGTAGGGGACAACAAATATCCAGTCATAGAAGTTCACGAAGAAATGGCTGTATATTGATTCTTATTAATTCACGTTACTAAAGGTGTCTACATAAAATCAAGAGGAATCGAGGATTTGTTTTGATTTACTCTAAGAAGGTAAAAATGGTAGAATTGGCTTACATTTGACAAGATGGAAATTGTTGGCTAAACCAAAACATGGGGGGTGGTTGGGTTCTATTCCCATACTCATATAAAAGTGATTCCCTTTCTCTCTCTATATTATTAAAAATATTTAGTATTTACTAAAAAAAATACATTTAAATTCAATTTTAAAAACATTTAAAAAACATATCTTTAATTAAAAAAATTATTTTTAATAAATTTTTTATTACAATAATCATTTATCAATAATGAATTTTAATGTAAAAAATTATTATCATAATACATTAATCATGTATAACATATTCTATTTTAAAAATTGTTGATATAAAGTGGTATTTTTTTTTCAAGCAGAGATGTAAAGTAATATTATGATAATAAATTTGATGATATATTTAATACTCTAATTTAATAATTGAATTTTTTTTAATTAAATAATATTTCATATAAATATCCTAAATTCTTAATATTATTATGTAAATACTTTTTATCATCATCTAGTATGTGCGAGATGTTGTATTGCACGGAGGAGGTGCTCTGGGAGATGTTGTAAGTTCGTTCCTAATAGAATAATTAAAAAAATTCATGTAGGCTTATAAAATAAAAAAATTATGGAAAGTATTTAAAAAAAATCCATGTTGACTTATAAAATAAAATATTATGAAAAGTAATTAAATTATAAAATAAAAACTTAAAACTTAAACCCGGATCTATCAATCAAGAGAAATCAAGTTTCTTAAGTTTAAATTTTAAAAAAGAAATACACCTCAAGAAATTGGATCCCTCTTGGTGGTTGATAGATCCGGGTTTAAGTTTTAACTTTTTATTTTATAATTTAATTACTTTTCATAATATTTTATTTTATAAGTCAACATGGATGTGCTGGTTAACCTTAAAGCTATTATAAAATAACTACCAAAATGTAACATGCTTTGATTTCAAATCATTACCTTTTACATCATTACCCATTGGACAAAAGAATAAGTTGTGTAACAAATACATTATGTTATAAGATAAGAAATTTGGGCTAGTTACCAATTCCCAATATAAAAAACAAATATGTTATGACATAAGACGAGTGTAACCGCCAACCAAATATTTTTTTTAAAGTTTTGAATTCAATTAATTAGTTAAAAAATAATTTAAAAAGTAATTACTAATGGTGTAGTTTAAATATTCTACTTTTTCAACTTTTGCATATTTTCCCTCTAACTTTGTTGGTATTTTGGTTGGAAATCTTTAATAAATTTTAGAATCACATATATTAGCTATGAAAATTGCATAATTTGGGTGCCATGGGGTATTTGAGGGTACTAAATCTATTTATCTATTCAAAAATACAATTTAAACACTTAGAATTTTGATTTTACCAAAAACAATTTACTCCGACCAAAAACCACCTTAAAGTTGAAAACCTAGAATAAATAGACTAAAAAAAGTTGGTTGTAAATTTTATTTGATCTCTTTAATGGTTTAGATATTCTTGAAATGGATTAAAAGCTTTAAGAAAAAATTTCTATGGTCAAAGTTCCTATCAATTCTGTGGGATTTAAGTTATAACAAATTTCCTATTAAATTTGGGGAATAATTTTAAGGAAAAATAATCTCAAGTTTGCCCACATTTTAAATTATTCTAAATTATTAAAAGCTAAACCATTATGCAACCCACCACCACCTCTATAAAATTTTAAACTAATTGAAGATATAAAAAAATTGAACATCAAAAGTGATAGTTTTAAATTCATTACATTTATTATTCTTCCATAACAACATTTATTCCCAACTTAATATCAACATGTATCCCAATTTAATGGGAAAAATCCCAAAAATATTTAATAAAAATTCAACTATATCCAATTTATACATAAAATATATTTGTAAGTAGATTTACATTTAAAAAAAATCTTTTAAATTCTAATTATAGATAATATATACAAGCTTCAATTAAAAAAAAAAGAATATTAATGCAATCTTCAAAACTAAAACAAAATTCAAAATCAAGATTGGCATAATTCAAAACAATCCATATCTCAAAGTTAATGCCACTATTTAGTGAGAAATTAAAGGTTGAGCCAAAACCCTACATCAAAGTGCCAAAGTCAATCACACAATCACAAAGAATTTATTCTAAAGACCAAAAAAACATTAAACAAAGACCATATAACAATGTACAAAATTAATCAATACTAATAATTAATATAACCCTAAAACCATTATAATTATTCATATGGTCATTTAACTCTCTCTAAATTAGCATGTTTAAGTTCATACCAAGATCAAACTTTCTTTCAACTACAATATTACATCTATATCAAAATGTCTCTACGTCTCTCTTTACATATTATTCATTAAACTATACTATTTACTCACATATTCATATCCCTATCAAAATGCTTTTATTTTTCTCTATATATATTATTACATCGATAGGTGTTTAGATATTATCTGAGATTTTAGACTTCCTTAAATGGATTAACAAGATTAACGTGAGTGTAACAAGTGTAAAGTGAACATTTATTTCATTGTCGTCGTATCTTGTTATGCTAGAATGCATCTTGATTAAGATTTAAATAAGCTTCACTTAAGTGGTGGTTAAGAAAATATGTATGTTTATTAAATAGTATTTATTTTTATTTTTATGTCAATTAGTTTAATGTTTATGTTATTATAATATTTACATTAATTATTTTAATGTTTAACCTTTGTTTAATAATCTGCCATCTCCACAAAACTAAGTGATTGACTATATCTATCGATATTCACCAACCACTTTACTTGTAACTATACTAGTTTATTATTCTTTGTTTTCAAACTTTTATTATTAAATCATTACACTCACAGTTAAATCCAAACCCCCAAACGCACAAGCTAACAAGATTAAAGATGTAGTGAACTTGGTTAGTACATCAAATTAAAAAAAAAAACAATAAGCTCTGTGACAACTAACAGCAAATTAGACAAAAAGACAGAATACTAAACTATGTAATAACAACAATTTGATTAAATTTTAAAAGGGTTTGTCACATAGCAATGCTAAAATCAACCAGCCAATCCTAAAATAATATTATATGTAAATTCATGACAGCTGTTGTTTGGGCTTGGCATTCATTTCATGCCATAAACATTTGTGGATGGCTATGCAATAGATTTAGACTAACGAAATAAACAGTTCAGCTATCAACTTAACTAGTGGTTGTGGATGTCCATGACAGCTCTGTGACAACTAAGCTCTGTGACATCAAATTAAAAAAAAAAAACAATAAGCTCTGTGACAACTAACAGCAAATTAGACAAAAAGACAGAATACTAAACTATGTAATAACAACAATTTGATTAAATTTTAAAATGGTTTGTCACATAGCAATGCTAAAATCAACCAGCCAATCCTAAAATAATATTATATGTAAATTCATGACAGCTGTTGTTTGGGGGTTGGCATTCATTTCATGCCATAAACATTTGTGGATGGCTATGCAATAGATTTAGACTAACGAAATAAACAGTTCAGCTATCAACTTAACTAGTGGTTGTGGATGTTAGACCAATCTTCTACTTGTCTACTTCAGACCCGTTTTCAAAGGCTTGCATTAGCTTTTCAAAATAGCGAGCCGTAGCCATTGTTAACCCTTCAAGTTTTATACAGAAGTCATCGAATTCCTCCAAAGTTAGGTTATCGCTTCTCGCAGTCGCAGTCGAAGTTCCAGTCCCAGTCCCAGCTGCATGGACATGGTCGATGTAATGTTGAAGTTCATGTTGAGCACATTGCTGAAGCCGTTCTAAACTATCCTCAGCGTCACCTTGGAGGAATTCGAACAAATTTTGCTTTTGTTCAGCACGCTCACCGTCATGTTCATAGAGCGAGGGAAGATAATAGGCATATGCATATGTCCATTTCAGCATACGCCTGCATTCTACTATCTGCTGCCATGCATCCGTCACGCATTTGAATTCTGTAAAGCCAGATCGACTCGATCTGAGCAGGCGACTATCACTCATTGTTTTTAGATCCACCGCTTGCACTCGCTTCAGATCAGATACTGCCTTTTCATTTGCATTCCATCTCTCAAGATAAAATAGGAATCTATCTGACGACATTTTAGCAGTCATTTTCATAAGATCCTCCGATAGGGATTCGCCATTCTCACCATCTCCATTTGGTACTGGCGGATATCGGCTGCAAGAAGCTGTATCATGCGCCTCCCACCGACTAAGGCATATCCAACAGAATTGAAATTCACAAGGGGGTGGACATTTCATATGCATACATCCAGAAATCTTCTCGATTGGTCGTTCACACTTTGGACACGGCCTGGAATAAGCAAGTAGCCAATACTTGTTCTTGGATTCGCCGTCATTAATCATAGCAACCCACTTTCTGACTTTGTCACACTCTAGTGGACGATGACACTCCTGTAAACAGTTCCAACAAAATGCATAGGAGCATTCGCAGACAACCTCCAGGGTTGCATTGCCATCAACAATAACGTCAACGTGAAGCTCCACAGCGTACTCACAGTTGGGAGCTGGACACCATTTAACTTTATTTTGTCGTTCAACATATGAGCGCACAAGATATGATCTGTACTTGTCATTGTCTTCGGCAGATAACCCCAAAGAAAAAACCATATCTTCACTAACAACGGCACGGCATCGTGGATCTGTATTTGGACATCGTAAGTTGAGGCATCCAGAACCGTCGTTGTTTATTGAAGTGTGAATATAACCCGCCCAACAGTCTTTGCAAAATAGATGACCGCAGTACTTGAGTGCTTTCATATCTCGGATGTTGCAATCATGTAAACATATCGGACAGGTAATAATTAACTCTTCTTCTTGGGTGGTCCCATGATGTTGAACGTAATCGTGGTGCAACAATAAGCCCACAGCATTCCTAACCTTTTCCTCATCTGCAAACCATTGATCGTAGACATTATCAACAGACCAATCGGAGTGACGCAAAAGAATGGTGGCCTCAGCTTCAGAAAGAGAGAGCACATTGGAAACGGTTGTTATAGAGTGGTGCTGACGCTCAGAAATGTCTTTCAGACTTAGAAGGGTGTACTTCAAACGTCTGTCCTCCTTCAAACGTCTATCCTCCTTTACATCAGCTGCAATGTCCAGCAGACCATAACTTTCTAAATCTTCATTAACTCCTTCGTTTTCGCCGTCGCAGTTGTCATATGCATCATCATCGTACATACTATCCTCGAACTCCATCTTCGCAAGGATTAGATCATCTTCGCAGAGCCTTTCCCTTTTCGCCGCGTCTGCTTATCCCCACAAACCAGATGCTCAAAACGAAATTTGTGACGCTACAAACACTTTGAACTAAATCATAGGTTGCTTCGATGGTACTTATAGGGTGCATATAAGGAGAAAAACATTAAAAAGCCCATGAACAACCAGCATTTCTATAGGATACGTGACCCGGTCCCATTTCAAAGTCAATGCCACGACTCTAAGTGGCGAAATTGACAGGCTGGCTTGAGCCAAAACGGTTAAAGTTAACGACACTCTAATTATAAAGAGACCTAACTATAAAGAGTTGGTTAAGAACATGTGCTTCTTTTTAAAAAGTCATAGGAAAATCAGGACGAGGGTAGGGTATGTACACCATTGTAGACTTTAGTAGTTACATAACTAGGTAGAGTGAGTCATTTGTACCACAAAGAAGAGAGTCTCATATACCAAATTGGTGTTGCTTTGTCTCATATACCAAACGGATATATGACTTGGTTGTCACTTTAAAAATAGACTATTATTATTATTATTATCATCATCATCATCATAAAAAACACTAAACAAAGACCACGAAGAAATCTAGATCTCATGAAGCTAGATAGAATGATATATTTAATACTCTAATTTAATAATTGAATTATCTTTAAATAAACAATAATTCACATAAACATCCTAAACTCTTAACACTTTTAAATACTATTTATCATCCTCTTTGATTTAGAACCCTTGCCTTTTACCTTGTTAACCTTAAAACTATAAAAAATAACTACCAAGATGTAATAAGCTTTGATTTCAAATCATCACCTCTTACATCATTACCCATTACCCACTGGACAAAAGAATAAGTTGGGTAACAAATACATTATGGTATGAGATAAGAAATTTGGGCCTAGCCTCGGTAATCCCTACTTAGTTACCAATTTCCATGGTATAAAAAACAAAAATGTTATGACATAAGACTAGTGTAACCATCAACCAAATTAAAAGTTTTGAATTCAAGTAATTAGTTAAAAAATTAATTTAAAAAGTAATTATTAATGGTGTAATTTAAATATTCTATGTTTTCAACTTTTTCTAAGTATATTTTTCGTCTAATTTTGTAATTTTGTTACCAAAAAGAAATTACCCGATAACGACCAAAAAACAGATGTAGAATAAATAGACTACTCCATTATTAATTAGATGTTTTGAATTCAAGTAATTAGTTTAAAAAAAGTTCGATACTCTTTATCATCATCTTTGATTTGTAACCCTTGCCTTTTACCTTATTAACCTTAAAGCTATCAAAAAATAAATACCAAGATGTAATAAGCTTTGATTTCAAATCATTACCTCTTACATCATTACCCATTACCCTGTAATATGATTTGATTTCAAATCATTACCTCTTACATCATTACCGATGACAAAATAATAAGTTGGGTAACAAATACATTATGTTATGAGATAAGACATTTGGGCCTAGCCTTGGTAATCCCTATAATCCCTATAGTTACCAATTTCCATGATATAAAAAACTAAAATGTTATGACATAAGACTAGTGTAACGACCAACCAAATTAAAAGTTTTGAATTTAAGTAATTAGTTAAAAAATAATTTAAAAAGTAATTATTAATGGTGTAATTTAAATATTCTATGTTTTCAACTTTTTCTAAGTATATTTTCCGTGTAATTTTGTTACCAAAAAGAAATTACTCCTGACAAAAAACAACGTAACAAATACATTATGTTATTTGATAAGAAATTTAGGCCTAGCCTTGGTAATCCCTAAGTAGTTACCAATTTCCATGATATAAAAAATAAAAATGTTATGACATAAGAATCGTGTAACCACCAATCAAATTAAAAGTTTTGAATTCAAGTAATTAATTAAAAAAATAGTTTAAAAAGTAATTATTAATGGTGTAATTTAAATATTCTATGTTTTCAACTTTTTCTAAGTAGATTTTCCATGTAATTTTGTTACTAAAAATAAATTACCCTCTACCGATAAAAAAAACCGTAACGTAGAATAAATAGACTACTCCATTATTAATTAGATGTTTTGAGTTCAAGTAATTAGTTTAAAAAAAGTTGGTTGTAAATTTTATTTGACCTCTTTTTTAATATTAAATGGTTTAGATATTCTTGAAATGGATTAAAACCTTTAAGAACAAAGTTCCATGGTCAAAGTTCCTATCAATTATGAGGTATTTAAGTTATAACAAAATTCGTATTAAATTTGGGGAATAATTTTAAGGAAAAATAATCTCAAGTTTGTCCACTTTTTAACTTACTCTAGATTATTAAAAGCTAAACCATTATACAACCCACCACTAGCTCTATAAGAAATTTTATACTAATTGAAAATAAAAAATTTGAGCATCGAAAATGATAGTTTTAAATTCATTTCATTTATTATTCTTCCCATAACAACATTTATTCCCAACTTAATATCAACATGTATCCCCGCGCAAAATACCAAAAATATTTAATGAAAATTCAACTATGTATTCAATTTATACATAAAATATATTTGTAAGTAGATTTACATTTAAAAAAATCTTTTAAACTCTAATTATAGATAATATATACAAGCTTCAATTAAAAAAAAAGGGATATTAATGCAATCTTCAAAGTTGAAACAAAACTCAAAATCAAGATTGGCACAATTCAAAGGTTGAGCGAAAACACCACATCAAAGTGCCAAAGTCAATCACACAACCAAAGTATCTATTCTAAAGACCAAAAAACACTATAGACCAAAATTAGGACGAGGGTAGGGTATGTACACCACTGTAGACTTTAGTAGTTACTTAACTACGTAGAGTGAGTCGTTTGTCCCACAAAGAAAGGGAGTCTCATATACCAAATTGGTGTTGCTTCACAAAGGGGGGTCCTTTGTCCCACAAACAAGGGGGTCTCATACACCAAACTAATATATGGCTTGGCTATCACTTTAAAAATAGATTATTATTATTATTAACACCAAACAAATATCACAAAGGTCGTAGAAGGAAGTTAGTCATTGTCATAAAGAGTCTGCCCCAACTTGTAGTCAAATTATCAACATCAATAAGCCCAACAAGGCCACAGGTTCTAAGGGATTGAGACCGTAAATTTTCATTAAGGAAAATGTTAAAAACCACAAATATAGATCTCATGAAGATACACCAAGAGGGATGCCCCCACAAGCTAGGTAGGATGAAGACACCAAGCAAGTCCAAAAGCACCTTACTCATGATACATAATGCTACATGCCAATAGTTCAACAACTATTGGATGTGTTTGTTTCTAATTATATTTTCTGGGACTATACTTCAATTTGTATTTAATTAAGTTAGATGCATTAACATAGTATCATACCACTGGACGGAATTTAAATACCTTGGAGTGCCAATTTTTAAAGACAAACCTAAAGTCTTCAGCTGGGATCCACTGATTGAAAAACTGAATTCGAAAATCAAGGCTTGGGGAGCCTCTTGGCTCAATCTTGCTGGGAAAGCAGTGCTTATCAAAGCAGTCCTCGCAAGCATGCCGGTCTTCCAATGTGCTCTGCTTTTGGCACCTGTTTCTGTTCTTAAGAAAATTGAAGCCCTTCTCCGAAGATTTCTCTGGAAAGGCGGGATGCATAATGAAAACAGGCTTCACCTGGTCAAATGGGAGAAAGTCACTGCCCCTTATCTTGAAGGGGGACTGCATCTTCGGGATCTTCGAACCCAAAATCTAGCACTGGGGGCCAAGCTTTTATGGAGTCTGGTTTCAGGGAACTCCTCCTGGAGCAAACAAGTGTTATGGAAAAAATACTTATCAGGGACTAGGCTCAGGTGCGTGGACAATGGACCGAAGGTGGCCAAAGGATCTCCTATATTCGCGCTTTGTTCCAAAGCTCTGCTCTTCTTCTCTGAAGGCCTAACGTGGACCCCCGGAAATGGGAAAAAAATCGGAATTTGGGAAGATTCCATATCTGGCAGCCCCCCAATTGGTCATATGGAAGGACTGGATGGTATTAGGAGACATCTTTCAAACCTAGGGATCTCCAAGCTTTCGGACATATCAAAATGGCACCCGGAGGGACACCACTGTTGGATAGGATGGGACATTCCGGACTGTCCTCCACATCTGGAAAATGAAAAGGATCTTCTCCTTCTCTGTCTGAATGGGAAATCACCGGTGGCCAAACACCTCAAAGATGTAAGGGGATGGGGCTCAAGATCCGGTCACTACTCTGTGGCGGAAGGTTATCGATGCATCAAAGCCATCCCTAATGTACCTAGAAATCCCGCAATTTGGAAATACATCTGGTCAACCAAATCTCTCCCCAAAATTGATCATTTTGTCTGGACCCTCGCTCATAATAGTGTCCTCACTGCGGAAGTCCTCCGGAGAAAAGGATGGGAAGGACCGTCACACTGCCCTCTCTGTTTAGAGGAGGAAGAGTCGTCCCCTCATCTTTTCATCTCCTGCCCTTTTGCCTCTTTTGTTTGGAATTTAATGACCCTACCCTGGCTCGCCCCCCTGAACTTTGACGGGATCTCTCCCCTCCTCTGTAGCTGGGCTAATTCCTCTCCTATAAGGATCCATGTGAAAGACCCTCTAGCCATTGCTTGGTTGTCCCTCCCTAAGTTTATCTGTTGGATGTTGTGGCTCGAACGTAACAACAGGATCTTCAGAGGAATTCGATCCTCCCCTATTCAGGTCGTGACCAAAATAAAAGCATTGCTCGGGGATTTCATTCGATCTCGCTCCTCTCTCTGCATTCATTCTCCTATGAGTCATGAGGAAGCCAACTGGTTTCAAAAATTGAACCCAGGCTCCTTTGCTAATCCCCCTCATAATCCTCCCATGCTGCAAAGCTGGGATATCAGGAAGGATGGGACGGATTATGACCTCTGGTGTAAAGAGTTGGGGAAAAATCTCTTGTGCTTTGACGGAGCTTCAAAAGGTAATCCAGGGGAGGCAGGAGGGGGAGGGGTGCTTTTTGACCCCGCTGGAGACTTGGTTTTCACATACTCCTGGAATTTGGGTATTGAATCCAACAATATAGCTGAAGCATTGGCTCTTTGGCAAGGATTAAATCAAGCCCTTCTTCATGGCGCCCAGGTCCTCACCATTGTTGGGGACTCAAGGTTGATCATCCAGTGCATCAACTCTAAGAATTTTTCCGCTTCCAATCGCCTTCGTCAAGTTCTCAGAAGAATTTCCCTGCTCATTCCTCTCTTCCATGATATCGAGTTCTACCATGTCTTGAGAGAGCATAATGGCCATGCGGATAAAGCGGCAAACGAGGCTATATCCCTGGGTAAAGGATCTCTTAAGATCAATAATGTACTTAGCTGGACTCCCATTCCTTAATTTTCTGTGGTTGGATATGCATACAAGCATATGGGACACTTGGAGATCGGATCATAGGCCAGTTGTCACGCCCTCTCGTTGCCTGATGGTTTTCAAGCGAGGCGTGGCTCCTACTGTCCTGTTTTTTAACACCTCTCAGCTCGTACGCCCTCCCATCTCCAAAATGATGCCGTCTTCGCTCATGCTGACGAGGGAGTCTACATGCATCTGTAATTTCGGGCATGGGAATTTAACGGGAAAGATTTCATATAAGTTGAGGAGCTCTTGCATTCATAGTAGGTCCTTTCACCGGGCTGATTCACTTGCGGTTAATCCCCTCGCGGCCATTAATTTTGGGACGGATGGTACCTTGACTGGCAATGATGACGCTTACTCTCCGTTCCGCATAAGGTTTCATTAATCAACAATATGAGCTGGTATGTAAAGGGCAGTACAGGTCTGGTTTTTGATGATCCTTGTATTCTGATGATGGGCCCTGAAGCATGCCCCAGGCTTAAGGATTTTATGCTCCCTATTTATCATATAGAAGCCCAGCGGGATAATATTCGAAAGCTCCGTCACGCTGCTTCAAAAAGCTTAACCCATTCCTTGTTTGTGCTATCTTTTGGGTGGCGAAGGTCCTGGGCTCCTCGCTTCGATCCTTTTGCTGATTATCCCTTCGTTTCAGTGCAGACGGTTGGAATGGCGAACTCAGGGGAATCTGCAACCTCCTCCCCGGATCCATTGCAGGAACTGGAAGCTAAAGTCCGTGTCTTGCGGCGAAGGGTACGTCGCCAAGGGAACTTCATGCAGCAGCTGGACCATCAGGGAGGACGATGCCTGGACAGCATTGAGGATGAGTTAGCTCTCATTCGCTCGGACTTCAAGACAGCCTTCAAGGCTTTGGAAGAAAAAGTTATGGTTGCAGCAGATAATCTGGACCTCAGGCTGCAACGTGCAGAGGCCGCCCTGGAAAACCTGCGAAAAGCCGAGAATGCAGGACATGACAAGAATCAACCGGCCACTAAGCCAGCTTCTGGGGCTCGTCATCGTTGACATCAGTCTAGCTTCTGTCTTTTACTGCTCTCTTTTACTGCTACTTCTTTACAAAAGTCCTGATTTTGCAATTTACAGGCAATTGTATTTAAAGTTTGAAAGACCATGTGGCTTTCCTTGTTTTGGAACTGTAAACTCTCTGGTGGCTCTATCACTATTTTATTAATATAAAACCTACCCGCTTTTGTAAAAAAAAAACATAGTATCATACCAAAAAACTAATGAAACACAACATCATCTTAAATAAGAAAGTGGATTTACATTTAAAATTATCAAACATCTTTTTCATTTAAACTTGTTAATGTGAGAAAAATCATTGAAATCAATTCCATGTTATCATATCATATAATGATTTTACTATTAAAATTAATTCATTTTTACTTTTAATAAAGGAAAGAAAAAATTTTAAATAATTATTCTTGTTGGAAACCTAATCTTTATAGAGTCATTGGTGATAAGGAAGAGTCATCAAAAGTCCAAGAGACCTCTTGGAATATGAAACCAAGGGTCACGTAGATATATGTGAATCATATTAATGAAATATGCCAGTTTTGTTGGTCCTCTAATTTTCTCCTACCATATTCATTGCATGTCTACCAGTTGCCAACATGTGTATTGTTTCCTCCCTTTGTGTGTTAATTATTTTTAGCTTATCCTCTCAAAACCCAATTTCTTCACTTAGCGCATTCTAGTATAATTTCACACAACCTAGTATTCATGTTCACTTACCCATTGTTGCATCTCATGTCAACTCCTCTCTCTGCCACAAATAGAGGTATATCAACAATAGTATCCTCTATAACCAAAGAAAATGATTTTTTGGTAGAGCTAAACCAACTGCTTCATCCCCCTCATTACCAAATTCCTTTTTTTCCTTATGAGATCTCTCAATATCTTATTGTTGATTGTTTTCAACCTACACACTATTTTCTCTCTTGTTGCTTCCAAAGGTTTCCATGGTGTTTCTTTCCAAGTCTATCAAATTGTGCATCCATTTCACGTTAAGTGTAAACTAATGTTTTTCTGAACTCTCAAAGACATTCATTTTTCCTTGTTCAAGGAAATCCCTCCATTAGATGAAGGGTGCTTGGGATCCTTATTGAATGATGGTGGAGATACGGGGTAGCCGGTGCATGTTTGAGATTTGCAACACATATCATTTACAATGATGTGTTCTCATCATGGATTTCAATGACTTCAACCCTTCATTTGCGAGCAACATCATTGGAATCACTAGTAATGGATTCTCTAGATGATAATATGTTATCAAAACCTAACATGTGCTTTTTACATGCAAATAAATATATCTAGGGTATGAATTGGAAAGAGGAATCTATGCATACATCCCAATCAGTATCCCATGGTCCCAAGAAATAAGAGTCAGAGACATAAGCAAAGACATTTTAAGTACAAAATAAAAGGTGATGAATCAAGGGACAAACTTTCCTTTGATGAGTGTACAATTTTAATTGAGAATTTGAACAAAGAGAATCATGGAAACAATAAAAAATATGCTAGTTGTAAAGGCTATATTTATTCTAATGAGTTACATGTGCACTCTACTGAGTTAACAACAGAGAATGCCACTTCTGGTGTTCAATATCCCAACATGCAGATACAAATTTGGGCCTTGATGTGTTAGAGATTGATCCAAAATGGATCAATATATAATTTTTCACCTATTTGGAGCTTTCAAGGTTAGAAGATTGGATGGATTGGTTTATAGGTCCCATTTAGGGGCAGGTCTTACTTTTTATATTTGGGGTAAAAAATCGCCCGAAACCTTTCAGAGCCATTTTGAGGGCTTAAACAACATTTTTTTGCTCCAAACCGTACATAGGAGCTAGTCATGTGTAATACTGGGCTATCAGGAAATGTTAAGTATCGAGTCATTAGAAAAAGGAGTTCTATTCTTTTGATGTTATTGTATTATTCCATAGTTAAGAAACACCACGGAGTGGATATTAGAGAACACCATAGGAGATAGGAGATCCTGTAGTAGCCATTATAGCCACAGTGTCATAGGTATCTCTATAGAGAGTACCATTTCCTATTTATTTTCATTTTTGTATGAAGAGCAAGGCATAGTCCTCATTTGTGGATGGGTATTTCCCCATAGTGGGTTTTCCCAGGGTATATCTCGTGTTGTTGTGTGGAATGTGTACTTATTTTCTCTAGTTACTCTTCTTCCAGTTCTGGTTATTTAACATTCAATACAAAATAACCTAATAAAAAATAATTAAGTTGTAAGATCCGTTGTGATGAACTGTTCCAGTGGAATATCCATGATAGTTTATGGATAATATTAGTACTAGAACAATTTTCTTTTGGGTTTCATGGGTAATCATAGGATCCAATAGTTGGTGAAAAAAAATCTTCAAACCCTAGCCATGGTGGGTGAGTCTGTTCAAGGAGCGATGAATGATTATGAGCAATGACTTAAAAAACTGGAATTACAAGTCGTCGATATCTCATGCAACATGTCAATCCTCATTGTGGATTTGGATAGAATGTTTGGACCTTTTAGGGATTTTTCAAGCTCTAAATCAGAGTATGGATCAGAGGGGAAATTTGGAGATAAAAGTGACCCATAAAAGGAGTTGATGAAAGAGCCCAAGAAAGTGCAGTGGAGTTCCAATACCAATATTCCTCCCCAATCTCTCTTCAAGATGGAAGTGAAGTTCAATATCAAGACTTACTAAGGTGAGATTGATGCTTTAAATTTGAATCAATTGTTGCAACAATTAGAGGTCTATTTTAGTATCCATCAAATAGATGAGGAGCATAAAATTTAATTTTCCTGACTGAATTTAGAGGGAAATGCATTAACCTGGTGGGAAAGCCATTGAACAAAGGCACATAGGTTCCAGGGTGATCCACCAATAACAAAGTGGGAGGATTTAAAAACCCTAATTAAGTCCAAATTCTACCCTACCGAGTCTGTAGACGACCAGTGGATCCATTGGAATTACTTATGTTTACACTGAATATACCTGAAGTTGTTATATACTTGGATCAAGATGTTGTTGTGCAAAAAAGGAACAATGATACTTGAATTAGATCACTCTAGTAGTTAAACATCTACACATGCATAGGGGAACTGGGAGCTGACCAAAGAATGGTTTGAGTAAAGGAAGGAAAGAAGGAATGAAGTGCAGATGTGCTGAGAATGCTGATAATAGAAGAAGATGAGACAGTAGAAGAGACTGGATTACTACGCAGTGGGAAAATATTATGGAAATAAATTAAGAAGAGGACTATGATTGAGGTATAAGAGCAACGTAGTGAGTTTGAAGAAAGAAAAAATTGTGTAGGACTCTAGCTCGGAGGACTATTGCACCCAAATAAGGAAAAATGATCGTAAGCTCAATTTGTCGGAAGAAGGTATCCTTTCTCAAGAAAATACCTACATCGAACCCACAACCCCATGCACATCCCCAACATCTGAGGTAAGAAATGAAAGTTTGTCACTTGCAGTTAGCAATAGTAGTAAAGGTACTCAAAGCAGTGGAGGTAATTTGACTGCTGAGACATAGTCTGTGACACATAGTAGCAATACTACGCAGAACACTATGGCAGTGGTAAACCCCATTTTGAGGATGCATGTCTTTCATGGAGAGAGAAAAAAATATATAGATCAGCATATGCTTGTGTGTGAGGTGATATGGAAATCCAAACAATTCTTGGATGATGCTACAAAGATTTAGCAGTTATTAACCACTTTCAGGGATCACGCATTGACGTGGTACGTGAAGTATCAAAACATTGTGCAAAGTAGGGCACTGGATGGAATCAAACATGATTTGGTGAAGGAATTTAAGAAACCTAAATCCGAGTCATAGTGCATTACTGAACTAAAGGATATTAGACAACTATCGAATCAAAGATTCAAAGTGTTGATGGATAGGCTATCTTTCTAGATTCACGAGGAGCAACATAAGGAATGGTTCATTGCAGGGATGCTGCCACATATACATGGCCCCTTGATGTAGTAGAAAATCATGACACATTCAAATGCACTAAATTTTTCTATGAAGTTGGAAGCATCCATTGTAGGAGAGAATGGTACGTGGATCGCTCAAGTCCAATCACATCTAGCAACACTGACGATGCAATTACAAGAGATTTCCAAAGGGAAGGATAAGCATGAAGAGGTATGGTGCACAACTTGCAGGAAGGAAGGTCACCATAAGAAATAATTCTCGAAATATAGAGTATTTGGAAATGGGATCCACGAATCATTTACCTTTGTCTAAAGGGGTATGGCATGATATATATAGAGGGAATCATCCCCCTGCTACTCGTCCGTTGCTGTAGAAATATGTGAGTACGCCAAGAATTTTTTTTGTAATTTTTGTCAATCAGTAGGAGATGATGAGAAGGATTTTCACACACTAGAAATCATGAGAGTGTGTACTTTAGATGCATATAGGGTCCAAGGGGAAGTTGGACCAGACGCATCAGCACACCAAAACAATGTTCCAAGGGAATACAATCAAGGAGATTGTGGAGGATTCAGGGATCAAGGAAGAGGATGATTTGGTAGGGTTAGAGGACCAATCATTGGCTACAACTATGGTCAACAAGTAAAATTTGTGCAGGATTTCCAAAACCTATGTACAACATGCACATATTGTAGGTACTTGGACCATGCGATAGAGGATTTCCCACTACTGGTCACAAAATAGCAGGAGAGGAGAAATCAAAATCCAAATAAAAGTCAAAATTAGAATCAGAATCAAAACCAAAACCAAAACCAGATTTCGAATCAAAACCATAATCAAAAGGTGGAGATGATTGTAGTGGAGGAGCATGGCTACCAACCAAGGATAAAAAATGTTACATGTGGAGGATCAATGACTGGAGCTAATGTGATAAAGCAAGAATTGTGCACCACCACCTTCATAGGAAGTTTTACAGAGCCATCCCTTTTTCATGGTGGATGTAGGCCCACCACCTGTAGGTATTCATCATCAGTGGCCATTCTGTGGAACCTAGGACTGATTACGTGCGTCAAAAAAACCTAGCACAGACTATAGGATCTTTTACATGTTGACCTTCACAAAACCTACTCAGAGCATCCTAGGATGTTACAAACACACTTCTCTACCTGTCCGGATCTCGATAGAGCATCCCAGGCTATTACGAGCACACCACTCTACCTGTCCGGATTTTAAAGGATCTTTTCTATGTGAACTTTCGCAAAACCTACTAAAAGCATCCCAGGATGTTACGAGCACACTGCTCTACCTGTTTGGATCTCGATAGAACATCCCAGGCTATTACAAGCACACCACTCTACCTGTTCGTATTTTAAAGGATCTTTTCTATGCGAAACCGTAGCAAAACCTACTCAAAGCATCCCAGGATGTTACGAGCACACCGCTCTACTGTCCATATTTTAAAGGATCTTTTCTATGCTACCTGCACAACCTGTCCGCAGCCACAGAGTATCAACCTGATACTCAATGTACATCATCACATGATCAACCTGATCATCATCATAGCATCATCCTGATGCATATCATCTGGAGCAACATCCTAAAGATCATCGTCTATGATCATCCTGATCATCATCATAGCATCATCCTGATGCATATCATCTGGAGCAACATCCTGAAGCTCGTCATCTGTGATCATCCTGATCAAACAATATATCCATCTGATGCATACAAAGTATCTACCTGATACATATCATCATACATGATCCACCTGATCATACAATGCATCCACTTGATATATACATAAGTACATGATCCACCTAATCATACAATGCATCCACCTGATACATACAATGCATCCACTTGATACATACATAAGTACATGATCCACCTGATCATACAATGCATCCACTTGATACATATACAAATACATGATCCACCTAATCATATCAAGCATCCAACATGATGCATATACAAATGCATGATCCAACTGATCATATCAAGCATCCAACATGATGCATATACAAATACATGATCAAACTAATCAAAGCATCCAACATGATACATATACAAATACATGATCAAACTGATCAAAGCATCCAACATGATGCATATACAAATACATGATCAAACTGATCAAATCATCCAACATGATGCATATACAAATACATGATCAAACTGATCAAAGCATCCAACATGATGCATATACAAAGCAGTAACTGGAGCATCGTCCTGATGCTCATCATCCAACGCTTACATCCACAGTCATGGGAAGGATCTTCCTCTCACCATGCTTGGAATGGCTCCTACAAATGTGTCCATCACTTCTTCCTTGAAGTGTCATCAATCTGAAGAACACCAAGCCTCTCTCTGAAGTACTCAAACTTCACTTTGGCTAGTGGTTTCGTCAACGCATCTGCAACCTGCTCATTTGTCGCAACATACAGGAGCTTCAATGCTCCTCTCTGCACCATATCTCTGATATAGTGGTATTTGATCTCAATGTGCTTCGACCTGTTGTGGAACACCGGGTTCTTAGACAGCTTCACGCAACTCTGGTTATCACAAAAGATACCAGTAGCCTCCAGCGGGAGATCAAATAACTCAGACAATAGCTTCTGGAGCCATACTGCCTCACAATTAGCCGAACAAGCTGCAACATACTCTGCCTCGGCTATACTCAGTCCTATGCAGGACTGCTTCCTGCTAAACCAAGAGATCACACCCGATCCCATACTGAAGCAGCACCCAGATGTGCTCTTTCTATCTGTAGCACTGCCTACCCAGTCTGAATCAACATAACCTTGTAGTTTAAACTTTTGATTCACATCATACTTGATCCCATAATCAATTGTACCCTTCAGGTACCTCAGAAAATGCTTTATAACAACCAGGTGAACACCTCTGGGATCTGTCAAGAGCTGGATCAATGTGTTCACTACAAAGAAAATATCTGGTCTAGTGTTCGTCAAGTACATCAAGGACCCAATCATCTGATGATACACCGTGACATCAACCGGTTCAGATGAAGCATCAGATAGAAGCTTCAGTTTCGATGCCATAGGTGTGGCCATGGCCTTGCAGTCCATCATCCCGAACCTCTTCAGGATCTCTATTGCATACTTCCCTTGTCCAAGGAAGATTCCATCTGCACTCTGCCACACCTCCATGCCTAGGAAATAGTGCATCATCCCCAAGTCCTTCATCTCTAACTCGGCAGCAAAGTTCCTCTTGGTGTCGGTAATCAACCCATCCTCACCTGTTACAAACAGGTCATCCACATACAATAGCAGTATCACAGGATTTCCTTCCTCAACCTTGTAGTAAAGGTTGGAATCCGCTTTACTCTTGGTAAATCCCAAACTTGATAGAAATCTGTCTATCCTACCATACCAAGTCCTAGGAGCTTGCTTCAATCCATACAAGGCTTTCTTCAACCTGCACACATATGACCCCCTGTCATGTGTCTCAAAACCAAGTGGCTGCTCCACATACACTTCCTACTCGACTACACCATTCAAGAAAGTTGTCTTGACATCCATTTGGTGTATCTTCCATTTCATCATTGCAGCCAGGGCAAGTACTGATATGATGGAAGTGTACCTGGCTACAGGAGCAAAAGTCTCTTCATAGTCTATCCCCTCTTTCTGGGAGAAGCCACGAGCTACAAATCTCACTTTGTATTTTTCTGTGCTACCATCTGCAGCATGCTTGATCTTGTAGATCCATTTAGAAGTCACGACATACTTCCCTTCAGGTCTTGGGACTACATCCCAAACATCATTTTTCATGATTGATTCGTATTCCTCAACCATGGAATCCTTCCATTCTTTCTTTTCCACTGCTTCTTCATAATTAGAAGGTTCTTTGTTCATAATATCACAGAGTAGGGAAACATAACTGGTATGTGATCTAGTCCTCTTCCTTTCTCTGTGTTCTTCTTCTGGAATGCCATATATTTCTGCATCTTGAATGAGCTCTCTAGCCCATGCAAGTTTCCTCTTGTGAGAGTTCTTCTCACAGGGTGGATCTATAGGTTCTTGTGGATCTTCAACATCACGATCTGCTTCTGGAATTGATTCAGTCATGGTGGTGTCTTGGAATCTGTTTTCCTTTGGTTCTTCATGATCTTCAACAGGTGCCTTCTTTGATTTCATGTAAGCTGAGTCTTCATCAAATGTTACATCCCTGCTGACATCAATATTCTTGAACCCTGGAAAGTATATTCTGTAGGCTTTCGAGTTTTCACTGTAACCCACGAAGATGCCCTTCTTTCCTGAAGGGTCTATCTTTGTCCTATTTTCCTTTGGGATATGTGTATATACTGGACAACCAAATATTCTGAGATGGCTGACTTTAGGTTTCTTACCAGAGAAGACCTCTTATGGTGTCTTGTTGTCCAATCTCTTATGAGGTGTTCTGTTATGCACATATACAGTTGTCCTAGTTGCTTCTACCCAAAGATGCATAGGCAGATCCTGGTCATGAAGCATTGCCCGTGCTGCTTCCATGATTTTTCTATTCTTCCTTTCTGCAACTCCATTCTGTTGTGGATTGTAGGGAGCAGCCAAATCCCTCTTAATCCCTAAATCACTGCATAGCTTCTTGAAGTCACATGAACTGAATTCTCCGCCATTGTCGGATCTGAAGGTCTTGATCTTCTTATCAATTTGATTTTCCATCAAGGCTTTGAATTCCTTGAATTTATCAAACACGTCATCTTTGTTCTTCAAGAAATAAACCCAAGTCTTCCTAGAGAAATCATCAATGAAAGAGACATAGTATACATACCCACTCAAAGAACTGGATGACATCGGATCGCATACATCAGAGTGGATAATTTCCAAGATCCATTTAGATTTTCTTTCACTGTTTGGAAATTCCTTCTTAATGTTCTTTCCTTTTACACATCCTTTGCAAACACCTTCATGCTTTGTCTTGATTTTAGGAAGACCCTCTACAGCTTTACTTGCAATTGGTAGTGCTCTATAGTGCACATGTGCAAGCTTTCTATGCCAAAGTTCACTTGGCTCCATGGATTCATGTACCATGGCATGTTCAGGTTGTCCCTTCAATTTGTACAATCCTCCCTCTTGCTCTCCAATCACTACTGCATCATCTATAGTTTTACCCTTTGGCCACATTAAAACTTTGCCATCTGCAAATGCAACCCTCATGCCTTTTGCATCCAATGTAGATATGGAGAGTAGGTTCTTCTTGAGCCCAGGTACATATAGAACATCTTTCATCTTCAAAGACTTCCCAAAGTCTAGGTTGTAGGAGGCTTCACCACTTCCCTTGATAGGATATTGATAGTCATCCCCAAGTTTCGCTTTATGGGGTGACTCATGTTCAGATAGATTTACAAAAGATTCTTTAAACCCAATCATGTGTTTGGAAGCCCCACTATCAATAAGCCAATTATTACATCCATGAGAGATAGTACCTATAAGAGCAGAGATTAGAACATATTCATCTTCACTTGATGAAGCATCACTTTCTGCCCTAGCCTTCTTCTTGGGAGGTTCATCATCCTCAGCAGCATGAGCATGAAATCTCTTCTTGTTGAATTTGTTGTTGTTGTCTTTCTTCTTCTTGGGACAATTTGAAGCAAAGTGTCCTATTTCATTACAATCGAAACACTGAACATGAGAGAGATCTTTCTTTTTATGATGAGGGTGAGAATGTTTCTTGTTATGAGATTTCTCCCTCTTAAACTTGCTTCCCTTGGTGTGTGCTGCGAGAGCTTGATCTTAATTCCCCATCTTCTCTTCTTGGGCCACAAGACTTGCTTCTTCTTGTGAACATTACTCCCATAGTCTACTGAATGAGATCAACTTCCTTCTTGTACAAATTCCTTGGATGAAGAAGTCCCATGACCTAGGTACGCCATTCAATGTGGTCATGACAACTTCACCATTATCCACTACTTCATCCATAGCTTCAAGTTGTTCCTTGATCTGAGAGACCTTAGAGAAATAAGATTGAATGGTCTCTCCATTCTGAAGCTTTACTCCTTTTAATTGGTTCCACAGAGTCATCTTCTGATTTATGTTCTTCCCTTCAAATAGCTTGGTCATGGAATCAAACATCTCCTTGGGTGTCTTTAGAGATGACACATGTGGTATGAGATGGTCTTTAATAGAATCAACAATGATCCTCTTTGCCTTGACCAAGTTCTTCTTATGTAAGGCCTTAACCTCTTCTCCCTCTGGGACAGGGACCTCTTCACTTATGTAAGTGTCCAATTCATTTTCTTCCAGGATTAACCCAATCCTATACTTCCATGCTCGAAAGTTATCAGCTCCTTCAAGCTTATCCTCAAGCTTGGTGTGGTGAAACATCTTAAAGAGTACTTCAAATGGAAATAGAAAAGATTTAGGTCTTACCACTTGATTTGCTGAAATCTGGATTTGGTGCTGGATTAGGGTTTGTTAGAGAAACCCTAAAAATTCAAAATGTGAATTTAAAACTTCTGAAAGGATAGAAAGATGCACCTTGATGAGCTGATCAACTTGGTATATTCAGAATTTGAAATATGCAAAGTTTCACCCTTCAGAAATGCCTTTTTGTCTCCCGGATTCACTGGGGAGGACCCTAAATTAGGGTTTGAGTTTCCCGGAGCTTCACCCAACCAAAATTTTTGATCCAAAGCTCTAAACTTCGATTTTTCAAAGGATCTTCAAGCTATGGTCTCAGAATTAAGAAATTCCTATTTTTTGTGGAAACCCTAATTTTTAGGGCAAAAAATGAAAGTGCTCAGAATTGAATTCTGATTGGACAGAAAGATGCGCCTTGATGAGGAGAGTCAATCCACCTTACTAGATTTCAATATCTGTGGAGAGAAACCCAATAAACAAGAAGCCCTAGCTTCCGCAACTGCACAGTGTCTTCTTCTCAGTTAGCTCTGATACCATGTTAATTATTTAGCATCAATTCAATATACTCTAGGATCTTTACTGATAGGATAACATGTACAACATATCAATCATATCAATCACAACAAGCGATCACATAAGACAATAGACACACAGAGTTTCACTAGGGAAAACCATAAAGGTGAAAAACCCCACAACTTCCTCAGAGATAGAAAGAGCAATGATACAACCCAAGTACAAGAGATAGTCCTCCTAGCAGCTACTCCTCCTTCCTCACTTGTGCGTCACTTTCTGATGAGTGTAGAATTGAATAATGAAGTGATCAAATAGAGTGCCTCCCACACTCTATTTATACATGACCTGACCTACCTAATAAACTAGCAGGGCCGACTTGTCTAACTCAGTCTAATAACCCATGGTAATACTAATCAGGGCCGAACCTACACTTGGTGGTCTAATAACCCATCACTTGCAAGTTGCGACACTTGCGACACTTATCAATACAAATGATGACACTTCCGTATAGAGGAATAATAACATCTCTATAGGAGTACAATATACATAGATGAAATACATTCCGAAGTTACAATTACATCAATAGATTATAGGTGACATCAAACCATATCTTGCATGATTGGGACTTGGATGGGATTTTGCTAACCAGGTCATTATTGACCCGAAGAAGAGACAAATGAGTTTTTAGGGGGACAATTTGAGGGTCATTGCACCATTGGAACCAACAAAAGAGAGAAGGTATGTGGAACTGGTCATAAATGGAGAAATGGAAAATATATATAAAATGATTGGAAGAATGGAAGACTATGTGAATCCCACTGTTGACGGTATGCTTAGTTGGCGTAGTATCAACTCTTGTGTGTCAAAATCTGAAAAATCCTTTGAAGATTGGCAGCAATGGTGCAGGACATATGAGAAGGTGTGCATGCATCACATGTTCATTACACTGGATTGGAATAGAGGTATGCGATCCCCCAAAGTACGATGATCTAACATATATAGATTCTTTTGTAACAAGATTGAAAGTGCATATACCAAAATAGCGAAGGATGTTAGCCTAGATGTTGCGCTGAAAGTGACACCCACACGTTGGTGGGATGATCATAAGGAGAAAATGAGTGACTGACTGACAGTAGTACAAAAGGTTGTTGTAGGTCATATTTGTGTTAGTTTTTCATAATTTTCAATCTGATCTAGGATCTTAATTGAGAGAATAACATGTATAGCATATCTACAACATATCTACAGCATATCAATCATGGACACAATAATGCAAGCACACAAGAGACACATAATTTCACCGGGGAAAACCAAGAAGGTGAACAACCCCACAACTTTCTCAGAGATAGATAGAGCAATGATAGAACCCAAGTACAAGAGATAGTCCTCCTAGCAGCAGCTTCTCCTCCTCCACTAGTGCGCCACTCTCCAATGAGTGTGTGTGAGAAGAATAGAATGAGCAAATAGAGTGCCTCCCGCACTCTATTTATACTTGACTTGACTGGTCTAATGACCTTTACTAGGTCGGCCTTAACTTAACCACATAACATAATGCTGATAGGGCCGATCCCCAATAGGGTGGTCTAATAACCCTTTGACCCACATGACTTATACAGGGCCGACCCCACCAAGGTGGTCTAATAACCCATCAAGTATAAGTTACGACACTTACAATATAAATGATGACACTTCTGTATAGAGGAATAATAACATCTCTATAGGAATACAAATACTTCCATATAGAGGAATAATAACATCTCTATAGGAATACAAATACTTCCATATAGAGGAATAATAACATCTCTATAGGAATACAATATACATATAAGAAATACATTCTGAAGTTACAAATACATCAACACTCCCTCTTAACTAGGAAGGTATTTCTCGACACATGTCTTCTAGCACAAGTCTTCTTCTCTTGATCATCCTCACTGATCATCGTCATCGAATCATCATCATCGTCACTGATCATCGTCATCGTCACTGCTGTTGTTATCTCAATCAATATCTCATCTACTCATCATAGGAATTTCTATAGAGCTAGTCCTTTTTCATACTAGATGTAGGCCCACCACCTACAGGTCTTCATCATCACTGGCCATACTATGGAATCCTCAGGGATGATTACATGCACTAAGCCAAAACCTCGAAGAGCATCCCAGGACTGATTACGAGCATACTGCTCAACCTATCGGATCTCCTAGGATCTTTTACATGCAACTGCAAACTTGTCCACGGCCACAGAGTATCATCCTGATACTCTTGATCATACTGATCATGTCATCTCAGCGAGCAAGCCATCAAGTAGGTACACCTCAGGACTGATTACACTGCCTCTGCAAAACCTGCAAGATCTCCCAGGACTGATTACACTGCCTCTGCAAAACCTGCAAGAGCATCTCAGGACTGATCATATGCCTCTGCAAAACCTGTGTACCATACTGTCACATCATCATCTTCAAATCATCATCATCGTCCACGGAGCACAACCCAGATGCACATCACACATCACTTACACTCAACAGCATGGGAAGACACACCTCAACCATCCATGAAGGGCTCAGCCCTTATATCTACGCCATGGGAAGACACACCTCAACCATGCGAGAATGGCACCGCACTTATATACATAGCCATGGGAAGACACACCTCAACCATGCTAGGAATGGCACAACACTTATATCGCAGCCATGGGAAGACACACCTCAACCATGCTCGAATGGCACAACACTTATATCACAGCCATGGGAAGACACACCTCAACCATGCTCGAATGGCACAACACTTATATTGTAGCCATGGGAAGACACACCTCAACCATGCTCGAATTACACAGCAATTATATCGCAGCCATGGGAAGACATACCTCAACCATGCTCGAATGGCGCATCATTTATATCAAAGCCATGGGAAGACACACCTCAACCATGCTCGAATGGCCCCAACACTTACATCAATGACCATGGTAAGACAAACTTCAACCATGTCGGAATGGCCCCAGCACTTACATCAACGACCATGGTAAGACAAACTTCAACCATGTCAGAATGGCTCATGTGCATCTGTGTCTCCGGACTCATCACTTCCCCTTGGAAGGCATCTCGATCTGAAGTACACCAAGTCTCCCTCTGAAGTATTCAAACTTCACTCTGGCAAGCGGCTTGGTCAACACATCAGCTATCTGATCGTCTGTAGCAACATACAGGAGCTTTACTGCTCCTCTCTGCACCATATCCCTGATATAGTGATACTTGATCTCAATGTGCTTCGACTTGTCATGGAGCACTGGGTTCTCCGACAACTTCACACAACTCTGGTTGTCTCAATATATAAAAGTAGCACTCAGCTAGAGATCAAACCAATCAGACAGTAGCTTCCTAAGCCATACTGCCTCACAACTGACCAAACAAGCTGCGACATACTCTGCTTCGGCTGTACTCAGTGCCACACAGGACTACTTCCTGCTAAACCAAGAGATCATACCGGATCCCATACTGAAGCAGCACCTCGAAGTGCTCTTTCGATCAATGGCATTGCTTTCCCAATCCGAACCAACATAACCCTCCTCCAAGTTAAATTTTTATTCACCTCATACTTGAGCCCATAGTCAACTGTACCCTTCAGGTACCTCAGAATATGCTTTGCATCTATCAGGTGAACATGTCTCAGATTTGTCAAGTACTGGCTCAAGGTGTTCACCGCAAAGCAGATATCTGGTCTCGTATTCGTCAGGTACATCAAGGACCCAATCATCTGACGATACATCATCACACGATCATCCTGATCATCATCACAACATCATCCTAATGCATATCATCTGGAGCAACACCCTGAAGCTCATCATCCATGATCATCCTGATCATACAGTGCATCCACCTGATGCATACCAAGTACCTACCTGATGTATATCATCATACATGGTCTACTTGATCATACAATGTATCCACCTGATACATATCATCATACATGATCTACCTAATCATACAATGTATCCACTTGATACATATCATCATACATGATCTACTTGATCATAACAGGCATCCAACATGATGCATATACAGAGCAGTAACTGGAGCATAGTTCTGATGCTCATCTTCCAACGCTTACATCCACAGCCATGGGAAGGATCCTCCTCTCACCATGCTTGGAATGGCTCCAACAAATGTGTCCATCACTTCTTCCTCGAAGTGTCGTCAATCTGAAGAACACCAAGTAAGAAAGCTGTCTTGACATCCATCTGGTGTATCTTCCATTTCATCACTTGCTTTGTATTTCTCTATGCTTCCTTCTGCAACATGCTTGATCTTATAGATCCACTTGGAAGTCACAATAGACTTTCCTTTAGGTCTTGGGACGACATCCCAAACATCATTCTTCATGATCAACGGATCATGGCATTCTTCCCGGATCCTGGGAACTTCAATATATTCAATATCTTCAATAGATAACTTTGTTGCTGGAACAAATGTTGTAGTCCTTCTTTTGTAGGTGCTCGTATACGATCTTTCCTACAAAACAAGTTAAATTGCATGATTAGAAACTTCTCATAGTTTTCAGAACAAATTCTTACACATAAAGAAATATGTCATAGAATCATGCAATTATTTTAGCCAATGCTTCAATACAACATTTATCCATATCCCGTAACTTTCTAGATGCCTTCCAATATCTACCAGAACATTGTTAAGAGTGTGCACAACTCTCAACATGTCAGCAAAGAGGTTTCATTCTAGATAAGTAGCAATGGAATGTTGTACAGTGCCATAGGCCACTTACCCATCACATGCATATTAGTAGTATACTGTTTATTAATGCAATTATTCTAATATGCGTAATACACACCCTAAGTCTAGGAACATAAGCATATACATCATTGAACAATATTATTTGAACAAACAAATATGCAAGAGATGACAATTCAAATACTTATCTTTGTTTGGTTTGTAGGGTGGACTCCCTCTCAATATTTGCTTCCTTGTAGGAACTACTGGAGTGTGCTCCCTCTTGATCTTTGCTTCCTGGATTACCTGTCCTTGGACTTATATTCATCTTGGACCACTATGCATGCTTAAGTGTGCACTAGTGTCATGATTGTGCCATCCTCAAGATCTCATACATAATCATACATTCATTAGTATAGATACTAAAACAACATAATGTTAAACATCTATAGTCATGATCATTTCAAACACAGATAATAAACATTAGTATTCAAGGTTTCATGGAATACTTCTTTTACTCATGCATATTCTTATTGACCATAGGACTCTTCTGGTTAATCATATCATCAATCAAAGTAAGAAGCATAATATTCCTAAACCCATGATTACTAACTTCAATGAATAATCATTATCAGTCATGCCATGTATACTTATATAAGAGATTCTAACACAAGGTAGGATTCTAACTTGATATAATAAAAAAACATACCTGGATTAATATGTTAGTTGGTTATTGTCTGGCATACCCACATGATGTCTTCTTGTTCTCTTAAGTGACTTGTGCTAGTAACCTGCATATCTCATAGGTTAACCATTATAGAACCAAGTTATACATACCTCGTAAGTAGATCTTCTATGTGATCCATGGCAATGGATGAACCTTTGTCTTCATGTCACCATGGTCATATGTTCTTGAACTAGAACATGATTTGTCTTTCTTGATGTACCTTTCATGTTAGCGGACAACATCAACCTCATACAACACAACAATGCATTAGAACAATCATAAGTGTCAAAACTCTAATCAATGAATATCTTCTATCATGCATTCATAATTTTATTAAGGTGATATGACAAGTCTAAAGTTAATCAAGATTGTACTAACCTTAATGAAGACAAACATACCATAAACTTAATCATGAACAGATTTCGAAACATACCTGTAAGTCATACCTATCGAGATTGCTTGTAATCTTCTTATGTAAGGCCTTAGCCTCATCTCCCTATGAAACAGGAACTTCTTCACTTATGCAGGTGACCAATCCATTTTCTTCTAGGATTAACCCAATGCACTTGATTTGCAGAAACTGGATCTGGAGCTAGATTTGGGTTTGTCAGGGAAACCCTAAAAATTCAAACTTTGAATTTAAAACTTCTGAAAGGATAGAAAGATGTGCATTGATGAGATGATCAACCTGGTATACTCAGAATTTCAAAACTGCAAAGTTTCACCCCTCAAATTTGATTTTCAATCTTCCAAATTCACTAGGGAGGACCCTGAATTAGGGTTTGTGTTTCCTGGAGCTTTTCCCAACCAAATAGTTTGATTCGAAGCTCTAAACTTTGATTTTTCCAAGGAGCTTCCAGCTATGGTCACAGATTTCAAAAAATTTCATTTTTGTAGAAGCCCTAATTTTTCACTCTTCCGATCAAAGTCCCAGACTAGGGTTTGATCAAGCTTGGCCTTCTACCCAACCAAAAAATTTGATCTTGGTCTCTAAATTTTGATTTTTATGAGTAACATTCAACCATGGTCTCCGATTACAAAAATTCAAACTTTCTCCGAAACCCTAATTCCCAGATCCCTGAATCAAGGTGCTCAAAATCCAATTCTGTTTTGACAGAAATATGCACCTGATTGTTTCTAGTGTAACTCCGAAATTACAAATCCACAAGGTTTGAAACTTCTACTTGTGGTATCCTGACCTGTCATATTTCCAACCCCACAGGTCTGACCTCAATTGGATTCTCTGAGAGAGAGTTATTCCAAGTGTCGCAACGTGACCTGTTTATGGGATAAAACAAGAGAGAGAACTTGTACGGAGTTCCACGTGTCACTAGTTCACTTTCGGCCTTTGAAACTTCATCTTATGAAAGTAAAGTCTATTCCCTACCTGTCACTTTTTACAAAATTTCATTTGGAGCTTCCTAGCTCAAGTTATGACCTTTTTTCCTAGGTCACCTGTTTATGACTCAGATCTGGAAGAGGCAAAAACCCTAGATTGTACAGATAATAAAACACAAAGTGCAACGACTTAGAAGTTGTTCTTCGGACACAAGGTACATGGGGATATTATCTTCGACCTGTAAGAGTTTTAGATCCTGAAACCTCGCCAAAATGGATTTATAGCGAAAGTTCTACGATGACTGGTTTTTGCTATATCAAGCCCTAGCTTCGCAAGTGCAACAAGTGTCATAAATGCCATACCGTGCCTTCTTTCAGGCTAGCTCTGATACTATGTTAGTTTTTTAGAATTTACTTCAATCTGATCTAGGATCTTAACTGAGAGAATAACATGTGCAACATATCTACAGCATATAAATCATGGACACAATAATGCAAGCACACAAGAGACACATAGTTTCACTGGGGAAAACCAAGAAGGTGAAAAACCCCGCAACTTCCTTAGAGATAGATAGAGCAATGATACAAACCAAGTACAAGAGATAGTCCTCCTAGAAGCATCTTCTCCTCCTCCACTAGTGCGCCACTCTCCAATGAGTGTGTGTGAGAAGAATAGAATGAGAAAATAGAGTGCCTCCCGCACTCTATTTATACTTGACTTGACTTGTCTAATGACCTTTACTAGGTCGGCCTTAACTTAACCACATAACATAATGCTGACAGGGCCGACCCCCAATAGGGTGGTCTAATAACCCTTTGACCCACATGAATTATACAGGGCCAACCCCACCAAGGTGGTCTAATAACCCATCAAGTATAAGTTACAACACTTGCAATATAAATGACGACACTTCTGTATAGAGGAATAATAACATCTCTATAGGAATACAAATACTTCTGTATAGAGGAATAATAACATCTCTATAGGAATACAATATACATATAGGAAATACATTCCCAAGTTACAAATACATCAACAATTTGGTGGTGAGGAATGTAGATCAGGTGGCTGGGAGGAATGTTGTTATACTCTCCACTTGGGTTCAATTCTCACCATGTGACATGTTATGTAACCAAGAATTTTCCATGTGAAAAAAATGCAATTTTAAAAGAGAATTGAGATTGATATTGAAAATTTTATCAGATATTGAAGAAAAATAATCCAAGTCTGAAATAATGCACATACCTCTTCCCTAATGATATTTCTCAAATATTCTAATATATTTTTTTATACATGACATGGAGGTATTATATAAATTCTACATGATTGATGTATAATACCCCTTTTTTGTGGGACAAGGGACCCTCTATATGAAACCAACTTATTCATTCCCTTGTTATCAATTTCCTTTTTATGCTTGTGAGCTTCTCTCAATATATAACTATTGATTGTTTTCAACTTACATACTATTCACTCTCCTATTGCTTCCAAAGTTTTCCATGGCCTTTCTTACCAATTCTATCAAATTGTCCATCCATTTCTTGTTTAAGTGTAAACTAATGTTTTTCTAAACTCCCCAAAGAATTTTTTTTTCTTGTTCTAGGACATCCCTCCATTACATAAAGTGTGCTTGGATTCTTATTGAATGATGGTGGATATGTGGGGTAGTGGTGCATGTTTGACCTTTGCAACACATATAATTTACAATGATGAGTTCTCATCATGGATTTTTGTGAATTCAATCCTTCATTTGCAAACAACATCATTGGAAACACTAGTAATGGATTCTATAAGTTCTGCTACGATATCAAAATGTAACAGGTGGATTTTACATGCAAATAAATATATTTGGGGTATGAAATGGAAAGAGGAATATGTGCATACATCCCAATAAGGCTCCCAGGGCCCCAAGTGATAAGAGTCAGAGACAAAATTTCCTTCGATGAGTGTACATTGTTAATTGAGGATTCCGACAAAGAGAATCATGGAAACACTAAAAAAAATGCTAGCTATAAAGACGATGTTTATTCTAATGAGTTGCATGTGCACTCTACTGAGTTAACAACAGATAATTTCACTTCCGGTGATTCAATATCCTAACTTTCATATATAGTTTTGGTCCTTGGTGTGTCAGAGATTGATCTGAAATGGATCAATATATACTTTTTTACCTATTCAGAGCTTTCGGGGTCAAGATTCGATGAATTGGGTTGTAGGGCCCATTTTGGGGCAGGTTTTACTTAAATTTGGAGTCAAAAACCATTTGATCCTTCCAGATCCATTTAAAGGGCTTAATTTATTTATTTTTGCTCCAAACCGTACATAGGAGCTAGTCACATGTAATACCAAGCCATCAAGATATGTTAAATACGAGGTCATTAGTAGAGCAAGTTCCATTATTTTGATGTTATTGTTGTTAAAGTTACAACATCATGAGTCATTCTCCAGGTCAATCTTATGTGTCAATATTGAGCCTTGTGTGTTGAGTTAATGCCTTATAGGATCCTGAGTTGGACTTGGGAAACTTGGAGAAGGGTCTTTATTTGGACTCAAGAATGGTTAAGCTTCATGTGTTGAGGCAAGTGCTTTGTATGCCAAAGTGATGATGTTGTACAATATTGCTAGTCAAGGCTAAGGTATTGTGTGTCAAGACAAATTCTCATATGTTGAGGTGGTGCCTCATGTGTTGAGGTGATGCTTTGCATGTAACAACATGTATGGTGTGTGATGTACACCTGGGTTTTTCTCCCTCAAGTCATAGAGGGTTTCCCTAGTGTAAATTCATGTGTTGAATGTGATTGCTTATGCGTATGTTTGTTATTTGATTTCAAGTACTATTGCATTTTCAAATTAAAGATAAAAAATTAACATGGTATCAGGGATTAGGGCGTGAAAGAGCTAAGTTTAGCAATGAAGCTTGAACCTACGGAGATCCTGAGTGTGCACAATACTTGAAGAATTATGGTTTCAATCTTAGTTAGACCAAAGGAATATCTTGAAGGAACTTCAAACTTCAATACTTGGAAGGCCAGGATCCTGAATATCCTGGAAGAGCATGATTTGGATGGATATGTATCCAATGTTATTGAACAACCTACTTCTAATGCAGGGCACATTAACTTAGGGAAGAACCAACCCAAAGCAAAGAGAATCATTCATGAATATGTGAAATACAAATTGATGCCCGTGATTACTCCATTGAAGATCGCAAAGGAATGCTTTGACACTTTGACAAATATTTATGAGAAGAAGGCACCCAATCAAAAGAGAGCATTTAAGAACAAGCTTCAAAATATGAAGATGGAAAAGGATGAAGTTGTGGCTTCCTTCTTCACAAAGATACTTCAAGTAAGAGATCAACTCACGAGTATTTGTGTGACAATCAATGATGATGATCTCATTCGGACTGTTGTCGATGGTCTTCCATCTTCATGGGATACATTATTGGCTGCAGTAAATGGTCGAAGGGAAAATCCTAATCAAGTATATTGCCTCCAAAGAAGAGAACCTTGCACCCGAAGGTGCATGGAATTTAATTTGTTTTCACGAACCTGAAATAAAACCGTCGCATCCACATGTCGTCCTCTGGTGCATTCTGGATAACAAAAGTGGTCTCGAGAAACCACTTCTCGCGGACCCTAAAACCACCTTCCGGGTCCAAAAAGAAGTGATGTGACAGGTAGGTGTGACAGGAAGTGATTTCATAAGGGATGGGACCCTCGTTAGTCATCTCAGTTGTGGGAGATCATGTAGATGAATATTAACGGCTCACAGTGTTTCAGGGCCTTAAACATGCACAAAGGATAACAGATCAAAACGAACTTGAAGCGATAAACCACCTTATGATGTGTCGCTCTCTCGTGCATTCAGGCTCGCAAAATCGGGTCCAGGAAACCACTCTCCTCGGACCCTGAAACCTCTTTTGTCCTGACGAGTAGTGATGTGTTGTGGGGTCCAGATATGATGTGCAGTGATGTCAGGGTTGATGGGACCCACAACAGACATGTCAGTGTCAGAGAATCGTTCATATTTGACCAATGGTCGAGAGTGATTCAAGCCTATGAAAGTGCATGAAGGTTAATTAAATTTTGCGACCTTGAATTAAAACCACTCATCTACGTGTCACCCTCTCATGCATTCAAGCACGCAAAAGCAGTTTTTAGAAACCACTCTTCCGGGAGCCTAAAACCACTTATGCACGATAAGTGTTAAGGAAATGGAGGGGGAATTTGAAAGTTTATAATAAATCTAACAAATGTTTTTATAAAAACTTTTGCAGATTCAGAGTCATATCAGTGATAGTTAAGAGTCAACATTTCATTCTAGTGCAGTTGTGAAATATTTGGTCTTGGTTGGGACAAGAAGAACATCATCATGGATGATGCACAGGATCCTTATGAGGTTGAGGCAGATGCAATGGGAGAGAATGTATAGGTTGAGAATGCAAAGACAAAATACAATGGTAGAAGAAACCAAGAAAATCCTCTAGACATTGCAGGAACCATGAGGAGCTTAAGGGTGGAACAACAGAGTTACAGAGCAGGCAATGAAAGGCTAATTAGATCCCAAGAGGAGCAGAATCAATTGAATGAAGCTATGCTTAAAATCTTGACACACATTCAAAGGAAGATAAACCATGGGCATAATTCATAAAATCAAAAAAAGAGTGGGGGTACCTCAAGGAGCCATTCCCACAAGAGATCCGATAGTTGAAGAAGGATTTCTAGAGACAAGACATATACTCCAAAAATATATTCTAGAGTGTCCTCTGACTCTAAAGAATCCATTGAAGTTTCAAGCTCTTCATCTCATAGAAATAAGATAAAGAGGTCTTCTAAGAACTCTCATGGATAATTTAAGAAGGCCAAACCTCCTACTTTTGATGGTGAGGTTAAATCTGGTCAAGAAGCTGAGGCTTGGCTTCTTGGTATTAGGATGTATTTCGAAGTCCAATACTATTAAGGAAATATGAAGGCAAGAGTGGCCATTATCAATTTGAATTGAAGAGCGTCTATATGGTGGGATCACCTTAGGCAAGTAAAGAGGATCAATGAAAGGAAGATTGTGTGGAAGCAGTTTAATAAGTACTTCAAGGAAAAGTACCTTTCTGATAGTTACTATGATGGAAAAATCAAAGAGTTCCATGAGTTGAAATTGGGGAAAATGAAAATGGAAGAATATGCAAACAAATTCTTGTAGCTTTTGAGATATCTCAAATCTATCACGGATGATAAGGTGAAAATTTAGCATTTTCTAGGTGTACTGCCCCAGTCAATAAAGATAGAATTGATTTTGATGAACCTCAAACTCTAGAGGAAGCCATAAGAAAGCCTAAGTATTGTTATGATTAAAACAAAAGAAAACTAGAATTCCATAAGGTATGGAAGGATAATTAAAATGAGAAGTTTGACAAAAGGAAGAAGGGCTTCAAGCCTCTTCAATTCAGAAATCAGCTAAGGCAGCCACCACAGGGTGTGACTAAACCAGATAGAATGATGGGAGATAATCCAAGAGAGCCACTTGAATATTAGGGATGTGGAGGGGACAACATGATTAGAAACTATCCACATCAGAATGGAAGTGAAAAACAAGTTCACAACATCCAAGGAGCTGAAACTATGGTTCAAGTGGCAAGGACCATCCCTAGGATTTATGCAGCACTAGAGGACCACCAAGCATACCATCAATCAATTGTGGTTGAATTTGAAGGTAAGATTGCTAAGCAATCTATATCTATTTTGATTGACCCTGGATCTACTCACAGTTATATCAGTCATAAAATTGTTGAGATTTGTGCTTTTAAGAAATCAAAGTATAGTAAGTCATGGTTAGTCCAACTAGCGATTGGAATTAAGAGGAAGGTTAGCGAAATCGTGGATAAATGTCCATTGGAAATGGGTGGATTATCCACTTTTACAAATTTGAATGTTTTGCCACTTGGTTCCTATGATATTTTCATTGGAATGGACTAGTTGGAATCCCATAGAGTTAAAATTGACTGCTACAACAATACTTTTGAGTGTATTGATGAAGAAGGAAACCCAAGGGTTGTAAAGGGAATTCCAAAGGTAGTTTTTGTTAGGCATATTTCAGCCATGCAGTTGAATAAATTACGTAGGAAAGGTTTCCACTTGTATGCAACCCATATTTTGGAGAAAACAAGAAATGAAATTCCCAAGTTGGAAGACCATTATGTTTTACAAGAATTCAAGGATGTGTTTCCCGATGAAGTTCCAGGACTTCCTCCAAAGAGGGACATTGATTTTACAATTTATCTTGTTCCTGGACTTGCACAGCTAGTTTCTAAGAAACCTTACAGGATGAGTACACCAAAATTATTACAGCTGAAAATGCAACTGCAAGAGTTGTTGGAAAAGAAGTACATAAGGCCAAGTGTGTCACCATGGGGAGCACCTGTACTTTTTGTGAAAAATAAAGATGGAACACTAAGTTTATGTACTGATTACATAAATATTAACAAGGTTACAGTGAAGAACACGTACCCCTTGCCTCGAATTGATGATCTTTTTGATCAAATGAGAGGGGTAAAGGTGTTCTCAAAGATTGATTTGAGATCTGGTTATCATCAAGTGAGAATCAAGGAAGAAGACATTCACAAGACAACCTTCAGAACAAGGTATGGGAATTATGAGTTTGTGGTGATTCCATTTGGTCTCACCAATGCACCAGCTACATTCATGTGTCTCATGAATAGTGTTTTCAACAAGTATTTGGATAATTTATTCTTGTATTTCTAGATGACATTCTTATTTATTCCAAGAATGAAGAAGAGCACAAATAAAAATTGAGAATGGATTTGCAATTACTAAGGGAGAATAAGTTGTATGCAAATCTAAGTAAATGTGACTTTTATAAAAATAAAATTCATTATTTGGGTCACATTATTTCTAAGGAAGGAATGAATTATTTCCGAGGAAGGATTCAAACCTCATTTCTCTCATTCTTTCATGTAGAACTCTCCATGGATGTCCATGAATTTACCATGTTTTTTTTAACCCAGAAATTCGAATTTAGAGACCATGCTGCAGATTTGGAAGTGAAAATTGTTGGTTGTAGGTGGGCAGAGAGGTTGGGAAAGCTAGGAACCCTTACCCATTGAATTATGTTGCTCATAGGTGCTTGAGAAGCAACAAATTGAGGCTATAGGTGGTTCTATAGCAACCAATATCAGATTGGACTTCTTCTATGCACACACTGGAAGCACCCAGCAAGATGGATCGCCCAAGAGAACCATGGATCGGTGAAGGGGATGCCTAAGCTAGAAGGGTGTTGTGTGGGGAAGGTATTGTGGAAGCCAAGGTTGTGAGGGCTGAATGAGACCCCTGTAGAGTTCTGTATGAGCATTTGGATAAGCATAGAGAGAAGAATGGGTTGTGGGCTTAGAGAGAGAAGCCTGTAGGTGTTTCCTTTTCCCTGGTGGCTTCATAGCCCAACTTGGGAGTGGCCTCCTAGCAAGAAGAGTATATGTTGGACATAGTGCCTATGGTTGGGTGGAAAATCACTCTTACACAACCATTTGCTTGGATCTGTGTTTGATAAAGATAAGTATTCTTATGCATTTGATTCTCAAATGCTTTTATTTCATGCTTGTAATGTTTATGCTTGTGTATTTGCATGCTACATGTGTGTGGATAGATTTTAATTCCGTTGTGCATGTTTATTTAAGTTTCTGCACACATTTTATTTGTTGAAATTCATTGGGGTGAAATTTGAGATCCCAAATTTAGCTAGCATTCCCTCTCGATGGTTGGATTAGGTGAGGGGTCATTACAAGCCTTCAAATCCACTTGATCTTGAAGAACTAGTAGAATTGATAGAAAGATACCTTGATGAACCTCCTGCTAAGAGGAGATCTGCATGGTGTCGAGACATTCTATAAGAGGCATAAAATCATGGTGCACCACTTGGCTCATCCAAAGAGTGAAAGAGACTTGAAATATTTTCAGGAAATGTAGCAATGATGGGTCACATCAGTGATTCATAACACTCTACCTATGAAGAAGCTGCTAAGCAGCAAGTATGGAAAGATGCCATGGTGGAAGAATACAAATCCATGATGCATAATAATGTGTGGGAAGTGGTTCCTAAACTTGATGAGAAGTCAATAGTAATTACTTCCAAGTGGCTTTATAAACTCAAGCATGCAACTGATGGAAGTGTTGAAAAGTATAAAGCAAGAATTGTGACTTGCGGTTTCTCACAGAAAGAAGGGATAGACTACGATGAGACATTCGCTCATGTGACCAGGTACACTACTATACAGAGCATAATTTCCTTTGCTTCAGTTTTGGTTTGGAAACTTCACTAGATGGATGTGAAGACTGTGTTCCTTAATGGCGAGGTTGAGGAAGAGGTTTACATACAACAACCTGAGGGGTTTGTAGGAAGGAGTTCCATGTATGCAAACTTAAGAAATCCTTGTTTGGGATTAAGTAAGCCCCGAGGGATTGGTATTTGAGGATTGATAGCTATCTTTTTAGCTTGGGCTTCTCCAAAAGTGAAGCTGACTACAACTTTTACTTCAAGGTTGTGAAGAACCATCATTTGATCTTGGTTCTTTATGTTGATGACTTGTTCCTTACTAGAGAGGAGAAATAGATAGCTCGGTGCAAGAAGCAGGGCTTTGTAGTCCATAGTACTACAAGAGCAGAGTATATTGCAGCTAGTATCACCTATCGAGAAGGTGTGTGGATTAGGAAGCTACTTGCTCGGTTGCTTGGTGAGAATCTTGAGACTATTGTCATTCGCTCTGACAATTAGAGTCTCATTAAGCTCTTAGGAAACCCCGCGTTGCATTAAGCTCTGTCATTCGCTCTCTTGAAGGCAATGCATTTTTATTTGTGCAGGATATTATTCTGAGTCTCTCTTATTTATATTTCTCTTGCTCTATAATTGCACCGGGGGTGCTTGATGTAAAAGACATTCTCTGCTATCTATTAATATACTAAGGAAGGTTTTTCTGGATTTTTCTCTCTCAAGTCGTAGAGGGTTTCCCTAGGGTAAATTCATGCATCGAATGTGATTGCATATGTGTATGATTTTTATTTGATTTCAAGTACTATTGCATTTCCAAATTAAAGATAAAAAATTAACAATTGTATTGTTCCATAGTTGAGAAACAACACGAGAGTGGATATTAGAGAAGAAAAGAGGAGATAAGAGACCTTGTAGTAGCCATTCTAGCCACAGTGTCATAGGTAACTCCATAGAGTACCATTTCCTTTGTATTTGCTTTTTTATATGAAGAGCATGGCATAGTCCTCATTTGTGGATGAGTATTTTCTCTAGTTATTCTTGTTTCAGTTTTGGTTATTTAACATTCAATAGAAAATAAGAAAACAAAAAATAACTAAATTGTAAGATCTGTTGCGATGAACTATTCCAATGGAATATCCATGACAGTTTACAAATCATATTGGTATCATAGATTTTTTTTGGGTTTTGTGGATAATCGTAGGATCCAATAGTTAGTGAAAAAAAAGTCTTCAAACCTTAGCCATGGAAGACAAGTATGTTCGAGGAGCAATGGATGATTATGAGCAATGATTTACAAAATTATAATTACAAGTCTTGAAATCTAAACTAACATGTCAATCTTCATCGCGACTCTGGAGAGAAATTTTGGACCTTTCATGGATTTTGGAGGCTCTAACTCAGAGTTTGGATTAGGGGGGAGGAGATAAAAGTGACCCTTAAAAGAAGCTGACAAAAGAGCCCAATAAATAGCAACCAAGTTTCAGTACCAATATTCCTTCCCAATCTCTCTTAAAGATGCAAGTGAAGGTCGATATCAAGACATACCAAGGGGAGATCAATGATTTAAAGTTTAATAATTGGTTGTAACAATGAGAGGTCTATTTTAGTATCCATCAAATAGATGAGGAAACAAAAATTTCATTTTCCTAACTGAAGTTAGATGGCCATGCATTAACCTAGTGGGAAATCCATTGAATGGAGGCACTTAGGCTATAGGAAGATCCACTAGTAACCAAGTGGGAGGATTTAAAAACCCTTACTAATTACAAGTTCAACCCTAACGAGTATGTAGAGGACCAATGGATCCATTGGCAGTAATTCAGGAAAAGGCAAGTGAAAAGTGTGTAAGAATACACCAATGATTTCAAGAAGATGACTATCATGTAGGTATCTCACTCAAGAACCCATATGCACTGCTCAAGTATCTACACTATTTACATAGTTACGTATGGAGCTACGTGATTCTCTTCAAGCCTAAGTCAATTGATGAAGACTATGTACAAGAAAAATACTTTTAAAACATAGGCGAGAAGATAGGACAACCAAGTGGTTCCAAACAAAATGAGAACCAAGACACTTCCAAGGAGGGGAAGAAGAAGTGGAATGGATAGGAGAAGAATAGTACATTCATGACACATCGGTGATAGGATCTAAAAAACTAAGGTAACCACTCCAATTTTAATGGCCACGTTGAAGACAAGTGCTCGAAGTTACATCCCGATCTAAACCCCAAGAACCACAATGCCAAGAAGAAGTTACTTTTTAAATCATTAACCTTAAAGCTATTATAAAAAAGCTATCAAAATATAATAACCTTTGATTCAAAATCCTTATCTCTTACATCATTACCCTCAAACATAAACCCACAAGCTAGCGAGATTCAAGATGTAGTGAACTTGGTTAGTACTTGGGCTTGGCATTCATTTCATGCCATAAACATTTGTCGATGGCTATACAATAAATTTAGAACGAAATATGATATGACATAAGAACAGTTCAGCTATTTACCTAACTAGTGGGTGTGGATGTCCACGCCAGGTCGATGTTAGACCAATCTTCTACTTGTCTACTTCAGACAGCCCGTTTTCAAAGGCTTGAATCAGCTTTTCAAGATAGCGAGCCGTAGCCTTTGTTAACCCTTCAAGTTTTATACAGTAGTCCTCGAATTCCTTCAAAGCTAGGTTATGGCTTGTCTCAGTCTCAGTCCCAGCTTGAGCTTCATGCACATGATCGATGCTGCTGCAACAATAAGCCCACAGCATTCCTAACCTTTTCCTCATCTACAAACCATTGATCGTAGACATTATTAACAGACCAATCAGAGTCACATAAAAGAATGCTGGCCTCAACTTCCGAAAGAGAGAGCACATTGGAAACACTTGTTATAGAGTGGTGCTGACGCTCAGAAATGTCTTTCAAACTTAGAACGGTGTACTTCAAACGTCTGTCATAACATAATATTCTAAATATTCATTAACTCCTTCATTTTCATCGTCGCAGCTGTCATATGCATCATCATCGTACATGCTATCATCGAACTCCATCTTCACAAGGATTAGATCAGAGCCTTTTCCTTTTCGCTGCCTCTGCTTATCCTCACAAACACAAAGAAAATGCTTAAAACGAAATTTGTGACACTACAAACACTTTATACTACATCATAGGTTGCTTCGATGGTATTTATAGGGTGCATATAAAGAGAAAAAACATTAAAAGCTGACATTGGTGATGAACAAATAGCATTTCTATAGGACACGTGACCCGGTCCCATTTCAAAGTCAATGTCACTACTAAGTGTGAAATTGACACGTTGGCTTGAGCCAAAACGCCACATCAAGTGTTAAAGTTAATGACCTAACTATAAAGAGTCGATTAAAAATATGTGCTTCCTCCTAAAAAATTATAGGTTCAAATCAGAATGAGGGTAGGGTTTGTACACCACTGTAGACTTACATAACTATGTAGAGTGAGTCCTTTGTCCCACAAACAAGGGAGTCTTATATATCAAATTGGTGTTGGTGCACAAAGGGGGGTCCTATTCCCATAAACAAGGGGTCTCACACACCAAATTGATATATGGCTTGGCTGTGAATTTAAAAATAGATTATTATTATAATAAAAAACACTAAACAAAAACCACAAAGGTTGTAAAAGGAAGTTAGTCATTGCCATGAAAAGTCTCCCCCAACTTGTAGTCAAATTATGAACATCAATGGGCCCAACAAGTTCTAAGGACTTGAGACCCTAAATTGTCACTAAAGAAAATGTAGAAAACCACAAATCTAAATCTCATAAAGATAGACCAAGAGGGATGCCCCAACAAGCTAGATAGAATGAAGATACCAAGCTAGTCCAAAGTTACCCTACTCATGATACATAAAGCCAATATACACAAAGCCAATAGTTCAACAACTATTGAATGTGTTTCTTTCTAATTATACTTTCTGGGACTAATTAAGTTAGATGCATTAACATAATCTCATACCAAAAAATAATGAAACACCACATCATCATTAAATAAGAAAGTGGATTTACATTTAAAATTATCAAACATCTTTTTTATCTAAACTTTTCAATGTGAGAAATATCATTGAAATCAATTCCATGTTATCATATCATATAATGATCTTATTATTAAAATTAATTCATTTTTATTTTTAATAAAGCAAAGAAAAAAATTCAAATAATTATTCTTGTTGGAAACCTAATCATTATCGAGTCATTGGTGATAAGGAAGAGTCATCAGAAATCCAAGAGACTTCTTGGAATATGAAACCAAGGATCATGTAGATATATGTTTATATCATATTAATGAAATTTGCAGATCACATTTATCTTCATTCATCTTCAATTTAGTTGAGTTTAATAGTGGTATCAGAGCTAGTTTTGTTGGCTCTTTAGTTTTCTCCTAGCATATTCATTGCTTGTCTACCAGTTTCCAACATGCGTATTGTTTCCTCCCTCGTGTGTTAATTATTTTCAGCTTATCCTCTCAAAAATCAATATCTTCACTTAGCGCAATCTAGTATAATTTCACACAACCTAGTATTCATGTTCACTTACCCATTTTTGCATCTAATGTCGACTCCTCTCTTTGCCACAAATAGAGGTATCTCACAACCAGTATCCTCTATTACCAAAGAAAATGATTTTTTTGTAGATGCTAAACCAACTTCTTCATCCCCCTCATTATCAATTTCCTTTTTTTTTGTTGGTGAGATTCTCTCAATATCTTATTGTTGATTGTTTTCAACCTACATACTATTCGCTCTCTTGTTGCTTCCAAAGTTTTCCATGGGGTTTCTTTCCAAGTCTATCAAATTGTGCATCCATTCTTCGTTAAGTGTAAGCTAATGTTTTTATGAACTCTCCAAAGACATTCATTTTTCCTTGTTCGAGGACATCCCTCCATTAGATGAAGTGTACTTGGGATCCTTATTGAATGATGGTGGAGATGCAGGGTAGCTGGTGCATGTTTGAGCTTTGCAACACGTATCATTTACAATGATGTGTTCTCATCATGGCTTTCAGTGACTGCAATCCTTCATTTGTGAGCAACATCATTGACATCACTAGTAATGGATTCTCTAGATTCTAATATGATATCAAAACCTAACATGTGCCTTTTATATGCAAATAAATATCTTTGGGGTATGAATTGGAAAGAGGAATCTATGCATACATCCCAATCAGGATCCCATGGTCCCAAGGGATAAGAGTCAGAGACATAAGCAAATACATTTTAAGTACAAAATAAAAGGTGATGAATCAAGGGACAAACTTTCCTTTGATGAGTGTACAATGTTAATTGAGGATTTCAACAAAGAGAATCATGGAAACAATAAAAAATATGCTAGCTATAAAGGCTATATTTATTCTAATGAGTTGCATGTACACTCTATGAGTTAACAACAGAGAATGCCACTTCTAGAGATTCAACATGCCAACATGCAGATAATGTGTGCCTTAATGTGTCAGAGATTGATCTGAAATGGATCAATATATAATTTTCACCTATTTGGAGTTTTCAAGGTTAGAATGTTGGATGAATTGGGTTATAGAGCCCATTTTAGGGGCATGTCTTAATTTTTAGATTTGGGGTAAAAAATCTTTTGAAACCTTTTGGAGACATTTTGAGGGCTTAAACAACATTTTTTTGCTCCAAACCGTACATAGGAGCTATTCACATGTAATACCGAGCTATCAGGCTATGTTAAGTATTAGGTCGTTAGGAGAACAAGTTCCATTCTTTTGATGTTATTGTATTATTCCATAGTTGAGAAACAACATGAGAGTGGATATTAGAGAAGAACATAGGAGATAGGAGATCCTGTAGTAGCCATTATGGCCACAGTGTCATAGGTAACTCCATAGAGAGTACCATTTCCTTTTTATTTTCATTTTGATATGAAGAGCAAGGCATATTTCTCATTTGTGGATGGGTATTTCCCCATAGTGGGTTTTCCCAGGGTATATCTTGTGTTTCTGTGTGGAATGCTTACTTATTTGCTCTAGTTACTCTTGTTTCATTTATGATTATTTAACATTCAATATAAATTAACCTAATAAACAATAATTAAGTTGTAATATCCATTGTGATGAACTATTCCAGTGGATTATCCATGACAGTTTACGGATAATATTGGTACCGAAACAATTTTCTTTTGTGTTTTTTGGGTAATTGCAGGATCCAATAGTTGGTGAAAAAAATTCTTCAAACCTTAGCCATGGCGGATGAGTCTGTTCAAGGAGTGACGAATGATTATGAGCAATGATTTAAAAACTGGAATTACAAGTCGTCGATATCTCATGCAACATGTCAATCCTCATGGTGGATTTGGAGAGAAATTTTGGACCTTTTAGGGATTTTGCAGGCTCTATCTCAAAGTTTGGATCAGAGGGGAAATTTGGAGATAAAAGTGACCAATAAAAAGATCTAATGAAAGATACCAAGAAATAGCACTGGAGTTCCAATACCAATATTCCTTCCCAATCTCTCTTCAATATGGAAGTGAAGTTCGATATCAGGACTTACCAAGGTGAGATCGATGATTTAAATTTCAGTCATTGGTTGCAACAATTAGAGGTCTATTTTAGTATCCATAAAATAGATGAGGAGCAAAAAAATTTCATTTTCCCGACTGAAATTAGAGGGCCATGCATTAAAATGGAAGCCATTGAACAGAGACACATAGGTTCTAGGGTGATCCACCAATAACTAAGTGGGAATATTTAAAAACCCTCATTAAGTCCAAGTTCTACCCTACTGGGTATGTAGACGACCAGTGGATTCGTTGGCATTACTTCAAGAAAAGGTAAGTGAAAAGTGTGCAATAATACACCAATGAGTTTAGGAAGATGGATATCATGTTGGGTATCTCACCCAAGAACCCAGGTGCACTCCTCAAGTATCTTGGGGGTTTACATAGTCACACATGGAGGTAGGTGATGCTCTTCAAGCCCAGGTCAATTGATGAAGACTATGCAAAAGCACAATACCTGGAAAATATAGGCTAGAAGATAAGACAACCAAGTGGTTCCAAACAAAAAGAGAACCAAGACACTTCCAAGGAGGGGAAGAAGAAGTGGAATGAAAAGGAGAAGAATACTACAACCACAACACATCAGTGCAAGGATCCAAAAAACTAGTGTAACCACTACAACTTTGATGGTCACATTGAAGACAAGTGTTGGAAGTTATATCCCGAGCTAAATCCAAAGAACCACAAGAAGGATGCTAAGAAGAATATCCTTCTAGACACAGGGTGAAGTAAGGAGTTAGAAAGAAACTCAGATGTGGATGAGAATATTTTTTGTACCAAAGTGCAAAAGGAGGGGAATATGAGTATCCTTTACCCTAATGAAGAGAAAGAGATGATGAAACTCTTCAACATAAAGATCCAGGTCAAGAAGACCAAGATCGATGCTCTATTTGATTATGTTCGATAGGAAAACCTCATAGTAGAGGATGTGGTACGTAATATTGGATTGCAAGTAAATGATCATCCCAGTCCCTATACATTGGGATGGGTAAATAAGGATGAAAAACTAAGAGTCATGAAATAGTGCAAGATCAAGTTTTCCATAAGTTCAAAGTATATTGATGAAGCGGAGTTAGACATAGTACCCTTGGATGTTTGTGGTGCAGTTTTCATAAGCCCCTACATGTTTATGAGGGAGGCGATCTTCATGATGAGATACAACCAATAACACTTGATTAAGGATGGGAAATCCTTCATCATCAATGTGAACAAAGGTGAATCATAGATCTCTCTGGTAAGTTCCAACCAAGTGAAAAACATGATTAGTTCAAGTACATAGGAAGTTTGTATTTCTTTTCTCAAGACAAAATCAACAAGAAGATGAAATGGTAAGAGTGAATGAATCCCTGGAGGGATGTACCAAAGAGACGAAACACTAGTTGGAGAAAATTTTACATGCATACAAAGAATTTTTCCAAGAGCTTAAACGGATACCTCCTAAGAGGGAGGTGGATCACAAGATATGACTATTTCCGGATTCTCCATTTTTGAACATCGAAATATACAAATAGTCTATCATAGAAGTAGTTGCAACAGTTGTTGGAGTAGGGTGTGATCTGACCAATCACCTCACCTTGTGGGTCACCTATCATCATAGTACCCAAGGAGGATGGTTGAAGGATGTGCATCAAATATAGAGCATTGAACAAGATCACACTCAAGAATCAATACCCTCTTCCCAATATTAATGATCTATTGGACCAATTGCAGCATGCCAAGTAATTCACCAAGTTGGATCTCAAATCAGGATACCGCAAGGTATAAGTGAAGGAATATGAAACCTACATGACCTCCTTCAATCCTAGGAAAGGTCTATACAAATGGTTAGTAAATTCGTTTTGTTTCTACAATGCACCATATACATTTATGTGTTTGATGAATGAAGGATTACGCCCTTTCTTAGATTTGTTTGTTATGTTATATCTAGATGACATACTGGTTTATAGTGCTACTTGAGAAGAGCATATCTCACATCTCAAGTAGGTTTTAGAGACTCTAAAAAGGCATCGATTGTCTGCTTGAACAAATGTGATTTCCCCCAATAGTCATTGGTATATTTGAGGTATGTGATCGGTAGAGGGGAACTCAAGATTGATCCTACAAAGATGGAGGCCATCACTAAGTTGCCAACTCCAGCAAATGTCACTGAAGTTAGGAGATTTTGGGGGGTAGCACAATACCTTTGGAAGTTCATAGATTCATTTTCAGCTGAGCATGCACCTCTCCATGCCATAACAACTAGCAACAAGGGTTTCCAAGGGTTTCCTACATGGAGGAATAATAGACAAGGTACGTAAAGTGTATCTTAGAGGCTTGATCATTTTCTCATTTATTATTATATAATTCTATAATCAATGGATAGGTACAAGTCTTGGGAGGATCCTAGTGGGTTGTCTTCTCAGCGTCCAATCTGTATTCAATTGGAACTTCAAGAATATAATCCTACCAATCCATATAAATTCAATTTGTCTTGGATTGGGGAATACTATTTCTAGAAACTAGTCAAATAAACTTGAAGGCTTTTGATGGTAGTATCAATCGCTCTACTAGTGAAAAATTTTCCTCATCCCTAAAAATGGTTAGCAAAAGGGTGGTGGCATGTGTAGTGAAAATAATAAATAACAAGGACTAATTCTTGGTATAGGTTGAGGAAGAAGCACATAATATTTTTCATAATAGTGGGTCTGGTATGTTTAATGAGGAGGAAGTCTCTGGTCTTAAGGATATTGAGAATAGAAAGAAGAGATTTCTACATGACAAATATGTGGAATGGTGTCTAAAGAGTCCATCAACTTGACTTGAATTATTAAAAAAGTGTTTGATACAATTTGGTATTTACAGGATGAGGAAGGCTATATTGTAAGGGGTTTTAATTGGTTGGTTGCATTAGGGGTTTAATACTTTGATCAAATCTACAAAGAACCTAACATAGAAAATATTGCTAAGTGTTTTAAATTTTCAATCTTTCTCCCTCGACCAATATCAGAGGAAGATAAACATAGTTTTTTTGAATACATATCCAAAAGATGAACTTCTCTCAATGATGCTTAGTTTCCAAAAGGACAAGATTCCTAGGCCAAATGGATCGACCACAATTTTTTTTTTGGCTTTTTTCGACATTCTGGGAGATTACCTTCTTAGAGTTGTTGAAGAGGTGAGATAGTTTGGTAAAATTCTAGGTTCTTTTAACAATACCTTCATCGCTCTTATTCTTAAGGTGAACAAAGTTATATCATTTGGGGAATTTTACCAATTTCTTTGTGTAGTTGTGTATACAATGTAATCTACGAGAAAATTGTTATTTATCTTAAATATCTTCTCTCTGACGTTATCTCTATAAAGCATTTGGTTTTCTCAAAGGAATTTTATTCATGAGGTTGTTGGGTTGGCCCAAGAATCACCCCACACCATAAAAAAATGAAAATTCTAGCCCCAGGGATTAAATTATACCTTTCTAAGGCTTATGATAGACGTTGTTGGCTATACTTAAGACTTCTATTGATTCATAGTTTCTTCAATGTCCAGGTAGTGAATTGGATTATGGGATGTGTCATGTTTATTTCCTTCACGGTCTTAATTAATGGTGTTTATTCTTCCTTCTTTAAGCCCACTCATGGACTGCTCCAAGGTTGTCCACTTTCTACATATTTAATTCTTTTATTGGCAGAAGGGTTGAGTAGAGCTTTATTACAATCTAGAAGAGAAAGGAAAATACAAGGAATTAATGTAGGGGACTTTGAGTTTTTAACTCATCTACTTTTCGTCAATGATTTTCTTCTCTTTGCTCATGGTTTAGTATATGAAGCAAGGACCTTTCAATAAATTCTTCTAATTTAATGTAAGGAAACAAGTATGGAGGTTAACCATACAAAATCTATGATTAGTTTTTGTTGCATCACTGAAGTGATGAAGACCAATGGCATACAAGAAGATAGCTTCGACAAGTTGTACACATGATTAAATTTGTTCGCGTAGGTTAATGTATATTAGGATTTCAAGCTCGCTAAACTACTCATCAGATGAAACAAAGCACACAATCTTGAAAGTTGATACAATGGTTTTGATGTGCCAGCATATCATGCATTCAAGATCCAATAAGCAGGAAAATAATACCACCCTCGTGTCGATCTTGAAACCACTCAGGACACTAGTCATAGTTGATGTGATGGTGGACCACGTAGGAAAAATATGAACAAAACAATGCCCTCCATGTGACCACCTTCAATAATTAATAATTTAATGAAATCCACGTCATATTTCCTTTGCTAATAATCCTTTTCCATGTGTTCCTTCATTCAATGCACCAAAATTTGAATTTATTCAAATAAATCCATCAATGATTCAAATTCCATGCTTTCTAAAGGAGCTCCAAGTAAAGCAAGCAAAATGTGAAACCTTCAAATCTATGATAATTGCTTAAAACTGCGAACTTTAGCAATTTTCACCATCAATTGGATCCTTTCTCTGCTTCAATCACCTCCAATGGTATTTGCACATATGTCCCGAGCTTATGAACCTACCATTAAGACTCATATACTCTATGAGCATTATATTAATACATAGGCTGATCTATTTGATCCCATTCTTTTGGTTTCAGACATGCACTAGACTATATGCGATGTTGAAACCAGATTTGAAAACACCCAAGATTTGTTGTTCTTATGGGAATCAGATCTCCCCAAGGCCGTGGTACAAAAAATGAGTCATTTCTCATAATTGGTCACCTGGTGCATAGATATATACTCTCAAGAAAATAAATTTGTGTTAGCCAGGGATGGGACTACCATCATCTACCCTATCACTAAAGAGTTCCCACATGAGATATTATAAGACCTACCAAAGGTCAATACCCTGAACAAAATTGATGATTAGTCTCTAAGCTCTAAGTTTAAAAATATAAATCAGGAGGAAAAGGGTCAATTCTTGAAGTTACTTCTACCTATCGATGCATAATTACCTCCAAGTCCCCTCCCTTACAAGTTGTAAACGTTCTAAGAAGCAACTAAGACACCAATGGAAATGATATGTCAATTCTTGGGATACAATCAAGATAAAGTAATTGATTACACTATGTTGGGTTTCTTGATTTCCATATGTCCCTCTTTAGGAGAACCACCTGCTAAGTTTGATTTTTTCCTATTCCTGGTCGAGATGATACACGATTAATTAAATATTTACTTGGATATGAAAATTTTCAGATATCATTCTTACTTATTGTACATGATCATGTATCAACACCTTGAGTCATTCCAACCATCCGACCTGCAAGTTGTAAAATCATAGCATAGTAACGAGGACTTTCCAGAATTGATCAATAATATTATGTATGTGGTATACACCTTGTTGTATGGTTTTCCTCCTCCCATAATGTTTCCTAAATCTAAAAAAATACTCCTATTGAGTCATGAGTGCTTCCTATACAAAAACCATACCAAAATTAGTGTATATAGTTTAGAACTTCAACCCTACCAGCTCCTTGCTTTTCTAACTCCTAGATTGTTTTCCCTAGAATACAAAGAACACTGGTTATAAAAGTACATCTCAAAGATTTGCATGAAATTTTCTTATGTGAGTTTCCTATAATCTTGGTTGAGTGTCTATTAAGGTTATCTAAGCAGAATCCAACATTTCCCCTTGTTATCCCAATGAACTGGATTCTTGAACGGATTTAGCAGGTTAATACTGTAATTAACCCGATCTCCCCCGCAGTAGAATTCTGGTTGGATAGTGTGTTGAAGGGTTATGTTACAGAGTTTGCTATATACTGTACCTAAGCATATAGTGATACCAAGAGGGACTTCTTTAATGGTCTACACTGAAGATACTTGAAGTTGTTATACACTTGGATCAAGATGCTACTGTGCAACAAAGGAACAATGATACTGGAATTACATCACTCTAGCAGTTAAACATCTAAACATGATAGGGGAATTGGGGGCTGACCAAAGAATGGTTTGAGTAAAGGAAGGAAAGAAGCAATGAAGAGCGGATGAGTTGATAATTATGAGAAAAGAAGAAGATGGGACGATAAAAGAGACTAGATTAATACACAGTGGGAAAAGATTCCAGAAAGAATGTAGGAAGAGGATTGCGGTTGAGGTAGAAGAGCAGTGCAGTGAGTTTGAAGAAAGAGACATTTGTGTATGAATCTAGCTTAGAGGACTATTGCACCCAAATAAGGAAAAATATCATCAGCTCAGTCTCTCGGAAGAAGGTATCCTTGCTCAGGAAAAGACCTACATTGAACCCACGACCCCATGCATATCCCCAACATCTGAGGTAAGAAATCAAAGTTTGTCACTTGCAGTTAGAAATAGTAGTAAATGTACTCAAAGTAGTGGAGGTAATTTGACTGTTGAGACATAGTATGTGACACCTAGTAGCAATACCATGCAGAACACTATGGCAGTGGTAGACCCCATTTTGAGGATGCATGTCTTTCATGGAGAGGGAACATAATATCCATATCAAAATATGTTTGTGTGTGAGGTGATCTAGAAATCCAAACAATTCTTGGATGATGCTACAAAGATTGCACAATTATTAACCACTTTTAGGGATCACACATTGACATGGTACATGAAGTATCAGAACACTATGCAAACTAGTACACTAGATGAAATCAAACAAGATTTGTTGAAGGTATTTAAGAAACCTAAATATGAGTTATAGTGCATTACTGAACTAAAATATATTAGACAATTGTCGAATCAGAGATTCAAAGTGTTGATGGATAGGCTATCTTTCTAGATTCACGAGGAGCAACATAAAGAATGGTTCATTGTAGGGATGACGCCACATACACATGGACCCTTGATGAAATCATGACATAGTCAAATGCACTGAATTTTTATATGAAGTTGGAAGCATCCGTTGTAGGAGAGAATGGTACGGGGATTGCTCAAGTCTAGTCACAACTAGTGACACTGACGATGCAATTACAAGAGATTTCCAAAGGGAAGGAGAAGCATGAAGATATATAGTGCACAACCTGCATGAAAGAAGGTCACCATACGAATGAATTCCTGGAATATAGAGAGTATTTGGAAATGGGAGCCCCGAATCCTTTACCTTCGTCTAGATGGGTATGGTGTGAGATATATAGAGGGAATCATCCCACTGCTACTTGTTCATTGCTGTATAAATATGTGAGTACCCTGAGAAGTTTGTTTTGCAATTTTTGTAAATCAGTAGGACATGATGAGGAGGATTGTTGTGCACTAGAAATCATGAGAGTGCGTACTTTAGATGCATACATGGTCCAAGGGTAAGTTGGATCAGAAGCATTGGCACAACAAAACAATGCTCCAAGGGAATACAACAAGGAGGATGTGGAGGATTCAGGGGTTGAAGAAGAGGATGATTTGGTAGGGTTAGAGGGCCAATCATCTGCTACAACTATGGTCAACAAGGACATTTTATGCGAGATTTCCAAAACCCTTGTACAACATGAACATACTGTAGGAATTTGGACCATGCGAAATAATATTTCCCACTAGCGGTCGCAAAATAGCAGCAGAGGAGAAATCAAAATCCAAATCAAAATCAAAATCAAAATAAGAACTTGAATCAGAATCAAAACCAAAAACATAACCAGATTCCAAATAAATAAAAAAATCAAAATGTGAAGATGATTGAAGTGGAAGAGCATGGCTACCAACCAAGGATATCAATTGTTACGCATGGAGGAGAAAGGAATGGAGCTGATGTGATAGAGAAAGAATTGTGCACCATAAAATGCATGAGGAGAGCTATAGGAAAAATCCCGATGTTTGATCCTAGGAGAGAGAAAGACACATATAATCAAGTAAGGGAAGATATCTTGAAAGTAGACTTTGGAGCATCATCATCATGACAAGTGTATGATAGACCACCTGTGTATGAAATTACTCCAGTATATGACTACTCAGTACCAGAGGGTTCGGATGATAAGCTAATCACTCTAAAATGTTTCTTGAAAATTTCTTTAGAATTGATAAAAGATGAATCCGCTTTGGGTACAATGTGTTGGATGATCGATCGATGCATGCAAGAGAGGGAAGAACTTGTTGTAGTTAATTAAGTGCAGTGCAATATAAGGACAAATAACGAGTTCCGTCTAAGTGAGTAGATAGGATATTATGATATGGGTTATATAATTTAGATTAGGGTTCAGATGTAAATGTTTTTCCAAAACAAACATGGGAAATGATGGGTAGGGCAAAGCTGATTTGGTTTAATGTTCAGTTAAGGCTAGCCAACCAACAAAAAATTGTTCCAATCAGAAGGCTGATGGGGGTAACTCTTGATGTGGATGGGGTGTGCAATACAAGTGACTTTGAGGTTATAGATATTATATATGACAACAAACCATATATTGCATTATTGGGACTTGGATGGGATTTTTCTAACCAGGCCATTATTGACCCAAAGAAGAGACAAATGATTTTTTAGTGGGACAATTTGAGGGTCATTGCACCATTGGAACCAATAGAAGGGATACGGTACGTGGAATTAGACATAAATTGAGCCCTGAAAAATCTATATAACATGACTGCCGGAATGGAAGACTATGTGAATCCCACTGTTGATGGTATGATTAGTTGGTGTAGTATCAACTCTTGCGTGTCAAAATCTGAAGAAGCCTTTGGAGATTGGTAGAAATGGATACACGAAGGACATATGAGAAGGTGTGAGTGCATCACATGTTCATTGCACTAGATTGTAATATAGTTATGCGGTACCCCAAAGTACGATGGTCTAACATATGTAGCGTCTTTTGTAACAAGATTTGAAGTGAAGATACCAGAATCGCAAAGGATGTTAGCCTAGATGTCGCACTGAAAGTGACACTCGCATGTTGGTGGGATGCTAATAAGGAGAAAATGAGTGACTAAAAGTAGTAGAAAAGGTTGTTGCAACTCATATTGGGTGTTGATTATAACACACATAATTAAGTGGGGATGAGCTGTCCATTGAACCATGTTGCATAGTGTATCACAACATGGAGTGTAGTGCTGAAGCAAGAATGGACACATCTATTTTTGCACATGTTCGATAGCATTCCTAAGAATTGGTATATAGAGCTAGAATTGCATCGAGTCACAATAGAATGGGAGGATTTGACGCAAAATTTTAAAGAAACATTTATCTTTGAATATGAGATCCCTTTTCTATATGCAACGTTACAGATTATCAAGGACTGGATATTTGTGCCCAAAGATGTGATAGGAACTATACCCATATGTAGTGCACATTGATCGTCTTCTATGGATGAAGATATTTTGAAATGTTATAAGGTGGTTGAAGAAGACCAGGAGTAGGACAATACAAGAAATGTGCAAATACTAGAAATCGAGGTGGAGTGCGCAATCGAAGGACTTGAGTTGGGATCTAATAGTTATAGGAAACCATTGAATACCCGTAAACGGAACAGTGGCATAGAGAAGAATCCTAAGTTTTCAAATATTGGGAACTACTGGAATGATGAAACAATTGAAAAGATTATTGATTTACTGCGTGAATATCATAATATTCTTCCCACTAAGTTTTAAGAAATGAAGGGAATTGATGGTGAACTAGGAGAAATGAAGATACCGTTGAATCCTGATGCTAAACCAGTGAGGCAGAGACCATACCAACTGAACCCAGTATTCAAGGAAAAGGTAAAGTATGAAATCAATAGGATGCTAGAAGCATGAATCATAGAACCAGTTGAAGAGTCAGAATGGATCAGTCCGATGGTGGTCCAGGATAAGAAGACATGAGAAATAATAATTTGTGTGGATCTGTGCAAATTGAATGATGCATGTCTGCATGGTCTATTTATGATACCATTCATAGATGAAGTGCTGGAGAATGTAGGGAGACATAAGCCTGCTCATTCACGGATGGATTTTTCGGGTACCATCAAATCAATATTGCACCAGAAGATAGACATAAGACGACTTTTGTGACAGAATGGGGATGTTATCAATATACAGTGATGATGTTTGGACTAACGAATGCATCAACGATATTATCCAGATTGATTTTCATAGATTTCAAAGAGTTTATTCATAAGCTTCTAGAAGTATATTTGGATGAATGGACAATTTTCAGTCTATTGAAGAATCACATTGAGGTTCTGTGCTTGATGTTGGATAGATGCAGATAGTTCCATATCTTGTTAAATACGAAGAAGTGCATTTTTTGTGCACCATTTGATATTTCATTGGGTCATGTAGTTTGCAGACAAGGACTATTGGTGGATTTGGCGAAGATTACAACTATTTTGGACTTACCACCACCCACTTTAGTGCGAGAGTTGCACACTACACTGGGGCACATGGGTTACTACAGAAATTTTATCAAGGGGTACATGCAGATCACAGCCCCACTGGAGAAGTTATTAAAGAAGGATGTCAAGTTCCAATGGATCAAAGAGTGTTAACAGAGTTTGGATATCTTAAAGAAGAAGTTGGTGATTACACCAATCTTGATATTCCCCAATTGGAAGAAGGAATTTCATTTCATGTGGATGAATCATCCATAGTGTTGGGTGCAATTTTAGTGAAGCTAGGGAAGGAGATTTAGACCACCCCATTGCATTTTCTAGTAGGAAGTTGTTGACTGCAGAGAAGAATTACACCACTACGGAGTTCGAGGGATTAGTGATGGTGTATGCACTACAGAAGTTTAGACAATATTTGTTGGGTTTGTGCTTTAAAATGTACACTGACCATTCTGCGTTGCGATACCTAGTCATCAAGATAGTGTTGGAGGGGAATATATGAAAATGGTTGTTGTTATTTCAGGAGTATAATTTTGAGTTTGTAGTGAAACCAGGGAAACTGAACTTATTACTTGACCACTTGTCGCGCATAGAAACTAGAGAGGATGCAAGAAACATAGATGATAGTCTACTAGATGCACACCTGTTTGCAGTTAATATGGTTGATGATTATTTCCCATATATTGCACAGTTTTTGAATATCAGAGTAGCCCCACCCGAGTACATGGTGGTGTAGAATAAGCAGCTAGTGGTAAAAGTAGCATACGATCAGTTGATAGTAGGAAATTTGTACAAGTTAGGCACATATGGGATTATGCGATGATGTGTTTTAGAGCACGAAAGGCCTATGATACTGAAAGAGGCCCATGAAGGATTTGCGGGATGCCATTATGATGGGATCCTAAGGAATTATGTTAGACATGTGACGTCTTCCAGCTAGTGGGAAATCCATCAAAGAGGGATGAGATTCCCTTGATGTTGCAGGAAACATTGCAGTTGTTTGATAAATGGGTAGTGGATATTGTTGGTCCTATTAATCCACCTATGAAGCGGTCAAGAGAAAGATATATCATCACTGCGAAATACTAAACCAAACGGGTTGAAGCAGAAACAATGAAGGATTGCAGTGCACAAATAGTTGCGTGGTTTCTATTTGAAAATGTTATGACAATGTCTGGTTGTCCAAGAGTTTTACGGAGTGACCAGGGGACCCATTTTTTGAATAAGAAAATTTCTGCTTTGACTAAATAATTCCAGATCTACTATCATAAGAGCACCCTCTATCATTCCCAATCAAATGGAATAGTTGAAGCATTCAACAAAATACTAGAGAATGCACTGAAAAATATCTACAACATGAATAAAGATGACTGGGATTTTGTAATACCCCATTTTTACCCTTATGATATTTGGGGCTATAATGTAAATATTGTATGCATATTATGTATGGTTCCTAGCGTGGAGCTCAAGGCCAAGGCCCCACTAGTGAACGCTTGACCTTGAAGAGGAAAGTATTGGATATTATGTTTCCCATGTGCTAGTGAACCATGTGAATTGTAAATATGCATTTTAATGTAAATGCCCACAACTAGCTATGCAATGCAACAAGAGATGGGGGCATGATGTTTACAAGGAATTGAGAGGAAAATATTCAAACCCTTGAGCCAATCAAGTCAAACCAAGTGTCAATGAGAGAACCCATGAACCCTCAACTACCCATGTTGACTTTTGTGCCCAATCATTCATTTCTCCCAAGAGTTGGTTGAGGTAGTTAATGCCTTGGGGAATGAAGAGGTATGGCTGTCCAAATTCGAGTATGGGAAAGCCACCCTTCCTAGCGTTTTGTGTTTGGCTTCTTGGGCAAGAAAAGAGCCACGAAATTGCCCCCAAGCCATTATTCACCCATCGGTTTTGCTATCACACAAGTTTGGAGCTACCTGTGTGATTTCCTCCATGGATTTCCTGTGTTTTGCTTCATTTTCCTAGCTGGGAAGGGTGTTTTTGTTGTGGCTAACAATGGGGAAAAAGTAAAACGGTTTTGGGGTTTTATAGAGGCCGGTTTGGCCCACTGTATGCTCATTCATCTGTGGGAGAAATTGGTTTTTTCCCTGGGGTTGTTTCCCTCTTCCCACAATCAGTTTTTGGGTGTGCAACGATCTGGGGAAAACCCATAGACCCTATTCTGTGAATCCCATTGCTGAAATGTGTATCCATGCCCAGTTTTGAGTTGATGTGTGTGTAAAAGAATGCTGGGATTGAGATGGGTATCCATTGCGTTGGGCTGTGCTAAGGTTGAGAGTCCCCTTTTCCTTGTAGATATCATACCCAGCTCGGTGGTGGTCTCTGAGTGCTGAAAGAATATAGGCTGGGCAGAGACCTATGGTTGGGCGGAACGTTGCAGCGACATAGCTAGTTGTTCGGGACAACATTACAGTGAGATAAGTATATTCCTTATGTGTATTTACTTCTGCACTGTTTTAATTAAAGGATGGTTGTTCTTGATATGGTTGATGCATGTGAAATGTATGTGGATGATGTTTTATTCCGCTGTACATGTTTTCCTGATTGATGGGCAACTGTTTATATTTATATGAATCATGAATGTTGAAATGGGCTAAGCTTTATAAAAGCCCAGATTTGGGTATCATGTTCCCTTCCTTGCATTTGATCCACGGGAGGGGACTTGACAGATTTGAGGATTACTACAGTTTCATGGGGTTATAGAACGATGTGCAAGAAGCTAGCGGGATAGATACCATTCATGATAGTGTATGGACAAGAGGAAGTAATTCCTATGGGATTCATTGTTCTAATTCTAATCGTTGTTGCATTTACAGAGCTCATAGATAGTGGTGCAATAGAAAGAAGAATAGTAGAACTAATGGAGTTTGAAGAAGATAGGTTTGTTGCAGGATTTTATCAGCAGGTCCAGAAAGCGTGAGAGAAGGCCTAGAACGACATGCATATCATGTAGAAGAAGTTCAAGTCTGGAGACCTAGTTTTGTTGTATGACAACAAATTCATGAAGCATCTAGGTAAGTTCAGAATACATTAGTTAGGTCCTTATGTTATAAAATCTATCACAGAGGAAGGGGTCATTCAACTTGAGAAATTGAATGGGGAACCCCTAGAAGGATTTGTTAATGGAAGTTGGATGAAATTGTATAGGGACAACCATCCTTCCATGCAGTAGTCATGATAAGGGTGAAAAAAATTGTGTGTTGCAAAAAAAGAATGAGTGTTGCAGATAAAGAATGTGTGTTGCAAAGAGAGAAGGAACAATGTTACAAAGGAATAAAAGGAATCATTTCATTAAGAGAGGAGGAAGAATGTCGCATTAACAAGAAGAATCATCGACCAAAATCTAGGCTGAAAGCATTAAAAGCAGACGTGATGGAGAAATGACAGGGACACAAGAAAATAAATATAGAGGATCACTGACGAGATTCAGACAGGCTAGCGAATCCTGAGTAAATCTAGACAAAATACAGGATAAGGTACATAGATCTAGGCCAACATTGAATGCAGTAATGGGCATGAAGAGAGACAAGATCACTAGAAGAGGAAATTAAAACCATGAAGTGAAGGGAAGAAGTTCTAAAGTCATTAGAGATGAAAAGAGTAGAGCGGAGCCAAGTAGCCAAGCAAGGATGCAGATGGGGAAGTACACAAAGATGGAACCAAAGGTAGTAGTATGAATATAGAGGAATCCACACACCAAAAAACCATCATTCGTGATAGAGGAAGAAGTACCAATAGTAGGCACATCGGGATACAAACTTGGAGCCATAGTCGGAACAAGAAAAGGGGCATTAGGCTCCACACCAACGAGTTTTCCAAGGGAATACGCACCCCCGATAAAGATTAAAGCTGAGTCAGTAGAGTTGCTAAAGATAGAAAAGTATACCTTGGAAACACCAGAGATTCTAAAAGGGGTGTCAATATGGGGAAACCTGTTAGGGACCATGAAAACGTCCAAGTATGCAGATCATGATATTACTATTGAAGAGAAATTTTAAGAGATTTCCCCAACAAAATATTTGACCACAAAGACTAGTCCAAATTCAACAATTATTACAGTTGAGCCACAAGAATGGGCATTCACGTAGGCGTATTGAATTTGCTGGAGATTCCACACTTTGGCTGGATTCTGAAGATTAATATCTGCGTACAATTGTTGTTGAGCTACGTACATGAAGGATTTTTATGGTTGGACAAGGAAATTTCCATTGATAGCAAACTCATTACGAAGATGGAGTTGCCGAAAACGGGGGAGGACTTGATGCAGTTGATCAAGAATACGAAGCAGGACAAAACGCTAGTTGAGAAGATGAAGGATAAGTATGGTACACATATAACAAAATGGGGTATAGGTTTGGAAAGTATCAACGATGATGCAATAAGGTTTGCGATGCAAGTATTGGCTTGCAAAATATTAAGAAAAAGTTGCAAGGATTAGCTTGCAGCAGGGATTATCGCAACGACATATAAGTGTGCAATGGGCATACAACTAAATTGGGAAACATTCTTAGTGAATGAGTTTCTGGAGGACTACAAAGAGGCAAAAGAAAGCACACAACCATTCCATTATGCATGGTTTCTAATATTGGTTGCTTTGGTTGCATGGAGGGAGCCTGAGGATTCATAGTTCCTAGATACTACGCATAAACCATGTATGGCAGCCAAATATACTAATTTTATGTATACCAAGAATAAGCGGAGGCAGGTTGACAACAATGTGACATTATTTGTTTATAACAACACTATCCAATATATCATCAAGTCAATATTGTGCATTAAGCCACAGGTGGTAGAAATGTACAAGGGGATTGTGTGCTTTAAGGCTGCCATGCACCATATGTATATCCGAGCAAGAAGGGATCTTGAAGCACAATGGTTACCAACACTTTATAGAATGAATGCAAATGATTTTATATAGATTGTGAATGATTGGGGTGCAGAGTGGAGATTCCCAGTCATTGAAGAGGAAAAATATAAGCAGGATGAAAAGTAGGACAAAGATCTGAATGAAGAATAAGAAGAAGAGTCAAATGGAGAGAAATATGAGGAACAAGAAGGTCAACAAGAAAAATAATTAGAAAAAGGAAATGGTGCAGGAGTAACACTGCATGCAACTATGCAACCAACAGGAGAGAAGAGGAAGGAGAAGACTGAGGCAGGTCCATCCAAGAAGAAGAAAAAGAGGAAAGCAACAAAAGACCCTACAATCCACTAACTGGTGGCAGATGACTTGGACAAGATTGGTGACTAAGTTCGGGAAGCAACAAAGGAAGCATTAGAGAAAGTAGCGCATAATCAAGAAGAGATGCAAATGAGCATGCAAGATTAGTTAGCTACACTGCATTAGGTTTTGGAAACAACCAAAATCAAACCAAGTAGATCAGAGGAAGATCATACAAATAGTATGGGACCAAGGTAGATAGTCTCGCAACCATCAGTATCATCAACTGAGTGAAGAACCATGAAGATAGCGCTAGGAGATTTGGAGTTCCCTACAACACAACTGCAAGAAATTATATTGGCAGTAAGTTCAATTCAATTGGTTTTGTCAGAAATACCAACATAAGTGTTGTATATGTTTAAAATAAGATTAGCAAGGGAAATTAAGTTGCACGATGCTACCACATTAAGATAATGGGATATGGCAGCTGTAGCAAAGGGAATCCTCGAGGAAGAAAATAATAAGCTATGTAAAGAGAAAGAAGAGGTGGCGCAGGAGAAGGAGAAGTTACGGTAGTCACTAGAGAGAATATACAACACAATCCCATAGGAACAACTAGAGGTAGATATCCTAGTTGAAGAATTTTTTTTGAAGATGAGTGAAGCAATTCAAGGCTTCCATGTGAAGATCTTGGACTTGGACGCAAGGACCACACCAAGTAATCCGCCATAGGAAATACAACAAAGGGAACAAATAGCTAGTGTGGCAGCAACAAACATCAATACCTTGGAAGAAAAGTGTGCGAAGATGTGTAATGAAAGCACAAAAATTTGGTTGCAGCTCATTGAGAGTATGGAGTTGAAGGAGATAGAACAAAAAGTGCAGGTTGTGCAAACAAAGGCATAAAACCTGAAGGACACAATGGGTACTCTTCCAATAGTTGAGCATATGGACATGATGGTGGATCATGGAAATCAGATAATGGAAGTTAATAAGCTGAGGACTCAACAACAAGACATTTTGCAAAAGTTGGAGCCTTTGTAGGATGAAGCATACAAGATGATAGAATAAATTTCTATAGTACAAGCCGATGTGAAGTAGATAAGTCAAGACACTAAGGAGAAGTTGAAGGGACCTCTGAATGCGCAGATAGAAGAAGGAATCACAAGAAAAGGAACAAGTTGCAACTGCAAAGGAAACACTTTAGAAGCCGATGGAGATAGTGAAGGTAACACAATGATAGGCCTGAAGTGATGTGCGTCAGAGAACACGTGTGGTCATCAGTAGAAAAATGGGTGTCCAATATTTTGAAATGATAACATATTGACATTAAATCCATGAATTTAGAATGGGAGGAGAAGTTGAATCATCACACACCAGATTGAGGTACTCGGTAAGTCGTTATAAAAGAAACAACAGGCCAAAGTTTGAGCAGTTCAGTTTTCCTTTTTGCTTTTGGGTATATGGTGCAGAGTAGGATAGACATTGTAAAGATGTAGAGTTGAAAGGAAAACCAGAAGTGCATAGTAATGAAATAAGGCCGACGGTATAGGAAGTAGAGTCGCCATGAGCTAAGAGTTGAGGTAGATGAAACGTAGAGAGATATGTTGCCATCAAAAGGAGAATTGACAGTATAGAGAGAAACCTAACGAGCATATATCACTGAGGGTTGAGACTCTGCTCACTTTAATAATCTCATCACCGAGCCTAAGGAAAATTACTGAAGATAGTGGCTATGAATTCTTGAATATGGAAGCTAGTGAGTTTGATTCAGAGAGGTCAGAATCAGGTTCGAAATGCGTTATGCAATAGTAGGCATACTGCTGAACTGAAGAATCTTGGTCAAAGAAATACGTGCAACATCTGAAGTTTCCCAGGACGAGCAACATGTGAGTGTTGGGGGACTATTAGAGTGGGATTTCAGACCTGTCTTGGAAGTCACACACTAGAAATGGACCACATGGCAACTTAGCGAATGGACCAAAGTGTGACAAAGGCATAAGTTAGTTAGACATTAGATAGGAGTTAGTTGGATATTTGTGTCCACTTTCTAACGGGATGAGCCCTTGTCGCAATGTATAAATATGTAAGGGTTCTAAGAGTGTGGGGTTACCTTTTTTGCTACACTTTAGCTACTTTCTGGTTGGTATTGGCTATTGTTGTAGCTGTTGTTTTACTATGTAATGTTGGATGTTTTGGGGCTAACAAAGAGTTGCTATGTTCTGCGTAGGTGATACAAGACTGTTTGTAATGTCCCCAGCTTGACCCTATTGCATTAATATTGTAAATGATGTAAATATTGTTATTTAGTCATGGTGAGGAGCTCAAGGCCAAGGCCCCGCCATTGATTTATCGTTCTATGTATCGGCAATTAGAATGGATGCATAGAGTTCATGTGCTAGCAGTGCACAATGTAAAAACGGACATCATGTAAATATGCAATTTTAATGAAAAACCCACAACCAGCTACGCAATGCAACAAAGAGATGGGGGCATGATCTTTACAAGGAATAGGGAGGGAAAATAACCCAACCCTTGAGCCATGGTGTTAAGCCATTTCATTGAGGAAACCCATGAACTCTCAACTACCCATTTTGGTCTCATGCACCCAATCATTTAATTCTACCAAGAATTGGTTGAGACAATTAATGCCTTGGGATGGGAGAGGTATGGCTATCAATTTTCGCGTATGGGCAAGACAACAACCTGGGAAATCGAGTTTTGGCTTGCTGGGCAAGAAAACCCCCACGAAATTGGCTCAAAGCCATTTTTCACTCATGGCATTGATCCTCTCACGCAGTCGTAGCTTGTTGGGGTTTTTATCCTTCACGTTTTTCACCATTTCCTGCGTTTTCCATGCCCAAAAACTCGTTTTTGGTATTTTGCAATAGCTGGGGGAAGAGGGACGCGATTTTGGACTGAGGGAGAGGTCGTTTTTTCCCTTGGGGCGTTTTTCTGGAATGGGTTGCTCTCCCAGTCGATTTCTCCTAGTTTCCAATTCATTTTGAGTCTACCCACGTTTTTCTGGAACTGGTAGAAACCCACTGTTGGGAACCTCACTGTATATGCGTTTTTTCTCATGCCCAACACTTATGCTTTTGATGATACATGCACCCATCTCTTAACAGCCTGACAAACCCAATTGCTGATTGGCTTGGCTGATTTTGATATACCTTTGGCTATGTGAGAGCCTGTTTTCCCCTTTTCCCTGTGGAGATCATGCCCAGCTCGGGGGTGGTAGTGGTGCTGAGAGATTGAGGGGCACACTGGCCTACGGTTGGGTGGAACGTTGCAGAAGCGTAGCTGGTTGCTCAGAGATTACTTGGTTTAAGATAAGTATTCTCATTTGCTAATTTGATGTTGTTATTGATATGATTGAATGCATATGATGAGTGTGAGGATGTTGTTTTAATTCCGCGGTGCATAATTTTCTTGTTGTTACATCTGCACATTCATATTTTATTCATAGGAATTAAATGAGTGGGCTGAATTTTGATTAAGAGCCCCATCGATTGGTAGCATGTTCCTTGCCTTGCAGTGGTCAGCAGGTGGGTACATGACATTGTTTCCATTGATAATACATATGGAGTGAACCTGTCTTGAATCATATTATTGATTTGTAATGTGATGAATGTTATGTTTGTTGTGCACATGGATGCTTATCTTATATTTTTTATTTGAATGAATTATCTTATCTTATTTGTGAGTTATGTATTTTCGTGTAATAAATGAATGAATGTTTAGACTGGTTAAATGAATGTTCACATCCCTTCAACACTGTGGAAGCTTGGTTCATGTATTATCCCTAGATACCTCGGGGGAGACTTCATCTACTTACAGGTGATGCCAAAAAAGCTGGTGTCTTGGGTTTTGTTAGTGAGTTTATGTTAAACCTTGAGTCCGCCTATCATGCACCAATAAGCACACTAACCAACTGGACCAGATTTCTACTATCGTACCAATATGTAGCATCATCGTACATATTATCATCAAACTCCATTTTATTAACGATTAGATCAGAGCCTTTTTCCTTTTCGCAACGATTATCAAACCAAATGCTTAAGACGAAATTTTATTCCAATTAAACCAAGAAGATCCCCAAATATGTCAACAAATTTGTGAAGCTACAAACACTTTATACTAAATAATAGGTTACTTCGATGGTTTTATAGTCACATGGCTTCGTGCATATAAAAATAAAAACACTAACGAGCCGATATTGGTGATGAACAAACATCATTTTTACAGTACACGTCACATCCCATTTTATTTGTTGACAAGAGGATTTAACGTTAAATTCATCTAAATGGATTCAAACATAAGAATGAATGGTGTGAAGGGGGATCTCTAAATCATAAATACAACATCATGAGTGCATTGCAGAGATTTACAAATAGAAGATTGTAACTTATCCATTTATGAGTAAAGGAACATATTTAGTGAACCGAGAAAAGGTGGTTGTTTTAAATATTTGTAAATTTGTTGTGGAAGAGTGTGACATTATGTATAATTATTTTTTTAATTTTAAGGAAATTTTTAATGACATAATTTATCTGAATTTTATTATTAAAAATTATATATATTGTTGGTGTTGTTTTCTGCACAAAATTTATAGTATTACAAATTTATTAGACATAAAAATAAGGAAAGATGAAGAAAACCATTACATGAGTCTAGTCCATCAATGAAGAAAGTGAAAACCATTACATATAAGTGTAGATCAGGAGGTTGGGAGGAAAGTTGTTATACTCTCCACTTGGGTTCAAATCTCACTATGTGACATGTTATGTAACTGATATGTAACCGAGAATTTTCCATGTGAAAAAAATGCAATTTTAAAAAGAGCATTGAGGTTGATATTGAAGAATTTATCATATATTGAAGAAAGATAATCCAATATTGAAATAATGCATATACCTCTTCCCTAATGATATTTCTCGAATATTCTAATAGCTTTTTTTATACATGTCATGGAGGTATTATAGAAATTCTACCTGATTCATTCTATAATGTTTCTAAAGATTAGAAAGAAAGTCTTTATAATAATAATAATAATAATATAATTTTAAGCTCGTGACTTAACGAGACACTAAATTGATGTATAAGACCCCTTTTTTGTGGGACAAGGGACCCTATATATGAAACCATTTAATTGTTTTCTCTACAAAAATATATATACAGTACCCCCATTCATATTCAAACCTATGACCTCCAAGGGCATAACACATGTTCTCTGTCTTGAAGAGAACAGGGGGGTGCAAAATTGAACTGAAAAATACAATTTGTTATTCAAATTTTTCTTATGGATGCTGCCGAGGACATAGGAAAATGCACTGATTAGCTTCACTGCATGCTTCGATGATAGTGCTAGTAGAGGCAAGTCGACAATGGAAATCATCCCACTCATGAAGAACTGTCTAGACAAAGGATCTGGTACTAAACAACATCTATGTACTGAGTTTGTTACTAAACAACATCAACCAATCATTTGGTCTTGTATGTCACCAATAAGAGGGCCTTATGTTGTTTCAGAGAAAAAAATCATCCAAGAAAACATATACTTGGGCCTTGGCCTGCTTGAAGTTCCACGCTCGCTCAAGATTGCAAATCAATCAGTAGTGAAAACTAGGGGCTCAGGAACGTGATTGGTGGCAAGGAATTGAGTAATAACTCTTGGTCATGGCACATCGAGGTCTCTCGAAATGCTCATATATCATGAATTGTGAGGCTCCTGCCATTTCTGGTTTGTTGAAATGCTCATATATCACGAGAGGTGATAGGGAGCGATTAATGAACTGTAACAAATGGGATTTGCAAGGCTCGAATAGTTCTCATAGAGTAGTAAGGGGAAAGGCACAGGACTTGGGGAATAAAACTCCATGGGTTCCATAGGATTTCGATGTGGTGATATATAGTATTTAGAAATTTTTTTATAGCCAAAACCATGGAGGGGAAGCAAGCTTTTGAAATGATGTAGATTAGACTAAGGGGAATACAACAAATGTCTAGGTAAGGTGTGAAGGATGCCGTGAATATTTCTTGTAGATGCTGTAAATTTGATCTAATAATAATGTGTGTACTAGCGGAGTGATGCCTTGGAACTTGAATCCATGCCGATATGGTGGTGATATTTTTAATGATGACACCACATTTGCGGACAATTTTAACTTCATTGGTGGTGAATGATATCTGTTTGACTCGTGTAAAGAATATTTCAATTAACGCTTTGATCGATGATCTTCATGACTTCTCTGTTGGGGTCAGTCGTAGTAACGTGCATTATGCTTCGGTTGACTTGTTTTATGCTCGATTGAAGGCTCTCCTAATCGGACATGGACAAATTCAACTCGTCGGTCAACTCAGGTTGAAGTTTTATGATCCATTCTCCCGCTTTGACTTGCCTCATTCTCCTTATTCTATTCTATCATCATTGCATTATGCTTATTTCTACCACATCCATATCTTAGGGTCCTCTTATATATTTTCTTAAGGTGCAAGTTAGTTTTTGTAACTTATTTTCTCTAACTAATGTAGTTAAGCAAGTTAAGATACCGAGTAATTTACAAACCTGACGCATGATGGTCGACCAAATGGTGATACATCCATTTAGTCGGTGTCATGCCAACTCTACATTTGATATATTTTTAACCTTGCACCGTTGACAGATTTGGAGAAAACTTTATCTTGTAAAATCTTTAGTCGAATTGAGCCATTGCTATTTAGTTCCTCTACGATATGTGGTCCAAGCCATGTTGTATGCAACTTTTTGGGTTTTCCTTTTATTCGAATGTCATATAGTAATGCTAAGTGACCATATGATATGTCTTTCCTTCTTAGATTGTGGTCATGAGAAGCTTTTTGTTGTTTCTTTTGAATGTCCTGTTGATGGATTGCGATTTGGTGTTGTTCTTCCAGCTTTGACAGGTCAAAATTTCTATCTTCTATGGCTCTGATAATATCTAAATGAAGTATGTCTGCAATGATGGGTACCTGCTGTTCAAAATGTAACGAGACCACTACTTCCTATCCATGGACGATTTTAAAAGGTGTCTTCCCCGTCGACCATTTATAAGCTATTATGTAATCCCATAGAATGGAAGGTATCATGTCGTCCCAATCATCCTTATCATTATTACATAGCTTTGTTATACCTTTAGTTAAAGTTTTGTTGAATGCTTCAATAGCTCCATTTGATTGTGGATTATATGATGCACTCTTATGGTGGTCGATCATGAATTCCTTTAATAATATTGATATAGTCTTGTTGATAAAATGTGCCCCTCTGTTGCTAATTAGAGTAAGGGGGCATCCAAATATGGTGATGATATTTTCATAAGTAAACTTTGCGGTTACTTCACGATAACATGCTTCGACAAGTTTAGCTTCTACCCCTTCAGTAACATACTCGATTGATGTGATAATGTATCGAGCATTGGTTCGTCGTCCAGGAATTGGAAAGTGTTTGATGAATTCTATAGGCCATATTTCAAACATCAAGCTCAGATGAAAAAGTATTAGTGGCATCTCATTTCTGGGTAGTGGTCGTCCTAATCTTTGACACTTATCACATTTTCTTACATGAGTTTTACAATCTTTATGTAGAGTCGGCCACCATAGTCCAGACTGTAGAATTTTCTTTGAAGTTGTGTCTATTTGGTAGTGTCCTCCTGTTGGTCCACTATGTGCCTCATCGATAATATATTTTTGTTCATTCCCTAAGACACATCGTCGCAGGAGTTCATCTGGTCCCACTTTATACAAGAATACGTTGATTAGAGTGTAGGGTGTAGCTTTCATTGCAAGTATCTTCTTTTGTTTTTCTGAGATTCCTTTTGGAGCATAACCTTGCTCAAGGTATTGTGATATCTCTTCCAATTCTGGAGGTACAAATTCGAATATAAATAGGTGAGCGTCGGGTAAATCATCGTCGATTCCAACGGGATCTTCTCCTGTTTCTATTCATGATAAATGGTTGGGACCGACATTATTCTTTCTAGGTCAGACGATTATTTCAATATCAAATTCTTGGAATAGGAGTATCCATCTACATAGTTGGCCATGATGGAGCGGTTTGTTTACTAGATATTTGAGCGCTTGATGATCCGTGTAGAATATAAATGGGTTAGCTAACAAGTAATGTTGATGCTTCTGCAGTGAAAAGATCATGCCCAGGGCTTCTCATTGTGTTGTAGAGTAGTTTCTTTCTGCTTTATTTAACTTTCTGCTAGCATATGCGTTCGGATAATTCATGCCATCTTCTCCAGGTTGGGCAAGTATTGCACTGACCACAATACCCGAAGTGTCAATATAGACGTGAAATTTAATTGACTAATTTGGAAATCTTAAAATTGGGGCTTCAGCGAGCTTTCTCTTAAGTAATTAAAATGATTCTACACATTCTTGAGACCATCTAAACTCTTGATTTTCCGGTAGTAGTTATACTAAAGGATATATCATATCAGAGTAATATCTTATAAATATTTTATAATAGCCTATATGTCCAAGAAGTATTCTAACCTACTTTGGGTTGATTGGTGGTTTTAAGTTAATAATAAATTTAATATTGTCATAGTCGAATTTGATTCCTTCTTTGCAAACGACGTGTCCTAGCAGAATTCCAATTGGTGTTGCGAATATGCACTTTTTGATATTAAGAGATAGTTGTATTTGTCTATAGCATTCCAACATAAGTCGAAGGTAGTGAACATGGCCTTTTAATAGTGAATATATGGTCCAGTCATCGAAATAGATAGCCATGGTTTTGTATAGATATTCTTGAAATGCTTTTACTACTATTCTGGAGAATACTGTTGGTGCATTCTTTAGACCAAAGGGCATATCCTTGTAAGAAAAAGATCCAAATTCACAAACAAATGTGGTTTTGTGCTGATATTCTTTTGCGATAGGAACTTTATTATATCCTAAGAATCTATCAGTGAAAGAATAACACTCGTGACCTGCAACTTCATTAATAATTTCGTCGGTGAAAGGTGTAGGAAATGGGTCAGTCAATGTTACCTTATTTAGTTCTCTGAAGTCGATGTAGATTCGCAATATTGTTGGATCATGTTTCTTTGGTTGAACTACCATAGGGATGGCCCATTTTGAATGATCCACTAGGTATATGATTCCCACTGTTATAGCCAAAATTGGCACCTTTCCGTTTTTTACGACACTTACATCTTTTGGTCGCATGACGACACTTCATGAGATTACTATGAGTCTCACAAAAGGACATTTGTGGATGGAAGAGCCATATTTGGGACTTTATATGGATTTAATTACCTAATTCATGGCCCATTTGATAGGTAATAACCTTAGAAACAATTTTGTAGACCAAAACTTCTCCAGAAAACCCCCAGAAAAGGTTGTTTTTGACCATTTTCCCGCAAAAATGCAGGTTTAATGCTTATAAACCTGCGGGTTTTCCAAAAAATGTAGGTTTCATATGGTAAAAGTCACTGGTACCCACTGGTTTTCCCTTTTCAAATTCACGAGTACCTTAGAAACACTAAAAATTACATAAAGTTGCGAAAGTTGTTGGTTTTGGGTGGGTTTGGAACCTTCTTTTCGGTTGTAACTACTTCCTATTCGACCATATATTCTTCACTTGCTATATAAGAGAGGGATAGGGACCATGAAAGGATACCAAGCCCAATATAATGTTATATTGGAGGAATTGAGACTCACATCCCCCTCCCTTGTGCCCTAGTTTCTTGTAAACCCTAGCACATATGATCAGAGGTTGGGATCCTTGGAGAAGAGGAGCATGAGACCTTGAATCTTGGTTTCGTGAAGTTCCATGCTTAAAGGAAGGTATAATTTGATGTACTTTTTTCATTCATTAATAAATATTGGACATTATTCCCTTTCCAAATAGATTTGTTCATGTATGTTTCAGATCTGATTACAGTTTGATGTTTTATTATATTATAAATATCAATCTTTTATTTGTAGTCAAATTGGTTTGAGGAAGGTTTGTAGTTGTTTTTGCAGGTTATTGCATTGGAGAGCAAGAGGAGAAGCTTGGATCGACCTTCTGAATAAGGTACATATCCTCCTAACCCTAATCTCTTTGCTTAATAACTGTACTTGCAGAACCTTGTATGTTTATCTTTTACCCCAGTATGTTGGTAGTCTCACCCCTACTATAGAAACACTTTTACTAGCAACACTGCAATGAGCATATTCTTGATTTCCTTCTTTACTATATCTTTATACTTGTGTGCCAACTTATATTGTCGTTTCTTGACAGGTTTGGAATCTAGCTTTATATCAATTTTCATTTCACCCATTTCTTGAAGTAACCCTTTTAAGTCTTTGTAATCTCTTGCAATTACATGCTGATATTACTTTAACAAATTGGTTATTTTGGCTACCTGTTGGCCAAACCAATAATCTCCAATATTTTCCATCTTTGGTCAATCAACATTTGAAATATTGACTTATTTCGTTTTTATGTGCGCATCCATCATTCTAGTGCCCCTTTTTCATTGATTGGTGATCTCCCTCTTTAAATTTTGTGAATGTAGGGGGAAAATATGTTTTGGTGAATTTTTCTTGTTCTATATTTGCTTATGTACTAACTTGTGTCAATGTCTTGACAGGTTTTGCAACACCAGGATGATTTCTTTTCCATCTAAGACATTTACCCATAGTTTTGTCATTTTCAAGATCTAGTCGAGTCGATCGATATGTGGGCTTAGTCGAAATATGATTACTTGTTGGTTGCATCCGTTCTGTCGATGTTGATGAAATATCGATTGTCGATTGTATAATTTTTTTTATTTCTTCGACTGCTTCTCTTATGTATTATTTTCCTGGAGTGAACTAAAAATCTTTGACAAAGTTGTCTTTCAGTTCTTTCCAATTGAATGATTCTCCTATGGCTTCTTCCATATTATACCATTTGTTTGGTAGATATTCTAATGTATTTGGAAAAAGATGGGAATATAGGCTTTCGTCTCTCACTACTACATATGGCCAAAATTGGCATGGTTTTTCTTTGTAATTGCCACGATTTTTCGTCCCTATTGCAACGATCTTGGGTTCGTTTTTTCGTGGAACCAACTTTGTGGATATAGGGACGAAGATTCCCTGTCATGGCAATAGCAACGTTTCTCAGTGGCCACGTGTCACCTTCGCAACAGTCCTCATATCTTCGGAAAATTAATTCTTCCACGAAGTTTTGTCAATATATCAACGCCCCTCATCTATATGTTTCCACGCAAATGATTTACCTGCCACTAAATTTCATTTCTATAGAGACGAACTTAAATTGGAGGTTCGTCGCTATAGCAACAAATGTTCGTGGTAGGTTGAGCATCTGCGTGGTAGCATCTTATATAGCTCCATGAAAGTTCATCGCAATAGAGACGATTAGATTCACTAACTTTCGTGATAGGTTCAACATCTACGTGGAAACATTTATATGCTTCCTTGAAACTTTGTCTCTGTATCCTTGAAACTGCGTTTCTGTATCCACAAAAATTCGTGGCAGGAATCCGTCGATATTGCGACGATACCTGGAAGTGTTAAAAAAAAAAAATCCTAATTGGCAATCGTTGAATCAGTGTTATTGGTTGTGTTTGAAGTAATGCAGAGTGAGCCCTCTGCTAGATTGGGGTTACTCTCAAGTGTAGGGAATACACCTATGCAGAACAATGCAGACCTTGCAAATCATTGGTTTGTTGGATCCAATGGGGCTCAACTGAGCAACAATGAAGTAGGGTCTGTTGAAGATCAAGTCAATGCTATTAGGGCATTCAAAATACAAGCATCACAGTGATTTCCTAAGTAAACACAGTAGCATAGAAAGTAGTTGATGATGAAGAGAATATTAGCCTAATGATGGATCCCATGGACCCTGAGGAAGCATCTCATGGAGAGGAGGATGAGAGCACTAGTTTCCTTTTTGATGATATTGTTGAACATACAGAACAGTGGAAGTAATTGGAGCAAGGAAGACTCATATTATATTTCCTTTGAAGAATGTTGGATGAAGAAGCCTTTAGGAATTGAACTCATCCAAGGGGATTGGTTCTTGATAACTCTGCTTTCCTTTTAATTCTGAGATGGTTGTCAGGTATGATTTGTAGTTTGGTACATGAACAATAGCTAGGCCATTTCCCTATATCCAGTCTTGGAGACATGACTTCAATCCAAACTTCAAAGAACATTAATCAAGCACAATATTCCCTCTAGATTGAGTATGCCAGCTTCAGCTGACATGAGGCCCTTTGTTGATATGTTTGCAAGGTAGTAATTAGTGATGAAAACCGTGTTCAAACCCAAGATTTTTTGTTAAAGTGGATATAAACATAAAGTGGCCTCAACGTCTCAAATTATTTACCAAGGTTAGGGTACATGATCCCCATGCTCCCCATGCTCCCAGGACATTGGTGTTCCAAGGGGGATATTTCCCCATGTGCCCTTTTATAAGGGACGTAAGGAAACACAATAGGGAACTTCTCCCTCAAAACATGAGACACTCCCACGCTCCCATTTTACCAAAATCTGTTGTTATTTACAGTTGATGGGGTACTTTCGTAGAAGGTGAAATACTTGAATTTATTGAATGCTTGCTTTGCTTACCAAGCTCAAGACTACTAGATAAGGGGGTACCCTAGTAGAAATCCTTGTTCAGCACCTAAGGCTAGCTTACTTCTAACCTACCTCAAGACTTTGCCCCGACAACTGCTCAAATGCCAAGTCCATGAGGAGACCCATATGTCGATGTTGTTCCTCAAATCATTCTATTAAAGATTCTTCTTAGGATAAGGGCATGGATCCACCTTCTAGCAAGCATCACCTGCTTGAGATCAACATTTAAATATGGATGAGGAATGGCAAGTAAAGCAGTCAAGAATGAGAGGATCTCAAACTCAACCTAGTCCATCCAAAGAAATCCAGTAAATGAGTATTCTCAGCCACATCACAAGGCTAACAAGGATGTAACTAGGCAATCTCCCACTCACTAAGCCATCACCATGGGACATTTTGTGCCCAACAATCGCTTTGGTTCACTTTTGATGCAAGGTATTCCCAATGTAATTGTCACCATTGTCATGGAATGTGACAGGGATGTCTATCCTCGGTAGGAGCATGCTTGTGAGAGATATGTTGCATGATGTGAAGTCAGATATTGCCTTCCTTCAGGAAGTGATGGCATTTTGTTTTGAGCTTAGGACTAGGATGGGTTGGTGAGGCCCCTTTTAGTCTATAGACCATCAACAAGGTAGTAGTACAGGGGTTCTTCTTGCTCCTTGGTCTCAAACTTTTAGACATGCCTACTAGATCATGGTCTAGATTCATTTTACAGATGTGTATGGGCTACATTTATTTATATGGGAAAGATGTGTATGTACTACATTCAAATATGCACCCAATGCAATCCAGTAAATGATTACTGTGGAACTAGACTACTCCTTCCTCATGGAATGCTGAATACATTCTAGGGGTGATTTAGAATATGGTGAAATGAAGGTGACCAGGAAGGAGGGAACTGTCATTCTCTGTCTGATAATGAAAAAGTGGCTTGGAGCAGATACAAAGCTACTTTACAAGGGTTTGATCCCAATTGGATACCAAAGCATCTTGATTATGGGGGGGAATTCACTTGATCTAATATGCAACTAGGAGACAAGTGTATTCAAACTAGATTGTCATGGGATAGAATTTGTGGTCGCAAGAATGCTGTCACATTTGCAAGTACCCAAGGCTAAGCGATTGATGTCCAAATGTTGGTCCTAGGTTCTAACCATTTCCCAATAGTGTCAGCCTTTTCTATTGAACTAGCATAAGAGGACCCTCAATTGTACATCAATTGTGAAGAAAAGACGACAACTTCTTGTGAATTTCTTCACATCAAGAAAAGTTGCAAGAGTTAAATGGTGTGTAGGCATGATAAGTTATTCGCTTAAATGGTGTGCAAGAATGATATGTTTTCCTCTTAATTTTCCTATCATGATTAATGGCCATAATACTTCTATAAATTGGTATTGTTTTGATAAAGGTGTTGATCTATTGTTTGGTCAATATTTTGTTGACTACCATCTTCCTTTCTTGATAGGCAAAGATAGCATCACCTTTCATACAAGTGGCCAAGCAATTACAATCCCTAGCAAAAACACTTATGAATGCCATGTACCTAGTAATATTAAATATGTTGTTGAAAAATATGTAGAAAATCCTATCAAGATCAATAATATTTCCAGACATGCAACAAAACATGACCAAAAAGTACCTCAAGATACTAAAGATAAAATCATTAAGGATTGTACTTCTAAGTTCTAATTTCCTATATTTTGGTGTGCAAATAGTCATCTTTTGGTGGGGAATGTTGGGTTTGGAATTGTGATGTATATTCTATATTTCTTCTTGAGTCTTCATTAATGGCTACTGAATGGATGACTTGGGTATCATGCAATACTTTTTTATCATACCCACAACCAACAGCATGTGCCTTTCCACAAAATAGGCAACCATTTTTCAGTATTGCACTGATGGCATTCTTCAACAAATCTATCAAAGAGACAAGAAAATTTATTGACAAGAAGTTACCCATGAAGCAAACGTGCTTGCATCTTGTTCCTCGTGTCCAAGTGAATCTAGCATCGTTTTACGACATGTATTGTATCTGGACAAATGTACCAAACAAAAAATATGTTAAGTTACCTATATATATGTTAAATTAGGAGTTGATAATGCATAAACACATGAGATAGAAAATATGTTAAGTTACCTATATTCACATACTGATATCCGACCTTGGATAATCCAGTGGAGATCATTGCATAAGCTGTATCATGCAAATTCATAAGAAGGCACTAGATTTAATATTATATTCTGACTGGAATAATTATTTATATGTACAAGCCAAAACCTTTTCTAAAGCTGACTATTTACAAGCGAGATAAGCAAGCTACCTGTTCCAATCCCATGTGCATTCTTCCTAGAAGTATGACCCATGAACACCTTAAAAGCTGAAGGTTTCTAATTCAGAATTTGGATACGCTCAAATTTTTTTTCACAAAAACTAGTGAAACATTAGAAAACATCGATCTATAGTCTTCCACAAACCTTATTTTAAATAGTAGACATCTGTGAGCAACATAATTCAATAGACATGGTAAATACTCCAGGACTATTGTATTGCAAGCTTCCAAATTGAGAAAGTATTCGTGTTCAACCTTTCTCTCTCGTGTAGCAAAACTTTTACCTAACAAATGAACAAGTTCAATATTTGGATTCCAAACCTATATATCCAGTATTTCTTTAGTGTCTATAAGGAAAGCACCCAACAAAAAAAAGAAAACATCAGAAACACTACCACAACATGACATACAAAACACCAATATGCTCAAGGATATCACCTTATGTTATTTGGAGTGAGATAGATCCCACTCCTAGAATTGGATATGTGGCATAATCACTAAGTTTCACATGCATACTTACCTCCTGTAACCAAGCACTCCAAATGTACAACCAGTAAGTTCTTAACACAAGCCCTTTGGTATATTCATAACTGCCATATCAACAGATTATAATTGCTTACAATGACAAGCAAACTAAAACGATAAACTAATATTAAGTAGCATGTAATAAAATAAACATGTATATCATATAACAGAAATAGAGATATAGTTGAAGATACCAACCAGCTGGGTGTGAAACCATTATTGAAAATATACTCAGAAGTGTTACTTTCAACAAAGACTGATTGTGCCTCGGAGAGGCCAGTCTTATCTAGGAACCGACTGACCCTACAAGAGGGTGTGTACAAACCAGAGAGAGAGAGAAATGAATGGAGTTGATTAGGTCAATGACAGTCAAGCATAGTACATAAATCAACATAAATTAAGTCACAAAAATTCTAAACTTCAACAAAGTCAAGTACTGTATAAGACCAAAACTTCAACAAGGTGGTATAAACAAAATGAAGGAGGGTAAATGACCACATTAACCACAAGTCTTAGGGAAGGTACCACAAGTCCAATAATAAATCAATCAAGGTGGGGAAGGTACAACAAGTATTTAATAACTCAATCAGTAACAAGTAATAAAATAAACATATTGATCATATAACAATAAGTGAGTTATAGTTGAAGATCTCCACGTCAACATTAAACTGAAAATCAGATCTGAAGTGTGGGTACAAATATAAACAATGGTCATAAAATAAGAAAAATATAAACAACAGTCATAACATAGGTGTCGGTAGTAGAATACCCATGACCCTTAGAACCAAGGGTATGCTCCAAATGTCGCCAAACAACCATAGGACTCTATAAGAGCAAAAATTCAACAAGGTGGTTTTAAAAAAGTTACTCCAAATGTCGCCAAACAACCATAGGACTCTATAAGAGCAAAACTTCAACAAGGTGGTTTTTAAAAAGTTATGAGACCAATCATAGCTCAATCAAGGTGGGGAAGGTACAACCAGTCATATCTCTCTCAAATGTACAGACGTTCCATATAACCTGAAAGTTCATCATCACAGTATAAGGAAGGGTGGTGGGATGCGAAATAAAAATATCCATCATTTCTCTCTATGCAATCCTGATAGCATCACATAACAGTTAAGTACCTTGTACTATAAAAAATAAAAGCCATCTGAATAACCTTTAAGTTTAGGAATATGGTCTACAAAAGCAAAATTTCATCACAATTACCATCCAAATTTCTGACTAGTGCCAAAGCAACAGTAAAAGATTTAATAACATAATTTTGATCTCTATCAACTTCAGCACTCCTCTTTGGTCCCTGTGCTGAAGTTGGTCCTCGAGATGTAAATTTAAGTACAGACCTCAAACAGGTTTACATAGTCCACATACTACAACAATTAAGCACACAGATGATGAAAGAAAGGTACAATAACATAACAATTCTACAGCTGAATGATAAAATGGTACTATTTCTGAATAGTTCTAAAGCAACAGTAAAACATTTTATAACATAATTTTCATCTCTTTCAGTAGCATGTCATAAAATAAACATATTTATCATATAACAATAAGAGAGGTATAGTTGAAGATCTCATTTAACCAAAAATCAGATCTGAAGTGTGGTACTATTTCTGAACAGTGCTAAAGCAATGGTACAAGATTTTACAACATAAATTTTGATCTCTATCAGCTTCACCACTCCTCTGTGGTCCCTGTGCCGAAGTTGTTCCTCGAGATGTAAAGTTAAGAACAGACCTCAAACAGGTTTACACAGTCCATATACTACAACAATTCAGCACACAGATGAAAGAAAGGTATAGTAACATAACAATTCTACAGCTGAATGATAAAATGGCACTATTTCTGAACAGTGCTAAAGCAACAGTTAAATATTTTATAACATAATTTTCATCTCTTTCAGTAACGTGTAATAAATTAAACATATTGATCATATAAAAATAATAGAGGTATAGTTGAAGATCTCCACGTCAACATTTAACCAAAAATCAGATCTGAAGTGTGGTACTATTTATGAATAGTGCTAAAGCAACAGTACAAGATTTTACAACATAAATTTGATCTCTATCAACTTCAACACTCCTCTTTGGTCCCTATGCTGAAATTGGTCCTCGAGATGTAATGGGAAGTAATCAAATTATAAAGAGTGATGATACTCGAAGTCATGATGAACATATCTAATATACCTAATATAAACAGAATCAATGTTTCAGACTTGTGATGACATTTAAATTTAAAACTCAAATTCTAAGAAAATAAAAGATATAAATGGGAAAATTCCTTAGAGCATCAAATTAAAGATAAGTACCTCGTCACTATACCAAATAAAAGTTATCTATGTAGCATACTAACAATGTTTCATACTAACAACATCGACATCCATAAAAATACAAATCATGAATTTATGTTGCATCTACTTTTTCGTTGTTTTATGTTTCTTTGCATGTAAAAAACTTGCAAGTGGGGTATCACAATCATCCAATGGCACAGTATTTACTACGATATCTCCTATTATTGTTTGTGTTTCCATGCCCTCATTAATGCCACTTCTTGTACGTCGCTGTGCAAGGCGCGGAGGCAGTTCTGTAGGGGTGTGAACTGCAACAACGGAAATTAGCATATATATATGACGTAGAACTATTATTGAAATAAATATTTCATTTTTTTATTTAAATTACAATATTTCTCTTTACCAGTCACTGTAGATGTGACAACTGGGGTTTTAATTAGAGATATAGTTGCTTCATCTTGCAGTTCGTGCTCCTGAGCTGCATGGTCTTTCATTGAAAGAAGAAAATTTATAAGTATACTTTAGGAAATATATATGTATAATCACAGTAGATATTTCTATTTCCAAAGCATACATACCAGAATGGACACTATGCTCCTCACTATAATGGGACATGTGCACCCCAACATCAACTGGTACTTGCTGTGTACCGCTAGATTCACTGCTGCGGTTGCATTGTTGCTTAAAAACAAACAAAAATTTTTATTTATGGGTGATATAATCAGAAGTACTGAATAGACTATAATAGTATATTACCATTGGTGATATACCTGCATTTGTGTCATTGGGGAGATTGGAGTCTGCCCCAAGCTTTTCCGATATTCAACCACACTTTTAAAACCAAGCTTTAGGTCTTCCTGGGTGGCAGTAGCTTAGAACATATTTCCCTGCAATGCATGATAACACATTTCGAAATTTCCAGTATCAAAATACGATATTTGTTCGGTATTGTTAAATAAATATTCTCAACAATTAATCATTTAATACTTACGATTCTTGCTCTTAGTTTTCTATAGCCACCCTGGCCCAGTCTATGTTTCCCGTGCTTTTCCATTCTAGCCTTGGTTGCTTTGGAGGTGTCAGGTAGCCTATATATGAAAATTTTGAAAACCTTAGATATCAAAAATCTCACTTAAAACAAAAAAGAAAAAAATAATTGAGCTTATTTCAGTAAAAAGATGATATATGTTGTACCTTGCTTTACCAGGCCATGGTTGTTTTCCTTGTCTTTTAAGAAAGTTCTCCTTTGCATCATCTATGAGTGCCTTCCACTCTTTCTCCAGAACCATGGGAGGGTGCTCATGCTTGAGGTCAGCTTGCAATCTTTCCCTATATTGGTCCCTAGTATATTTCAAATTCTCACCAGCTAACCTTGCAACAACCTTCTTGTTGAAAGTATTTTCGAACAAGTTGACCATGTGGTCCATCAATTCATCTCTCTTATTTCTATCTTGGATATTCCACCGTGTGGGAATGGTGGGGCCAAACAACTCCAAGGCTTTGTCATTCAAATGTCTGTAGAATACATTGTTTCCTGCAAATTAAATATGTAATCCATTAATTTAAAATAATTTGAACGTATGACTATTTCAATTTCATGATTAAAATGAATAATTTAATTAATAAATACCAACAATCTTTTGGATCTTGATAGGAACACAAGAGTCATCCACCAGAAAGGTGAGATCGAGTGATCTGGTGCTTTTAACTCGTGCTTCTCTAGAAGAACTATCTTGGTTGTCTATAGTACGTTCATCTCTAGAGTCATGTGGAGTGATAGGCTCTGTCTCATCATGCTGAGGCATAGCATCAGGCTCCGTCATGGCATCATGCTCTCTCTCATCAATGCTGTCATCAATGGATTCGAGGACAACTGCAGGAGTGCCAAAAAGCCTCATTGGTACATTGCTTCTTTTTTGCTTCATTGGACCATCACTGCTACCTATACCTGTCGGGGCAGGTTCTGTAGTCACGAGTTTTAAAAACTCCTAAAAACAATAAACTTTACTTTATCAGATCACTTGGAAAAATAAAAAAACATAATATCAGATATGAAATCACAACATAGCTTAAAAAATTTGTGAAGATGCCACTTACCCCATAAGATTGTATTTGATCTTGCAGATCTAGAATCCTTGCCCTGTCCTCCTGTGTCAAGGGATTTTTGCGAGCCAAGGAAAGCATTTCTATGTTTTCCTTTTTCAAGGCTATTCTAAAAGTGTGCAGTGGGTCAGTGGAATAGAAAATTTCTTCCTCAAACCCCTCATCACCCAGATCGTGTGCACGTGACTAAATTCATCAAACAATAAATTAAATTAAGCAATATAATTTTAACATCATTCAAATATTGATATTGTAATGAATATTAAATCACTATTATGCACTAACACTTACCTGGTGCGGTGTTATGGCTGGTGAGTGTCCACGATGAACCGTCATGGTGGAAGCAGCAGGTGCCTTTCCACGGTCTTGAATGAACCAGTAATCCATCATAATGTCATAAAAATGAACCAGTAGTCCATCATAAGCTAAGAAAAATGTGATTGTCAATAGTGGACATTGAATGTTAACATACTAAATCAAAAAATTTAGTTATTTTACTAAACAATTACTTGACAGGCCACAGAGTGTGACCTTCCATGCTCACCCTCGACCATGGTAGTAGCAGGTGCCTTTCCAATGGCGCCACACTGACACAATCAATCAATAAATAAACGTTTACCTCATACTAAATAATTGTAACATAAAGAAAAATGAGATATTGCATTAATATTAATTTTTACCTCAGAAGTGGAAGATACATGTTCTACTCCATGGCCATGAGTAGACTCCTGCCACAGTTTAATAAGCATGCTTTCATATGGAAATATTAACAATAAGCACTGAAAAAACGAATGCTAACCGCGAAAATCAGAACATCTTGTTGTTGTAGTCATATTTATTTACTATATTTAACATTTACCTGAGGAGGCATAGTTTATGACCTTCCACGGTCACCCTGGACCATTTTTAGGGTTTGCATGCATTCTAGGGTTTGCATGCATCCTAGTCATCAGTCCAACACCTATCCCTCAGTTAGCCATCCCCCAGGAGCTTCTCACTATTCAGTTTTATCCCTCAAGTTGCTTAATGCGCCCTTCTTCCTTGATTTTAGGAAGCAACTTGCCCATCTTCACCTACCAGTCCAGTTGTCTTCAGTTTATACTCAGTTACACTCAATTGCACTTAGTTACAGTCATTTACAGTCAGTTACACTTAGTTACACTCAGTTACACTTAGTTACACTCAGTTACACTTAGTTACACCTACCAGACTTAGTTTGACTGATGGTTGACAATTACTTGAGCATTGATGACTCCACTGATGATGATGAAGACTTCCAGTTGTGCTTCGATGATCATGAGGACACCTAGTTGTGCTCCGATGACACTCTATGGATCTTATGATCACTATGAGAGGCTAATTTGAATTGCCACCTTAGGCATTCGAATCCTCTCTACCATTGTACTATTTATTTGTCCATATTGTGATTAATTAACCAGTGTGTGTGAAGTATTATTGCTTCTATCCGAGTTCTACTATACCATATTATTCTGTTGCTCATTATACTGTATTGACCACTCTTCTTCTATTTTCTTGCTTAATCAATTACTTTCTTGTGAGGTATACATCATCTATTAGATCTGCTGTGAGGATTTTCACATGGTATCAGAGCATGATGAGAGTATTGTTTATCTCCATTCTTGAGAGTTTTTTGCAGGTTATTACCAAGATTTCGAGTGCAGCAGTTGCAGCAGTTTCTGCATCTTTGCAGCAATAGCAGTTGCATATATTCTCTATTGTTTTTGCAGGTCTTCTACAGCTTCCATGTATTCAGAAGAAATCTATCCTCCTCCATTCAACTATGATCCTCTTTCTCCATTCAACTATGATGAATGGAAACCAAAAATGATAGCATACTTGAATAGACATGATCTCTTTGACTGTTGTTTTGAAAGAGAGTTTGAATCTTCTGAAGAGAAGAGAAGATTGGTTAAATAAAGGTGACAGAGCCTTTGGATCAATGATTGATGCTATGCATGAATGGATGTTATATAACCTCCCTAATTTTTCATCACCAAAAGAGCTATGGGCTCACCTGGATGTAATATTTGGCAGACAGAATGAAGGGATTGGTCCAAACCCATTCGAAAGCAAGCAAAGTGATGCATTCACTCCCCTTGATGATCTCTCAGATCATGAACCAGTATCATCTCATATTGAAGTTGTTGACAAAGAACTTGCAGTTTATCCACTCATGCTCCAACTTTCTTCTCTTTCTGTGCCAACTCACGCTCTAGATATTGCAGAAGGTCCTAAATCCTCTCTTGCACCAGAGTCTGTTGGTTTGCATCATGATCACATGATTATTTCGGAGGTAAAATCAGCTATTGGAGGTAATGCATTCACTCCTCTCAAGAAATCATCTCTTATTTACTACTATATGATCATTAGCACATGCTTTTAGAAGGTTATTGAAGAATATGGCCATTTCCACCTGCTTGAGATAATTTCTCATGCATCCATTGGTTTTGATCTCACCTCTTATGGTTCAAAGGAGATCTCAAGAAACCATTGCCATTCGCTTGGGATAATTTCTCATGCATATGATAGTTTTGATCTCACACCTATTGGTTCAAAGGAGATCTCAAGAAACTATTCTTCAAGTCTTAAATCTGATTTGGATTTCAAGCAATTATTATTTGCAGGTTCTTTTTGGCATAATCTCACCCATGATGGTTCAAAGGAGAAGACAAAAGACTACCTGCATATTCATGATTTTGATCCTACCTCAGCTGATTCGAATCATAGGTTCAAGGATCATCCTCATACTTTTGGATTTGTTCTCATCACATTCGATCTGAAGAGCAAGTACAAGAACATGCTTTTTGAGCATGATCCACTTCTTCCCAAGAAGAAGATACCTCCAGACATATGACCAATAATCACACTTGCTTGAGTTTGGAGCATTTATTTTTTGTGTGTGCCTTATAGTCTATTTTTTGAGGAGGGGGTATGTTTCCCATGAAATTTTCCCACTTCCTTGGTTTATTTACTGTTATTATTCATTGTATTGGGTGACCTTTGGTCTTAGTTACCAGGGCCCAGGATGGATTAAGGGGGGGTGTTAGGATATTCCTATACTCCATCCTAGTCCCACCGGTATTTTGATCATTTACATTTTCAGCCATGCATGCACTTTTAGGGTTTTCATGCATTCTAGGGTTTGCATGCATCCCAGTCATCAGTCCAGCACCTAGCCCTCAGTTAGCTAGCCCCCAGGAGCTTCTCACTATTCAGTTTTAGCCCTCCAGTTGCTTAATGCGCCCTTCTTCTTTGGTTTTAGGAAGAAACTCACCCATCTTCACCTACCAGTCCAGTTGTCTTCAGTTTATACTCAGTTACACTTAGTTACACTCAGTTACACTTAGTTACAGTCAGTTACAGTCAGTTACACTTAGTTACACTCAGTTACACTTAGTTACACTCAGTTACACCTACCAGATTCAGTTTGACTGATGGTTGACAGTTACTTGAGCATTGATGACTCCACTGATGATGATGAAGACTTCCAGTTGTGCTCCAATGATCATGAGGACACCTAGTTGTGCTCTGATGACACTCTATTGATCTTATGATCACTCTGAGAGGCTAATTCGAATTGCCACCTTAGGCATTCGAATCCTCTCTACCATTGTACTATTTATTTGTCCATATTGTGATTAATTAACCAGTGTGTGTGAAGTATTATTGCTTCTATCCGAGTTCTACTATACCATATTATTTTCTTGCTCATTATACTGTATTGACCACTCTTCTTCCTTTTTCTTGCTTAATCAATTACTTTCTTGTGAGGTATATATCATCTCTTAGATCTGCTGTGAGGATTTTCACATAAACCTTGTGTATCCACACCAGTTTTCAAATAACCCACGGCTCTAGATATTCAAAATTCACACAGCCTAACCTTGTTGGTCTGCATATGTCTTTCACTTCCTACAACCTAATTTTGTGGGGCTTGGTCCTTCAATCAAAATTCTTGCAACCTAACCTATTACCCCCCATTTTGCATGGGTGTCCACTTTTGATTCTTATCAAATATCCAATTGGGGGTTACATCTTGTTGGAAATTTGATACCTTAGATGACTTTATGGATCTTCATGCTAGTAGCTATGGGATGATGGTTGGATATTCAATGATACATCTCTTTCATTTGGATCACTTTCATATGACGTATTGATGACATTTAGAGTGTTGGTTACATCATTTTACTTTCATACTTAGGATGACATGATTGATTGCATGTATGGTCACTTCATAGAAGCATTTTGATGATTGTTTCATGCATGGAAATATTAGATAACGATTTAGGTAAACAACCCATTCACTCATATTTGAAGACTATTGCAGACTCACAAAAAATCAGTATCTTAGGCTTGAATTCACACGGCAGTTAAAAGCATGCATTTATTCTTTCTGATGAAAAACAACACATGGATCTACCCACCTTTCAATAGGGGTTTGTTGCAATGTTAGGTCTATTGGATATTTTTGTCCTAAAGATGACATTGATGTGTTTGTAGCAACATGGCATCGGATTTTGAATGCACCACTAGTAGATCCTTCATCATATTACAACATTACAGGGTATATTAAGATCTAAGATGGTGATTTTGCTACCTAAAATAATGTTGAACTGTAGCATGATCTGTGCATTTGGTTAATGATATGATGGCAGCTGGAGGATAATATTGACAATCAGCTCAGCATGATAAAGTTTCATCTCTTCAACATAAAAAAATCAACATTTAATCCATCATTATCATGTGTAGTATGGAAGTTAGATGAAAGGTTTTCAGACTACCCTATTGGCTATTTCTATTTCTCGTGTGAGGGTCGATCTAGATTGAATATCCCTGTACATCTGTAACTACATCCATGGAGAGATAAAAATAAACTTTTCTCATATCAAATTTCAGTTCAAGGATTCAACAATTGGCTTTCCTCAAAGTAAGGGTCCGCTCTAAAGTTGAAAGCAATGGTTGAATCCCTCTTTCCATGGTTATAATTTTCATTATTATTTTTCTTTGTGTGCAGTGGTCTTTCAATATTTCCTTGTAAGTGTTCCACTATTCCCACATCGAAGGGAAATGGAACCTATTATGGGAACCTTGCAACAATTATGACTTTCAAAATTTTGAAATAAAGAGATTGGAGGTAAGAATTTTTGTGCACCCCAAAATTTGATGGAACCAAAGGTTGGAACATAAGCGAATCTCTGAAGCATATTATTGTTCTATTGAATTCCATATAACCCTAAAATACTAACCCTTGAAAACATCTAATTGACCAACTCAAATTTATTGCACATTTAGACCTAAATTACTAGGTTCTAATGGAATATGCTTTGAGATTTGGATATAAAAAAGGGTAAATGTAGAAAGGTCAAGTATGTCTAGTAGAAGACTTGACCATTTTCAAATCCCATTTTTAACTTTCCTACATAGAATGGCTTATATTTTGGCAATTATGTAAAAACAAGTGAAATTGGGGAAAATGGAAACTTTTGTAGACCTGTAATTCATTGCTCATAATGAAATGGAGATACCTAGAAATGTGGAAAGATGAGAACCCTGGGACAATTCACCTCCCTTGCTGCAAATTCCATTGAAATAGCTTGTACAAGGATTAGTGTGTGTTAACCCTCATATTCCATGTACAATTTGAGATATCCATGAGGCATGATGAATCTCACATGGTAGCAAATTGGGTTTATGGAGGCATATTTGAAAGGGGTGTCTAAAAAAGAGGGTTAAATCTATATTTTGAGGACATTTAGCACCTTACAATGGGGTCTCTGTCTCCATATGGATCCAATGTTAAAAAGTGATATTATACTTCAATTTTTCACAAAATTAGAGTCATGTCCATGATCTACCTATGTATAAATTTTTCATGGTTAATTTTAAACCAAACCTCCAAGCATGTAGTTGGAATCCTTGGAAAGAAAAGAATTTCCACTATCATCATACATAGTTACCATGCCTCCCGCAAGCTTGAAAATGCATTTGTTGATTAGGAAGGGAATTTTCCTTTAATTGTCTTGCATGTTCAAAATTGGCAAAAATGGCCAAAATTAATTTTTGAATGCCTCAAGTTCATAAAAGAAGGAATCATCAAAATTTCGATTTTTTGCATCATGATACTTGTCACCAAGTGTATGAGGATTGTGAGTCAAACTCGCCAAATAATGAGCTTAACTTGGATTGGGTAGGAAATTTTTTTTCATGAACAACTTTTGTCAAACTTGAGTTTGACCAAGTTTGACTCCATCAATGTGAGTTTGATGTTCAACATAAGTTTGACTCCATCAATGTGAGTTTGATGTTCAACACAATTTTGACTCATGGTTAGCCCTAACTATGATTAATCACTAATATAACTTATTCAAACTCACATGACAACCTATTAAAACCTATTTTTTACTTGAATTTGGTCAATTTTAGCTCTACAAAGTGCATTTCTCCTCTATCGCATGATTTTCTTGTGTGAAATAGAGTGAAAGGAGGTCACATTGGCACATATTAGGGAGTCCATAGATGTTTGTTGGGAATCCATTGACACATATAGGGAAAATGGGGCATCAAAGCAACAAGTTTTTTTGACGCGCAAGCTTTATACCAGTTGGGAGTAATTGTTACATTATCATTTTTATCATATAAGGTATCTCAACCCAATTTTATTCTCCATTCTTTGTTGTCCTTAGTTATTTAGGGTTAAATAACAACTATTTTTAGGGCATTTTACTATTTTTGGAGTTATTATTTAGTTTTGCTTTTCTTCCTACTATTGGTTTCTCAAGGGGTTCAATTCCAATTTTCAAGGTTTTTTCCTTTTTTTTCTATCCATTATTCCTCCCAAATAACATCAACCCCTCCTTGCCACAAAGTTATTGATAGTGAAAATGTTGAGAAGGACTTTACTTGGATTCATTGTGAAAATATCCAACACCAAGATCATTGTTTTCTCCAAAATAATTATAGCCACACAAAAGATGATTTATGACCAAATACCTCTCATTTTAAAGTGCAATTTCAAAATTTGACAAGAAAAACTCAATTTATAATATAATTTATGCCCAAAATGATTCGATTTTGTTCAAAGAGTGTCGTCAAGTTTTTCATTAAGTAAGACAACCCCCATAAACTACAATGGGATTTGGATTTTCAATAAAGACAACTCATTTTCATATTTTATAGTAAAATAAACTCAAATGGTGGATTTATTCAGATTAGTTGCAAAAAATCAAACATAAAATGCCTTATCCCTAAATCCAAATGACCTCTTTTTGAGAAATTTGACAGAGTAATGGGGTTTAATGACAAGATACTGACTGATTTTGGGGACATTGTGTTAAAATTCAATATGCTAAGACAGAAAATAGCAGCATTACATTCCATTTCACAATAATAGCATATACAGGATCACTGAAGAAACAACAAGCATAGCATAAACACAAGAGACACAGATTTATGCTGGGAAACCCTCATGGGGTAGAAAACCCAGTAAAGCTTCCTCAATATAGATGACCAGCAATATACAAAGATGCAAACCAAAGACATGATCTCCTCCTCCACCATAGAAGACCTCTCCTCCACAATTGCGCCTCTCTTAAGTGAGTGAGTGTATCAAATGAGGAACATACCTCCTCTATTTATACACTACACTGACATGTATTTTACACAAGTACATGTAGGCTCGTATTTAACCATTAGGTTAAATGCCCTATTATAACTGACTGGGCCGACCCCCACATGGTTGGTCTAATAACCCTAGTTACCACAACCAATTCGGAGGAATAAACATCTCCGGATTCATAGTATAATCACATCGGAGGTATGGAACATCTCCGGAATAAATAATATACAAATATAATATTCTTAGAAGTTACAATATTCAACACATTGTGTCCTATTGGCGACCTCTGCGACCCCTCTGCGTCCTTCTTGACCCCTTGGTTTCCTCATTCACCTCGTAACCCCTATGTGTCCTCATTCACCTCCTTGCAGCAAACCTCTGGGCTTTGCGCTTGGTGAGGCAAGTGCAAATCAGTGAAAATGAAAATGTTGTGTGTGTGCGGTAGGGGAGGTAACCCCTTGGAGTCCTCCTTCACCTCGCGAACCCTATGCGTCCTCCTTCACCTCCTCGCAGCAAACCTCAGGGCTCTGCGCTTGGTGAGGCAGGTGAAAAATGGTGAAAATGCAAATGTTGTGCGTGTGCAGGAGGGGAGGTAAGTTTTACATAAGGTAAGGTTCAAATGTTTGTTTTGTTTTATGTTTTTTTTTAAATTTAAATTATTTATTATTTATTATTATTATTATTTTACTATGATTAATATTTATTTTTTATGTAATGTTTTTTTATTTGAAAAATAAATTTTAACTTAAAATGAAGAACCATGATGAGTAGAGAGTGGGGGTTGGTACTAGCTATATGGATCACACATGTTTCCAACAATTCATGAATGAACTATTCCATCTCATTTTTGTGTGTAATAGGATGTTGATATTGGTGCACATTGGTTGGTTGGATTCCTATAATAAATAAAATTACATAATCATGCTCCCCACATGAGAGTGGCAGTCTATGGGGAAGTTTGTAGACTTGTTGGTGTTTTGTTTGAAACCAACTACATGTCAATATGAACTCATTGGTAACATCCTCAGTAGGTGATATTTTCTTGAGGGGTGGAGAAATATGATATGGACATTGATGCTAATTATGTTGCACATTGCTTATGGAGAGGTCTCAAACCTTATATTGGACTCCTTGTGCCACCCATTGCATTAATTTCATGTTAGATCTAGTTTTCATGTGTGTTAAAGGGTGCAAACAAATTGAACAATGAATCAAAGGGGAGGCGATCTTATAGACAAAATGTACAACAAAAAAAGGATAAACAATAGTCATAAATAAGATAAATTTGGGGTGAATCTTCTTGTCACCCATGTGTACAATTAGAAACCTACAACATGGTACCTTAACTCCAATCTCTTTGCAACCTTTAAACAATAGTAAAAGAATAATTTTATAGGTTTGAGAGTAATAACCAATAGCAAGTGTCTACCATATTGAGGATAATATGGTACATACCATGGTTTAATCCTAACAGAAGGAGTTATCGGAAGTGATTTATGGATCTAGATTATTAATGCTCAACTTTTGAGAGGTTTTATATGCCACCTTTGGAGGAGCGTCCCCTTTGAGGTCTCATTGCATGGAGTAAATAGCATTCAAGGGAACCCTAGCATTGCACATTTAGCTTTATAGAGCTCCTACACATGAGTGCATGGAATTTTTGTCATAACATTTAACCTAGAGGTGTTATATCCATTAATTTGTGCCTTTATTTGAAGAACATTCCACTTTGTATGGTTTCTATCCTACTTTGTGGAAGATTCTCACCCATTTGAAGCCAAATCCCACCTAAGGAGGTTTCTTATGCATGATTTATGGAGAGGAATTCGATTTTTTGGGGTCTTATTGAGCACTTTGTGGAGTTCGTTTGTATTTGGTGGATCCACTTGCTATAATGCCCACTTTTTACCATGACTTTTCATGCATTGGAGTTCTAGCCTTTGGAGGCTATTTTAAGACTTCTTAGCATTACTTTATCATTTCTTGAAGGAACCCCCTCTTTCTTGGGATTTTATGGTTCTTTGAGACTATACATGTAGCATGTACCACCCTATATTGAGTCTAGAAACCCTCCCATACTGTCACTACATGTATCTAGTATAACCATGCAAAACTCTAGTCCGTACAACCACCCATTGAAAAAAATTCAACGTTGGCCCCATTCGGTACATTAATTATTCTATACATTATTCAAAATTAAGAAAAAAATATACTTTTCTTTACATTATACAAATCCACTAATTAGTAATTGAAATATCCCAAAAAATAACACATAAATATTATAACTTGATTTTGTGTCTTGGTTAATTGACACATGCTCGATTCAAACCATTACCACTACAACCTCGAGGAACACCCACGCTTCTGCACATGTAGAACATAAGATTAGAAAACTAATTTTCAAATATAACCAAGTTAATCAACACAATGAACATATGGTACGTGAGTACATTTACTTTAACCTATAAACATTGCATACCTCAACTTTTCAACAATTAAATATCATTCATCTTCTTCTTCATCCAACTCAACATCTGTATCAGGATCTGGTTTTGAATAGATATTGATGAAAGGATCATTCACATCGTCATCATCATCAAAGTCATCTTCGCTAATACAGTCATCCATATCGTCAATGAGATCATCGTCTGCTACATTTGCATGATCAACCTCTTCAACTTCTTCATCTAACACATCGACTGTAGCCTGATATGAATCATCATCATCTTCTTCTTCTCCCTGATTATCTTCATCCTCTAGTACATGATTATACTTTACTGGTCATCCTCTTGGATCGTAACGAACAACGTATGACCAACCTGCTTTACCTGGTACCTCGGAGTAGTAGACTTGCTCACATTGACTTGGAAGAACATAAGGCTCTGTACCCGGTTCAAATGTCCTTGTATTAACCATGGTAAATCCATTAGCATGCTCATTAACAGTTCTTTCAGGATCACGTTCATGCATCCGTAGCCTGTACCACTTCACCTCAAACAAAACTATTTTAAAGGAATTAAAATCACACTCAAGAATGTCCTCCAAATAGCCATAGTACCTATTCTCGGTTTCTTCTGGATGTCTATCACTTCTAGAGGAAACATTGGTGACCTTAAACACTGCAGTTATCCCACAATCCGAGGTTTTCCTGTTATCATCCAACTTTTTGATACAAAATTTACGACCATTACACCACATAGCCTTGTGATGTTTCAACTATAACATTGACAACATGTTACAAATACATTGTGAATTAATAAACGTCATATAGGAGTTAGTAAATATAATGAAAAATTAAACAAACGAAATGTAATAATTGGAAAAATGGATCGAAGTAACTAGAAGAAATGTGGGTAAAAAAATTACTTGCCTTTTTATCTTTTAAACCATAGGCTAAATCAACTTCCCTTTGCGATGTAAGGTCAAGAATTTGATGTCGAAGACAATGAGCTGTTTTAATCATGTTACTGACCCCTTCCCATGATAACCTACCGAAGAATTCTTCACAATATTTTATCCAATGCTCCATCCAATCAAGGTTGTTTGCAATGTATAAATGTAAAGCATCCCACACTCGACCAACTATATTATAAAAAAACAATTCAATTTCATAATTAATTAGATCATCATTAAAGGAACATAGTTTAATATAGTTGAAAATGCATAATTATTAAAAGAGTTAAAAAACAATATGATAATATAAAATTGGAAAAAATAAATGTGTAACATATTAATTCAACATTAACGTATAATAATAATTACCTTTCACAGTCCTCAATGTACCTCTCCCCAGTAGGACCTCCCCTTCAAATTTGTTGATGGAGTCGAGATGCCAAATGCGAGGCACATTCATATTTTCTTCTATTTTAGGTAGATATTCACTAATGTACACCATGCATTGATATACCATATATCCTTCAACCATAGAACCCTCGGGACGTGCCTTTGTCTAACAAAATCCTTCAATGACTTCAACTGCCTTTCCACCATCCACATTGACCTTGTGTGTATTGGTCCACATAATTCAATCTCCTCAACTTGGTGTATGAGGTAGTGTTCTTGTGCATTGAAAAATGCTGGAGGCAGATACTGTTGGATTTCACACATTAGTCAGGGAATTTCTCTCTTCCAATGCCTTATATCTTCTTTATGGATTTATTTTGATGAAAGCCACCTACAAATGATGCAATAAAACAATATGTCAAGGCATATATAATATTTGCGGGAAAAACATATTATATGTCAATAAGTTATGCTACAAACCACAGACCAAGTACATTTTCCAAGTAAAACATTACTTACCTCATGTATTTTCCAAGAACATAAATAATATGTTTTATGTTGTTGTCAAAGTCGTCTGGGAGAGACAAAGGTAGAACATACTGTATCAAAAAACACATAATTATTAATATTTATTTCTAGATAAGAGAATAAAATTAATAAAATAGTGCATACCGATAATGAAATATATTATAGACTAATGATTACCTTAATGAATGTATGCCAATCATGTGTTTTAACCCCTGCAAAATCACCATTTTTTGTCAAGATATTCTTTATGTTTGATGAAAAACCCATCAGAAACCTGATATTTTTGATGACCTCTCTTACAATATTGCTCTGTTGCTCCGTAAAGCACCAAGGAAGACTAATATTCTATTGACGGCCATCGCCATTAGAATTAATGATCACACTTTTCAATGTGTGATTAGATTCTTGGATGTCACTACAAATCTTTCCAATTCTTTCTTTGTCAGTCCTTCCATCTAATATTCGCCATAACATTTTTGTTATGTTCTTCCCGATTTGCATTATGTCAAACAAATGAACTATTTGCAGGTGCTCGTAGTATGGCAACCTACTGAATTGAATCGGGTAAATTTTGATTCCTCGTGTGCCTTAACGACATTCATGAAACATCAACAAAATCAAATTAAAACCAATTAATCAATAATGGTATAACATATCGCATTAAACATAATTTAATACAAAAAACAAATTGGCATACCTTGATGATTTCTATTATATTCCACCTTCTATAGGTGAGGTGTCATTCTTCGTGGTCTTTTTCCATTCTCTTCTTTACCGTTAAATTTTTCTTTGTCTGTAGTTCGATAACTATGGTTCTTAGGCAGAAAGTGCCTATACTCATTGAACACTTCCTTTGCTAAACTCCTTGAACGACGAGATTTTATCCTGGGATAGCAAAATGGACATGCAAATTTACCCTTGGTTTGAAGACCTACAAGATATATGAATTGGTGTAGCAAATTAGCATTAAAATTTAAAATAATGCATGATATTATCAACAGATATATAAAATATTAAGGAACAAAAGAAAGTAACAACATACCACAAAAATGTGTTAACCCGGGAGCATCATGAATTGTAAATGCAAGTATTCCATGGAATTGAAATCGTCTTTGCCCGATTGGTCTAGAAATATCATACATAGTGACGCCAACCCATAACTTCAACAACTCATCGATAAGAGGCTCAAGATATACGTTCATATATTTAACCTGCTACTTTCCTAATTGGTCAAACATACATGATTAATTATATTTAGTGCCTATATGTCGTTATATATAAAAGACATAATTATAATGCACAAAACAAATCAATGAAATATTTACTGATCAGAATTTCAATTAAAAAAATACCTATTAATTAAATACCTGGAACAATCATTGCCAACATTGTGTGCTCTCTCTTGATCGACATCCAAGGAGGAAGGTTATTGTTTATAACAAAAACAGGACACACTGAGTAGGTAGAATGAAGCTCTCCAAATGGATTGACACTATCAACTACCAAAGAAAGTTTAACATTACGAGGACCTTCTTTAAAAATTGGCCACTTTTCTTCGATGTATCTCAATGCAGAACCATTTGCAGGAATTCAAAGAACATCGTCACGAATTCTGTTCTTTGCATGGAAATCCATAAATTGTGCTATACTTTGACACCTGAACAACCGCTGGAAATGTGGGATTATCGAAATATAACGAAGAACTTTTTGAGGCACCTTTTTTGTCACTTTATCGGTTCGATACCTACTTGTTTGACATTGTGGGCATTCATTTTCTAATGCATATTGTCCATAGTATATGATATGATCATTAGGACATGCATCAATAGCTTGATACTCCATACCAAATGCTTTCATAATGACATATATCCCTCGATATGTGCGTGGTAAAATATTTGAAGTTGGTAATAGAAAATCACCTAACAATCTACAAAATTCAAAAGAATAAATCAATGAAAACAATATTAATCATCAATATCGCATCCAAACTTTACACATTAGATAACAATAGCAACAATATAGGAAAAAAGTCAACCCTTTCTATATATAGATATTGTGAACATGCAGACAAAAATAAAAAAAAACAAATTACATACCTTAGTATCTGTGTCATACAGGTGTTTGATAATCCATTCAAAACCTTCAAGTTCAATAACAACAATATAGCAGATAAAAGATTTGTTTTTGAGCCTTCATAAAGAGGTTGACGTGACTTCTCAAGTAGAGGATCAACATCATCACTATCATCCTGGTTGTCCTCATCCATTGGAGCGAATGTGTCTTGGATCAATCTATGTATCTCATCTTCCTGATTTGTGTCACTAATGTTATCTACATCCATTATATCATCAGAAATAACTACTTGATCATCTTCAATATTCTGATGTAGAAGTTCGTCAGGCCATGAATGAGTATTTCTGCTAGTACTTGGCAAATAACTCTCTGGAACGCGACATTTTGGGGGCATTGTCTATAAATTTACAAACAACATAGAAAAATTAGTTTGTATAGAACATATAGTAAAAAAATAAGACATTTTACTAAAATTCATGCAGACATGATGAATATTACAGTGAATATATTAAAAATTGAACCCCAAAAATAGTCTTACTAGGGGACGATATTCATAACCCCCTTCGGCGTGCCCCTTCTCCCTACAATGTCTTTCAGCTGTTTCTATTAAAAGTCTTCTTTTTTGCAAGTCCCTGCAATCAAAGCAAGGACAATAAAATTTTCCATCTCCTCTCGCATCTAATGCAACTCTAAACTGAGCAAGCTTCCTTGCATTTTCATTCATAGTGACAAATCCTTGTAGTGGTACAAGTAATTGTCTTACCTACACCATACAAAACAATAACTTGTCAATTACATTAGATATTATAAGTACATTTCTGAATATAGTATGTTATAATCCAATATTTTCTATATTTGTAAAGAAAAACATGAAGACTAAAGTAAATATGAATGGCAAGATGGTTATAAGTTGGTTGTGAGAAAGTGAATTGAGAATGTAAAGATGGTAAGTTAATATAATCTAACTTTTAATGTGAACACTTGGAGGGAGATTGTACCCATGCAGTGGTTGGAATTTTAAATAAATATTCTTTCCATATTTTTAGGAATGCATTGTATCAAGAGCACTAAAATTAGAAGTGGTTCTGGTTGGTTACTAAAAAAAATGGTAAATGTCAAATGTTAAGGAACCAAAAATATTGGAAAATTGATAACGATTGTATAGTTTGAAGACTTGATCATATAGTTTGACCACCAAAGAGGGTAAGCTCTTAACCAATATTGGAGAAGAAAGGATTGTAATAGATCCCAAGCATTATGTATGTCAAATGTTATATAGGACCGCAAACACACTAGAGATAGTACCAATTTCAAGAGAAAACAATTTCAAATATGCCATTTTCAAAAAGCAAGTTAACATGACCTAAGCCAAAAAAACAAGTTCTTGAAAAAAATATAGCAAGTTAAATGAAAATGATAGCAAGTTCTTGAAAAAAATATTAGAAAGGCAAAAAAGCAAGTTAACATGACCTAAGCCAGCTCATTACTAAACAATATTAAAATCTAACCCTTATAAAAATATAGACAAAAAATTACACATTACTAACCTTGCAAGTTCAAAATCAGAGCTATGCAGAATATCCAAGCTCATACAATCACCCCGCAAGTCCAAAATCCGTGCTCAATGTGCCGCAAGAAAAGAAAATGTGAAAATCATGGTGAGAGTGTGTAGTTTATATAGCTTGACATTCGTCCATGTTGTCGCGAAAACTGAAACCTAGATTTTTCGTTGCTATATCGACGAATGTTCGTGGAACTTTAAAAAACGTGGATATTGCCACGATTTTTCTGCCCTGACAAAAAAAAGTTAAAAAATCATTTTTTGAACCCACGAATGTTGAAAACGTGGAAAATTTTCGTGGAACAATCTGCCCATATGTAGTAGTGTCTGTATCCTACTCATTTCCAATCGTTTTCACATATATTTATATGCTTGATTGGGTCTTGTCCTTGTATGAATTTTGGTTTCTCTACCTATGCTGTGATTTTCTTACCTCCAAAGTGTTCAATGAAATTTGTTGAAGCAATAATCCATGTATGGGGAAGGGACTGATGTGTGTCCCACCATCTTGTTGCTTGTCTTGTGAATGTTTTGACAAGAGTTTGAATTCGGCCTTGGTCATTGATGTTTTTGGAAACTTCCTCAATATGTGTAATTAGTGATTTTGATTCCTTGTTTCGAAGGGGTGGAATGCTTTTTGGCTCCTTTTTCTCTAGGATGATCATCGGGTATTCTCTTACATTCTTCTCAAATATTTTTGAATGATGGCTATGGTAAGACACTGTTGCCTTCTTTTTCTAGGAATAATCTCGACTGACCAACATTCACAAGCTTGTGCTTCATAATTTTCTATTTGCCAGTAATACATCTCTGAGCCAGAGTTATATCCAATCAACAGGGTATTTACCAAGTGGATTTCGCCATGATTGCTTGGTTCAATGGTATCTTCATTATTTTTAACGATTTGATACAATCACTGAATGTTGTCATCATTGTCATCTGGTTCATCCTAGGGTTTTCCTTGAGATGGATTAATCGACACAATGACTTTCTTTCTATCTCCTTTTAATTTAATATTTATTTTTCTAGTGAGATGGATGCTTTCATTTTCTGTTGCCATGGTCATACAACTAAGGAAGGAAAAGACTTGGATTATTCTCATGGGTTGATGATTTCAAAGTCGATGTATGTGTTTATTCCCATAATTGAAGTTTTAATGTTTTTCCATACTCCAATAGGATCAATTAATCCTTGGTCGGATAGCTTAAGATAAATACCTGACTCTTCTAGTCTGGGTCGGTCGAGACTTTCCCATGTTGATCTTGTCATTATATTTGCTTGCGACCCGAAGTCAAGCATGACTGGTGTAATATGAAATATTTCAACTTCGAGGTTGACAAGGGGGTTGATATAATTTTTTTCTTCATGATTAAGATTGTAAAGAGTTTTAGTAATCCTTTCATTTCGTGAACTATTTCTGAGAAGATTCATTATATCAATCAATATTGCAACAAGTTCCTCTTTTTTTAAGAGTTTTAGTAGCTCATTAAATGTTTTATTCTTATTTTTAGAGTTACTTTCTTCAACAACAATTTCTGCATATATGTCTGTTTCATTGTTAAATATTTCTTTTTGCTTCGGCGGATTGGGGTACTCCTCTTTCTTTCTTTGTATTCTTGTAACTTGGGGGTTATCCCCACCAATTTTTGTGCCTTATCTATTGATGATTTGCAAATTTTTAGTATTGCATGCTTCATTTTTAGAGCCGTGAGTCAATAAATTAAATTTTTTTCTTTTTATTAAGTGCATCCAACATTACGGGGCACTCTTCTAGATTGTGTTCCCTTATGCCACATTTAGTACAAAATTTTAAATTTGTCCTATCTTTCCAAGGATCGTCAGGGATCAAATGTTCTTCATTGTAGCACACATAGCAACGAGGTCTACTTCGACTGGGTGGTGATATCCTTGGTTATTATTTCTTCCGTGGCTGTTGAATCCTCCTAGACGATAGTTGTCGTTTTTGCACTGATCATTGCTACGACTCTCCTGACCTTTTTTTCTCATTTGCTTTATTCTGATAAATTGTGTGGTAGTTTGCTTTAGTCTTCAAGTTTTTTATGCATTGCTTAATTGAATTCTGTGTTGTTCAACAAATTCCACACCACTTTGGTTTTATGTTGTCGGCATTGTATGGGTAGTCTGTGGTCAATTGAATATCAAATCTTTCATAGATGCCACAAAAATATGCCATCCACATTGAATGGAATTTTTATGGCTTCCTTTCTTCTAGAAATACAATTGAAGTTTCTTCTAGTGGTCTCACTTATCATTGGTATGCGTTGTAATCATTGTGATATCTGGTTCTTTCATCATAGGGGCATGCATCTTTAGTATGTCCTTCTTGGGACCATTTGGTACACCATATGTTATTTTGACGCAATGTCAAATGTTGCAGCGATTTCGCTATCACACCAAGTCATTTGTCAACGGGTCCATTCGAATAATTTGCACTTGATTCAACTCACAAATATTTCTTCAAGATGTCGTCATAAATTGTATATTCGTTCATTATTATTGGGTCTTGATTTTCTCATGAAGACCTTTGACAAAGAATTGAATCACTAGTGCAGGGTCCATCTTAGTTGTCATTTGGCTGAGGAGATATTTGAATCTTCTGTCATATTCTCGTACATATTCTCCTACTCTTTGTTTAATTTGCTTCAATTTGTGTCCGACCAAATGCTTTGTGTCGTCATCTTTACAGAAATCTAGGAAATTATATTTTATTTTTTGTTTTGTGTTTGGAACTTCTTCAAGCAGGTTCATGTACCATGTAAGAGCTCTATTCCTAATCCCTCCTGCAAACTATGTAATTTGTTGATTCTAATCATCAATAAGGTTAGTGTTGGAATCTTATTAATACTGATAGGGGGGGTGAATCAGTATTAGCATAGATATGAACAATTTTTACTTCATATCATATTTAAACTTGAACTTAAATTATGCATTCACATAAGCAATATCATTCATCCACATATGTGCAATACACAAAACAAACAGATTTTTACGTGGAAACCCAATTGAGAGAAAACCATAGAATGCTCTCTTATAATATAAATATTACATTAATGGAAGCACCAACTTCCGAAGTTCTCCAACACCAACTGGAAGGAGGCACCAACCCCTTGGTTTTACAGGCACCGACCTGAAGAAAACACCAACTACCTGATTTACAATCTTCAACTCGAAGGAGACACCAACCCCTTTCTCCTTGCTCCATCATGTCGCCCTATTATAACTGTAGAAGATATTACTTTGATTTTATACTAATCCTCACACTCTTCAGATTAACTATTTTTCATTCTATTGTGCACACCTTCTATATGTTGTAATATTGTTATCATTGTATTGTATCACATACCTTACTTCACTTTACACTTGAATTCATACTTCAATAATTGTGCACTGCTTCATCATACCACTATGTTTCTGCACACTTAACTGATATTGCACATCCTATGTTTTGTTGCTATTCTGAATTTGCGCATCTGTATCAGATTACTTCCATCATACTACGCATCTTTGGCTGTGATGTAATCCTGTCTTCATGCATCTATATGTCAGATCACTACGTCATACTGTGCATCTTCAACTGTGCTGCAATTATGTCTTCACGCATCTGTCTCAGATCATCTATGAATTTTTACGTAATGTCTACGATACTTTAATTATGTTCTCACAAACTTGCACATCATCTTTAGTTATGCATTTATGTCTTCACGCAACTGTCATAGATACACTACATCACTTCGTGCATCACTGGCTGTGCTTCAAGTTTGTCTTCATGCACCTGTCACTACATCATCCTGCGCACCATCATCAAGACTGTTCTTTTTTTCATGCACACTTGGATCTTTTATAGATCATGTTTTTCCAGTTCCACGAGCCCTTGATTCCCTAAGAATTTGTAGCTTGTCAAATATGTATCTTCCAGCCTTGATCTTAGAAGCTTGCTTCAACTCTCCAACTTAGATTCTTATTTATACTTGTCCTGCACTGACAGTATGTCCACAAGCTGGTCATAGCATCCCTTCTTCCTTGATTCATGGTTCCTCTATCTTCACGCTTCTTCCACTTGTCATGTTCTGTGCCATTGATGTATCGCATTTAGTGGGACTTGTGCATACTTGGTCCTTTGCATTGTGGATCTTGTGCACTTTGTAACCACTCCATGTGGGGACTTGCACCCTTGAAATACCATTTCTTGTGGGTCTTGCACACTTGATTTGTCTGACCACCTCTTGCTTCCAGGACTCTATCATGTCCCCTCCCGTCACTCTGATGCAAGGGAGGAAACATGACCAAACATACCGGGCTTATTTGACAATCTCAGCCCCATTCATTAGTAAGAAAACTCATGAATAAATAAAAGCTTATGTGTGCAGATCAATCTTAATAAACACAGCGAAATTACACACTATCCACACACCATTTCATCATGCATTCAACATATAAACAACATTCATTAATTAAAACATTGTAGAGCACATAATTAACATAACTCAAACCACAAAGAATACTTATCTTGAAATGTAGTGCAGAATCATACTCAATATAAACACAATGGAATAACCATAATAACACACACACAGAAGGGAATACATCAGCCTATTTCTTCCAGGCAGAATAATGAAACAATGATACAATAATCAATCCCATTCTCATGTTATGCACAGGCTTCATGCCAACTAGCTTAAGATAATCATTTCATTCAATTAACATGAATAATTAAACATGCAGAATAAAACACATAATGATCATACTTTAACCACACAGAGCGCTTATCTTTATGATGAAGTTGTCCAAACAAATAGCTATGGGAGAGCAAGGTTCCACCCAACCGTCGGTCTCTGTCCAGCTTGTATTCTTTCAGCTGAGAGACCACCCCCGAGCTGGGTTGTGTATCCACTAAGGAGGAACTAGATGGGCTCACTCACAACCATGGTTTCACTCAAACAGACATGCTAAGCCAACACATAGTTGGGTTTATCAAGCTTGCAATAAGAAAAGGAGGAGGATGCTAAGCCAGTGAAATCAACCACAGATCTACATACATCTCAAGCTAAATTCAAGCAATCCAATCCTCTGTTCAAACATCCACACTTGGATTTCTCACAATTCTGTCATCAAACAACTCAATCCTATCACTGGATTTCTGGGCCATAAAAAATGGGTTTTCCAAGGGATTTCGGGGTATCTAATACTCTCAAATTCTCCCCAAGGTTCATATATATGGATCCTCCATTGGATTTCACTGTCAAATACCAATTCTGGGCGTTTATGGCTCTTCAAAACGTGGGTTCTTGCAAAGTTGCGATTTCTGGTTTTTCTCACTGTTGGGAATTCATAATGGATTAAAAATGATGTTGGTTCCTTCCACAATGCCCTGTGAATGAGGAAGAAGCAACTCCTATGAGGTAGAGTGACTTGTGGTACAAGAAAAACAGAGCCCATACCTACCATACGAATTTATGGGCTGTCCATGCTCCATTTAAGCCATGGACTGAATTCTTCAACAACTTCCTTACAATAGAATTAAATGTCAACAAGGAAGGTCAAATGGGTTCTCAAAATGACAGTTGGAAGCCTATGGTTCAATCCCACAACACCCTCACCACTCCTAGTGGATACACATGGCCCCTTCTCATTAGTTGCTTCCATAGCCAGTTTTGGTATTTTATTGCATGATGTTTATTTACATCATTTTTACAATGTCCCATGGCTAAATAGCACATGGGCAATATAATATCTAATACTTACCTTTTAAATAAAATTCGAGCATCCACTAGCGGGGCCTTGGCCTTGAGCTCCACGCTAGGAAAACATACATCACATGTATACAATATTTACATTAAAAGCTAATATATCCTAAGGGTCAAAATGGGCTATTACAATCCCCTCCCCCTTAGAATAACACCGTCCTCGGTGTTCCAATACTTAGGAATACATATACAATTTACACGTCCAAAATTTTCAAAATTTTTGCAGATCTGCCCTGCATTCTATCCTTTACTTTGAACTTTCAGGACCAAGTCCTTTGGTGTCCACAAACTACTCCTGCTAGTTCTAACCTTCCAACTCATTCACAAGTCTGAAATTTTTATGACTGCTACCCTCTTGATGTTCCTTTGTTGGGAAGTTGCGGAGGCAATGATGTCCTCCACATTTCCAACATTTCACTGGCTGCTTCATCCTTTTCTGCTCAATTTCCTTTGAGTCTTCCCACCTATAACGTTTCGTGGTGATCTGATTGGATGAATGTCTCCTCATCGATCCATTGTCCTTTCCTCGGCCGATTGTTTCCAGAATTATTTTTACTTGTCTTTGCAGACAAACAGAGTCCTGAAAAACCTTATGGTTCATCTCATTCTGCTGCTTCTGTATCTTGAGCATCTCTCCAAGATTTTCTTGGGTCTTGGCAATTGTTTGAAGGAGACTTCCAGCCAAGTCCAATAGCCTTTGGTCTGCTACCATGGTCAATGTGCACAACTGGCTTTCACTTTTCTCACAAGTAGCACTTGCTTTGCAACAATTGTAATAAATTAACTTCACTTTCTCACCTGTGAAATGCATCATTGTAATTCTGTTAGGCCAAGCATAATATAAACATTAAAATTAGTCAATTAATTTCCCAATTGACATGGGTAGTCCATGCTTTATCCATGAGACTTTCATACTTTTCATGCTTTCCCAATAGGGAATTAACTACTTCAGCATTCACAATTTATTTCAAGCAAATAAACACACTCTACTTGCAGCCATACATGCATTTAACAATTTTCTATTTTTATAAATGCATCAATAAAAAAGGAAAGAGAGAGCAGTAAGAGTTTTTCTCCTCTTCATCTTGTTCCATTCTGGAACACACACCACCACTGTGTTTTTCATGCTCCTAGACTCCTTCACTTCAACGTGAATTCTTGACTTGCCCCTCTTGGCTATGACACTTAGTGTCTATGGTTTATTTTAGACCTCTCAACCATGGAGTCCCTCCACATGGTTTGTCTACAACTCTTGGCTGCTAGGACCCACACAGTCCCACTAGCACCATATTTCATTACTACTCATGCTGAGCTCTTTAGGACGGTCACATGTCCACATGCATCCCTAGGATGCCTTCATAGTCCTTGCTTCCAACAATACCTACACTCAAACATTGAATCAATTCACATTTTTAGTTTATTTTCATAGGTTTTATCTCTAAACAAGAGTTTAGGAAATCATAACCCAAATCATATACACATTTATATTCATAAGCAAGAAGCTGCAAGATAACCAAATACTTATCTGTATTGTGCATTTCCTCTCTGGTCCACAGGGTCCTGCTTTGCTTTGCAAGCCTTGGGATATCCTATGGACTTGGATGTTTGGCCAGCATGCAAGTTGCTCCACAACATCAAATAGTTAATGCTCAACCAGTACACCTACACGCCGACTGGATTTACCAAACATTTGTGGTGCCCAACCAGTCCCATACCTGGTTGGCCCTCTCCATTTCCAAGCCAGCACATCCGTCTAGGTCATCATTCAATGGAAGGAAACTGCGCCACTGACCATTATAGGTCAAGGCTCTACTACTGAAAGGAAGAAATACTGAAGTATGCGCAAGTGCTTCATGTTTCAAAGGACAACATTACAGTCAACACGTTGTTAGTCACATATGTTGTAAAGACAAGAGCACATAGATAGAACCGAATTTTATCAGATAATGCGTAGATGTCTTGCTGATGCATATGAACATAAGTGAAAGTGTGCGAATTTGAGAAGACCATATGATGCGTGATGATAGAACATCAGCAGGATCCAACATGCACATCATGATGCAGATGATCCAAGGCAAGTGCGTTAAATGGAATGGAAAAGTAATTTGATGCACAGGATGTTGCAGATTGTATAAGAGACTGTAGCACTTAAATAGAATGGACCCATCAGTAAGTGTGCAATTTCATTTGTTACTAGTGCTTTATTTCATAACAACAAACTATCAATTGAAAGCACAATATCAGTTGGTCATTGCAGTCACGTAAGTAGAATAATTATGAGATAATTAGTGACACGGACAACAGTATCAATGAGCACACAGAACATGAAGTCGGTCATCAGCAAAAGTGTGATTTGAGAGGAATGAGAATTCAAGTGATGTATGCAACTCAATGACAGAGTATCGACTACATACGAAGGTAGCGCAAAAAAGACTTATTATCATAAGATCATAAGGGTGCATGAGGTTGAAGTTCAACATAATCATACATTGGACATCAGGGTGGTCGGATGGGAAAAGGAGACAAGGAGTTGGAGATTCCTTCAGGTTTGTTCCTGTAAAACAAGAAGGAGATAGGGGGTCAATGCCTCCTTCCAATTGGTGTTGGATAAACAAAGGGAGTTGTAGCTTCCTTCAGGTTGGATCCTGTAAAACCACGGGGTTGGTGCCTCCTTCTAGTTGGTGTTGGTAAACACAGGAATTTGGTGCTTCCTTGAATGTATTATTTCTCATTATAAAGAAGCATTCCGTGGTTTTCTCCCGTTTGGGTTTCCACGTAAAAAACTTGTGTGTTATGTGTTGTTTATGTTGGCTCATATATGTGTGGATGTTTATTTACTGATGCATAACTGAAGATAAATATTAAATAAAGGTTAATATGTTAAAGAAGTTAAAAATTGTTGATAACTGCACTAATACTGATTCAACCCCCCTCTCAGTATTAAATTGATTCCAACATTGTACTCACTGAATAAATTATCATACCTGAATGAATTCATTTGATTTTGACTGTACTTATTGTCACAAACCTTTTCAATTGTTCTATCATAGCCAAGTCCTGACTTGTCTACAGGTGACCTCTGATCATTCAAAATATTATTCAGTATTAATTTGTTATCTTTGAATTTGTTCTTCATTTCATCCTCAATACATGCCTTGTCAATATCTAAATATGGACAGTTCTGAGTATCAATCATGATGTGACTTTGACCCTGTTTATTTCCTTTTATCTCAATCAATTTTTCTTCTAGGCGAGAGATTTCTCTATTCTTCTACTCAAGCTGATTTGTCAACAATTCATTTTTATGTTATGACTCCTCCAATGATGTCTTCAATATTGATTTCTCTTCTTCAAGTATTTTGACATTGTCTACTGCACAATGTAGCTATTTCTTAAAATTCATTTCCTTTTCACTGACCTATTTTTCAAGGGACCCTTGAATCACCATGGCTTGCTTGAAATTATCTTCATACTTAGACAGTTGGTCCTGCAAGAGTTTTTTCTTTCTTCTTGAATTCTTTAATTCATCCAAGGCGTTGACTAATTCACCTTCCTAGTAAACCTTTGAAGCTTCTTCTTCTTCAGATTAACTGTCTGATTTGATTTCTGCGACATGATTAGAAGGTGTATCCTTTGTCATGATCATGTTTTTCTTTCCTGGTTGCTTTAAATGTTGCTTCATTTATGACAGGATTTCCCCTTTCAGTTCTCATCTCATATGTAGTCAAGATTCCTTGAAGCTCATCCTTTGTTAAATCTACAATATTGGCTTTGTCCTCTAACACATATACATTTGTGTCAAATCTTGGAGGTAGAGTTCTCAGTATATTTTGCACAACTAATTCTTCAACTAGTGTTACTCCAAGACTTTTGATAGCATTAACTAACTCATCAACTCGAAGGAAATATGAGGAAGATTTTCTTCATCTTTCATTCTCAAAGACTCTTATAATCCAGAGTAATTCTGTAGCTTCACTTTCTTTACCTTCCCATCACCTTCATAGATATTTCCGAGCTTATCCCATACATCCTTAGCTGAAGCACAATGCATGACTTTAGTGAATTTTGTGTCTGTTAGTCCACGTAACAGTGCATTCCTAGCTCTTGCGTTGCATTCATACTATCTTTTCTCAAGTGGATCACATGGTACAATTGCAGGAATGTCATAACCATTATCAATAGACTACCAGGCATTAGCTCCGAGGGATTGCAGATATACTTCCATTCTTATCCTTCGAAAGGTGTAGTTGGTACCATCGAATCTTGGTTCCCTGTTGGTGGATAATCCTTCTTGCTTGTCCATATATGCACATGGATATATATTCTGGATGTTAGGCTATTTATAAAGACACATGCTTTGATACCAATTGTTGGAATCTTATTAATACTAAGAGGGGGGTGAATCAATATTAGTGCAGTCATGAACAATTTTTACTTCATATCATATTTAAACTTGAACTTAAACTACGTATTCACATAATCAATAACATTCATACACATATGCACAATACACAGAACACACATATTTTTACGTGGAAACCCAACCGTGAGAAAACCATAGATTTCTCTCTTATAATATAAATATTACATTCATGGAAGAACCAAATTCCGAAGTTCTCCAAAATCAACTGGAAGGAAGCACCAACCCCATGGTTTTACAAGAATTGACCTAAAGGAAGAACCAACTCCCTGTTTTACCAGCTTCAACTAGAAGCAGGCACCAACCCCCTGCTCCTTGCCCTATCCTGCCACCCTCTTATAACTATAGAATATATTACCTTTTTGTTCTATTGATCCGTGCACTCTTCATATTAATTATTGTTCATTCTTTTGTGCACACCTTCTGTATGTTGTAATCTTGTTGTCGTTGTAGTGTATCACGTACATAATTCACTTCACACTTGACTTCATACTTCAACAATTGTGTGTTACTTCATCATACCACTTTGTTTTTGCACACTTAATTGATACTACACATCCTTTGTTGTGATGTTATTTTGACTCTGCGCATCTGTATTAGATTACTTACATCATACTGCACATTTTTGGTTGTGCTGCAATTCTTTCTTCGCACATTTATATCAGATCACTACATCATACTATGCATATTAGGCTATGCTGTAATTTTGTCTTCGTGCATCTACCTCAGATCATTTGTGACTTTCTGCGTATTTTCTATGATACTTTCTTTATGTTCTCATGCACTTGCACACCGTTTGTAGTTTTGCATTTATGTATTCACGCAATTGTTACAGGTACACTACATTACTTCGTGCATCACTGGTTGTGCTTCACCTTTGTCTTCATGAATCTGTCACTACATCATCCTGTGCACCATCAGCAAGACTGTTCTTTTGTTCCTGCACACTTGGCTCTTCTCTAGATCATGATGTTCTGGTTCCACGAGTCCTTGATGCCCTAAGAATTTGTAACTTGTCAAATCTGTATCTTTCAGCCTTGATATTACAAGCTTACTTCAAATATCCAACTCGGATTCTTATTTATAATTGTCCTACACCGACGGTATGTCCACAATTTAGTCGTAGCATCCCTTCTTCCTTGCTTCACAGTTATGCTATCTTCACAATTCCACCACTTGTCATGTTCTGCGCCACTGATGTATCATAATTTGTGGGACTTGTTCATACTTGGTCCCTTGCATTGTGGACCTTGTGCACTTTGTAATCACTCCATGTGGGGACTTGTGCCCTTGAAGTACCATCTCTTGTGGGTCTTGTGCACTTGACTTGTCTGACCACCTCTTGCATTCAGGACTCTTGCGTCCTTCAACAACTTGTATACTTCTCTCAATTGGTGTGTCTTGCGCACTTTCAGGACTTGCATATATGTCCAACCGCTTCTTTCTCCTAAACTTTTTGTGCACTTCCAACACTTGTCCTACCATCTATTTGGTATTACCTTTGACTAATATGGATGGTGTCTTGTGCACATACCTTATGTACTTATTCAAATTGGATGTACTGTATCTACTTCTATATATACTTATGTATTTATTTAAACTAGATTGCAATACACTTCTTGAAAGTATCTTTCATATATTTATTCAAACTAGCTTCCATATACTTCTTCAAGGTGGCTTAAGAGTGTTGAATCCTCTTTGATATCAATTGACAACAATGATAGCCAAAGTTCAATAGTTATCTTTCCAAAGGGCTTCACATACAAACCAATGTTTTCTAGGATCATCATCCCCTTCAAAAATAGTAGTGTTTATTGGAAGACGAAATGCCATGCTACTAGATTTACAATTTTTCGGACTTACCAAAGCAGACTAATTACTTGAAACACTTACTAGCTGACGATTATTGTTGACTTCTTGTGATTTGGAATGATTCGGTTCACCGTCGGCTTGTTTTATTCTATTAGTAGTGTTGCTAGTAGGGGGGTACTTCCATATGTTCTGAATAAAATAAATTAAATGAGTATCTTTCGAATTCAGGCGTGAAGGTTATCCAGTTTCCATGTTCTCGATGTTGAATCATCTACCTATATGAAATTCATCCACTTTGGTCTAGTCGATTCCATATACTAGTATCGACTGGTAATAGTCCCATGTCACTCGACTATTTGTCTAATAGTTGGCCTAGTCATCATTATCATGGGTACAAACCTAATGGGATTCGAGCCATCTGAAATTGCAATGCACAATGTTTGTGGGGTCAACACCATTGTGTGTGACCAAAATTCATATGTTGGCACCTCACCTTCTTTCTCAACTAGTAAACTTTCTCTCGACTCGGGTAGTCCTTTTGGTTGCTCGATCATCTTATCCTTCTTCTTTACACTTCTTTTGGTGTGCAAAGTACTAGAAATATCTCTCAACTTCTGTTGCCATCTGTGTCTTTTATCTCTTTCTATTTTCTGTATGTCTGTTATTTTCTTGTGAACGGTTGGGTATTTATTTCGACGAAGTGGACTTGAATTTTTGCAGGCCTTCATTATTTTCTTATTTCATCGACTAGCCTCACTCCTTTATTTAGAACATATTTTTAGCTACCCCCCATTTCCGACCCTAATCCTATTGTTTGACCGAAGTGATTTCAGTAATGGTCGTCATTTGTTTAATAAATATTTCCATTGTTGTTTGTTGACAAAACACTCCCAATATTCCTCTTGCTTCTTCCAATTTGATGTAGCAGGTTCTGCATTGGAGATTGTGGCTTAACAATGTGGTTGGCTCCATTTTCGATCATAAATTTATATAGTAAACATGGTATAGCACAGAAGAAACCTTCATGGAGTTCGGTATATAATTTACATCTGGATTCATCGTCGAATGATATTTCTTCTGTAGTTTGTTCCTCACAGAAGTCGTCGCAAATTTTAACAAGTCACTTGCACAAATTTGTTCTTCCTCCGTTATAAATTTTGTGCATCAACATTTTCTCATTTTGAGCATCCAATTTGGTCATGAACGATGTTCAGGAATTTCTTTATCTCACGGGGAACGGTTTCTAGAAACTTTTCATGGGACCCAATGAAGAATTTTTGCCTTGCCTGTGCTATTGTTAGCTTGTTCTACCTTGCATAATTTTGAATATAATTTGCTACTTTCTTGTCCCACCACTCTCGAATCTCTCTCTCAGTTATCATTTGATTATGCTCTTATTTTCCTCATGATTGTGTGCTATCAACAGCGAAACCAATGTTGTAGTCTAGGGAATCGTATAGGTTACCAGTAGTACATCATATAAACATACATATAGATCAGATGAACATATATCATACACACATAAGTAAAGATATTAAGTGGGACAATAGGAACAAAAGTTTGTGTTAACATATATAAAGTATTGTATAATTCTCAATGCCAAATTCTCCTTAGATCACAACTCAACAACCTATATATAATATTTACATTTAGTAATTAAGTTATAACTGCCAGATTGGTCGGCTACACAAGTGACTGCACCGACTCAACCATAATCGGTTGGAGGACCTAGTCAGCTAGTCAACTAGGATCCTCCAACAAGTATACAACATGTTCAAATCACTATCTCACAGAATTTATTTTGATTAGATCCCCTTGCATGCATGGGATTCCAAGTGTCCTACTACAATTAGTTCACATGTTGATTTCTTGCAGTAGTTATTGGTGCTAAGGTGTAATTTAATACATAACATGACCTTTAAACTAATAGGTAGTTAAGTAGGATGAATATTATGGAACCTATGACAATATGTTCTCTTGATCTGCAAGTGGAGATGGCCTTGGAGTACCATGTCCGTCCGATCAGAGGGATTAATTAATTATTCAATGTAACTTGGGAAAAAAGCAACACTAAAAAGTGACGTTGAGTAATTAACTTAAAAGGGGGGGTTATAAAGGGACCTAGGGAAATATTACATGACTACTTCATAAAGTCACTTTATAATTATTTAATGAGTTCTTAAAAATGACTTTGGCTTTATAAAGCTACTTTAACTAAAAGTTGAGTGGGAAAAAGGTAAAAGTGGCCAAAAGGGGAAAAACGAGTTTAAAAGAGGAAATCAACCTCATTCCCATTCATTCATAAATTATTTTTGAAAAGTGATATTGGAGATCTATTGTGGCTTCTTTCTCTTGGGACGGAAACCCTAAGGGAGAAACATAGTTTCGGTGGTGAAACAAAAGTACCCTAGACACTTGATAAAGGAGATATCACTCAGATCTCTCATCGTACTTCACTGCCATGGAAAAAAATAAAAATTTCTCACAGATTAATGAGTTTCAATGGAGTTTCTAGTATGTGGGAGAAGAGTAAATTCATACAAAGTGGGTGCACTTGGGTCTTCTAACATTATTTGATGTAGGAATCTTTTGAAGGGGACATCCCCTTACCATTTGAGCCAAGGAAGAGAGACGATGAGCACTCACCATATTCACTTCATATTGTTGTTCATAAGTATGAGAAAAGGGAGGGAAAATTTCTTCATATAATGAGTTATTAACAAGAAGTTTTGTTTGTGAGAGAGAAAAAGAGAGGGCACACTTCAACATGGGGGAACACCATAATACATAGACATCATATTTCCTCTTACTGTTGTACACGCAGTGGGGCATTTTTCAATCAACAGTTGAGGATATACCCAAAAAAATCATGGTCCTTTGAGGGGATTGAATAAGGGGTACAATCTCGTGAAGGGAAAAATAGTCCACTATAGCCATAAGCCTAGTGATTGTTGCTTCTATATACAACATTTTGGGACAGACAAAGGAAATTTATCTAGCCATAAATGCCTGGAAACATAATCTATTAGCTAAAGGTCAGAGAGGTGTGTTAAATATGATTATACTCAAACTGTAATGTTTGGAAATGACTACTGTTATAAGTTTTTAAGAACATTGTTATTTGCATAGAAATGTATGAGCTACTTGATGTTAATGAGACACAATATTCTTGTGGGAGCTCAATTCTTATTGCAAAAAGCTATTAAAGGATATATATGATTTATAGCATACTCCAAACTAAACCAAAAAAAAAAAAAACTGACTCCAAACAAGAAGAGACAATACAGTGGCACAATAGTAGACCTATGGTAAAGTGTTTGATGAAAGTTTCAAACCAGTTCACATAAACAATTAGAAAAAATTAGCTTAGTTTTGGTTGGGGATATTATAGTGGTATCAGAGCACAGTTTATCCTGCCATCCTGAGTGGGTTGTGAATCGTGGAGGCATTGAGTGAAAAAGAGTTGGGCCAAAAACTTTTATTTGCAGGACAAAAACTTGAACAATTATCCCAGTCAAAATATGTTCTTCTCAACACTTTGGAGGAAGTAGAAATTTGTTTATACATGATTAACCAGAAATATTCTCAGTTTTTACAATGATTTATGACTCCATTGGTGCATTCTTTGGCTAAGCTAATTCTTTTGAGACATCGGGATAAAAATGTGAGACTCTTAGTCACTAGTTGTCTTAGTGAGATCACAAGGATTGAAACTTCTAAGGTTCCCTATGAAGATGGCATGATGAGGGAGATTCTACATTTGATTGTTGAGACATTTCATGGATTACCTAATGACCAAGGCCCTTCCTTGGATAGGAGGGATAAGTGTTGGCTGCTTTTTGGACAGACCCGGGTTTTAATGAGGCGCAGCAACAAAACCCCTTGGCGCACTGGCCCTCTCGGCAACGAGCTGCGCAGCAGCTCGAGGTATCACCCGAAGTGGCTATGGGGGGCTAAGGAATCAGGCTTCCTTAACCTAGGCGACACAGAGACTGCAATCTTCTCCCTTTCTTCCTCTACAATTCCTCAAAGAGGAACGTCTTACTCTTCCGCAGACTTCTCAGTGCAACAGCGCTGAAGCTCTCACTTACCAGCCTAGCTGCGCGGTATCTCCGCTCCGGCGCACGAGGCGATTACCCTCTGCGTCCAATACTATACCGTTTCCAGCCCTGCACCACGGCGCAGCAACACACTCCTCAATTGCCGCAGCGATAGCGTTCTATAGACTCCTTCGATACTCGACGATTATAACTGCCAAGGAAGCTTTGGGAACTTACTTAACATATTCATAAAGATAACGCAATGTTCATGTATACATAGATAGTGAACTAAAACATGCAATCACACAACACAGCATCATAACATCAAGAATTAGGTAGTTCACCTCCACGGGGAAACCACGTCCACGAGAAGTGTATCTTATATTAATCAGAAATGGATTTACACAATATGCTGCGCACACAGCTGCAGCCTTAGATCTTTCCAGGAAACTCCACGCACACAGCTGGGAGCCCTTCTCTCGATCTAGTCTCTTCCTCTATAGAGATTACAATAGTTCAGACGTTAACTCATACTGTCTGCAACTCGGGGATTAGCTTCACAGCTATCCAGTTCTAACTCTTGTCTTCTAACAACACAATAGAAAACACTCAACAACCAACCCTTCTCCCTTATCAATTATACATATATATAGGTGGCCTTGACGGTCGCACCTTTACAAAACTGTGGGCCTTTCTCAGCAGTAATCCTCAAAAACCCTAACCACGGACATGGCTAGGTGTACTGTAGGTGCCACTTGCAGTCACGTCGCCGCTTCCTGCAGGCTCCGCGATTTCTGGCGCAGATTGCGAGTATGGGCACCGCTTCATCATTCACTGCTCCTTGTCCTTCGCCTTCAATGCTTTGGTCTGTTGCTCTTCCTTGATCAGAGAAACCATAACTTCTGTACTTAGCCTTAATGAGGGTAGCTGAGCCCTCTCTTCTGTCGCTTCATTTATTGTGGTAGCTGAGCTCTCTACTTGGCCACATTCATTCTCCTTTGACGTGTGCGCGCGAGCTCCGTGATTTTCGGTCCGTAATCTGCGTTGAGCTCGTCCATCTGGCACTGTACTACGCACCATTTACTTCTGCCCAAAAATTGGTGCTTATTCAAAATTAGCACTTTCCCTTCAACACTTGTGCTTTTTTCCTCAAAATTCGCAGCTTTACCATAGCTGTGGCCTAGGATCCAACAGGCCCCTAACACTTACTTGTGGCTCGTCCTCGAGCCACTCGCACTAGCGTGTGGTCGCTTTACTTGCGCATCTACTTTTGCTTGGGTCTCGGCAAATGTTTTCTTCCACTGCGCAATAGCGGAGTCCATTTCATCGACGCACTCCACAGCTGTCTGCACCATTTCTACAGTGGCTTAGTCTTCAGTTATGCCATCAACCATCTATTGAGATTCTGCAATTTCTTTAATCTTTGCCTCGGCTTGGGCAGCAAGTTCAGCATACTCATCCATAAATGGCTGAATGATGTTGGTGAGTTTAGCATCTTCATTCCTGAGCTTGTGCAGTTGTTGTTGTATTCTGTGCACTTCGCTCATTTTCCTCATTTTTGCTAAGCCTCCTAATGCCTTAGCTTCTTCAGTCAGAATAGTTAGGGACTATTCTGCTGCTTGTACTTGTTCCAAAAGACCGACTTTGAAAGGGAGCTTCTCAAGCTTAGTCCAAGCCTCCATAGCTTGCGTCATCAGGTTCTCGGCTTCATCTGCTTTGCTCTTCATTTGTGTGGAAGCTCTGCCCAATGCTTCAAATTTTTCCTGCCTATCATCTGTAGAATGCGTTGCAACATGAGCTTCCAACTCGGCGATCTGCGTTCTATGGTCTTCAGCCATAGAAACTATTTCCTGCTCTAGGGCTTTCACCCTTCCACCAATAATTTGAACTTTCTCAACCAGGGGAAGGTCTGGTTGAATCTCGCAGGCCGACAGCTCCTGGGCAATTTCATCAACTACGTTTCTTATCCCAGTATCTTGTGCCTCATAAAGTGCAATCTTCTCGGAGATATTCTTGTAGCCTACCTTCAGCTCTATCTCCTGCGATTGCAGTCTTTGGTTTGCATGGAATGTGGAGAGCTCTCTATCTCTCAGCTCAATAGAGACCTTCTCTTGCACTAATTGCAAGGTTTCTATGGGAATCAAAGACAAATTTATTTCAATAGGCCCAACTGCGCTTACCTACAGTGCGGCCAAAGGATCCGGAAGTGTCATGCTTGTAGGCGGGATATGCACGACAGTATGCCTCTCTGCAAGTACTTCAACTCGCACGGTACTTGTGGTTGCTTGTGGCGCCTGCGAAGTAGATGCTGGCGCATGGGTCTGCGCAACTCTTCCTGCGAGACCTTTTAATTCCATGAATTGTAGGTCCAAAGCACTTCTGATGTGAGCGTGTGAGGTCCACAGCTCGTGAAATTGCTCTTTCAAGTACTGGTCGATCCCCGAGGCAATGGTCTCAGAGGGATGCGACACCTTTTGCTTCTTGGTCGCTGGTTCTGTTGAACCTTCATCACTTCTTTGCTCAGGCACTTCCTTTCCCTTATCCTTCTCTTTCGCTGCAGGGGGTGGCATTGTGGATGTGATTTCGGCGGCCTCCCTCCATTCATCCGACCAAGACTTGATAGTTTCTTCAATATCTTCAGTAGTCATCCTATAAAGGCCTACGACCCATTCTTCTTGAATGCCGCAAGGGCGGAGGTAAATTTCATGCAAGTTGGCAGGAAAAGCCAACTTCCCTTCATATATTTTTACTGTCTCCTCACTCAGCCTCGGCATTTCCTGAATGGTATTTTTGAGGAGATGGTAGTATTCACAAAATACAGCGCGGTTCATCTTGCGCTTCGCGGGATTGCTAGAATCCCAGAGGTTGACATAGCGCATGCCTGCAACCTCTCCTGTGCGGCGTGGAAGGAATTGAGTGTTGGGGGGCTCCTTCCACCCGACCAAGGTGCATAAAATTAAAAGCCAAGAAAAATGGAACAACTGACCGGCGATGTCTTGGACGTTTTGACAGTCTTCCAAGAAAGAATTAAGGAGGAAGAGAGACCAGTTGTACTGCTCTCCCTCCGCAACTACGATAGCGAGCTCCACAACAGCTCCAACAACTTATTTAGGTCTGCACTTTGTGAGAAGTCTTCCTGCAAGCAGACTACCGGTGAATCTAAGTGCTTCATCCTCAACTATAGTGAGGTCATAAGCCCGACCTCCTCTTGTCAATTTGTATTTCTGCACCAACTGTGCATCCAATTTCCTATCCTTATCTTTTCCAACAAAATGAATATTGGGGTCCTTACCAACCTTAGATAGGCCGGTAATGTGATGGATCAAGTCGACATTCAAATCGATTGGCCTCCCCAGCCAAAGGTAACCACCATGAACGCAGGATAGCAGTGCCTTAACAACTGCATTGACTTCATTGCTACGCCCGAAGTGCGGTAGCTTCAACAAGTTCAACAGTCCTGGTTTCTCTAAATTTGCTGCAAATTCCTTCGGGACGAATTCATCAACCTTTCTGGTGGGATTGTGGACTACCGTCAGAAAGCGATCTGGCGCAAAATGAGGATATGTTCTGTAGTCGCCCAAGTTGAAATCAGAAAAATTGACCAGGGGAAGGTGTCCAAGCAGGGACCCTTCCTGTCGCACGCCTTCCGGTAGTGGTGGCAGCGGAATCGGATACTTTGCATTCTTCGGAATATGCACCTCAGGTGCATCATCTGGACGCGGTGGAATGTAATTCACCATAGTGGCCAACGGCTCTGGAACGGGCTCGTCCAGCTGCTGCGGCTGAGATGCCCTCGTTCCTGTAGATTGTCTGGGATCAGTCCAACCAGGGTGCGTGTAAGTCGAGGTCGTCACCGAGGTAGTCATGCCGAAATCTAAGCCTTTGCGCTTAAATTGACGAACAATTTCTTCAGTGGAGAGGTTCTCCGTCGTGAACCGGTATAGACAACAAGGACTTGAACAGACAAATGGCGGAACAACGTAGGATACGAACGCTGAAAACAAAGGAAGCACTCTGCACAACTCGGCTCTGAAAACAATAACTTAGATTCTCAAACAAGACACTATGCAACTTGAGAAAAGTAACCCGAAAATATACAAGTGTGGGGTATTTATAGCTAAAGGCGATAGTAAATGTGAACAAGTGGGGTTACTAGCCGTAGATGCCTATGCATGAGTTGACAAGCCCCCTACCCCCGCGCCTCTGCGGTGCATTAATTGTGATGGACGGGCTCTGACAGCCTTCCGGGAGAAGCTAAAGCTTTTGGCGCATGACATAAATGAGAATCTTAGGGAGATCAAGCCGACTCTGTCAGAGCGGATACAATTAAGTGGGGAACTTATCCTTCATTAATATTCAAAGCGGCTATAGGACTTCTGTAATTCAAATTTTTCGGCGGGTCATTTCAGCATAGGTAACTGTGCATATAGAGGGGTCCACAATGAGAACTCCTCAAGAAGCAACTTGACACAGGGAACTCCGCAAAAGCGACGGTTTAACAAGCTGGAAAAACACTTCGCAAGAGCGCAAAAATAGGGTTGCTCAAAACAAAGTTTATTGACATGCGCGGATGTTTCAAGGAACTGCGCGGGAAGCCAGAGACTGAAAGTGTCTCGCGACTTCTATGTAGACTGTGATAATGCGATGCCTCTTTCAACTACACTGGACATCTGCACCTCTTTAGCAATGTATTAAGTCGACAGGGCGGAGTGGCCATCGCGATAAAGCTTGAGCCGACTCCCATTGATCATTGTAGGTAGCAATTCTCCATTCATCTTTGCAAGCTGAACTGCTCCTCCTTCTGTTATCTTTATGACCCGAAAAGGGCCTAACCAATGTACACGAAACTTGCCTGGAAACTTGATGAATTTACTATCATAGAGGAGTACCAAGTCTCCTTCTTCAAAGTGTTTATTCTTAATATGCCTGTCATGCCAAGCTTTCTGTCTTTCCTTCTGTACTTGTTGATGGAATCCGGCTAAAAGTCTGTCTTCTTCTAAGGCAAGCAATTGTGAGTCTTTCACTCATAGTATCAATATCTGCCATTTATATAATTTGCGCAATTCTGAAGCTGGGAACGATGTATTCCATGGGCATAACTGCTTCTTTTCCATACACCAAACTGAAAGGTGTGTGACCTGTTAGTTTCTTGCATGTGGTTCTGTATGCCCATAATACAGATGTGACTCTAAGGTCCCAATCATCTCTTTGTTGATTACAGATCTTTGTCAGGGCATTCTCAAGAATCTTATTGAATGCCTCCACCGTACCATTAGCTTGAGGGTGGTAGGGTGTACTCTTATGGTGACTAATGTGGAATTCTTCAATAAGGGCCTCTATAGTCTCATTCAGGAAATGTGTACCCTGATCACTCATTAGAATTAGTGGACATCCAAACCTAGTGATAATGTTCTCAAAAATGAACTGAGCGGCAGTGACAGTGTCGCAATTCTTAACTGGCTTCGCCTCAGCCCATCTGGTGAGGTATTCAGTAGCTGTAATGATGTATCTTCCACCGGTTCTTTTTCCTGGTGGGTTGATAGGTCCTATAAAATCAATGGCCCACTTATCAAAAGCACGCAGTGTTATCTGGGGTCTTAGTGGCATTTCATCTCTCCTTGAAGGTTTTCCTGTTTGCTGGCACACATCGCAACATTTGCAGAATTCCTTAGTATCCTTGTGCAATGTTGGCCACCAAAGACCTGCGGCTAAGATCTTCTGTGCAGTCGGATTTCCTGCGAAATGGCCTCCTGCGGTTCCTGAGTGCGCTTCTGCGATGATGGAGTTCTTCTCATGCGGTAGGATACATCTGCGCAAGACTTCGTCGGGGCCCATCTTATAAAGCTGGCCTGCTATCAAAGTGAAGTCTGCGGCTTTGACAACAAGTTGTTTCTTCTGCTGGATTGTAAACTCAACTGGCGCTTGCCCGGTAGTGAGAAACTCAAGAATATCGGAATAATATTCATTGCTTGAATAGAAAACAGCTACGCATCGGGTAGATTGTCCTCCAGATTTGTAGGTTCATCCCCTGACTCTAGCCTAGATAAGTAGTCAGGTCCCACATTCAATCTACCTGGCTTGACAATAACCTCAAAATCATACTCCTGGAAGATCAGTAGCCATCTGCAAATTCTTCCCCCTAACACTGGCTTATTGCCCAAGTATTTCAAAGCAGAATGGTCAGTATACATTTTAAAATGTGCGCCCAATAGGTAGTGTTTGAACTTCTATAGGGAATACACCATAGCTAGTCCTTCTCTTTCTGTAGTGGTGTAGTTCTTCTCGGCTGTGGACAGCTTTCTGCTGGAGTAAGCAATGGGGTGGTCAATACCTCCTTCTCCTGGTTGTGTCAGCACAACCCCCAATGCTATGGACGAAGCATCTACATGAACATGAAAGGGTTTTCTCCAGTTTGGGAAAACTAGAATAGGTGCAGTGATCATCTTTTCTTTAAGTGTATCCAAGCTGTGTTGGCATTCTTCTGTCCATTGGAACTTCGAATCCTTTTTCAGCAATATTTCCATAGGTGTAGTGATCTTTGCATAACCTTTGATAAATTTCCTGTAATACCCTGTATGTCCCAATGTAGTGCGCAATTGTTTGACTGAGTTGGGCGTAGGTAAATTAGAAATGATGGCAACCTTCGCAGGATCCATCAGGAGTCCTTGTCTGCATACAATATGACCCAACAAAATACCAAAAGGAGCACAGAAGATACATTTTTTCAAGTTTAGGGAAATATGATACTGTCTACATTTTTCTAACATCATGCACAGGTTCCCTATATGGTTCTTTAGTAAACCAAATACATTCCAGTCATCAAAATAGACTTCTAGAAACTTATGAATGAATTCTTTAAATACAGCAACAACGACTCGAGAGAAGATAGAAGGAGCATTTTTAAGACCAAAGGGAATTACCGTATACTGAATGAACCCCATTCAGTTGCAAAAGTGGTCTTATGGCGGTCGTCCGGATGGATTCTGATCTGATGGTATCCCGAAAAGCCATCAGTGAAGGAGTAAGCCTCTTGTCCTCCAACATTATCAAGCACCTCGTCTGTAAAGGGAGTAGGAAATGGATCATGCGCTGATGCGTCATTCAGCTTGCGCAAGTCCACACAGATTCTTATTTCTCCTTTTGTCTTCTTCTCTTGTACCACCATAGGACTAATCCAATCACTTTCCTCTACTGGCTCAATAATACCTGCTGCGAGCATTTTATCAATTTATTCTCTAACCTTTTCTTTATATCGCGGGTTCAATCTGTACGGGCGCTATTTTACTGGCTTGGCGTCTGCTTTCAGAGGTATGCGCATCACTCCTAAATCTCCTAGGATGCCTTTCATTTCTGTGAACTTAGTAGGAAAGATATCCTAGTAGTCACGTAATAAATCTGAAATATGCCCAACAGTTCCATCATCCCAATAATCTCCTATAGAAGCAAACTTGGGTTCGGCTTCTGTACCAATGTTAATCTTTTTGAGCTTGATGTGTTCTGTAATGGCAGGGATATCAAGCTGAGGACCTTCAACTTTGCGCGTCCCTTCTGAATCCGGAATATTGATGTTGCGAGGATCATCTTCCTCGTCTTCAGTAGTGAAATTATAGCATTCCAGGGCATGTTCCATCTGGACAGCCCAATCTAGTTGGGAATATTCTGGTTCAGGACATGGTTCAAATACCTTCTTTTTAATACACTTTAAAGCATGGTCGATGCTTGGATGTTCTGACTCAAAGATGAAGGTAAGTTAAAAACTTTCTATCATAAGAGGCCAAGTGATAGTGCCTCTGCGCAATTCTGTTTCAGTATACCAGTTCTTTGGGATTGTATCCAATGTGTGGATGAAGAGGTGAACCCACTCATCCTCCGAAATATCTGACCATTGCTGAATACATGCTTCAACGTGTGACCTGGGGTCACTCTGTCCATCATATTTGTGCAACACTTCTGCTGTAGTTCCCTGAAATCTGCGCAGTATCAATCTGCGACAGTCTTTCCATGTGTGAATATTCTCTTTATGCGCACCCCACCATCTTGCGGGTGTAGCGCGCAGTGCTACATCCAATGCTTGTATGCGCTGCTCATCTGGAATCTGTTGTTCATATGTATGTATGAATTTACTTACTTCAGTTAAACCATCAAAAATTGGAGTGTCAGTCAATTCTGTGCCAATCCATCGAATGGATTTAGTCATCATGGCGCAACGCCTTGCAAAAACCTCATGTAAGCGATTATGCTAGTTTTCCAATCCTGCTTCTGAATCTGATGTGCACGAACTATCGCATCGCCAGCTGATATGGCCGTCTGCTTTGGGATTGACATAGTCACTATGACTAGCAGTCATCTGATACAAACTTTCCATGTGGCGCACTTCTTCTTTTGCCCGAATGGGTTCAATATACCTTAGTCCTTGAATGGGATCAAGCGGTGCAATGACCCTAATCTGGTCATCCTCAAAGGTCATCTATCTTTTCTTCAAATTAATGACAGCCAAATTATCAAATGCCCAGTCTATGCCTAAAAGTGCTGGGTAAGGTCTACTATCATCTAGAATTTTAATTACTTCAAAGTCTGCAGAACTTCTTACTCCCTCAATATCAATAGGTACATTGGGTAGTCTGCCCAATGGAGAGACTCGTTGCTGATTCACAAGTCTTAGCTGGATAGGAGATCTTGTAAGCTGAGGGCTACCCATTTGTTCCCATGTTTGCATGGTGAGAACATTAACTTCTGAGCCCAAATCCAAAATGACTTCGTCCATTTCAAATGCTCCAATCTGCACTGTGAGCCTCATCTCTTTTCCAGTTGTAGTATGACTCCCAATTTGGTGAACAGCACGCTGCGGTGTATTCATCGAAGCATATTGTTGACACTTATCCAACAGGTGTTGAAGTTCCATAGTTGCTTTTTCATTGCGCAACAACTTTAAGCAGTTTCTCAGGAAAGCATGGACACTGCCTAGTGCATCCTCGTCATCAGGCCTTCCAGATGTAGTGGCCTGTTCTTGTACCAGGTTCTTTTGTCTTAGCACTTGCGATCTGGTATCATTATGCGGAATTGCGACAGAACTTGAAGCTCTCGGATCTGAGAAATACTCTTGAGCTTGCTTGAATGCGTCTTTCTGCTTCTGCAGGTCGAGCGGGGCTGGTTTAATATTAGCACAACGCACCCATTGCGTCGCTTGCTTTCCAGTTCCCAACTTTGGCGCACTAGTGGTTTCTCCACTGCGCGTTACTATATTAATTGTAGGATCTGGTTCTCTTTTTTCTGCTCCAATCAGCTGAATATTTTGATTGACCTGTGGCGTCTTTGCTTGCATCTTAGCCATCAACTGAGGGCATTCTTCAATGTCATGATCATAATATTTACAATATCTGCAGATGGTTGTAGGATTTTGGCAGTCCCTTGCAAAATGACCTTGAGCTCCGCAATTATAACAAGTGATCTGTCCTCTTCCTCGACCAAAATTTGCTGTGCGTCCGCGGCCCCTATAATTTCCTCCTCGACCGTCACGAGTTTGGTCATACTGTGGACCTGCTGTGGGTCCTTGTGCCTCTGACTGTACTCTATAAACATCATGTTTTCTTTCCATCATAAGATCATATGCTCTGCAATTGTTCTCATCATGGCCTACTGATTTATAGAAATTGCAATATAGATTCTTTGGAGTTTGTACATATTTCTGTAATAGGTGACATTCTTGTGGTCTGTGACCTCTAGTTCTACATATTTCACACCAAGGCCCTTGTGCCTGTGGTAAAGGGTTAGGTGCTCTAGTTGCAATATACTCTATGAAAATGGGACAATGGTCCTTTGAATGACCTTGCGCTTTACATTTTGTACACCAAATTTCTTCTTTAACTTCCTTGCCTTTCTTAATATCATGCACTTGCAAGGTTAAGTTTGCTAACTGGTTCTGCAACTGCGCAACATCGTTGCTTGTTCCAACAATTGGTGAAGCTTCTAGTTTCATAGCCATCTCTAGAGCTTGTTCCTGTGTAGTGAGATTCTGTTGCATCAAAGGAAGTCTAATGTGTGGAAGCAGCGCAGCAATGAACCATTCCTTATGCTGCTGCGGTGCAAACTCAAAGCTTACTTGATCTATCAAGGCTTTGAACTTCTGGTCAAAGTCCCATACTGACTCTGTAGGTAACTGTTTTATGTCTTTGAGATCTGTTATACACTATGATTCTGATTTAGGTTTCTTGAATTCTCTAATCATAGCATTCTTACATCAGCAAGCGTCCTATTCTGTGCTACTGAGTATTTCATGAACCAAGTTAAGGCTCTTTCTCTTAGTGTGGTTGCTAACTGAACCAACTTAACAACATCATCATTAATTTTCTTAATTGTCCAAATGGCTTCACATAGGAACCAGTGCTGCTCAGGGTATTCTAGCCCTGTTCCTCTAAAAGTTGGTAGCTTCATGTCATTACCCATCCTTCTTGCGCTAGGTTGAGGTGGAGGTGCTGTAGCAGTGCCTCCCGGATGGTTAGACAACGGTGTTGCTGAGGTACTGGAAGTACCGTGCAGGCTACTAGAAGGTGTTACTGCGGGGTTATACTGAGCCCCGTCTGGCTTTTGCTGTGTAAAATGGTGATAAGGGATATGAGCACTCCCTTGTCTCTCTATATGGATCGCTCTAGGAACTTGACTATCTTCTGGGCTAGACTCAAAAGAATGTTGGTCAAGGCCTACTTTATACCGTTTTCCACTACGAGTGCAACCAATAAGTTCAAGATCACTATCAGAATCTGCGGACATTACTTGTCTATGCTATTCATCGGAAGCTATGCATAGTTTTCCTTTTTCATACAGAAGCATTTTAATCCATAAGTTCAGAGAATTTAAGAACTTACCTCTGTGTGCTTTGAAGAAACTCCTCTCAGCTTCGCTGAAACTCTTTCTCGTATCTACTGCAAACTCGGTGATCAAGCCTTCCAGCAAACTATTCAACCAAAAGTCTACTGCGCGGGACACAGAATTATCTACCCGTTCCAAACTGCTAACTAGCTCAGGCGTCCAAGCGACAGGTCGATCAACATGCACAGTGGGTCTAGTATCTGCTAGCTTAGCTACCCACGCATGCAACTCAAGTGCAAATGTGACAAAGAAAATTTTGTGAAGGTCAGTATAAATATACTTCTGCAACCAATCTTCTGTCTGAAGCCTAGAGCTTCTATTTTCTCGTTCAGCGAACTCTATAGCCTTTAAATCAAACCAGTCTTGAATTTCTTTAGCTGTAGGATTCCAGTAGCACATTGCCTTCAAAAGAATAGGGTTAAAGCCAACGACAGAACCATTTGTTGGCTTAAGCAGTATCTCGCACGTCGCCGGAATAACAAGTCTCACAGTAACAAGTCACAAGGCAACGGAACCATTTGTTGGCTCCACAAGTCATAATGCAATGGAACCATTTGTTGGCTCCACAAGTCATAAGGCAACGGAACCATTTGTTGGCTCCACAAGTCATAAGGCAACGGAACCATTTGTAGGCTGCTTTTTGGGCAAACCCGGGTTTTAATGAGGCACAGCAACAAAACCCCTTGGCGCACTGGCCCTCTCGGCAACGAGCTGCACAGCAGCTCGAGGTCTCACCCGAAGTGGCTATGGGGGGCTAAGGAATCAGGCTTCCTTAACCTAGGCGACGCGGAGACTGCAATCTTCTCCCTTTCTTCCTCTACAATTCCTCAAAGCGGAACGTCTTACTCTTCCGCAGACTTCTCAGTGCAACAGTGCTGAAGCTCTCACTTACCAGCCTAGCTGCGCGGTATCTCCGCTCCGGCGCACAAGGCGATTACCCTCTGCGTCCAATACTGTACCGTTTCTGGCCCTGCGCCACAGCGCAGCAACACACTCCTCAATCGCTGCAGCGACGGCGTTCTACAGACTCCTTCGATACTTGACGATTATAACTACCAAGGAAGCTTTGGGAACTTACTTAACATATTCATAAAGATAAAGCAATGTTCATGTATACACAGATAGTGAACTAAAACATGCAATCACACAACACAACATCATAACATCGAGAATTAGGTAGTTCACCTCCACGGGGAAACCACGTCCATAGGAAGTGTATCTTATATTAATCAGAAATGGATTTACACAATATGTTGCGCACATAGCTGCAGCCTTAGATCTTTCCAGGAAACTCCACGCACACAGCTGGGAGCCCTTCTCTCGATCTAGTCTCTTCCTCTACAGAGATTACAATAGTTCAGACGTTAACTCAGACTGTCTGCAACTCGGGGATTAGCTTCACAGCTATCCAGTTCTAACTCTTGTCTTCTAACAACACAATATAAAACACTCAACAACCAACCCTTCTCCCTTATCAATTATACATATATATAGGTGGCCTTGACGGTCACACCTTTACAAAACTATGGGCCTTTCCCAGTAGTAATCCCAAAAAACCCTAACCACGGACATGGCTAGGTGTACTGTAGGCGCCGCTTGTAGTCACGTCGCCGCTTCCTGCAGGCTCCACGATTTCCAACGTAGATTGTGGGTATGGGTGTCGCTTCATCATTCATTGCTCCTTGTCCTTCGCCTTTAATGCTTTGGTCCGTTGCTCTTCCTTGATCAGAGCAACCATAACTTCTATACTTAGCCTTAATGAGGGTAGCTGAGCCCTCTCTTCCGTCGCTTCATTTATTGTGGTAGCTGATCTCTCTACTCGGCCACATTCATTCTCCTTTGATGTGTGTGCGCGAGCTCCGTGATTTCCGATCCGTAATCTGCGCTGAGCTTGTCCATCTGGCACCGTACTGCGCACCATTTAATTCTGCCCAAAAATTGGTGCTTATTCAAAATTAGCACTTTCCCTTCAACACTTGTGCTTTTTTCCTCAAAATTCACAGCTTTACCATAGCTGTGGCCTAGGCTCCAACAATAAGATATTATAAGTGATGGAAATAACCAAATCTTGTTATCTTTTGAATGATTTAGATTGTGATGATCTTATTCTTCAAATGATTCATTATTTCATAGCATCTATCAGTAAGGATCATGGAGAAGCTATTTTTCTTACATGAAAACCGTTATGGTTTTATCATTAATGAATATGATACTATTTTCCGGCCCCTTATGTCTATGTTGTTGGTTATTTTGAAGCAAGAACAAGTTGTCTCTACAACTGCTTACGAGTTGGTCGACAAAGTGTTCAAACAATGCGAGAGAAAGATAAAACCCTTCTTGTATATTGAGGAGACTGATGCAACACAAATTGATGGAGAGATTGTCTTGGAGCATGAGGAATATATTCCAAAGCTTCAAGATGATTCCATGATTATGCATGCAGCTACTAAATATGAGGATGTGTGCAACGAAAATGACACAACAACAACCCTAGATATGCATTTAGAGCTACTCGATGAGGTTGATAACACCAGTACTTATGATGGGAATGTTTATTGTACTTATGTTGATTATGATGAGCTTTGTATGGAGTTGAGTCTGGCACATTCTTCATCATTTCAGTCATCTAAGTCAATAAGGACACATGAGGATGTTAGTGGTACTTATGATTTAATGGAGGATCTTATTGTGATGTTTGAGCATGAGGAGAATTCATATTTGCATGGGCTTGAAGAGAGGTATGGCTTAGAGACTTTTGGTTATACACATAGTCCGCATCTTGGATATCATGAGCCACTACTCTTGGGGATACCATTGACGACTCAAGTCATAACTGTAGATAGGGTAGTTGAGTCTATACCTCGTGGACTAGCCATCAGGGAGGTATATGCACCCACTTATTATGGGAATGGATATATTGAGGACGTGGACACATCAGTATGGGATTGTGGGGCGATTCCTTCAAAGAGACTTCTTGATGGATAATTTGAGCATACCATTGAATTTGCATTTTCGAGGGGTGAGAGATTGATAGATGATTGTCATAAAGTAGCATATTCCTCGAAGATTGATCTTTGATTGGGATATCACCAGACCACTTCCAGGTGTCATTATGGGAACTACGAGTTCTTGTTCATGCCATTGGGGTTGACCAACATACTTTCCATCTTTCAATATCTCATGAAACCCATATTCACATAGAATCTACAGGGGTTTATGTTGCTTTTCTTTGATGGCCTCCTCATATATAATGGGACATGGGAGGATCATTTGAGACAGTTATATGAGACACGGAGCATGATGGAGAGAATATTCAGACACGGGACAAGGTACTCTCTAGAGTTTGATCTTTAGTTAGGATATCATTAGGACATGGACATGGAGTTGGGCATGCCATATACTTTATATTGAGTCCATGTGATCGGTATAAAAAATGTGCAAACACATTAGGAGGAGATACATGACACATTGGATTGGCTCATGGGGATTTTAGTTGAGTGGAAATCCTACCTTTTGGTGGAATATTCCAAGGATTGGTTTGCATGCAAGTTGATGGATGGCCATATTCAGGATGATAGGTACAGAGTGGTAGATGATATCATCTCCTACAGAGCTAGAATATACTTAGTCCCTAAGTCCACACTTAAGGAAGAGATCATGAGGATTATACATGATATACCCTTCGTAGGGAATCCTGGATACTTCCAGACTTATCAGTAGATCAGAGAGAGGTTCTCATGGAAGGGCCTTGAGGACAATGTGTGGAGACATGTGAGGGAGTTCATAAATTGATAGCAAAACAAGTCATCGCATACTTATCCAACATGATTGTGGAAGTACACACTTATGTCAGGACTGAGGTGGGAGAGCGTGTCAATAGATTTCTACATAGATCTAGTAGAGGTGCATTACAAGGACTACATTTCAGGGAAATCATCAGTATATGAGGCACCACAGATAACATAGTGGTTCTTTAGGGAGGCATTTAGGCTCCATAGATTTCCTGAGTACATTAACTATGATTGGGACAACACAGTTCTCATGATATTTTTATAGGATCTGTATAGTTTAGTTGGCACAAAGATGATCATTGTAGCACAATTGGAGTTAGTTAGTAGGAGGCATAGTGGATTCCTAGTTTGGATGTGGGTTCCAGGAACTCATATGACTAGTCCATGTCATTTTTTAGATGCCCCAAGAGGAGATGATGGGGTGCATGCCATATGGAAGGATATATTTTCTTTGTTGACACCCAGGATCGGGTATGATAGTGGACTTGTAGAGTTTGATTCCACTGAGGTGCATCTGTAAGATTTGACCCATAGTAGTAGGGTTGGGTCTTCTAGACATTACAACTTGGGGTTCCAGGAGTGGAGGCTGCAATCTGCGTATGAGGGCTAGACACTTATGATCAGAGTGGTACAAAATCAACATGGTGGGTTACTTTTTAGGCTAGCTTGGGACCCTAGGAATTCATGGGTTGACAGTTTAGCAGTTGGTAAAGATGGGAGAGCCAACTGTTTCTTTCAGGAGCCGATTCATATGGAGCATTGGATTGGGTTCCTAGGTGGGATATTCTATGAGGAGTGGACTAAGTATGTACAAATCTGTTTGATCCATTGATCAGTGGTGTTCATGAGGCCTCTTGTGCTAGTAATTTGTAGGGTACTGTTGTATGTAGTAGGCACTTCAAGTCTTCAAGGTTGGTTTGGGACCCTAGGATCCTTCTCAGTTTCACTTTGGGTCAACTTGTTGATTGAGGAGTTGTGATGGCATTACTCTAGGACAAACAATATTTGGGAAGGGAGGACTATAATGTCCCCATTATTTGTGTTCTCTTGCTATGCAAGCGGAGATGGATTTGGAGTTTGTCCGCCCAATCATAGGGACTAATCAATGCCAGTTGGGTGAAAAGCAACACTAAAAACTTAAAAAATGACGTTGAGTAACTAACTTAAAAAGGGGGGTTATAAATTGACTTGGGGAAATATTACATGACTACTTCATAAAGTCACTTTATAATTATTTAATGAGGTCCTAAAAGTGACTTTGGCTATAAAGTCACTTTATATAAAAGTTGAGTGGGAAAAAGGTAAAATTGGCAAGAAAAAGGTAAAAGTGGCCAAAAGGGGAAAAATGAGTTTAAAAGTGGAAATCAACCTCATTCCCATTCATTCATGAATTATTTTTGAAAAGTGATTTTGGAGAAATATTGTGGATTCTTTCTCTTGGAACAAAATCCCTAAGGGAGAAAAAGAGTTTCTGTGGTGATACAAATCCACCCTAGCTACTTGATAATGAAGAGATCACTCAGATCTTTCATCTTACTTCATTGGCATGGAAGAAAACAATTGTTTTCTCATAGATTCATGAGTTTTAGTGGAGTTTCTAGTTTGTGGGAGAAGAGTAAACTCATACAAAGGGGGCACACTTGGGTCTTCTACCATTCACTGATGTAGGAAGATTTTGAAGGGGAAATCCCCTTCCCATCCGAGTCAAGGAAGAGAGACGTTGGGCACTCACCATCTTCACTTCATACTGTTGTCCGTAAGTCTGAGAAATGGGAGGGAAAATTTCTTCATATAATGAGTTATTGATAAGAATAAGGGAATTGGTATGTGTTTGTGGGTACGAAAAAGAGAGGGCACGCTTGAATTTGGGGGAACACCATAGTACATAGAAATTAGATTTCCTCTTACTACTGCACACTTAGTGGAATGTTTTCCATTAACAGTTGAGGATATACTCAAACCAATCGTGGTCCTTCGAGGGGATTGAATAAGGGGCGCAATATTGAAAAGGAAAAGCCAATCCACTACAACCATAAGATTAGATATTGTTGTTGCTATCTACACAGTTTTGGGACAGTCCAAGGAAGCCACTACAACCATAAATGTCTAGAAACATAAGTTGTTAGCTATAGGTTAGAGAGGTGTGTTAAATATTATTATACTCATACTATAATGTTTGGAAATTATTGTTGTTATATGTTGTTAAGAACATTGTTATTTGCATAGAAATGTATGAGCTGCTTGATGTTAATCCGACCCAATCTTCTGTTGTGAGTTCAATTCTTATTGCAAAAATATCATAAAGGATATATCTTATTTATAACATACTCCAAACTAAACCAAACAAAAAATAGCTGACTGCAAACAAGAAGAGACAATGCAATGGTACAATAGCAGACCGATGGTAAAGTGTTTGATGACAATTTTGTACTAGTGCACATAAACAATTAGGAAAAATTTAGCTCAGTTTTGGTTGGGGACATTACATGACCACCCAAAGCACGCCAAACTAACAATCATGTCATTAATCTAGTATTTGAGCATGTCTTCACATGACCCACTAATATGGTATGATCATTTATAGCCACATAAACTACTTAAAGAATTTTGAAAGAAAACAAAATCAATAAACGAATAGGTAAGGAAGATACATCTTGAATTCCCCCCACAAAATGAGAGAATGTCGTATGACTATATAGTTTTTAATTTGATGGTTTACTTAGTAAAAAGTCATACTTTATTTCAATGGGAAATTAAACCCATGAACTAAACTTAAACGTATCATGAAATTTTTTTAGGCCTTATAAGACAACATGGCTAGAATGTCTATCATAAAATGATATGATGCACAACACTTTAAGATATGAAAATCATCATGAAGAAACCATGACAGTTTCATAGTTTTTGGTTAACAACCTTCCCATTTGAAATAATTCTTGTCATTGGAAAGTCACCCTACTTTACAACATTTAGAAGTAGATTTATATTTTAGACATTGTCACCTACCCAAATTTTGAGAATATTATTTTATTTACAAAATACTTTATGTTAAATTATAATTACAAAGTTTTGTAATTATGACCAAGTTTGGTCAAGGATGATTGTAATTACTGATTATTATTATTTAATAAATTAAAATAGGAGACAAACACCCAAGGGAACTGTTAAATGAATGTTCACTAACCCACTAGGAGGAATGGAAGCTGTTAGAAGGTATATGACAGATTGCAACATTTGCACTCCACCACTAGTTGTTGGTTATGGGACAACTACCCCTAAAATTGTGGCATTATCCCCCAGGTGGGTGGAAGAGAGCAGGCAGCTCATTAATGGCCAGTTAACCACTAAAAGGCCTAGGAATCCTAGATACGGCAATTCGAATTGGGCAGGAAACCCCTACAATATTTTCTGCATAAATATTCCTCAAGTGCATCAGGTGATCACCAAGAGATTCGAATAGGGAGGCTATGTGAGAGTGCAACTATGAGTCTGCTTGTTATACTGAGAAGGAAAACCGGAGTTGCTGGTGCAGGTCTCTTTTACTGTTGAGTCTTTATGACTGGATAATCTATCTTGTATTGCAAGTTGATGTACTAAGGCTCCTACAGAATCTTCCTCCTGGTGGTTCAGTGAACAGGCTTGGGGGTCCTAAGGCAAGTAACTCGGCTGCCTTCAGGAATAGGTTGGGTGGAACAGGTTCCTTGGGCTGTTTGTTACTCCTACATTCAACCAGGTTTTACTGCTCTTGCTTTTGTTTACAGTTAAATGTTTCTGCATAATAGAATTATTAATTACAGTCATATAGAAGAATTATTAATTACAGTATGATTCTGAATGAAAAAGCTTTATGAAATGATTGAATCGATAACCATCTCCATATTTTTCCCCATGTTGTTTTCTGCATCATACTCCAATATAGAGAAGTAAATTAAGAAAGATGAGTGATAGGCAAAATGCCATTGATTGAAAATATGAATACAGTAGTGTTCTTGTTAAATTCTGCCATATGTTTAAACGTAGGAAATATTACAATATAGTATAAACAACTGCATAGAATTCATCTAATTCATAAATAAAAGAAAAACAAATTTTGTTTCTGCACAGATTTATACTTTTCTTTTCAACTCTATCTATTTTAGATAGTAATCACATGCATTTCAATATCATAAATTCTATATTTTCAAGTACTTATATTCTAAGAAATATAGTAGCTGCAAAAACTATGTTTTGTACAAGATTGTTATAAGTACACACATATTTTTTTTTCACAAACTATCACATTGGATTTCAAATATTAAATACAAACTCTGTCATTGTAAAAAAAAAAAAAAACTAAGATATCATAGACCCTAGATCCTGATCACAGTTCATAAATTTCATATCAAGCCAATCATGGCAGCGACATGTAAGATTTCGAAGTGTTAGCATACATGGTTTCCAAACTCTAAACTACCTTTTATTTAACCTTACTTTTCTTCTTTTATTTTTGAGAATACTAACAAGACTCATAACATCACTCAACAGAAGACACGATCTTAGTATCGTTATCTAACAAGTAGTTTTAAACCCTAACTAGAAACTTAAAATAGTATCGAAACCCCAACGACTTTCACAGGTAGGGTTTCGTTTGTTGAAAACAAGATTGAAACCTGTGGATTTTAGCCTTTTAAAAACACTTAACAGATCAAGACTTACAACACCATCTTTCAAACTTAAATTAAAAAAAAAACGACACAAAGTACAGGATTCATCTACCAAAAAGTTTGCAATCTACATAAATGATTCTCGTTGTTCAAGTTAAAACTTGAACCTCGGCAACTACCAACACACCAGTTATTATTTTCTTTACGATTCAACATTTTAGGAACGAGACATTCAAGTACCATAAAATTCATGTACAAAAACCATTTCATTTTTCATTCATTCAAAAAATGATATTATTACTGTATCCATGGTTTGAACTAATCCATAGCCGACTTCACATAGCTTTAAACATTACAGTCAGTGTAGAGTCGAAAACCTAGTACAACTTTGGTTTCAAAACCTTAAAAACATTTTCATAAAGCGACGAAGGTTTTAAACCTAGTAAGAAGAGTACATTGCAACTGCAAACTACACAAAGAAGTATTGTGAAGTCAACAACGAGGAAGGTCGAGGATTTATCCTCCTGCAGGTGTTGTTGCACTCAACACACATTTCCTCAGTGGCTAGAAGTTTCTTAACCATTACTGAATTACAAACTGGTGGCTAAAACTATCAACATCAACCATGACAAGCCAGGAGATCCTACGTAGTATGGAACCTGTCGAGGCTTACCAGTGGACAAGCGGTTCCTTCCCTTGAACTTTCAAAACTCTAAACCCTGCAGCGTTATGCAGAACCTGTCATCAAGCATTTCGGAGGTCAAATGACATTCGCAGAGTTGTTAACATTAAAACGATAGTTAAATTCTTGCATTATTTATCTCAAAAATATTACCTGTGCATTGAAGTTCTGATTCGTGAGATGCCTCTTGCGAACAAAGTAGATAAGGCCACTTATCCAACACGCCGATGAAAGTTCCAACTCTGTACACAACTGTATTTTCAATGCTTGAAAATCGAATAGAATTCGAATCCACTTGTTGAAAACCCTCCAAGGTTCACTTGTAACCACTCATAGAAAAACAGATTGTAACTCAACACTACAACTTCTTACCCACTGTAAACAATCACCAAAACTCGGCTCCTTCACATACCCTTTTGCAGGTTAAAAACACTCACAGGTCACAGTTTCAAATCTGAAGGACTCTAACTTTCGAAACCCTAGAAACTCTCGGCCTGCCGGCCTCTCCCCACCACCACTAACTTGTGAAATGAAAACCAAAGTTAGCACCTTGTCGGTTAAACGAAAGATTAGGGTATCATCCCTAAAACCAAGATCAACGATGGAGGAGAAGCCAACACATTATGTCGAAGTTCGGGAAGCCTCTACTTTCAACACTATATTAATTATCACATCTACCATATTGCCAAATCACCAGACTAAGGGTTTGTGTATGACACAGCTCGGCATCGTGGTATGCTTTGTAATAAACTCTTTCACGTGAAGACAATCCACATAAGCTTCCAAATCACTTAGCAGGTAGGTGGCGTTATTGCTAGGACCAGGTATCGAGAGACTGAAGCATGCTAAGTACTGAGACTTCAATGCCCTGTCATTTATCACTTTTCAATGCAATAATTAGTATCATAACTCATGAATCTTTTATTTCCCAATGTTTATATTATGTATCGTAATAATTGTAATATATTTTAATGTTTGGTACGTGAAATGCATTGGCACTATAAGTGTTGTATAAATTATTTTCCCGTAACATATGTATAGTTAGGTAGGGTAAAGTTTATATATTTCCATACATTAATCATGTATTGTTAAGTTTATATATTAGCCATGTATTGCTAAGCCTTTTAATGAATGTGAGACTTAGGTATAGACTAAATTCTATGGATGCACATTATAATGCTAGTTCATTTTGAATTAGCATAAGCACTACTTTTACAAGTTTTCAACTGAAGTTACAATTGGACAATGGTATCATCACTATGATGTAAATGATATTAATGCCAATAGTTATATGCTAATAAAAATAGTATCATAAAAACAAATTGACGATGTGATTTTATTTTACAGAAGAGTTTGTAAGTCAACACATAAGCTATAATTAGAACCAAGTATCCATACCTCCAGTAACTTGTTTCACAAGGAAGTACTTAGTATTTTAATATTACATTGACGGTGAATTGAAAGACACATGTACTTTTAACACATGTTGTCGTAGAAATTCTTACCTGCGGTCTGCACATGGAAACAACATTCAAATGCCTTAGCTAAACATAGCTAAGTAAACCCCAGGGTACCTCGTAGGAACCCTTCGTTATCATACAAACAAATTGTCAGCACATCATCAAGAACATCATAATAATACAAACCTATGTACAACATGTAATCGCATTTAGAACTTAAGCAGATTTGAAAATTGTATTCTTGTGCATAATCATAAAAAGATCTTTCGTTAAGGAGATTAGCATCCATTTAATTCTGAAATAGCAAATACAATTACATCATATTTTATTTTTGATGTGTCATTGTTATTAATTATCCTAGTTACGAATTTTAATTATTTTATATGTTCCGCGTTAACAACTTCGATAATTATTGCTATTTTTTAATTTTTGGGTATTTTTGGGATGTTACAAACACAACATTTAGAAGTATATTTAGACTTTAGACACAAGGATTATGACCAAAAAACATTTCCCAACCTCCATAGTAAGCTTTGTCCATTATGGCTAAAGCCTTTTGAAATCTCAAAACAATGCCCACAAAAAGGTGGTTAACACTCATTGAAAGGGGTGGGATCTATCACTTCATGGCTAGCTTGATGAGGTTGACTTAATGTATGCCATATCTAATGTTCATAATGTTGCAAAGAAGTTACCATGCACTAGATGATGATTAAGCCAAATAATCAAGACTCAAAGTGATCTCTTAACATTTTAGCCTTGAGGCTAAGCTAGATTTAAGGATTGTGAATTTTCTAAATTAGAGAGGTGTGACAATGCTAATGGCATGGGGATTTTCTAAATTAGAGAGGTGCGACAATGCTAATGGCATGGGGTGTGATTGTCTGTCGTTTGCTTCTAATTATGTAAAGAAACAATCCCTTAACATGAAAATTGCATTCATATAGAAACAACTTTTAAAACTCCTTTACATTACATACTTTTGTCAATTATATTTAGTCCCTGCTCCGTAGGGAATATAGCGATCGCTTGGTCGCCTTATTCCGTTGACTTTCAATAGCTCCATATTTTTAACTTAATGTGATCTAAAGTTTTAAAAATTTTGGATATTAAAATGAATTTTTTAAAAATTAAAATATTTTAAAATTTTTTCCAAATTACATTATCTATATTTTTTCTATTAGCGCAGAACATAGAATTGACTAATTTCCCATGCTGTGCAAAATAAATAACAAAAAAAAAAGAAAAAACTTAAACTTGCCACATAGAAACAACCATCAAATAACCATAAATGAAATGTTATATGGCAACCATATGACAACTAATGTCATAGAAAATCTTATGCGTGATATGACTTGAACCGGTCTACATGTTGTTGCGAGTTCCAAAATAGACAGCTCTCTCAACACCTGTATATTTACACCTGTAACACACGGCAGAGAAGCCACTCATTGTCATGCAACTAATATTTTTATCATAGGCGTGTCCCTCCCAAACCCTTTAGATTTGACTGATTTCCCATTTGTCAGATTATAAAAAAAATAAAATGAAAACTTGCCAGTTAAAAACAATCATAATGAATCATAATGATTTGCTAGGTAGAAACAATCATAATGAATCATAATGATTTTCCAGGTAGAAACAAGCATAATGAATCATAATGAAATGATAAATCAGTAAGACAAATTAAAAATTAAAATTAAAAACAAAAAAATCACAAGCTGCCATGTTTCCGTGGAGGACAACGATCATTAACATCGGTTCATTAATGAAGAGATAGATGACTTGCTTGTGCTGCTTCATCTACATGCCAGAATATAGTTCAACAATTCATAAAAACAATCAGAAGACGCAGAAAGAAACAAACTAACAACATACTCTGGAAAAAGATAAATATGTCCCATGTACTCTAAGACATGTGTCACTCTACATCATGGTCTTAAACATCTTGATGCTATACTCACCTGCTAATCAATGCTATTGCTTCCCCGACTGTTGTATCGATTTCTTCTGTAGACATGAGGTACTTCATTGAGTCTTGGCCTCTAGTTTGGTGTTTCATCGAAGTCTTAGCCTTTTCTGCTTAAGTGCTTTGCACTGCATGTGAAGACAGGGTAACGCCCCTAGCTTGACACTAAATAATGGCCCTCTATGTCACTAAATTTTAGTCTTTACACCCCAACATCATGGAATTTAGAAGAGAATCCAAGCTTTCCCCTAATTATGAAACTAGTCCGACCTCCTTTTTTGAATCTTTTGTGCTAGCAGAAATCCCCGATTATATCACAAAGGAGTTAATGCATATGATGGACTGCTATCTTATATGGTTATGCATAGATTTTTTGTTATTCTATCTATGCCCAACATTTTTGGATGGAGCATTAGGGAAATATGAAATAAAAAATGTTGCTTTTTTATGAAGTGTGAGTGTTACTGTAGCTTGAAGTGAAGGTAGTTATTGCCTGGATTTGGAGCAGCATGGCTACCTAGATTTTTTCAAATACAGTTTCAAGTGGTTGCTTTCTGATAGAGCTTCCAAGTACAGGGCATTGACATGGATCATAGTTAAGATTTTTGTGGTAAAAATGTGAGATTTCATATCAATGGTGGAGCATTCTAATGGCCCTTAGCAAAAGAAATCATCAAAAAAAGACCTGTCAAATTTGAGTCAATTTTGACATTGTCCAGGGTATTGTAAAGGATCAAAAACTAGTGGCGAGCTATCTAAATTAGTACAGTAAGAATCGTGATTTGGGCACACTCATTATATTAGGTTAGGATTAAAGCCAATAAACGTAGAATTTGATCGAGGAATCTACCATTTCACAAGATGGCAGATATGCAAAGGTATTTAAGTAGTCTAGACAGTCATTAATACGTCTATGTTGCTTGATGTTAGAATTTATTGTGCATCCTATGTGATCTCAGTGTGACAACGACTAATAATTAACATCATTTCTCCAATAAAAAAGGAATAGAAAGAATTCACTAGGAAAATTCAAGAAAAAAAACAAGAAGAATGTTGATACCTTGCAATGAACAAGAACGTTGATAAGATTCCTCATGGTTTGGAGGCCACAAACACACCGACCTCTTTTCCCATTAATTCAACAACCTGGTGTTGTAACTGGTATGTATTGGGATTCGAAGGCAGGACGCCATCGTCCATGTTAGCCTTCGCGATTGCGGCTCTCATGGCATCGGTCGACCTAGTTACTATATCAGAACGGAGATCGACAACCCGAGGTAGGAACTTTAATAATAGTTTTATTACTGATAGTGAGTGAGGCAAATATGTTTCTAGTTGGAGCTCCTCACACAATATCCATGAAACCTATGGCTCTGCGACATGCAAGTCTTCCCTTTTGCAACCTCTACATGCATTTCTGATCATGTACATAGAGAAAGAATGAATTAGTTAATTCTAATAACTATTTGCCTTCCTTGAATGAATCAATGGATCAAAAAAATTCAAATATAACTACAACAGTATCATACCAAGGCTTATAAAGAGTAGCAAGAGCATAAACAAAGCATCATTCTCTTCTCCATATCGTGTTTCTGATTCTTCCACATCACTCATGCATTTTGCTAAAATCATGGCCTTCATCCCTGTACAAAATTTTGGCGACCATCCTTTCCTTTTTCGCTTGACCTTCATCCTTGGACAGAGTTCTGGCGACCATCCTTCCCTTTTTCTCTTTACCTTCATCCTTGGACAGAGTTCTGGCGACCATCCTTCCCTTTTTCGCTTGACCTTCATCCTTGGATAGAGTTCTGGCAACCATCCTTCCCTTTTTTGCTTGACCTTCATCCTTGGACAGAGTTCTGGTCACCACCCTTTCCTTCCGTTCGACTAGGGGGAGTGGGGAACCTGTTCATGAAGCCACCTGCTGGTGGCTTCATTTTTCTTTCCAAGTGAACTCCTATCCACTAAATGTTGAACTCCTATAGACAAGTGCCACCTTATGCCAAAAGGATATTTCCTATCACCTTTCTTCCACTCCAAATTGTTATTACTGACTTCCATCGATTGCCACTGAAATGCATAAATTGTTCTATTACTGGCCCTTGATCCATAATGAAATCATCTTTCATTGCATAAGTAGATTTTCCTAGTTGCCACAACCACCAACGAAGTAGTGAGTAGAAAAGCAAATTCATAGTATATATTATCTATTATCCTGAACTGGAAGTGAATCTCTGTTGCTGCTTGTGTGGTTTGTGGTAATGGCATCCTGTCGTTTAGATGGTGTCTCCTCTTTGTGGAATTGCTAATATCCTGGGCTCACACCCTCCAACTTCTAATAGCCACAAGAGAGCCATCTAGTAGAGTTTATTTGAACACAGAGCCGAAACCCAGCCTCCTAAATGCTTAGAAAAATTACAATTTTTTTTATTCAAGAAGGAGATCTACAATATCTACTACGTACATGAACAAATTTATCTAATATCTGCGCAAAGGATACATTTATAGTAGGTTTCTCTTCTTTCAAATAAATCTACATATCTACAATACATTTGGCAAAGTTGATAGGTGATCCATTGTGTTGCAGATTTCTCCTGGAGAGCGTGCATGCATACAATGTAGCATATTTGCCTTTCATGACCTGGACCTTCAGCATTGCCAATGCCTTCGTTGAAGTTACGAGTGTGGTCACGACCAAAGAATCATTATCCGCTGACAAACAAGTGGATAGCATGCATGCATACAATGTAGCATATTTTCCTTTCATGACCTAGACCTTTAGCGTTTTCACTGCCTTTGTTGAAGTTGCAAGTGTGGTCATGACCAAAGAATCATTATCCGCTGGAAAACAAGTGGAGAGCATGCATGCATACAGTGTAGCATGTTTGCCTTTCATTACCTGAAACTTCAACTCTGTCAGTGCAAAACGTGGATTGTTGATATGGTATGTAGACTAAGAACGACACTTGTAACTTCATGTAGGTTGCAATGTGTCACTTATTTTTATGCTGTAGGTGTTATTATTTCAACATTGGGGTGGAGTGGGGTTCTAAAATTTTTAATTTTTTTATTATGAATGGATAGGATGAAAGAAAATGGAATATTCTTTGGGTAAATAATCAAGGGATGAGATTATACATGTTTTAATTCATATCTGTTTTAGTTATTCCAAGTGATTAATGTTATCTTTTTCAAATAGATTTGATTAGCTGGTAGCTGGAATTCCTATGCTCTCGTCGATCCGCGGATTCATAAGGTCACGCACATGGATAAAATACTTTTTTCTATTAAAATCTATTGTTTTAGTCTATTGTTTTAGTGTAATTCAGATTATCAATGGCTTTTGAAGGCCGGCTTGCTCCAAATGCTAAGCGACTCTCAATCATGCCTGTATCATACTTCAAAATTTTCCCATGTGTTGGCATGAGCGAGCTTGTCTTGGTTCACCTTGATAATACTTTTAATTTGAGTTTGATGGCAATTTTTAAATGGAATTTTTTGTAATGCAGCTCTAGTAGAGAAACAAACACTCTTCCAAAATCTAACAAATTATGTTTGTCACAAGTATGTCTGCCACAACCATCCATTCAGACGGTGTTTGAAAAATGTGTTTAAAGGAATATATTGCACTATATTAAAGTGCTATAACTCTTGAATATAAAAGGTAATCCAACATAGATTCTACAAATTGTTAATACATGGGTGAACGTTTCTACAATATCAATATAAAGTATCCCACTCAAAAGTTTTGATTTTGAATCCTAATTCAACATTATATTATCCAATAACTTTTTTGGAAAAGAAATTTAAAACCCTTCAAAATACTTAGAAAAGGGGAATCCACCCTCCATATCTTGTTTATATAGTTTTATTTTTAAAACTCATTTACACCAAAATATACTTAGCCTAGCAAATTTTTAAGTTTAAATCGTAAGATTTACACTGCATATATAATACTAGGCTGATATTTATTTAAATATCAAAATATATATATTAATTTTTATAATATTATGTTATGTGATAATTTTTATGTTATATTATTAATTTTAGTTATTCTTATTATTTCTTCTTATTTATAGAATATAAGATAATATAGTTTTTTTTATTATATATTATTTCATTTAATTTGTAGACTTTTATGGAAATAATTGATTTTTTAAATTAATTTTATTTTTTATTGTATTAATATGATTAATTTTTCCAAATTTTTATAACTTATTTAAGATTTAAAAATTCAAATAAAAATATTATTAAATTTTAAAAATCCAATAAAAATTATAAATTTCTCTAAAAAATACTATGTAGCATTCCATATTAATCTAGCTTTTTGCATTAATATTAATTTAGCATTTTACATTGATATTTGATTTTTACAAATTTTTTACTATTTAAACTTTTTTATATTTAGGTCATTATATTTTTTATTCTATTAATGTTTTATTAATATCACTGATGTTGATATTGTGTTTTCCGCTAAGTCATGTGAAATGGGGTAGGAAGATGTGGTGATTTAATGACTTTATATTTTTTGATACTTTATTTTTGTGATTTTTTTAATATATTTAAAATATATATATTAAATTGTGTTTTTGCAATTTACATTTTTTTAAAAATTAATTTAAAGTAGAGATCTAGGGATGAAATGCTTTACATTGAATTTACTAAATTGTTTATTATTTTTGCAATTTACAAAAAAAATTAAAATTAATTTACTAAATTTTTAAGCAGGGACTAGCTGCTTTGCAGCTATTTTACTTGTATTATAATAAGTAATAAGTATCATTATTAAAAATAATTTCATTTATTACTAAATCGTAATGTGATAAATTAAAATAAAACTAAGTTAAATGTATAAATATAATCTTATTTCTTTTATAACTTAAATGAATTAATAAAAATAATTTTAATATATTTATATCATTTAAAAAAAATTTAATATTATTTTTTAACTTTAAAAATGAGTTGTCTAAAAATTCAACGATTTGGATTGGATGATCATTTTTAGCCACATTTTTTTAATTTAGCAAAATCTAAATTTAGCTGTATTTATTGGAATTTTTGATGGTAGAAATGGATTTAGCATCCTCACCCCGAAACACCCAAAATCCTAAAATTTCACAACTATAACTTAAATCTTCAAAAATTACAATCAATTTTTTTTTAAATTGTACCCCCAAAAAATCATATGTTCCAGCTCAAATTCTAAAATGTTTCGACTGCGCACTTTAAAAACACTTTCACGATTCATGGAAACACGTGATAAAGTGACATCACAGTAAAACACTAAGTTTGTACTAGTTCTTTATTTTGTTAGAATATAACTTTATGGAAATAAGTGATAAAGTTACATCACAATAAAATACTAAGTAGATACTCGTGCATCATTTAGTTAGAATTTAATTTTGCAATTTAGTTAAGGCATCTCAATCAATTTATTTTAAAAAATATTTCTTAGTTTTTATGTGAATTGATATTTTTAAAGTAATTATTAGATAATGGAAACATGTTTGCAATTTCATGTTTTTGGAGATAGCCTATGGAGTCGGAAAGAAAGAAAAATACTTTAAGAAAAGTTGAGTGGTGGATTGGATTTATATACTTATGAAAAATATTTTCAATATTTCTAGGAGAGGGATGATAAAATTCTTTCTTATACTTTCAATGTTTCTATTGTTTGGAGAGGGATGATAAAATCCTTTTGGTTGATTGGATTTCTTTGTAAATTGGAGATAGTTGTCAAGTGGTTATTGGTATTGATTTTTTTGTGAGTTGTGATAATAATTATAAATTGTTTGCAATTTTGATAACTTATATTACAAATTTAAACATCGTGTTCTTAGCTTAAGTAAGGAATTTTTTGGGGTCTTCTTATTGGTTAACAACTCAGGATTTGGGTCTATCAGGTATGCTGGCAACTGAATGGAATTCTTACATTTTATCTCTCAATCAGCTAAAGTTTGATTTTCAAAGAAAGAATATGTTATTGTATGGGATTGTAAGGGTGCAAATGGTTTCCCCTATGCAAACATGGTTTCTTAGGCTATTTATGAAGCAACCGTGAGTAAGGAGTAGATCTAGTGGTCGTGGTGATTATGGAAATGGTGTGTCCCACTAAAATTAAAATATTTTCTTTGGCTTTGCATCCAGGATAAAATTCTAATGCGGGACAACCTTATTCGCAGAGGTTTAGTGGTCCTGAGATTTGTTTTCTATGTAAACATGCTTCATAATATGTCTCTCATCTGTTTCTTTTCTGTCTGTTTTTTCAAAAGGTTTTGAAGGAAATTTGTAATCAAATGAATATGAAAGATGACTAGGTGGGAGCGACCTTTCATAATTGTTTGTTTGATTGGTAAATCATAAATCGGTGAATAGAAACGAACTCCCTCTTTACGCTATTTGGGTTACCTGGATTGCTCGAAATAAGTTGGTATTTGAAAACAAGATGACCTCAGTTTTCTCTGCTTGTGCATCATCGATTGGTCTATTCCATGAATATGTGAAGAAAGATCCAAGCAAGTCCATTATTACTCAAATCAGGCCTATATTTGATGACTCAATCCCTCTTGGCTACTTTGATGGAGTTGAAGTAAATGGGTGGTGTGAAGCTAGCATGGTGTTGCAATTTAATGATAATCGCTCCACTCTTCTATGTATGGGATGCGGTAGAGGATCTAACACCAAAGCTGAATTATTGGCCTTATGGGGCCTCCTTTGGTTTGCAAAGCATAGAGGTATTCTCATCTTCAAGTTTCCGAGGATTCAAGTGCTATCATTAATTGGGAAGAAGGTTCTTCTAATCTTCAAGTTCTCCATATGGAGCAATGGTGCTTCAGAGTTAGAGAGCTATATGACAGTTTCCTAAGTCTTTCGTTTACTCATAGTTATACAAAATTCAATCAACTACGGAATTTCTCTCCAAGAAATCTATTGGGGAAATAGTTATATGATGCCTTCTTAGATATTGATGAGAAAATTTGAGTTTTTGTAAAAAGTATTGTCCTAAGGTGAAGGAAGGATAGCTCTCACTCATATTTTGGGTATATCAAACTTTGAAAAGAAGTATATGTAAACTTTGATTTTCCCTTAATAAATATCAAGTTTATAGTTGTTTTTTTCTTTCTAAAAAAAATTAATATTTTTAAAAATTAATAAAAGAAATAATCTATAATCTTTTTATAAAATACTAATTTTCCTAACTTTCTAATGTCAAAACTATGGCCAATCATCATCACCAAAATATTGTGAATATTTTTTTATAATTTAATACAAACAAATAAATAAAATAAAATTTATAATCAACATTATTTACAAATTCTTTTAGAAAAATATTTAAATAAAATTTTAACACATTCATTTAGTTAAAATAAAAAACTCTTAAGAGTAGAATAAATAAATATTATCCTTCACACACGGGTTCAAATCTAGCTTTGTGACACTTACTCATTAGAAACAAACTTTGACTATGTATTGCTTTAATGGAAAATATTATTTAAAACTTTAAAATCAATTAGTTAAAAGGGGATATAGATCCATTTTAAAAGGGAATCTGCCTACACCCTTTCTCAACATTTACTTTAAAAAATTGTGTATGGTTTTAATTTATACCCTTTCTCAACATTTACTTTAAAAATGTGTTTATAGTTTTAATTTATATAATTTGTGTACTTTTATATATGTCTTTGTAAATGTTTAAAATATAATTTAAGCTTATATATTATCTTCAATGAACAGAAAAGAATTATACATCCCCTATTAAGTTGTAAAATACATCTCTTAAACACAATGAGTATATCAAATTCTAATAATATATTATTATAAAATAGATATATCAATCTCCATGAAAGTTGCAATTTGAACACAGAACAAGAATCATGTTCCTCTACCCATCTTCAATTTAAATAGATAATGACTTTCATATACAAACCCATGTCCAATTTTGATACCAAACTATGACTGCATCAAATTCTTGTCACCTATTATTATAAAATAGATATATCAGTCTCTATGAAAGTTGTAAATTAAACACAGAACAAAGGTATTCATAAAGCAGCATAGCATTGAATGCTACGACGAATGCTTTGCTGGATATTGGATGCTGCTAAGGGGAATGCTTTACTGGCTCTGTGAAAGTTGTAAATTAGATACAGAATAAAGGTATTCATAACGCAGCATTGAATGCTACGGCGAATGCTTTGCTGGATATTGGATGCTGCTAAGGGGAATGCTTTACTGGCTCTACCAAAGTTGTAAATCACACGGAACAAGGTATTCATAACACAGCATTGAATGCTACAGTGAATGCTTTGCTAGATATTGAATGCTCCTACGACGAATGCTTTGCTAACTATTGGATGTTGGTTGAAATCCAACCACCACCACTGCGGAGTGCTTATTGCTTAAGCCAGAAGAAGAATCAGTATTCCTCTACAGTTTGGGAATAGATAGTACAGAGTACGCGAGTAATATTCGGATCATTCATTCTGCTCGTCTGTGTGCGCGCGCGCCTCGGCCTCCGGCTTCAAACCATTCTCGTGCCCCTCAACGTTGTCCTGCTCATCGCGCTCTACTTTACTGAAAGACAGAGAACTCTGACGCATGAGAAACTTACCGGCCGGGGGAATCCAGATATTGAGAATGCCCTGAGGACGACCAGAGGGCCTTCTGACAAGAACGGGTGTGCAACCAATGGGGTTATCATAGAGATTGTTAGCGTCCCCTCCTTTAAGGAACCGAGAAATGAGTATCCGGGAAGTACCTACCAGTTTGTCCCTCCTTATATGCCCGCGGGCGTAGATGTCCACGTTAACAGCAGCCAGATTGTTGGAAAGAAGCTCATCGTCCGCCTGCAAAACCAGCAGTTGGTTCCAGATGGGGTTTATTCCCCCGTCCTCGTCGATGCGGGTGGAGGCCTTGTGCTCAGGGTCGATGTATGCAACTGCGTAACATCTCATCTTGCCGATCAATCTCACGTCTTCCAGATCTTGAGCCGACAAAATTCTCATCTCTATTGTCCGAATTTTCGGCTGAAGCTGCACTTCTCCCTTTCGCCTTTCTTTCATCATGCCTTCTCTTGTGTTTCCAATGGCCGCACTCACAGTAATAATAAATCATATAGCAAACAGAGGATCATGTGCTGCCCATAATAGAGTAGAGTAGGAAGAATATAGGGTCTGGTACTGTATCTGGATAACCACAGACTTAAAGCTACGCTGCTGTAAACTATAATATTCCATCCACTGTCACAATGGAATCTTTCCACTTCCAACTTTTGAATTGCTGGCCAACCAAAACAGATGGATATTCTCAAATCAATATTCGTTATTATCAACTATGATGGGATTCTTCCCTTACATGTACGAGAAAGTTTTTTTTGGGTGGTGCAAGGCGTGGGATAACTGTCACTCAAATCGCTCCACAGATTTGTTTTTGTTCTCTGAAATGAAATCCCATTTTATTTAGTGTAGAATTATGCTATGTAATTGTGTTTCTAGTGATTTTGGCTTATTTTAAAACTACTCAAATCATCAAAATTCTAAAAAATAACAAAAAGGTGGAACTATGCCTCCCCAAAAAATTTTCATCACCGACACAGAAATCATTTGAATGCCAGATATCACATGCCCTGTCTTAATGAGTGCCAGTTATCACACACCCTGTCTTAATTTTGTATTTCTATGTTAATGTAAATGTTATTTATGTCTTTAATTGAAAATGTTTTGTTTTATTCTCGACCAATCTAATCACAATTTCGACTATTTTATTTAGTTGTGGTATTGTCATGATGGTGAATCGAAGACTTTTTGTGAACAAAAGTTTTTAAAAGTGTGCCCACATTAAAATTATTGAATACCCGATTGGAATTAAATCTTATGAGAGATCTTAGAACACTTTTATAAATAAATGAGAATGAAAATTTAAAATGAGGAGCTAGTACAATTGTGTATATATTTTAATATGAGTTTATGTAATTTCATATGTTAACACGGATTTGAAATCACATTTTCAAAGTGGTCAAGTTTTATGAGAAAACTAAAGTAGACACAAAGTCAATAACCGATAAGGCAGATAATGAATCATAGAGTTATCGATGAAGTAAAGTTAATCGCAAGAAAGGTCATCGACATAGAAGTTGTCGATGGGAATTGGGAAGTTATTTTGAGAGACAATTCGACCTTTGATGTCACTAATTCAACCACCATGGCCAATTGTGAGACCAATGCTTCGGAAACAACTAGCTCCTACATGAACTCTATGTGACCCTCCAGCATGACTAAAGAATAGGAAGCTGAAGTGAATTAGTTGGGTGTTTATTGAGCTATATTATTGACACTTGGAGACATACTAGGATTAGGAAGGCTTTTGAACCCATCATTTGGGAGCGCTAAGTGATGACTTAGAGCTCCATGAACCCAAAAGCACAAAAGAAGGGTCATACAACTTTAAGCATATCCATCCGATATGGAAGCCGTGAATGAGATTTGGATTTTATTCCCAAGGAGGTTTCCCCGGTTGAAATTTTTTTCATAGAATGTATTTGCGTATTGACCAAGTACATCAATCGCTTATTGTTCGAAGTGAAGACCCATAATGATGCATGTAAGAAGGATATCGCATAGAAGTGAATCATGGAAAGAAGCCCATTGATGCTACTAGCACTTCCAAGTTATGGAGGGAAAGAAAATCCATGGTGGATTTAAGGGAAGAAGCAAAATGAAAAAAAAGAGTTCACAACTAATATTTCTCAACCCAAGAAGGACCTAAAATGTGAGCATTATAGGAAGAATGGTTAGGATAATGACCAACGTTGGGCATTACACCCTAAGTTAATTCCTAAGAACACAGCTAGAAAGAAGTTCATGAAACTCTAGACAAAGAAGGTTGAATGGAAAGACAATTATACATGTGGGGTTAAAAAAGGAATTTTATACGGCGTGGTTTCAACATTTACATGAAAAAATTAGTCCTTTCAAGAAAGTCATCCTACTTCTATTTGCTTTGAATTTGACATCATTTTATAGACATTGTTATGTCATTTTTTAAAATTAAGAATGTCATTATATCTACTTTTAATACCGTTGATATCTTGATATGCATTTTCCATCTATATCTCCTTTAAACCACATTAAATCGACGTTACTAGGAGTTGATAAATTGATAAGAAAGACCCATACTCCACATTGCTTTCCATTTAAATGAGATGCTAGTGAAATTGTAATGATGTCACAAATGTTGATAAATCAATGCTAAGGCAACATAATAAATGATATCTTAAGGGTTAACTTTTATAATGCAACCCATCCCCAAGGTGTCAATAAATCAAAATTTAAGGGGATAAAATGATGTAGAAACATCAATATATCAATGTTAAGGGGATTATTTCACAATGCAATCCCCATCCCACAATGCTTCAATTCTTCCCTCTAAAAAAACACCGCTAGTGATGCAAAAGAATGTTGCTAAGACTCCGACATTCAAGAAAGGAAACGAGGACCATATATGATAGTAGCAACTTGGTCACAATGATGATTTGTCAATGCTGTTGAGCTACAATGACCTTATATGATTCTTTGTTTCCATTCTTGAACTTGAGATCACAAGAAACATTATTTTGGGTCATCAGTACATGTTGTTTTCAAAGGGAAAAATGAAACACTGTAAGATGGAGACTCATAGTGAAATACATTTGCCCTATGTCTTTATTTCCTACAAAAATTTAATCTCAAGTGCATTACAATCAATTATATTTCTATTCTGAGTCATTTTACTGTGTGCATCAATGATACATATAACATAACGCGATAAATATTAGTAGAAGCATCATCCCATTCCTCTCATATCAATAAATTTTAGTAGACATGGAAATATAATTGATCTAAAATGAATAAACATATAATTTGTCATCTATTTTGTGTTAGTTTTTCAGAATTTAATACATTCTGATCTAGGATCTTAACTGAAAGAACAACATGTACAACATATCAAGCATAAGAGACAAGATACAAGAGACACAAAACATTTCACTTGGGAAAACCAAGAAGGTGAAAAACCCCGCAACTTCCTCAGAGATAGAATAAGCATCAATACAAGGATCACCATGATCAAACCCAAGAGATAGACATCTTCAGCAACGTGCTCCTCCTCCACTTGTGCGCACTCCTCCTCTCTCTCACTAATGCTAAGTGAGTGAACAATAGAATGTGTAAAATGAGAGAGACACAATCTCTATTTATACACTAACTTGACTTGACCTTTACTCAACTAGGTCGGCCTCAACTTAATCACTTAACATAATGTTGACTGGGCCAACCCCTACTAGGGTGGTCTAATAACCCTTTGACCCACATGACTCATATAGGGCCGACCCCATCAAGGTGGTCTAATAACCCATCAAGTATAAGTTACAACACTTACAATATAACTTGCGACACATGCAAGTACTCATGACGACACTTCCAATCAGAGGAATAATACATCTCCATTGGGGATACAATAAAGTACAAATGTAATACATAGAAGAATATCTTCTGAAGTTACAAATACATCAACACTCCCTCTTAACTAGGAAGGTATTCTCTAGACACAAGTAATCAATACACATAGGCACAAGTCTTCAATTCTGGAGCTGGATCATCGTCACTACTGCTGCTATCTCAATCAATCTCCAATCTACTCGTCATAGGAAGTTCTATAGAGCCAGCCCTTTTCCATGCTGGATGTAGGCCTAGCCTCCATGTAGGTCTTCATCATCTCTGCGAGCAAGCCATCAAGTAGGTACACCTCAAGATTGATTACACTGCCTCTGCAAAACCTGCAAGATCTCCCAGGACTGATTACACTGCCTCTGCAAAACCTACAAGAGCATCTCAGGACTTGATTATATGCCTCTGCAAAACCTGTGTACCCTATTGTCACATCATTGTCTTCAGATCACCTCATTGTCCACGGAGCACAACCCATATGCACATCACACAACACTTACATTCATCGGCATGGGAAGACACACTTCAACCATCCGTGAAAGGCTTAGCACTTATATCTATTCCATGGGAAGACACACTTCAACCATGCGAGAATGGCATCGCACTTATATCCATAGCCATGGGAAGACACACTTCAACCATGCTAGGAATGGCACAACACTTATATCGCATCCATGGGAAGACACACTTCAACCATGCTCGAATGGCATAGCTCTTACATCAATGACCATGGGAAGACACACTTCAACCATGTCGGAATGGCCCCAGCCCTTATATCTGCACCATGGGAGGACACACCTACCACCATGTGAGAATGGCTCATGTGCATCTATGTCTTTGGACTCATCACTTCCCATTAGAGGGAATCTCGATCTGAAATACACCAAGCCTCTCTATGAAGTACTCAAACTTCACTTTGGCCAACGACTTGGTCAATACATCGGCTATATGCTCGTCTGTCGCAACATACAAGAGCTTCACTGCTCCTCTTTGCACCATATCCTTGATATAGTAATATTTGATCTCAATGTGCTTCGACCTATCATGGAACATCGGGTTCTCAGACATCTTCACACAACTCTGGTTGTCACAAAAGATACCAGTATCACCCAATAGGAGATCAAATAACTCAAACAGTAGCTTCCTAAGCCATACTGCCTCACAACTAGCTGAACAAGATACAACATACTCTGCTTCGGCTGTACTTAGTGCCACACCAGACTGCTTCCTGCTAAACCAAGAGATCATACCAGATCCCATACTGAAGCAACACCCCGAAGTGATCTTCCGATTAATGGCACTGCCTTCCCAATGCGAATCAACATAACCCTCCAAGTTAAACTTTTGATTCGCCTCATACTTGAGCCCATAGTCAACTGTACCCTTTGGGTACCTTAGAATATGCTTTGCAGCTATCAAGTGAACATGTCTCGGATCTTTCAAATACTGGCTCAAGGTGTTCACCACAAAGTAGATGTGTGGTCTCGTATTTGTCAGGTACATCAAGGACCCAATCATCTGACGATACATCGTGGCATCAACTGGCTCAGATGAAGCATCACACATAAGCTTCAGGTTCGATGCCATAGATGTGGCCATGGCCTTGCAGTCCATCATCCCGAACCTCTTCAGGATCTCTACTGCGAATTTCCCTTGTCCAAGGAAGATTCCATCTGCACTCTGCCACACCTCCATGCCTAGAAAGTAGTGCATCATACCCAAGTCCTTCATCTCGAACTCGGCAGCAAGCTTCCTCTTTGTGTCGAAAATCAATCTATCCTCACCTGTAATAAACAGGTCATCCACATACAATAGTAGTATCACTGGATTTCCTTCCTCAACCTTGTAGAAAATATTGGAATCCGCTTTACTCTTGGTAAATCCCAAACTGGACATGAAGCTGTCTATCCTGTCGTACCAAAACCATACAAGGCTTTCTTCAATCTGCACATATATGACTCCTTGTCATGTGTCTCAAAACTGAATGGCTGCTCCACATACACTTCCTCTCCGACTACACCATTCAAGAAAGCTGCCAGAGAAAGTAATGATCTGATGGAAGTGTATCTAGCTACAGGTGCAAAATTCTCTTCATAATATATCCCTCTTTTTGGGAGAAGCCACAAGCCACAAACCTCACCTTGTATTTCTCTATGCTACCATCTGCAGCATGCTTGATCTTATAGATCCACTCGGAAGTCACAATGGACTTCCCTTCTATTCTTCCCTTCTATTCTTGGGACCACATCCCAAACATCATTCTTCATGATCGACTGGTATTCCTCGATCTTGGCATTCTTCCATTACTGCATCCCGGATCTTGGGAACTTCAGATTCTTCAATATCTTCAATAGATAATTTTCTTGAACTTCGTTGTTGGAACAAATGTTGTAGTCCTTCTTTTGTAGGTGATGATACACAGTATTTCCTACAAGACAAGTTCAATTGCATGATTAGAACCATCTTATATATTTCAGAACAAATTCTTACTCATAAAGACATATGTCATACAGTCATGCAATTATCTTAGCCAATGCTTCAATACAACATTTATCCATATCCCGTAACTTTCTAGATATCTTCCATCTCTACCAGAACATTGTTAAGAGTGTGCACAACTCCCAACATGTCAGCAAAGAGGTTTCATTCTAGATAAGTAGCAATGAAATGTTGTACAGTACTATAGGCCACTTGCCCATTACTTGCATATTAGTAGTATCTTGTTCATTAATGCAAATTTTCTAATATGCATAATATACATCCTAAATATAGGAATATAAGTATGTACATGAATGAACAACATCATTTAAGTAATCATACATATAACAAATGACAATTCAAATACTTATCTTTGTTTGATTGTTGGGTGGACTCCCTCTTGATATTTGCTTCCTGGATTACCTGTCCTTGAACTTATATTCATCCTGGACCACTATGCATGCTTAAGTGTGCACTAGTGTCATCCTCAAGGTCTCATACATAATCATACATCCATTAGTATAATCTCAATACTACTATGATTCTAAATAATCTTATGTATGGTCATGATCATTTCATACATAGGTAATAAGCGTTAGTATTCAAGATTTCATGGAAGACTTCTTTTACTCATGCATATTCTTCTTTGACCATAGGACTCTTCTGGTTAGTCATATCATCAATCAAAGTAAGAAACATAATATGCATAAACCCTTGATTACTTAAAATTTCAACTTCAAGAATAATCATTATCATTCATATAAAAGTATAAGATCCTAACACAAGGTAGGATTCTAACTTGATATAGGAAAAACATACCTGGATATCATGTTAGCTAGTTATGTCTAACATACCCGCATGATGTCTTCTTGTTCTCTTCAATGACTTGTGCTAGTAAACTACATATCTCATAGGTTAAGCATTGTAGAACCAAATTATACATACCTCGTAAGTAGAGCTTCATGAGTCTTTGTCTTCATGTCACCATGGTCATATGTTCTTGATCTAGAACTTGATTTGTCTTTCTTGATGTACCTTACATGTTAGTTGGCAACATCAACCTCATACAACATCATAGTGCATTAGTACAATCATAAATGTCATAACCCTAATCAAATGAATGTATTCTACCATTCACATGCATTCATACTTTTACTAGGGTGATAACAAGTCTAACATTAATCAAGATTGTACTAAACTCAATAATATGAAGATAAGCATATCATAAACTTAATCATGAACATAAACATACCTGTATTTCCTCAACTCATACCTGTCGAGATTGCTTGTAGCATTCTTATGTAAGGCCTTAGCCTCATCTCCCTCTGGAACTAGAACTTATTCACTTATGCAGGTGTCCAATTCATTCTCTTCTGGGATTAACCCAGTCCATTTTGATTTCCTGAAGCTGGATTTGGAGCTAGATTACGATTTGTCAGAGCAACCCTAAAAATTCAAATTTTGAATTTCAAACTTCTGAATGGATGAAAAGATGTGCCTTGTTGAGCTGATCAAGCTGGTATACTTCAATTTTGAAATCTCCAAAATTTGACCCCTCAAAATTGCCTTTGAAACTTCTAGATTTCTTGGACAGGAACCCAAACTAGGGTTTGATGAATCCTACTCTTCTACCCATCCAAAAGGTTCGATCTTGTGTTCTAAACTTCAATTTTTCTGAGGAGCTTCCAGCCGTGGTCACAGATTTCAAAAATTCCAACTTTTGCCAAAGCCCTAATTTTCCATCTTTCTGATCAAAATCCCGAACTAGGGTTTGATCAAGCATAGCCTTCTTCCCAACCAAAAAATTTGATATTGATCTCTAAATTTTGATTTTTATGAGTAGCATTTAGCCATGGTCTCCGATTCCAATAATTTCAACTTTCTCTGAAACCCTAATTTCCCACAGCAGTGACGATCCAAGAATGAAGGTGCTCAAAATCCAAATCTGTTTTGACAGAAATATGCACCTTATTGTTTCTGGTGTAACTCAACAGTTACGAATCCACAGGGTCTGAAACTTCATATTGTGGTATCCTGTCCTATCATCTTTCCAACCCCACAGGTCTGACCTTAATTGGATTCTCTGAGAGAGAGTTATGCCAAGTGTCGCAATGTGACATGTTTATGGGATAAAACAGGAGAGCGAACTTGTACAATGTGCCACATGTCACTGGTTGAATTTCAGCCTCTGAAAAAATTACCCATGAAATTAAAGTCCGTGCCCTACCTGTCACTTTTTAAAAAATTTCATTTGGAGCTTCCTAGCCCAAGTTGTGACCTTGTTTCCTAGGTCACCTGTTTATGACTGAGATCTGGAAGAGGCAAAAACCCTAGATTGTACTGATTATAAATCACAAATTACAGCGAATTAGAAGTTGTGCTTTGGACACAAGGTACATGGGTATGTTATCTACATCCTGTAGAATTTTCAAAACCTGAACCTTCTCCAAAATGGATTTATAGCGAAATTTCCACGATGACTGGTTTTTTCTATATCAAGCTCTAGCTTTTGATTTGTTGCAAGTGCAACAAGTCTCATAAATGCCATAGCATGCCTTCCTTCAGGATAGCTATGATACCATGTTATTTTTTCAGAATTTAATACATTTTTATCTAGGATCTTAACTAAAAGAACAACATGTACAACATATCAAGCATAAGAGACAAGAGACAAGAGACACAAAACATTTCACCAGGGAAAACCAAGAAGGTGAAAAACCCCGCAACTTCCTCAGAGATAGAATAAGCATCAATACAAGGATCACCATGATCAAACCCAAGAGATAGAGATCTTTAGCAGCATGCTCCCCCTCCACTTGTGTGCACTCCTCCTCTCTCTCACTAATTCTAAGTGAGTGAACAATAGAATGTGTAAAATGAGAGAGACACACTCTCTATTTATACACTAACTTGACTTGACCTTTACTCAACTAGGTCGGCCTCAACTTAATCACTTAACATAATGTTGACTGGGACGACCCCTACTAGGGTGGTCTAATAACCATTTGACCCACATGAATCATACAGGCCGACCCCATCAAGGTGGTCTAATAACCCATAAAGTATAAGTTACAACACTTACAATATAACTTGTGACACATGCAAGTACTCATGACGACACTTCCAATCGGAGGAATAATACATCTCCGTTGGGGATACAATAAAGTAAAAATGTAATACATAGAAGAATATCTTCTGAATTTACAAATACATCAACATTTTGGTGCTTTATGGGAGGAAAGATGGGATGAATTGGCTTGTAGGGAGAATTTTAGGGGTAGGTCTTACTTTGGATATTTGGGGTCCAAAATCTTGTTGGAAAAAAGGTTCAAAGATCAAGGTTCTGTACAAGGGCCAACAAAGGACGGTGGTAGTCTAGATGCACCGACATTTTCATTCTTACCTAAGGAGAAGAACATCTCACCCAAAGAACATCTCAGACCAGTGGAAGATGAGGGAAGTACTAATGAAGATACAAGGGAGGGTTCATCAAGTTCATTTTAATTAGCCATTATCTTACCCAACCAAAACAAAAACTAAACTATCGTCCTCTATTGATCATGCATTATAAGTAAAAAGAAAATGCAAATAGATTCAATCACACACACACACATATTCAACATGAAATTTGAGGTGGCACCAACAATTCGTATTTGCATTAACCAAAATAGAGCATATTACATAGATTACAAGCCAGAGACATCTTTGTCTCAAAACTATCGGATTGGTTCCCATATCCCACCCATTACATCAAATAACTTATCTTGGCTTGTTCTCATTTCACTTAGTTACGAATCCCTATCTTTACACCCAACCAAATCTTATGCCAACCACTTTCCTTGGATCCCCTTCCCTTTTTATACAAGTTGGATGGTTATTTTTGACCATGTCAAGGTAGTTTCTATCTTTTAGTTGTTTCTATGAGCACATTAACTGTCCATCTTATCCTCTTCGACATCCCCTTCTCACAACCTTTTATGCATTGATTACCTACCTATATTTCATAACCAGGTTTCCAAAAACAAAGGGGACAACAAGCCCCAACCAAAAACATTGACTTTTCGTCGAGTCAATTCTACTACTATGCAAGTACATCAAACAAAAGGGCCATATTAGGAACAACTATGAGGGAACTGGTCCATAATTATTCAAAACTAAGCATCTGTTCCTTCCATTTTCCCAACAAAATATTGGTACCTGCCATAAATTCTTGATATTTTTTGTTATTTGGTGATAAGGGTTGTTGTTGTTCTAGGGCCTACCACTCTAAATCCACAAAAGGTCCTAGCTACTACGATCTAAGATAGATGGATTGGGTTTTAGGAACAAATTCTCTGATAATTTTCTTAGAGGTAATGGTGGGATCATGGAGGGAATCAAGTTGGTTGTCAACAACTTGAATTTATCCATACATGTTGTTATAAAAAAAGGATCACAAAGCAATAACAATAAACAAGATGCAAATATAAAACACATAAACACAATATAAGAGAGACACCAATATAACGTGGTTCACCCAACATGGGCTATGCCCATATAGAAATGGTCAGTCCTTATCATTATACCATCCAAAAAATGAAGGGATACAACCTACATCACATCCGCTGCAACTTCCTCTTCACTCTCTCAGAGTCTCTCTTACACAATCACAGAGATCTTTACAATGCTTGGGTTACCATAAGCCTTTGTTGATTAGGCCCTATTTTTGTTTCTCACTACCATTTTGTCTTAAGGGGGGGTGTTGGAACATAATTCCCATCTAGACCTTGGTTAATAATCCTTGCATAAGGTTCCAAGTGTTTAATGTAAATTGTTCCATGGTTTGGATTCATAGTGCCTAGTCTAGGGGGGTTGTCCACATATTAGACTAATGGTTTACCATAAATGCCAAGTTTGTCCACAAGTGCACCCATTTCATTATTCTAGGGAGTAAAAGGAGGCCTACATAATGCATTTAATGAGGGAGGTGCCCCACTTCTCTATTTTATGGGATAAGGTTGGACCAAGGGCGCTTATGCACTAGATTTGGTCAAATTACTCATTAATTACCACTGCCAAATCCCTAAACCACCTAATTCTCCCTCATAATGATTCCATCCACATTTATTGACTTTCCTAACGTCCGCATGGTCCTCATAGTTTCATTTGACCTTATTATGGCCCAATATAGGAGTTACACTTGGCACAATGTCATAGATTGGGGGAATTAATCCACTAAGCCTAGCATTAATGTGAGCTACTCAACTTTCCACTAAGGCTATCAATTTTGTCTCTTGAGAGAATCTATATATTGTACTAGTTTTTGCTCAATAATGCATAATAGAAATAAAGATCTAGAGTGAATTTCTCTAGTTTTGTCTCAATATTTTTCTTCTCATATTTTTATGCTATATATTGAAATAATCTAAGTGAAGTTGTTATTGAATCTAGATCTATATCTATGTTTGGTTTGTCACATGTATCAGAGCCTAGAGTTGTGATTGGTGTGCATTCCAAATTTCACATGGTATTAGAGCTAGACTAATTCAAAGCAATTTCCAAATTCTTTCTTGAGTGTTTTATGCAGGTCATTGTCATCACCAAGAGTGCATCAACAAATTATGGATCAAAATCAAGCCATGATTCTCACACCATTCAATTACTTCGAATGGAAGGCCCACATGATCATCCGACTTCAAATTAAGGGTCTTTATAGAGTCACAATGGGGCTTGAACCTGAGCCAAATGATGCTTCTAAAAAATCTAAGTGGTTAAATAGGCTTGATGAAGCTTATGGTTTGCTTTGTCTCTCTATCTCCCGAGATCTCCTATTCCACCTTGAAAATGCTTCTACACCAAATGAAGTTTGGATCAATCTTGAGTCATTATTTGGGAAGCAAGATGAAATGAGAGGTCATTTATTGGAGAATGAGTTGATCTCATTGATTCCAAGCAATTTTGAAACCATGGAAGAGTTTATATCAAAGTTCAAGAACCTAGTGCTTCAGCTCAAATAGTGTGGCATTGAGAAGAAAGAAGAGAAACTAATACTTTCCATTCTATCTTAATTGGGTCCTAAATACTCAGTATTTGTGTCTAGATTCCATGCTACAAAGCTTGTTGTTCGAAATTGGAGGATCCATTCATTGGATGTATTCATAGATTTGCGCACCCCGGAGAAAGATACACTAGTACAAATTGGGTCTTTGAGTTCTTCCAAAGACCATGTGCTTTTTTCTCATGGAACTAAGAGTCCCAAAAATTCTAAACCAAAGGAAAGCAAAAGACGAAGGAGAAGAAGCAGTCATATGAAGAGAACTCAAGTTCAAGTGATGAGGATTCAAAAGCCAACAAAATGAAGAGAAAGAAAGAGAATCCCAAGTGTGGTTATTGCAAAGGTTTTCATTATGAAAAATCTTGTTTCAAAAATAATATGGACATCATGACCAAGATACTTGAAGAGCATAACATTGATTTTCCAAATTTTTCAAGAAAATAAGAAGCCAATCTCTCTTTGAAACAAGAACATTGTCTCCATGCTACCTGCCAAGGTAATAATTTGTATATTTTGGGTGCTAGAGTTAAATCTGTTTCTGATGTCTATATTTATGATTCACATTCTGATATATTAGAACCAGAAACCTATATCCATTCCTTGGAAGAATCTCCATCTAGTTCACCAAAGTCTCCTCCCAATACTAGTCATTTTCACTAGTTTTTGACATGCCTTTTGAAAGCTATTTCCAAATCCATTTGGATCCTTCCTATTTTGATTTGGAAGTTGATATGCAGGTTATGACAACCTTCAAACCATTTTCTCAACCATTGGATTCCCAAAATACCATACAACCCCCAAGTTCTCCAGTTGGAAAATCTCACAATTTCACTGTTTCCAATACCGTGTCACTTGTCTATGTTGTCTTTATGTCTTGCATATCATTCCTTGGTTGGAAAACCATGTCATTGGACATCATGGGAATGTTGTTCCACATGTATGGACATAATCTCACCACCTATGTTTCAAATGTCAAGTCTCCAGACCATTCGAGTTCACTCAACTGTTAGTGTGATCTAGTTGCACACTCTTTTCCTGTTGTGGAGCCATTCACTCATGAAGACACTATACCTATGTTGTTTGCTACTCCATATGATTCATATTCTGATATTTTAGAGCCTCATGAGATATATTGTAGAGTTAGGAAGGCACTACATCTATTTGGAAGGAAGATACATGGTTTGATTCACCATATGGAAACTGCTCAAGAAGCTAATTTTGTTGAGTCTTTTGATGCTCTTTGGGAAGGATTTTGTAGAGATATATTTTACATTATTGATTATGTACTCAAATCAGAGTATGTTTGTAGCAAGAAGAATTCTTATGATGCTCCTCCATCATAAAATGATGAGTTTCAAGTGGCATCTCAACAATGTTTTTTTTCTACACAACATTGATGCATTGGTGCATAATCATGGCATCCACAACATTTTCACCAAGAATTTCAACAAGAACTTGTGCATTCAGCTAATTCGAGTGAAGAACAAGACCTTTCAAAGACATTTTTTTCATCTCTATTCCATGTCCAGTCTTTAGGGAGGATTTTCCCCATGTAATTTTTCCGCTTTCCTCGTTTTACATGGACAAATAAAATTGTTGTAAAGGGTGGCCATAAGCCTTTGTTGCTTGGGCCCTATTTTTGTTGCTCACTACCATTTTGTCTTAAGGGGTGGTTTTGGAACATAATTACCATCTAGACCTTGGTTAATAATCCTAGCATAAGGTTCCAAGTGTTTAATGTAATTTTTTCCATGGTTTGGCTTCATAGTGCCTAGTGTAGGGGGTTTGTCCACATATTAGACTAGTGGTTTATCATAAATGCCAAGTTTGTCCACAAGTGTGCCCATTTCCTTATTCTGGGGAGTCAAAGGTGCCATACTTAATGCATTTAATGAGGGAGGCACCCCACTTCCCTATTTTATGGGATAAGGTTGGACCAAGGGCGCTTATGCACTAGATTTGGTCAAATTACTCATTAATGGCCACTACCAAATCCCTAAACCACCTAATTCGCCATCATAATGATTCCAACCACATTTATTGACTTTCCTAACTTCCTCATGGTCCTCATAGGTTCATTTGACTTCATTATGGACCAATATAGGACTTACACTTGGCACAATGTCATAGATTGGGGTAATTACTCCACTAAGCCTAGCATTAATGTGAGCTACTCAACTTTCCACTAAGCCTCTCAATTTTGTCTCTTGAGAGAATCTATATATTGTACTAGTTTTTTCTCAACAATGCATAATGGAAATAAAGCTCTAGAGTGAATTTCTCTAGTTTTGTCTCAATATTCTTCTTCTCATATTTTTCTGCTATCTCTTGAAATATTATAAGTGAAGTTGTTATTGATTCTAGATCTATATCTTTGTTTGGTTTGTCACATGTATTGGAGCCTAGAGATGTGATTGGTGTGCATTCCAAATTTCACAATTAATAAATAAATATACATAATAATAATAAATAGATTAATTATAAAACATTAAATCAAAGGTTGCATCCTTTCACATATAGTCACGAGAGGACTATTTAAAGTTCTGCTATGTATTTTCATATAAGCATCATCTATCTATTCAATTTATTTTTACTCATATATTTATTGCAATAATGGAAGTTGGATTCGCTTCTTTGGTCCAAACAACCGGATCAGTTGCAACATTGGTATCAGAGCTATGTTCATGATCCAGGCCTTTGGCCATATTGTAGTTTTTAACCGTTATCCTAGGGATTCCCTAAAATTGTGGTCATTGACCAAATAAAAGAAGAAAATAAAGTCAAAATAAAATAAAATGAAGAAGAGAGAGAGAGAGAGAGAGAGAGAGAGAGAGAGAGAGATCCCATAAAAAAAGGAGAGTAAAAAGAAAATGATAGACACAAAAGAAAGTTTAAAAAAAGAGAGAGTAAAATAAAATAAAAAGACAAGAGAAGAAAAGAAGAAGTATAAAAACAAGAAGTAGTTTTAAAGAAAACAACACCTGGTTCTAGAGAAAAACAAACACTTGGTTTTATGTGAGTGAAATCAAATCATAAATTCAAGCACCATTTTGTGTAGAGTCATAACGCTTGGGAGAACATTAAATTAAGTGGAATTGATATAATAAGATAATTTTAAAAAAATATTACATGGAAGTAATATAATTAAGAAAAGCATTTACGAAAGGATTCAAAAGTAATTTTTTTAATAAAAAAAGTGATACAAGGAGAATTTCAAGATTTATATAATGATAATAATTATTATAATTATTTTGAAAAGTTAATTCCTCAAATTTTTGCATGCATCATGAAGTCATTTAGTGAAGAATTGAATGGGATCTTCAATTGACATAACAGAAAGATGGAAGAAATACTTTATCATATGGAACAATGGATGGAAAAAGCTGTTGATGAAGCCTTCAATGAAATAATCCAACAAAGAAGACCGAAGGCCTCCCAAGACGAAGACTTAGAAACTATATCCAAATTTGATTTTCAAGGCTCAGAAGAAAAACCTGATAAAGAACATGAAAGTGATGTTTTTTATATTAAATTGAATGAAACAACAAGTTCCATATCACCACCCGATTTTCTCGATAATGAAGATGAAAATGTGCCCATAAGTGTAGTATAAAAAACACTTGCTCATTGTTCTCAATCAGTTTTACCGGATAATTCTATCGAATTGATTGATGGAGTTGGAATCTATGGAAGTAGTCAATGAATTTTTTTCTCGATGAATACTAAACAAACCAAATATGATAATGAAGGTCCACAATTCCTCATAAATGGAATCCAAAAGTTGATATTGAAAATAAATAAGTACAAGTTGTATTATTTCAAAAACTTACCATTTAAGCATAAAGGGTTACAACACAAAAGTTCAGGGTCACATCCAGGGATAGAAACCAATTCAGAATATGCATCTCAATTCAACGCTTCACCACATATCCTGAATAAAGTTGATATTAGTAAAATCAGCTTTGAGGACAAAGATTCCCTCAAAGGGGGTGACAATGTTACATACATAAAATAATATAAATAATCAATTAATAAATATACTTAATAATAATAAATAGATTAATTATAACATTAAATGAAAGGTTTCATCCTTTCACATATAGTCACGAGAGGACTATTTAAAGTTCCTCTATGTATTTTCATATAAGCATCATCTATCTATTCAATTTATTTCTACTCATATATTTATTGTAATAATGGAAGTAAGATTCACTTATTTGGTCTAAACAACCAGATCAGTTGCAACAGTAATGTAAATATCTTCTATGATTAGAGGAAGCTGGGCCATGAGCTCTTGTTTCCACTACATACCTTGACCTTGCTTGGTGTCTAATTCTTGTCCTAGGGTACCAACTTCAATCTGCAGAGACTTCCAAGAGGATAAAAGTAGTTGAGTACCATCTTGGGGAGTGTTATAGGGAGTTTCCACAGAGATTTTAAGGTGTTATTGCTGGAATTCTAGTCAGCTCTTATCCACCTTCTTGGAAATAATATCCACCATTTTCTTTGATTCCTACAAGGCATGGTGTTTTTCATCCCTCTTAGTCATGGAAATGGTGATTTGAACCTCCATTTGTTGATAGGTCGCTTGCATATCCTGTTGATTTTGTTCAACCTTTACTATCCTGGTCTCTACTACAACAATATATGTTGACACAGTTATGTCGACAGGGGTTCACTTCGCACTTCTGTCAACAAACATCGACATAGAATCCCTTAAACATCATCCCAGAAAGGTTTTACCCTTTCCAGCAACACCCGCATAGCAAGTGAAATCTCACCCGAGATGTCTAAGGGGGCTGTAGGAACCACGTTTCCGCAGTTGTAAGAAGACATGCATTATCTCACACTCATTCGCGACATAAACCAGAGATTCACATCCGCATCAAAACATCAAATTATCAACCTATGAACAATTATCCTCATTCACATCAACACATTATCATCTCACAGTTAACGAATAAAACAAATTATCAAAACATGCTTAAGGAATATGCGGTACATAACATAATTGCGAAAACATAAAACACTGCAATACTCGAATTCGGTAACAAGAAAAAGAGACAAAGATATAACATTATCGATTATTCTCATTATCCATCAAACTGGTCAATACATCGCAAAATTCTCCATATCACACAACCAGTACAACTTAGAGTGAAACAATACTCCGCAAAAGATAAAGATGCCAAAAGATAGATCAATGATAGAAGATAGATGATCCAAGATAAGAGGCCCTTAGGATTACAATCACTCCTATTTATAGGCTCACATGGACATTACAAAATGGTCCAAATGACCCATTACTAACTAACTTAACCAAATATCCCGCATTTGTCGGCTCTTTTATACTTCCCGATCGGTTCTTTGTTCCTGTCGATGACCCTTTCTCTGCTTGGTGGTACCGTACTTGTGCACTTTGGACCCGTGCCAATAGTATATGCACCCATCATCTGTAAAAGTTGACAAGTGGACTAGTCCTAGATATTTGCAGTATAGGATGTTGACACAATTCTATCGATAGGGATTCACTTCGCACTGTTATCAACAAACACCAACCAAACACCTTTAAACACCGGCCCATAGAGTTTTTACCCTTTCCAGCAACACTCGCAGAGCGAGTGAGGTCTTGTTAGGATATTCCTATACTCCATCCTAGTCCCACCAGTATTTTGATCATTTACATTTTCAGTCATGCATGCACTTTTAGGGTTTGCATGCATTCTAGGGTTTGCATGCATTTTGCATGCATCCCAGTCATCAGTCCAACACCTAGCTCTCAGTTAGCCAGCCCCATGAGCTTCTCACTATTCAGTTTTATCCCTCCAGTTGCTTAATGCACCCTTCTTCCTTGATTTTAGGGAGCAACTCGCCCTTCTTCACCTACCAGTCCAGTTGTCACTCAGTTACACTCAGTTACACTTAGTTACACTCAGTTACACCTAACAGAGTTAGTTTGACTGATGGTTGACAGTTACTTGAGCATTGATGACTCCACTGATGATGATGAAGACTTCTAGTTGTGCTCCGATGATCATGAGGACACCTAGTTGTGCTCCGATGACACTCTATTGATCTTATGATCACTCTGAGAGGCTAATTTGAATTTCCACCTTAGGCATTCGAATCCTCTCTACCATTGTACTATTTATTTTTCCATACTGTGATTAATTAATTAGTGTGTGTGAAGTATTATTGCTTCTATCTGAGTTCTACTGTACCATATTATTCTGTTGCTCATTATACTGTATTGTTCACTCTTCTTCTATTTTCCTGCTTAATCATAATTACTCTTGTGAGGTATACATCATCTCTTAGATCTGCTGTGAGGATTTTCACATGGTATCAGAGCATGTTGAGAGTATTGTTTATCTCCATTCTTGAGAGTTTTTTGTAGGTTATTACCAAGATTTCGAGTGCAGCAGTTTCTGCATTTTTGCAGCAGTAGCAGTTGCAGTTATTCTCTATTGTTTTTGCAGGTCTTCTACAACTTCAATGGATTCATATTTAGAAGGAATCCCTCTTCTTTCCCCATTCAACTATGATGAATGTAAACCAAAAATGATAGCATATTTAAAGAGCCATGATCTCTTTGATTGTTATTTTGAAAGAGAGTTCGAATCCTCTGAAGAGAATATTGACTGGTTGAATAAAGGTGACATGGCCTTTGGAACAATGATGCTTGCCTTGTGTGCATACCAAAGATTCAAATTCAAATACTGTGATGGTGTTGAAACTCCAAGAGAGTTATGGACTCCAAAAGAGTTATGGGCCCACCTATATGAAATATTTGGCAGAGAGAATGAAGGACTTGGTCCCAACCCATTTGAAAGCAAACAAAGTGATGCATTTGCTCCTCTTGATGGTCTCTTAGATCATGAACCAGTATCATCTCATATTGAAGTTGTTGACAAAGAACTTGCAGATTCTCCACTCATGCTCAAACCTTCTTCTCTTTCTGTGCCAGCTCACATTCTAGATATTGCAGAAGGTCCTAAATCCTCTCTTGCACCAGAGTCTGTTGGTTTGCATCATGATCACATGATTATTTCAGAGGTCAAAACAGCTATTGAAGGTAATGCATTCACTCCTCTCCAGCTATCTCCTCTTTTATACTATTATATGATCATAATTCCATGCTTTCAGAAGGTCATTGAAGAATATGGCCATTGCCATTCACTTGGGAATATTTCTCATGCATCTACTTGTTTTGATCTCACCTCTCATGGTTCAAAGGAGATATCAAGAAACCATGATTCAAGTCTTGTATCTAATTTGGGTTCGAAGCAATTACTACTTGGGAAAATTTCTCATGCATATGATAGTTTTGATCTCACCCCTGCTGGTTCAAAGGAGATCTCAAGAAACTGTTTTGAAAGTCTTAAATCTGATTTTGATTTCAAGCAAACATGTAATAGTTATTTTTGGCATAATCTCACCCATGGTGGTTCGAAGGAGAAGACAAAAGAATATATGCACATTCAAAAATTTGATCCTACCTCAGTTGATTCAAATCACAGGTTCAAGGATCATTCTCATACTATTGGATTTGTTCTCATCACATTCGATCTGAAGAGAAAGTACAAGCACATGCTTTTTGAGCATGATCCACTTCTTGCCAAGAAGAAGATACCTCCAGACATATGACCAAGCATCACACCTGCTTGATTTTGGAGCATTTATTTTTATGTGTTCCTTACAGTCTATTTTTTGAGGAGGGGGTATGTTTCCCATGAAATTTTCCCACTTCCTTGATTTATTGATTGTTATTATTCATTGTATTAGGTGACCTTTGGTCTTAGTTACCAGGGCCCAGGATAGATTAAGGGGGGGTGTTAGGATATTCCTATACTCCATCCTAGTCCCACCAGTATTTTGATCATTTACATTTTCAGTCATGCATGCACTTTTAGGGTTTGCATGCATTCTAGGGTTTGCATGCAAAATTTGCATGCATTTTGCATGCATCCCAGTCATCAGTCCAACACCTAGCCCTCAGTTAGCCAGCCCCCAGGAGCTTCTCACTATTCAGTTTTAGCCCTCCAGTTGCTTAATGTGCCCTTCTTCCTTGATTTTAGGGAGCAACTCACCCTTCTTCACCTACCAGTCCAGTTGTCACTCAGTTACACTCAGTTACACTTAGTTACAGTCAGTTACAGTCAGTTACAGTCAGTTACACTTAGTTACAGTCAGTTACAGTCAGTTACAATCAGTTACACTTAGTTACAATCAGTTACACTCAGTTACACTCATTTACACCTACCAGAGTTAGTTTGACTGATGGTTGACAGTTACTTGAGCATTGATGACTCTACTGATGATGATGAAGACTTCCAGTTGTGCTCCGATGATCATGAGGACACCTAGTTGTGCTCCAATGACACTCTATTGATCTTATGATCACTCTGAGAGGCTAATTCGAATTGCCACCTTAGGCATTCGAATCCTCTCTACCATTGTACTATTTATTTGTCCATACTGTGATTAATTAATTAGTGTGTGTGAAGTATTATTGCTTCTATTTGAGTTCTACTGTACCATATTATTCTGTTGCTCATTATACTGTATTGTTCACTCTTCTTCTATTTTCCTGCTTAATCATAATTACTCTTGTGAGGTATACATCATCTCTTAGATCTGCTGTGAGGATTTTCACAAGTCTCACCCGAGATGATTATGGGGGGTTGTAGGAACCATATTTCCGCAGTGGGGGGAGGACATGCATCAATTCTCACTCTACAACTACAGAAACCAGAGATTGTGTCTTCCCATCATACTTAACAGTTCATTCATTCATCATTCGCATGTTCAGATTATAATCGACATTCACATTGACATGGTAAACTAATCATTCGCATCAACAGAATTCACCAAATCACAGAGCTTTAAACATATCACAACTAGCAATCGCATTCATCATTCAATATGAACAGAAACATAAGACATAAACATATCCGAACATCTTCATGCATTAACTCATCAAAACTTGCGAAATAACCTTTGCAGGGACAATTCAAAACACCTTATCGTGGATCCATACAAAACTGCCGAAAACAGAGCAAAACATTACCGAGTTCATCCGCACATCTATTGATCACTTATGATCTCATTCTAGGATTCCCTTAGGCTTATATTCATACTTCTATTTATATCCAACTATGGCGGTTACAAAATGGTCCAAATGACCCTTTCTAACAAACTAAACCAATGTTGTGCTTCTGTCGGCTCCTTGTTCTCCGTGAATGGTCCTTTCTTCCGTGGATGGTCCGTCTTCGCTACTGTCAGCTTTTGCAGTTCATGCGGTCTAACCTCGTGCCAACATACCCCCAACACAAACTTGTGACTCTTCCTTGAGACACCTAGCTGGACACCTCTGGTATTGCTTTAGTTCACTTTTGTGTGCTCCTCGAACCCATCCGCTAGTCCCTTGATCGCTGTCATGTAATTTTTGAACTCATCCTCCAGTCTCTTTATCGCTATCATGTACTTTGGGAACTCATCCTCCAGTCTCTTGATCGCTGTCATGTACTTCTCGAACCCATCCTCCAGTCTCTTGAAACCTTCGTCATCTATCCTTTGTGCGCCTGCTGTTGCACTTTATACTTGTTTCAGTCTAGCAAAAAGTTCATCGACGTCACCAAATTGTGAAATAGGCCAACTACTCTGGCACATCTGTTTCACACATTTGGCCATCCGATGTGGGATCCAGCGTGCCTCCACCCTTGGTGTTGTGGTTTTCATGGGGACCACGGTTCTTTTAACTACTACAACTCTCTTAGACATCTTGGGTGAGACTTCATCTCTGTTCCTCCCAATTGTCTACGCCACTTCCTTTGTTGATTGCTCATGAACACTCGTCGTCCTTTCCCTTAGTGCACCTGGAGTGCTTCCGTTCAAAATAAAATGCACCATTTTAACTCTCTCACTTCCTTATTCCACATCTTCCTTGGAATTGCTCCTTCGAGTGACTGAATCTCTTCATAATGCGTAGAAGCCTTCATCCTCCAATCCCCTTTACATGTATTTATGCTTGTTCCTCATGTGCTTGACACATGATTTATCAATTCATGCGCTCAATATGTCACATTTCTCTCAGATTCTTCCCTCAAGTGTGTCATCATACGCTTCTGTCGTCTACTGGTGATGCCTTGCTGTAGTAATAATGCACTAACTAGACTCCTGCGTGCTAAACATCGTCGAGCATCCGGTCTTTCCATGCTCCCACTTTTTGTCATTATTTCTCTTATTCTTTTTTTTTAGACCACTCTGTTTTCAGCTGCTATGCACTTGGTCATGGTGATAAGGTTTCAACTGATTCCCATTTACTAGCTTTGGAAATAAGGTCCCATCTAAACTTCGTAATTGCACCACACCTCCGTCAGTTACAAAATATATTATGTAGGGACCTAACCAATGCATCTACAACTTACCTGGGTGCTTTGCAAACTTATTGTCGTATAATAGAACCATATCTCCGCACTGAAAATGCTTTGGTTTGACATGGCAATCATGCCAAGCCTTCTGTCGATCCTTTTCTACATCCTGATGAAAACCTGCGATGAACCGATCCTCATCAAGTTGTACCAACTGTTCCAACCGTTCTTCTAGTGCTCCGTCGTCACTCATTCCTGTGGCTGCTGTGATGCGCAGACTTGGGATGATATACTCCATTGGCATTACTGCTTCCTATCCGTAAACTAACTTGAACGGGGTCTGTCCTGTCAATCGTTTGCAGGTTGTGTGATACGACTAGAGTATCGCGGGGATATTTAAATCCCAATCATCATGGTTTGTGTTGCACAGCTTCATGAGTGCATGCTCCAATATTTTTTTGAATGCCTCAACTGTCCCGTTAGCTTGTGGATGATATGGGGTGCTCTTCATGTGTTGGATTTGAAACTCCTCCATCATTGCTGCGATCGTCTGATTAACAAAATGAGTCCCCTGGTCACTCATTAGTATCTTTGGGCACCCAAACCTGGTGACCATGTTGTCGAAGAGGAATCTTGTTGCAGTCGTAGCTGTGCAATTCTTTACCAGTGTAACTTCCTCCCATCGCGTCAAATAATTTGTCGCAGTAATAATGTAGTGTGACCCTATTCTTTTTCCTGGTGGGTTGATGGTTCCCACAAATTCAACTGCCCATTTGTCGAAATACTACAGTGTCAATTGAGGTACTAATGGAATTTCATCCCTTCGTGATGGCTTCCCTGTCCGTTGACATACGTCATATCTTTTGGCATAGTCCGCAGCATCTCCATGCAGCGTCGTCCACCATGGTCCTGCTCGAAGGGTCTTCCTAGCAGTGGTGCATCCTCCATAGTGTCCTTCTACGATTCCATCATGAGCTTCCTTAAAATCCTTTCTTGTTCATGCGGGAGGATGTATCATTGAAGTATCTCATCCGGTCCCATCTTATATAGTTGCCCTGCAATCAGTTGGAAATCTGCAACTCTGACAACTAACTGCTTCTTCTAGTTGGTGGTGAATCCTTTTGGCGCCTTCCATGTTACCAAAAATTGAATAATTTGCTCATAATGGTCATCGACCATTCTGACCCTAAACAACTGAGCATCGGGAAATCCTTCATCAATGTTCCTTGGCTCTTCTCTGGACTCTATCTATGACAGATGGTCTGGTCCTGCATTCATTCGTCCAGGATTTACAATTATCTCGAAGTCAAATTCTTGGAAGAGTAACAGCCATCGACAGATTCCCCCCCCCAACACAGGTTTTTTCACCATGTATTTGAGTGTTGAATGATCAATGAACATTTTAAAATGGCCCCTAAGAAATAGTTTCAAAACTTCTGTAAGGTGCAGACCATCTCCAAACCTTCCCTTTCTGTGGTCGTATAATTCTTCTCCGCAGTAGACAGCTTTCTACTTGCGAACACTATCGGGTGGTCTATCGTTCCTTCTCCTGGCTGGGCCAATATGACTCCCAGTGAGACTGATGATGCATCGAAATGAACGTGGAACTCCTTCATCCAACCTAGAAATGCTAGTATGGGGGATGCAACCATATTGGATTTCAATATATCCATACTCTTCTGGCACTCTTCATTGCATTCGAACTTGGTATCTTTCTTCAACAAATTTTCCATCGGCGCCGTGATTGATGCATACCCTCTGATAAAATTCCTGTAGTATCACGTGTGTCCTAACGTTGCTCTCAATTGCTTGACTATTGTTGGCGGTGGTAGGTTGACAATAATTGTGATCTTTGCATAGTCGACTAGCATTCCTCCCCTGCAAACAATGTGCCCCAACAAAATCCCAAACGAGGCGCAGAAAATGCATTTCTTTAGGTTCAATGAAATCTGGTGCTCTTGACATCTTTCCAGCATCAACCTTAGATTTGAGATGTGATCCTTGACCAACCCGTACACTACTCAATCATCCATGTATACTGCGAGAAATTTATGGATATAATCCTTGAACGCCGCAACTACTAGTCTTGAAAAAATTGCTTGTGCATTATTCAGGCCAAATGGAATCACCGGATATTGAAAACATCCCCATTCAGTCACAAATGTTGTTTTGTGCCGATCCTCTTTTGCAATCTTTATCTGGTGGTATCCTGAGAATCCATTTGTGAAGGAGTATATTTCCTGACCTCCCACTCCTAATAATTCATCCGTAAACGGTGTAAGGAATGGATCGTGTAAGCATGCATCATTCAACTTTCTTAAATCAACAAAGATTCCTACTTTGATGGTTTTCTTATCTTGGAATGCCATCGGGATGATCCACTCCGATTACTCTACTAGTTCTATAATGCCTGTTTCCAGCATTCTCTCAATCTCAGCCTTCACCCGCTCCTTATACCGCAGATTCAACCTGTAAGGCCGTTGCTTTTGTTAGAACATTTTTCCACCTATGTACATTAATCATTTATTAATGATGATTAATTAGCCCAAGTGATTAATGATTACATCCCTAAGTTGATTAGCTACTAAATGGTCAATTATCATGAACTAGATAGCAAATGTGAACAAGTGCTGAGTCAAACCAGCTAAGTGGAGCGCTCCCCAGGGCAATTAATGCACTCAGCATGCCTAGAGCGCCCTCCTCAGGTCATTTTTGACCAATTTTAGACTCCAAACCTCTATCCAACCAGTTTCTTCACATGTGTGAGGTCACATGGGCCTGTCCAGTCATTCCCAGCATTCACACTGCAGATTCGAACCAGTTTGGGATGGTTTGGGATATTTTGGTCAACCTAGGGGGGTTTGAGCTTTTTCTAAGCTAGATCAGTGTGAACACTCCAGATGGATTCGAATTCTTCCAGATTTGTATATATGGGTGTTCTTAACCTTTGTTAAGGTTGGACAGTTAATAATATTGACATTATTCACCAATTCATGTGTATTGTTCTTCATTCATTTAAATTTTTTTTATGCTAATTCTTGCAAATGTTGTGCAATCTTTCACCAGTGAGGAATCCACAGTAGCTAGATTCAACTGTGCTTGAGATTTTACAGCTTTACTGGTTTCACATCAGGTTTGAGTGGGATTTTTATCTCGCCTAGGTACCCTAAAATTCCTTTCATCTCCGAGAATTTCTTTGGAAACAAGTCCCGAAACTCGTGCAATATATTCGTCATCTTCTCAATAGTCGAGTCATCCCAGTAGTCTCTGATGCTTGCGAACTTGGGATTTTATTCTGACCCAATGTTCACTTTCTTGATTCGTAATGGCTGCTGAAATTTGTCGAAAGGCATATCTGGTGCCTCGACACTGTGACTTCCTTCTGAATCTGGGATATACGTAGCCCTCAGATCATCCTCATTGTATGGTTCTCCTATTATGTTATAGCATTCTATCATCATTTGGGGTGTCACAGTCCACTGAAGTCCCATAGGTTTCTCTATCGGAACTATGTTGAGTACTCTCTCTCGGACCTCTTGTAATGCACTATGGATGAAGGGATTTTCGTCAAAGAAACTGAACGTTTGGCTGAAGCCAATTGTTAGTTGTTCCCATGAGGTTTTTCCACATCGCAGTTATACTGCGATATACCAACTGCACAGTACTTCATCTAGTGTGTGAATAAATGCGTGGACCCATTCCTGTTTCGCTCGTGGTCCCCATTTTCGTTCGCATTCATTCAAATGCTCCTTCGAATCTCCTCTTCCATCGTAATTCCTTCTGTAGTATCATTCAGTGTCGCCGAACCTAACCCTCATTAGGTGTTGACATAGTGTCCAGGTAGTTATTGTGGACTTGTGCGCCTCCCACCATCGCGTTGGTGTAGACTTTAGGGATTCCTCCAAGGCCAATAGTCGCTATGTTTCTGCCACTTTTTCTTCAAATTCAGTGATAAATGCAGCCAAGTTGGGAAATCCCTCATACGTTGGTAGCTCACACGCTTCTGTAGCTACCCGTCGCAGCGACTGAGTGATCCGTGCACACCTCCTAAACAATACTCCGTGCAACCGATTCTGCCAATTTTCTAGTGCTTCATCCGAATCTGACGACGCCAAATTGCTACTAAGCCACCCTAACTCTCCCTCTGCACTAGGGTTGATGTAGTCTTCAGAGATGTTGTAAATATTGTCCCATCCCTCAATGAATTTGTCCCTTGTCAGCTCAACATATCTCTTCCCTTCAGTAGGGTCAAGAGGTGCAACTACCCTTATCTCATGGTTCTCAAACGACATAGTTCTTTTCTTGAAGTTGATAATAACCTGATTCTCCATCGCCCAGTCTATCCCTAACAACACTAGATAGGGGCTTTTGTTGTCAACAATTTTGATCACATCGAAATCTACATATGTTTTGAGTCCCTCGATCTCAACGGAGACCTGACATAGTCGACCGATCGGGGTGACCTTACTTTGGTTTACTAGTCGCAGTTGTACAGCAAACCAATCCAACTGTGGTTTCCCCATTGTTTCCCAGGTCTATTTTGTCAGGATGTTTACATCTGACCCCAAATACAAGATAATGGAGTCGACATCGAATGCTCTGACTTGCATGGACATTCGCATTTCAATTCTTGTATTTCTCTTATGTATGCGATTAACCGTTCGCTTTTGTCATGCACCCTCCCATCGATGCAGTAGGTTAGATATCTCCGCCAATGCGTCTTGATCTTTTTACAGCTCCAGGAAACTCTCTAGGAATCCTCTTACGGTGTTATCCTTTTTCTGCAAATTCTTCATGTCGAATGTCAGTGGCATGTCATAAGTAACTTCTTTCTGGTGAAGAGATGGTTGTCTCAGTTGCCTCATTGCCTCCTGTGCTTTCAAGAAAATATCCCTTTCTACTTCTGCATCGAATGTGACTTAGTTTTCTTGCTGCCAGTCGGACACTAGCCTATGACCTATCGTCTCCTGTCATAGCTCCTCCTTGGGTCACTATTCCAATAGTCACATTTTGACTTCTGACCTCTACTAATATCTTCTGCACCCCTGGTGGCAGATTCTTGTTATTATTCTAATTTGGCGGAGGTGGGGGTAGGTTCTTAGTTTTCCACCTCGTAATGAGCTGAGGACAGTATTCGACACCACGGTCCACAACGTTGCAGTAAGTGCGTTGTGGAGTTGGATTTGGACAATCCCTCTAATAATGCCCATGTTGACCGCAATTGTAACAGATGATTGGTCCTTGACCTCGTCCAATAGCTCCTTATTACACCTAAATCTCGTCATCATGAGTCCCTTGTTAACTCAATTCTTCAATCCCTGAAGTTTTTCCCTTGATCAAGAAGTCATTTAGAGCAAGTTGATGCCCTTTTCCCACAGTTTTTAGTTGGGTCGGCGCATGTTGTCTTTGAGCAAAAATCACCCAACTAGGTCTAGCGCAAAGTGTATTCTGTCAGACTGTATTGGTAACGTAGATTGTCTTTGTGCATCTTGCATTTCCCCTCTCAGGCGAAGGTTTCCTTCATGCAGCTTGCGCCAGGGTTGGTTAATTTGGATAAAGGTGGCTTTCGAGCGATTTCTAGAACTTGGATGAGGTGGATCTCTATCCATAACTCCTAGGTGAGTTGTCCTACGGTTCCCTAACCTTAAGGGAGGATCCTTTAGTCCTCCCCCCATGATCCTCAACCTACTATATCCACTTGGTCCTATAAATACAAAGCTCCTCTCCATTCCAAAGGGAGGAAGTCTATAGCACTTACATGCTGGTGGAATTAGCCTAGGTGATCCCTATCCATCTCTTTGGAGGCTTTCATTTCCTTTGGAGGCTTTGGCTTGGCTTGTTGGAGGAGGATTGCAACGTTAAGGCTTGGGTTGTAATCATCCCTCTACTTTGTATTTCCTATTCTTTATACAATAATATAAACTCTTTCCATAAATGATATTGTGTTGATAATGTTTATAGTTTACTTCCTTAACTGTTTACTTAGATCAGTTAGTGTTTAGACATGTTTTACTGCTTGTATTGTTACCACATGTTTTGACAGGTCTTGCAACTATGGATCTGATGACCACGAAGCTAGGAGCAATAACGAGGAGAAACATCTACAAATATGAAGGTAAGACATCTAATTACTCGATCTCTAACTCGATCTAGGAAAGTAACTTATGTTTTGTTTATATTTGTTCTAGATTCACATTGAACTAGGGAGATCTGGCTCGCGTCCGCTCAAGTAGATCATCCAATAACAAATATGGAGACCATACTGAGGAATACATTTTTTTTTATTTCAAGTTTGAATGCGTTATTATTTGATTTCTTAATGAGCCATTGCTTTGCCTCTTGAGCCTATTTTCACCATCAATTTCTTTTCTTTAAGAGCTTGTTGAATTTCTCTGAGTCTGTTGAACCATTTTCAATCCATTTACTTAGTCATTGTTCAAGGAGATTTTTCATTGTTTGCATTGAGTTATTCGCCCGACGCACCTGGGTAGTGCATCCAGTGCGCCTGTCTATTCAGAGCGCATTTTTCCTTTGAGCATACTGCGCCATCAGTGCTTTTTCCGATTTGACAGTCTACGCCACCGACGCTTTTCCTCTGTATACAACCTGCGTCGGGTGCTCTGTGCCTAACCATAGCCTGCGCCAAGTTTTCAAACTTGATGATTGGGTATTTTTCTATTTTTTATTGTTTTTGGGATGATCAACAGACACCTCTACACTCTACCTTCTAGGTAGAGACCCTTTTATTCAACATTGTTTGATTTGGTTTGTTTGTTTTGGTTTTCAGGTCCTTTTGGTCAAGTGAGAATTTGATTGAAGTGGTGGGAAATTTCAATCCCCCACGGTCATTTACTACATCTTGTTCTTCCTGATCACCTCACTGGATCTATCCAGCATACTAGATCCGCTTCCAAACCATTTTGATTTTAGTCATCATTTGTTGGCTTGCATTTGATTGTTTTTGAGTGATTTTTGTCTTTAGGTCATTGGAGTGCTTGTCATTTTTCTTTGAGAATTTCTGATTGATTGGAGTGCTGCAAGTAATATCTTATTTTCAGCCATTTAAATTTAAAAGCATTATTATTATCAGGTTTGTCTTGGTATATACATCAAAAAAATAAAAAAGTGCTTTGTTTTTACCATTTTCAAGTTCATTTGAGAATTGTTGTAAAAATTGGTTCATGCATTGGAATTTATCATTCATTGAACTTTTGGAAAATTTGAAAAGGAAATTAATTGTTTGTGTTTTTCATGAATTATGAGTCACTCAACTTCTTGAAAATCCAAGTGAAGTCAAATTTTTGCAAAGTAATTCAAGCTTGATGGAGTTATATGCATTTTTGGATTTCGTATGCTTTTAGGCTATCATTGTGAAAATTGAAGAGTTAGTGTGCTCTAAGTAGAGATTATCCCTTTTTCATCATTTAGTTCCATTGTAATTGAAAAAGATAAAAAGAAAATATCTGATTTGGATTTGATGTGTTGTTGATTTTTATGTTTTGCTTGAAAAACGGAAAAGAGTGCTTTCATTATCATTTTTGCTAGATTTGGCGTTTTGTTGAAATTTACTGTTTTGTGAGACCATTGGAAAAAGTTTTCTCCTCCCCGTACATAGATTTCATCAAAAGAAAAAGTGCATTTTTCATGTAGTTAGGATTGAATTATGTTTACATTTATGTACTCATCTCATGCATTCACCTAACTGTCCAGATAAAATTTACCAGTAGAACTAGGTTAAAAATTTTAGTAACTTGTGTGTTAAGTTAGAGACATGTTTCGGCGTTGTAAAACATGGAAGCTGTCGTTACTTTCCTGCATTGCATCCTAGGGGCATTGTAGTTCTTCCACATACCAACCGGTATATCGAAGGCTCTTTCACTTACCTTAGGGTATATCGAAAGGCACTTCACGTACTCGATAGTATATAGGAAGGCTCTTGTCATATGGTTGTGCATTAGACAGCACCACTACATATTTGAGCTCCCACATACCTTGAGTATATCGGGAGACACTCCTAGGATTCCTGAGACCAACTAAGCTAACCATTTGGCCGTCTTGGCAGAGCAATACAACGATAATAGCACTCGGGGAGCTACTACGCACGTACTATTATGTAGTCATCTTATATGGTCAAGGGTACAGATCTAATCATCCATGGTTAGTGCCCTGAAATATTGGGACAAGTATAACTGTTGGACACTGGAGTATATCGCGAGTTGCGAATCCTTGACAATCCCGTGAGGTTCCAAACTTTTGAATCCACACCTATCACATAAGTTTTCTTGCGGCCTTAGTTTGTGTAAATTTTTCTGGATTGCTTTTCTAGTGTTTAGAACGCACTTAGGAGAAATTCTGGTTCGGTCATTCTGGCTGAAATTTTTTTGAGAAGGCCCCACAAAATTTTAAACTTACCACCCCAATATCCCCTTAATCAGGAGGTAATTTCGAGGGTAAGCATGGACGCACAAGTTACGGTCGTGTCACCTAAAGTAGAAAAATCCAATATGGAGTACAGAGTGAATATGTTTCCTCCTAATTCACCAACCTCTAACCCACCAAGGGTTGAAGAGGCATAACCTTCCACTTCACGAGACACATCCTTCCACCGTGTGATGGAAGGAGAACCTGGATCTATAGAATGGTTAAATCCATCCCAGGACGGCCCTGTATCCACAGCATTTGGTCCATCTACATCCTTTTGGGACACCTCTCTCGGGAAACAATGGGCCCACTTGGCTATCGATCCGGGACCGAAACCTCTCCTCTTTGGGATCCTCATGCCCAGCGTTTGGCTCCAGTCTATGAAGTCATGGACCAACTATGCCAACGTGGTGAAGAACTTCGACTCCAGAGTCTCTCATGGAGAAGAAACATCCCGAAGACACCCATGTTTCAATATACTCCCATTCGTTCATTGTCTCTTGCTTCACCAGAAATACCCATACATAACGTGACCACCTACAAACCTAGTCAATCCTCATTTCCTATGAGTACACATCTTAATCAAGAGACTAGTTCCACACCCAAAATGACTCAACATGTTGAGGGACAACATTCCAACACTCCTCCTACTACTATTGGAACATTACATTACCCACCCCTCCCCCACCCCAAAACTCATTGGGAGGATACTCTTTACCTCCTAATTTTATTATGAGTAGTGTTCCTCCAATAGTAAGTACTCAACAACCCATTTTGAGTCAACCATCCATTAGTGGACAACATGTTGGCACTGGGGGGAAACCCCTGTTCCCTAACCATAATTCAAGTGGAGGACTTCTGATTGGTCATTCCCTTGGAAGTTCCTTACCCGTTGTGGGATCCACCACGGGATTACATATTGGCAAGGGAACGTCCAACCCAAATCAACTGCCATGCAGTTACACATATCTAGGTCACTTTAATCCCGTGTCGTGACAATTCCATCCCGGAAACATACTCCACGGGATACCTTATCCCAGAAACTCATACACTCCATGGGGACATTTTAATGTTGCACCAATTGGACCCCCACCAACGTTTCCTCATGTCCCACCACCCCCACTACCATCTGGTTCACCTCCTTCAAGAGGGGGCGACCCTCCACCTCCTAGCGGCGGTGGAGGCCCACCCCATTTCGTAGGAGGACCCTCCCATTCCAGCGGTGGAGCACCCCCTTATTTCGGTGGAGGCAGAGGAACACCACTTTCTGGTGGAGGAGGACCACCACCTTCTAGCGGATGTGTACCCCCACCCTATGGAGGAGGACCACCACTTCTGGGGCGGTGGACCCCCACCCTATGGAGGAGGCCCACCACCTTCTAGTGACGGTGGACCCCCACCGTATGGAGGAGGACCACCACCTTCTGGCGACGGCGAACCCACACCTTTTGGAGGCAGACCACCACCTCCTAGAGGAAATGGACCACCCTATTCCGGCAGTGGAGGCGACGGACCCCCTTATTTTGGTGGCAACGGAGGACCCCCACCTTTTGGTGGAGGTCCACCTTATTCTGGAAGTGGAGGACCCCCACCTTCTGGTGGCAAACCACCCTATTATGGCAGAGGACCTACATACAGTCCACCACCCAAACCTGGAGGCCCACCTCTTATGGCCAATTCCCGCTGGGAACACCTTATAATCAGTTGATTCAAGGTCCTACTGGTCCATATATGCCATATCAATACTACCAGTATCCGCAGCTGAACCCATAGCTGACATTTTTGGCTACTTTGGACCTACCTGACCTGTCTCGTCTAGCCAATGATCCCATCTTCCACGGTTATAATTGTCCACCCATTCTGATCAAGCTACCCTATGACATTCCCAAATTTGATGGCAAACCCGGTGAGGTCCCAAAAAACCATGTGATGAATTACCATCTGTGGTGCTCATCCATTTCCTTGATGGATGACTTGATCTGTCTAAGGTTGTTTCAAAGGACCCTCACCGGCCCAGATGCCAAGTGGTATATCGAATTACCACCGCACTCCTTTCCCGATTTGCACTCTCTTTCTATGTCCTTCCTGACTCATTTCTAGTTACCCATACGCTATGAAACTGGTATAGACCTACTAACTTCACTTCGTCAAACCACCGCAAATCATATTTCTGATCATATCCATGAGTGGTGGAGGAGATGACGTCTCATTAAGGCTCCTATTCTAGACCAACTCATAGCTAACTGGTTCACGAAGTCTCTTTTACCCACTGTAGCTCAAGACGTTTCCATGGGAGGGGTTGTGACCAAGGAACAGGATATTTCTTGTTCCCATTACTTAGACCTTGTCTATGCTCAATCTAGCACGTTGTATGACATTATTCCTAATGCACCCTACCCTACATATGACCCTGCAAAACCACCTAAGGGACCTCAAGCCGACATCATTATCGGTTCCCTTAAATCCCAGCCTTCTAGTCAAACTGGTGGATCGTCGAACCTCCATGGTTCTTCCCCATCCCCACCACAGGCTGGTAGCAACACTACCAAGTCACCCACTCCTGCTTCCACCAAGGAGGTGAATTCTGTTCAATCAGCTTCGCCTCAGAAGTCCAGTGGCAAGAAGAAAAACAATGGTAAACCCAAGAAATATTCCACCCAACAGGAGCACAAGAACACCCCTGAAGACACCAAATAGAAGAGGAAGTTAAAGTATCCTTGTTTACTGTGTGGTGGTGACCATTTCTCCAAGGAATGTCCCCACCAAGACGAAGTGCAAACTTTTCTTAAGGGAAACCCCACACCCGCAGTTCTCAATGATCCCTTCCCCACTCAAAACCAACAATTGATCGCTCAACCCTCTCCTTCTCACGGAGAGGCACCATCCACCACGCATGTTCTCATGATGCGTAGTGAGACGGTTAACCTGAACACACGCTCACGCTCGTACGAGTTAGTCCATCCGAAGGTACCTGTTGGAAGTAATATTGAAAAATCTTCCACCTATATTCTAGATATCACCGTGCCACCAGCCTCTCTCACCATTGAGAATCCTTCTTTAGAGTCAGTATTGAATCCACCTAAGAGTACGATTCAAAAAGCAGTTTTCAATCCCAATGCTCAGGAAGCTCATAACTACAACATTGTAGAGGACTTGGCGCAAGCTCCTTGTACCATGTCGACGCTATAGGTCTCGTAGAATTGTCCCAACCAATGCAAGACTCTTCTCACTGCCATTGGCATGGTAGATCCGTATTCCTCGAATACTATCATGTTTCGACTTGCGTACTTGAAATTGAGGCTTTCCCAATAGCTAGCATTCCAATTTGCTACAAAATTTTATGTGAAAACATTCCATCGTACTATACTAGACAACAACGATTCTACCTCGGTCATGTTGCTTTCATGTTGGAGAGCCATTGGTTCTCCTGAGTTAAACCGTTCTCCCACTACCCTGAAAGCATTCGATGGTCGTGGTTTTCAACCCCATGGGATATTACAAGCCTTAGCAGTAGAGTTGGGGGGTAAGACTGTAACCATTAACATGGAAATAGTCACAGCCCCTTTGGATTATAATCTTTTACTTGATCGTAATTGGTTTTATGCCATGAATGCGGTCGTGTCATATGTCTTCCGCATTGTGTAATTCCACCACCAAGGATGAATTGTCACTGTCGACCAATTGTACTTCTGTACACCGGACACTACTACTCATCCTAGCGATAATGTCTCGTTACTTGGGAAATATTTGCAGCCATATGAGAGCATTGGGGTCGGCCTCATAAAATATTCATCTCTTATGGATGTCTTTCCAACCCCAGATCCCCCTAACCATGTTTCCACTGTGAACATGATATCCTCCATAAATCCATATTTTCCCAACCCTACCGATCAATGGATTGTACCCGATGAAGCCACCATGCATTTGATTGGAGACAGAATGCCTCTTTCACTAGAAGAAACTACTTATGAGGCTATCCATTTAGCACCTGAGGACCACTTGGTTGTGGCCTCTACACCTTGTTCTCTACAGTGGACATCATCTTTACTAGATCCTCTACTTCAGACTTTTCATTCCATCAAGTTCATCATGGAGATCATGAGTGCGGATGACCCGCCGTGGGAAGACCTCCACCATTGATCATCTTTCCTACCCTCATTGGATTCTATGGATAACAACATCACCACCATTTTCACAACGGATTTTTATCCTTCCCCCAGTCACTGATACTCACGTGTCATATTGTCACTGAAGGAAACCTGGAAAACATTGAACCCACCATTCTGGTTGACATCTCGGTTACCCCTGGTGTCGTGGAACATATTCGTTTAGGCCAGAACTGTTCTCTTGAAGCGATTACCATTTTCATGGCCTTATTCAAGCAATTTCGCAACGTGTTTGCTTGGACCTCCGAGGAGATTCCCAGGATAGATCCTGCCATGGTTTCGCATGAGATTAAAACTTATCCCACCGCTAAACCAATCCGTCAAATGTTACGACCGGTACACCCTCGAAAAACTGCGGCGAGCAAAGCAAAGATTGAAAAGCTCTTGAAGGATGGCTTTATCTACCTTGTTCCTTTAACAAAATGGGTCTCCAATGTCGTCCCTGTGTCTAAGAAGCAGGGCACCATTCGATTTTGTGTCGATTATAGGGATCTGAACAAGGCTTGTCCTAAGGACAACTACCCTACTCCCTTCATCTATCAGATCATTGACAATTGTGCCGGAAGTGTCATCTTCTCATTTATGGATGGATTTTATGGTTACAACCAGATTGAGATCCACCCGACTGACCAACATAGGACCACTTTCATCTGCTCTTGGGGTACGTTTGCTTATCGCAAAATCCCTTTTGGTATTAAAAATGATGGTGCTACGTTCCAGTGGGCCATATCGTACGCTTTTCATGATGTGAAGGAATTTGTGGAGCCCTATCTTGAAGATTTACCTGCCCATTCCCAGCAGCGTGAGTTCCACATCGATCATCTGACGATAGTATTCCTCAGATGTAGAAGTTATAACATCTATCTGAATCCTCACAAGTGTATTTTCTGTGTCGAGTCTAGACGCCTCCTAGGTTTTATCGTTTCAAAAGATGGGATCCGCATTGATCCCTTGAAGGTGGAAGCCTTTGTCTCCCTCCCACCTCCTACTGACATTACGAAACTACAAAGTCTGGAAGGGAAGGAAACTTACCTACAGTGTTTTGTCTGTAATTTCACTCAGAAGACACAAGGCTCTATGCGACTACTGAAGAAGGATGTCCCGTCCATATGGGACAACCAAGCGCAACAATCCTTCAATAGTCTAAAACATGCCATTACCCATGCCCCTATGCTCCAACAACCCAATTAATATAAGGATTACATCCTTTATCTTGCCACTTATGTCACCACGATCGCCATGGTCTTGGTCCAGGAGGACACCAATGCCCAGGAACATGTGATTTACTACCTCAGTAAGGGTCTTATTGACTCTAAAACTCATTACTCACATGTCGAGAAGCTCGCTCTCGCGGCAGTCATTGTCGTCCAAAAGTTTTGTCATTACATATTGCTCTGCACCACCACCATTATCTCCAACTTGAACCCCATGTACCACGTTCTGACATGTCAAGTACTTGGGGGAAAGTATTCACGCTGCATAGTGATACTTCAGGAATTCGATCTCCTCTTCAAGAAGGACAAGTCCAAGAAATAGTTGGTGTTCGTCGAGCTCATTTGTGATCTTCCCCATATTGATTTAGGTTTTGAGCCCAACAATTCTCTTCCAGATGAGTTTTTGTTCCTCATCAGCATGTCAGACCCATGGTATGGAGACATTACCTTATATATTCAAACCCAACGATTCAACCCCCAACTGTCTTGGGATGATCATCGTCGTATACGCCACCACTCCAAGTATTACTTGATCATCAGCGATACCTTGTATCGTCGTGGTGTTGATTCTGTTCTTCGACATTGTCTAACACATGAGGAGGCTGAACACGTCTTGAATGAATGTCACGCTGGGGCTTGTGGCGGTCATCTCTCTAGGATGGATACGGCCCAAAAGATACTACACATAGGATATTACTGGTTGTCCATCTTTAAAGATTGCATTGAGGCTGTTAATAAATGTCCCCCATGCCAGCACTTTCAAATGAAAAATCTCTCCCACCCAGCCCCTTTACACCTGGTTATTGTCATGGGCCCCTTTGCAAAATGGGGCATAGATTTCATGCATTGTAATCCTACCTCATCCGAGGGGCATGGTTACTTCATAGTAGCCGTGGATTATTTTACTAAATGGGCCGAGGCTATTCCTATGTACAACGAAGACAGGAAACCGCTACACTCTTCATGTTCAACCATGTCATTGCATGGTTCGGAGTTCCACAAGCCATAGGCATCGATCATGGATATCACTTCTAGAACCATATGGTAGATGAATTGAGCGCCAGACTGGGTTTTCGTCATGAAAAATCAACCCCTTCATACCCACAGTACAATGGAAAAGTAGAGGCCATTAACAAGGTATTGAAAACCATGATTCAACGCATGGTGGGTACACACAAATAAAACTAGCATAACATGCTCTTTTCCGCACTATGGGCATACCGGACCTCTGTTAAGACTGCCACTGGATTTTCACCTTTCCAATTAGTCTACGGATTGGAGGCAGTCCTACCAATAGAGTGCAATATTCCATCTCTCAAAATCGTGGTTGAACTTCTCCTGAACACCACTACCTAGGAAGAACGCTTCCTCTACCTAGCGAAACTCGATGAGACCTGCCGCGATGTTGCTCTTACCAATGAGGCACATAATAAAATGCATCAAACCTCAATATGATAGGTCATTTAAACCTTGTGTCTTCAACGAGGGTGATTTGGTCCTCACATATGACCAAAGGCACAATAAGCTGGGGGCAGGTGTGTTTGAGTCCATGTGGCGTGGGCCCTACATTGTGAAACGTGTTTTGGAGAAGGGAGCCTATGAACTAGAGGAATATGATGGGATATCTTTGGGAGAACCTCGTAATGGGATCTACCTAGAGAGGTACTATGCCTGATTTTTTCATGCATAAGTATCTTGTATATACTGTACATGGCGTGTGTTTTGTGTGATGTGAAAATTTGTTTTAGTGTGTCTAGATTTTGTTTCCCTACTTATACCATGTTTTGTCTGCCTGTGCAGATGGAAACCTGCTATGGATTTGTGGACGGTGCCAACCGACATACCTGTAACCTTGCTTCGGCAGCATGGGTACTTTATTCCCCCACTCGTGAGATTATCAGCTCAGGAGGAAGTTGTCTAGGATATGCGACCAATAACGACGCTCTTTCCTTGGGTAGGAGCCATGTTTTCATCCATATGGATTCACAACTAGTGGTTTCTCATCTTAACCGGATCTACGCTATCCGTGACCCCACTTTGCTCTATCTCTTCCGACGAGTTCATCTCTTGGAAAGGTCTTTTGAATCTATTCAATACTTGCACATTCCACGAGATATGAACACAGTTGCTGAATCGATGGACAATTTCATTCTATATTGGTACATTGCACACACATAATATATCCATAAAATGAAAAAAATAGACATAACATGTAAATTATCCATTGTATAAGAAAAGCATGTAAACAAGATCCCATTAATCACTAATAGAACACAAGATGTATAAAAACTGCCAATAGTTGTTGGCTCTAAATGTGTTCTTTAAGTTCGATGAGATAGACCCAGGTTCTGTGAGGTTTAGGGAACCAACAAAACCCCTTTTCACCAGCCCTTTCAGCAACAGTCTGCGAGTAGACTGAGGTCTCACCCGAGGCGAAGTTATGGGGAGGTTGCGGAATCAGGTTTCCACAACCAGGTGAAGCATGCTTCAATAAAATGGTGGATAGCGTGAAGTTCACCTACTTCACGGTTATTAATTATACTATCACGCATCCACAGACTGCGCGATACGGATGGTCACTTAACAGCAGGACATCGCAACAAAAGACTGCGCTTCCTCTTCGGAAATAACACAACTTCAATATACTTTACTTAGTGTAAACTTATACATTCACTTGCATCTAACTATAAACCTTGTAGACTTAGACAATATGATGACCTGTAATGACTACACACTCCCGGTGCTGCGCTTTGGGGAATCGCACTATACAGACTTCACTGACTAAGTGTTTACCCAATACTCATGCATTCATCTGACTTAGAAATACTTGTTCATTCAAAATTCATTCAAATATGTCGATAATTAACATATTATCCGCATCTTTTATCCATATGGCGAATACATATAAAAGCAAGAACACATGAACTTATAAATAGAATCTTAGCCATTCAACATAAGAAAATACACAGATGCAAACACATAATCAATCACATAACACAAGGAGTTAATGTGGTTCACCCACAAGAACTATTGTTATATTATCAATGGGAAGGGCACAATAGTCCGAGTCTAGGCACTCAGCTGCAGACTCTCTTTTCTCTTCAATAGGTCTCTGCGCACATAGCTACAGAGCCTTTTTACAATAGTTTCTCATAGAGGTTGGTATTCAACATACATCAACCAAAATATAACAGAGATTAACCCCTTCCCTTAGAAAATGTGCCCTTTTATAGATCGTTCCCTTAGGTCAAGTCTTTACATTCATGATGGGCTAAAAAACCCTAAGGTTCCCCAAAACAGGTGCGGTTACCCTGCTAACCAGGACTGTTAGGATCTGATAGCGACTCATCATCATGGCCATCCTTCTGCATGTGGTCATGTCGCTTTTAGCCTCCCTATCGAGCGCATGCCAATGGGTCGCTTTCACCTCACCGTTCCTTCTCTAACGGATTCATGTGGTCGGTTCACGTAGTGCTGCCTTTGCTCGTGCAACCGGTTGCTTTCCTTCTTCGCCACTCCTTACATAGTGCTTCCTTTGCTCATGCAGCTGGTTTCTTACCAAAATAGACTGTCGATCAATCTCACCAGAATTTATATCGTTTTCCTTCCAAAACTTTGCCTTTCCGGATCTTCGCAGAACTGGCTCTTCGCGGCGCTGTATCTCTGCAGCACACTAACTTCATGGCGCTCACTTTCTTACTTCACCGATGCTGCGCTGCACTATATCCTAACAGCTCCCAAAACTGTATTGCACAAAATTGGCTTACTTGGGCCAGGCCCAATAGTCCCCTAACACTTACATGTGGCTCGTCCCCGAGCCACTCACCATAGGTTCACTATGTTGCACTTCTCCTGGCTAATCTATCTTCACAGCGAATTCCTCATAAGTTGCGGCTAGCTTTGAAACGGTGTCTTTAACATCTTGCTCAACTACCTTAACCATTTCCAACACATCTGGTGTTAGATCTTCCTGATTTTGCTCTTGCACTGTTTCCTATGACTCTTGGAGTTCTATCAGTTTCTTCTCAATCTCTTGCGAGATAGCATGAGCTTCTTCCTGCAGGAGCTGTGAATTTTCCTCAGTTTCTTCCTCCTTTTCTCTTAAGACTTGAAGTTCCCTCTTCAGGTCTGTGACTTCTAGAAATCGATAGAGTCTCTCCCTTGGCTACAGATTCTTCATCTCCGCGTTTAGAGCTTCTAACGCTGCTTGTTTTTCTTGTAAGCTGGTTTCAACCTACAGTAGATGAGGGTCCTCTTGCAGCGCAGTCCATTCTCTAGTTTCTTCATCCAGCAAACTCTGACACTTAGCTATTTCGCCGGATATGTTCTCTGTGGAAGCTTTCATTTCTGCTGCTCTAAGCTCTGTCTAATTTGGTGGTGTCTTCGGGATATTATGTGCTTCCAAAGTAGCAAGCTTCTCCTTATAGTCTATCTCCATGTCCTTCATTTCAGCTTTAATATCGCTCACTACCGAGCCAATCCTAAGGATAGTGTCTGCGAGCTCTGACTGCTCGTCACACTCTAGTATCTCTGCGAAGACTGAAGCGACAATTTGCTCTATTCTTCTTCACTGCTCCTGTTCGCTTTCAAGTGCCTTGGCCTTCTTTGCACTTGCTTCCTGCAACTGCCTATAATTTGCTTTTAAGTCCTGGTGTTGGTTCAAAATGACCATATCCCTATCATGTATTTCCTCCACAACCTGTAGGTGCAAATTATGTAGGCCCTTAAGGGGTAGCATCGCGATATCAATATCCACATGCTATGTTCTCTGCGTGCTCAAAGCTAATTCATCGCGTGGTAACATTACACTTAGCGGGTCAATTCTAACTATGTGCAGTCTTGGTTCCATGGTTAAAGCCAAGGGCTTTGTCTTCTGCTGCGGTGTGGCACCAGATCTTCCCTCTGAGTCAGAATCACGAACCAAGTCTTTTTGGACTTGTTCCATCTTTGCTACTATGTCTTGCAGTGTTGTGAGATTCTCTTTAAGACATACTTGAATCTCCTCATTCTTGTTGTCTTTGAGAGAAAGCTCCTCATCCAGATATTGGATGACTATGCTCATGATGAAGTCATAATCATCATCGTGGAGCTTCGCCTCTAATGGATCCTTTGTTTCTTTCTGCTTCTTCTTCGTTCCTTTGTCTTGCATAGAGCTTCCAAGCTCCTTCCTTTTTTTTGCTGGTGACTCTTCAAAAATCATTGTAGGTATTGGATTACTTTCTCCTGAGTCACTGTCGATGACCATTGGTCCTTCGACCTTCCATTCATCTAGCCATTCCTTTATGATGAGGTCAATACTTGTTTCTTCGAGGTGATAGTTCCCTTCGAACCATTCTGAGTTCTTTTTCTGTGCCTTTGCTGAAATATAAATGGAATGCATGTCAGTTCGAAAATTCAAAGTGCAAATATATTTGGATGTTACCTCTTTAGAGATTCATGGTGTGCAAACAATGACATCGCACAACTGCTCATAGTATGTGAGGAATACTTCATTTGAGGCGCACTATCGCTCTGGTAGTAGATTTGCCCAGATATTCGCATATCTGGTTCCTCGACAGTCATTGATGTTAGCAGTGAGACCAACATAATGCCTTGGCTCCTTCCAGCCCATAAAGGAAATCAAAACCATTAACCAATTGTAATGAAAAGTAGCGTCATTGACCTAATTTTCGCGGACATCTTCCAGAAACTCGTTCAGTAAATATTGACACCAGTTGAATCTGCCTCCCTATGCTGCCTTCTCACCAAGGTGAATTGCTCCTACTGGTACTTCTATTGGTCTTGCCTTCCACAAGAATTTTCCTACCAGTAGTTGTACTACAAATCTTGTGGTGTCATCTTTCAGATCATCTATGACAAATCCTTTTTTTCCTTTGGGAATCTGATATTCCTCCTTCATCTGTGCGACGATCTCCTTGTCTCTGGTTTTTCCATTTGTATATATAAAATCGGTATAAAGTACAAAAATGGTAGTGCTGATACAAAAGTCTGAAGCATGCTAGCTTTCAGTAAGAGTTATCTCTACAAAATATGAAGATCATAAGCTTTCAGTATACACATATAAAACATGCGCCTAATCCCTAGGACGCACATGGTAGAAGACTATGGCCCTCGCCACTTTCCGGAGCGACGTGCCGAAATGTAATGATACCCCAACAGTCAGCTTCTGGTAGCGACGGGGTAGGTCATGGACACCTAGCTTCGAAATTTCCAGATTCATCCCGTGGAGGTTCTCCTTGAGCTGCTCGAACTCCTCGAGAGCATCTCGGACCGTAGGGCCCACGTATGGTACCGCCCCTCTCCATGAAAGAGGAGAGACTCCAAATGGTCGCACCTGACCCACGTCTACAAGAAACATGTAAGAAGTCCATCAGCACTACTCCAAAAAAATCATAAATACATAAAATGAAAAAACACAACAGTAGTTGTTCTTACCAATATCATCCAACTGCGCTCCCTCGGGAAGCACCAAGTCTAGGTCCCCTCTGAAGTTTGTCTCATGGTATGGGTAGTCCGCCACCGTGAGGATCTCTCCCCTTAGCCACGTGAAGAAACCTGTTCCAAAATTGATGATAGGACCCCCACCACCATGGAGAGCCATCAACTCTGACCACTGGGTCATGTGGGGATCTTGTGTATCCCGGTCCTCAAGGTCTACCTACGCGTGTAAGTGTGGCACCCGCTCCAACATGAAAGCTACCACCACTGAACCATAACCAAACTGCTTCAGCGCCACGCACTGGAATTTGGTCAACTGATCATGGAGACTAGTGAGGAGCCCCTCAGTCCAGTTGAACACAATGGGAGGCATACATTTCTTGGCGTACATCATCTGCGATTTTCTCGCCAGATGAGTAGATCGGCTGCCAACTACCCTCACAATGGTAAAACGTACATTACGAAGGGCCCAATTCTGGACTTCCTTGATGGGAATCTTCCCACCAATCATCGACGTACCTGGGGTACATCATTGATCGATCATGTCCTCAATGGTACGATCACCACCTTGTGATCCAGTCAGGGACACAAGGTTTCCCCACCGGGACAACCCTGTCAAAAAATAGATGTCCTCGACATGTCTGGTCAGCGTGTGCTCACCTATTTGGAAACGTTGTTGTACTAGGTCCCAGCATTGGACCAGGTGTGTCAACAAGGGTACTTGGGACCTCATCCCTGGCACTCGGAAGTACTTTAGTAAACCACTGTTTCTCAATGTAGCAATACATTGTGGATCATTTTCCGCTTGTGCATCATCGAGCTCATGCTTGCGTTCTCGCCACTCGAGAACCATTTTGGTCACTACAAAACTGTCAAAAAGGCCATTTTAATACCATTAGAATCTTCCCCCACCATCAAAAAAAAAAAAATTAGGTTGGATTTTGAGTTTGGTATGGCGGGTTGTGCCGGCGCAGACCGTCCTTTCAGACAGTGCGCCGCTGGCCCAGATCACCCTTTCAGGATTTGTGCTATGGCCGTTTGCGCTAGCGCAGACCATCCTTTCAGACAGTGCACCACCAGTGCAGAACACCCTTTCAGGTTCTGCGCCGGCGCATATCTCGAAAGGGTGACTTGCGCTGGACCGTGAGCGCGAATCCCCTCACATAACAAGCTTAAAACTCACCTAAATGAAAGAAAAAAACAAATTGTAATCCACTGGAAAGTTAAAGGGCCAAGTTTAGGGTTACATGTCACTGACGGTGTCCGAAATGATCGATCACAGCTCCTGGAATCAACAAAAGAAAAATGGCTCCAAATGGCACTTTTCACCTCTCCAATTTGGTAAAAAGAAAATAGTAATTCTTTTTACTATTTACCCCCTTTATATATAAAAAGAGCATATTCCTTTTCTAATTTATTCAAAATGTGGGTTATTTTTCTATAGTTGGAATTATTTACACTCAGTTAATCATTTTGACCTAGTTTCAAAGCTTGCACGTGAAGTTAAATACCTCATTGATACTGTTTTTCATGGTTGTGGTCTTTTCACGCATATTTTCAGGTATGAACAACTCATAGAGCGTCTTTTTGTCATTATTTCGCTCATTAAATTCAATTATGAATGACACCGAGCTAACTCTTTGTTCTTTCTTGTGCTCGTAAAACGATGAGAATAAGTCACTGATTTATAGTTTATCACTTTTTTGGGCTCGTTAAACTCCCACAAAAAAGGAACCCCCCAGAGTATTTCCTTAAGCTCTTTTCAGGCTCTCTAAATAAGAAAAGATCGCCAAGCGAACTTGATGCGTTCACACTTGTAAAAGTATTTGAATGATCATCTTCTTGGTGGTGGTTTATCCCTTTTTCGGACCAAGGGGCACTATTTACGAAAAATAAAAACTCTAGCCAATCATGACTAGAAGAGTCCTCTCTTGCGTTGTTTTACCCTTTTCCGGGCGAAGAGGCTAACATTATGAAAAGGACCTTTGGAGTCTTCTTTAGTTCGTTTCAGACTCTCTAAACATGAAATGACACTGATTTTACCTTCTATGGACTCGTTAAAATGCAACATTGAAGGGCCCGCCATGGGATGAACCCCTCCTCTCCTAGGTTCGTAAAACATTTGGGATTGGACTCATCCATGGGATGAGCTATACCGAGCATTTGTTTACCCTCCTAAATATCATTAAAAAACACATGAGGCACTCATCAGTCATGATGGAGAAAAAGGAAATATTTTGTGTTACACCATAATTCGTGAAGTACATAGTCGCTCTTGAACATGGAACTCATTTGCATTTTCATTCCATACTTGGGTAATCCGTTTGTCTTCTAGTCATACTTATTTCATGAGTCTTGTCACTCCTTTGGGTCATCCAAAGAATGCTTCCACAATCAGTCTCATTGGGGGTCGGTATCATTCTCACCATGTCAATACTACCAAGTCATTCCATGCCCATGTTCAAGAGATGTTCATTGCTCATCATCTGCAATCAGTACACCTTCCAGCATGTCCATATACCTTGAGTCAATATTGCACATTACTCTACTGTCCGATCTACTCTAAACATCTATTATCGAGTTTTGTCTCGTTGATGGGATATTCATCATGTCCCTCCTTCAATGGATTCATCCTTGTCAACTTCAACACATCATCCAAGGACTGAATCTAGAAACCAATTGAGTACCTTGGGTCTGCATGCCTCAATGGCAGGTTACCTCGCTTTCAACATGAGTTTACATCATTGTCTCTTGATTGAAAGATTTCATCGAGTGTTCGACCTCAACTCATTTATTCACGCTCGGTGATATGTACTGTGATAGCTTGGGGATAATCGACATTAATGGTGATTTCCATCGCACTTATTAACGGTATACATCAATGACTGTTAATCAAGTGGTTTCTACCATGTTCGACTCCAAAACATTGTAATCACATGGATAGATTCATATCATTGCGGGTTTAGCTTGAAGACCCTGGGGAAATAATATTCTACCCAGGTTGCAATGGAGATTGTTTGAGTCATATTACACAGATCCACTTTTGTATTGGTCGTGGCTGTGTTATCATCTCATAATGGATCTACGATTGTGTCTAGTAGCCATGATTGTGTTCATTCGGTCTTTACTACCATGGATCTGCAATGTGTTGGTCGACATCCATGTTGTGAGTCATGTGAGACTTGTATCTCAGAGATAGTTGTACTACAGTAGCATCCTCCAGCTAGCAAGTCCTTTCCATCCATATTTCAAAGCACTTCACCTATCTTGTTTTTCCAGCGTCAGGCTTTGGGTGGCATTCTGTTACACCTAAATCTCATCATCTTGAGTTCCTTGTTAACTCAGTGCCTCAATCCCTGAAGTTTTTCCCTTGATCAAGAAGTCATTTAGAGCATTTTGATGCCTTTTTTCCACATTTTCTAGTTGGGCCGACACATGTTTTCTTTGAGCAAAAAGCGCCCAACTAGGTCCGGCGCAGAGTGTATTCTACCAAACTGTGTCGATGGTGCAAATTGTCTTTGTGCATCCTGAATTTCCCCTCTCAGGTGCAGGTTTCCTTCATGCAACTTGCACCGGGGTTGGTTAATTTGCATAAAGGTGGATTTCGAGCGATTTCTAGAACTTGGATGAGGTGGATTTCTATCCCTAACTCCTAGGTGAGCTGTCCTACGGTTCCATAGCCTTAATGGAGGATCCCTTAGTTCTCTCCCCATGATCCTCAACCTACTCTATCCACTTGGTCCTATAAATACAAAGCTCCTCTCCATTCCCAAGGGAGGAAATCTATAACACTTACATGCTAGTGGAATTAGCCTAGGTGATCCCTATCCACCTCTTGGGAGGCTTACATTTCCTTTGGAGGCTTTGGCTTGGCTTGTTGGAGGAGGATTGCAACATTAAGGCTTGGGTTGTAATCATCTCTCTACTTTGTATTTCCTATTCTTTATACAGTAATATAAACTCTTTCCATAAATGTTATTGTGTTGATAATGTTTATAGTTTACTTCCTTAACTGTTTACTTATATCAGTTAGTGTTTAGACATGTTTTACTGCTTGTATTGTTCCCACATGTTTTGACAGGTCTTGCAGCTACAGATCTTATGACCACGGAGATAGGAGCAATAATGAAGAGAAATATCTACAAATCTAAAGGTAATACCTCTAATTACTCGATCTCTAACTCGATCTAGGAAAGTAGCTTATGTCATGTTTATATTTGTTCTAGATTCACATTGAATTAGGGAGATCTGGCTCGCGTCCGCTCGAGTATATTGTCCAATAAAACTCCTCCTCATCCAGCACCGGTACCTCGGACTCCATGAAACCCCCCTCTAAATCCTCCTCGCAGTGGCCCGTATGGAGGGTATTGTGGCTGACCATACTGTTGTTGTGATTATTGTGGTTGACTGTATTGCGGTGGTTGAAATTGCGGTTTTGGATATTGCGGTTGACCATATTGTGACTGGTCGTACTACGGTTGCGGATTATATTGAGGCTACTGTTGATTGTGCTATTGCTGCTATTGTACCGACGGTTTCTCCTCCCCTTTCATGAAGAATGTATCCGCAGTCCTTTCTTGGAGTAGGTCATAAGCCCTGCAATTTTCTCGTCATGGCCAACTGATCGACAGAATTTGCAATACAAATTCACCGACTTCGACACCATCTTCTGCAAGTACACACATTCTTCCAATTGGTTTCCTCTCGTCTGACAGACGTGACACCAAGGACCTTGATTGAGGGGATTCGGTGCACTCGATTGTAAATATTCTCAAAAATTTTGGCATTGATCCTTGTGATGTCCTTCTGTATTACATCTAGTGAACCATACATCTTCTCAGGCCTCTTTTCCCTTCTTCATAACCGGTGACTGGATCGTCAAATTTTCCAACTACACTTGTATTCGATCCATTCCTATACCGGTCTCACCAATCGGTGAAGCCTCCAGCTTCATTGCAATTTCTAGCGCTTATGCCTGAGTCACTACCTTCTTTTGCATCAGCGGGCCACCGAATGTGTGGCACCAACCCGACAATGAACTATTATTTATGCTTCATATTGCTCATCCCAAAACTCACTTTCGCCATTAGCATCTTGTAGCATTGGTCAAATTCCCATACTGATTCGTTGGGAAATTGCTTGATTTCTTTGAGCTCAGTAATGTATTGCAACTCGGATTTTGGTTTTCTAAATTCATCAATCATCCCTGCCTTGATCCGTGGTAATGTTTTATCTAGAGTTCCCATTGGTACCTTAGTAAAATCCATATACCAGTCTAATGCACAACCCCTGAGGGTCGTCGCTAGCTGTTCCTTTTTAATATTTTCATCTTGGACACGCTTCACAGTCCATACTGCCTCGCATAAAAACCAATATTGTTCGGGATCCTTGGTCTCGTTACCATGGAAGGTTGGCATATTTGCGTCATCACCCGCCATTCTTGCGATTCTACTATTATTATTTACTGGTCCACTACTCTTACTACTGCACGTAGGACATCTCTGCGAATAACTTGTATTTCCTCTTATCAAGTTCTTAGTAGTGTGCGGAGTTGAAGGTGCATTGTACCTTAGGGTCCATCCTTCTTTGGATTCTGGGGTATCCTGTTCACTTTATTCTTCGTCGTAATAAGGTCGCTTCATCCCTTGTGGTATTGTTTTGCAGTCTTCTATTCTGGTCCCCTCAGGAGAATCTCTCTCTCATTCCTCCTCTTCTTCTCTGGTCGTTGGAATATTGCCCCACTCCTCAAGGTGCCACAATCTTCTTCAACCTCCCTTAAAAAATAGTTGTCGCTCATTTCCATATACCCCGCATCTTTCTATCGTACCCGCATTCACGCAGTACCCAAAACTTCCGCACACTGATCTTCTACTCGTCAAAATTCATCCTTAGTGTACCCTTTTCACAGATGAGCATCTTAATCCACAACTTCAGTGATAGCAGGAATCTCCCTCTAGGTCCTTTGAAAAATTTCCTTTCTGCGTCGTTGTATGATTTGATTGTATCAACAGAAAAATCAGTGATGTATCCCTCTAGGATACTGTCTACCCAGAATTCAACAACCCTTAATACCCTATTGGCGACCCGTTTTGGCTGTTGGATTAGTTCTGGAGTCCAGTGGTCAGGCTCACTCTTTTGGAAATGGTTCTTCTGAAATGTCAGTTGCGCCTACCACTCATGTAGCAATACCGGGAATTCGCAGAAGAATATCTCTTGGATATAAGAATAAATATGATTTTCCAACCAATTGCTTGTCGTCTGCCTGAGGTTCCGATTCTCTCCTTCTGCGAATTCTTTTGCTTTCTTGTCAAACCAATTCTAAATCTCCGGTTTTGTTGGGTGCCACGTCATGTCTTCTTCTCTCTTCTTCAGGGTCCTGGAAATGTAACCATTTGTTGAAACAGTTCTATCGACAGGGGTTCACTTCACATTGCTATCATCAAACACCAACCAAACAACCTTAAACACTGGCCCAGAAAGGTTTTACCCTTCCCAGCAACACTCGCAGAGCGAGTGAGGGGGGCTGCAGGAATCATATTTCCACAGTGGGGGGAGGACATGCATCAATTATTACTCTACAACTATAGAAAGTAGATGTTGTGTCTTCGCATCATACTTAACAGCTCATTCATTCATCATTCGCATGTTGAGAGTATAATCGGCATTCGCATTGACATGGTAAACTAATCATTCGCATCAACAGAGTTCACCAAATCACAGAGATTTAAACATATCACAACTAGAAATCACATTCATCATTCAATATGAACAGAAACATAAGACATAAATATATCCGAACATCTTCATGCATTAACTCATAAAAACCTGCGGAATAACCTTCACAAGGGCAGTTCAAAACACCTTATCGTGGATCGATACAAAACTGCCAAAAACAAAGCAAAACATTACCGAGTTCATCCGCACATCTATCGATCAATTATGATCTAATTCTAGGATGCCCTTAGGATTACATTCATACTTCTATTTATAGCCAACTATGGAGTTTACAAAATGGTCCAAATGACCCTTTCTAACAAACAAAACTAATCTTGCGCTTCTGTCGGCTCCTTGTTCTCCGCGAATGGTCCTTTCTTCCGTGGATGGTCTTTCTTCACTGCTGTCAGCTTCCGCACTTCATTCGGTTGAACCCCATTCCAACATAGGAGGTAGCTTCGACAGAAGGATTCCAATTCATAGGATGCCCACTCACAATTGTTGGATTTGACTTGTTAGACATCTAGACATCTTCTTTTGTGTGCGATTTGGATTCCTAATACAAAATTTGATTTTGGATGGCCTTGAACAAGAAAAATATATGTTAGTATGCTCCTAATAGATCTACAACATCACCCTACAATGCTTTGTATCTTCATTAGATGTTGTAGTTGTTCCATGATGGATAGGCTATCTATGGAAAAATAAGAGGGAGGTGCATTAATAGGGACTAACTCAGGGACTTGTTCCTCAAGAAACTCCTCCATAATAACCTCAAGAGGGGATCTAGTTGTTTTCATCTAAAGGGTGGTGGTAGGTGGGGAGGAATGTGGGAGGTCACCAACAGTGCTACCATTAACAACTTGCTTTGTTAGATTAGCATTAGGCCCTACAATGGAAGTATTGTAAATACCCCCTCTAGTCTTTTCCTTTTTTGTGGAGGTGGAGGGTTGATTTGTGTAGCTAGGTGGAGTAGATTTGACTTCATGAATTCCTTGGAATATCGACACAATTTACATGGTGTTTGTCCCATTGTATTCAATATTGATAATTCTAGGAGAACAAATAGATTTCTCTAAGTCATGAAAAGAACACAATGTCTCTTAAATTGAGCTTATCTCATGCTTGGATCCCATCCTTGGTAGTTTCTAAATGGATGGTCCTGTAGATTATGTAGACACTTCTTTCATAGTAGGAAGAGAAGGTGTGGGCACAACCATGGTGTATGAGGGTCCTTCTGCAATAATCCTTGGTAGGTGCGCAGTCAAGTCCCTCACCACTCTCAGCTTCTTTAGGGTCATCCCTTGCAAAAAATGAGAAACAATCTCGATATAGGATTTAAATTCCTTACCATATATTTTTCTAGAGCCAAAGATAGTATGTGTGATGTTTGGAAGGATCTTTGGTAGGTTGGAGGAGGGAGGGACTTCCTGATCCTAACTAGTTTCTAAACTTGTAGCAACCTCAACCATCTTCCTCTTCCCTATAACTTCCTCTTTCGTGACCCCTTTCTTCTATCATGGAAGGCAAGCGATAATATATGGAAGAATGTAGGTGGTTCCCTATTTAGTTTTTTACTTTCTCACGCCAGACCATTGTGAAACCTCCCTATCAAATCCTAGTTCTATGAGGTAGTAAGGGAGAAAATTTTCCTTAATGATCGTTGGTTCTATTGCACAGAGCCACACAAATTTTTTATCCCTATCCATACCAAACTAGACCTTACTACTGTTTGTGTCGATTAAGGCTTGGGGAAATCATAGAAATGGAGTGGTTACCGCCATCATTTGGTCAAACCATTTACCAAACACTGGATTGTTGAATGCAAAATTTTGCGCATCACTCCTAGTCTTCCATGGATCAAACTGCATATTGGGAACCCTTCTAATAAAAGTAGGTGGTAATTCACAACACTCTAGGGGATGTCACTTTACCATGGGAAAGAGACTAGTCAGTAGTTGAAAATGAAATAGGTGGACGAAGCATGAGCATTCACACAAGCCTGTAAGAGTTCATCCAAAATAAACACACACAAATTGAGTTGGAACCCCTAGACAACTCAGGAATTGACAAGGAATCCAAAAAGTGCACTCGTCTTGGGAATATTTACACATGATGCATACACAAATGAGCTAACTAGAGAATTTGACCTGTGGATTGTTGATGAGGGAGATGATGGAAACACGACCACCCATTCTAGTACCATACTGATCATAGAGACTTGAATCATCCTTCATCATGCCATGCTTCCCACCCCCTGGAATATTTAAGTGTCATCCTTATTTTTCATGGAAAGAACACAATTTTCATGCATTTCATCGATAATATTTTGTCTCTACTCGAGGAAACCCATCGAATATTGGAAATTAGAGAAGATGGCCTTTCTCTACGTTGTGAGCTCATGAAGGAAAGCACTAGTAATGTGTATGTATTCTATGTTCGTAGGAATTTGGGCCATGAGCTCTTATTTCCGTTGTGTACCCTGACCTTGGTTGGTGTCCAATTCTTGTCTTAGGGTACCGACTTCAATCTGCAAATAATTCTAGGAGGAGAAATGTAGTTGAGTACCATCTTGGGGAGTGTCATAGGGATTTTCCATAGATATTTTAGGGTGCTATTGCTGTACATATGGTCAATTCTCAAATACCTTCTTGGAAATAATATCCACCATGTTCTTTGATTCTAACTAGGCATGGTGTTTTGTATCCCTCTCAGTCATGGAAATGGTGAGTTGAACCCCCATATGTTGATAGGCCACTTGCATAGTCTATTGATTTTGTTCAAACTTTACTATCATGGTCTCTACTATGACAATATACACACCCATCATTTGCAAAAGTTGAAGTGGAATAGTACTATATATTTGTAGAAGATGTAGCTTCAACTGAAGGCTTTCAATTCATAGGTTTCCCACTCACAATCATTTGATCTGACTTGTTAGACATCTAAACCTATGATTCTATGTGCGAACTAGATTCCTACTGCAGAATTTGATTCTAGATGGCCTCAAACAAGAAAAAAGTATGTTAGTCTTCTCCTAATAGATCTGCAACCTCTCCCTACAGTGCTTTGTATGTGCATAAGATGTTGGAGTTATGCCATGATGGATAGGCTATCTACCAAGGAAGAAGAGGGAGGTGGGTTGATGGGGAATAACTCAAGGACTTGTTCCTCAGGAACTCCCCCATAACAAAATCAAGAGGGGATCTAGTTGTTTTCATCTAATGGGTAGTGGGAGGTGGGGAGTACCATGGGAAGTAGTGAGATTTGAATTCATGAATGCCTTGGAATCCAGACACAATTTGCATGGTATTTGGCCCATTGTTTTCAATACTGATAATTGTGAGAGCACTAATATATTTCTCAAGTCCTAGAAAGAACACAATGTCTCTGCAATTGATCTTATCTCATGCTTAGATCCTAAATGGATGGCCCTACAGATGATGTAGGAACTTTTTTCATAGTAGAAAGAGTGGGTGTGGGAACAACCAGGGTGTATGAGGGTCTTTTTGCAACAATCCTTGGTAGGTGTGAGTTAAGTCCCTCACCAATATCGGCTTCTTTGGGGCCATCCCTTGCAAAAATAGAGAAAAAATATCGATATAGGATTTAAATTCCTTACCAAATATTTGTGTAGAGTCAAATATAGCATGTGTGATGACTGGAAGGAGATTTGGCGCTCTGGAGGAGGGAGTGACTTCTTGATCCTATTTGGTTTCTAAACTTGTAGAAACCTTAGCCAAATTCCTCTTACATATAACTTCCTCTTTTGTGACCCATTTCTTTTGTTAGGGAAGGCGAGTGATAATCTCCATAAAAATTTAGGTTGTTCCCTATATAGTTTTTTACTTTCACACACTAGACCACTATGAAACCTCCTTATCAAAACCTAGTTCTATGAGGTAGTAAGGGAGATAAATTTCCTTAATTATTGTTTGTTCTATTGCATGGGGCTACACAAAAGTGTTCTCCCTATTCATACCAAACCATATCTTACTACCGTGAGTGTTGAGTAAGGCTTGGGGAAATCAAAAAATTGGAATGATGACTTCCATCATTTGGTCAAACCATTTACCAAACACTAGATTGTTGAATGAAATATTTTGTGCATCACTCCTAGTCTTCCATGGATCAAGCCATAGATTGGGAATAGTTCTAATTCAAGCAGGTGGTATTTCACGACACTCTATAGGTTGTCACTTTCCAATGGCAGAAGAGACTAGTAGGTAGTCAAAAATGAAATAGGTGGAGGAAACATGAGCATCACACAATCCTGTAGGAGTTCATCCAAAAGAAACTCACACCAATTTAGTTGGATCTCCTAGACACAAAACTCAGGAACTGACAAGGAATCCAAAAAGTGCACTCATGGTGGGTATATTTACACATGATGCATACATACATGAGTTAACAAGATAATTTTACCTGTGGATTGTTGATGATGTATATAATGGAAGCACAACCAATCGTTCTAGTACCATACTAATCATAGAGAATTGAAATATTTTTTCATGCCATGCTTCCCACCCCGTGGATTAATGAAGTGACATCCTTCCCTTTTACGGACATTCCCATGAGTAATTGAATGTCTTTGACGTGAAGGGGATATGCTTTGTCTATCCATAGGGAGTGGTCATGCAATCTGTTGATGAGGAATTTTGAACATTTCAGAACCTCCCCATTGGTGCCAAACGTTTGTAGGTCATGGAGGATATCCAATGTTGAATTACATAGAGGCTAGAAGGAGGGTTTATGTTGTGAGGATATATGAATGAAATGCTAGAGAGAAAGGCTCAAATATACTAGTGGAATGATGATCAGGGCCACTAACAGAGGTACAATCAAATGGCTATTCATTTTCCTAAGAAATGTTCATCTTTTTCAAGAGTTTGAAGATAAGAGAAGGAGGAGGGGAATTACCTCTTAAAAAATGGTTGTCCATTGATATTTTGGCCCTTTGATCCTTGCTTTATTTATGATCCAAATGCCATCCAATTCACCTATACATAATCAAAATACATACCCCTCTCATTACTTAAGGAAAAAATTCATAAATGTGTATCAATTAAGATCCTACTCATTACCAAAATAACAAGTCATCTGGGGGAATACTATATTTACTTGTATTCAATTAAGAGGGAAACAAATGCTCACATACTCATTGCTTGTGGTGCTAACCTCCTCCAAGATATAGGTCTCTCTCGCTCACTCTTATCCTTTGATCACCAAAGTCTCAAGTGAATTAAGTCTCATTCTTTTCCTTCTAAGTCCCACCATCTATTCACTCTCCAAATTATCCTCCTAAGTCTCCACGCCAAATGAGTTTTTTTTAGTTTTGGATTTGGGTGAAAAGGGTAAAAATCTCAATGTAGAATGACAATTTCCGATTAGTTGAGATTTTCATACTTTTAATTTCACTTTATCTTCCATAGTTAATATTTCATAAATAATTAATCTTTTAACATATGAATACACCTTTTCATGTATTTGATGTCTCTTTAAGCTAACAATGGCCTTTCATAGCTTTAATTTAGCAACTTGATCGCCAAGGTTCCTACTTTAGGGTTTTATAAATAACCATTCACTCCTTTGTTTGAGGAAAGGTAGTGATCAAACCATGAACCAATTTTTTACTTTAGTGTCATAACTCAATCTCCATGTTAAGGAAAAAATTAGTATTTACTTCTGGCCATTGACATAAAGGGTGATAATTATTTTTATAACACCTCCCAACTCCACTTAACGTAATCCTACAAGGTTGAAACCTCAACAAGTGGAGGAAAACAGAGAAAAGGGACTATGATTCAATTGTGACAACAAGTATAGTAAGGGGCATACATGTAGTGAGAAGAAATTATTCTACACATACTATGAAGAGGAAGATGATCCAAATCTGTGACAAACTAAAGAGGTAGATATGGAATATACTATTCCAAACATATATTGTCATGCATTAGCTGACATTATCACTCCTTAAACTCTCAAGATAGAATAATATATCAAAAAGAAAAAGACAATAGTATCGATCGATTCTAGTAGTACCCATAGCTTCACTGATTGCAGATTAGCCAAACTTCTCAACTGCTTTATATATCCCACACTAGAATATCAAGTTAATTATGATTGCAGATGGAGGTTCCATAATGTTTTTAGGTAAGTTCCATAGTATTAATCTTACTATGGTTGAGTATTCATTGGATAGACTAATGATTGTAATCCAAATGGGTGGTGTTGATGTTGTACTAGGAGTCCAAAGGATACAATCATTGGGAACAATGGCTCTTAATTTTCAAGAAATTTTCATGAGATTATCTTCATAAGGAAATGAAATTGAACTCAGATATATTTCAGGGGATCCCTCTAAAGTGATAATGTCTAACAGCATGATGAAATTGTTGAAAAATGGACACCATGGAGTAATTGTATAATTGTGCTCACTATATTTTCAAGAATCTATATCCTCTATTCCATTGGATCTCCAACAAGTTATTGAAAGACATTCCAAGGTATTAGGAGATATGCCTAAAGGTATTCCACTTGTTTGGGATCATGACCATGCTATTCACTTGCAACTAGGAAGTGTACCACCTAAATAAGATCCTAAAGGTGCCCATATGCATAAAAAATGATATTGAAAAAATGGTTCAATAAATGTTCAATGCAGGAATCATTAAACCTATCCAAAGTCCTTTCTTTGCACCGATGGCGATGATTCACAAAAAGGAAGGTTCATGGTGTATGTGTCTAGATTATAGAGAGCTCAATAAGATTACCATTAAAGATAACTTTCCTATTCCTATCATTAATGAATTATAATGAGAAAAATTATTTACTAGATGGTATCTTCATTCTGGATATAATAACATTAGAATAAGGAAAGAAGAGTCGAAGACATTCTAAAAAAAACCTTAAGAACACATCAAGGTCATTATGAATTTTTTATGCCTCCATTTGGCTTGGCATGATCCACATTTCAAAGCTCGGTGAATTCTGTATTTAAATCATTCCTTAGAAAAAATTTGTACAACATCATGGAAAAAGCATGTACAACATGTTGACAAGGCCTTAAATCTATTGGAGGGGCACCAACTATATGCCAATTTTTCTAAGTGTTCCTTTGGGGTTTAGGAATTCGAATATCTAGGTCATATTGTATCTCACAAGGGAGTCAAAGTGGATCCCAACAAAATTAAGGCTATCATGGAATGGCCATTTCCTAAGTCGTTGAATAATTTGAGAGGATCCCTAGGAATGATAGGATACTAATGCAAGTTCGTCAAGAATTATGTTCAAATAAAAACACCTCTAACAAAGTTATTGAAAAAAGAGGTATTCTCTTAGACTCAAGAGGAAACCAAATATTTTGAAAATATTAGAGAGGCTATGTGTACAATTCATGTATTAACCACACATGAATTCACAATTTGTTTTATTGTGGAATGTGATTCCTTGGGGAATGGAATTGGTGCAATTTTAATGTAATAAGGAAGTCCCATTGTCTTTGAAATTTTCCAACTTGAAGGAAAAAACTTACTGATGAAACCAACTTTTGGAAAGGAAATGTTGGCCATGTCACATGCAACTAAGAAATGTTTCCCTTACCTAATAGGAAGATACTTCAAGAACATATCATGATATCCTTAAATAATTCATGGAACAACAATCATCATTAGAAGAGAAACAAAAATGGATTACAAATATGTTAGGTTATGACTTTGAAATTATCTATAAAGAGGGAACATAATGTGTTGGTTGATGCACTTTCAAGAAAAGACGATGACACTGAGTTATTACTTTGTGTTATTTCCATTATGCAATCTGATGGGGTAGAAGAAGCAAGGTGTTATCCCCTAAGATGTTCCAAGATGTAATGGAACTATGCAAGGGCATGACACAACTCAATTGATTCGGATTTATAGCTCAATCATTTTTAGAAACAAGGTTTTTTTGGTTTTATTTTTAAATTTTGATATGTACAGGACAAATAGACGGGAATATTGTCAGATCTTCAGCTTAGAGTCATTTGTCAAATTTATATTTAAGAATTCATATTGAGAAGGTGAATGGAGAAATTTGTGGGAAAAAAATGAAATTAGCAAGGTATTTTAGGAATAAATCTTACAATTTGTGGTGAAAGAAACAACGCATTGAAAAATTAAGAGTTCAACACTTCTTAGCAAAAGTAATTTAAATTTTGGGGAAGTGTGTATCAATGGAAGCTAGAACACTCATGTATTAAACAAAAAGAAGCCTTCATTAAATATTCAAGAGAAAAAACATTTATTGATAAAATTGGTCATATAAATGAAATCATCTTTCTTCATTGATGCTCATCACATCCAAACACATGTGCATGATGGATTAACATGCTGGTCAAGATTTTATTAATGATTAAGAAATATTGTAGAATCTAGAATATGATTTGAATGAAAAGAGGAGAAAAACAAATAATATAAGGATATTTGTACATTATAATATAAAAAAGAGGTCTGAATCTCACGGAGCTTCTTCTCTAGTCACAACTTGCCCTGTCTTTATAGTGTGATGATCTTGCAACCCTTGAGAGAGTATTTCTCCCAAAATAAAATATGCTTGTTAATGTTTCCAGAGTTCGAATTCCCTTTATATATATTTCTTTCCTTTCTAACTAATTCTTGAAACTACCCCACTTTCTTACTGGGTGTCCCAAACTACTTTTCTTCTTTACTGGATGTCCAAATTTCCCCCAAAATACTGCTTTTTTTAATTTTGACTCAACCTTTGACTTAACCTTGATGTGTTTAGGTTTTCTCAGAGGTTTGTCCTAAACTTGAGGTTTTCCCTTGAGCTAGAAAAATTACTTTGGAATATTTGGCAATTTGTTTCCAATTCTTTCCTACGATATTTATGATTTCTCATAACCTTGAATGCCATCGTTTCACTTGTATATTTTTCATAGGATATTAATAAAAGATTTATAAAATTTAGCTTTAGCCTAGCCAATAGTTCAAATCGATTAGATAATAATTCTACTATGATTGTTCCTTTTAGGTTTCCTTCCATGCTTTCAAACTTGGTATCATCATTGTTCCTTTTATTCAAGTGCCCTTGATAGGTCTCTTGACGGTGTAGGTCACCATTACCATCCCAAGGGGAAGGTAACCCTCTCTGTAATGTATATTTAAATATGCCTTAAAATAAGGAAATTTATAATATCATACAATTTATTCTACCTTGGTACATGTTCATCATATTTCATGCAGATTTGTGTAGATGTACTTTTGTAACCAATGTTCTTTGTTGATCCAAGGATTCTTGTTCTGCTCTCTGGAAAATTTGTATTATTTCTCTTTCACCCACTCTTATATTTATTCCTTTGTTAATATCCATGGAACCATCAGTTAAAATCCTTCTCCCATTCAGTCATAGATCTCGGTCCCAAAAATGGAACCATTTGTTGGTGTGCAATAGGTAGACCCAGGGTTCAACATAAACTCATCAACAAAACCCAAGACACTGACCCTTTCAGCATCACCTACAAGCAGATGAAGTCTCACCCGATGTATCTAGGGGGACTATAGGAACCAACATTATATAGTGATGGAGGGATGTGAACATTCATTTAAGCAGTCTAAACATTCATTCACCTATTGCGTGAAAATACATAATTCACTCATAAGATAATATAATTCATTCGGATCAGAAATATAAGCAAATTGTCCATGTGCACAACAAACATAACATTTGTCACATTAAAAATAAAAAATATGGTTCAAGATAGGTTTACTCCATTCATATTATCAGTGGAAACAATCTTACATCACCTGTGCAATGCACAACAACTCTCTGTTACAGTCCCAAAAACACACAACATTACACAATAAAATAACAGCTACGATAATAGCCAATAGAAACCAAAAAGTAGCTAAAGTGTATCCAAAAAGGTTAATCCCACACCCTTAGAAACCTTACGTATTTATGCATCACAACAAGGGCTCATCCTGTTACAAAGTGTACACAAATATCCAACTAATTCCTAAATAACATCTAACTAACTTGTGCCTTTTGTGCGCTTTGGTCCGTTCGTTGAGTTGTCACACGATCCATTTCTGGTGCATGACTTCCAAGACAAGTCCATAAGCTTGATCCAATAGTGTTGATGTACATACACTGATAATTTTAATTTCCTTATTTTATTTTGTATGGCTCCATGTGGGTCATATATCCTTTTTATGCTTAGAGGAAGTTCAAATTGCTAAGCATGTCTTCAACTATTGATTGAGTTGTCTTGGATTTAACAATAATGGGTCCAACTTCCTCGTGAAGTTTGAAGTTGATGACACTTTTATTCTTGATAAAATGGATGTAGTTAGAATCGATTATCTCCCTTATGTCTAGGGAAAAAAATCTAGGAGTTAGAAAAGAAGGGAGCTGATAAGGTTGAAGTTTTCAACTGTATACACTAATTTCGGTATGGTTTTTGTATAGGAATCAATCTCCTATTAATGAATCATGCCTCAATTGAAGTAATTTTTTAGATATAGGAAACATTAAGGGAGGAGGGAGATCATACAATAAGGTGTATACCACATACATAACATTATTGATAAATTCAGGAAATCCCCCGTTACTAGGATGGGATTTTACAACTTGCAGGTCAGATGGTTGGAATGAATCAAGGTGTTGATACATGATCATGTAAAATAAGTAAGAATGATATCTAAAAAAAATCATATCCAAGTAACTATTTAATTAATCGTGTAGCATCACGACTAGGAATAGGAAAAAATCAAACTTAGTAGGTGGTGCTCCTGAAGGGGGACATATGGAAATCAAGAAACTCAACATAGTGTCATCAATTACTTTATCTTGATCGTATCCTAGGACTTGGAATATCATTTCCATTGGTGTCTTATTTGATTCTTAGAATGTTTACAACTTGTAAGGGAGAAGATTTGGAGGTAATTATGCATCAGGAGGTAGAAGTAACTTCAAGAATTAACCCTTTTCCTCTTAATTTAGATTTTTAAACTTAGAGCTTAGAGTGTCCTCATCAATTTTTTGCAAGGTATCAAACTTTGGTAGGTCTTATAATATCTCACGCAGGAAATAATTAGTGACAGGGAAGATAATGGTAGTCCCATCCCTGGATAACACAATTTTTTTTTCTTAAGAGTAGAGATCTATGCACCAGGTGACCAATTACGATAAATTATGCATTTTGTGTACCACATACTTGGGAAGATATGATTCCCATAAGAACAAGAAATCTTGGGAGTTGTCAAATATGGTTTCAACATCGCCTATAGTCTGGTGCATGTTCGAAACTAAAAGAATGGGATCAAATAGGTCATCCTGTGTATTAATCTAGTGCTCATAGTGCATATGAGGATTAATGGTAGGTTCATATGCCCAGTACATATGTTCAATTAAGGCCATTGGAAGTGATTGAAGCAAAGAAAGGAGCCAATTGATGGTGAAATTTGCTAAATTTCACAGTTTTAAGCACTTATCGTAGATTTGCAGGCTGCACATCTTGCTTGATTTACTTGGAGATCCTTTAGAAAACATGGAAGTTGAATCCCTGATGGATTTATTTGAATAAATTCAAATTTTGGTGCCTTGAATGAAGGAACACGTGGAAAAGGCTAATTAGCCGAGGAAATATGATATGGATTTCATTAAATTATTAATTGTTGAAGGTGTTCACATGGAGGGCATTATTTTGTTCATATTTTTGTTATGTGGTCCACCATCACAACTATGACTAGTGGACTGAGTGGTTTCAAGATCGACACAAGGGTGGTATTATTTTCCTGCTTATTGGATCCTGAACACATGATATGATGCCATATTAAAACCATCGTATCAACTTTCAAGATTGTGTGATTTGTTTCATATGATGAGCAGTTTAGTGGGCCTAAAATACTAATAGCCATCGATTTACGTGATTAACTTTAATCATGTGTACAAATTGGTGAAGATCCCTTCTTGTACACCACCGGTATTCATCACTTCACTGATACAACAAAAACTAATCATAGATTTTGTATGGTTAACCTCCATACTTCTTTCCTTACACTAAAGTAGAAGAATTTGTTGAAAGGTCCTTGCTTCATATACTAAACCATGAGAAAAGAGAAGAACATCATTGATGAAAAGTAGATGAATTAAAAACTCCAAGTCCTTTATATTAATTCCTTGTATTTTCCTCTCTCTTCTAGCTTCTAATAAATCTCTACTCAACCCCTTTTCCAATAAAAGAATGAAATATGTAGAAATCAGATGAACTTGGAGTAGTCCATGAGTGGGATTAAAGAAGGAAGAAGAAACACCATTAATTAAGACCACGAAGGAAATAAACATGACATATCCCATAATCCAATTCACTACCTGGACCTTGAAGAAACTATGAATTAGTAGAAGTCTTAAGTATAGCCAACAACATCTACCATAAGCCTTAGAAAGGTCTAATTTACTCCCTATGGGTAGAATTTTCATTTGTTTGATGGTCATAGTGATTCTTGGGCCAACCCAACGACCTCATGAATAAAATTCCCTTTGAGAAAACCAAATTGCTCATCAAAGATAACGTCAGAGAGAAGATATTTAAGATAAATCACAATTATCTTGTAGATTACTTTGTATACACAACTACCCAAAGAAGTTGGTAAAAGTATCGAAATGATAAACTTTGTCCAGATTAAGAATAAGAACAATGAAGGTTGTGTTAAAAGAACCAAGAATTTTACCAAACAATCCCACCTCTTCAAGAACTCTAAGAAGATCATCTCCCAGAATGTCAAAAAAATCCAAATAAAATTTTATGGTCCATCCATATGGACTAGGATTCTTGTCCTTTTGGAAACTAAACATCATTGAGAGAATTTCATCTTTTGGATATTTATTAAAAAAACCTTGTTTATCTTCCTCTAATACTGGTTGAGGGAGAAATATTGAAACTTTAAAAACTTAGCAATATTTGCTCTGTCAGGTTCTTTGTAGATTTAATCAAAGTATTACTGAAAACCATTATAGTATAGGCTTCCTCATCCTGTAAATCCCAAATTGTATTAACACTTTTTCTATAATTCAAGTCAAGTTGATCGACTCTTTAGACACCATTCCACTTCTCTGTTATGTAGAAATCTCTTCTTTCAATTCTCAATATCCTTAATAATAGAGACTTTATCCTCACTAAATATACCAGAACCATTATTATGAAAAATCTTATGTGATTATTCCTAAAACTATACCAACAATTAGTCCTTGTTATTTACTATTTTCACTACACATGCCACTGCTTTTTTCCTAACCATTTTTAGGGAGGAGGAGAATTATTCACTAGTAGAGCGATTGATACTACCATCAAAAGACTTAGAGTTTCTTTGACCATTTGCTAGAAATATTATTCCCCAATCCAAGACAAATTGAATTTATATGGATTGGTATGATTATATTCTTGAATTTCCAATTGAATAAATATTGGACAGTGAGAAAAAAACCCACTAGGATCCTCCCAACACTTGTACTTATCCATTGATTATAGAATATAATAAGAAATGAGAAAATTATCAATCCTCTAAGATAGAATTTCTGTACTTTTTCTATTATTTATCCATGTAGGAAACCCTTGTAAACCCTTGTTTCTAGTCCTTATGGCATGGAGAGGTGCATACTCACCTGAAAAGGAATCTATGAACTTCCAAAGGTATTGTGTTTCCCCCAAAAAATATCCTAACTTCAGTGACCTTTGCTAGATTTGACAACTTAATGATCACATACCCCAAATACACCATTGACTGGTAGGAGAAATCACATTTGTTCAAATTAGCTTGCAACTAGTGATTTTTTAGAGTCTCTAACACCTACTAGAGATGTGAGATATGATATTCCTAGGTAGAACTATAAATCAATATGTCATCTAGATATACTATAACAAACAAATCTAAGAAAGGGTGTAATACTTCATTCACCAAACACATAAATGTAGATGGTGCATTGCATAATGAAAACAAAATTACTAGCCATTTGTATAGAACCCTAGGATTAAAGGAGGTTATTTGGGTTTCTTATTCCTTCACTTGCACCTTGTGGTATCCTAATTTGAGATCCAAATTGGTGAAGTACTTGGCATGTTGCAATTGGTCCAACAGATCATCGATCTTGGGAAGAGGGTATTGATTATTGAGTGTGATATTTTCAATGCTTTGTAATACCTCGATTTTGACCCTATTGCATTAAAATTGTAAATGATGTAAATATCATTATTAAATCATGGTGAGGAGCTCACGGCCAAGGCCCTGCCATCGATTTATCGTTTTATGTATCAGCAATTAAAAATCGGTGCATATGGTTCTTGTGCTAGACAGGCACAATGTAAATTAAGACATCATGTAAATACGAATTTTAATGAAATACCGACAACTAGCTATGCAATGCAACAAAGAGATGGGGGCATGATTTCACAAGGAATAGGGAGGGAAAATATTCAAAACTTTGAGCCAATAGATTCAATCCATGTGTCAATGAGAAAACCCATAAACCCTCAACTACCCATTTTGACTTATGCACTCAATCATTTAATTCGTCCAAGAGTTGGTTGAGGTAGTTAATGCCTTGGGAATGGAGAGGTATGGAAACCAATTTCGTGCATGGGCAAGCCATCAATCTGGAAAATCGTATTTTTGCTTCTTGGGCAAGAAAACACCCATGAAATTGTGCTCAAAGCCATTCTTCACCCATGGCCTTTTCTCTCTCACACATTCTGAGCTAGCTGGGGCTTTCTCCTTCATGTTTTCCATCATTTTCTTGCATTTTCCATGGCTGGGAACTCGTTTTTGTATTACATAGTGGTTGGGAGGAAGGGAGTCACGATTTGGGGGTTTATGGAGGCCGTTTTTGTCCCTTGAATACCCACAAACGTTTTCTGAAATCGATTTGCTCTCCCATGGCTGAATTCCCCATCTACCAATTCGTTTTTGGTTGCCCACGTTTTTCTGAAGCTAATGGAAACCCCATTTTGGGCATCCCACTATAAAAACGTTTCCCTTCATGCCCAACACTTGTGATTTTGTTGTTATGTGCATCCATGTTTTGGGTTGAACTTGTGAGCAAGAAATTTGGAGTGGAAGTGGACCAGAATTGGCTTGATAAACCTAGTGAGGAGGGTAACCTCTCAATAAGATCAAAAAAGTTGGCTACTCTTCTATGCGCACCTGGAAGAACACTAGAATGGGAGGTATGGCCTAAGGGACTGTGCAGTAGTGAAGGGAATACTTCCTTGTGCCGAGTGTGTAGGTATTGTGGGGACCAAGCTAGATCGATCTTGTATAGGGCATCCATATCTCTGTGGTTGAGCCCACTAGCTTAACAATTCTTCCTTTCCATTGCCTTAGCAGCCTAATAAACCCAACTGTGGATTGGCTTGGCTGATTTTGGTGTATTTTGGCTATGTGTGAGTCTGTTGTTCCCTTTTTCCTTGTAGAAATCAGGCCCAACTCAGGGGTGGCCGTTGTGTTGAAAGATTGATGAGCACAACTGGCCTATGGTTGGGTGGAACATTGCAGTTGCATAGCTAGTTGCTCGGGACTACTTCGTTTCAAGATAAGTACACTCTTTTATAAATTCTGCAATGTCTTTATTTAATGGTTGTCATGAAAATGTTGAATGTATGTTAGATATTTAGATGATTTTAATTCCGCTGTGTTTCTACAACATGCATATATATGTGTCTTTTGTTATCAAAGAGTTTTACTTAATAATCATGGGGCTAGATGCCCAGTTTTAGTGCCATGTTCTCTCCCTCGCTCGGTCTGAAGGGAGGGGACTTGACATGCTTTATAGTCAATGCACATCCTTCAACCATCCTCCTTGGGTACTATGATGATAGGTGACCTAGAAAGTGAGGTGCTTGGTTAGATCATGCCCTAATCCAACAATTGTTGCAGCTGCTTCTTCACTTCATTTTCTTCTATGATAGACTATCTGTATAGTTCGATGTTTGAGAATGGAGAATCTGGAAATAGTTGTATATTGTGCTCCACCTCCCTCTTAGGAGGTAGCCATTTAGGCTCTTGGAAAACTTCTCTATATAACTACAAAATTTTATGTAATTGGTGTTTTTTCTCTTTGGTGCATCCCTCCAGTGGTTACTTCACTCTTACCATTTCATCTTCTTGTTGATTTTATCTTAAGAAAATAAATACAAACTTCCTTCTTGAACTAATCATGTTTTTCACTTGGTTTGGACTTACCATAGATATCTCTGATTTACCTTTCTGTGCATTGATGATGAAGGATTTTCCATCCTTGATCAAGTGGTATTGGTTGGATATCCTCATGAATATTGCATCCCTCATAAACAGGTAGGGGCTTCTGAACATTACACCACAAACATCCAAGGGTACTACGTCTAACTCCACTTCATCAATATACTCTGAACATATGGAAAACTTGACCTTGAACTATTTCATGACTTTGAGTTTTGCATCCTTTTTAACCCATCCCAATGTGTAGGGATTGGGATGATCATGTAATTCCAATCCAATATTACATACCATATGCTCTTCTATGAGGGTTTCGAGTGAAACCAAATCAAATAGAGCATTGATATTGGTCTTCTTGAACAGGTTCTTGATGTGGAAGAGTTTCATCATCTCTTTCTCTTCCTTAGGGTAAACGATACTCAGATTCCCCTCCTTTTGCACTTTGGTACATATAATATTCTTGTCCACATCCGAGTTTATTTCTAACTGCTTGCTTCACTTCGTGGCTAGAAGGATATTTTTCTTCTCATCCTTCTTGTGGTTCGTGGGGTTTAGCTCAAGATATAAATTCCAACATGTGTCTTCAATGTGGTTGTTACCACTAGAAATAACCTTCCTGAAATAGAATCAAAGAACTGATGAAATATTTGTTGTAGGAAGTTTTCTACTTCTGGTAGCACCTCCCATATAAGAGATTTAAAACTTGCTATCAAAACTGTTGAGAATGGAATGGATTTCGATAGCTTCCAAACCTCTCGTCAAGCCTTGTTGAAATTTTATTTAACTTCAAAACTTACATTCTAGTTGTCTATTATGTATGCTTCTCTTTGGCCTATGTCTCTTTGCTTAAGATATCAAGCTCATCTTATATTGTTCTAAAGCCTAATATTTTAAAGTAAATTAAAAAAAAATATAAATATAAAAATATTATTTCTTAAGCTATTTGATATGGTTTGGAACAATATTTTATGTTTATTTTATTTAAAAAAAGGGCTTTTCTATTTTTATTAAAAAGATATTCTGCTTTTTGTGTGAAGTCCAATTCTTAAACCATTGAAACCAAATACCCAAACTCATGGCTATAAAATGTTAAGTATGGAAACCTTGTAACAAGTGTGGGTTGCTATTTAGTCCCGTCGTCATACCCTGGTGTACAATGCGTTACATACCTCTATGGGTGCCCATTAATATAAAGAGTTGATTTAAGGTTTTTCTGGTGCATGTGGGATATATCCACATTCCATACAAAATAAATAGTGTTGTAATTTAACGTCTAGAGAGTCCACTACAATGTTGAACGCGTCAATACACAATGGAGATAGCCACGCCGAGCACGCAAGTATTAACACGAATTACTTTTGGAAATACCAAGTGCTCAACACCAAATCCACGAATGCAAACACATTAATAGATGAGTTTAAATGTCATAAGACCCATAGGTGATAGAGGAACAACGATAGAGGGAATATCTATTTGTTTCTATGGGTCTTGCTTCCATTTTTTAGACATGACCTCAAATGATGTAAAAAACATGTATGTGATTCACCGTTGCTTATTAAGATTCATCAATAAAGAAATATTTCAAAGACATGTTGATAGAGATGAAGTCCACCTATATTCTGTCATTGAAAAATATATTAGGTTGAATGTGATTGTACTTTAAGACTTAAATTTGCATTTTTTTTACATACATTCGACTGCAAGAAGAGGGGAAGGTGGCTCTATCATTTCCGGCCTCAATACAACTACTATATTGTAAAGAATTCTGAATGGAGGAAGCAGAGGTTGCATTAGAAGAAGATATCTCGCTATCTGTATTTCAACATGGACCTGAAGTGTGATAATGTGTACCTTGATATTGAAAGCAGTGGGGAATTTGTAATTAGTATGTAACTGGGTTCTCATTGTCCTTTATGTGCACTGCTTATTCATTTAAAGATTTGCTAAACTGAGTTTATATGAATGTGGATTTGGTCATTTTGGGAATATCATTGCATAGTTTCTATTGGAATGATGGATTCCATTTGTGGCATTTGATGTAAAAGTTAAAATGTTACAGCAGTAAACACTCACATATAGGTTTCATATAAGGTTGTAGGTTGCACTACAAGGTTTCTGTCCACATATTCACTCGTTTTTGCTTCTACAAATAACATTCTCAAGCTTTGAAGACATAATACGTAAGAAGATAAGTTTGATGCAATCAAAGCACACATAATACGTAAGAAGATAAGTTTGATGCAATCAAAGCACCATATAAACGATGTTCTTGAAAGTTACAGGAGGAAATGAATCTAGCAACTTTGTTGTAAATTGTACTACAATGCTATTGATAAATGAAGAGGCTTTGTTTTCATCGAATATTTTGCCAGATATATGTAAAAAATGGTGGAATGTACAAACACTAAGTTTTGCAACTATATATAGGTAGAATTGAAATAGTTTTCAGTGTTTCTTGGAGTAACTAGATTCGATGAGCAATTTCCTTGAAGCAGTTGCTATGTGATAATTCCAACTCAAGGTAAATTATTTACTAAAGTTGAGGTCTTCCTCAATTTGTGGATCTCAGAACAAAGTCCTGATTTTGTTTCTATTTTTGAGGTTTTCCCTGATTTTGTTAAGATATATTTCTATCTCAGATTAGAATTCGATCTATAGCTTTAGGATATAGTCCTATATGATTGCAATGTATTAGATACATATAAAAATAGGATTTGTTTGAAGGAATAAATGGGGGATGGCGGTCTGATAGAGGACTTTGAGAGGAAAGGACCTATATGTTTTAAATTGTAAGCCTTTGACCGTTTTGGAATTTTTATCAGATATTCTTGAGTGTTGTATAATCAATATGTATTTTCTATTTCATTCCTTCTTGCTTCAATAAGTTACAAGAGTTGAGGATCAATTCTTGCAGATGAAATAGAGATTCTGAATGCAATGAAAGGTTCACTGTATTCTTGTTTGATTCATGTGTCATATTCAAGTATTTTCTATTCATTCTCAAAAAGGATTTTTGTTTATTGAATATTATATCATATGAATGTACAAAATGGGTCTAGGATAGGGCATTTTGTGATTCATTTTTGTCTTCTCATTCCTCTACTTGTCAAAGAATGATTGTTTTGTTTGATATACAAATAAATTGCCTCTAATTCATAGAATTTTAATGAAATGACTCCATTCCCAGTGATCTTTTTCTCCTCCTTTCTCTTATGGTCTACTTCACCCACTATCTTAACCAAACAATCAAACTCTATTTCAAGATGTTTTAGACGTTGTTTTTCTGCAGTCAAAGAGAAAACTTTAGCACTAACATATTTTGGTGTTTTTGCTGGGGATGGATTTGAATATCTTCCTTTTGTATATGACAATGAATATAGCCAGTTCTTAATGGTGAACAATATTTGGTGCCGGAAGTAACCGTGATCTTTTTGTTGTGGAAAAAATTGCACAAGTGTGCACTCATCCACTTGGTAAGGGGATAGGCCTTGTAGGATGCAGCAAGGCCTCAGTCCTTGGAGCCCCTGTGTGGTTGGTTCATTGTCCTCCAAGTGATCCTGCAAGATATTTTTAGTGGAATTCACATCAAATAAAGAAAAATGAACAAAATGTAAATAAAAAGGAAATGGGGGGAGAATGCAAACTCCAACAACAATCAAAGGTATGCCAAACCACTTTTTATTTCCCAATGGTCAAGCTGTACAACACCTAGGAGGTGTGGGATTCAAGGGAAGCCAACAATATCCCTTATGGAGGCCTTTCTTGTCCAAACTATATGCTAAGTGAGTGTTAGAACAATGAAGAGAAACTCTTGCGCCTTGAAGGAAGGTGACAAGGGAGCTTGGGAATGATTACAAAGGTAATAAGAGGTGAGCTATGAGGAAACTCCAAGACAAATCCAGTAGCATAACCTTGATATTCTTTCTCTCTACAAAATGCATGCTAATGACTTCCTTTTATAGGCCAACAGGTGGCCAAGAAACAACTAAATCCAAATTTGAACTCATACACTCCACAAACTAGTTCCAAGGTACACCAATGGGGGCTATTTAATGCCACCAAGTGTGTTTTGAGATGAATTCAAATCCTTGGAGGTGATGGAGCCTTCATTGCATTGCAGAAAGTAGGTAGTCCCGTTGTTTTTACAGCATCACGAATATGAAAGGAATAGCCGCGTGAGTATCGAGGAGGCACTAAACTGATAACATGCTTTGTAGCATGTGTTAACAATGGTTCAGCCGTGAGACCTCTTCTTCTGACTATTGTTTGGACACTTTGGACTCATGCTGTATTTTGGATTTGTTGTGGATGCCTTTGGTGAACTACATTCTTTATTTTGATGACGCCTTACTGCAAGAATCACCAAAATGTCGCATGTGTGCGATATTTAGGCATTAACAAATCCCCCCTGATGTATGAGTTTCAGAAGGTATTGTAGAGCCGATAATGCATCATTTTTTCTTGTGTTTCTCTACTAGTATGTAGGACAAAGCATATGTGGACAATAGGGCCTTCCCATGGGGGAATATTATTCGTGATGAATGTTAGAGATGCAGTAAAGAATATTATTTTATACAAATGGGGGGAGTATACCCATGCTCATGAAATGTTGTCAAGGTGATTACGATGAGAGAGGGCCAAGGGGTGAACTGAACTATATTGTTGGGTGATGGATGAAAGTAGATTTGATCCATGTGAGAGTAGATAACCCAGGAAGTACTGAGGAGTGTTGAAGAAGTGGTATTGTTGGTGATCATGATAATCCCATGGGGGTGGGGGACTAGTGTGGTTGTGAAGCTGCCTGAGGGAGAAATTCACTGTTCCAGATGGACTGCTACCATGGTTTGCAAATGTGAACACTACTACCTTCAGAAGTGCATTTCCCATTGATGTTATAAACTTATATATGTATTGACATCAATCATAGGGGGGAACCACTCATTTAGGGAGCATTAATGACTCTCCCTACTAAGTTCAAGGTGATCCCTTATAGTGATTGAAAGGGATCCCAAGGTACAACTGCAACTACTGCAAATATTGGAATATAATGTTTTGACATCGAGGAGAGATGACATACATGATAACATGAGGTTCTTATCCTGAGAACCAAGATAATATTGCAACCAAATTTTGGACGGACATAACTAACACAAGACTAATTGATAAGCATGGGGCTCATAACTTCCTTTGATCGATATAAACATGGGGAGTGTGGATGGAAACTATCCTTTCGGAATGGTATAGGTTGAGATAGATGGAGACAAACTACAAAGGAAAGGGCTTTGATGGAGATACAATATGAAGAGTAATGGTAACCGAAAAAATATGTAATGCTGAAGGTATGGGGACTCAAATAAATTGATCAAAGGAAACCATTGGATGCTTCCAAAATAATAGGGTGTCCCCGCAATGTGATGTGTTGGGGGAATTGTTTGTACTTAAATAATAATTGTGGGATCCCCACAGTTTTGGGCGTGTTGGGGGACCAATTTGATGATGTGAGGATTCCCCACATTTTTTGAGTGGGTCAGGGGATGCTTTCCAAGATAGTGTGAGGGTTTTCTTTCAAGCGCGAAGATGGGTGTCCCATGAATCAATGACATGCATCGAGTGACTCTATGGGTTCCCATTCATATAAAGAGTTGATTTAATATTTTTTTGGTGCATGTGGGATATATCCACATTCCATACAAAATAAATAGTGTACTTGTCATTTAACGTCTAGAGAGTCCACTACAATGCTCAATGCATTAATACACAATAGAGATAGCCACGCCGAGCACGCAAGTATCAACACGAATTCATTTGGGAAATACCAAGTGTTCAACACCAAATCCACCAATGCAAACACATTAAGAGTTGAGTTTAAATGTCATAATGCCTATAGGTGATAGAGGAACAACAATAGACATAATATCTATTTGTGTCTATGCTTCGTGCTTACATTTTTCAGAAAGGGCCTCAAATGATGTAAAAAACATGTAAGTGATTCACCGTTGCTTCTTAAGATTCATCAATAAAGAAAGATTTCAAAGACATGTTGAAAGAGATGAAGTCCACCTAAATTATGTCATTGAAAAAATATTTTAGGTTGAATGTGATTGTACTTTAAGACTCCAATTTGCATATTTTTTCCATACATTCAACTGCAAGCAGAGGGAATGTGGCTCTATCATTTCCATCCTCAATACAACTACTATATTGTAAAGAATTCTAAATGGAGGAAGTAGAGGTTGCATTAGAAGAAGATCTCTTGCTATCTCTATTTCAACATGGACCTGAAGTGTGATAATGTGTACCTTGATATTGAAAGCAGTGGGGAATTTGTAATTAATATGTAACTGGGTTCTCATTGTCCTTTCTTTTCTTATTCATTTAAATATTGCCCAAACCGAGTTTATATGAATGTGGGTTTGGTCATTTTGGGAATATCGTTTCACAGTTTCTATCAAAATGATGGATTACATTTGTGGCATTTGATGTAAAAGTTAAAATGTTACATCAATAAACACTCACATATAGGTTTCATATAGGGTTGTGGTTTTCACTACAAGGTATCTTTCCACATCTTCACTCGTTTTTTCTTCTACAAATAACATTCTCAATCTTTGAAGACATAATACGTAAGAAGATAAGTTTGATGCCACCAAAGCACCATATAAAGGATGTTTTCGAAAGTTAATGGGAGTAATGAATCTAGTAACTTTGTTGTAAAATGTACTACAGTGCTATTGATAAATGAAGAGGCTTTGTTTTCATCGAATCTTTTTCCAGATATATGTAAAAAATGGTGGAATGTACAAACACTAAGTTTTGCAACTATAGATAGGTAGAATTGAAATAATTTTCAGTGTTTCTTGGAGTAACCAGATTCACTGAGCAATTTCCTTGAAGAAGTTGCTATGTGATAATTCCAACTCAAGGTCAAATATTTACTAAAGTTGAGGTCTTCCTCAATTTGTGGATCTCAGAACAATGTCCTAATTTTGTTCCTATTTTTGAGGTTTTCCCCGATTTTGTTAAGATATATTGCTATCTCATATTAGAATTCAATCCATAGATTTAGGATATAGTCCTATATGATTGCAATGTATTAGATACTTATAAAAAGAGGAGTTGTTTGAAGGAATAAATGGGGGATGGGAGTTTGATAGAGGACTTTGAGAGGAAAAGGCCTGTATGTTTTAAATTGTAAGCCTTTGAGCGTTTTGCAATTTTTATCAGATATTCTTGAGTGTTGTATAATAAATATGTATTTGCTCTATTTTCTATTTCATTCCTTCTTGCTTCAATAAGTTACAAGAGTTGAGGATCAATTCTTGCAGTTGAAATAGAGATTATGAATGCAATGAAAGGTTCATTGTATTCTTGATTGATTCATGTGTCATATTCAAGTATTTTCTATTCATTCTCAAAAAGGATTTTTGTTTATTGAATATTATATCATATGAATCTACAAAATGGGTCTAGGATAAGACATTTTGTGATTCATTTTTGTCTTCTCATTCCTCTACCTATCAAAGAATGATTGTTTTGTTTGATATACAAATAAATTGCCTCTGATTCATAGAGTTTTATTGAAATGACTCCAGTCCCAGTGATATTTTTCTCTTCTCCTTTCTCATATGGTCTACTTCACCCACTATCTTAACCAAACAATCAAACTCTATTTCAAGATGTGTTTGACGTTGTTTTTTCTGCAATCAAAGAGAAAACTTTAGCACTAACATATTTTGGTGTTGTTGCTGGGGATGGATTTGAATATCTTCCTTGTGTATATGACAACGAATATAGCTAGTTCTTGATGGTGAACAATATTTGGTGACGGAAGTAACCATGATCTTTTTGTTGTGGAAAAAATTGCACAAGTGTGCACTCATCCACTTGGTAAGGGGCTAGGCCTTGTAGGATGCAGCAAGGCCTTAGTCCTTGGAGCCCCTGTGTGGTTGGTTCATTGTCCTCCAATTGATCCTGCAAGCTATTTTCAGTGGAATTCACATAAAATAAATAAAAATGAACAAAATGTAAATAAAAAGGAAATGGGGGGAGAATGCAAACTCCAACAACAATCAAAGGTATGCCAAACCACTTTTTATTTCCCAATGGTCAAGCTGTACAACACCTAGGAGGTGTGGGATTCAAGGGAAGCCAAAAATATCCCTTAGGGAGGCCTTTCTTGTCCAAACTATATGCTAAGTGAGTGTTAGAACAACGAAGAGAAACTCTTGCGCCTTGAAAGAAGGGGACAAGGGAGCTTGGGAACGATTACAAAGGTAATAATAGGTGAGATATGAGGAAGCTCCAACACAAATCCAGTAGCATAACCTTGATATTCTTTCTCTCTACAAAATGAATGCCAATGTCTTCCTTTTATAGGCCAAGAGGTGGCCAAGAAACAACTAAATCCAAATTTGAACTCATACACTCCATGAACTAGTTCCAAGGTACACCAAGGGGGCTATTTAATGCCACCAAGTGTGTGACAAGATGAATTCAAATCCTTGGAGGTGATGGAGCCTTCATTGCATTGAGGAAAGTAGGTAGTCCCGTTGTTTTGACAGAAGCATGAATATCAAAGGAATAACTGCGTGAGTATCGAGGAGGCAGTACATTGATAACATGCATTGTAGCATGTGTTAACAATGGTTCAGCCGTGAGAACTCTTCTTCTGACTGCTTTTTGGACACTTTGGACTCATGCTGTATTTTGGATTTGTTGAGGATGCCTTTGGTGAACTACATTCTTTATTTTGATGGCGCGTTATTGCAAGAATCACCAAAATTTCGCATGTGTGCGATATTTAGGCATTGACAAATCCCCCTTGATGTATGAGTTTCAGAAGGTATTGTAGAGCCGATAATGCATCATTTTTTCTTGTGTTTCTCTACTAGTATGTAGGACAAAGCATATGTGGACAATAGGGCCTTCCCATGGGGGAATATTGTTGGTGATGAATGTTAGAGATATAGTAAAGAATATTAGTTTATACAAATGGGGGGAGTATACCCATGCTCATGAAATGTTGTCAAGGTGATTACAATGAGAGAGGGCCAAGGGGTGAACTGAACTATATTGTTGGGTCATGGATGAAGGTAGCTTTGATACATGTGAGAGTAGATAACCCAGGAAGTGCTGAGGAGTGTTTAAGAAGCGGTATTGTTGGTGATCATGATAATCCCATGGGGGTGGGGGACCAGTTTTGTTGTGAAGCTGTCTGAGGGAGAAATTCACTGTTCCAGATGGACTACTACCATGGTTTGCAAATGTGAACACTACTACCTTCGGAAGTACATTTCCCATTGATGTTATTTATGTATTGACGCCAATCATAGGGGAAACCACTCTTTTAGGGAGCACTAATGACTCTCCCTACTAAGTTCGAGGTGATCCCTTATAGTGATTGAAAGGGATCCCAAGGTACAACTGCAACTACTGCAAATATTGAAATATAATGTTTTGACATCAAGGAGAGATTACATACATGATAAGACGAGGTTCTTATCCTGAGAACCAAGATAATATTGTAACCAAATTTTGGACGTACATAACTGACACAAGACTAATTGATAAGCATGGGGCTCATAAATTCCTTTGATCGATGTAAACATGGGGAGTGTGGATGGAAACTATCCTTTCGGAATGGTATAGGTTGAGATAGATGGAGACAAAATACAAAGGAAAGGGCTTTGATGGAGATACAATATGAAGAGTAATGCTAACCGAAAAAATATGTATTGCTGAAGGTATGGGGACTCAAATAAATTGATCAAAGGAAACAATGGGTTGCTTCCAAAATAATAGGGTGTCCCCGCAATGTGATGTGGTGGGGAATTGTTTGTACATAAATAATAATTGTGGGATCCCCACAGTTTTGGGTTTTTCGGGGGACCAATTTGATGATGTGAGGAGTCCCCACATTTTTTGAGTGGGTCGGGGGATTCTTTCCAAGATGGTGTGAGGGTTTTCTTTCAAGCACGAAGATGGGTGTCCCATGAATCAATGACATGCAGCTTGTTCTTGCGGGATAGCTAAATAGAATTGGTTACTTTTGAGGGTGGGGCCCCCATAGGTGTATTTAAGGGGGGTGATGATACGAGGAATATTACAGAAGGTAAAGTGCTCATGGAGGTATGAGTGGTATCTATGAATATTTATCGTAACATGGGCTGAGGAATCTGATGGTATCTACTGCAAGAGTTGGGGGAGTAAATGTGCGACTATAAAATGATAATCTAGGGGTGATATTTTCAAGTTGTATTAAATTTGTTGGACTTGTGGGGAGTCGATATCATGAGTGTCAATTGATGAGTAGGTTGGTATGGTGTGCACACCCATGGGGGAAGAGTTCTACCACAATAGTGAGAGTGATGGAACATCATTATGGAGGGGTGGAACCTAATGGTTATTAGCGTGAATATATAGTAAGTGCAATACAAATATAGGGGATGCTTTGCCTATATTCCAATTTCAAAGTGATATATGTGATAGAATTCCTGTGCCATTGCTAAGAGGGTTGGAATCTCAATGTTGTGGTCATTATCCTGGATACATGATGCAAATACCCAAGTGTAATAGAGAATATGACAAAGGTATTGACAATGCAAAAAGAATAACCAGAAACATAGTAAACCTTTCCTTGATGTTTAGGAAACATGCAATGGTTGCGGAGGATCCAAATCTTTGTCAAAAGATGATGAATTGTCACTAGTTAGTAAACCAGCCAAAGGTGATGTGGTATCAATGGTATCTGGTAGAGGGGGAACAACTTCCTTTGCAGGTGATTTTGGACGGAGTGTGTTGAGAAACGTAAGCTGATCTTGGAGTCTCATTAGTTCGAGACGAGCTTCTCATTCAACGCACAGAATGGGGCATTGGAATGATAAGTGAGAGGTCTCGCCACAAGAACGAAAGGGTATTGGTACTCAAGTGCATAAGTGTTCTTGTACTTTTTGGGAGTTGACTTGATCCAAAATGCATGTGACAATGCTAGGAGGAAGCATATGTGTAGAATTCCCACAGGATGAGCATTCGTTATGTGGTGATGTCATCGTAAGATTAGGATGTTGAGAATCTTATAGTGTTGTAATCTCCATGATGGGAATTGCTGCTAGGGAAGCTTGTGTGGGAGGCACAAATGATGTTGTCTATGATGTAGTGACCACGTTGATAGATGTTGATTCCTGGGTTGAGGAGGGATGGTCTTCAATCATCACTTGAGTGAGGTGAATGGTTTCCAAAGAGTCCTGAAATCGAGGAATATCGGGGCAATGGTGTGTGTAGTTCCCATCCCAAGAAAACATGGCACATGCATGATTCATATGTAGTGTCTTGGAAATATGTGTGGGTGAGGAAGATGTGCCCCCTTGTACACTTGGCGGAACATGGGTTATGCTAATGGGCGTGTTAAGAAAGTTCCTAAGCTCCGACAAGTTGGGACATAGTTTGGTCGCATGGCCTTATTTCCCACAAAGAGCACATGGTGGTGTGACCCTTTGGGCGGGAGTATTGGTCATTACTGGGGATTTCAACCGTTGTTGGTTGATTCCCCCTACTTTAGGATGTGCGACCTATGACAAGTCGGATGTATGGTTTGGTAAGAGGGGGAATTTCAACTTTGGTTCCTTGCCCCCATTGGTGGTATTATTGACGACTAGTTTTGGTTTAGTTGTGGATGTCATATGTTGGGCTGTCGTAATGGAAGGTGTTACGGGCCTTGCAGGCACACTAGTTGAAATAGTAACAAAATCATAGTAAGTGACTAGTTTAGAATCCATTTCTGGGTAGGGTGGTGTAAGGTACCATACAAGAATACCCAAAGTGATCCCAGGTAGAGTTAATTGAGCCATAATCAATGTCCCTTATACACCTATGGGAAGGTACAATGATGGGATCTAGAAAATGGGGGGACTGATGGACTCAACTTTTGTTCAATGCCATGACTTAGTGGCGGTGTTGATGATAGTGTTGAGGTGGAGGCGACTCCATTTTCAGCAGTGAAAATTGTGCACATTAGGCCATTAGTTGATGTGGGGATTTTAGGTGGTGGTATTGAATACACTCCTAACATATCGGAGTCCTTATAAATTCCAGGGGAAATGTCAACATACAGTTGATTGACGTCGGTGATAGTTGATGGGACATTATTAGGGTTACTTGTGGTATTGGTATCATAGTAATTGCCAGTCGAGGGTGATGACCTTCCCATTTAAGAGAAACATCATGATACAAAATATTGAGGAGGCATCTGCCTTCATGGAATACATGTAAATATGCCCTATGGGGATGTTGCAGTCAAGTTCCGCATCGAATTCCTCGATGTCGATCATAACCATCTTCCCCCCAACTCTATGGGAACGTTTTTGTATAATCCTCTTGGTTGGGATGGTCTCCCATCATATGCGTGAAGAGTGATAGATGAGGGGATCAGATATGGTGACCCTAAATGTTTCCACACTTTAGCATAAATAATGCAAGTGGATGCACCTTTATCAATGATGCAACAATAAAACATAATGTTCTTTACTATGATTGGGACTTGAAATGTGACTAACGAGGGTAGTCACGGTTCACATTTGTCAAGATCAAAGGTCATGAGATGTGAGTCAGAAGGATCGAAGATGTCGAGTGCATTAAGAAATTCCTTTCGCTGGGTTAGGAATGACTGTAGCACCTATAACATGGACATGGTTGCAGTTGATTGAGCCACGTCATCCACAATACTGTAATTGTGGGTGGCTTTCATGTGTGGGCTATTAGGAGTATGCTGAAGTGGGACCTTTGGAATCCAAGGAATTTGTCTGGCACTTGGGTGTTGTATTTTCAAAGGGCCACCTGAGGGGATAGGGGTGTCTTCCACTTGCTGAGCTTCAGGCTTATCATAACCTTTGGCTTGAGTCTAAATATTAACATCCAACGTGTAGATATTTTGAAAAGAGCCATCCTCGGAGGGGTGAGGATCTTGTTGTTGTGTAACAACCCCTTGGTTCACAAAGAGTTGTTGTAATACAATGGTTTGTGGTTGGGGAGGGTTTGCGGCATGAGGAGGATTTGTCACTTTTTTCTTCTTGGATTCCACTAACTATTGGAAGTCGTTAATAAGAGGTAAATGATGGGTGTAATGACCATATTCACCACAAATGGAGCAATAGTAATTGGTCCTCAGGTTAGCATTCTCCCCTTTCCCTTTACCTGGCTACCGGTTTTTCTTTTTCTTCCGTTTCTTCTTCCCTTGAGTGTAAGGATTATGGGGGTTTGTGGTGTTCAATTGCTCAAACTATTGAGCTTGTTGAGCACCAAGAAGTTTGAACCAAGTTCATCCCCATAGAAGTTGTGGGTTGCTGACCAGTCGGGCATGGGAATGGATGATAAGGGTTATATATTGAGGGTGGGATGAATGTAGTTTGATCTCCATAAGATGTGGACATAGGAACGAATTGTGCCATTTTTGGTTTAGGGACTATTGTTGTTTGGATAACGCCTGGATAAGTAGGACTATAGGGTCCGTATTGTAACTAATCAAATGGTGGGGTTGGTACTGAAGGAGGAAACTTTCCTAAGTGGGAAATGGACACAATAATCCCATCCTCCACATGTGATCATCCCGCAGGTGTAGGATCCAATGACCGATGCTGAGGGGAATCATGAAGGATAGTGTAGATGTAACCAGATTGTGCATGTATGAGATCAAAATGCTAGTCTTTAATAATATCCTCTTCCTCACTTTGCGGCATGGAGATCACAACATCGTTATCTATGGTGGGTTGGAGTGATTTGATAAACCAATCCAAAAAAAAGGGTGGTTGTATTTCAATCTTACACAATGTGCAGTGTCTACACCACTCATGCATTTCGTACATGATGTGGGTGGATGTATTTTGTCAAAATCTGTGAGAATTTCAAGACCAAGGTCATTTCGAATCGGAAGATATAAGTAAGTGAGAAATGTGGTGGCCAACGTCACAAAGGTGGCATGGGTCACTCTTGATAGATTTACATACCATTTGGCTGTCATTTCAGTAAGGGTATGATGAAAGAGGTGAAGCATCACACGATCATCCACTATGTTGTTAGACGAACACCATGAGTGAAAAGACATGACGTGGTTGGAAGGATCATCCCCTTGCTTTCCCTTGAATTTAGAAATGTCAGAGGGAATTTTATCTGGCATAGATGGCCATGTTGGATCATGCACAATGGTCTCATTGATTAATTTGGACAAGTTAGGGAGATTTAGACTAGCCATGAAAAGTAGGGTAGGAGGAGTTGTTCCTTTCATTGTATGTTAGGTGTGGTTTTCGCTAGGGGGAGACCTAGGTAGTGTTGAAAAAAATGAATGACCTACTATGAGAGAGGAGGGATCAAAGGGATCCAAAGGGTCTCCAATAGGAGAAGAAACATGTAAAGAACTTACAACAATTAATTAATGAGAATACACGAGATAACAGAAATAACAGAACTCAGAATCACTTTTATTGATCGTAGGCCACTTCGAGGGGGAAACCTCCTTTGAGCAAGCTCAATACAAATAGCTTCACGGTGCCTTCATTGGCCTCAAAGAACACTTATATACTAAGTCTAGGCACTAATACTATTGGTCAAAACCATGGGCGAATAAAAACTATGGGTCAACAATTACTACGGGCGACTTACAAAGCATATGCGCCCAACAACAATAACACAAACTATGGATCAAAAAATACTATGGGACGTCTTACAAAGCATATGCGTCCAACAACAATACACTAACAAAGTAAAGACATGGGTTCCTAACATCCCCTCTCCCTTAGAAAAGGCTTTGTCCTCAAAGCTTTAGATGTGGAAATTGATGTTGAATCTAAAGGAGTGGTGCCCATGTAGTAGCCTCTGGTTGCATGTCGTGCCACTGAATGAATACCTCTATGATAGATCGAGAGATAAGCGGACACCCTTTGAGTGTCAGGGAGGATTACTTGGAATGATGTAGACAAAGAAAAACCATATCAATTGCTTGATAAGTGCGCTCGGAACGGCGCTGATCGGCTTGTTGTTTCATTCGAATTTTGGCCATGTGAAGAGTGTCCTGCAAAATGTGAAGAATCTGATCGCAGTTTTGAAGAACTGTGTCAATTTCCTGAATTGGTGCACTGTTGAGGGTGTATGGAAGAAGAAATGGCAGTGCCTAACCATAGATTGGTTCATATGGAGTAGTTTTAGATGCAGTAGGGTACCACCATTCAGCGAGAGGGATCCACTTCACCCATGGAGGTTATTGTTTGAAGGTGAAGCAATGACGATAAGTTTCCAAACATTTATTGGTAATGTCATCCTGCCCTCCAAATTTAGGGAGCCCTTCAATGAATTCTAGAGACATATCTGTCCAAATCTGTGTAAGGATTGGTACGGGTTCGAGTAATCCTGGAAGGAGCTAGAAGGTATCATATTCAACCACCATCTATTGAATTGTACTTTTCATTCCCTTCCAAAAGAAGGTATGTTGTTCCTACTCATATGTTTGGAGGAACCTGGAGTGCCTGACCAATGGAGATGCATGGAGTTCAGAGAAGAAATAGCCCTGTTGAACAGATTGCAACCAATTTGAAACAAGTAGAGAAATAGTTGAAAGAGAAACTGGGGCATCAATTGTGAGAGAAGGAGCATCTGCCGCCAAATTGTATTGACCCTTCATGTAGGTGATCTCATTCGCATAACCCAGGAGTTGGTGAATCCGTTTCAATTGTGTGGGTGAGGAAATCCATTGTTCTAGGAAATATTTCAGACTCTCGTGAGAAATCTTGATGCAGAAAGAATTCCCTAATAGGTATGGATGCCACGTTTGTACTGCATGCAAAATAGCCATCATTTCCTTCACAGATGTAGAGGTGGCTAAATTCTTACCGAAAGGTCTTGGGAAAGCAGCAATCCCACTGGTTCAGCAAAGGCATCGACATATCTATCCAAAATTGGTTGGAGATCCAAGGGACTAGTGGAGATCGTTGAGGGGTGCATCTGAATGGAATGGAGTTGAGCGATGACACCATGTGAATTATTCTTAAGGCGTTTTTCCAGGAGATGTGAACTGAAGATGCAGAGAGACCCTGGTTGTAAGCCTGCAAATTTGTGTTTTTTCCCATTGACTAAAAACTGCATCCAAAGTTCAGCAAAATCCCATAAGATGGGTCCAAGTGTGCGTAACCATTGAACACGCAAAACCACATCACATCCGCCTAAGGCCAAGGAAAACATTCTGAATGCAAGTTATAATCTTCCATAGAGATATGCACATTGTGACATTTCCCCTTGCAAGGTAAGGTGCCCCCATTGGAAACCATGACTTCGAAGTTGGAGCAAGGATGGATAAAAAGATCATCTTGTTTGGCGATCCGAGGGTCAATGAAGTTATGAGTGCTACCAGAATCAATGAGTATGGTAAGAGGGAGCTTCTTGAAGTAACCCCTGACCCGCATTGTTTGGGGGGTGGTGATTCCAGCTAAAGCATGGAGAGATATCTCTGGGTATTCTTCCTAAGATGGATGGTCAATAGGAGCGGCTCATAAATGTCGACCTGATCATCTATTGTATCTGGAGCTTCTTCACCAATTTCAGAGGCAGGCGGAGAATCCACATCCAAGAGATAGAGTTTTTGCTAAACACATCTATGTCCCCGAGTAAATTTCTCATCACAATTATAACAAATCCCTTTTTCTTTGCATGCCTGCATCTTTGTTTTAGACAAATACTTGATAGGAGTTGGTCGAGGAGCTGGCGGGATGGGAGGTTGTTGAGAACCCATATTTTGGAAGGGAACAAAAGTGGGATTGGAGCGCTATTGGGATGCAATCTTGTCTTCTACCAACTTAGCCAACCCCAGGGATTCCATCATTGTGTTGGGACAGAACATTTTAACCTCTGAGCAGATTTCATTATTAAGACCACTAATAAAACAACTCCTGTAGAATTCATCAGACAATCCTTCTGTGTGATTGGCTAGTTTCTCAAATTATGTCTGATACTATCTCACAGTGCCAATTTGGCGAAGTTTAGTGAGGGATCCTGTGAAGTCATCAAAAGCACTAGGACCAAATCGTTGCAAAAGGAGCTGGCAAAAATCTGGCCATTTTGACTCTTCATGAGCCTTGATGTACCAACGGTACCACTGAAGAGCTTCCTGTTCCAAATGAAAGGATGCAAGTGGAAATTGGTGACATAAAAAATATTATGGAGACTGAAATACTGTTCTGCACAATAGATCTAGCCAGTCGGATTAATACCATTGAAGCGAGGAAAATCAAGCTCCGGACCATGGAAATTGCTGGAAGAAGAGAACCCATTGTCTGATGAAGACTCGGACTATCGTTTGTTGTTCATTGATGAATGCTCAAGATGGAGGCTGAGAAATTTTTCATCCAGATCCTGGATTTTGGTTTGGATGGTTGCAAGTGCTTCCTCCATGGATTTTGCTCCTGCACGGGTGACAACCATAACCAGGAATTTTTTTTTTTTTGGGGGGGGGGGCGAATGGGTAGAAAAACACAAACAGGAGCTTATTTAGTAAAGGGAAATTTGGATCTGGGAAAAAATCTGATGGGTAATTGCGGTTTGACTAGGTTTTGGACACTTTTGAATGGACAGGGAAGCAGAAAATGAGGATTTAAGAAGTGGGGTGAAAGAATGGGAAAATTTGTCTTAGAGGGACAAAGAAGCAAAAATAGGGAATGAACACGGTGGAAAAATTTGGAGGCGAGTCGGTAAAAATTGAAGAAGTTATGGAAAACCCTAAAAGTAGACAAATGTGATATTTCTGGCTTTGGGAAGTAGAATTTGGGATAGGGTCCTCAAGAATGAAATATGCAGAATGGGATTGCAGGGGTGTCCGGGAAGTTTAAAGGGAAACAGAGTTAAAACAAGGGAGATATAGAGAAAAAATGGTTTTTTTTCTTCCAAAAATGGATCTGCAACAGCATGGAAGGGATCAGAACAATTCGATCAACAATGACGCAGAAGGGATCAGCAACAGATGGATCTGAAACGACGCTGAATGGATCGAAAATGGATGGATCTAAAACAACTTTTAGAATAGATATGAAATGGCTGGATCGGGAACGACTTTCATAATGGATATGAAACAGCTCGGAATGGATCAGAATCGACGCGGAAGTGATCGGCAACAGTTCAGCTGAAAATAGATATGGACCCCATATACTCGGTTTCCTAACGGTTCAGGGGATTCACTCGACCACCAATGTTGTCTCACGGCTTGCATATTGGGGAAGTACCCCTCATTCCACGGCTCAGGTAAAACTGATAACCGCTTTGCCCCAAACGACGGCTCTTGGTTTGCCTCACGGGTGGGAACTAGTCAATTAGGCAGGGGTCGTTTCCCTTTTCGCTGGCAAGTCCTCTCAATGGGCCATCTACTTTAGGGTTCCTGTGGTACTCCTCACAATGAGTTTTAGGGATTATTCCCAAGTAGTTCCCACAGTTAAGTGGATAGGGATTATTCCCAGATCCGAACCTGCAATAGATGCGAAAAAAGATTGGCAGAAATTTCACCCAACGAGCCCAAGAAAGTGCTCTGATACCATATGTGAAGAACCTGCAACAATTAATTAATGAGAATACGCGAGATAACAGAATAACATAACTCAGAATCGCTTTTACTTATCGTAGGCCACTTCGAGGGGGAAACCTCCTTTGAGCAAGCTCAATACAAATAACTTCATGGTGCCTTCATTGGCCTCAACACACACTTATATACTAAGTCTAGGCGCCAATACTATGGGTCAAAACCATGGGCCAATACAAACTATGGGTCAACAATTACTATGGGCGACTTACAAAGCATATGAGCTCAACAACAATAACACAAACTATGGATCAACAAATACTACAGGACGTCTTACAAAGCATATGCATCCAACAACAATATACTCACAAAGTAAATACATGGGTTCCTAACAAAACAAGGGTACCTCTTCCAAGGGGAGGAGGTGTAAATGTATCTCTATTCTCTCATAGGGAGTAAAATGAAGGTGATCCTCTCCCAACGGTGGAGGAGGTGGGGGGATTAACACTTTCTCTGAGAGGAGAAAATGCACCTATCCAGGAGAGGCCTTTCCCAGATGATCCTATCAATGTGGTCTGGGAGCGACCCCTACTAGATTACCTTCCACGTGTACGAGAGGGATATGGTGTAAAGACACCCCTTGAGAGAGGAGAGAGGCCTTGCAGTATTCGAGACTGCCTTAGGGGGTTGTTTTGTTCCTCAATTGGAAGGGTTTTGTGCCAAATGAGAGTGATGGTGGAATTTAAACACAATTGAACATATGCAAAAATATGCCAACCAAAACAGATGCAATATGGTGCAATAAGTGAGTAACATGTGCAAACGTCGAGTGCAAGAGTTCCCACATGTATGTTCTTTTTAATTATGAGTTAGTGAACTTGTATTTAAAAAGAAAATAAATGTAAATTCCCTAAAATACCTAATGCCCTTCCTCTCAAATGTAACGGGACCTCCAAAAAGTACAACTGATGGTGACAATGGGATCCACACACCAATCGACTAGTCGAGGTAACAAAGAGTTAGTTCTACCAGGAATGGGGCCAATGCTCCAAGGCTTGGAAACACCTCCCAATGACAATAGATAACTTCAGGAGTCAAGTGCACGCACAATTGCTCCTTGGTGATATCCTAATTTTGGCCACTAAGATACCTTGCGCAAAGTGTGGATCAATGATTTGGCCTACACAGTATAGTGTCATCTCCTTACAATGCGTTGAGTGACTCGTAGGGGAGAGCATGGAAGATATACCTTGGCTTTCAACTCCTTGGTCATGGGACACTTCGTACACATGTTTTCTTTGAACACTTGCTTATAGAAAGATTTTGAAAGTACCCTATGAGTCAACAATGCTACGTTTCAAAATATTGCTAATGAAACTAGATTGGTGGGAATTAATGGATTCCTAGCCCAATCAATCCTATCTAACTAAAATGTTCTTTTGTGACCTCCTGTGGAGGATTTTAGTTGGTTGAAACATTACAAAGTTTATTTTAAGGGGCTTGAATTTTCGCTTATGGAGTGTAAAAGAGGTATTTCACAATTCATACCTTTATGACTCACCAAGCTCACAAGAAGTATGAGGTGAAGAGCATACTTGGTTTGAAAAAGTATTTAGGTCTCTTAGTGTGTTCTAGTGGTGCAAACACATGTCATGAAATCAAATCAATTGTCAGAAAATTAACTCAAAAAGTGTAAAGTAAATGCAAAAGTAGATGTTCTTTTAACTCTAAAAGATGCTCAAGGTGCTTTGCAAATCGAAGTGCTAACTAATTAAGAACTGTGCAATGGAGGTATTTCACACTTCTCATGCTTTTCTGATTCATCAAGCTCACAAGAAGTGTGAGGTGAAGAGAATACTTAGGGGGACAAGAGTCTTTAGGTCCTTTCTTGTGTGCAAAATGTGGATTCTACACTAGCCTTGATCCTAAAAACATGTCAATTGAACATAAACAAGAAAAATCTCAAATACTAGTGACAACAATGATGTTGTTGAAATCCTCGAGGTTGGTTACCTAAGTAAGTTTCAAGAAAGATGAACTCTTCAATCCGTAATCTTGGTCTATGTGGACTAATTACAAAAAAACTAAGTAATTATTCCAAATTAACTTAATTTGATTTCATTAGTAAGCAACAATGGGGCTTCCATATTGTAGTATGTAGATAAAAAGAAAATCAAATGACTATAGCATGGGAAAACATTACTCTACTGCGTGATAGCATAGAAAAAAGAAATAGTCACATTGTATCATAGGAAGAACACATCGTGGGTCAACCAAAGGGAGGTCACGCGGGTTGTGAACTAATTACCTATGTTGGTAGCATGATTGTTGAAGGTGTTTCCGCATTGGTAGCACAGCTAATATAAAAAGATCCATGCTACTTTGTAAAAATTAAGTGTGACCAACAGGGGGCCAAATTTTGGAGTAGGAGATGGTAAACCTAATCTCCTGCAAATGATAAACACCCACAATTAATCACTCAACATCAAACAACCTAAATTAAAAGAAATAAACAAAAATAAGTGGAGTCACGATTAGAACTGTTGTGGAAAATTTTTCACAAGTGTGCACTCATCCACTTGGTAAGGGGCTAGGTCTTATAGGCTGCATCAAAGCCTTAGTCCTTGGAGCCCTGTGTGGTTGGTTGGTTTTCCTCCAAGTGATCCTGCAAGATATTGTTAGTGTATTTCACATCAAATAAAGAAAATTGAACCAAATGTAAATAAAAAGGAAATGGGGAGAGAATGCAAACTCCAACAACAATCAAAGTTATTCCAAACCACTTTTTATTTCCATATGGTCAAGTTGTAAAACACCTAGGAGGTTTGGGATTCAAGGGAATCCAACAACCTCCCTTAGGGAGGCCTTTTTTGTCCAAACTATATGCTAAGTGAGTGGTAGAACAATGGAGAGAAACTCTTGCCCCTTGAAGGAAGGTGACAAGGGAGCTTGGGAATGCTTATAAAGGTAGGAAGAGGTGGGCTATGAAGAAGATCCAACAGAAATCCAACAGCATAAATTTTCTCTTCTTTCTCTATACAAAATGCATGCCAATGGATTCCTTTTATAGGCCAAGAGGTGTCCTATAAACAACTAGATCCAAATGTGAACTCATACACTCCATGAACTAGTTCCAAGGTACACAGAGGGGGCTATTTAATGCCACAAAGTGTGTGGGGAGATGAATTTGAATCCTTGGAGGTGATGGAGCCTTCATTTCACCGCAGGAAGTAGGTGGTCCCTCCATTTGACAGTAGCATGACTATCAAAGGAATAGATTGTGATAATCTGCAGGAAGATATCACACCTGTAACAAACCTCACACAAAACTCACTCAAGAAGTGCAGAGAAGAAGAGAAGAATGTAGTCAATAATCACTCATGAACACAGAAAATGGAGAATAGCAATATAATCACACATCAGCTCTGAGTTGGCAATGTGAAAACTGAATACAATAAAATAAATATCAATAGAATTCGAATTGAGCTAAGGTAATTTGAATTCATCCTTACTGTCTAGCTTGGATAACATTGGAGACATCATCCAATTAGTAGTATCAATCATAAATGGTCAATAGTCAGTCAAATGAGTCTAACTGAGTCTAACATAACCATGTAGGCACAAATCAGGGTATGGAGACTCCAAGGAGGGCACATGAGGTTGTCAGAAGGTCAAGTGGCACTCCAGAACTAGCTAACTGGGAGCTACGGGCAGTTAGTGTAATGTCCCCATTTTGACCCCCTTTGTATTAAATCGTAAATGATGTAAATATTGTAATTAATCATGGTGAGGAGCTCAAGGCCAAGGCCCCATCGTTGATTTAGCGTTCATGTATCGGCAATTAAAAATAGATGCCTACGGTTCTTGTGCGAGATGGGCACAATGTATATAAGACATCATGTAATTATGAATTTTCAATGAAAAACCCACAACCGGCTATGCAATGCAACAAAAGAGATGGGGCATGACTCTACAAGGAAAAGGGAGGGAAATTATTCAAACCCTTGAGCCAATGGTGTTAATCCATGTGTCAATGGGGAAACCCATAAAACCACCAACTACCCATTTTGTCTCATGCACCCAATCATTTAATTCTTCCAAGAAATTGGTTAAGGCAGTTAATGTCTTGGGATGGGAGAGGTATGGCAGTCAGATTTTCGTGCATGGGCAAGCTACCAACCTGAAAATCGTATTTTTGGCTTGCTGGGCAAGAAAACCCCCACGAAATGCTACCCAAGGCCATTCCTCATGCATTACGTTCTTCCTCTCACGCAGATTGAGCTCACAGGAAGTTATCCTCACGTTTTTCACCATAACCCTGCGTTTTTCCATGCCTAGGAACTCGTTTTGGATTGTGCAACAGCTGGGGAAGGAGGGACGCGAATTGGGACTGAGGGAGAGGGCGTTTTTGCCCTGGGGCGTTTTTCTGGAATGGGTTTTGCTTCCCCAGTTGAATTTCCAAAGTGCCAATACGTTTTGAGTCTACCCACGTTTTTCTAAAGTCCAGGAAACCCCAGCTCATGCATCCCACTGTTGGAAACGTTTTCTCATGCTCCACAAGTGTAGGTTACTGTTGGTTGCATCCCTGTTTTGTTGGAACCCATGAGCAAGAAACTGGAATGGTAGTGGACATAATTGGCTTGATAAACCTAGTGTAGGGAGTATCCTCTCAAGCAGATTAAGAGGGCTGGCTACTTTTCTATGCACACCCTGAGAGCACTAGAAAGGAAGGTATGGCTTGAGGGACTGTGTGGCAGTGAAGAGAATACTTCCTGGTGTTGGGTGTGTAGGCATTGTGAGTGCCAAGCTAAATAGATCTGGGAGAGGTACCCATAGCTCTGTAGTTGAGCTCACTAGCTTAGCAATTATTCCTTTCCATCTCCTAGCATCCTGATAAACCCAATTGTAGATTGGCTTGGCTCATCTTGGTGTATGCTTGGCTATGTGTGAGTCTGCTGTTCCCCCGGTTCCTTGTAGAGATCATGCCTAGCTTGGGGGTGGCAGTGGTGCTGAGAGATTGAGGAGCACACTGGCCTACGGTTGGGTGGAACGTTGCAGTTGCATAGCCAGTTGAGCGGGACTACTTTTGCATAAGATAAGTATTCTCCTGTGTTAAATTTGCAATTACCATTTGATGAATATTTTGAATGTATCCTGGATCTGTTAATAAATTTGCTTCCGCTGTGTATTAAAATGATTATGCATTTCCATATGATCATGTATAATTCTGCACAGATCTTTATTTCATGGCTGTCACAGAATCTTGAATGTGTGTTAGAGATCAACAGCATTTATTTGATTACCATCGTTTTTCCATAGCATGCACAGATACAGTTCTTTGCATCAATGTCTTTAATTCAAACGTTTTGGGGCTAATTGCTCGGATTGAGCACCACGCCCTCCCTATCACACTGATATGGTAGGAGGGGACACTACAGTTAGGATGAGCAATCAATGGAAGAACTAGTCAATCAATGCTCTAACTGACTGTTAACTCCTGGTAGGTGAGAAAAGGCACACATGTCATGTAGGTGAGTAAAACAAGGTGCATTAGGTAGGTAAGAGGGCTATTGGGGGCTGAAGATAGGCTCCAGGGAGATGAAATTAGGCTCTAGGTGCTGGGGAGACCACCAAAATGATGACTGGATGCATGCAAATATGAAAAATGATGGTGATAATATTCCAACACCCCCCTGCAAGCTCTACTATGAGGTAATAACTGAAAACTGAAAAATAGGGCCCTGGTGACTGATACCAAAGGTCACCCCGTAAAAAAATCTAAATAATAAATGAGGAAAGAGGGAAAACCCAGTGGGAAGAAAGCCCTCCCTAAAAATAGACTGAAGGATGCTAATGTAGCATGTCATCACTCACCCCAAGAAGGGACCGGAGTTAAGTGAATCTCTTCATTGTAAATGAATTAGTGAAGATGTCTGCAATCTAGTCTTATGTAGGACAGTAGAGCAGTATAATGGTACTGTCATGCACCAATCCTCGAATGTAGTGCATGTGGATATCTATGTGTTTGGTTCTCTATCTTAGAACCGGATCTGTGGAGATCCTGACGGCACTCTGATTGTCACAATAGATGATAGGTGGAGTACTGAATTGAATCCCAAAATATGATAAGATGCTCCACAGCCATATGCACTATGTGGCTGCATTTACTGCACCTCTGTAATCGACTTCTGCTGAAGAAAGAGCTAAAGCAGTCTTCTTTTTGCTCGACCAACATATAGGTCAAGATCCAATCATGAAGACAAAGCCAGATGTAGAATTCCGATCTGAGCTATCTCCATCCCAATCGGAGTCAGTATATCCAACTAGGTTCAAAGGACACCCAATTGAATAGTGAAGACCATGAGTCTTGGTTCCTTGCACATAGCACAAGATCCTATTTGCTACCTTCCAGTGAAGCTCATGAGGCTCCTGCATGTATCTAGAGACAACACTAATTGCATAGGATAGATCAGGTCGAGTGTGTGTAAGAAACAATAGGCTACGTCCAATCAACTGGCGATACAAAGTACTGTCTACCAAGGGTGTAGAAGATCCATCCTAAAGGATGATCCCTGAAAGAAAGGGGAATGCAACAGGTTTTCATTCGCTCATATGGAACCTATCAAGCAGATCTGAAGCATACTTGGATTGAGCAACTTTGATTCCTGAATCACTCTGAGTGACTTCAAGACAAAGAAATTGCTTGAGCAATTGCAGATCTGACATGGAGAAGGAGTTGTGCAAAGCAGTTTTTATAGATCTAATATAGGAAGAATTGCTCCCAGTAATCAACAAGTCATCAACATAAAGTACAATGAGAAGTAAGGAGTTACCATCATGTCTCATGTAGACATTTGAATTTGATTTGCACCTCTAGAAGTCTTAATAGAGAAAGAAGGAATCCATCTTGGCATACCAAGCTCGGGGAGCTTGCTTAAGCCCATACAAGATCTTCATCAATCTAAAAACAAGTGAAGGATCATTAATATACCCCTTAGGTTTCTTCATATAGATATCCTCCTCTAGATATCCATGAAGGAAAGCACTCTTGACATCCATATGATGCACTTCCCAGTGCTTGGATGCAATAAGAGCAAGAACAAGACGGATGGAATCCATTTAGCAACAAGAGTGAATGTCTCAAAATAGTCAATCCCATGAACTTGAGAAAAGCATCTTGCAACCAATATAGCCTTGTACTTGTTGGAGACCCCATTTGAATCCATCTTAGTTCTATAGATCCACTTGCATTAAACAAGTTTCCTTCCAGGTGGGAGAGAAACAAGCTCCCAAGTCTCATTTCTTTGAAGAGATTGATACTCTTCTTCCATAGCAGCTACCTATATTGGATCTTGGGAGGCTTCAAAGTATGTCTTTGGATCAGATCCAATCATAAGAAAGCATCTCTCAACTAGAAATGGATATGAGGGAGAGAGTGCAGTTCTTGTATCATGAAAATCAGATCTATCTTTGACAAGATCAATGGTGGAGACAGGAGTAGTGGTGGCCCATGTAGCAATAGGAGTTGAAACTTTAGGTGCTAGATATTCAGGTTCTTTTGGATCTGGATCTAGCATTCACACTTCTTCAAGAGTCCTCTTTTTCTCAATCTTCTTTGGTGGATCTTTTCCTTTCAAGCAACCTTTTGCAAGTTCCATGAGCAAACTTGTCATTTGGAATACCTTCAACCACATTTTGAGCTTGCATGTCTTGCAGATGCTTGTATTTGAGATGCCCAAATCTTATGCCATAATATGCTTTCATTGGCATGAGTATGGAGAGAAGATTGCTTGGAGAGAGGAAGGAAGTGAGAAAATTCATAGAGTTTTGAAGTGTGATTTGCAACTCCATTTGCAATGATTTTCCCTAAAACCATGTGTTATACTTCGACTTAATTTGGAGAGAAGATCACTCTCTTGGGATCTCCAATATGAGTCATTTGGTAAATTGAAAGTAGATTTGTTGTGAGAGAAGGAACATAAAGCACATCTGAGAAGTAGCCATAGTCAAGATTGATCCTTCCAATCCCCTCAGAGGAGACTTCAGAATCATTACCCAACATGATGGAAGGTCCAACTGAGCATTCGAAGTTGGAGAAGAGATCTTTGGAGGAATACATATGTCTTGATGCTCCTGAATCTATGATGAAGGAGGATTCTTTTGATGCACTTTCCATGAGGGCATGGCATCTCTCTTTGTCCTCAGATCTAGAAGGTTTAGTATCTTTCTTCCTTGCACATGCAGGTACAGGGAGATTGTTATTCCCAAGTAACTGATCCATCGAGTCTATAGTCTTCTTCATACAAGAACTCTCAGGTTGAAGTCCTCGATGAAAATATGTGCACTTGGATCTCTCCTTTTGAGATTGCTTGTTCTTCTTTGAATTTGAAGCCCCATCTGACTGATATGGAACATCGTTTGGCTTTGTATCATTCGCTCTCTTTTCAAAAAAAAATTGCTTTCCTTTTGCATTCGCTCTTTTGGCCTCAACAGCTGTAAGGGCCAAACCCAACTTTGGTTTTATCATTCCCATGGAGATTAACTTCTCCTCCTCTTGTGTGAGAGATTGAATGAAGTCATCAAGTGTAGGAAAATTCCATTTGGAATGGACATCTTAGCTGACTAAAATGTAGAGACAAAAACTGAGAAATTTGGCCCCAATTTTGTTATAATGGCAAGTATGAGTTGTTTGTCTTCTTTCACTATCTCATATCTCTTCAACTGTGAAATCAAGCTTTTGAACTTGGTTAAGAAGGCATTGATGGATTCGAAGCTTTCAGGACTCAACGAGATGAGCTCATTCTCCAATTTATGACCTTTCAAATCATCTTTCTATCCAAAGAGGGATTCGAGCTTGTCACAAACTTATTTTGGAGATGTTAGATCAATGATATGGAAGTGAATATCTTCAAAAATTGAGAGAAGAAGTAATCCTACTGCTTCATCAATCCTATCCAAGTACTTTGATTTCTCTATTGCACTGAGAGGTTTGACCAAAGTTCCATACAATATTCTGGAGAGGCTCCTGGACTTCATGAAGATGTCCATCTTGGCCTTCCATTCGACATAGTTGGAGGAATTGAGTTTTAGATCCATCTAGAGCAGTGGAGAGCGAATTGAAGAGGAATTCAAATGGATGAATAAACCTGCAAAACAAGAATTTTGTTGATGGAGATTTTCTACAATTCAAATGAACACTACCTTAGGAAATTGAGCACATATGAATAAGTCCTTCACACTTGGCTAGACCTCACTGGATTGATGCAGTGAATTCAAGGTAATAGCACTAGGATTTGCTGTGGAAAATCAGAGGCTTTTGTGTTCGGATATCCATCATCTATTTCGGGATACATATCTATTTCAGGATCATCTATTTCAGGATACATATCTACTTCAGGATCTTGCATGATCTATTTCAGGATATGCAGCCCAGTCACCAGTTTGATGCCTCCAGCACCTTATCCACCTTCTTCTAGCACCCGGGAGCCACTTACCACAGAGTTTTAGCCCTCCTAAGCTGAAAGGCGCCCTCTTCTCACCTACTGACAGAGAAGGGCGCACTTGTTCACCTACCACTGCAGATTCACTTCAGTTACATTCAGTTAGCTCCGATTCTCCCTGATTTGAGGCTAGTTTCACTCCTGACTGACTGTTTCACCTCCGATTGACCTCCAGTTCGATTAGGTGACTTGCTCTGACTCCAGTTAGCCTCCCATGCGCCCCCACTGAGCCTCCAGATCCTATATCAGTGCTACACACTTCAGTTACATTTATTACACTCAGTTAGACTCAGATTGACACCTGGATGACTGGTTGTTGTGATTGATGAGCAACACCGATGATTGATGAGGACTCCTAGATAGAGTCAAGCTACTCCATTCTGTGATTCGAATGACCTCCTTAGGCAATTCGAATTGCTCAGTCATTGTGACAGTTTGTATTGTAATTCATTCACCCTTTCTGGGATAGAGAGCACTGCTGCATGTTTTGCACAGTTTTGCACCATATTTTCTATGTTCATCTGTTGTGATTGATTTACTTGTTCATTAGATCTGCTGTGACTAATTTTACATGGTATTAGAGCCATTGCAGGGACAAGATCTCTTTTCTACAGGTGTTTATACAAGAAGATTTGACTGAATTGCTAAAAATTGCAAAAAGTTTGGCATGAGATATCTCAAGGGCATTCGCTCCTGTGCATGCAAAGCTTGAAAAATATTCCAATACCACTCCAGAAGCTTGAGTTACCACATAATTCCTGGATCTGATACATTGGACCTATTCAACATTGCTTGAAATCCAATCCCAGGTGTGATGCAACTCTCAAAGGGTGGATTGTTCGACCTTATTGTGGTTGTTTTGATGTGATTTGTAGGTTTATTGTCTCCTTCAAGTGCACTCGCTATTTTCTGCATACAAGGTTTCCTCCTTCAATTGCATTCGCTATAGTCTGCATGCAAGCTTCCTCTTCATCAGTTGACTCAATCCTTGCAATGGAATACTCTTCTTCAAAGCCTATCCTCACCCCATTCAATTATTTTGATTGGAAAGATGATATGGAGATCATATTACGTTCAAAAGGTTACTACCGAGTCACTCTTGGTCTTGAATTGGAGCCAAACAATGTAGCAGAAAGAACCAAACACTACAACAAGCTTGATGAAGCTTACAGTCTTCTTTGTCTCTCCATCTCCAAGGATCTTCACTTCCATCTCAGCGGATTGAAGACTCCAAAAGCCATATGGGAGCAACTTGAAACACTATTCGGCAAGCAGGATGAGCTTAGGGCTTTTCAATTAGAGAATGAATTGATTGGCCTTAATCCTGAGAATTTCGAGACCATCAATGAATTCTTCACAAAATTCAAGAACTTGAACTTGCAATTGAAGAACAGTGGTGTTATCAAAGAGGATAAACAGTTGATCCTCTCCATTCTAAGAAAGCTTGGGAAAGATTATTCGGTATTTGTCTCCACTTTCAATTCCGGTCGGCTAACTACCCCGAATTGGAAGATGCCTACCTTGAATGCCTTCATTGAGTCCGTTACGAAAGAGCATGACAAGTTGATTCAAATGGGGTCCATAAGCTCCAAAGATTCAGCCCTATTTGTTCAAGGACCCAAGATCTCGAATGGTAAAGGAAAGCTAAAGAAGGAGAAGCCCAAATTCAAGCCTCACAAGCAAAAAGACAAAGGCAAGCAAACAGATGCACCATCCAGTTCGAAATCCAAGCAAAAGGGCAAAGAAGGTAACCAAAAATCTAAATGTTCCTATTGTAACCGTGGCTTTCATCCCGAAAGTTCATGTATGAAGAAGACTATAGATCAAATGGCCCTCCTTTTGGAAAAGAACAACATAACCCTTCCTGACGGTGCAAGGAAGAAAGATCGGAATGACGATCATGAAAGAGGACAAGCACTCATGGCAACGGTTTCGAAGCCCACTCTCTTGATAGATTCGGGTGCATCAAATCATATGGCTGCAAATATTGATTCTTTTTCCTCATTCGATCCAAACAGCTCCATCCCCATCCATTTGGGAGATGACTCAAAAATTTCTTCAAAGGGCAAAGGTACGATTCATGTAGATCATGGATGCTTTCAGAATGTTCTCTATGTGCCTTCCTTAGCTTCGAATCTCCTTTCTATGTATCAAATGACACATACTGGTGATCCAAAGAAAGTCACATTCAGCCCTAATACAGTTGAAATTTCTGATATCAAAAGTGGAAGACTAGTTGCGGTTGGGAAGGCAAACCACACTGCTAAATGTTATGAGTTTTCGCACTTTATTCCGCTTGCAAAGCCCACTGCTCTTCGCACACATGGTAATGAGGTTAGTAGTCTTTGGCATGAAAGATTTGGACATCTAAATTATAAGTATTTGCTGCTGCTATCAAATAAATCCATGGTTGATGGGCTTCCACAACTCCGTTCCTCGAAGGGAATATGCACCGGTTGCATTATTGGGAAGCACCCCGAGCACAGATTCGACCGCGGCAAGGCTAGCAGAGCCTCTACTATTTTGGGATTGATCCATTCTGATATCAGCGGTCCGCTTCCCCATATGTCATTAAATGGTTCAAGGTATGTTTTGACATTTATTGATGATTATTCTCGCTTTACATGGGTATTCTTTCTCAAAAACAAGTCAGAAGTGCTTGGAAAATTCAAGGATTTTAAGGCTTCTGTTGAGACCACCACTGAGAGAAAGATCAAAGCTCTTAGATATGATAATGGTGGGGAATATATCAAGTCCGAGTTGCTGCAACTTTGTGCCCAAAGCAGAATCAAGATCCAACATACAGTTCCCTACACACCCCAGCAGAACGGTGTAGCGGAAAGGAAAAACCGGTCACTGAAAGAGATGGCTACATGCATGATTGAATCAAAAGGTTTGGCTGCAAATCTTTGGGCTGAAGCAATCAATGTTGCTGCATATATACAGAACCGAGTTCCACATTCATCCGTGAAAGGTATGACTCCTTTCGAAGCATTCTTTGGTCACAAACCGGATGTGTCAAATTTGAGAGTTTTTGGCTCTACTGCATGGGCTAGAATTCCTTCTGAGAAGAGACGAGCTTTGGATCCACAAAGTATCGAGTGCATATTGATAGGATATGGGGAAGAATCAAAAGCATATAAACTCATGGATATCATATCTAAAAAGATATTCATAGAGCGCAGTGTGCAGTTTGAAGAACCGCTTCAAGAATTGCAACTAGTTGAGGAGAAAACTGCCGATTCACCGCCTTCACCAGAAGAAGATTCGAGCAGCGATAATGAAGGTATGAGTTCTGATATTTATGATATTGTAGCAGCATATGATGATCATGACATATCAGGTTCGGAATCCGACCAATCAGATCCCCCTCAGTTACCAAAGTGGGCCCAAAATACTCTACAATCTGCTGGTTCTAGTCTTGGAAATCCTGCTGATCCGAGACGAACAAGAGGAGACTTTCAAAGGGCAGGTATGGCTCTTTCTATTGCTGATCCATTTCTTCCTGAGATTTGTTATTTGATGGCTGGTTCATATCCCCAATCATACTATTCAGCCCATCGAGATCCGAGATGGAAAGATGCCATGGATGAAGAGTACAGTTCTCTTCAAAAGAACAATACATGGGAGCTAGTTTCTCTTCCACCTGGAAGAAAATTAGTGAAGTGTAAATGGGTCTACCGTACTTAAGTTGCTGCTGATGGCACTATCAGCAAATATAAAGCAAGGTTGGTGGAAAAAGGTTTTTCCCAAGTCCAAGGAGTGGACTACACAGAGACCTTTGCACCGGTTGCAAAGATGGATTCCATCCGCCTTGTTTTAGCTATTGCCTCATCCAAGCACTGGGAGGTGCATCACATGGATGTGAAGAGTGCATTTTTACATGGAGACCTTGCTGAAGAGGTCTATATGCAGCAGCCAGAGGGTTATACATCAGATCCATCATTGGTTTGTAGATTGAAGAAGTCTTTGTACGGGTTAAAACAGGCCCCAAGAGCTTGGTACGCAAAGATGGACTCCTTCCTTCTTTCTCAGAATTTCCAAAGATGCAAATCTGATCCGAATGTCTATCTTCAGTGAGTTAAAGGTAATTTGTTGGTTATTGTACTTTATGTTGATGATCTGCTTATTACTGGTAGCACACTTACTTCAATAAACAAGCTAAAATCTTCCCTAAATCTAGCTTTTGACATGAGCGATTTGGGCTTGCTGAGTCACTTTTTGGGCTTGGAGATAGCTCAAAATTTCGATGGGATCACTATATCTCAGCAAAAATATGCTTCCGACCTGTTATTGAAGTTTAATATGGCTGAATGTAAGGCAGCCCCGTTCCCATTCCTCTCAGGAATCAGTCTTGAGGAGGGAGATTCCACACCACTTGCAGATTGCAGTATGTATCGACAGTTGATTGGTTCACTACTTTATTTGACACATTCACGGCCTGATATCTCATATGCCGTGAGTGCCGTGTCAATATATATGCAGCAGCCACATGAGCTTCATTGGCGAGCAGCCAAGCGGATCTTGCAGTATGTGCAAGGTACGAGACAGTTTGGCATACATTATGCTGCAGATTCTGAGCTAGATTTCATTGGTTTTACTGATTCAGATTGGGCAGGTGATAGCATTGATCGGAAGTCCACTTCCGGTTATGTTTTCATGATTGGTCATGGTGCTATTTGCTGGTCCAGCAAAAAGCAAGCAGCCATTGCACTTTCTTCAGTAGAGGCAGAGTATCGAGGGGCAGTCAATGCCTGCATTCAGGCAGTTTGGTTGCAGGGTATTCTTTCCGAGTTTGGTTTTGGTGGCACTACTTCGACTGTTCTATTTTGTGACAATCAAAGTGCTATCAAGATCTCCAAAGATCCAGTTCAGCGGCAGAGGACCAAACACATTGAGATTCATATGCATTACATTCGACAGTTGGTGCATGACCGCACCATCATTCTGCAATATTGCCCTACTGATGAGCAAATTGCAGACATCTTCACCAAGAGCTTCACTGAGAAGAAGTTCTCTTACCTCCGTTCACTGTTGGGGGTGAGTTCCATCATGGTGGAGACAGATTGATTCATTATTATGCTTTAGCTTGAGGGGGGGCTTTCTTCCCACTGGGTTTTCCCTCTTTCCTCACTTAGTTTATTTTCAGCATTTTTTTGGATTATTGTATTGGGGTGACCTTTGGTCTTAGTTACCAGGGCCCCACATTATTTTTAGTTGGCACATCATAGTCTAGCTTGAGGGGGGGTGTTCGGATATCCATCATCTATTTCGGGATACATATCTATTTCAGGATCATCTATTTCAGGATACATATCTACTTCAGGATCTTGCATGATCTATTTCAGGATATGCAGCCCAGTCACCAGTTTGATGCCTCCAGCACCTTATCCACCTTCTTCTAGCACCCGGGAGCCACTTACCACAGAGTTTTAGCCCTCCTAAGCTGAAAGGCGCCCTCTTCTCACCTACTGACAGAGAAGGGCGCACTTGTTCACCTACCACTGCAGATTCACTTCAGTTACATTCAGTTAGCTCCGATTCTCCCTGATTTGAGGCTAGTTTCACTCCTGACTGACTGTTTCACCTCCGATTGACCTCCAGTTCGATTAGGTGACTTGCTCTGACTCCAGTTAGCCTCCCATGCGCCCCCACTGAGCCTCCAGATCCTATATCAGTGCTACACACTTCAGTTACATTTATTACACTCAGTTAGACTCAGATTGACACCTGGATGACTGGTTGTTGTGATTGATGAGCAACACCGATGATTGATGAGGACTCCTAGATAGAGTCAAGCTACTCCATTCTGTGATTCGAATGACCTCCTTAGGCAATTCGAATTGCTCAGTCATTGTGACAGTTTGTATTGTAATTCATTCACCCTTTCTGGGATAGAGAGCACTGCTGCATGTTTTGCACAGTTTTGCACCATATTTTCTATGTTCATCTGTTGTGATTGATTTACTTGTTCATTAGATCTGCTGTGACTAATTTTACATTTTGGTGCTCAATGAAAGACATTTGCGCAATGAACTGCTGCAATGGCTGCAATTCGAATAGCTGATGTCAACTCTAATACCATGTGATAATATGCAGGAAGATCTCATAGCTGTAACAAACCTCACACAGAACTCACTCAAGAAGTGCAGAGAATAAGAGAAGAATGTAGTCAATAATCACTCATGAACACAAAAAATGGAGAATAGCAGTATAATCATACATCAGCTGTGAGCTGGCCCTGTGAAAAATGAATAAAATACAATAACTGTCAATAGAATTCGAATTGAGCTAAGGTCATTCGAATTGATCCTTAGTGTTTATCTTGGATAACATTGGAGACATCATCCAATCAGTAGTATCAGTCATAAATGGTCAATAGTCAGTCAAATGAGTCTAATTGAGTCTAACAGAACCATCTAGGCAAAAATCATGGGATGGAGACTCCAAGGAGGGCACATGAGGCTATCAGAAGGTCAAGTGGCACTCTGGAACTAGCTAACTGGGAGCTATGGGTAGTTAGGACGAGAAATCAGTGGAAGAACTAGTCAATCAATTCTCTAACTGACTGTTAACTCTTGGTAGGTGAGAAAAGGTGCACATGTCATGCAGGTGAGTAAAACAAGGTGCATCAGGTAGGTAAGAGGGATACTGGGGGATGAAGACAAGCTCTAGGTGCTGGGGAGACCACCAAAATGATGACTAGATGCATCCAAAATGCATGCAGACATGCAAATATGAAAAATGATGATGAGAATATTCCAACATAGAAATGGGTGTATCACGCGGGAACTGAACTAATAACATGCAATCTAGTGCGGGTTAACAATGGTTCAGCTGTGAGACCTCTTCTTCTGACTGGTTCTTGGGAAGTTTGGATTCGTGTTGTCTTTTGGATTTGTTAAGGATTCCTTTGGTGAACTGCATTCTTTATGTTGATGATTCCTTACTGCAAGAATCGTTTAAATGTCACATGTGTGGGATATTTAGGCATTAACACTTTCACCTAGCGACTCCATGATTAAATAATCCATTATTGAAGATTCCAAAAATGCCTCTTCTAATCCAGAATGTCAAAGTCTTCTTGGATGGATTCTATTTTGGATTCTAGGTTTGCTCCATTTAATTTTTCTACTATTCCTAGTGTATTAAGACAATAGGTTAATGCGGACAAAAACAGATCTCTCTAGCCTAAATGGTTTAGGTCTTGTACAAAAGAATACACAATATAATATATTTCCTAGTTAGATTAAATTTCAAGGTAGTTCAAAGGATGATTTACCTTAGGATCGCAATTCCCTTCTCCTCGCTTGATCTAATTCCAATCCCTTGATCTCCTGCTGCAAGACAAGATAGAGAAAATGGAAACAAGCAAACAACATGAAAGCATATGATTATGAATCTAACTAGATAAACAATCAAATAAGCTAATCATAAAAAATATCACAAAACATAACAAGTTTATGGAAAGATGTTTATATTAAATATAAATTGCATCAAATACAAAATAGAGAGAGTTACAACCAATGCTTTGAAATTATGACTCCAACTCAGATGATCTTTCCTCAAATATCCAAATCCTCCTAATATCCTATGGATGAAGAAGATAGTCCAACCAAATTCCACCAGCATATGGGTTCATAATCCTTCCTCTCTTCATAATGGAGAGGGGAGTTGTATATATAGGGATAAAAGGATATAATAGGTTGAGGATTTAGGGAAGAGGTCTAAGGGATTATCCCAATAGGTTAGGGGATCGAGATCCACCTATCCAAGTATCTAGGGAAAATCCTCCACATCACCAAGCTTCAATAAGTCGCTCGAAGCTTCCTTTTATCGACTTTAACCAACTTCGACGCACCTTGAATGAAGGAAACATGTGTCAGAGGTAGATCATTGCATGTTGTATATAGGCATACTATGCCAGCGATGCGCTTTGATAAGGTACAAAGTGTGTCACCTTAAGTTTGACGCCCCTTGCTAGAAGGCAGGGTGCGTCTGGGTGACTACAAAAGGAAAAGGGAAAGGACAACAATTTTCCTTCTGATGTTCTAGACTAGGAAACTTCATGGATTAAGGCATGGAGATGACACATGACTCATGATGATGATATTTTGGTGTAACAAAATGCCCCCTAAATCATAAATCCAATAAAATAGTATGGGTGAAGTGCTTTGTAATATAAAGGAATGGGGCAAGAATCATTGGTTGGAAATGGACTTCTGTAGTACAATTGACTCTAATATATATGACTCATGACATGGTTGTCGACCAATACATTGCAGATACATGATATTAAAGACCAAGTGAAAACAATCATTTCTACTAGACAGAAGCGTGGATCCATGATGAGATGATAACAAAACCACAACCAATACAAAGTAGATCCATGTAATATGAATCAAAACAATCTCCAATTCAACTTGGGTGAGATTTATGACTTAACCCAGGGTCTTAAATCCAAACCCACAATGATACGAATCTAACCATGTGATTACAAATGTCTTGAAGTCGAACATGGTAGAAACCACTTGAATACTGGTCATTGATGTATACCGTTAACAAGCGCGAGGGAAATCACCATTGATGTCAATGATTCCCAAGGTATCATAGTACATACCATCGAATGTTAATAAATGGATTGAGGTCGAACAATCGATGGAATGTTTCAATCAAGAGCTAATGATGTGAATTCATGTTGAAAGCGAGGTAAACTTCCATTGAGGCATGCAATCCCAAGGTACTTTATTGGTTTCTAGATTCAATCCTTGGATGATGTGTTGAAGTCAACAAGGACAAATCCGTCGAAGGAGGGTCATGATGATTCCCTCATCATCGACACGAAACATGATAAAATATGTCTTGGAGTAAATCAGATAATAGAGCAATGTATGAAACTGACTTAGGGAAGACCGACATGATAGAAGGTAGAATGACTGCGGATAGTGAATCGATGAATATACCTCTCTTGAACATGGGAAGGGAATGAATTGGAAGTATTGACACAGTAAGAATGATACCAACCCCTAATACAACTGATGGTGGAAGCATTATTTGGATGAATCAAAGGAGTGGAAAGACTCATGGAATTGATGTGACTCGAAGAAAAACAAATTTCCCAAGTACTGGATGCATATGAAAACAAGTGCCATGTTCAAGAGTGACTAAGTACTGCCATAATTACTATGAAACATAAAATATTTCCCATTCCTCATCATGATTGATGAGTACCTCTTTTGTTTTATAACAATATTGAGTAGGATAATAGATGCTCGGTATATCTCATCCTTTGGACGAGTCCAATACCAAATGTTTTACGAACCTAGGATAGGAGGGGTTCATCCCAAAATGAACCCTTCAATGTCAAATTTTAAGGAGTCCAAAGAAGGTAAGATCGGCGTCATTTCATATTTAGAGAGTCTTAAAAGAACTAAAGAAGATTTCAAAGGTTCCTTTTTGTAAAAGTTAGTCTCCTTATCCGAAAAAGGATAAAACGATATGAGAAGAACTCTTCCATTCATGATTAACCAGAGTGCTCATTTTTCGTAAATAGTACCTCCTGGTCTGAAAAAGGGGTAAACTATCACTAGAAAGATGAACATTCAAATACTTTTACAAGCATGAAAGCATCAAGTTCGCTTGGCAATATTTTCATATTTATGGAGTCTAAAAAGAGCTTAAAGAGGAACTCCGAGGGGTTCCTTTTTTGTGGGAGTTTTACGAGCCCAAAAAAATGATAAAATACAACTCAGTGACTTATTCTCATCATTTTACGAGCATGAGAAAGGACAAAAGTAAGCTCGGTGCCATTAATGTTTGATTTTAATGAGCATAGCATAAAAAACTGTCAAATATTATTTCACACTCGACAACAAGCATCAAATGACCACGATAGCCACCGAAAAAGTTAGAACACCATTCTATTGCATCCGTGAACTCCAAAAACTAAGTCAAAACGACAAATAAGGTGTTTAGACATAAAAATATTACCAGCTATAGTAAAAATGACCCATAAAAGAAACAATTAGAATACGAATATTCCATTTTATTTTATAAACAGGCCAAATAGTAACAAATAGTTATCATTGTTTTTTACCAAATTGGGAAGAGTGAAAACACCATTTCAAAGCTGATTTTCAAATGTTTGTTGCGGAGGCCACGGTCCACCGTTTCTCACCACTTCAGCGATAGGTAAGCCTAAAATTTCTCCATCATCTTTCTAGTGAAATAGTTTTTTTCTTTATGGTAATTTTTTAGGGTTTTGGGCTTGTAAATGAGAGGATTATGCACATTCTGGTCGACGCGCTTTTCCTTTGCGGGAAGTGCGTTGAGGGCTCTTTGATGCACTTCCCATATGGGAAGACCGCTTCGTCGGAGAACCGTATACAAATTCAGGGTGCGTCGACACAATCCCATAAGAAAAACTAAAAAATGGGAAAAAAATGGGCCAATCCAATGGTTTAGAAAGATACTAATGTTTGTTTAATTGGTATTTGGGCATGTTTTGACTCACACCATGGTCCAATGGAAGGAGAGAGAGCACAAAATGGAATATTCCTAAGTGGCACATGACCCAAACTCAATGAATGCATTGCGTGAATGTGGCTTGTTAAAGTTCTTTCATGTACAGGGCATGAGGGCCTAGGTACAATTACTGGATTACCTGATCAAATTGTGGGATCTGGATCAGCATCACTTCCGTGTGGGTTCCCACACCCTTACTTTGGATGTGTAGGATGTGTATTTTCTGACGTGGTTAACTAGGATGGGAGCCCCTATAGGAGTATTAAAAAACCCACCTATACCATTTTACACTTAGAATAAATTAATTCATCATTTATGATTAATTTCCTAAGTTTTGATTAGGTAAATAGGGCTAGTTTTGTCTTTTAGTGGACCAATTTCCATCCTAATTCACTAGGGCTCACTTGAGGAAATTTTGGATAAGATTTCATTGGATTCTGTCTGATTTCTTTCCATTTTTTGTTTAGAAGGTGCTTTCCTGATTTAGTTAGCTTTGTCCTATTTTTTCTGCTTTCTAGTGAAAAGTTAAAGCTAGTTCACTTATAAACTTTTTCCACTTGACCAATTCGACCTCCACATCATATCTTCTCCCCTAAAGCCATCAATAAATTCCATTTACCTCACTCATTATTTGCTATACCATATTTAGCAAATTTGTAAGCCTCTAGGACAGTTTTGGAAACTTTGCCACCTGGGGTTTTTTTTGCCTTATCTAAGCCTTTTTTTTTCCTTTCCAAATTTCCTCCAAGGCATTCAATTTTCTCCGTGGAATATGTATTATATATTTTTATCATATTGATGAATAAATACAGAGTGATTTCCACAATTTATCTTCTCTATTCTTCTTCTCTCATTCTCATAAATATTCCATGTGAAGTTGTCTTATTGAATCTATATCTAAGCTATTGAAAATCTCACATGGTATCAGAGCTAGATTGATTCAAAAAAAATTCCAGAGTGTTTTTTGCATGGTATTTCCATCACCAGGATCACATCAGTATGGATCAAAATCAAGCTAAAGTTGTGGCTCTCACTCCCTTCAAATACTTTGACTGGAAGGCGCATATGATCATCTAGCTTCGAAGTAAAGGATTGTATAGAGTCACTATAAGGCTTGAAACTGAGCCAGTTGATGTTGCATTAAAATCCAAATGGTTCAATAGAATTGATGAAGCTTATGGGTTACTTTGTCTCTCTGTATCTCTATATCTTCTATTCCATATTGATTCTCTATCCACTCCAACTCAAGTGTGGACAAAGCTAGAGTCTCTCTTTGGAAAATAGGACGAGCTCAGAGGTCATTTATTGGAGATTGATATGATCTCACTTAGTCCAAGTAATTTTGATTCAATAGAAGAGTTCATCTCAAAATTCAAGAACCTGGTGCTTCAAATCAAACAATGTGGCATAGATAAGAAGGATGAGCAGCTAATCCTTACCATTCTGTCAAAACTGAGCTCTGAATACTCAATATTTGTGTCTACTTTCCATATTACAAGACTTGCATTTCCCAATTGGAATATTCAAACCTTGGATGCATTCATTGATTTTCTCACTAAGGAGAAGGACAAGCTGGTCCAAATCAAGGATCTAACACCCTCCAAGTACTTTGCACTTGTTGCTCATGGAGCAAAGAGTTTCAAGAATGACAAATCCAAACAAAAGATCTTTTTAGATGAAGAGGACGCTGGTATAGATTCCAAATCCAAGAAGATGAAGAAGGAGAAGCCCAGGTGTTATTATTGCTTCAAAGGCATTCATCCTAAGAAATATTGTTTCAAAAATAAATTGGACATCATGGCCAATATGCTTGAAGAGCATAACATAGATCAAGAACATTGTTTCCAATCCTCTCCCAAAGGTAATCATGCTTATGCTTTGATTACTAGAGTGAAATATACTTCTTATATATTTGATTTTGATTCAAATTCTGATATATCAGAATCATAAACCTACACCTCTTCCTTGGTACAATCTCTAGTCAGTTCACCCAAGTCTACTCTCAAAACTAGTCATTTTTTACTAGCTTCTGACTTGTCTTCTGAAAGGTATTTCTACCTCCATTCAAATATTTTAGATTCTGATTTTGAAGATGACATGCAATATGATATGTAGTTCATGAAACCTCCCACGCCATTTTCCCAACTATTGGATGCACAAAAGACCCTACAACCCCCAAGTTCTCCAGTTAAGAAACGCCACAATTCCATGTTCTCATACACTGTGTCACTCGCCTCTGTTGCTCTTATGGATTTCATATATTTCATTGGTTGGACATAAATGTACTTGGAAATCATTGGAATTATATTTCACACATTTGGAACTGACCCCATCACTCATGGTTCAAAAGTCAATTCCTCAAACTCTCCAGGCTCGCTCAGCAGTCAAGGTGACCTAGTTTCTCACACTTTTCCTACTGAAACTCTATTCGATCATGGAGATTCCACATATTTATTAATTTCTGATCCATATGAATCAAATTTTGATATTTCAGAGCTGCATGATATCCTTTTCAATATCAGAAAGGTTATACATCATTTTGAGAAGAAAGTACAAGAACTAGTGCACCACATTGTAGCTACAGAAGAAATTGATCCTGTTGAGTTCATTGATTCTCCTTGGGAAGGAGTTTGCATAGATCTTATTTACATCATTGATTATGTTTTTAGATATGATTATGTATGTTACAACATCAATAAAATTTTATATGATGCTCCTCCATCATCATAAGATGAGCTTCATGGAGCCTCTACACATGAATCTTACCTACACCACATTGATGCACTGATGCATGATCATGACATCCACAATCTCTTCATCAAGTATGTTACTCAGAAGCATCCCATTGAGCTCATTGAGCTCATTCATCCCCTCCAAATGAGAAACAAGATAGTATGAAGACATCCAAGCATGTCCATTTTTGAGGGAGGGTTTTGTTCCCATGAGGTTTTCCTTGTTTCCTTGTTTTATATGGACTAGTTATTTTGGTATTCGGGTGACCATAAGCCTTGTTGCTTGGGCCCTATATTTATGATATTTTTCTGATTTCCACCACATAAATTCAATCTTAAGGGGGGGTGTTGGAGTATTAAAAAACCCACCTATACCATTTTAGAATTAAAATAAATAAATTAATCATTTATGATTAATTTCCTGAGTTTTGACTAGGTAAATAGGGCTAATTTTGTCTTTTATTGGACCACTTGCCATCCTAAGTCATTAAGGAACACTTGAGGAAATTATAGATAATATTTCATTGGATTCTATCTGATTTCTTTCCATTTTTGGTTTAGAAGGTGCTTTCCTGATTTAGTTAGCTTTGTCCTGGTTTTTTTGCTTTCTAGTGGAAAAGGTAAAGCTAGTTGAATTAGAAACTTTTTCCACTTGAACAATTCGTCATCCACATGATATATTCTCCCCTAAATCCATCAATACATTCCATTTACCTCACTCATGAGATTCCATTCTATATTTAGCAAATCCGTGAGTCTCTATGATAGTTTTGGAAACTTCTTTTTCCAACTAGGGGTTTTTTTTTGCCTTATCTAAGCCTTTTCTTTTTTGTCCTTTCCAAATTGCCTCCAAGGCATTCAATTTTCTCCATAGGAGATGTATTATATATTGTTATCGTATTTATGAATAAAATACAGAGTGATTTCCACAATTTATCTTCTCTATTCTTCTTCTCTCATTCTCAAAAATATTCCATGTGAAGTTGTCTTATTGAATCTAGATATAAGCTATTGAAAATCTCACAGCCCCAGTTTCATTATCTGGTCTTCGGGGAAACGATCAGTCTACTGAGAGCTTGGTTACTCAGTGGCATACACCTAGTACTCAAATTATTGATAAGAAAATTCCCATCAAGAACGTACGAGATAGACCACTGTGTATGGTCATGTTCACTATTGAGATGGTGGCAGGGAGCAGAGCTCCTCATCAGGACACCAAGGCCCACATGCTCTACGCTACTGAGTGCATGATGCCTACAATATTCAAATAGTGTGAGGGGATCCTCACCAATTTCATAGAAAAACTCACCAAGTGCTGCCAGGGTGAGCTAAAACAGTTCGGATACAGGTCGATCGTGGTCTCGTTCTTCTTGGAATAAGTCCCACTACTGAGGCCACAGGTGGAGATAGAGGATGTTGATCCATGAGATCCTAACATGGTAAGGTGGTCTAAGGTTATGGCCCGCCATGGTGGCAGGGCTCCCATCATTAGCTACGGTCCCACATTATTTAGGTGGTTACGCGGACAGCTCCTCATGGTTGAGGACTATCCGTATATGGGTACAGACTTCGGAGGTGACCCAGACTTGACCCTACCTGCGGGTGAACAGAGGGGGAACCTAGGTAAGAACGAAACTCTATTTGTGTTTTTTTATTTTATATGTTTTTGATGTTTTTGAGTAGTACTGATGTTTCATACTTGTTTTGATAAAGATATCGGTCCATCTCGACCAACCAAGTCTTCTCCCATTGAGAGGAGAGGAGCGGTACAAGATATAGGGGCTGACATCTATGATCTTCCTCACGGGTACCAGTGCTGTACAACTGGAGTTTCTGGGTGCTTCGGTCAGTTGCTCCGTAGAGTTGCCTAAGCGATTATCTTCTATCATGAGTGTTATCGCTCAATATTCTCCTGGGTTGCAGCAGAAGGGATCATGAGGTAATTGTTTCAAACCAAGCTTTGGTGGATGGAAACTAGCCTTTCCAACAACAGAGAGGGCTCTCTCTTTCACAATTCACTTAGTGACTTAGGATATTATTTGCACAAGCTGTTTATTGGTAAGAGTGGTGGCTAAACCTTCAGGTAATGACTTATAGGGATTTTTTAGCTGGTTGGGGTTAAGGAAAAGAGCACCATTGGGCATGGATTCAAACTTCAATGAATTTATAGTCACAAATGACTGATTTAGACCACAATTTAAGAGGAAGAGGCAAGGTAGATGAGGTTTTTTCAAGTCAAAGATATCAACAGATGTAGGTAGAAAAGGAAACAAATTCCATCACAATGATAGAGCATTTGTAAATGAATTCTAACCTGCAACTTCAAGAAGAAAGGGTGGAATACCTAGTCATATGCATCTGAAGCATAAAATTTGAATTTCAGACCATGTAGTCTTGATCTAGATACTGCAGAAGAAAACAATCAATGGAAATACAAATGAAGAACACATGCATAAGAAATAACAGACATCAAAACACTCATCACAAGAATCTCTTCTCTAGAATCGGGTCTTCTTATGAATTGAAAGGTCAAGTTTGATACATACGCAGAGCTTTTAATCTCTTAGAATATAGAAACATCCAACGCTTAGGTTTAATTCAGAATCTTCCTTTATAGTCTTACAAAATATCAAACAACTTCTAGCTAATTCAACCATAAATGGTCGTTTACTGACAGCAGCCTTGAACTGGAAAGGATGAGGCCGTTCACGACGACTGCTCGAACCAACTTCCCCTTAGTCTGTTAGACGTGACAGTGGGAAACTCTTTGCGTTGTCAGTGTTCCTTTGGTCCTTGGAAACAACCTATTTTTCCTTCGGATTGGGCCATTTTAAGTTGATTTGGACATATAACCAAGATGTGCTTCTCTTTTTCTTCCAAATCGGCTACCAATTGTTCCATTTCCTTGTGAAATTCTTCATTTTCCACGTCCAAAATTGACCCTGTAAAACATATCAGATCCGAAATTGTCCTCCCGCAATCTGCAATTTGCAATCTACAATGCAGATATTGGAAGTCGGGGCTTCTAAATGGAGACTGTCAAAAATCACATTCGAAATCCACATTCTGCAATGCAGGTTTCAGGAATCGGAAATCCAACTTTACGCCTCTAGAAAAATATCACTTCCGCAATCTGCATCCTGCAATGCGGGTTTCAGAAATTGGAATACCATTGCAAAACCTCGCGGAAATCACCTCTGTAATGTGGGTTGCAGACATCGGAACCCTGAATCTGTGTCCTCCAGAAAAATTATGCCTCCATAATCTGCATTACACAATGTGGGTTGTGGAAATCGAAAACCCGAATCTGCACCCCTGGAAATATTATGCCTCCACAATCTGCATTTGTAATGCTGGTTGCACACAGATGCTTGATATCCAAGCTTATTGCACACAGTCTATCCTTGTTATAGGTCAAACTTGCACCTCTCCATCCGTGATCACCCTGAGCTGTTGATCACACAAAAGGACAACTTGGATGGAGGAGCATGTTGACCTTGGATGATACTTTAACTCACTCCATTTCCTAACATTATTGGAAAACCCCCAAAAAATATCATTTTGAGATATGAGCGCTACTCTACTCAAAGAGACTAGCGCCCATACACTACTCCAGTGTATCATAGTAGCGCCCATATCCAAGTATACGCTACTCCTTCTCAGCATAGTAGCACTCACCATTTAAAATCGAATGAGCGCTAGTTGTTAAACACTAATGTAGCGCCCTATACGCTACTTCACTGAACAAGAGTCGCGTACATCTTAAAAGATGATTAAAAAAATAAATTAATTCCTCGAGGAGGATTAGTTTCTGGTAGTTTCCTAACTCCCCCAAATTCCTCCATAACTATACATCGACCTAAACTACTTCTTTAATCCTATAAATACAAAGAAGGTTAAAGGAGAAGGGTTAGATGGAGAAGCTAGAGAACCTAGATGGTGAGATGAATTAATGGAGAAACTTTGAGACATTGGAGGAGTTGATGCTGAAGATATCCAAGCCAGAGAAGAGCCAGAGCCTAGAATCTAGTTGCAGGAGCCTGCTACATTATTAGGTATACTTGTACTTCATTTTACTTTTGACTAATAAAGGTTGAAGTGTCTTTCTTATTCCAATTAAAGTGTGTTATGAAATGGCATATTAATGTGGATCTATTTTGGTCAATTTTGAATGTTAAACATTGTTTTTGTTTCTTTCAAACTTTATATATTGCCCAAAATGCTTTGAGAAAGGTATTGTTGTTGCAGGTTTACTAGAAGGAAAGTGGATTTGGAAGTTGAGCACGAGATCAAGTCAAGGCTAGGATCAAACTTCGATTGAAAGGTGTGTTCCCAAGATCCACAACTTATTTATTTTTTGTAAATGTCTCTGTAATAGCATCAATACACTTACCTGTCACCCCAACCACGTTGATAGCATTAGTTTCCTTGCTATAGGGTAGATTTGCCCGCCAACAGACTGGCGACTCCGTTGGGGAAAGTTGAGTTTTGGCTTTAGGAAACCTTGTTCTTGTTTGTCTTAGATTGTTTTGACTTCTTTGATGTGTCAAGAAACCCTGTAGGTATCCCCTAACTGTTTCTTACTGCTTTCATCAGTCTTTTGGTTTATTTCAAAGTCAGTTTTCTAAGCTTTTGAGATATGAGCGCTACTATGCTATATATACAGTAGCGCCCATACGCTACTGTCCTATATATACAGTAGCGCCCGTTTCTGCATGGGCGTGAGTTTCCCTACTACACAGTAGGGTACACTTTCTGAAGCATTCTATTTTTGGTTTGCTTGTTTTTTAGCCTTTTGGTGATTTGCTGACTTTGCTGTAGGATCTCTTTGACTGTTGCATTAAGGTTTTTAACTTTTGGTTAAGTCATAGAACCTTTTCTTAAATTTTTTTCCATCTTTTGAACTGCTTGTTGACCTTTGGAATTTTTGGACTTTTTATTGACTTTTGGAAGACTAGGTGGTGTTCGGTGACGAGCATTTTCACTTTTTAGACCCTGACTGCACGTTGCCAGTTTACAAACCTGCATACTCCTGTATCCACTATTTGTGGCGACGTTTGTCTGCCTTTTACTCATCCTACCCTTTGTTTTAGGGTTTGGTCCGTTTTAAAGCTTATAGGGTGTCTTCCGTTCTGGTTCATTTCCATTCTCCCTAGACTTATTGTCTTTTGTTGGTTGTAAGTGCGTTTAAACAGCTGTACGATGAGTCATTTCCAAGTTTCTATGTGTTAGTACGGAAGCTTGCTTGTCTACTTTTGCTTGGCATAATGGTCTTGTTAGGGTTAGATACTTTAGGCCAGTCCTTTTGGGTCTTTCTCCTTTGTTTTTTCCCACTTTGTTTCCATGATTAGAGGCTTTTTCTTTGCAAAAAACCTGTAGATCAAGTCTTTTTCGAGCTACGGTTTCGAAAGCTATAATCCTAAGAACTTCTGAGCCATACTTACACACATTGCATATAAAGTTTTATTTTTCTTTCCATTTTTTATAGTTCTTTTTCGTTTATTGAAAAAGCAAAAAAAAATGGTATTTTAAGTTTAAATAGAACTTGTTTTTTGTTGTTACAAGATAACTTAGGATACTTTGTACAATTTCAAAAAAGAAAACAAATTTTTTTTAAGTAGGTTTGCTTAGATTTTCAATTTTGGAAAGAAGTAAACGAAAAAATGAAAAGAGCTTTGTTGTAGAAAGTTTGGATTTTATTTGCACTTTTGTTTTCTTGTTATAACATCTCTCACACACCCACTACCCTTTTTGAGTAATAACAGCCCTAAAATTTGCTAATAAAATGAAATAGAAACATTTTTCTTTTTAGGATACACTACACCAACTAGTTTTGGTTCAGATCTTGGGTTTAAAACACCTTAAACCACCCAAGATCACACATTGCGCAAAAATCGTAGTAAGACTATCATAGGTAAACCCACCTCACTCAAAACTTGCCTGGGATCTATGCGGTAGGTCATTGCGAGATCAGTTTGTGGGAATACTCCTCCTACTTTCTATTTGAGCATACGCCAGGATCAGATTGCGTATTGGGGACTCTTTTGAGTTTTGGGCTTAGCTACCCTGCCCACGCTTTCTGATTCGACCGGTGACTGTTCCCCCAGGAGTTTTCGGTGTTGTGGTATCCTTATTATCTGACTCTAGGTTCATACACAGGTGACAGCAGAGGGTATATCTGCTGTACCTAAGATAGACGTGGGAGGAAACCCCTTGCAGGTCTTTGGGAGGGCGGTTGGGTGATTCCAGCGCTTGCACCCTTAGTCATTGTATTGTGGACCCCGAGTAACTGTCTTTCTTCCTTTGTTGATCTGTTCTGGGCCCTCATCATCCCAGACTCTTCTCCGGAAGGCACCTTTGTTTGACTGGTTTGTATACTTAGGACCTTTTTTAGTTGGCATGATGTTTGCCCCCTAGTTGTAGTGGCCACTAGGTTCTAGTCTATTGTTTTATATTTATAATCACGGAGAATCAACAACTTCGTAGATCGAGAAGGCTTCAAAACCTTCCACCAGTTAGAGCAGAACCTTTACAGCCAGCTAGAAGACAGCGGGTAAACCCCGGTATTTCTTCAGAAATTACTCCTGAAATAGAATTACCTGAAGAAATTCTTGTAACAGAAAACCTTGAAATAGAGGTTCCTGAGGAACCACTACCAGGTACCACAGATCAGTAACACTTTAGTACAGTTGAGGTGGAAGATCTTACTTCCGCGGAGTATAACACTCCTTTCAATCCTCCTTTAACAAATACTAGAATTCCACTTCTGTCACCTGTTGGTTTCCAGCAGCCCCATTTCAGTGTAGATAATTTCTTTCCCAGACATCTGATGTCTAACTTACGAGGTGAACAGGGGGTTCCCCAAAATCCCACTTTAGGTATGAACACCAACACAGTGAATCCTTCTTTTACTGCTACACCAAGTCAGGCACAAACCTCTGTGTCTACCCCATCTTTCAGTTTCAACACTAGTACGTTAGGTATGCCTAGTTCGACAATGATGGCATCTATTCCTATGCCTACTGTTGGACCTAGTAGTACGACCAACTGTGCAACACCTCCTGCTTCTCAACCGTTATATCATATTCCTAGTACTTGGATTTCCACACCTATTGTAGGACCAAGTGCTTCTACAAACATACCAGTCATGGGCACCATGACTGCACCGTCCACATCAGCTTCTACAGGTTTCAACACCTTTGCAGGACCAAACATGAATCAATGTAGCATGCCTACAGGTAATGTCCCTTTTTCCTTATTCTCAGGGGGAGGGGGTAATATCTTTAACCAGCAATATGGCGGGGCTAATACCCAGCCACAGTGGACGAATCTGTAAAGCACTAATCCACTTTTGTATGGGTGGGGAAATTTTAATAACTCTTTCGTACAACAACAGATGGCAGGGGGCAACCCCTACCAACAAATAACTAGGGGCAACCCCTACCAACAGTTAACTGGGGGCAACCCCTATCAACAGATGGTAGGTGGCAACTCCTATCAGCACATGGATGGGGGCAACCCTTATCACCAGATGGCTAGGGGCAACCCCTACCAACAATTCATGGGTCAAACGATGGGTGGTTCCCCTTATCAAGTACCATCTTACCAGCCTCGTCTACCATTTATGGCAACCTTAAATTTGCAAGATCTTTCTAAAATGACAAATGATCCTGTGTGTCATAATGCCACATGGCCATCGGTTCCCACCAAATTACCTTTGGACATTCCAAAGTTTGAAGGAAAAACAGGTGAAGACCCTGGTGACCATGTCACTACATTCCACTTATGGTGTTCTTCCAATTCTTTAAATGAGGATTCCATCAGATTGAGATTGTTCCAAAGGACCTTAACTGGTCCTGTAGCCAAATGGTACATTGAGCTACCTGTGGCTACTTTCTCTAGTTTTGGGGATCTAGCAACCGTATTTTTGAATCGCTTCCAGCTTCCTGTTCGGTATGATGCCGAAACAGAAATTTTGTCTACTTTTAAACAAAATAAAGCCACTCACTTATCTGACCACATTCAGGAGTGGCGAAGACGGAAGAGGCTCATAAAGGCCAACATTCCTCCAGATTTCCTGCTTGAGTGGTACTTGAAATCACTCCTTCCTTATATTTCTAAGGAAGTATCTACATCTGGAGTATCCAATGAAGAAGAAGCCATCTTAAGGACTCAGCAGTTAGACCTTGTGTATGCACAATCTGGGTTACTGTATGAGATCATACCTGACGCACCGAGATCGAACACCAATCTGAGTAGACCCAAACCTGGACCACATGCTGACGGCATAATGGGTTCAGTTGACTCTGCAGCCTTCGAAGCACTGACCAAACAGGTCCATGCCTTAGCTGTCAAATAATCGACTGCAGATATTTCTTCCGTCACAACCTCTCCTTCTACTTCTGAGCCTGTCAACCAGGTTCAGAACAATCAAAAAATCCCTCGGCAGCCCAACAACAAAAAGAAGGGCAAGAAAGGAGAGGGGAACCAACAAAAGCCCAAAAAAGACAATGTCGAAGAGGGTAACAAAGAATAAAAGAAGGTTAAGTTCCCTTGTAAACTTTGCAAGCAGAACCACCTTACTCACCAATGCCCTCTGCTTGAAGAAGCCCAGAAGCTCTTAAGAGAAAAGAAGCCTGCTGTCCTGAAAGATCCATTTCCTAAAGGGCAAGGCTCAACTTCTGGCACCTCCAAAACTGGGGGCACTTCGCACACTACGGTTGATCAAACATTTATAAACATGGTTAATTTGGATGCACTTTTGCAAACTAGAGCCAGGAACTATACCCCGAAAACACAGAAAAAGGATAAGGAGATTCCAAAATCCTCCACTCCACTCCACATACATGTGGACCCAATGCCCAAGATTCCGAAAGGTGTCTTGAAGAGAGCATCGCACAATCCCAACACACGGGCTGCTTCTAACTACAATGTGGTTGAAGATTTAGCCCAGACCCCTTGTGCCATGTCTACTTTAGAAGTCTTGCAGAGTTGTCCTTTACAACGAAATGCACTTCTGGCAGCTATTGGGAGTATGGAATCCTCCAACATGTCTGCGCGATTTGATATGACTGATGTCAAATACCAGTTGCCCTATCACGTTGCCCTTCAGATTGAGGTCGTTCATGGCCCAATGACCATCAGACGAGCTGTAGTAGATGAGGGAGCCTCGACTTGAGTAATGTCAATTTCCTGTTGGAAAGCTTTAGGTTCTCCTGAGTTAGCCCCTTCCAACACGCTACTTACCGCATTTGATAGAAGAAATTTTCATCCACATGGAGTTTTTCCATCATTTGATGTCACTTTGGTCAGTAAGACAGTTGTTGTTGAAGTAGAAGTTCTGGACGCTCCGCTTGATTACAATATGTTATTAGGCAGGAGTTGGACATATGCCATGCAAGCCATTGCATCGGCAGTTTTTCGAGTGGTCATGTTCCCATTTGAAGGTAAGATCGTTACAGTCGATCAACTTTCTTTCACTCAGAGAAACCACCAAACTTCTTCGGAAACCACAAATCCTTTGATTGATCAAACCACCCCCATTGGCGAGAGTTTAGGAGCAGGACTTTATGGGTCACTAATTGGCACTTTTGACCTACCGGCTCCTACCTTATTCGTTGGGACTGAGGGATGTTCATCGTCTGAAACTTCTATGGTTAGTTTAACAACTGATTCTGAGTTTCCCTCAACTAATACAAACCCCTCCGAGCCCACCCCTGTTGTAGAAGTTACCCACTTGGATTCTCATCAAACTACAACAGGACATATGTCGACTCCATTGGTGTTTGTCGAATCAAACATAGATTGTGCCACTACTCAGACACCAGACCTGATCCATTCTCTCAACAGTTCAGAAATTACTTTACCTTATGATGAGGAAATGTTAGAAGCTGTGACTGACCCGGACCATCCTCGTGAACATATAGATCGTGCGTCTTTCTTGTTTCCTTTTCTTAACTTGTTAGAGAGAGGTGAATTTTGTTCACCACCCGATGAAAGTACTGACTTCACTTCTTCACAAATTGGTATTGTTGAAGCAAATAGATTACATACCTTGCTAGTGAACATTTTCACTGGGGTCAATGGAAACATTTTCTTTGAAACGGGATGTTATCTCGATGAGATCATTCCGTATACTAATCTTTTTCGTGATTTCCATAACACCTTTGCCCGGCCTCAAGAAGAGTATCCAGGCATTGACCCTACCTGAAGAAGTATTACGCCTAGGCTGAACTACTTTTTCTTGTAACATAGTTGTATATTTTTGTAAAGCTAGTTTTGTTGTGCTCGTTAGGTAATCTTATGTGTGTTTCTCGTTTCGTGTACCAGATGTCAACCGAACATTTCTTAGGATTTGCTGATGGCGCCAGTCGTCACACTTGTCATTTGGCTTCAGCAGCTTGGGTCATTTATTCACCTGCTGACCAACTTATCTCTTCGGGGGGGGGGGTTTGTTTGGGTCCTACCATGAATAATGTGGCTGAATACAGTGCAGTTATAGAACTTCTCCGAGATGCTCTCAGTCATGGCATTTCACATTTGGAGGTAAGGCTTGAATCACAATTAATTGTATTTCAGTTAACAGGTGTCTATCAGATTAGGGATCCTGGATTGCTATGTCAGTTTCTACGAGTTAGACTTTTGGAAAGACAATTTCATTCTATTAGATATGAACACATTCCAAGAAGTTTAAACACTTTAGCTGATTCATTAGCAAACTATGTGTTAGACTGGCATTTGCACCACACAATTTCATAAACAACATTGCACACATAAAATTCAAACACATACACATGTAAATAACCGATACTGCATATAGCCGATACTGTATCAAAATATATGAGTTTTGAGTCATAATTCTATCAAGTCATGTCATAAAAGTACAAAAATTAGGCATTGTAGCCTCAAAAATATATACATAGAATGTATTCCTCTCCTATGGAGAAGGAGGGACCTCATCATCATCTACCGCATTGCGATAGCATATGACTAGCCTAGCAACCCTCCGCAACACCCTAAGCCATGCTGGGGGCACCCCAATGACATCTTCCTGCATATCAACAGGTATCTGATCCATACGGCATGCAGGAATCTCATGAGTCAACCAACTTATTTTTCTCTCCAGGGTTCCAACCATAGCATCTGCTGCGGTAATATCAGCTGGCCTCACATAGATGGTAGGATGTCCCTCAGGACGAACAGGCCCAACATTTGCATTTGACACTTGATTAGAACTTCAAAACTCATTCATAAAAATCACATACTTGAAAAAGTTTGAAAAAATTAAATAAACCTCAAAATTTAAAACATACCAATATCTCCCAGGCTCCACTTGGAGGAAGCACCAGGTCTAGATCATGACGGAAATCCAATCCAGCATATGGAAACTGCTCGAAAGCGGGCACTTGCCTCTCCCACCATCCCCAGAAATCATCAGTATGATAACAGTAGTGACTTTCCCCACCACCTTGGCGGAGAAATATGTCACCCCAACGACCTAGTCTAGGCTCACGGGGGTTAACCTGAGGAAGAGGCATTCCCAAACTGATAGCAGGCATCCTCTCAAAGAAGAAGGTACACAAAATGCTACCATACCCAAAATTCTTCATTGTGCCAGATTTGCAACCAGTCAATTGAGATTTCATGTTCGCCAGTAAACTAGTACACCAATCATAGACATGACCGTGTAAGCATTGTACACCAACAAACATAGAGTTCCTGGACGCTAAGTGTTGTGATGCACTACCCACCACTCGGTTGATCATGCTCACAATCACTTTCAACGGGAGGCCTTCAATGGTTGTAATCAGGACTTGGCTCCCCGATTTCTCAGCACCGGCAACACAATATGTATTTACGTACTCTTGCACTGACCTTACACCTGTTCAAGAAGACCCTTTCAGATTGATTATATCTCCTCTCCGTGAGAAACCATTAATGAAATATATGTCCTCAACGGTAAGCTCAAGAGTTTTCCCGCGGATGACGAAGGTATTGGTATCTACATCCCAATACTGAATAAATCTCCGAAATAGCTTGTTTAGAGCCCTCATGTTTACGGTTCGGTAAAATTTCAACAAACTGCATCTACGGAGAGCGTGGAGGGTGGCTGGATCTTGCATGGCCAACCTATCCATATCCTCGTGCTCCCTCTCCCTCCATTGAAGGACCATCTTGCACAAAAAACCAAATTTTTTTTGAGTCTCGACGCTTGTATGTAGGTTTTCAAAAGTGTACGCTACTGTGTACACTACACAGTAGCGTATGGGCGCTACTTTGTTTGAGCACAGTAGCGCCCATCGCGTTTACACGCTACTGTTATGGTTATACAGTAGCGCCCCGCGCAGCAACGCTTGTGAGCATCACGTTGCAAGCCTTTTTTTGCTCAAAAATTAAAAAATAAACCATGAAATTGCAAGTTGGATGAGTTTCAACTTACTTGGTGGAGGAAGTTTGATGTTTGGATGCTCGGTTCGATCGCAATGGAGATTTGAAATTTGCCAAAGGTTGTCCCAATCTTTGCCCTACAACACAAATTGAAAATTGATTTTTTTAAAAAATGAAATTATATATAAATTGGATTTTGATTTTTACCCATAATTGTTAATTTTCTATAGTTTCAAATCTTCAAAAATCCCAATTAATCAATTGAAACACACAATACGGTAAAATATTGATCCAAGCTCAATTTTCGCTTAATTTTTGTTGGATTCATCTCCTAAGTTTCAAATTTCTTGATGATAGACTTTGTCAATTAGCTAAATATTTCAAATTCATATATCATTCGAGATTTTTGCCACATCGACTAATCTTTTGTTGAAGACCTAGTTTTGGCAGAGTATGAAGACATGATCCTAGAAGTTGACCTTTAAGTCATTTTAAGCTCTTGTTTGGACTATTTAAACCTAAACAAGATTGTCAAGCAAGCTTTTCCTCTTCGAGATCGTTAAAGTAATCGAAGGCTCATCCACTCAGGTATAGAATTACCCCTTTTTCGGGCCTAGGTGGATTAACTACGGAAAATGTATACTCTAGGTATACTCCTATATGTGCTAGAAGAGTTCTCCTTTCATTGTTTTATACTTTTTCGGGGGAGGAGACTAACTGTACGAAAAAGGACCTTTTGGAGCCTCTCTTTAGGGTTTTCAGGCTCTCTAAACATGAAAATACCAAGCGAGCATCCACCTACTCGGGCTCAATGTGAAATCCATGAGAGGGTAAAAAGAGGACTCTTTAAGTTTTTCAACTCTATAAACAAGAAAACACCGCCGAGCACAGACCAATCCGGGCTCGATATAAAATCCACGGATAGGTGAAAAGAGGATTGTTTAAGTTTTCCAGACTCTATAAACAGGAAAACACCGGCGAGCATTAATCTGCTTGGGCTCGATACTAAAATCCACGAGCAGATATATGGAGTTATTGTTTAAGTTTTTCAGACTCCTTAAAATTGAAAACACCGGCGAGCAAGAATAGATCTCGGCTCGATATTAAAATCCAGAGATCAATACTATAGAGTAATCTTCTATCTCTTCTTCAAACTCTATAAATAATGAAGAAAGTCCTGAGTCTTCCTCCCATGGGCTCGTTAAACTTTACATGGTTGGATCTATTGAGTTTTCATTCTTTCTTGGACTCATTAAAACAACAAGAAGGGTATTCTTTTATCTAAAAAGAATACGGGACGGGAAAGACATATCATATCTTCATTGTCAAAGGCAGTTTCAGTCAAGTTCTATCCTTGAACACAGCACCTACTTGAGTGTATCTTGTCGGTTGGGTTTAGTTTTTGACCTCAGGGTGAACCTTTCCTCCGAGTTATTTACTCCCCCGGTTGGTTATTCTTCCAACCATATGGAGGGTCTGTTAATGTCTCTTACATTTCAGACTTATTTACCCCATTATGTCAGAAACTGCCCAAGTCACTTTGTGTCGTGCTCAATGTTCAAGGATATACCCTGTGTCGTCCATTCTTTAGTTTACCTTGACCTCATGTGTCGGCCTTCCTAGTGTCAGTCTTGTTACATATTATTCCATATCAGCTCTTACCAGTTGAGTGTTCCTCGAGTTGGATGATGGAGGATTCCTTAAGGCCTCCCTTCCAATGGAATTCTGCCCATCGACATCAACGCATTATTCTGGGATTGAATTTTAGAGTTTCGGTTAGTACCTTGGAGATTGCAGTCACCAGTGGCAATTTTCCTCGCTGTTGAATGATGAGAATACATCAATGTCTCTTCTTCGACAGGATTCCCAAGTGTTCGACTCCAAGTCCATCTATTCACATTTGGCAAATCGTACTTGGTACCTTGGACCCCATCATCATTATCGGTGGAAGTCCTCGTGTTTGTTAACGGTATACATCAATGACCGGTAATCAAACGATACCCCCCATGTTCGACTGTCAGCTCATCTATTCACATGGTTAGGGTTTGTACCTAGAGTTGTTTTGGATGAAGACCTTGGGATTTTGGATGACATTACCTCATTTTGTTATTCACCCAAGTTGCGCAAGACTGAGCCTCACTTATATTCGGCTCTCCATGAGACATAGATCCAGTTTTTTGTTATGGCTATGATCTCTCAATTTGACATGGATCCACGCTTGTATTTCAAGTGGCCATGCTTTATATACATCTCCTTGTTATGTATCGGAGATCATGTTGTTTCAAACTGCACATCTATATGATGTCAACAATGTAATTGCTCGCTGACCTTGATCTTTGTTGCAGGTTTCTTGTGACTTGTGTTCTACGGATCTTTGCTCCTCCTCTGGCTTTGGATTATAATGTATTTCGGCCATCGTTTCCCTATGACCTCACACATTAGGGGGCATTTGTTATAGGTCAAACTTGCACCTCTCCGTCCGTGATCACCCTGAGCTGCTGATCACACAAAAGGACAACTTGGATGGAGGAGCATGTTGACCTTGGATGATACTTTAACTCACTCCATTTCCTAACATTACTGGAAAACCCCCAAAAAATATCATTTTGAGATATTAGCGCTACTCTACTCAAAGATACTAGCGCCCATATGCTACTCCAATGTGTCATAGTAGCGCCCATATCCAAGTATACACTACTCCTTCTCAGCATAGTAGCGCTCACCATTTAAAATCGAATGAGCGCTAGTTGTTAAACACTAATGTAGCGCCCTATACGCTACTTCACTGAACAAGAGTCGCGTACATCTTAAAAGATGATTAAAAAAATAAATTAATTCCTCGAGGAGGATTAGTTGCTTGTAGTTTCCTAACTCCCCCAACTTCCTCCATAACTATACATCGACCTAAACTACTTCTTTAATCCTATAAATACAAAGAAGGTTAAAGGAGAAGGGTTAGATGGAGAAGCTAGAGAACCTAGATGGTGAGATGAATTAATGGAGAAACTTTGAGACATTGGAGGAGTTGATGCTGAAGATATCCAAGCTAGAGAAGAGCCAGAGCCCAGAATCTAGTTGCAGGAGCCTACTACATTATCAGGTATACTTGTACTTCATTTTATTTTTGACTAATAAAGGTTGAAGTGTCTTTCTTGTTCCAATTAAAGTGTGTTATGAAATGGCATCTTAATGTGGATCTATTTTGGTCAATTTTGAATGTTAAACATTGTTTTTGTTTCTTTCAAACTTTATATATTGCCCAAAATGATTTGAGAAAGGTATTGTTGTTGCAGGTTTACTGGAAGGAAAGTGGATTTGGAAGTTGATCACGAGATCAAGTCAAGGCTAGGATCAAACTTCGATTGAAAGGTGTGTTCCCAAGATCCACAACTTATTTCTTTTTTGTAAATGTCTCTGTAATAGCATCAATACACTTACCTGTCACCCCAACCAAGTTGATAGCATTAGTTTCCTTGCTATAGGGTAGATTTGCCCGCCATCAATCCTACCCTAATTTGCTGAACACAATCGCTATATCAAGTTATATGAGAGACCCAATGTATCCAATCCATCAAATTACCACTTGAATGTACTTTGCTTGGACCCTCTTAAAAAATAAAGATAAATTGTAAATATAACAATTTAACCCACCATCCAAAACCGATTCCTATATCTATGAATTCTACAAAATTCTCTTTCCCTAATGATTGGAATATACTTGCAAAAGGATCTTTAAGACCATGAACTATTGCCTCTTGTTGATGATTAGAAAAAATAATTAGTATGCTTTCATTCTAAATTAATGGTTGTTGTTCTACTTCATTAAATTCAAGATCATACTTCAAGGAAATAACATCCATCTTCTTATCTTCCTTAAGATTCATAGCAGGAAAAAACTATAGATATTTTAACTTCAAATGCAACAACCACCTTTTGAATATGAGTAATTTCCTTTTTTACGATCTTCCTGCAACTCAATATTATCATTTTGTTGACCTTGTAGACTATCATCCCTATCAATCAAAATATTTATGCTTAGTTCTTCATGCAGCTTAACAGTAATATCAAAGAGTGACCCTTCATGTGATTCAACAAGAATAACACTTTGGTCCTCAAAAGAATTAGGGAAAGCAATTCCTTCATTATCAGAGAGATTATACACAACCTGCTTCCCTTGACTAACTTCTTGTAAGTTCGAAAAATTATGAACATGTTTACTATTCAAGGTTCCCATAGATTCAATTTTAGCAATCTGATTTTGACCTACTTCTTCAGGAGACAAAAAATCAGGAAATTCCTGACTTGAAGGATAAATTGAATGATTGATATTATGTATGTCTTGGTCATTTGAAAACTAAAAACATTGTCGAATATCTTCATTGGACACCATAGAACAAACCTTCTCTTCTCCAATGACTTCCCCAGAGAGTAAAATAATTGTACAAAATATTGATTGATTATCCATATTCTTCTCTTGATCATTTAAAAATTGAATATCTTCAACCAACTCAGGGAAAAGAACACGAGTTTCAGCATTAACACCCTGATTTGTTCCATTAAAATTTTCATATGGATGAACCTTAAGAATTTATGAACCTTCTCTGAAACTTCTAAAGGCTGCTGAATTTTTTCATCATTCTCAGGAGAAAAAATTTGAATAGTAAGGTCCTGATTTTCTTTACTTATAGTCAAAGAAGAAAGTATTTTCTGTCGAAGATCTTGTTGAATATCATGGAAACTATTATCTAATATCTCTTCTTGATGTTGAAATTAATATTCATAAAATTCATGGATCTCTTCATCCATTAATTCTTCATTACCATAATCATTTTCCATGTGTTTAATAAAGTTTTCAAGATTTAATCTACAACAATTTTGAAACAGTGATACAAATGAATAACTTTCCTTATAATTTTCATAGAATGCTGAATGAAAATCTTCTAGAGAATACAAACTAGCAGCTAGCAACTTTTCATATCATGTTCTTTCCTTTCCTTCTAAAGTAGCCATAAATTTTTTCATAAGGCCCAAATATTCATGAAATTTCACCTTTAGGTTATATATATGCATATGAAACCTAATTAAATGCATAGTTGCATCATCTCCTTCTTCATCTTTAAATTTGGGCAAATATGTTTTCCAATCCATACAAGGCATATGATTTGGAAAACCTAGAATGTGTGAATGATCCATAGGAGCATACTTTTCATATTTGTAAGTTTCCCTGGAATTCATCTTCAAACAATGGAGTTTCCTGTGATGCTTCAAATTCTGTATTCTATTGACAATAGAGCATCCACGTGAATAATCTAAAACCACTATATGCATAGCCTCTTTTCATCTCCAGAAATCAGACCTACTCTTCGTCGTTTCTTCAAGAAACCCACCAATTGTATTTGGTGGGACTGTAAATTTGAATGTTAGAGTCGCCAAGGAAAATTTTACAACCTTGATGTATCTGATCCTCTATTTTCCCTCAGAGATCTGACTTGATATTTTGTAATTCTTTTTCTGGGAAATAAGTCATTCGATTCCCCAGTATGGTCTCCAGAATGTTATCACTCAATATTATCCTAGGTTGCAGCAGAAGGGCTCATGAGGTAACTGTTTCAAACCAAGATTTGGTGGATGGAAACTAGCCTTTCCAACCATAGGGAGGGCTCTCTCTTTCACAATTCACTCAACACTTAGGATATTATTTGCACAATTTGGTTATAGGTAAGACTGGTGGCTAGACCTTCAGGTAATGACTTATAGGTATTTTTTAGCTGGTTGGGGTTAAGGAAAAGAGCACCGTTGGGAATGGAGTCAAACTTCAGTGAATTTATAGTCACAAATGACTGATTTAAACCACAATTTAAGAGGCAGAGGAAAAGTAGATAAGGTTTTTTCATGTCAAAGATATTAGCAGATGAAGGCAGAAAAGGAAACAAATTCCATCACAAGGCTAGATCATTTGTAAATGATCTATAACCTACAACTTCAAGAAGAAAGGGTGGAATACCTAGTCACATGCATCTGAAGCATAAAATATGGATTTTAAATCATGTAGTACTCTTGATCTAGATACTGCAGAAGCAAACAATCAATGGAAATACAAATGAAGAACACATGCACATGAAATAACAGACATCAAAACACTCATCACAAGAATATCTGCTCCAGAATCGGGTCTTCTTATGAATTGAAAGGTTGAGTTTGATACATACGCATAGATTTTAATCTCTTAGAATCCAGAAACATACAACCCTTAGGTTTAATTTTGAATCTTCCTTTATAGGATTACAAAATATCAAACATCTTCTAACTAATTCAATGATAAATGGTTGTTTACTGACAATAGTCTTGAAATGGAAAAGATGAAGCCGTTCACGCAGACTGCTCGAACCAACTGCCCCTGAGTCTATTAGATGCGCTGGTGGGAAACTCTATGTGTTGTCAGTGTGCCTTTGGGACTTGGAAACCACCTGTTTGAACTTTAGATTGATCCATTTTAGGTTGATTTGGAAAGATAGCTAGGTTTTGCTTCTATTTTTCTTCCAAATCGGCTCCCAATCGTGCCATTTCCCCGTGAAATGCTTCATTTTCCGCGGTCAAAATTCACGCTGTAAAACATCTCAGATCCACAATTATCCTCCCGCAATCTGCAATCTGCAATGTGGATATCGAAAGTCTGGGATGCTAAACAGACCCTATCAAAAATCACTTTCGGAATCTGCATTCCGCAATGCAGGTTTCGAGAATTGGAAAGCCAAATTTATGCCTCTGGAAAAATATCACCTTTGCACAAACTCACAGAAATCACCTCCGTAATCTGCATTCCGCAATGTGGGTTACAGATAGAAGAAACCTGAATCTGCACCCTCCAGAAAAATTATGCCTCCGCAGTTTGCATTCCGCAATGCGGGTTGCGGAAATTGGAAACCTGAATCTGCACCCCCTGAAATATTATGCCTCTGCAATCCGCATTCCGCAATGCAGGTTGTGGAAATAGGAAAACCCAATATGCACCCCCAAAAATATTATTCCTCCGCAATGCGGGTTACGGAAATCAGAAACCCCAATTTTTATGCTCTTGGAAAAATATTGTTCTGTATTCCACAATCCAGAATGCGGGTGCGGAAAGTCGAACCTGCGGGAAAGTGAAAAAGCATAAAATCTCTTGATGGGATGCGTTGCAGATCTCTAGTCCTAGATATGGATTTTTTTATTCAATCCTGAGCGTTCAACCTCTGTAGATTGTGGAAGAATTCCAAGGCCTTGTTTTTCCCATTTTCCTCACCACGGCTCGATCATTTGGCTTGATGCATAGCCATTTTTGGGTTTTTTGAGTCTTTATGTGGTGTAAGAGGTCGATGGGAATGCTTGGGGTTTCTTTAGGGGGTTCCATTTCTTCCTTTGGCAGGAACATCGATGGAGGTGTTAATAATGAGCATCCTTAGGGATAGCTCATACGTGATGTATATGTACTAAAAGATATAGGCTTCATAGTTTTGTATCTATGATCCATTGAAAGCTCATATGCTTCAGATTTTGTACCAGTACTACATTTTTTGTATTATACCTACATGATGATATATATATATATAAAACACTATTCATGACTTTATATATTGTGTTTCATGGATGATTATGGGATATTGTGCATGTTTTTCCTATAATATGAATAATTTACATGTTATGTCATTTTTCACGCATCTGTTTGATGGAATGTTTATGAATGTGCAATGTACAAATCCAATATGAAATTGTCCAAGGCATCATCAATGGTGTTCATGCCTCTAGGAATATGAAGGTATTGAATGGAATCAAAGGACCTATCTAAGAGACGTACTCGTTGAAACAAACGAAGTAGTGTAGGGTCACGAATAGCGTAGACATGGTTGAGATGAGAGACCACTCATTGTGATTCAAGGTGGACAACAATGTGGTCCATACCCAAGGAAAGAGCGTCGTTCAACAATCCAATCACTATGTGATACTCAACGACATTGTTGGTTTTGTATCCTAGACACCTTCCTCCTGAACTAATGAGCTCGCCAGTAGGGGAATATGTTAAAATTTGAGCATAAATTCACAATACTCTTGGATCTTTACTGAGAGAATAACATATACAGTATATCAATACATAACAATCACAATAAGCATGACAAGCATCACAAGAATCAAAAGCATGAGAGACAAGAGACACAGAGTTTCCATGGGGAAAACCCTAAGGTGAAAAACCCCACAACTTCCTCAGAGATAGAGAGAGCAATGGCTCAACCAAAGTACAACCAAAATACACTTGAGATAGTCTCCTAGAGCAGATGATCCTCCTCCTCACTAGTGCGCCACTTTCTGAGTGAGAGAAGTGTGTCTTTTCGAATGATCCAAATAGAGATCTCTCGATCTCTATTTATACTTAACCTGTTTTCCCAGTTACACTATGGGGCTGACTTGTCTATCTAGATACATCCACAATATAATATATATTTTAGGGCCGACCCCACACATGGTGGTCTAATAACCCATCGGCAAGTACACACACTTGCGACACTTTTCAATCCACATGACGACACTTCCTTATAGAGGAATAACACATCTCTTATAAGGGTACAATAAATATATATGAAATAAATTCCGAAGTTACATATACATCAACACTCCATATTAAATAGGAAGGTATTTCTCGATACAGTTCTGCTAGAAAAGTCTTCTTCTCGAGATCATCGTCATCATCATCGTCACTACTACTGCTATCTCAACCAATCTATGACTCTACTCATCATAGGAAGTTCTACAGAGCCAGTCCTTTTTCATACTGGATGTAATCCCACCACCTGCAGGTCTTCATCATCTGTGCGAATGGTCTGATAGAGGTGGCCTCTCAGGACTAATTTTATGTGTGGATGCAATACCGGAAAGAGTATCCCAGGAACATTTATGTGCCTAAGCACGACCGGCAAGATCTCCTGGGACTGATTACATGCATCTCCTCCACAATACCTTTAAAGAGCATCCCAGGAACATTTATGTGCAGCAGCACGACCGGCAAGATCTCTAAAGAGCATCCCAGGACTTATTACGAGCATACAGCTCAACCTCTCGGATCTCCAGGACTGATTACATGTGGATAGACAAAACCTTTAAAGAGCATCCCAGGAACATTTATGTGCTGCAGCACGACTAGCAAGATCTCTAAAGAGCATCCTAGGACTAATTACGAGCACACAGCTCAACCTCTCGGATCTCCAGGACTGATTACATGTCTCCATAGTAATACCTCATCCCAGGACTGATTACGAGCACATATATCAACCTATTGGATATCTGAGGACCGATTACATACTACATAGCAATACCAGAAAGAGTACCCCAGGAACATTTATGTGCCGCAACACGATTGGCAAGATCTCCCAGGACTGATTACATGCTATTTGCACAACCTGCCACATATCATCTATGACCTCCAAGTATCAACCTGATACTCATGATCCAACGGATCATCATCGCACGAGGCATCATCCTGATGCCCATGATCATACTGATCATCATCACTTGTACCATCCTGGTACATATCATTTGGAGCAACATCCTGAAGCTCATCATCATGATCAACCTGATCATACAATGCATCCACCTGATGCACACCAAGTATCTACCTGATACATATCATCATACATGATCCACCTGATCATACAGTGTATCCACCTGATACAAATACAAATACATGATACATATCAACATACATGATCTACCTGATCATACAATGTATCTACCTGATACATATACAGATACATGGTCCAAGCATCCAACATGATGCATTTACAAATACATACAAATGATCCAACAAATCATATCCAACATCCAACATGATGCGTACATACATATAAATATAAATGATCCAACTGATCATATCTAGCATCAACATGATGCATACATACATACAAATATAAATGATCCAACTGATCATATCCAGCATCCAACATGATGCATATACAGTAGTAACTCGAGCATCGTCCTGATACTCATCATCCAGCGCTTACATCCACAGCCATGTGAAGGATCCTCCTTCCAACATGCTTGGAATGGCTTCAGCAAATGTGTCCATCACTTCTTCCTTGAAGTGTCGTCGATCTAAAGAACACCAAGCCTCTCCCTGAAGTACTCGAACTTCACCCTGCCTAGTGGCTTCGTCAGCACATCTGCAATCTGCTCGTCCATTGCAACATACAGGAGCTTCACGGCTCCTCTCTGCACCATATCCCCTATATAGTGATATTTGATCTCTATGTGTTTCAACCTATCATGAAACACTGGGTTCTTAGACAACTTCACACAACTCTGGTTATCGTAGAATATACCAGTAGCATCCAATGGGAGATGAAATAACTCAGACAGTAGCTTTCGTAGCCATATTGCCTCACAACTAGTTGAATAGGCTGCAACATACTCTGCCTCAGCTTTACTCAGTTTTATGCAGGACTGCTTCCTGCTGAACCAAGAGATCACACCTGATACCATATTGAAGCAGCACCCAAATGTGCTCTTCCTATCTGGAGCACTACCTGCCCAATCTGAATCAACATAACCCTGCAGGTTAAACTTTTGATTCACTTCATACTTGAGCCCATAATCCACTGTACCTTTCAGGTACCTCAGGACATGCTTTACAGCAACTAGGTGAACACTCCTCAGATCCGTCAGGAACTGGATCAATGTGTTCACTGCAAAGCAAATATCTGGTCTCGTGTTCGTCAGGTACATCAAGAACCGAATCATCTGACGATACATAGAGGCATCAACCTCCTCAGATGAAGTATCACATAGAAGCTTTAGATTCGATGCCATGGGTGTGGCCATGGACTTGCAATCCATCATCCCAAATCTCTTCAGGATATCTACTGTGTACTTCCCTTGACCAAGGAAGATCCCACCTGAATTCTGCCACACCTCCATACCTAGGAAATAATGCATCATTCCCAAATATTTCATATCGAACTCAGCAGCAAGCTTCCTCTTAGTATCTGCAATCAATCTGTCATCTCCTATTACAAATAAGTCATCCATGTACAGAAGTAGAATCACAGGATTCCCTTCCTCAACCTTGTAGTAAAGGTTGGAATCCGCTTTACTCTTGGTAAAGCCCAAACTAGATAGAAAGTTGTCTATCCTACCAAGTTCTGCACACATATATGACTACACCATTCAAGACAGCTGTCTTGAAATCCATCTGGTGTATATTCTATTTCATCACTTTTATATTTCTCTATGCTACCATCTGCAGCATGTTTGATCTGATAGTTCCATTTGGAAGTCACAACAGACTTCGCTTCAGCTCTTGGGACCGCATCCCAAACATCGTTCTTCATGATCGATGGATCATGGCATTCTTCCCGAATCCTGGGAACTTCAATATCTTCAATAGATAATTTTGTTGCTTGAACAAATGTTGTAATCCTTCTTTTGTAGGTGAAGGTATACGGTCTTTCCTACAAAACAAGTTAAATTGCATGATTAGAAACATCTCATAATTTTCAGAACAAATTCTTTCACATAAAGAAATATGTCATACAGTCATGAAATTGTTTAAGCCAATGCTTCAATACAACATTTATCCATGTTCCATAACTTTCTAGATTCCTTCTAGTCTCTACCAGATCATTGTTAAGAGTTTGCACTACTCTCAACATGTCAGCAAAGAGGTTTCATTCTAGATAAGTAGCAATGGAATGTTGTACAGTGCCATAGGCCACTTACCCAACACATGCATATTAGTAGTATATTGTTCATTAATGCAATCATTCTAATATGAACAATACATATCCTAAGTCTAGTAACATGAGCATATACATCATTGAACAATTTTATTTAAACAAACAAATATGCAAGAAAAGATAATTAAAATACTTATCTTGTTTGTTTGTTGGGTGGACTCCCTCTGAGTCTTTGCTTCCTTGCAGGAGCTGCTGGAGTCGTAATCTGAAGTAGCTTCTTCTACACCTTTCTGTTGTGGAATGTAGAGAGATGGTCAACTCCCTCTGAATATCTACATCCTTGCAGAAGCCACTAGAGTGTACTCCGTCTTGATCTTTGCTTCCTGGATTACTTGTTCTTGAACTTATATTCATTCTCGCTCCCTATGCATGCTTGTTAGTATCATCATTGAGTTATCCTCAAGGTCTCATACATAATCAAACATTCATTAGTATAATCTTAATATTATCAAAACACAACAATCTCAAGCATGTATAGTCATGAACATTTCAAACAGAAATAATAAGCATTAGCATTCAAGGTTTATATAGGACTCTTATGGCTAGTCATAACATGTTTAAACTTGTGATTACTCAAACCTATGACTTTTCTGGTTAGTCATAACATTAAATAAGGTAAGACACGTAATATGCATATACCCATGATTATTCAAACCTATGACTTCATGAATAAACATCATCAATCATGTCATGCATACTTATATAAAAGATCCTATGATATAAGAAACACATACCTGGTCACCATATTTGCTAGTTAGGTCTAGCAATGTGTTCTTGTTTTCTTCAATGACCTACATAATTCATTAGTTAACTTTTGCAAAAATAAATTATACATACCTCTATGTGATCCATGAATATGGATGAATCTTTGTCTTTATGTCACCATGGCATGTTCAGGTTGTCCTTTCAATTTATACAAACTTCCCTCTTGCTCTCCAATCACCACTGCATCATCTATGGTCTTTCCCTTTGGCCACATTAGGACTTGGCCATCCAAAAATGAAACCCTCATACCTTTTGCATCCAATGCAGAGATGGAGAGTAAGTTCTTCTTGAGCCCAGGTACATAAAGGACTTCTTTCATCTTCAAAGATTTTCCAGAATCTAGGTTGTAGGAGGCTTCACCACTTCCTTTGATGGGATATTGATAATCATCCCCAAGTTTCACTTGATGGGGTGATTCATGTTCAGACAGATTTACAAAGGATTCTTTAAACCCAGTCATGTTTTTGGAAGCCCCAATATCAATTAACCAATCATTACAACCATGGGAGATAGTACCTGTGAGAGCAAAGATTAGAACATACTCTTCTTCACTTGATGAGTCATCATCACTTTCTGCCCTAACCTTCTTCTTTGGAGGTTCATCATCTTCGGCAACATGACCATGGTACCTTCTTTTGTTACCCTTCTTCTTCTTGCTGGAGTTGTTGTTGTTGTGGTTGTCCCTTTTGTTCTTGGGACATTCTGAAGCAAAGTGACCCTTCTCATTACAAGTGAAGCACCTTAGATCTTTCTTGTCTTTGTGAAAATGATGAGAAGATTTATTCTTGTGATGGGATGTCTCCCTCTTGAACTTTCCCTTCTTAGTGTGAGCTATGAGAGCTTGATCTTCATTTCCCATCTTCTCTTCTCTTGCCACAAGCCTTGCTTCTTTTTGAGAACATTCCTCCCACAATCTGCTGAAGGAGATTAATTTCTTTCTGGCACAGATCCCCTGGATAAAAGAGTCCCATGACCTAGGTAGGCCATTCAAAGTAGTCATAACAATTTCACCATTCTCCACCATTTCATCTACAGCTTCAAGTTGTTCCTTGATCTGAGAGACCTTGGAGAAATAGGATTGAATGGTTTCTCCATTCGACATCTTGACCCCTTTCAATTAATTCCGTAGGGTCATCTTCCAATTTATGTTCTTTCCTTCAAATAGATTGGTCAAAGAGTCAAACATAGCCTTGGGTGTCTTTAGAGAAGACACATGGGGTATAAGATGGTCTTTGATAGAATCAACAATGATTCTCTTTTCCTTGACCAAGTTCTTCTTATGCAATACATTAGCCTCTTCATCCTCTGGGATAGGGATGTCTTCTTTTATATATGAGTCCAACTCATTCTCTTCTAGGATTAACCCAATCCTATACTTCCAAGCTCGGAAGTTATCAACCCCTTCAAGCTTATCCTCAAGCTTGGTGTGGTGAGACATCTTAAAGAGTACTTCAAATGGAAATAGAAAAGATTTAGGTCTTACCACTTGAAATGCTGAAAATTGGATTTGGTCTCGGATTAGGGTTTGTCGGAAAAACCCTAAAAAATCAAAATGTGAATTTCAACTTTCTGAAAGGATAGAAAGATGCGCCTTGATGATCTGATCAGCCTGGTGTATTCAGAATTTGAGATCAACAAAGCTTTACCCTTCAGATTTTCCTTGTTGTCCTCTTGGGTTCACTAGGGAGAGCCTTGAATTAGGGTTTGAGTTTCCCGGAGATCTACCCAGCCAAAAATCTCGATCCAAAGCTCTAAACTTCGATTTTTGCAAGGAGCTTCCAGCTATGTCTTCAGATTTTAGAAATTCCTATTTTTGTGGAAACCCTAATGTCTAGGGCCAAATCTGAAAATGCTCAGAATTGAATTCTGATTGGACAGATAGATTCTCCTTGATGAGTAGAGTCAATCTACTATACTTCTTTTCCAAAAACTATGGAGAGAAACCCAATAAACAAGAAACTTAAGTTTTCGTCACTGCAAAATGTCTTCTTCTCAGGTTAGCTCTGATACCATGTTAAAATTTGAGCATTAATTCACAATACTCTTGGATCTTTACTGAGAGAATAACATATACAGTATATCAATGCATAAAAATCACAGTAAGCATGACAAGCATCACAAGAATCAAAAGCATGAGAGACAAAAGACACAGAGTTTCCGTGGGGAAAACCCTAAGGTGAAAAACCCCACAACTTCCTCAGAGATAGAGAGAGCAATGGCTCAACCAAAGTAAAATCAAAATACACTTGAGATAGTCTCCTAGAGCAAATGATCCTCCTCCTCACTAGTGTTCCACTTTCTGAGTGAGAGAAGTGTGTCTTTCTGAATGATCCAAATAGAGATCTCCCGATCTCTATTTATACTTAACTTGTTTGCCTAGTTACACTATGGGGCCGACTTGTCTATCTAGATACATCCACAATATAATATATATTTTAGGGCCGACCCCACACATGGTGGTCTAATAACCCATCGGCAAGTACACACACTTGCAACACTTGTCAATCCACATGACGACACTTCCTTATAGAGGAATAACACATCTCTTATAAGGGTACAATAAATATATATGAAATGCATAGATGAAATACATTCCGAAGTTACATATACATCAACAGAATAAAGTACCCATGCTGCCGAAGCGAAGTTACGGGTATGCCGGCTTGCATCTACACATTTAGGAAGAACATGGTATAAGCGTAAAGACAAGATCCTAACACACTCAAAGTAAAGTGTCACATGACACAAAACAAACATCATGTACAATATATACATAGTACTAATGCATAAAATACTTAGGCATAGTACCGCTTTGGGTAGAGCCCATTACGATGCTCCCCCAAAGATATTCCATCATAGTCCTCAAGTTCATATGCTCCTTTTTCCAACACGCGCTTAACTACATATGGACCGTGCCACATGGAGTCAAGTGTTCCTGCCCCCAGTTTATCATGTTTTTGGTCGTAGGTGAGGACCAAATCTCCCTCATTAAAGATACGAGGTTTGACTAATTTGTCATAATGGGCCTTGATGCATTTCTTATGAGCTTCATTGTCCAGAGCTGCATCATGGTGGGTTTCATCAGATTTTTCCAAGTATAAAAAGCGTTCTTCCTCGGTGGTGGTGTTGGGTAAGATTTCAACATCGAGTTTCAAAGATGAAATCTCATAGTCTATCGGTAGTACTGTCTCTAGTCTGTAGACCAGTTGAAAAGGAATGAAGCTAACGACAGTTTTGATGAAAGTACTGTACGCCCATAGGGATGAGAAAAGAATAGTGTGCCAGTTGGACTTATGTCTCCCTACCATCCATTGAATCATGGTTTTCAAGACCTTATTGATGGCCTCTACTTGTCCATTCGATTGGGGGTAGTAAGTATTTGAGTTATCATGTCGAAAACATATTTTGGATCTTGATTCATGCACCATCTTGTTCTAGAAATGGGATCCATGATCAGTGACGATGGCTTTAGGGACTCTGAATCATGCAAAGATGTGTTTAAACATGAAGAGTGTGGTAGTTGTGCCATCTTATTTGTATGTAGGCATAGCCTCAACCCATTTGGTAAAGTAGTCGACTACAACAATAACATAACCATGCCCACCGACCGAGGTAGGCTCACAGTGCATGAAGTCGATGCCCCATTTGGAGAAGGGAACGACGACGATAAATGGATGTAGAGGGGAATGATGAGAGCGCTTTTTGTGATGAAAAAGCTGGCAAGGAGGACACTTCTTGAATGCTTCAATACAATACTTGAAGATGGAAGGACAATAGTATCCAGCATGTAGTATTTTATGAGTTGTAGCCATCCTAGAAAGATGATCACCACATTCCCCTGAGTGAAAATCATTCAGTACGTGTTCAACCTCCTCATGAGTTAGGAAACATTGGAGAATCGAATCGAGACCACGACAATACAACGTGTCACCAATGATTAGGTAATACTTGGCGTGGTGACACACAAGATGATGTTCGTCATGAGATAATTGAGGGTTTAACCGTTGGGTCTAGAGATACAATGTAATATCTCCATTCCATGGGTCAGAAGTACAAATTATAAACAAGGACTCGTCAGAGAGAGATTCCATGGGATCAATTTCTGTATTAGTATGGGGAAGATCGCAAATCAGCTCCGCGAAAACCAAAGAATTTTTAGACTTAGCATTCTCAAACTGGAGATCGAATTCCTGAAGAATCACGATCTAGTGAATATTTTCCCCCTAGTACTTGGATTGTGAGAACATGGTACATGGGTTTAGAGTCGACAATGATGTTGGTAGTGCGAAGGAGGATATAATGGCAGAACTTTTGGACATCAATGACTGTTGCAAAAGCTAGTTTCTCGACATGTGAATACCATGTTTCAGAGACAATGAGACCCTTGCTAAGGTAATAAATCACGTGCTCCTGGGCGTTACTATCCTCCTGAACCAAAACCACAGCAATGGTGGTAGTCAAAGAAACAAGATAAAGGATGTAATCCTTGGTGTAATTGCGTGGTTGTAACACAGGTGCATGGGTAATAGCATGTTTTAGGTTATCGAACAACTGTTGAGCATAATCATCCCAAATGAAAGGGACATCCTTCTTGAGAAACCGCATGTATCCCTGTGTCTTTTCAGTGAAATCACACACGAAACGCCTTAAGTAGTTTTCCTTCCCCTGCAAAATTTGAAGTTCTGGTATATCCATTAGGGGTGATAGAGCGACAATGGATTCCACCTTCAGGGGATCAATACAGATCCCCTCTTTCAAAATTATGAATCCTAGCTGTAGCTAGGGTTTTCACCCTAACTTGTGCAAATGAGCACCTACTAAGGAGAAGGGCCTCCTTAGTAGCAGTTCAATAAACAGTAAATTAAAGAAGTAAAACAGTATGAAATTTAACCTAGCATGAGCATTAACGGAAATAAAAACACATGACAATATGATAAAGATTTTCTTTTTGTATTAAATTTACCTCAAGTGTTGAGGTTAGTGGAGCTCTTGTAGTAGTCCAGGAGGGCTGCTTCCATGCTCCAATGGGTTCCTTCTCTTTCTCCAAGGTGTTTGAGTAATGGGCCAAAGGGGCACTCAAATGGGAAAAACTAGCTCAAATGGTAAGCTAGGGTTTCAAGAGTGATTTTGGCAGAGTGAGGATAGGGAAGATTGTGGATATGAAATGGGGAGCCTCCATCACCTATTTATAGGTTTTTAGTGGTGGAGTGTTGACCCATGGTTTTTGGCACCATATGGTTTAGGTCAATTGTATAGGTTTTTTACTTCATTTTCCCCTCTTTTTCCTCTTTTTTTTAATATTTTTTATTCCCTTTTATTTGATTTTTGGGAATTTAGGGCCCTTTTAGAGGGTTTTTGCTATTTTTGGAGGAAATTTAAATTATTTTGGGGAAGAAAGAGGGGGTTTTGGCCTTTTGGAGGCTTTTTAATGGTTTTGGAGGCAAATATTGTACGAAATATAGACAAATGAGTCATGTAATGAGGGAGATGAGGTAGTGAGCACTTTTTAGGTGTTAACAGTTTCCCCCCTGATGTGTGAGGGCAGGAGCTCATTGTATGGCCGATATACATTATAGGTCTTTTATGGTTTTCCTAGGATGTGGAGAGGAGAAGAAACAAACTAGAGCCTGGAACAATGGTCCCGAACAAACTGCAAAAACTAAAAATACATGACCTCAAGAATGAATGAGGAATAATCTCAATATATGGATGAGGCAGGCATACCCATGCTCGTATCAAGATACATAAAAATAAAAATGAGGCCCAAAAATGGGGACCTGAAAGATACATGGAGAACCACTGTGTACATCATAAGGGTCCAAAAGGGGACACAAATCTGGGACATACTGTCGGGCTGACCATGTCTGAGCTGAAGAAATGATACACTGGAATATCAATAGTGGTGCTGAGTATGGTACCAGAGGAACTGATGAACTAAAAGATCATAATGACGGAGAGTTACACCCTCAATGGTACACTGAATTGGAGCTGAATTGGGTACTCAAGGAAGCATATAACTAGATGGCTTCCGAATACAATCGCCAACACAACTCGGAGATCCATGGGAATAGATATTTGGGTGTTCCAAGGTGATTCACTAATGTTCTAGAGTCAGGGGAAATACGGGGTCTTCGACCAATAACTGAAGGGATATATGCCTTGCACGAATCTCAATGATGCGATCAAGGTGTTGAACTCAAGCATGTGAGAAACAACCATTCGGAGAGGCACTGAGGACTCCACTCAAAATGGTCCGTAGGCACTCACCACAGATGGTGATGAGTCCAAGGCGCAGGGACCTCTGGGTCTATCCTCTGGAATAGATAGGCTGACTTCGACAGAGGGAGACCTGCAACTAGCAAGGAAATGATGTTTCCTTGATAGGAGCACGAGGTGGAGAAACGAAGTGTGAAAGTACTGATGGTAGGATTGACATACTAGGGAGGTGGGGAATAATTGGGAAAACAGAGTGGGTGGACTCAAACTTCCTTTGCTCAGAGTATGATGGCGGGGGTGATCGGGAAGCAAATGAAATTGACTAGTGGGAAGGGGATCATAGCTTTAATGGATCATGGATGGTGACTGGGATGAGTGATACTCAAGTTGGTGTAAGATGGCAGGAGACTGCAGAATACTCTGAACAAAGGCGACCTTATTGGGGGTGCTGCCGAGATGATCCATCATGGTGTCAAGAGGCACTGGGGGGGACTTCTTTATGATTTAAGGAGCTGGAAGAAGTGTGCTCAAAATGGTATTGTCGTGTGGATTTATACAAGCCTAGGATAGTTCGTGCTCATGACTGCTTTTAATTTTAAGGAGTCTGAAAGCGATAAGAAGACTCTGAAACAATGGAATGGTATCATTGTGTGGATTTGTATGAGCCTAGGACGGTGCATGCTCATGGTTGCTTTCAATTTTAGAGAGTCTGAAAGAAAAAAGAAGACTCCAGGGGGATTCTTTTTTGTGTGTTAGTCTCCAAGGCCCGAAAAAGCATAAAAGGATGCAATGAAGAACTCTTCTAGTCGGTTTGACTAGAGTATTTCTTTTTCATAATTAGTCTACCAGGTCCGGAAAAGGGGTAAACTTATACCCGATAGATGCCCTTTCAGGTACTTTAACGAGCATGAAAGGAAGCAATATTGCTCAGCGATCTTTTCATTTTTTTAGGAGTAAAAAAAGAGCTTAACAGAAACTCCCTAAGTTCCTTTTTCGTAGAGGACTTGTCCGTCCCAAAAAAGGGATAAAATTATACTGAACAAAAGGAATGGCCAAGCAAGGAGATAGTGTTCAATCAAGGGACATCGATGAGAACCAAGAATGAGGGTTGGGGGGGAACAATGGTGGGCCTCCTTGCGAGATGATGAATGGCGGTAAAATAACGAAATAATTGCAGTATGAATGGAGTGAATGGCTCATGTATAAATGTGTTACAATTCGATGGCGGCCGATGTGGTGTGCAAACCGAGGTAGCAAGGTATTGGGATACGATGTTGGAACTGTAGCAGGTGAGAGCAAGAAATGATCTCAAGCGTCGTCACGAGCTCAGAAAACTAAATCCGGTGATATAAAAGGTGTCAAAAATAGATAACGGTCGAGGTGGCACGCAAATCGAGATGACTAGGGGCTAGTAAAAAAATGCCCAAAAATATGTGGGTGAGAGCAAGAAATGATCTCAAGCATCATCACAGGCTCAGAAAATTGAATCCGATGGTATAAGGAATGCCCAAAACTGACAACGACCGATGTGGCGCGCAAATTGAGATGGCAACATGCGGGAAAAAATTCCAAAAAAGGGGGTTGGAGAAAAATAGAAACCGTGTCGACCATTTTGAAGGTCTTGTCGTGTTGATTCCAGTGGTGGAAACGGTTTGGAAAATGGACTCCATAGGGATCCATAATGGCCAAATCAAGAAAAGTCAACTGTCTATAAATAGTAAGTGGACCCATAATACCAAGTGTTATTTGTGTAGTTGACTTTGATAGAGAGTGTGGTGGGCCAGAGTGGATTTGAGATTTCTAGGCGATTGGACCGGTCAATTTCATTTCTGTGAGTTGCAGGTATTCCACTGCACTCATACATTTAATTTTTTCTGGATTTGGGTGGGTAGCGGGTCCTTAGGGGGGGTTGTACGGTCCACGTGGGTGTGGATCACGGGTTGCAAGGCGATGGCCGTGATCTGCTATCGCAGCTGTGGCCTGGGTAGTCGCGTCCGTGCCTGCGGATGTGGCCGGGACAGCCGCTATCTGGGATCACAGCTGTGGCTAGGATAGTCGTGATCTGCGATCGCAGCTGTGGGATCCACAGGCGCGATCTGCAACCGCGACTATAGTCTTGATAGCCACAATTTGGGATCGCGGCATGGGGCCCCATAGTCACGATTTGGATCGGGATTGTGGAGTCATACCGGGGGGAATGATGGTTTATTAGATGATATGCTGATGAGTTTTCATTGTTTGATTGACAGGATGCTGAGGGTACTCTGGAGAGAGCATGATATACCGGATGACCTGATGGACTATATATGCGGTGACCGACATGTCCGGGGGACTTTGGAGCTGTGCAGACTGCTGAAGTTCGCACAGGTTCCAATGATGCGTTCAGCAGTACTACTGCTGAACAAGTTAGTGAGATTTTGGGAGCTCGATAGTCTGTGCTTCATGGTGCAGGGGGAGAGACTAGAGCTCACCCTGGCAGATGTGTACTTTTTGACAAGATTGCCATGTTTGGGTAGGGTGGTGGATACTCAGCCACGGGTGTCCGTGGATGTGGACATGGATGAGATGCTGGATCGGTACTGCCTTCCTACTACAATAGTGCATAAGAATGCACTATTGATTTGTGACTTGGAGGGGCCATCAGTTCGGGCGATCGCGGCATGCGTGGTCCGAGTGTTGGGGTCGCAGGGGACCAACCGGGTGTCTGGGGGACAGATGCAGTTGGTCGAGAGGGTATTACAGGGGACTTACTTTTCTTGGGGCCAGATGTTCCTCACCTGTGTTCAGTGGTAGCTGACCTCGATGAAGGAATCTGGAAAGGGGTTCTGCTACGGGTCGTTCCTGTGTTCTTTCTTTATGGAGCGAGTGCCGACACTGCGACTGAGAGTGCCGGTCCACGCTGGGGGTTTGAGGGAGCCACGGATGGTACGGTGGGGTGAGATGATGTGCCGACGGGGTGGGGGAGAGGTGGGGCAGTACTTCACACAAGATCTCTACTTGTAGTGGTTGTAGTTTCCATTGACCTTTGATGACTATCCATATGCTGGTATGGACTACCAGAGAGATCCGGAGGCACCATGACCCCCAGGGCAGGCTTGGGGCCCAGATGGTATGTATCGAGCGTTTTGATTGTTTTATATTGTATTTTTTGATGTTAGAGATATATATGCATGATGATTCTAACTAGGTGTGATTTGGCTTGATGCAGATGTGGGACCGCTGCCACCACCAGGGCATCGGGTGCATCGGGGGCATATAGCAGTGCTAGCCTTGCCCGATCAGGGGGAGGTACGACGGCGAGATGCAGAGGGGACTTTGGAGGCCCTGCAATTTACCTTCAACCGGCTACTGGTTGGGGTCTCCCACGAGGGGTGGAGGGAGATGGATCGGGATGTAGTTGAGGCCTGTCACGAGGCCCCACGGGATTGGCGGTCTATCTTGATTCGGGGGGCAGTTATGTACAAGGCGACTAGGGGTCAGGATTGACAAGAGGAGGAGGAGGATCCATAGGATCCAGAGGAGGAGCGAGGAGAGGAGGAGTCCGCAGCAGAGGAGGCTTGTGATGAGGGCTCATATGGGGGATATGACTCTCATTAGGGAGTGCTGGGGACTCCCCCTCGATGCATATGGGCATTTGAGATATTTGTATAGATGGCATGTACTTTATGATAGGGATGTTGTTGGGGCTCCTTGATGTATATTTTTTGTATAGCTGAGTGCTGGGACACTCATGACATGTATATGACTATGATATATTTATAAAGATATGCACATGGATGCATTTTTTGCGATGATGATTTTGTGTACGCACATGGATGTGCCTTTAAAGTTTTGTATGTGTTATGATAGGCACGTCGATGCCCCTATATAGTTTTTTGTTATGTTATTGCACATGGATGCAAATGGTGTGGTATGATAGGCACGTGGATGCCCGTTGTTGTAGATGCAGCCTTTTTAGGATTCTTATATGTTTTTGATGTGATGATTATGCATGATGGACGATTTTACATGGTGTGATTGATATGCCAGTCTAGGATGTTGTTAGCCATTTGATCTACGACACTATTCTGAGCTCTTGGGACATGAGTGAATGTTATGGATTTAAACTATCAGCTTAGCTGTTTTGTGCCCAGGAAATTTCTAAAGAGGTAAGGATCATGCACCTGGTAGCAGTTGTTGAGGTGGGAGACAAGCAGCTGGGAGTCGAGGAACACATGAAGGTGACATATACCCATCTGAAGGGCAGTAGTCAGGAGACCAGTCACAGCATCATACTTAGCCTGGTTATTGGTAGCAGCGCCTATGCACATTCCGTCAAGGTCAATCAACTCATGTGAAGGGGAATATAAGACCCAAGCTGCAGAGGCCAGGTTTGGAGGCCAGCAGCTTAATTCATCGGCGAAGCTAATGTAATAAGGTGGGAGATGGTCCATCTGTGATCATGCAAAAAATGATGAATGTAAGGTTGCGGTAAAAAAGTGAAAAACAAAAAGAAAGCAAACTGTACAATATGGACCAACGGGTCCATGGGATTGTTTAAGGATAAAAGCATTTAAGATACAACCCATTATGGGGGTTGCGCAAGGGGTGGCCTTTTGAGTCAGTTAAAATATATGCCCCATGTCCGAGGCAGGTATGCACTATGTAAAGGCCTTGCCACATGGATTCGAACTTCCCTTTTCTGGTCTTGTTGTGGGCTTGGTCGTAAACGAGGACTATATCTCCTTCACGGAAAGCTCGTGGGTGGACATGTTTGTCGTAACCAGCTTTGGAGCGATTCTTGGTAGCTTCAATGGTTTAGAGGGTTGCACGACGGTCCTCATTAGCTTGTTCTAATAACAGTAGATGTTGTTCAAGTGGGGAGCTGTCGGGGAGAAGTTCAATAGCGATGTGTAGGGCGGGGATCTGACACTCAATGGGGAGGACAGATTCGACATCGTGAACTAAGTGAAAAGGGGTGAAGTCGGTGGTGGTCTTGGTTGATGTATGGTAGGACCATAATGCGGGGAAAAAAATGTGATGCCAATTGGACTTATGTCGGTCAATAGTGCGTTGGAGGATTGTTTTCAAAATTTTGTTAATGGCCTCAACCTGGCCTTTCCCTTGGGGGTAGTAAGAAGAGGCATACTGATGTTTGAATTTAAGGAGTGTTGACAACTCGCGCCAAATGGCATCTTCAAAATGTGAAACATGTCTGAGACAAGTTGTTGTGGGACCCCGAAGCATGTAATAACATGGTTAAAAAAGAAATGGGTAGCAGTGTCGGCTTTACAGTTGAAGGAGGGCATGGCTTCAGCCCATTTGGTGAAGTAGTCGATGGCGACAATGATGTACTTATGGCCGTTTGCGGATAAAGGTTTACATTCCATGAAGTCGATGGCCCATTTTCAAAACGGGACAATGGTGACGACTGGTGGAGTGGTGTTGGTGGCGTCCCGACCTTAGGGGAAAAGAGTTGGCATTTATGGCAATGCTTGACTGCTGTGATGCAGTTGGTAAATAGTATGGGCCAGAAGTATTCGGCGCGGATGACCTTCTGGGTGGTGGCCATCCCTGAGAAATGTCCACCGCAGACGTCGCTATGATAGTCGTTGAGGACTTGTTCTGATTCCTCGTGTGTAAGACAACGACGGAGGATAGTATCAACCCCTCGTTGGTAAAGGACATCGCCCAAGAGGAGATACCGAGAGGCATGGTGACGGATATGGTGGCATCCATCACGATTTATGTCAAGTCAAAACTTCTACGTGCGAAGGTACAACAGAATATCACCGTACCATGGGTCATCTGACAAGATGATGAAAAAATGATTATCTGGTAACTCATCGGAGATTGGCGGGGACAACAAAAGGCATGGGAGGTCCATGATGAGCTAGGAAAGTGCGAGGGCTTTAATACTCTTAGGGGTTGTGAAAATTAGGTCATATTCTTGGAGGATAATTACCCATTTGGGGACACGACCTTACAGAAGTCACTGGTTTAAAAGGTAGACAATGGGGTTGGAGTTGGCGACAACTGTAGTATGACTGAGTAAAATGTAATGGCGCAATTTTTGTATGGATAAGACTACGACAGAAGCCAGTCTTTCCTCATATGGGTAACGTAGGGGTGGTCCAGACAAGGTTTGGCTGACATAATAAATGACATGCTCCTGGCGAGCAGCGTCTTCTTGAACGAGGACCCCTGACACGGCATGGTTAGATGCCAAGACATAAAGGATGAAGTCCTGAGAGAAATCCGGAGGGGAGATCAAAAAAGCTTGCGTGATAGATTTTTTAAGGGCTTCGAATGCAGCTTGCTCCTGGTCATCCCAAACAAATGGGATGTGGGTATGAAGCAGACGTAAGACACCATGAACTGTGGTGGCATAATCAGGAACGAAGCAGCGGAGGAAATTAGATTTCCCCTGTAAGCTCTGTAGCTATCGGAGCATGCGTGGTGCGGGAAGGTCTAAGATGGCTTGAACTTTGAGAGGGTCTACAGTGATTACTTTGTGGGAAACAATGAAGCCTAACAACCGGCCTTCCAGAACGCAAAAGACGCACTTGAGTGGGTTCAAGCGGATCTGATACTTGCGACAACGTAGAAAAACTTTCCGGAGTTCATTGAGGTAGTCGGATCATTTCTTGGAATGTGCTGTGAGATCGTCGAGATAGACTAAGAGGATATGGACCAAGTCATGAAAACAATAGGTCATGGCCTGCTGGAAGGTGGCACCAGCATTTTTAAGGCCGAAAGGCATGACACGATAGGAAAAGGTGCCCCATAGGGTGGTGAAGGCAGTCTTGTATTGATCTTCCTTGTGGATTTGAATCTGGTTATATCCTGAGAAAATGTCCATGAAAGATAGGACCTCATGGCCCGCACACGCATCGATGAGTTGGTCAATAAATGGCGTGGGGAAGTTGTCTTTGGGACATGCTCAGTTTAAATCGCGGAATTCAGTACATACTCAGATGGTGCCTTGTTTTTTTGTTAACATGGACAGGGTTAGAAACCCAAGTGGTGTATGCAATAGGATAAATGAATCTTGCTGTGCGAATTTTCTCAATCTCTGCTTTAACGGTGGGGAGCTTTGATGGATGAATGGGGCCCTGTTTCTGGGGAATGGGGGGTACATCTAGCCATGTATCAATGTGGTGCTCTATGATAGCGGGGTCAAGACCAGGAATTTCGGTAAAGGACCAGGCAAAGACATCGCGGAACTCTTGGAAAAGTTTCTTGTACTCTCCGATCTCGTACTCGAAACAGGAGGCTCCCAAAGTAATGATTTCAGGGGTATCACCTGGGGAAAAGATATCAATATGGATTGTGGGTGAGATATTGGACATGTTACCTTTCTCGAAGGCATCGGGAGTGGGAATGGGATCTTTAAACCAATCGACTTTGGTGGGGAGGAAATCTTTGGAATCAACCGAAAATTGGGTGGCTATGGTGGGGTAATCAGGTGCGGTAAGAGCCTCGAGAATCTCCTCATCATTGTGGAAACTTTGTATCGTCAAATTGGTTGATGAGGGAGTGCTAGTAGAAGATATCATATAAATGGTATTGACCTCTCCGGTTGGCGGGGATGCTGGGGGGTGGATCTCTTCAATGGTGGGGGGAGCCGTCTCGAGGTCCAAATTATTCATCTCATAGAGTGTGGCTCTGTAATCTGGGAGATCAGGACAGTGATGTGAGTAATGGCCGTAAATACCGCATATTGCACAAGGGTGATTGGTACGCAATGATTTATCGTGAGGCCTAAGGGCAGGTTCAAGTTGGACAACCGGGATGTTAGGGTCATCATCAAGAATTTGCATGTGCTCTTGTAATGCGGGTAATTGTGGAAATTTATGGGTAGCATGGCCCAACCCATCACACAAAGAGCATTTGGGAGGAGTGCGAAACGCGAGGGGGGTTTTAACCGTTTTGGGTGGGGGTAGGGCGGTGTAAGGTTGTGGGACTCTCCCCCCAATGTGCTTGATAAGAGGGAATGGATTAGTAGATGAGGAAGGAGTAGTGACACCGGAGGTGGTTGACTAGTAGTGGTGATGGGTTGCACCAGTTGTAGGACGACATTTGGTGTTGGAGGGGAAATGGGAGGCGTGAGATATGACACGGGTAATCCTAAAGTTAACCCGAGGAGGTTGAGAGTAGCCATAACCAGGGCGCTTACTACTCCTGAAGGGGGAAATAGGAAGGGGATCGTCTGGATGGGTGTAACACCAACATGACTAGGTACCAATGGTGGTTGGGGTAGCAAGGGCAGTTGATGGTTGGGTGTTTGTGTATTGTGGGAGAGGGTACATAAGTCAGATATTCCGGTTGTTGGTGATGGTGGTGGAATGGATTGGAATGGGGAAGTCATCGACGTATCTGAGTAGACTCCGGGTCCCACTGAGGAAACCAAGGAGGTAGATGCTCCGCAAAGAGGTTGCTCAACCATGGGGAGAACGTTTTCAGGTGCAGCAGGGGCATTGGGATCGTAATAGGTGAGTTGATCAATCTTGACCATGCGTCCTTCATGGGGAACATCATGGTACGAAAAATGGTTGAGGCAACCGCCCGCATGGCGTACATGTAACTACGGCCAAGTAAGAGGTTATAATCAAGTTGGGCGTTGATGACCTCTATGTCAATAAGCACTGTTTTACCAGCCAACTGGACAAGGACATTAGCTAAGAGACCTTGGGGTTGAGCAGAATGTCCGTCGTAGGCTTGCAACGCAGTGGTGGACTGCTGAAGAGTAGGGGATCCCAACTTATGCCAAACAAATGTGTACATAACGCATGTAGAGGCACCCTCATCGATGATGCACCAATGGATGACAAGATTCCGAATGGATACTGAAACTTGGAATGATAATGTGGAAGGCAAGCATGGTTCGGATTGGTCCTAATCAAAGGCCATCACTCGTGAATCAATTGGGTCAATAACACCAAGGGCTGATAGCAAAGTCTTGCACTGTGTAGGATAGTTTTTTAAGACCTCTAATGCACACATGGCTGCGGGGGATTGAGCTAAGTCATCTACAATGTTGTAATTAGACGTAGCATGAGCATTGGGGTTATTGTTGATACAGCGAAGTGGGAAGCAAGGGGATTTTAGGGCACCATCTAGTGGAGCCAGAGGTATTCGTAACGACTGATCGGTGGGAAGAGTGTTGGTGTTTTTTTCGGCGAGAGGGGCTTCAGGCATGGAGCCGTATTGGTTCTGATGGGTTTGAAGGTTGACATTGGTGGATGACATCATTAATAGGTGATGGGTACCTGAGTCTAGCATGGGTTGATCAGGAGTTGCATAAGTGATTTGCTATTGTGGAGGCACGTTTCCTTGAGGGGGAGCTAACGGTTGAGTGTTCACCATGCCTTGGGTTGGTGAATAGTTCTGTAAAACCAAGGGTTGAGTCTGAGGTGGTGGGGGGTTACGTGGTGCCTGAGGTGTCGCGTGCCCTTGGTGGTGGGCATCATCAGTTCATAGTTTTCGGGCCCGCTCCAAATGTGGGCAAGCATGTGTGTAATGGCCATAGACCCCGCAAATAGAACAAGGACGGTTCATTAAAAAATTAGGGTTTTTGGCTTGTTTGGGCGGCCTGTCGGGATTTTGATTGGCAGGTGCTGCATTATTATTGTTTGGAGGATTAGGTGGCTGGCCACCTTGGTCTGGAGGGGGGTTGTTTCAGCGGTTACGTCCTTTTTCATGGCTTTGCTGGCCTTGTTGGCGCAGGTTATTTTGGTTCTGCTGCAGATTTTGTTGCGCATACACTTTCCCTTGGGCGGCAGGTGGGTTCTGGGGTTGTGCAGGTGCGGGAGTAGGCTGCGGTGGATAATAAGTGGGTGGAAGTGGTGCAGGTGCTGAACCTTGTGGGGGTTGCTGATATGCCTGTGTGACGGGTTATGGGTTTGCAGGTGCTGCCTGTGGCGGATCATAAGCAGGGGGGGCTTGAGAGGATACAAGAGCTTGCACGACTTGCGGGTGATAACATGGCTGAGGTGCGACCAGGGGGACGTAAGTGGGGGATGCATGGCCGAAGCACTAAGGTGAACATGAGGGTCCGTGGGAATGGTGATTATGTGCCATGGGAGAATATGAATTGGTTTCTCCAGAGTGGAATGTAGCCCGCAAAAGGTCGGGGCTATGGCTAGTGCGTGCTATGGAAAAGGGCTGGTTATGTGAGGTAATATGGCCAATGATGCCATCTGCGGCATGGGATGCCCCTGGCGCATCATTTTGGGAGGAATCCCCGCGGGGGGGCATCAAGTATAATGGTATATAGATAACCAGACTGGGTGTAAATAAGGTCAAATTGCTGGGATTTGAGGATGGCCTCTTCCTCGGACTGGGGTCGCTCAGATGCCACATTCTTGGCAATGACAAGAAGGAGAGATTTTAGAAACCAATCTAAGAAGATACGGTCATCTAACTTGATTTTGCACAGGCTTCAGCATTGACTCCACTCATGAATATGGTCAATGATGTGGGTGGTTGTATTCTGTCTACAAGATAGTAGGATCTCAACTCCCACATCATAGCGGATAGGTAACTGAAAGAACTGTAGGAAGGTTGAGGCGACGGAAGTGAAGGTGGCATGGGTCCCATAGGGCTTCTCGGTGTACCATTTGGCTGCAGAGCCAGTGAGAGTGCGTTGTAACAGACGGAGTTGGACATAGTCGTCCACTATGGAATTGGAGGAACACCATAGATGGAAGGACATAATATGGTTCTGGGGGTCTTCACCTGCCTTGCCCTCAAACTTAGGGATGTCTGATGGGAGCTTGGTGGGCATGTGAGGTCACGCAGGGTCATGTCTGATGGGATCGTTGGTTAGTCTGGCTAGGTCAGGAAGGTTGAGACTAGCCATGAATGGAAAACTAGTAGAAGGTTGTGACATATTGGTGGTCATGGCCACGTTGGGGCCAATGCCCCCAAGTGTAGGGGCTGGGTTCAGGTTGGGGATGTTTCCCTCAGGTGGAGGAACGAAGGTGGTATGGGATAGTCCAGCGCCGCCAAGGGTACTGTGAGTCACTAGTGGAGTTGGGTTGGGTATGCTAGCCACTGGAATTGGCACAGTGACCAGAATGGTGGGTGTGGACCCCATCGAGGGCATACCTAAAGCGGGTGTGGTAGCTGGGGTGGTGGTGGACGCTCCACCAATTGTCCCTACAAAGAAAGGGTTGGAAGTCATGCCAACCATGGGGCTGGTTGGTGCAGTATAAGTGGGGTTCTCAGAATCTGCTTCAGATTCAGATATAAAATAGGGGGCGTCGGAGCCGGGGGGCGGAGCTCTATGTCGTCGACAAGTGGAGTTGAGTGATGAAGCTCTACATTTATGATGGGTGATGTTAAGTGAACTGTGCTGTGGGGGATCGCCCTGGAGGCACCGAGAATGTCTCGGGGACTCAATGGTGACAGATGGTGTCAAGTATCTGGGGGTTGTGTTGAGTGAAAAATAGCTCAAAAACCCTAATGCAGCCGAGTGTGCAGAAGGTGAGCACAAAAAAATACGGCACTCAGGCCAACAACCAGCTCAAAACACTCACTGTAACAACTGTGCTACAATAAGCGGAGCGTCAACAACAATGGTCAGAATACCAACAAGCAGCAGGTTTCCTAAAAAATAAAAATAGTGGATTCACTAGACCAAAGGGAGGTAAGGGAGCATGCAAACACCTAGCTAAATAGTATTCTGACTCAACCAGACATATCCTCTGCAAGGTGATGAAATCCAAGTCAGACAATATGGATAGTAGAGCCAAGTGGCTAAAGATATCCCCCTACCGAGAGGGACACCAGGTAAGACAATCCTAGAAGAAAAGAAACTAAGATACCCCGTTCATGACATGTCCAGAAAAGGTGAATCTGTAGCTCCGGTCCTATAACCGTGTGGGCCTAAAAGGAATCACCACACGCAAACCAACGAGTAGGTAGCCTTCGGTTACTGAATGGATTGTATTATTCCACTCAGGCCTTTGGAACCAGTCTAGCTACTTCAACCCTCCTAAGGGAGAGGCCCTCTGACAAAATGGTTGTGACCGTGCCAAAAAATACTAGGGGATTTTGGTTCCCTAATGGACAACAACTATGTCTCAAGTGTAAGCGACTAAGGGGTGTTATTTGGATGCCTATCCCCCCTATCCTACCTAAATACAATATTCTTATGTGTTCCCCAAGTGGGGTTAGAATGTTGGTTGTGTTAAGTAGTATTTTAAGGCTCACTTGAATTAGGTGACAAAGTGTGTGCGTGTGAGGTAATGAACCCAATCAAAAGTGCCACGGGGTGGGCAACTTTGTAACTAATAATAATAATGCAGAAATTAAACTTGTAATACAAAATTTCTTTTTCCAATTGAAATGCTTAAACTTAAAAAAATATGTAAATGGAATAGAAAGCAAACTGTAGAAAAAGGCTGTAGGTAAGTATGGTTGCAGATAGAACAGGTGACTGTGTAGGTGCAGAAAATATTGCAGCAAAGTTCTGGGTTCAAAAGAGTGTAAAAAATGTAGAAAATAGAGTGCAGGTCTGTGACTGAAATGCGTAGTCTGGAGCGTGGCTATACAGGTGAAATCTGCGATCGGGGCGTGGGTCTATGGCCGAAAGGTGTAGGCTGGGCGTGACTGTAAGGGGAAAACTTGCGGGCAGTTCATGGGTCTGTGTCTAAAAGGCATGGGCTAGGCGTGACAAAAGGGGGAAGAGCTGCGGTCGGATCGCGGGTTTACGACCACAATGCGCGCTTGGGAGCACGGTAAAGGGGCAGAAAGTCGTGGTTGGTTCGTAGGTCTGGGGCTAAAAACTGTGGTTTAGAGCGCGGGAAAGAGGCAAAAGGCCGCGCTTAGGTCGCGGGAAAAGAGTAAACAGATGTGATCTAGATCGTGGAAATATGGCCCAAAGCTGTGATCTGCGATGGAAAACCCAATTGGCCCAAGCCACAGCTGAACAGGGAAACAGAAAAATACTTGCAAAAAACTAAAAACTTCTAAAAATTTTAACCAGAAATTCAAAGGAACAGCAGCGGAGTCACCAAAACTGTAGCTAGGGTTTTCACCTTAGCTTGTGCAAATTAGCACCTACTAAGGAGAAGGGCCTCCTTAGTAGCAGTTCAATAAACAATAAATTAAAGAAGTAAAACAGTATGAAATTTAACCTAGCATGAGCATTAACAAAAATAAAAAGACATGACAATATGATAAAGATTTTCTTTTTGTATTAAATTTACCTCAAGTGTTGAGGTTGGTGGAGCTCTTGCAGTAGTCCAGGAGGGATGCTTCCGTGCTCCAATGGGTTCCTTCTCCTTCTCCAAGGTGTTTGAATAATGGGCCAAAGGGGCACTCAAATGGGAAAAACTAGCTCAAATGGAAAGCTAGGGTTTCAAGAGTGATTTTGGCAGAGTGAGGATAGGGAAGATTGTGGATATGAAATGGGGAGCCCCCATCACCTACTTATAGGTTTTTAGTGGTGGAGTGTTGACCCATGGTTTTTGGCACCATATGGTTTAGGTCAATTGAATAGGGTTTTTACTTCCTTTTTCCCTCTTTTTCCTCTTTTTTTATTTTTTTTATTCCCTTTTATTTGATTTTGGGGAATTTAGGGCCCTTTTAGAGGGTTTTTGCTATTTTTGGAGGAAATTTAAATTAGTTTGGGGAAGAAAGGGGGGTTTTGGCCTTTTGGAGGATTTTTAATGGTTTTTTAAGGTTTTGGAGGCAAATATGGTAGGAAATATAGAAAAATGAGTCATGTAACAAGGGAGATGAGGTAGTGAGCACTTTTTAGGTGTTAACACTAACAAGCGTCCAGACTCGACACAAAGGTGCGGTTGTGAGGGTTAAGACGTATATTGTACCGCCTACATCTGAGGAATATAACCATCAGATGATCACGGTGGAAATATCGACGATTCAAATGAGCAAGGAGATCGTCTAAGTAAGGACACACAAATTCCTTCACGTCATGGAAAGTGTACGACATAGCCTATTGGAATGTGGCACTAGAATTTTTAAGGACAAAAGGGAGTTTGCAATATGCAAATGTACCCCACAGGCAGATGAAATCCATCTTATGTTGATTGACAGGGTGGATCTCTATCTGATTGTAGCAGGAAAATCCATCCATGAATGAGAAGATAACGCTTCTAGCGCAGTTGTTGATGATATGGTCAATAAACAAGGTAGGGTAGTTGTCCTTGGGACAAGCCTTATTTAAATCCCTGTAATCGACACAGACCTGAATGGTGTCTTGGTTTTTGGTAATGGGGACGACATTGGATACCCAATATGTTAAGGGAATGGGATAGATGAACCCATCCTTTAAGATATTTTCTATCTCTGCCTTTATAGCCACATTTTTTCGAGGGTGAACGGGGCGTAACATTTTTCGGACAGGTTTTGCTTCGAGATATGTTTGAATCTCATGCATAACAATGGTAGGACCAATCCTGGGAATTTCCTCGTATCTCCATGCAAAAAAATCATGGAACTGTTTAAATAAGGCTGTAAAAGTGGTGACTTATTCTAGAGAACAAGTTTGGCCTAAGTGGATGTGTTCCATGACTCCTGGTTTCACCGGGATGTCGATCGCAATGGTAGGAGTGATATTAGCCAGGTTCCCCTCGGTTACCGTATCCAAAGTCAGGATAGGATATTGAGGGAAAGGAAATACATCGGGTGAAACAATCGTTTCTATAGCATTCTCTACTGAATCTAACGACAGAAGGAAATACGATCTATGGTGGAGGTATTCCCATGGGGGTTCATCTGTGCTCATAATCTCCATGATGGACTCATCAGAATAAAAATTATGGAGTAAAGGATCTGGTTGGAATGAGCTCTGCTGTAAGGGTAGAGAACGTGAAGTAGATGCCACCGCAGAGTGGACATCGGGTAAATTAGGTGTCGATTGGATGGCCTCATATGTAGCTTATGTAGGGCTAAGAGGCATCACATCTCCAATCGTATGTAGATGGTTTGGATCAGGCACAATCCATTGATTATTGGAGTGATGTAAGGATGAAATCATTTTCATTGTGGAAACGTGAATAGGGGGATCTGATGTTTGAAAGAATTCCATGAGGGATGAGTCCTTAAAGATTCCTACCCCCACACTCTCATATATCTGCGTCGAATGTCCTAAAAGAGGGACATTTTCTATAGGATGAGTAGTGGCATCAGGTGTACAAAAGTCTAGTTTGTCAATAGTGACAATCTTCCCTTGGTTGGGAAATTGCACTATGCAGAAGACGAATGATGCTATCACAATCATGGCATAGAACCAGTTTAGACTAAGTAGTAAGTTATAATCCAAAGGGGCAGCAACAAATTCCATGTTAATGGAAACACTCTTTCCTCCCAACTGAACTGTCAAGGACTGTAACATCCCATGTGGTTGAAAGACACGCCCATCAAATCCTTTCAATGTAGTTGGGGAATAGTTCAACTCGGGAGAGCCAATGGCTCGCCAACAATATAACAACATAACCAAGCTGGAGGCTCCTTCATATAAGACAGTACGATGGATGCTTTTCCTGACAATATTAGTAACGATTTAGATTGCAAGTTGGTGGGAAATCATCGGCTTGAAATACTCTAACCTGAACATAATGGTATTAGAGGAATTTGGGTCTACAACTGTAATTGCATATAACAGGGTCTTACGTTGAATGAGACAGTTTTGTAAGACCTCAAATGTCAACATAGCACAAGGGGATTGTGCTAAGTCCCCTACTATATTGTAGTTGCGAGAATCCCAAGCATTTGGATTGAAAGTGACTTTTCTAATTGTGCTCTTGGGTAGACGCAATACTGAATCCATTGAAGGTTTTTCTATGATGATATGACCTTGAGGTAATGGAATGCTATGTCACGTCCCCTCCCATCTATTAACACAAGGAAGGGAATATGATACCCAAAATCTGGGCTTTTATAAAACTTAGCCCATTTCAACATCCATGATTCATATAAATATAAACAATTGCCCATAAATCAGGCAAACATGTACAATGGAATACGACATCCACATACATTTGACATGCATCAACCATATCAAGAGCAACCATCCTATAATTAAAACAGTGCAGAAGTAAATACACATAAGAGAATATATTTATCTCACTATAATGTTGTCCCAAGCAACTAGCTATGTCATTGCAACGTTCCACCCAACCATAGGTCTCTGCCCATCCTATATTCTTTCAACACTCAGAGACCACCCCCGAGCTGGGCATGATATCTACAAGGAAAAGGGGACTCTCAAGCTCATCACAACCCAAAGCAATGGATACCCATCTCAATCCCAACATTCTTTTACACACACAACAACTCAAAATTGGGCATGGATACACATTTCAGCAATGGGATTCATAGAATAGGGTCTATGGGTTTTTCCCAAGTCGTTGCAAACCCAACACGGATTGTGGGAAGAGGGAATCAACCCTAGGGAAGAAAACCGATTACTCCCACAGATGTATGAGCATTCAGTGGGCCAAAACGACCTCTATAAAACCCCAAATCGTTTCCCTTCTTCCCCACTGTTATACAACATAAAAACGCCCTTCCCAGCTAGGAAAATGAAGGAAAACACAAGACATTCATGGAGGAAAACACCCAGGTAGCTCCAAACTCATGAGAGAGAAAAAATGATGGGTGAATAATGGATTGGGGGCAATTTCGTGGCTCTTTTCTTGCCCAAGAATCCAAACATGAAATTCTAGGAAGGGTGGCTTGACCATACTCGAATTTGGACAGCCACACCTCTCCATTCCCCAAGGCGTTACTACCTCAACCAACTCTTGGGAGAAATGAATGATTGGGCACAAAAGTCAACATGGGTAGTTGAGGGTTCATGGGTTCTCTCATTGACACTTGGCTTGAATTGATTGGCGCAAGGGTTTGAATATTTTTCTCCCAATTCCTTGTAAAAATCATGCCCCCATCTCTTGTTGCATTGCTTAGCTAGTTGTGGGCATTATATTAAAACACATATTTACAATTCCCATGGTTCACTAGCACATGGGTAGCATAATATACAATACTTTCCTCTTCAAGTTCGAGCGTTCACTAATGACGCCTTGGCCTTGAGCTCCACGCTAGGAATCATACATAATATGCATTCAATATTTACATTATAGCCCAAAATATTACAAGGGTCAAAATGAGGACATGACATGCTAGATGTAGGTGCAGGGGTTTTTCCAGGATTTCCCCTGTCAGATTCCTTCGGAGGAGGAGATTCATATGAACATAATCGAGTATTCAAGTTGACCATTTCGATTCTCTCCATGATAACATAAGGGGTGCATGACGTTTCTGCTTGAGAAGGAGATGGTTGTTGCGTGATCATTTGTTGTTGTTGTGTGGGAAAGGGATCTGTTAGGACTGCGGGTGTGGGGTTCCCCTTGAGTAACTTTTTTACTTCGTCCCAATGTGGAAACTCTTTGGTGAAGTGGTCACCATCTCACAGTAAACAAGGATACTTAACCTTCCACTTTTGTTTGGTGTCTTTGAGATTGTTTTGTTTGGGCCCCTGTTGTTTAGAAGACTTTTTGCTTTTACCTTTGTTCTTCTTTTTACCACCGTATTTTTTAGGTGAAGTACATTGAACTAAATTCAATTCTTAAGTGGAAGCAAGGATGGGTGATTTGAAATTCATTTCACACCAAGATCTGATCAAGAAATTACACACTCTCACAAAGATCTCACACAACTAGTCAAGAACACAGAAAATTACTCACAATAGATACAAACTATATTAACTCTCATGAATACAATACATCATCCAACATTTGGAAATTAATAAGCTATCAATATATAACATTAAAACAAATATTTGAATGGCTAAAGATTCCATTTGGATCATCATAAAGAAGACTTACTAAAACTATACAAATCCCCCCTAGGTGGCAAGTGTGTTCTCCAAGTCACTCCAAAGGCTCATGAATTTCTGAATTAGTGACCTGAGAGTGATGTCTAATGAAAAAACATGCTAAATCCAAAAAATGGAAGGAAGAAACATCATATAGGATGTGTGGTCCCAAAATCAAGTTTCCCTAGTTGACTAGCTTTTCCCCCTAAGGCAAAAAGCAATAAAAAGCAGTAAAAATCAGTGGAGCGCATTTTTCACTAGAATCTTATCTAGAATATTTAGGAATGTGCCCAAGTGGATTTAGAAACTTGTGTTCCAAAATAGGAAGTCTTGTGGTCCCCCCAAAGTTTCCTTGTGGTCCACACAATGGCTCAAATGGCAATTATCTAGTTTAATACATAGGAATTAATGATAAAATGATTAATTAATGCTACCAATGTATTAAATGACATATATAGGAGGATTTAAATATTCCAACATCCCCCCATAAATATTAATTTATGTTCTAAATATCATAAAATATAAATACTAAGGGCCCAATAACAGGACTTGGTCACCCTGTACAATATTGTCGGTTCACAAAACAAAGAAAGAAGGAAAACCTAATGGGAAAAACCTTCTCTAAAAAATGTAAATATCAAAATTGAAATATTGCTGATCAATCCTTCACTCCACCACATGTTCATCCATCCCAAGTAGTGATCTAAGATAGTTGAATGTCTTCTTAGTAAAAGCTTTGGTGAAGATGTTTGCAGTTTACTCACTTGTTGAGCAATACTGCAAATCAATGATCTGGTCATGCACTAAACCTATGATGTAGTGCATATGTATCTCAATATGATTGTTCCTCTATCTCTATACTAGATCACTCGATACCCTTATAGCACTCTGATTTTCACAAAAGATAACAGTAGGAGTACTAAAAGCAATCTCAAACTCTAAAAGAATACCCTGCAACCATACAAACTGAGTAGTAGCATTCATTGCTCCTCTATACTCAGCCTCTACTGAAGATAGTGCAATGGCACTCTATTTATTGCTATACCAACAAACTGGACCACCTCCAAGCATGAATACAAATCCATATGTGGATTTTTTTTCAAGTCTATCACCAGCCCAATTTGAATTAGTGAAGCCAAGAAGATCTAGGCTAGAATCTGCAGCATAGTGGATCCCATCTGTCTTGGTTCCTTGCACATAGTGAAAAATTATTTTTGCATCCCTCCAATGGAACTCATGTGTCTACTCCATGTATCTTGATTCCACACTCACAACATAAGCAAGATTAGGTCGAGTGTGAGTCAAATAGAGCAAGCTGCCAACAAGCTATCTATACAAGGTGCTGTAAACCAAGGGTGTAGATTCTGCTTCTTCAAGTCTAACTCCTGAAAGGGTGGAGTCTTTGAAGGCTTGCAATAATCCATATTGAAATTCTTTATCAGATTAGATGCACATTTGGGCTGCGATACCTTTGTTCCGTTCTTTGTTTCATAAATCTCAAGCCCCAAAAACTGCTTAAGAATTCCCAAGTCACTCGTGGAAAAAGCTTGATGCAAAGCAGTCTTCAATGAATCCTATTTGATCAGTAGAGCTACCTGTGATTAGAAAATCATAAACATACAAAAATATAATCATTATTGAACCATCAATCAGCTTCATATATACATTAGGATCATATTTGCATCAAACATAAGATTGTGACAAGAGAAAGTTGTCCATTTTGGCATACCAAGCCCTGGGGGCTTGCTTAAGCCCATATAAGGACTTCCTCAACCTGAACACATAGTTAGTATCATATGTATAACCTTTTGGATTTTTCATATACATATCCTCCTCAATATCCCCATGGAGGAATGCACTCTTGACATCTATATGGTGCACTTCCAAGTGCTTGGATGCAGAAATTTCTAGAACTAGTCTTATCGAATCCTTCCGTGCAACTCATGCAAAAGACTCATTGTATTCAAGGCATTGGACTTGGGAGAAGCCCTTTTCTACCAGAGTAGACTCATATTTCACTTCTATACCTTCATCTTCACACTTTGTTTTGTAGATCCACTTACACCTTACCAATTTTCTGCCTGCGGGGAGCTTGACTAGCTCCCATGTTTCATTCTTTTGCAATGACTGAAACTCCTCATCCATGGAAGCCTGAAATATTGGGTCATGTGAGGCTTACTAATATGTATAAGGATCAGAATCCATCATCATATAACATCTCTCAGATAGGTAGGGTTCATTCACATTGAGAGCAATCTCAAATTGTGATATAGTCCTCCTTGTGTCCTGAGGGTTGCCCACTAGTTAACCTGCTGCTTGCAAAGTATTAGCAGCCCATTTAGGATTTTTTAGTGAATTAAAATCTGCAATAAAATGGTCCTCATAATCATAAATATTATAAAAAAAAATTCAATAGCAACATCACTTACTTCTTCAAGTGGTGGTGAAGATTGTTCTCCAATTTCAGCACTCTGAGAGGGCTCTTCTTCGAACTGAACACTTCTTTCTATGAAGGATTTTTGAGTGCTCAAGTTCATAAACTTATACCCTTTGGAATCCTCTGAATATCCAACAAAAATATATGGTTGGATTTGGGGTTGCATATCCCTCCTCTTCTCAAGTGGAATCCTAGCCCAAGCCTTTGAGCCAAAAATCCTGAAATGAGAGATGTCAGGTTTGTGCCCTGTCCAAGCCTCAAAAGGAGTGATACCTTTGAGAGATTTGTGTGGAACTCTGTTCTGAATATATGTGGCACAATTTATTGCCTCAACCCATAGCTTGGAAGACAATGAAGTTTCCTCAAGCACACATGTGGCCATCTCCTTAAGAGACCTGTTTTTCCTCTCAACAACCCCATTTTGCTGAGGTATATATGGCACTGTGTGTTGCATCTCAATGCTTGAAGAGGCACAAAATTTCTGAAACTGTGATTTAATATATTCATCACCATTATCATATCTGATAATTTTTATACGTCTACCAGATTGGTTCTCAACTAAGGCTTTGAATAGCTTGAACAAACCAAAAATTTCAGTTTTTAGCTTGATGAAATAAATCCAACAGTACCTGCTAAAGTCATCTATGAAAGTGAGGATGTATTTGGCATGGTTCAAAGACTCATGGGGAAATGGACCTGATATATCAGTGTGAATAAGCTCCAATGGTGCAGAGGTTCTCTCAGTTTTGGATCTCCCATACTTATGCTTAGGGTTTTTTCATAGGATGCAATATTGACAGACACCTTTGAAAAATATGATATTGGGCATTCCTATGACCATTTCTTTCTCATGAGGTTGGGAAAGGTTTTATAGTTTAGATGGCCAAATATTTCATGCCATAATTTGCTTAACTCATTGGCATGGTTTAAAAGAACAGAAGGTGAGGGATATGGCACAAAGTGATAAAACTTGTAGATTCTGGAGCTATGGTCCGTAGTGCCTAATGCAACAATTCGGCCTGTGGACATTTCATATATCTCAACATCATTTGGGGTGAAGGTTTCCTTATTGGGAATACATGTGTGGGTCATCTAATAGACTGACAATAGGTTTGCATCAAGTCCAGGAACATACAAGCCATTATTGAATGAACCAAACTCGAGATCTATGCTACCTTTTCCTTTGCTAGATGTTTCAGAATTATCACCCAATACAATATTTGGACCCCTGGAAGAGTCAAGTGAATTAAAAAACTTACTTGTAGACACCATGTGTCTTGAAGCTCTGGAATCAATAATGATTGAGGTAGGATTGGATGTGTTTGCCATCAGTGCATGTACTCTCTCCTTATCATCAGAATTTTGTCCTCCATCCTTCCTTCTTGCGCTCTTCGGAAGAGGAATGTTGGCTTTCTCCAAGAGTTGAGCCATTTGGTCAATGGTCTTCTTCAGGAAAAAGCTTCCAGGATGAAAGCCCTTGCTGCAATAATTGCACTTTGTCCTCTCATTCTTTTTATTTGGATTCCTTTTGAAATTCAAGGAGTCTTCATGAACTTTCTGCTTGTCTTTCCTCTCACTGGCAAGCTTCTTGTGAATTTCCCTTGTTCTTCCCTTCCGAACCCTTTGAATCTCCAACATTCAGACAATGGTCTTTGGATGTATTTTTAATGGCTCCCATCAAGACCAATTTGTCTTGTTCTTGTGTCAAAGAATCCATGAATTCTGAAAGTGTCGAGCTCTTCCAATTTTTAACTGCCTTCCTTGTGGAATGGAAGGTCAAAACAAAGACTGAGTAGTCAGGGCCAAGTTTGGAGAGAATGGCCAAGATTAATTGCTCATAATTTGTCAATACCACATTGCTTCAGATTCAACACAAGTGATTTGAATTTTGAGAAGAAATCCTGGAGGTTATCGAAATTCTATGGACTCAATGAAACTAGTTCATTATCTAATTGGTTGCCTCTTAATTCATCGGTCTTTTCGAACAATTCTTGAATCTTTAGCCAAAATTCATTGGGAGAGTGTTGCTGTTGCAACCTGATCCCCGTAATTTTTTGAAAAATTATAGGGCCCCTCCTTTTATTTTTAGAGAATTTTTGTGGTCTCTTGAGAGCTTGGTTTTCTACCCTTTAAGTTGTCTCTCTTCTTTTCTCCAAGAGAAGTTGTTTTTTGAATAAGGAAAAACTTCATGTTTTTCTCCCAAAAGACTGGTTGCACCTCTTAGTCCATTTTTCTCTGATCGGTGGTATTTTGTTGATAAAGTGGTCGTAGATTTTAGAGCTAACTTCGCCAACCAGTCACAGTTTTAATGTTGTTTTCGCCGACTGTTGCGTAGAGCTTAAGCTTATCTTCCCCGACTATGTCACTTGCATTTGTCCATTTCTTGCATTCCAATCACAGGATTTAACGATATCTCCGCTGACCATTGTGCCATTATTCGGCCCACTCATCGCCGATTGATTGCTTTCCTTCAAGTTTGATCACGCCGTCCAGTCACAATGATTAATGATAACCTCGTCGACCAGTACGCAGTCTTGTTTCCTCTTCACCGATCCTCGTCGCGGCAACCGGGTCATAGTCTTAGGGCTTAAGAGATGCCGACCATTGCACTGACACTTGGTTTATGTTTCACTGACCGGAAACCTTGCCGAGAGCCTTGTTCCTCCCATCGCAGTTTTTAACTCTTTTTGAGCCGATCGGTGCCCAAGAGTTATGGTAAAATCATCGACCGTCACCGTAGTTTGTTTTGCAAAACGTAAGTGCTGGTGGGTGGAGACTTTAAATCTAACTCCATGTGGATTTAATGTTCATTCCATCAATCGTCATGCACCATTAATGGGCCAAAATTCCAACCTCGCATGTCTTAAATGTGCATAGGTATAAATATGCAATGGGGTTTTAGTTCTTTTACCACCATTTGCGAATAGCGAGCAACAGTCGAGTGCCATTGGAAGCATCAGACTGTCACAAGTTAGGGCATGCATACCGGATCCAATAAACCTTTCCAGTGTCGATAGGTAGGCTCCATTGACCCCTTTTCTATTTTTTTTATCCGCTTGGGACCTTTGTCTAGTTTTCCATTTTGTTGTAAAATTGTTTGAGGTCGTTTTAAAGCCTGAGTTCTTTATAAAAAAAAACAAACCCTGTCACTGAAAGGACACTTCCGCCTCGACTATTTTTAACCCATGCCCGGTATCCCTGTCAGCGTTAGTTTCATGGTCGCGGCCAGTCCGTCGCAACCTTCACTTTGATATTGGTCAAGTTTTGAACCCGGTACCCACTAGGAAACTCCTTGACCTAAGTTCGGTACGCTCGCTGTCAATGAAATTCACTCAAACCTTGAACCCCGACGATCACTTTGTTTTCCATCCCATTCAGGTCGTTGCGAACTGAGAAGAAGTTGCATGCAGTCACTATGCTCTGCTTTTTCATGCACCCACACTTTGTTGCTTTCAGTTGCTCACAAGTTTATTTTTCAGTTGAGCCATAGTCGCTTGTGTCATTGTTTTGTTTTCGTAAACTGTTAATCCTAAGGTTTCATCCATCACTCTTAAGATTGTTTTGCACAAAATTTAAATACACTGGCTTGCTTGAAGGTTTGTCTTCTTTCATTGGCATAGGCACTTCACATTTTGAAATTCTAAAATAATGCTAATAGTACTGGCTTGTTCACTAATTGTGATGATAAAATAATCGCCAGCAGTGCTCGTTTTTTCTGTTTAAACCGCACTCATTGAATTTCCGCATGGATGATTTTTTGTGTAAATGATGGTCTTCATTGTTTTCACCATTAATGGGAAATTTTAAATGGAAGCTAACATTCATGTTAATTCTAGTTCTATTTTAAATACCATGAATATGAATACTATATTGATCATAAACAATTGGCATCCCTCATTTGTCCCCTCCTTGTCATCACAGGTCTGATATGCATAGATGGTCCTCCAAAAAGAAAGCCAAGTTAGTTGAGTCAGACTCATACGTGGAAATCCTCTTAGACACCTCGCTCAAGACAATGTTCGACGACACCAAAGCTACCATAGGAGCTACCCCAGAATATCAATGGGGTAAGCTATACAGAGATATAAAAGACCAAAACTTCTCTAAAGCCTCTTTGGAAGAGATAATTGTTTATAAGAACATAAAAAAGTATGGTCTCCACAAAGCGGTCACTCGCCTAGAGCTATTCCTTTGCTCGGAGGTTATTGGTTGGATACTACCCCAGGTGAATACTGACACCAGATTCATCATAGATATCGAGGGGATAAGTATTGCATCTTTTGTACTGGATTTTATCACGACGGCATACAAACTACCCTACCCTAAAACCCTACTGAATGATGAATGTATATCCGGGCTAAAGATGGACCCTTTGGAATGTGCTAGAAAGATGACAATTGTCGAGAGGCAAATAAGGAAAAGAAGCAGTGGAGAGTATAAGATCCAGCTTCTAAGGACTCCGTACAGACTAATCGCCTTGATGTTGAGTTGGGTTTTTGGCATGCCAAATGGAAACATATACAACTCGATTGGGTTCCTGTGATGTTACACGTGGCCATGCATAGAACAATATTCAATTGGGAAGACATCATATCAAATTACATGGATTCACTTATAACTGCTACACATGGAGGATTGACTCAAAATAAAGTCGTTTTCTTCATGTTCTCTTATCTAGTGCACTGCTTACTCATCAAGCACCCTTTCCCTGATCTGGGATGCATCTGGAAGAGAAAAAAATCTCCCCTCCATGTGGCTTATTAGATAACATGGGAACACAAGTATGCAAGCTACTACACCCAGATCTGTGAATAGTTTATCATGCCCCTATATCAACTACTCTTCAAGGTAGAACCAAACTTCCTATCAGAGAATGCTATGCCAATCATAGAAACATTCGGAGATTACTAGTTCTCTATGGAAGGGACATACATTAGAATGTGTGGAGGGATTCGTTCCCCATCCCTATTGCCCCGATATGACACAGATTACATAGTGCATAAAGAAGCCGTAAGGAAACTCTTTATCGATGCAGTTAGTAGAGTGCTCCATGAAAAGAAGAAGGCCGCATACCCGCCAATGCCCTTTACCATTGGAGCATACCACCTCCCCAAAGAAAGAGATAGTATATAATTTGCTTAGGACTTAGAGGCCTTCCATTTTGGAACAAATATCTTTAGAAGGCATGACCCCGAAGGAAAAGTTGCTGCTCACTGTAATAACCTCAAGGTCACTTTTGAGTACGCGCACTTTTTAGACAAAGATGAAGAATTATTTCGAAGTGCCAAAAATATGACCAAGTTGGGAAAATGCTACCACCTTAAAATCAGAGCCAGTTCCAATTCCAAACCTGTTGGGTTAAAGCAAAAGGAATAGGAAGAGAAGCAGGGCCAAGAGGCAATTGCAGTGCAACTAGAGGAGGTCGAGAAGAAGAAAAAAGAGGAGGCAGATAGACTCCAAGAAGAAAAAAATGAGAGGCTTCAAAGGGAGCTAGCAGAGAAGCAGAGGGAAGAAGCAGAAAAGCTTCAGAAAGAAGAAGAAGAAAAGCAGCAGCAAGATGTAGAAGCTGTTATAATTCAACAAGATAAAGCTACAAAAATGCAGAAGGAGGAAGCTGAGAGAATAAAGAGAGAGGAAGCTGAAAGGCTACGAGGAATAAAGGATAAAGCAAAAACAGAAGTAGCAAAATTGCAGAGGAAGAAAGAGGAAGCAGAGAAGTCCAAGGAAGCTGTGGAGAAGGGTAACTCAATCCCATAAGCCATGGACATAGATGTATCGACAACAAACCCACCAGAGATAATCACTCAAGGGGATGCCTCATCACAGGAGCTTGTTCTCACCCCATACACTCCCTCAAAACAACGCCAAGTGTCAAAGTTGGATTCCATATTTTACGATAAAAAGAATAAGGCTATCATAAGTAGGTCGGAAAAGAGAGTGAAAAGTCAAGACAACCAGGACAAATTCAGAATAACACAAGTCCCGATTTTTTAGGGGACTAACAATGACCCTTAGTTCACAGCAGCATGCAGTGTGGCTTCGGCTCAAGCAAGTGCCGATAATGTAGATCTGTTGGTGGAACAAGTAAGGAAATAAAAGGATAAGTGCTTGAAGTTTAAAGATAATCTTTTGAAGGAGGTGCACCAGGGAAATGAACTGAAGAGAAAATATAGCGAGCTTCAAGGAGAAAAGAAAGAAATATCTTTGTAGACCCAGAAGCTCGAGGATGAGAAGAATGCTCTAAATATGCAACTGGTAATCATAGAGGGAGAAAAGAAAGAGTTAGAAGCACGCATACAAGAATTAGAGCAACATGAATCCAATAGTATGCAGCAGATCAAGTTCTATAAGCCTCAGTTTGAAAGGCTGACGAAAGAAAAAGAGCAGTTGCTAGAGAAATGAAAGGATGCAAATGAGAAGAAGTAGGACCTAACCGCATTCCATGAGAAAGCATGAGATATGATGACGAAATTTCATCAGTCACTATAGTTGATCACAGAGGAGGTGTGTAAAGTAAAGGGAATGATTGCAAGGATGAAGGTAATTGAATCTGATGCGCTGAGACTCAAGAAAAAGTATGTGTGCTACTTAGAGGAAATCAATAGACAACTTGAATGGAGGAAAGGGAAATCAGGATTCCCAGGGAACCTACCTATCAAGTCCGCAGATGATTTAGATCTGGATTTAGGACTCCTTGAGTTCTGTAGAGACTGCGGTACAAAAATAATTAGTGGAATCGATAAAACCATCGAGAAATGTACCAAATTCTACTCAAAGGTCCGGGAAACCCATGAAAAATGCCACATGGTTTTACCTCAAACCATAGATGATTTTCCTGATAGAGATCAATCTTTGTCAGACCTATAGGGTGACCTAATTTCAAAAGTAGATTACATAAGGAAGATAGATGTCCTGACCCTAGAAGACCTCCACCGATTTATTGGGAAAACTTCTATCCACGCTTATTTTATGGAAGACATCACCCAGGAGACACTAGCAGGAGCAACAAACATTAAATCAGATTTGCATAAGCATGAGATATCATTAAAAATGATGATTTCTGTGCGGGGCAATTTTATCATACGAGAAACTGGCCAGTGGACCAGCTACATTGCTGAACTAGATAGACTTGCTGAAGTGGACAGACCTGCTGAAGTGGACGGGTCAGCTGAGGCAGCAAGGCCAGCTGAGAATTAAATTTGTTTTATTGTAAATTTAGAAAAGACAGCTGGAGGCTATTGTATTGTATAAATGTTTAAAAAACAGTTGGAAATTACTTTTGTCTCATTTAGGCACTAGAAGACAAACTTTTGTGTTTCCCTAGGGTTAGGGTATGAGAAGAGACAAATTTTGTAAAAGTTATAAAGAGAGGGATAGAATAGAAGTAGAGGGAATTTTGGAAGGTGAAAGGACTGACTTGTTCTATACATGAATTATTTTGTTGCATTAATAAAGAAGGACCTACTTTGCCTGTGAAAATCTAGCACTGTGTTTTGCCTAGGAATATGTTGAATATCTGCTGAATTATTTCTACATCTTTCATGCATATACTGTGAGATTAATCCTAACTATTCTGAATTAATTCTCTGTTATGAATGCTTTCATTTCCTGTGCAAATATTCTTTGTTAAATGAGTAATGGAATGTTTTAATTCTGTCAAAGCTATCTTTGATATCTTTTACTTTCTGCAGTAAATGCATCTATATTATTGAAAAGTTACCTGTGAGATTCTTGGGTGTGTTTCCTGCATATTACTCATATTTCATTTTTGCTCCCTACAGGGATAGATTAATTAGCTTAGATAGTTTTAGATCAGATTTGTTTTAATTGCATGCATTTAGATAGATCACTTGCATATTTTCTTCAAACATAAAATACATAAACGGTGGATCGGGCCGCAACCGGTGAAAGAAAACTAATCTTTAAATCACATACGGCAGCCGAGCTGTTAACCGGATGGATTCCCCACACCAAACGGCGAGTGATCTAATTGGGCTTGCTTACCGAGGAGAATCCCTTGCTGATTGGTGCTGTGAATTTTGAGGCATCAACAATTTTTGGTGCTAGAAGGAGGGCCACCAGTGCATGGCTGGCAGAGGAGATCCATTCTTGAGAAGAAATCCCACTGAAGACCCACTTGAAACAACTATCCCAGATGATTTTGTTCTGGAATCACAAGTTCAAGAAGATACCAATCTTGAAGTTGAACATCAAGAAGCATTATACACTGTGCCTTTTGAAGAAGTAGAAAAATTCAGGAGACATGCCCATTCTTATGTTCGAACGCTTGGAGGATTGAACGTAATTCCCTTGATACCTAGAAGGAGAGCTCCCAGAAGATCTGTTCTTGTTGAGAATTTAGAAGATCTATTAGATCTATCTTTACAAGAAATTACAGAACCTCTAAGTGAGATTAGACCCAAAACTCCTCCGAATCAAGAAGAACCACATACTCCACCCCATACTCCACCGCATTCTTCACCACATTCTCCACCGCATTCTCCACCACGATCATCACCATGTTCTCCACTGAGAGTTATGGCTGTACCTACATGGAGATCCATAGGGGAGCTCAATTTAGCTGCACCTTTCCACGATCTACCCAAAAATACAGAAAAGGTATTACCTAAGTACGATCCTGGAAAATGTATTTCTGCTGAAGATCACCTTAAGAGTTTCTATTTGGCTTTGAATCTTCTCAATGTAGAGCATGAGAACGTAGTTTGCAGACTTTTTCCCTATACTTTTGAACCCAAAGTTTATTCCTGGTACTTTAGTTTGCAAGCTAATTCAATAGCAAGTTGGGAAGATTTTGAAAAATGTTTCCTGAGTAAATATGGAAATCAGAAAACAATCGCTACATTGATGAAAGAATTGTTGTTTATGAGGATGGAGAAGAAAGAAAAGGTTCAAGAATTTAATCAAAGATTTACTACTTTATTAAATAATTATAGTGCTGCAACGAGACCCGATGAGGAGTCTTTAGTAGAATATTATACCACAGCACTTGAACCACCCATAGCAATGTTTGTTAAAAGAACAAAGCAAGCCACGTTGATAGAGAACTTTGAAGAAGCTAAGAAGGTTGAAGCTGAAGCAGACATCATTGCTAAACATTCCCTTGAGATGGAAACAAAGACAACAACCAACAAGAAACTCCTGCTGTTAACCGGAACTAAGGAAGAGCCATCAATGAACTTAGAAAATGTGGTCAAGATGATACAAAAGTTATCCAATAAAATTGTATATCTTGAGAAAGATAAGGCAGCCAAAACTTTAAGGAAACCCTTCAAACCTTTATACAAGAAAATGGAAGAAGGTGGACAACCTCTTCCATCTGTGAACAATTCTGCTATCCTAAATTTGAACGAGGTAGGCATGGATCATTTATGCACTTTTCACTAAGAGAAACATCCTGAAAAGAGTTGTCCACAGTAGATAAATTCAATAAGCTTGGTTATGAATCAATTACTGGATGCACAAGTAACAAACCAAGAAGGTCCCTAAGAAGAGAAGGCACTCAAAGATGAAGAACCCACTCTAGAAACCACAATGGTGTTATGGGATTGGGTGCCCTTAATAGAATTGATGGAAGAAAACGCCGAAGAAAGTCAAGTTTCAGCCATAAATATTACTACTCAGAGTAAAGGTCCGGTGGATGATCCAAGCCCATTTGTCCCCAAACCTAAAGTTGCAAAAGAGATTCCCAAGAGGCACATCACTATCATCCCACCACAGCCTAAAGTAAACCCTATAGTGGTGAAAGAGACAAGCCCAGGGATTAATCGACACATAACTGTCATTCCACCACAAACTAAGGTGGATCCAATGGTGGTAAAAGGATCAAACCTAGAAATAAATAAACAACCAAAGGTTACATCAAACAAAACAGAGAAGCATGGAAAACACTCAAAAGAGTATGACATGGGATATGACATCATTGAAGATATCAAGAAAGCAAAAGCAAATATCTCTATATTTGAAATGTGCAATCTTCCCCCGCAAAGGAAGAAGTTGCTAGAATCCTTTGATCCACAATCTAGCACTTCGGTAGAAAATACTAAGGAAAATTCTTAAATAAATGAAGCTAGCATTGGCGGGAAATCTAGATATCAAACTTTGCCTTTTCTGTTAAATTTTGAAAATTTTAATCATAATGTACACAATTGTTTGGTAGACTCCGGGGCTTCTTCGAATGTCATGCCATTATCAATCTGCAAGAAGATTAATGGACAACCAATACCATCCCCATCTCAGATCATACAATTGGATATGACTGATGATAAAGAAATTGGAGAAATGAAAGATGTGCTTATTAGATTATCAGCAGATCTTAGAGTGTGTCAATTTATTGATATTATGGTGGTAGAAATACTGGAGGCTTATGGTTTAATATTGAGTAGGGAATGGTCTACAAAATTGAATGGTTAATTTGCAATAGACTGGTCTCACTTGTGGCTTCCATACCAAAACAGACAAAATCAGATCAAAATACCGAGAGAGCCCCACATGAAACAAAATGTAAGTCAGTTGTAAGAAAAGAATGGGGCTGTAAATTTTTTGTCTTCAATATTGGGAAATTATTTTTTAGAGATTGAGCCAGGGAATTATCAATCAACAGAAGTTAGCCATGAATCACATGAGCAGTACGATCTCCTTCATTTTTCTCAGACTAGTGATATTGATTGTAACATAGTAGGATTAGTTACTGACTTAGGTGGTCACGACACTAACTTAGTTAAAACAAAAAAATCATTTTGGATTTTGTACTTTGATGGTTCCAAAACTCAAGAAGGATCTGGAGTCGGTTTTGTTTTGATTGACCCTAAGTTGAACAAACATTTTTTATCTTGTAGATTAGAGTTTGAAAGCACAATAACACAACAGAATATGAAGCTCTAGTACAGGGATTAAAGAAGGTTATTGGTTTGAATGTTAAATACTTAAAATTCTTTGGTGACTTAGAGATAGTTTTCAGACAGGTAAGAGATACAATTCACTGTCTTTCACCACATTTAAAAGGTTATCTGTCTGAAGTCTAGGATTTGATTTCGCACTTTGATGCTTTCAATATAAATTATATTCCTAGATTACAGAATGCTGCAGCTGATTTGTTAGCTACTTCTACTTCCAGATTAGTGCCTACTAATAACAAATTCTCTATTGAATTAATTTTTAGGCCGTCTGTACCTGATAACATTACAAATTTTAGAGTATTTGATGATGATGATCAGATTATCAGCTTCCTGAAAAATGAAGATTCCTTCCAATAAGCTGTAATCCATGAAGAGAATCACGATTTGGATTTACAAAACAAAGATGTTATTAGAGGAAACTTTATTCCAAAAGGAGTAAGGACTCTGGAAGGATTGTTTGATCTACAAATCAAGTTGAGGAGGCCAACGAATGTCAAAACTAGTAGCTGCTCCATGCAGCATGAATTGGTAAACCTAAGTACTGAAGCTAAGGCAAAATTTGTCAATCTCTACAAATGTTGCTCGCCAGGCAAGAGAGATAAGTTCATCAAACTGTTTCAGCAATATAAAGATGTTTTTGTGTGGATTTATGAAGATTTGAAAACATATGATACTCACATTATACAACACATAATACCAATGAAGCTAGGTGTGAATCCATTCCCACAACAATTAAGAAGAATGCATCTAACACTTGAACCTCTAATTCAGAAAGAATTGAAGAAGTTGTTAGATGCTAAGATCATATTTAAAGTTCGACACTCCGAATGGGTCTCTAATCTAGTCCCTGTACGCAAGAAGTCGGGAGAGATAAGATTGTGTGTGGACTTTCGGAACCTGAACAAGGCCTCCGATAAAGGCAACTACCCAGTGCCACCAATGGAGCAAATATTACAGATGGTGTCAGGATCAGAACTTTTCTCCCTGCTAGACAGTTTCTCTAGATATAATCAAGTACTGGTAACGGAGGAGGACCGACTCAAAACCACTTTCCATACGAAGTGGGAAACCTTTGCATATCGCAGAATGCCATTCGGTTTGATAAACACGGGAGCTACCTCTCAAAGAGCCATGGACATTGCTTTTCGAGGATTGGTTGGCCACGGTGTGGTAATTTATTTAGATAACCCGACAATCTTTACAAAGAAAAGAGAAGACCATGTTTTCCATTTGAAACAAATTTTCGATCACTGCAAAAAATATGGTATATCTCTAAATCCTAAGAAGAGTATTTTCGTTTTTCTTGAAGGTAAAATTCTAGGCCATATCATCTCAAAAAAGGGAATCTCGATAGATCAAGAGAGAGTGTAATCTATAAGCAAGATTCCCATGCCCCATAACAAGAAGGCTATGCAATATTTCATGGGCACAATAAACTTTGTTCAAAGGTTTGTACCAGATTTCGCTCAAATTGTGAAACCTTTGCAGCAAATGGTAAACCAAAGTGTGCAATTCAAGTGGACTGACATAGAGAAGACTGCATTTAAATAAATTAAAACCACCATAGCTAATGCACCTTCCTTAAGAATTCCATATTTCGAAAAGGATTTCATCATGTACACTTTTGCTTCAGATAACTCTGTCGCAGCTGTGCTCACTCAGAAGGGAGAATCAAGAGACGAGTATCCAATATGCTTCATGAACACTGGTTTGTAGGGTGCTGAACTAAACTATCCCGCCGTAGACAAGAAAGCATATGCAGTATTCAAACTAGTAAAAAAATTCAGGCCATACATCCTAAAGAATAGGATTAAAGTCATAGTACCTCACCCCACTGTCAGATCTCTGTTTGTACAGAGGGAATTGGGTGAAAGGAGAGGAAATTGTGTCACTGCTCTTCAGGAGTATGATTTGGAATTCAAACTAGCCACCATTATAAAATTCCAAGGGCTATGTAAATTAATCACTGAGAATCTAGTTGATGAAGAGCTGGACTGGGAGAATGAAGCCGAACTGAATACGATTCAGGTATGTCCCATTTTCACTGCTCCTAAATCTTGGTACAGGGATCTAGTGCATTATTTACAGTAAGGATACTTACCAGAGCACTGGAGTTCTAAGAAAAGAATGGCACTCCGTCTAAAATCAACATCCTATCAAATAATTGATGGAGTACGTTTTAGAAAGAATTATGATGGGATATTTCTCGGATATCTTGAGAAAGAGGGCACTAATAAATTAGTCAAGGAGTTACACGATGGACCTGCTGGAGGACACTACTCTGGAGATACCACATCTCATAAAATACTCAGAGATGGTTATTATTGGCCCACTCTATTCAAAGAGGTTCCTGCATATGCCAGGAATTGTGATGTATGTCAAAGGAGCACTAGCAGATTGCCGAAAGCAGCAGGACCGTTGGATTCAGTTATTATTTCTGAGCCATTTGAGAAATGGGGGATAGATGTTATTAGAGAGATAAATCTGAACTCTTCGTTGCAACATTGGTATATTCTCACGGCTATGGATTATTTCACCCGGTGGACAGAAGTTGTTCCGTTGCGCAAAGTAAATGAAGACACAGTTATTAAGTTCCTGGAAGAAAACATCATAACCAGGTTTGGGATTCCAATTTCCCTAGTTTTTGATAATGCAACTTATTTTTCATCTATGAAATTAAATGAATTTTTTTATGAGAAAGGAATTAAATTTCAATATTTAGTGAATTACTACCCCCAAGGAAATGGTCTGGCTGAATCCACAAATAAAAACCTTATCTGAATTCTCAAGAAAACTGTCATTGAAAATCATAGAAGTTGGCATACAACCCTCCCAAACACTTTATGGGAAGATAGGGTCACCCCGAAGAATGCCTTAGGAGTTTCCCCGTACACTCTAGTCTATGGTAAGGAATCCATACTCCCTCCAAACATATTACTCCCATCCTTACAATTAGACCAAGCCTCTTGAGGTTCCAGTAGCCAAGTCCTACAATATCGAATCGATACCCTGCTGAAACTTGAAGAGTCACGGCAGAAAGACAAGGACAAATTCCTCCAACACCAAGACATTGTCAAGAGGTGGTTTGATAAGCGGAAATATGGCAAGAAAATTTTTGAAGTAGGGAACTTAGTTCTGAAGTGGGACCACTCACATGATGAGAAGGGAAAGCACACAAAGTTTCAACAATTATGGCTTGGCCCTTACCAAATTTATGAAAAGCTTGGCTTGTCGACATACAAACTGAAAGACTTACAAGTGGAGAAAGAGAACCTCCCTATCAATGGCCTTGCTTTAAAGCAGTACTTCATGTAGTCATAGGGACACTTTTTGTACATAAATAAATGTTGTTTTGTTTTTCTAGATTTACCTTTTTCTTTTGTTTTGTTTTCTTTCTCTTAGATTCTTTAGTCGGTTTTCTCTGAGTGTTTTCATTTGACCTTACCCTGTTCTTCTTTAATAAATCCCAGCCCAATTTTTTGGTGTAGTTGAGAGTCAAGGCTTTGAGCGAATCTCAAATTCTTGAAAGGCCGGAATCTACTTATAAATAAATTTCATCTATGTGAATTTGATTTAACTAACTAGTTTCCAGAGTTAAGAGGTCCTTTCTGTTCATACTTGTGTCACAATACCCCCTGTTAAATGACTGAGATTTATGATTTCCTTGTTACTATCTTGGGGATCCATTCACCCTCACATTAATGAATGTCTCAAGGAGTTATCTACAATGAACCCACGGAGAGGAAGCATGTCTCAAAGATGTATGGTATTTAAAATGATCCCATGCTGCAAATCAAAAGCAAAAAGAGCTTATATCAATGAGTCCATTTTCCAGAAATTCTCGCCTCCATTAAAGCATGGTTGAGAAAAGCAAAGACATTCAGTAAACCAAAGTTGTTCTAAAGGTCATCCCAGCAAGGTTCTTCTCCGTCAGTGAGCATGACAATCAAATAAATCTCTTGCTCACACAAAAGGACATTATGGATTGAATACCTCAAGTTAAATGTTGAAGATTGAAGAAAGTTATCATGGAAGGCTCAAACAACAAAAGTCGTAAATAAAGAAAGTATCCAAAAGGATGCTAACAACATGGGAATGAGGAACAAACGAATATGTCTGTGGGATGTTGTTATAGTCCTATGGATTCCTATGTTAGTTGGCATTTGAAAGACATATTTTAAAATGAACTCCATATTTTGGCCCTAAGAGAGTTGTAGAGAAGTCTGAGTCAAAGTTTCCTTTTCCCCAATGACCATTATGATGAAAGTGATCACTCCCTTTGCAAAAATAGGGATAGATAATCATTTTGTCACATATGGGGCCAACAACTCATAAGTTCCCTGACCTTGAGAAGAGATTAATTCAGAGATCTGTGTTCACCAGCGAATCGTCAATTGTTGCTGCTGCAACCCGATCCCCGTAATTTTCTAAAAAATTATAGGGCCCCTCCTTTTATTTTTAGAGAATTTTTGTGGTCTCTTGAGATCTTGGTTTTTAACCCTTAAAGTTGTCTCCTTTTCTCCAAGAGAAGTTGTTTTTTGACTAAGGAAAAAATTCAAGTTTTTCTCCCAAAAGACTGATCGCATCTTTTAGTCTATTTTTCTCCGACCGGTGATCTTTTGTTGATAAAGCGACCGCAGCTTTTAGAGCTAACTTCGCCTACCAGTTGTAGTTTTAATGTTGTTTTCACCGACCGTTGCGTGGAGCTTAAGCTTATCTTTGCCGACTATGTCACTTGTTTTTGGCCTTTTCTCACATTCTGGTCGTAGGATTTAACGCTATTGCCGCCGACCGTTGTGCCATTATTTGGATCACTCATCGCCGATCGATTTCTTGCCTTCAAGCTTGATCATGCCATTCGGTCCCAGTGCTTAATGATAACCTTGCTGACCAGTGCGCAGTCTTGTTGCCTCTTCACCGATCCTCGTCGAGGCGATCGGGTCGCAGTCTTAGGGTTTAAAAGATACCGACCATTATGCTAACAATCAACTTAAAATCACCGAGCATTTCACTGACACCCGGTTTATGTTTCATCGATCGGAAACCTTGCCGAGAGCCTTGTTCCTCCCATCGCAGTTTTAACTCTTTTTGAGCCGATCGTTGCATAAGAGTTATGGTGAAATCGCCGACCGTCACCGCAGTTTGTTTTGGAAAATGTAAGTGCTGGTGCGTGGAGACTTTAAATCTAACTCCGTGCGGATTTATTGGTCGTTCCATCGAGCCCCGTGCACCATTAATGGGCCCAACTTCCAACCCCACAAGTATTAAATGCTCATAGGTATATATATGCAATGGGGTTTTAGTTCTTTTACCACCATTTGCGAATAGCGAGCAACCGTCGAGTGTCATTGGAAGCATCAGACTATCACCAGTCATAGCACGCATACCGGCTCCAGTAAACCTCTCTAGCGTCGACAGGTAGGCTCCATTGACCCCTTTTCCATTTGTTTTATCCGCTTGGGACCTTGGTTTAGTTTTTCGTTTCGTTGTAAAATTGTTTGACGTCATTTTATAGCCTGAGTTCTTTAAAAAAAAAAAACCAAACCCTGTCGTCGAAAGGAAACTTTTGCCCTGGCTATTTTTAACGCATGCTCGGTATCCCTGTCTGTTAAATTTTTAGAATTTACTTCAATCTGATCTAGGATATTAATTGAGAGAACAACATGTATAGCAAATCTATAGCATATCCATCATGGACACAATAATGCAAGCACACAAGAGACACAGAGTTTACTTGGGGAAAACCATAGAGGTGAAAAACCCCAATAACTTCCTCAGAGATAGATAGAGCAATGATATAACCAGAATACAAGAGATAGTCTTCTCCTAGTAGTAGAGCCTCTTCCTCCACAAGTGTTCCACTCTCCCAAGTGTGAGTGAGAGAATAGAATGTGTAAATTGAGAGAGACATGCTCTCTATTTATACACTAACTTGACTTGACCTTTACTCAACTAGGTCGGCCTCAACTTAACCACTTAACATAATGCTGACTGGGCCGACCCCCACTAGGGTGGTCTAATAACCCTTTGACCCACATGGCCGACCCCCAATAGGGTGGTCTAATAACCCTTTGACCCACATGACTTATACAGGGCCGACCCCAACAAGGTGTTCTAATAACCCATCAAGTATAAGTTACGACACTTACAATATAAATGACGACACTTCCGTATAGAGGAATAATAACATCTCTATAGGAATACAACTTCCGTATAGAGGAATAATAAAATCTCTATAGGAATACAATATACATATATGTGAAATACATTCCGAAGTTACATATACATCAACACTCCCTCTTAACTAGGAAGGTATTTCTCGACACAGGTCTTCTAGCACAAGTCATCTTCTCTGGATCATCGTCACTGGATAATCGTCATCGAGACATCATCATCGTCACTGCTGCTGATATCTCAATCAATCTATGAATCTACTCGTCATAGGAAGTTCTACAGAGCCAGTCCTTTTTCATACTGGATGTAGGCCCACCACCTGTAGGTCTTCATCATCTGTGCGAACGGTTTGATAGAGGTGGCCTCTCAGGACTAATTTTATGTGCGGATGCAATACCAGAAAGAGTATCCCAGGAACATTTATGTGCCTAAGCATGACCGAAAATATCTTTTAGGACTGATTACATGCATCTCCTCCACAATACCTTTAAAGAGCATCCCAAGAACATTTATGTGCTGCAGCACGACCGACAAGATCTCTAAAGAGCATCGCAGGAATTATTACGAGCACACAGCTCAACCTCTCGGATCTCCAGAACTGATTACATGTGGATAGACAAAACCTTTGAAGAGCATCCCAGGAACATTTATGTGCCGCAGCATGACCGACAAGATCTCTAAAGAGAATCCCAGGACTAATTACGAGCACACAGCTCAACCTCTCGGATCTCCAGGACTGATTACATGTCTCCGTAGTAATACCTCATCCCAAGACTGATTACGAGCACACAACTCAACCTATCGGATATCTGAGGACTGATTACATACTACATAGCAATACCAGAAAGAGTACCCCAGGAACATTTATGTGCTGCAGCACGACCGACAAGATCTCCCAGGACTGATTACATGCTATTTGCACAACCTGCCACATATCATCTCTGACCTCCAAGTATCAACCTGATACTCATGATCCAAAGGATCATCATTGCACGAGGCATCATCCTGATGCCCATGATCATACTGATCATCATCACTTGTACCATCCTGGTACATATCATCTGGAGCAACATCCTGAAGCTCATCATCATGATCAACCTGATCATACAATGCATCCACCTGATGCACACCAAGTATCTACTTGATACATATCATCATACACAGTGTATCCACCTGATACATAGATACATGATCCACACAATGTATCCATCAACATACATGATCTACCTGATCATACCTAATACATATCAACATACATGATCTACCTGATCATACCTAATACATATCAACATACATGATCTACCTGATCATACAATGTATCCACCTGATACATATACAGATACATGGTCCAAGCATCCAACATGATGCATATACAAAATACATACAAATGATCCAACCGATCATATCCAGCATCCAACATGATGCGTACATACATATAAATGATCCAACTGATCATATCCAGCATCCAACATGATGCATACATACATACAAATAAATGATCCAACTGATCATACAAAGCAGAAACTAGAACATCATCTAGCGCTTACATCCACATCCATGTGAAGGATCCTCCTTCCAACATGCTTGGAATGGCTTCAGCAAATGTGTCCATCACTTCTTCCTCGAAGTGTCCTCGATCTGAGGAACACCAAGCCTCTCCCATAATTACTTGAACTTCACCCTGGCTAGTGGCTTTGTCAGCACATCTGCAATCTGCTTTTCCATCGCAACATACAGGAGCTTCACAGCTCCTCTCTGCACCATATCCCTGATATAGTGATATTTGATCTCTATGTGCTTCGACCTGTCATGAAACACAGGGTTCTCGGAAAGCTTCACACAACTCTGGTTATCACAAAAGATACCAGTAGCATCCAACGGGAGATCAAATAACTCAGACAATAGCTTTCATAGCCATACTACCTCACAATTAGCTGAACAGGCTGCAACATACTCTGCCTCAACTGTACTCAGTGCTACGCAGGACTGCTTCTTGCTAAACCAAGAGATCACACCTAATCCCATACTAAAGCAACACCCAGATGTGCTCTTCCTATCTGCAGCACTACCTGCCCAATCTAAATCAACATAACCCTGCAAGTTAAACTTTTGATTCGCTTCATCCTTGAGCCCATAGTCAACCGTACCCTTCAGGTACCTCAGAATATGATTTACAACAACCAAGTGAACAGTCCTCGAATCCATCAAGAACTGGCTCAATGTGTTCATTGCAAAGCAAATATCTAGTCTCATGTTGGTCAGGTACATCAAGGACCCAATCATCTGACAATACATAGTGATATCAACCGGATCAGATGATGCATCACACAGAAGCTTTAGGTTCGATGCCATAGGTGTGGCCATAGCCTTGCAATCCATCATCCTGAACATCTTCAGGATCTCTATTGCATACTTCCCTTGTCGAAGGAAGATTCCATCTGCACTCTGCCACACCTCCATGCCAAAAACAAATAGTGCATCATCCCCAAGTTCTTCATCTCGAACTCAGCAACAAGCTTCCCCTGCATGTCAGAAATCAATCCATCTTCACCTGTAACAAACAGGTTATCCGCATACAAAAGTAGTATCACTGGATTGCCTTCCTCAACCTTGTAGTTGTTAAATTTTGAGCATTAATTCACAATACTCTAGGATATTCTCTGAGAGAATAACATATACAGTATATCAATGCATAACAATCACAATAAGCATCACAAGCATCACAAGAATCAAAAGCATGAGAGACAAGAGACATAGAGTTTCCGCGGGGAAAACCCTAAGGTGAAAAACCCCACAACTTCCTCAGAGATAGAGAGAGTAATGGCTCAACCAAAGTATAACCAAAATACACTTGAGATAGTCTCCTAGAAGCAGATGATCCTCCTCCTCACTAGTGCGCCACTTTCTGAGTGAGAGAGAGATGACTTTCCGAATGATCTAAATAGAGATCTCCTGATCTCTATTTATACTAACCTGTTTTCCCAGTGACCTTATGGGGCCGACTTGTCTAGCTAGGTACATCCACAATATAATATATGATTCAGGGCCGACCCCACACATGGTGGTCTAATAACCCATCGGCAAGTACACACACTTGTGACACTTGTCAATCCACATGACGACACTTCCTTATAGAGGAATAACACATCTCTAATAAGGGTACAATAAATATATATGAAATACATTTCGAAGTTACATATACATCAACACTCCCTCTTAACTAGGAAGGTATTTCTCGACACAGATCTGCTAGACAAGTTTTCTTCTCGGGATAATCATCATCGATGCATCATCATCATCATCATTCTTGCTACTATCTCAACCAATCTTTGACTCTACTCGTCATAGGAAGTTCTACAGAGCCAGTCCTTTTTCATACTGGATATAGGCCCACCACCTACATGTCTTCATCATCACTGGTCATACTGTGGAAATCTCAGGACTTATTACATGCATCACAAAACCTTAAAAGAGTCTCTTGACTAGCAAGAACCCTAAAGAGCGTCTGAGGCCTTTTTCATCCTGTCCAGATCTCCAGGACTTATTACATGTGACCCCACCACAAAACCTCAAAAGAGAATCCCAGGACTGATTACGAGCACAAGTCTCAACCTATCGGATCTCTCAGGGCACAAATTACATGTGGTCACCACAAAACCTCGAAAGAGCATCCCAGGACTGATTACGAGCACAAGGATCAACCTATTGGATCTCCCAGGTCACAAATTACATGTGGTCATGGAAAAACCTCGAAAGAGCATCCTAGGACTGATTACGAGCACACGACTCAACCTATCGGATCTCCCAGGGCACAAATTACATGCCATAGGACAAAACCTTGAAAGAGCATCTGCCAGATATCCCAGGGCACAAATTACATGCCATAGGCAAAACCTCGAAATACTATTTGCAGATCTCCCAGGGCACAAATTATATGTCCTCCCAAGCAAAAAATCGAAAGAGCATTTTCTAGATATCCCAGGGTACAAATTACATGCAATAGGCAAAACCTCGAAATACTATCTACAAATCTCCAAGGGCACAAATTACATGCTTATCTGCACAACCTGTTCCATGGCCATAGAGTATCAACCTGATACTCACCATACATCATCCTGATGTACACATGATCATCCTGATCATCATCACTGCAACATCCTGTTGCATGTCATCTGGAGCAACATCCTGAAGCTCGTCATCCATGATCATACAATGCATCTATCTGATGCATACCAAGTATCTACCTGATACATATCATCATACATGATCCACCTGATCACACTGTGTATCCACCTGATACAAATATAAATACATGATACATATCAACATACATGATCTACCTGATCATACAATGTATCCACCTGATACATGTACAAATACATGGTCCAAGCATCCAACATGATGCTTATACAAAATACATACACATGATCCAACCGATCATATCCAACATCCAACATGATGCGTACATACATATAAATGATCCAACTGATCATATCCAGCATCCAACATGATGCGTACATACATATAAATGATCCAACTGATCATATCCAGCATCCAACATGATGCGTACATACATATACATATAAATGATCCAACTGATCATATCCAACATCCAACATGATGCATACATACATACATATAAAAATGATCCAACTGATCATACGAAGCAGAAACCAGAACATCATCCTGATGCTCATCATCCAACGCTTACATCCACAGCCATGTGAAGGATCCTCCTTCCAACATGCTTGGAATGGCTTCAGCAAATGAGTCCATCACTTCTTCCTCGAAGTGTCATCAATCCGAAGAACACCAAGCCTCTCTCTGAAGTACTCAAACTTCACCCTGGCTAGTGGCTTCGTCAGAACATCTGCAATCTGCTCATCCGTCGCAACATACAGGAGCTTCACAGCTCCTCTCTGCACCATATCCCTGATATAGTGATATTTGATCTCTATGTGTTTAAACCTGTCATGAAACACTGGGTTCTCGGACAGCTTCACACAACTCTGGTTATCACAGAAGATACCAGTAGCATCCAACGGGAGATCAAATAATTCAGACAGTATCTTCCGTAGCCATACTACCTCACAACTAGCTGAACAGGTTGCAACATACTCTACCTCAGCTGTACTCAGTGCTACACAGGACTACTTCCTGCTAAACCAAGAGATCACACCTGATCCCATTCTGAAGCAGCACCCAGATGTGCTCTTCCTATCTGCAGCACTGCCAGCCCAATCTGAATCAACATAACCCTACAGGTTAAACTTTTGATTTGCCTCATACTTGAGCCCATAATCCACTGTACCCTTCAGGTACCTCAGAACATGCTTTACAACAACCAGATGAACACTCCTCGGATCTATCAGGAACTGACTCATAGTGTTCACCACAAAGCAAATATCTGGTCTCGTGTTCGTTAGGTACATCAAGGACCCAATCATCTGACGATACATAGAGACATCAACCGGATCAGATGAAGCATCACATAGAAGCTTCAGATTCGATGCCATAGGTGTGGCCATGGCCTTGCAATCCATCATCCTGAATCTCTTCAGGATATCTACTGTGTACTTCCCTTGACCAAGGAAGATCCCACCTGTACTCTACCACATCTCCATACCTAGGAAATAATGCATCATTCCCAAATCTTTCATACCGAACTCAGCAGCAAGCTTCCTCTTCGTATCTACAATCAATCTGTCATCTCCTGTTACAAATAAGTCATCCACATACAGGAGTAGAATCACAGGATTCCCTTCCTCAACCTTGTAGTAAAGGTTGGAATCTGCTTTACTCTTGGTAAAGCCCAAACTAGATAGGAAACTGTCCATCCTGCCATACCAAGTTCTAGGAGCTTACTTCAAGCCATACAAAGCTTTCTTCAACCTGCACACATACAACTCCCTGTAATGTATTTCGAAACTGAGTGGCTGCTACACATATACTTCCTCTTCAACTACACCATTCAAGAAGGCAATCTTGACATCCATCTGGTGTATTTTCCATTTCATCGTTGCAACCAGGGAAAGTACTGTTTTGATGGAAGTATACCTGGCTACAGGTGCAAAAGTTTCTTCATAATCTATTCCCTCTTTTTGAGAGAAGCCACGAGCTACGAATATTGCTTTGTATTTCTCTACACTGCCATCTATAGCATGCTTGATTTTGTAGATCCATTTAGAAGTCACAACAGACTTCTCTTTAGGTCTTGGTACAACATCCCAAACATCATTCTTCATTATTGATTGGTATTCCTCAACCATGGCATCCTTCCATTCTTTCTTTTCCACTGCTTCTTCATAACTGGAAGGCTCTTTGTTCATAATGTCACAGAGTAAAGAAACATAGCTGGTATGTGATATGCTTCTCTTCTTTGCTCTGTGTTCTTCTTCTGGAATGCCAAATCATTCTGCATCTTGAATGAGCTCTCTAGCCCATGCAGGTTTCCTCTTGTGAGAGTTATCCTCATGGGGTGGATCTACAGGTTCTTGTGGATCTTCAAACTCACGAACAACTTCTGGAACTGCTTCAGTCATGGTAGTGTCTTGAAATATGGTTTCCTTAGGTTCTTCATAAACTTCGATAGGTGCCTTCCTTGATTTGATGAAGGCTGAGTTTTCATCAAATGTTACATCCCTGCTAACATCAATCTTCTTGAACCCTGGAAAGTATATTCTGTAAGCCTTCGAGCTTTCACTGTAACCCACAAAGATACCCTTCTTTCCTGAAGGATCTAGTTTAGTCCTCTTTTCCTTTGGGACATGAGTGTATACTGGACAACCAAATATTCTGAGATGGCTGACTTCAGGTTTCTTACCAGAAAAGACCTCTTCTGGTGTCTTGTTATCCAATATCTTGTGGGGTGTTCTGTTCTGCACATATACAGCTGTTCTAGCTGCTTCTGCCCATAGATGCATAGGTAGATCCTGGTCATGCAGCATTGCCCTTGCTGCTTCCATGATTGTTCTATTCTTCCTTTCTGCAACTCCATTATGTTGAGGATTATAAGGAGCAGTCAACTCCCTCTTAATCCCTAAATCACTACAAAGCTTCTTGAAGTCACCTGAGGTGAATTCTCCACCATTGTCGAATCTGAATGTTTTGATCTTATTGTCAGTTTGATTCTCCATCAAGGTTTTGAATTCCTTGAATTTATCAAACACCTCATCTTTGCTCTTCAAGAAGTATACCCAAGTCTTCCTAGAGAAGTCATCAATAAATGAGACATAGTAAACATACCCACTCAGAGAACTGGATGACATAGGACCACATACATCTGAGTGGATGATTTCCAGGATGTCTTTTGCCTTGCTTTCACTGCTTGGGAAAGCCTTCTTAATGTTCTTACCTTTTGCACATCCTTTGCAAACACCTTCATGTTTGGTCTTGATTTCAGGAAGACCCTCTACAGCCTTGCTTGCAATTGGAAGTGCCCTATAGTGCATATGAGCAAGTCTTCTATGCCAAAGTTCACTTGGCTCCATGGATTCATGTACCATGGCATGTTCAGGTTGTCCCTTCAATTTATACAAACCTCCCTCTTGCTCTCCAATCACTACTGCATCATCTATGTTCTTTCCCTTTGGCCACATTAGGACTTGGCCATCCACAAATGCAACCCTCATACCTTTTGCATCCAATGCAGAGATGGAGAGTAAGTTCTTCTTGAGCCCAGGTACATAAAGGACTTCTTTCATCTTCAAATATTTTCCAGAATCTAGGTTGTAGGAGGCTTCACCTCTTCCTTTGATTGTGTATTGATAATCATCCCCAAGTTTCACCTTATGGGGTGATTCATGTTCAGATAGATTCACAAAATATTCCTTAAACCCAGTCATGTGTTTGGAAACCCCACTATAAATCAACCAATCATTACAACCATGGGAGATAGTACCTGTGAGAGCATAAATTAGAACATATTCTTCTTCACTTGATGAGTCATCATCACTATCACTTTCTTCCCTAGCCTTCTTCTTTGGGGGTTCATCATCTTCGGTAGCATGAGCATGATATCTTCTTTTTTTATTCTTCTTCTTCTTATTGAAGTTTTTGTTGTTGTCTTTCTTCTTCTTGGGACAATCTGAAGCAAAGTGTCCCTTCTCATTTCAATTGAAGCATCTGAGATCTTTCTTATCTAAATGATAATGATGGTGTGAGAATATTCTGTTATGAGATGATTCCTTCTTGGACTTGCCTTTCCAGGCATGTGATGTGAGAGCTTGATATTCATTTCCCATCTTTTCTTCTCAGGCCACAAGCCCAGCTTCTTCTTGAGAGAATTCTTCCTGCAATCTATTGAAGGATATCAACTTCTTCCTTGCACAAATTCCTTGAATAAAGGAATCCCATGACCTAGGTAGGCCATTTAGAGTGGTCATCACCACTTCACCATTCTCCACCATTTCATCCACTGCTTCTATTTTTTCCTTGATCTGGGAGACCCTTGAAAAATAAGATTGAATGGTTTCTCCATTCTGAAACTTTACTCCCTTCAATTGGTTCCGTAGGGTCATCTTCCGATTGATGTTCTTCCCTTCAAATAGCTTGGTCAAAGATTCAAACATATCCTTGGGTGTATTTAGAGAATACACATGTGGTATGAGATGGTCTTTGATAGAATCAGCAATGATTCTCTTTGCCTTGACCAAGTTTTTCTTATGCAATACCTTAGCCTCTTCATCCTCTAGGATAGGGATGTCTTCTTTTACATATGAGTCCAACTCATTCTCTTCCAGGATTAACCCAATCCTATACTTCCAAGCTCGAAAGTTATCATCTCCTTCAAGCTTATCCTCAAGCTTGGTGTGGTGAGACATCTTAAAGAGTACTTCAAATGGAAATAGAAAATATTTAGGTCTTACCACTTGAAATGCTGAAAAATGGATCTGGTCCCAGATGTTGGAAAAACCCTAAAAATTCAAAATATGAATTTCAATTTTCTGAAAGCATAGAAAGATGTGCCTTGATGAGCTGATCAGCCTGGTGTATTCAGAATTTGAGATCAACAAAGCTTTACCCTTTAGATTTTCCTTTTTGTCATCCCGGGTTCACTGGGGAGAGCCTTGAATTAGGGTTTGAGTTTCCTGGAGATCTACCTAGCCAAAAATCTCGATCCAAAGCTCTAAACTTTGATTTTTGCAAGGAGCTTCCACCTATGTCTTCAGATTTTAGATATTCTTATTTTTGTGGAAACCCTAATTTTTAGGGCCAAATCTAAAAATGCTCATAATTGAATTTTGATTGGATAGATAGATTCTCCTTGATGATTAGAGTCAATCTACTATACTGCTTTTCCAAAATCTGTGGAGAGAAACCCAATAAACAAGAAACTCAAGTTTCCGTCACTGCAAAATGTCTTCTTCTCAGGTTAGCTCTGATACCATGTTAAATTTTGAGCATTAATTCACAATACTCTAGAATCTTCTCTAAGAGAATAACATATACAGTATATCAATGCATAACAATCACAATAAGCATCACAAGCATCACAAGAATCAAAAGCATGAGAGACAAGAGACACAAAGTTTCCATGGGGAAAACCCTAAGGTGAAAAACCCCACAACTTCCTCAGAGATAGAGAGAGCAATGGCTCAACCAAAGTACAACCAAAATACACTTGAGATAGTCTCCTAGAAGCAGATGATCCTCCTCCTCACTAGTGCGCCACTTTCTGAGTGAGAGAGAGATGACTTTTCGAATGATCTAAATAGAGATCTCCTGATCTCTATTTATACTAACTTGTTTGCCTAGTGACCTTATGGGGACGACTTGTCTAGCTGGGTACATCCACAATATAATATATATTTCAAGGCCAACCCCACACATGGTGGTCTAATAACCCATCGTTAAGTACACACACTTGCGACACTTGTCAATCCACATGACGACACTTCCTTATAGAGGAATAACACATATCTACTAAGGGTACAATAAATATATATGAAATACATAGATGAAATACATTCCAAAGTTACATATACATCAACAGTAGTAAAGGTTGGAATCCGCTTTACTCATGGTAAAGACCAAACTGGATAGAAAGCTATCTATCCTACCATACCAAGTTCTGCACATATATGAGTCCCTGTCATGTGTCTCAGAACCAAGTTGCTGCACCACATACACTTCTTCTTCAACTACACCATTCAAGAAAGTGTATCTTCCTCTTCATTACTGCAACATGCTTGATCTTGTAGATCCTCTTGGAAGTCACTACAGACTTCCCTTCAGGTCTTGGGACTCCATCTCAAACATCTTCGTGATTGACTGGTACTCCTCAATCATGGCATTCTTCCCAGATCCTGGGAACTTCAATATCTTCAATATTTTCAATAGATAACTTTGTTGCTGAACAAATGTTGCAGTCCTTCTTTTGTAGGTGATGGTATACGATCTTTCCTACACAACAAGTTAAATTGCATGATTAGAAAACATCTCATAGTTTTCAGAACAAATTCGTACACATAAAGAAATATGTCATACAGTCATGCAATTATCTTAGCCAATGCTTCAATACAACATTTATCCATATTCCATAAATTTCTAGATGCCTTCCAATCTCTACCAGAACATTGTTAAGAGTGTGCACAACTCCTAACATGTAAGCAAAGAGGTTTCATTCTAGATAAGTAGCAATGGAATGTTGTACAGTGCCATAGGCCACTTACCCATGTATATTAGTAGTATATTGTTCATCAATGCAACTATTCTAATATGCATAATACACAACCTAATTCTAGGAACATAAGCATATACATCATTGAATAACATTATGTAAGAAATGACAATTTAAATACTTATCTTTGTTTGGTTGCTGGGTGGACTCCCTCTGAATCTTTGCAACTCCATTCTGATGTGGATTGTGAGAAGTGGTCAACTCCCTCTAAATATATGCATCCTTGCAGAAACTATTGAAGTGTGCTCCTTTGTTTTCTTGTAGGAACAACTGGAGTGTGGTCCCTCTTGATCTTTGCTTCCTAGATTACATGTCCTTGAACTTACATCCATCCTTAATCACTATGCATGCTTATTAGTATCATCATTGTGTTATCCTTGATGTCTCATACATAATCACACATTTATTAGTATAATCTTAATACTATCAAAACACAATAATCTTCAACATGTATAGTCATGATCATTCACAGATAATAAACATTAGTATTCAAGGTTTCAGGGAAGTCTTCTTTTACTCATGCATATTCTTATTTGATCATAGTACTCTTCTGATTAGTTAAATCATCAATGCATAAACCCGTGATTACTCAAACCTATACCTTCATGATTCTTCTGGTTAGTCATATCATCAATTATGGTAAGAAACATAATATGCATACAACCATGACTATCCAAACCTATGACTTCATGAATAATCATTATCAAAGACACAACAGTATAAGATCCTAACACAAGGTAGGATTCTAGCTTGATATAGGAAAAACATACTTGGATTAGCATGCTAGCTAGTTATGTCTAACATACCCACATAATGTCTTATGGTTCTCTTCAGTGACTTGTGCTATTAACCTGCATGTCTCATAAGTTAACCATTGTAGAACCAAGTTATACATACCTCGAAAGTAGATCTTCTATGTGATCCATGACAATGGATGAATCTTTGTCTTCATGTCAACATGAGCATATGTTCTTGAAGTAGAACATGATTTGACTTTCATGGTGTACCTTTTGTGTTAGCAAACAACATAAGCCTCATACAACATCACAATGAATTAGTACAATCATAAGTGTCAAAACCTTAATCAATGAATATCTTCTATTAAGGTGATACGACAAGTCCAGTAATTAATCAAGATTGTACTGTAATGATATGAAGACAAACATATGATAAACTTAACCATGAAACATACTTGTAAGCCATACCTATCAAGATTGCTTGTAATATTCTTATGGAAGGCCTTAGCCTCATCTCCCTCTCAGACAGGAACTTCTTCACTTATGCAGGTGACCAATCCATCTTCTTCTAGGATTAACCTAATCCACTTGATTTGCAAGAACTAGACCTGGACCTGGATTAGGGTTTGTCAAAGAAACCCCAAAAATTCAAACTTTGAATTTCAAACTTCTGAAAAGATATAAATATGCGCCTTGATGAGATGATCAAGTTGGTATATTCAGAATTTGAAAACTGCAAAGTTTCACCCCTCGAAATTGCCTTTTAGATTTCTGGATTCACTGGGGAGGACCCTGAATTAGGGTTTGAGTTTCCCGGAGCTTCACCCAACCAAAAGATTTGATTCAAAACTCTAAGCTTCGATTTTTCTGAGGAGCTTCCAGCCATGGCCACATATTTCCAAAATTCCAATTTTTGTAGAAGCCCTAATTTTCCATCTTTCCGATCAAAGTCCCGAACTGGGGTTTGATCAAGCCCGGCCTTCTACCAAACCAAAAATTCTGATATTGGTCTCTAAATTTCTATTTTGATGAGTATCATCCAGCGGTTGTATTCGACTACAAAAATTCCAACTTTCTCCGAAGCCGTAAATTCCGAAAGCCATGAATGAAGGTACTAAAAAATAATTATGTTTTGACAACAATATGTAACTGATTGTTTCTGGTGTAACTCCGAACGTTTCAATCCACAAGGTCTGAAAATTTTTCTTGAGATATCCTGACCTGTTGTATTTTCATCCCGACAGGTATGACCTCAGTTGGATTCTCTAAGAGAGAGTTATGCCAAGTGTCGCAACGTGACCTGTTTATAAGATAATATAGGAGAGTGAACTTGTACGGTTTTCCACGTGTCACTGGTTCAACTTCAGCCTTTGAAAACGTTTCTTGAGATAGTACAGTCTTTTTACTACCTATCACTTTTTACGAAATTTCATTTGGAGTTTCCTAGGCCAAGTTATGACCTTTTTCCCAAGGTCACCTGATTTTGACTCAGATCTGGAAGAGGCAGAAACCCTATATTATACAGATCATAAATCACAAAGTACAACGAATTAGAGGTTTTCCTTTGGACACAAGGTACATGGGGATCTAATCTTCGACTTGTAAAAGTTTCAGATCCGAAAAATTCTCCAAAATGGATTTATAGCGAAAGTTCTACGATGACTGGTTTTTTCTATATCAAGCCCTAGCATCGTAATTGCAACAACTGTCATACATGCCATCTCATGCCTTCTTTCAGGCTAGCTCTGATACCATGTTAAATTTTCAGAATTTACTTCAATCTAATCTAGGATCTTAACTGAGAGAACAACATGTACAGCATATCAATCATGGACACAATAATGCAAGCACACAAGAGACACAGAGTTTACTTGGGGAAAACCATAAAGGTGAAAACCCCAATAACTTCCTCAGAGATAGATAGAGCAATGATACAACTAGAATACAAGAGATAGTCTTCTCCTAGCAGCAGAGCCTCCTCCTCCACAAGTGCGCCACTCTCCCAAGTGTGAGTGAGAGAATAGAATGTGTAAAATGAGAGAGACACACTCTCTATTTATACACTAACTTGACTTGACCTTTACTCAACTAGGTCGGCCTCAACTTAACCACTTAACATAATGCTGACTGGGCCGAACTCCACTAGGGTGGTCTAATAACCCTTTGACCCACATGGCCAACCCCCAATAGGGTGTTCTAATAACCCTTTGACCCACATGACTTATACACGGCCGACCCCAACAAGGTGGTCTAATAACCCATCAAGTATAAGTTATGACACTTACAATATAAATGACAACACTTCCGTATAGATGAATAATAACATCTCTATAGGAATACAACCACTTCCGTATAGAGGAATAATAACATCTCTATAAGAATACAATATACATATATGTGAAATACATTCCGAAGTTACATATACATCAACACTGTCAGCGTTAGTTTCATCGCCGTGGCTACTCCGTCGCAGCCTTCACTTCAAGATTAGTCAAGTTTTGAAGCCAGTACCGACTAGGAAACTCCTTGTCCTAAGTTCGGTAGGCTCGCTGTCAATGAACTTTGCCCAAACCTTGAACCCCGAAGACCACTTTGTTTGCCATCCTAGTCAAGTCGTTGTGAACCGAGAAGAAGTTGCATGCAATCACTATGCTCTACTTTTTTATGCACCCACACCTTTACTGCTTTTAGTTACTTGCAAGTTTATTTTTCAGTTGAGCCATAGTCGCCTGCATTGTTGTTTCGTTTTCGTGAACTGTCCATCCTAAGGATTCATCCATCACTCTTAAGATAGTTTTTCATAAAATTTAAATGCATTGGCTTGCGTGAAGGCTTGTCTTCTTTCAATGGCATAGGCACTTCGCATTTTGAAATTCTAAAATAATGCTGATAGTACTGGCTTGTTCACTAATTGTGATGATAAATAATTGCCAACAACGCTCATTTTTCTATTTAAACCTCACTCATTGAATTTCCGCATGGATGATTTTTTGTGTAAATGATGGTCTTCATTGTTTTCATCCTTAATGGGGAAGTTTAAATGGAAGCTAACATTCATGTTAATTCTAGTTCTATTTTAAATACCATGAATATGAATACTGTATTGCTCATAAACAATTGGAATCCCTCATTTGTCCCCTCATTATCATCACAGGTCTGATATGCATAGACGATCTACCAGAAAGAAATATAAGTTACTCGAGTCAGAATCAGACGTGGAAATCCTCTTAGACACTTCACTCGAGACGATCTTCGGCAACACAAAATCTATCACAGGAGCTACCCCAGAATATCAATGGGGCAATCTATACAGAGCTATAGAAGACCAAAACTTCCCTGAAGCCTCTTTGGAAGAGCTAATGGTTTATAAGAACATAAAAAAGTCTGGTCTCCACAAAGCGACCACTTTCCCAGAGTTGTTCCCGTGCTCGGAGGTTATTGGTTGGATACTTCCCCAGGTGAATACTGACACTAGATTCATCACAGATATCGATGGGATGAGTCTTGCATCTTTTGCATCGGATTTTATCACAACAACATACAAACTACCCTACACTAAAACCCTACTGAATGATGAATGGATATATAGGCTGGAATGTGCTAGAAAGATGACATTTTCCAAGAGGCAAATAAGGAAAAGAAACAGTGGAGAGTATGAGAGCCAGCTTTTAAGGACTCCGTATAGACTCATCGACCTGATGTTGAGTCGGGTTTTTGGCATGCCAAATGGAAACATATACAAACTCGGATGGGTTCCTGTGACGTTCCATGTATCCACGCATGGAACAATATTCAATTGGGAAGACATAATATCATATTACATGGATTCACTTATAATCGCTGCCCAGGGAGGATTGACTCAAAATAAAGTCGATTTCTTCATGTCCTCTTATTTGGTGGACTGCTTACTCATAAAGCACCCTTTCCTTGATATGGGATGCATCTGGAAGAGAAAATAATCTCCCTCGATGTGGCTATTAGATAACTTGGGACCACAAGTATGCAAGCTACTACACTCAGATCTATGAAAAGTTCATCATGCCCCTATATCAACTACTCTTCAAGGAAAAACCAAACTTCCTATCAGAGAATGCTATGCCAATCCTAGAAACATTCGGAGATTACTACTTCTCTATGGAGGGTACATAGATCAAAATGTGTGGAGGCAGTTGTTCCTCGTCCCTATTGCCCCGATATGCCACGGATTACGTAGTGCATAAAGAAGCTGTAAGCAAACTCTTTATCGATGGAGTTAGTAGAGTGCTCTGTGACAAGAAGAAGGTCGCATACCTGCTGATGCCCTTTACCATTGGAGCATTCCACCTCCACAAAGAAAGAGATGGTATAGAATTTTCTCAGGACTTAGAGGCCTTCCATTTTGGAACAAAGATCTTTAGAAGGAATGACCCTGAAGGCAACGTTGTTTCTCACTGTAATAACCTCAAGGTCACTTTTGAGTACGCGTACTTTTTCGACAAGGATGAAGAATTCTTTCAAAGTGCCAAAAATATGACCGAGGTGGGAAAACACTACCACCCTAAAAGTGGAGTCAGTTCCAGTTCCAAACCTGTTGGGTTAAAGCAAAAGGAATAGGAAGAGAAGCAACGGCATGAGGCAATTGCAGTGCAACTAGAGGAGGTCGAAAAGAAGAAAAAAGAGGAGGCATATAGACTCCGAGAAGAAGGAAATGAAAGGTTTCAAAGAGAGCTAGCAGACAAGCAGAGGGAAGAAGTAGAAAGACTTCAGAAAGAAGAAGAATACAAGAAGCACCAAGATGCAGAAGCTGCTAGAATTCAACAAGAGCAAGATGCAAAAATGTAGAAGGAGGAAGTTGAGAGAATAAAGAGAGAGGAAGTTGAAAAGCTGCGAGGAATAAAGGAGAAAGCGAAAGCGGAAGAAGCAGAACTGCAGAGGCAGAAAGAGGAAGCAGAGAAGTCCAAGGAAGCTGCGGAGTAGGGTAACTCAAGCCCACAAGCCATGGACATAGATGTATCGACAACGAACCCACTGAAGGTAATCACTAAAGGGGATGCCTCATCACAGGAGCTCGCTCTCACCCCATACACTCCCTCAAAACGCCAAATGTCAAAGTTGATTCTGTCTTTTACAATAAAAATAAGAAGGATATCATAAGTAGGTTGGAAAAGAGAATGAAAACTCAAGACGACCATGACGAAGTCAGAATAACACAATTCCATATTTTTCAATGGACTAACATTGACCCTCAGTTCATGACGACATGCAGTGTGGCTTCGGCTCAAGCAAGTGCCAATAATGTAGATATGTTGGTGGAAGAAGTAAGGAAACACAAGGACAAGTGCTTCAAGGTTAAAGATAATATTTTGAAGGAAGTGCACCAGGGAAATAAGCTAAAGAGGAAATATAGTGAGCTTCAAGGAGAAAAGAAATAAATATCTTTCCAGACCCAGAAGCTCATGGATGAAAATAATGCTCTAAATATGAAACCAGTAACGGAAGAAGGCGAAGAGAAAGAGTTAGAAGCACACATACAAGAATTAGAGCAACATAAAGCCAACATTATGCAGCAGATCGAGTTCTATAAGCCTCAGTTTGAAAGGTTGACGAAAGAAAAAGAGCAGTTGTTAGAGAAACTAAAGGATGCAGATGAGAAGAAGCAGGACCTAATCGCATTCCATGAGAAAGCATGCGATATGCTGAGGAAAGTTCATCAATCACTAGGGATGATCACGAAGGAGGTGTGTAAGGTAAAGGGAATCATTGCAAGGATGAAGGTAATTGAAGCTAATGTGCTGAGACTCAAGAAAAAGTATGTGCACTACTTAGAGGAAATCAATAAACAACTTGAATGGACAAAAGGGAAATCGGGATTCCCAGGGAACCTACCTATCAAGTCCGCAGATGATTCAGATCTGGATTTAGGACACGAGTTCTGTAGAGACTCCGATAGAAAAATAATTAGTGGAATACAGAAAACCATTGGGAAATGTACCGAAATCTACTCAAAGTTCGGGGAAACCCATGAAAAATTCCACATGGTTTTACCTCAAACCATAGATGACTTTCCTGACAGAGATCAATGTTTGTCAGACCTACAGGGCGACCTGATTTCAGAAACAAAGTACCTAAGGAAGATAGATGTCCTGACCCCATAAGACCTCCACCAGTTTATTGGGAAACATTCTATTCATGCTTATTTTATGGAAGCATGAGATATCATTAAAAAAGATGTGCGTGGGGAAATTTTATCATACGCGAAACCGACCAGTGGACCAGCTACATTGCTGAAGTGGACAGACTTGCTAAAGTGGATAGACCTGCTGAAGTGGATGGGTCAGCTGAAGTAGAAAGACTAGCTAAGGCAGCAGGGCCAGTTGGGAATTAAATTTGTTTTGTTGTAAATTTAGAAAAGACAACTGAAGGCTGTTGTATTGTATAATGTTTAAAAAAAACTGGAAATTACTTTTGTCTCATTTAGGCACTAGAAGACAAAAATTTTTGTTTCTCTAGGTTTAGGGTATGAGAAGAGACAAATTTTGTAAAAGTTATAAAGAGAGGGATAGAATAGAAGTAGAGGGACTTTTGGTACGTGAAAGGACTAACTTGTTCTGTACATGAATTATTTTGCTACATTAATAAAGAAGGACCTACTTTTCCTAGGAAAATCTAGCACTGCGTTTTGCTTGGGAATATGTTCAATATCTACTGAATTATTTATGCATCTTTCATGCATATACTGTGAGATCGTTCCTAACTATTCTGAATTAATTCTCTGTTATGAATTCTTTCATTTCCTGTGCAAATATTCTGTGTTAAATGAGTAATGGAATGTTTTAATTCTGTCAAAGCTATATTTGATATCTTTTACTTTCTGCTGTAAATGAATCTATATTATTGAACAACCACCTATGAGATTCTTGGGTGTGTTTCCTGCATATTACTCATATTTCAGTTTTGCTCCCTTCAGGGATAGATTAATTAGCTTAGATAGTTTTAGATCATATTTGTTTTAATTGCATGCATTTAGATAGAGCACTTGGATATCATATTCAAACATAAAATACATAAACGGTGGATCGGGCCACAACTGGTGAAAGAAAACAAATCTTTAAATCACATATGGTAGCTGGGCCATTAACCGGATGGATTCCCACACCAAATGGTAAGCAATCTAATTGGTCTTGCTTACCGGGGAGAATCCCTTACTGATTGGTGTTGATAATTTTGAGGCATAAACAGATAGGTAATACCATCGAGATGGAATAGAAGATCCATTGATGTAGTGAGACACAACATCCCATAAGCTTCATCTCTTCGATTACGCCACTTTGATTTCTCAACTGCTGAGGTTGGCTCAACTTCAGTTGCCATAGTCACCCTGTATAGGCCCTTGATCCTCAGTATGATCTCCATATGTGCCTTCCAGTCAAAATAATTGAATTGAGTGAGGATGATCTGATGTGACTGATCCATGGAAGCTCTGAAATTAATTTTGGAATGATTCGGGTGTGCCCAAGGCTTGTTTGCTGCGCCTTCTGGATGATAGAATGCGCTCTCCTTGAGACTGGTTGGATCCTGCAAGACAATAGAAGGATAAAGGAATAGCTTGATAGCTCTGATACCATGTGAAATTCAGTTCACACCAGGATATGATCAATAAATTAAACACTCTCACAAAGATCTGACACAACTAGTCAAGAACACAAAAAATTACTCATAATAGATACAAACTATATTAAATCTCATGAATAAAATACATCATCCTACCTTTGGAAAGTAATAGGATGTCAATATATAACATTAAAACAGAGATTCAAATGACTAAATATTCCATTTGGATCATCATAAAATCAGACTTACTAAAACTATGCAAATCCCCCCTTGGTGGCAAGTGTGTTCTCCAAGTCACTCCAAAGGCTCACAAATTTATGAATTAGTGATATGAGAGTGATGTGTAATGAAAAAAAATGCTAAATCCCAAAAATGGAAGGAAGAAACTTCATAGAGGATGTGTGGTCCCAAAATCAAGTTTCCCTAGTTGACTAGCTTTTCCCCCAAAGGCAAAAAGCAGTAAAAATCAGTGGAGCGCATTTTTCACCAAAATCTTATCCAGAATCTTTAGGCATGCACCCAAGTGGATTTATAAACTTGTGTTCCACACTATGAAGTCTTGTGGTCCCCCCAAAGTTTCCTTGTGGTCTACACAATGGCTCAAATGGCAATTATCTAGTCTAATACATAGGAATTAATCATAAAATGATTAATTAATGCTACCAATGTATTAAATGACATAGATAGGAGGATTTAAATATTCCAGTAGGTGATCTGTTGGTGTTGTTCCCAGCCCTTGTTGAGGGTGGAGTCGAGCCATGGTGGCTATGCAATCCACAAGATTGTGTAGCAAGATGGGTGTGAACGGAACCAATTATGCCATCGGCATGAGGTCCCATGGATTGTTTTAATGGGTCGTAGGTAGGGAAGGGTGCGTCAAGAACAATATCGTATAAGGTGTCGGATTGAGCATAAACAAGATCTAAATAATAAGCACGAGCTATAACTTGTTCCTCTATGACAACCCCACCCATGGTTGCATCTTTGGCTATTATAGGTAATAATGACTTTGTAAACCAATCTGCAAGGAGTTGGTATGGAATGGGAGCTTTAATTAGACGTCTCCTCCTCCACTCATGAATATGATCAGAAATGTGAGTGGCGGTGGTTTGAAAAAGAGAAGTCAAAAGATCTGTGTTGTTTTTGTAGTGGACCGGTAATTGAAAATGTGTCAAAAATGACATAGCCAAATATCTAAAATCGGGAATGTCGGTTAATGCAGACAAAATTGGATCTCTCTAGCCTAAATTGTTTAGGTCTAGTACAAAATAATACACAATACAATATATTTCCTAGTTAGATTAAATTGCAAGTTAGTTCAAAGGATGATTTACCTTATGATCGCAATTCCGTTCTCCTCGCTATATTTACTTCCAGTCCCTCGATATCCTGCTGCAAGACAGGATAGAGAAAATGGAAACAAACAAACAACATGAAAGCATATGATTATGAATCTAACTAGATAAGCAGTCAAAGAAGCTAATCATAAACAAGATAAAAAAACATAACAAGTTTATGGAAAGATGTTTATATTAAATCTAAATTGCAGAAAATACAAAATAGAGAGAGTTACAACCGATGCTTTGACGTTATGAATCCAACTCGAATGATATTTCCTCAAATATCCAAAGCCTCCTAATCTCCTATGGATGAAGAAGATAGTATGACCAAATTCCACTAGCATATGGGTGCATAATCCTTCCTCTCTTCATAATGGAGAGGGGGGTTGTATATATAGGGCTAAAAGGAGAGAATAGGTTGATTATTTAGGGGATAGGTCTAAGGGATCATCCCACTAGGTTAGGGGACCGAGAGCCACCTATCCAAGTATCTAGGGATAAGCCTCCACATCACCAAGCTTTGAGAAGTTGCTCGGAGCTTCCTTTTATCCACTTTCACCAACTCCAATGCACCTTGCATGAAGGCAACATGCGTTTGAGGTAGATCACCGCATGTTGTATATAGGAATATTGTGCCAACGACGCACTTTGCTAAGGTGCGAAGTGCGTCACCTTAATTTCGACGCCCCTTACTAGAAGGCAGGGTGCATCAAGGTGACTACAAAAGGAAAAGGGAAAGGACAACAACCTTCCTTCTGATGTTCTAGACCAAGAAACTTCAGGGATTAAGGCATGGAAATGACACATGAATCATGATGACGAGATTTCGGTGTACTACCTAGATTTCCTAATGTTGTACCTATTGTGGATGAGTGGGGGAATTGACTTTCTAGATTTAGAGAAGGAAAGGGTGACAATCCTGCAGCATATTTGATGGAATTTCATAAATTTATGCATCAGGTGAGCATCACTCATGAAGATGTGTTAATGAATATTTTCATATTCTCATTAGAGAGAGATGCTCATGGTTGGTAGATATCTTTGCCTCCATATAGTATTTCCTCATTGACGGAATTTCATGCTTGCTTTCATAATCATTGTAGAATATTTTTCCCTGCTAATATTTTATTCAAAAACTGTTGTCAAGAATTTGAGTCAAGTTTTCAACAAAAATAAGATTATTCTTATAACAGTGAGGAAGAAAATGAATTTACTAATGAAGGAATACTCCAAGTTGATGATTATGATGAGGATATATGTGATTAATTTAGTTTCCTCTAATAGTTTGTGTTCAAGGTGATTCAAGTTATTCACATGATGAAGATTCTGCTAATTTGGGTCCTTGTGAAGGTTTATTGGTTACTAAAGATTCAGTGCATTCATCTTTTAAAGAAAAAGAAATTGTACATGCTCATGCTTCTTATTTATATTATTTTCAAGAATATTTATTTCAAGATGAGTATAAAGAGGAAAAAGATGAATTAGGTTCCCCAAAGCATAATGAAATGCATTCCATTGAAGAATCATTTGAAGAAAATCAAGAGCCTTTTTTTAATGATCATCACTCTTTGCAAGATACATAAGTTTTTTATCCAACTATTTATGATGAATATTATGTTCTTGATATTAGAGATGATGAAAAATTACATGGATAGCTTGAAGTATTTCCTTTTCTCAAGGTTTTCTATCACCAGTCTCAACAAGGCAGTGAGCTCATCATTAATGGCAATCAACTCAGTTTTGATGAGTATGGTGATAATTTGAAGGATCATATTTCTTCTTCAGATTACATGGAAATTTTTGACAATGATCGTTGGTATGATGATTATGAAATAGAGTCATGGAAAGTCGGCGAGGGAGAAAATTATAAGTTGATATCAGTTGCAGTAGTCAAGAATGAGGTACAAAATCAGCTACAAATGACTTATTTTCCAGCAAAACAAGATCAACAATTTCCATAAATCAATGAACCCATATCTACCATTTTTTAATCAAGATCTGTAACATACATTAAAAAAAAATGGCATTCCAAGAACAAAAAATCGATTTCATCCATGAAGCAGAGATTGCATAGGGACAACTTGTTCCTATACAAGAAGATGAGGTATCCAACTTCCATCAAATTGTTTCTTCTTCTGGTTTTTATGATTGGTGGCAAGATACATGGAGTTGAAATGGTATGATCAATCTTACATATTCGAACTCATAGAGACAAAATTTCATATCTCTAATTATGGTTTCTTAGATCATCATTTTTAATACTTTTCACCTTCTTCGGTCCGACATGTGCTTAAAAATGGAATCCAATTTTAGTCGATTGATGAGATGCTTGACTGGTTGTATTAAAAATTCCATTTTGCATGATCCAACAATTGATTGTTTGAGCGAAACATGTACATAAATAAGCTCATCTTTTTTTAGCATGATTGGTTTTAGTTTGCAATTTGTTTCATTTTGTAGTGTGTGGGTTTGAAATAATAAGAAAGATATTTCTATTGCATAATATGATAGACAAAGATAGCGACATGGATGAATAAAGGCACAAGTCTGATGGTTCTTAGCGCTTTGCAAGAAAGCACTATCCCCTTTGGATATAGATGTTACCACCAGTAATAACCTTCCTGAAATAGTCTCAAAGCACTAATAAAAACAAAATTCAGGAAGATTTCTACTTTCGATCGCATCTCCCATATAAGAAATTTAAAACTTGCTACCAAAAGTGTTGGGAATGGAATGGATTTCAATAGCTTCCAAACTTCTCGTCAAGCCTTGTTAAAATTTTATTTAGCTTCAAAACCTCCATTATAGTCATCTGTTATGTATGCTTCTCTTTAGCCTATGTATCTTCGCTTAAGATATCGAGCTCATCTTAACTTGTTCTAAAGCTAATATTTTAAAATAAAATTGAAAAATAAATATAAATATAAAAATATAAATTCTTAAACTATTTGATATGGTTTAGAATAATATTTTATGTTTATTTTATTTTAAAAAAGGGCTTCGCTATTTTTATTAAAAAAATATTGGGTTTTTTGTCTGAATTCCAACTCTTAAACCATCGAAACCAAATACCCAAGGCTCATAGCTATCAAATGTTAAGTCTGCAAACATTGTAGCAAGTGAATCCCGCCAATGAAGCCCGTCATCATACCTTCTTGTACTATGCATCAAGTGACTCTATGGGTGCCCAATCATATAACGAGTTGATTTAATATTTTTTATGGTGCATATGGGATATATCCAAATCCCATATAAAATAAGTAGTGCTATTATTTAACATCCATAGAGTATACTACAGTGCTCAACGCGTCAATACACAATGGAGATAGCCACACCGAGCATGCAAATTCCAAGAAGAATGCCTTCCAGAAATACCAAGTGTTAAATGTTGAATATACCAATGCAAACACATCAAGGGTTGAGTTTAAATGTCATAAGACTCAAAGGTGATAGAGGAACATCGAGAGAGGGAATATTTACTTGTTTCTATTCTTCTTTCTTCCATTTTTTAGACATGGTCTCAAATTAAGTGAAAAAAATATAAGCGATTCACCGTTGCTTCTTAAGATTTGTTAATAAAGAAAGATTTCAAAGACAGGTTGAAAGAGCTAAAGTCAAGCTGTATCTTGTCTTTGCAAAAATATTTCAGGATGAACGTGATTGTACTTTAAGACTCCAATTTGCATAATTTTGTTTCCTTACATTCAGCTACAAGTAGAGAGGAAGGTGGCTCTACCATTTGTAGCCTTACTACAACTACTATATTGTAAAGAACGTTGAAGGGAGGAAGTGGAGGATGTCTTTGAAGAAGAGTTATCGCTATCTTTATTTCAACATGGCCCTAAAGTATGATAATGCGGTACTTGATACAAAAGCAGTGGGGAATTTGTAATTAGTATGTAACTGGGTTCGCATTGTCATTTATGTGCTTATTCATTTAAAGTGTAGCTAGTGTTTTCACACCAGCCTATGCAAAAGGGAACCTTCTAAGGATTAGAGAACCCTTAGTAGCAGTTCATAAACATGGATAAAAATAGATAAATGATAATTGATATGTGTGAGTGCAAATAAAAACAGAAAATAAATCTAACAAACTATTGCAGTAAAAAGAATAAATAGATCGGAACCCATGAAATATTTTTTATATTACGTTGCAAACAAGGGTTTACAAAAATGGTTATCTCAGAATACGAGGTAATGGGGGCCCTTGTAGCAGTACGAAGAGTAGCACACCGGGTCTCCATAGTTCCTTTCTCTTCTCCAAATTCTCAATGGGTGGCCAAGATTCAACTAGGTGGGCACAAAAGCTCAAAAGGGTAGGCTAGAGTGTTGTAGGAAATTTGGAAGCATAAGGGTATGAAGAGTGATCATGGATCTAAAATGGGGGGCCTCCATCATCTTTTTATAGTGATTTTGAGTGGTGGAATATTGATCAATGGTTTTGGACAACCAATAGTATTGGATAGTGGTATTTGATATTTTCCCTCTTTTTTTTATACTTTTTCTCCTTTTTCTTGGGGATTTTAGCCTTTTTTGAAGGATTTGGACCTTTTTTGAAGGATTTTCATTAATTGATGAGGGAAATTTTTTTGCCCATTTGGTGTTATCGGACAATCCACTCGAGCAGACGCGAGCAGGATCTCCCTAGCTCAATGTGAGTCTAGAACAAATAGAACAGACTACAAATACATCTCCTAGACCTACTTAAGGATCGAGTATTAGATGTATCACCTTTTAATTCACAATCCTTTCTCCTAAATGCTGCTCCACGTCTCACGGTCGTCAAATCCAAGCTGCAAGACCTGTCAAGACAAAGAAACAAGAGAAACCAGTAAAAGACATCTATTCAATAAGAGACCTAAGTAAACAGTTAAGCAGGTAAACTACTCAATATCATTGCACACATGAACAATATTGGTGGAAAGCACTTGTATTACTATAAATAGAGGAGTACATGATAGAGATATAGAACCACAACCAAGGCTTAATGCTGTAGCCCTTCTCCGATAGAGCCGATTTCCATATCCTTCCAAGGAAGTATGAGTTCTCCAATAGGTGAGTGGAGATGTTCTAAGAGATTTCACCAGCATGTAGATGCCATAGTCTTCCTCCCTTTGGGATGAGAGTGAACCTCACTTATATAGGACTAAGTGGATAGGGTATGGATAGGATAGGTTGAGAGATGGTAGGAGAGAGATAGGGGATCCTCCCAAAGAGTTAGGGATCGAGTACCAGCTCCCCTAGAGGTCAGGGATAAGCCCCTAAATGAGCAAGTTTCGAGAAGGATCTCGAATAAGCTATTTTTTCCCATTAACTGACCTCGTCGCACCCTGCAGTGAAGCAAGATGCGACATCACATGTTGCTAGTGTGCAACCTACGATGACCCTTCAAAACCTAGCACAATTAGTTATAAATCCTCCCAGGATGATTACTTAGTCCAAGTATCTTTAGGGGTGTATACACTGAATCTGATGATGAGTAGATTTTGGGTGTAACAAAATGCCCCCCAAAGCATGAAGCTATTGAAGATAGACAGGTGAAGTGCTTTGATAGAATTAATGGCAATAGACTCGTCGGACGAAGGACACTACTGCAGTACAAATTACTCTGAACTGACAATCTCAAATGAAGTACAACATGGCTGCCGACCAATACATTGCAGATCCATGGTAGCAATGACCGATTGAACACAATCATGGCTACTAGACACAAGCGTAGATCCATGATGAGATGATAACACAGCCACGACTAATACAAAAGTGGATCCATGTAATATGACTCAGTACAAACTCCATCGCAACCTGGGTAAAACATGACTCCCCAGGGTCTTCAAGCTGAACCCGCAATGATACGAATCTATCCATGTGATTACAAATGTCTTGACATCGAACATGGTGGAAACCACTTGATTACCGGCCATTGATGTAAACTGTTAACAAGTGCAAGGGAGATCACCATTGATGTCAATGATTCCCAAGGTATCATAGTACATATCATTAAGCATGAATAAATGATTTGAAGTCGAACGCAAGATGAAATATTTCAATCAAGAGTCAATGATGTAAACTCATGATGAAAGCGAGGTAACCTGCCATTGAGGCATGCAGGGCCAAGGTACTTGGTTGGTTTCTAGATTCAATCCTCGGTTGATGTGTTGAAGTCGACAAGGATGAATCCATCGAAGGACGGCCATGATGAATCCCCCATCAATCGACACGAAACACGACAAAAGATGTGTAGAGTGGATCAGATGGTACAGTAACATGTAAGACTGACTCAAAGTAACAACAGCATGACGACGTCTGTACTGACTGTAGATGATAGATAGTGAACGTGTTCTTGAACATGAGCATGGCATGACTTGGCAGTATTGACATAATGAGAATGACGCAAACTTCTAATGCAACTGATAATGGAATCTTTCTCCAAATGACTTAGAAGAGTAACAGGACTCAGAAAGTAAGTGGGGACTCATAGACAAATAGATGACCCAAGTACTGTATGCGGATGCAGATGAGTGCCATGTTCAAGAATGACTATATACTACCACTAAGGTATGTAACACAAATACTTTCCTTTTCCCCCATCATGAATGATGAGTGCCTCATGTGTTTTTTATGAGCTTGATGAGGGTGACCAAATGCTCGGTATAGCTCATCTCATAGATGAGTCCAATCCCAAATATTTTCCGAACCTGGGATAGGAGGGGTTCGTCCCATGACAGCCCCTTCAATGTGAAAATTTTAACGAGTCCATAGAAGGTAAACTCGGTTATCATTTCATGTTTAGAGAGTCTGAAAAGAACTAAAGAAGAATCCAACGGTCCTTTTTCGTAAAGTTAGCCTCATCCCCCGAAAAAGGGTAAAACAACACGGGAGAGGAGTCTTCCAGTCATGATTGGCTGGAGTATACCATTTTCGTAATTAGTGCTTCCTGGTCTGAAAAAGGGGTAAACTATCACCAGGAAGACGACCATTCAAATACTTTAACAAGCGTGAATGCGACAAGTTCGCTTAGCAATCTTTTCATTTTTCGAGAGCCTAAAAAGAGCTTAACGGTAGACTCTGGGGGGTGTCCTTTTCCGTGGAAGTTTAATGAGCCCAGAAAAGTGATAAATCATAACTCGGTACTTGTTCTCATGGTTCTGTGAGTACGAGAACAAACGAAGAGTAAACTCATCCTCATGCAATAATTACGACTAACCAAAAATAATAATGACAAAAAATTCAAAGGGGTGTTCATACCTGTAGTTACCGTTGGTGATGTGAGAAACGGTACAAAAGACCATTTACGACTCCTGTACACTATAGAAAATGTCAAATAGACCCAAATATAATGACAAACGGTCGAAACTATAGTAAATGGCCCAAAAGCATCAAAATATTTGAAAAGGAATATTCCATTCTATTTATAAATAGAAAAATGGACCAAAATAGATTTCAATGTTTCAATTGCCAATTTGGGAGGAGAAGTACCAATTTGGAGCCAAAACTTCCTTTGCCAATTTCGGGAGCTACAATCTGCCATTTCACCAACCGTCCGGATCAGGTAGGCCTAAACTTCATCCAGCAACTTTCCAGTGGATTGGTTTTTTATTTTAGGTCCATTTTTTGGGTTTTTTATGGTGTTATGGAGGGCTTCATGCGCTCTTGGCTCATCGCAGGTTTCCCTTTCGGGACCTGCGACGATACCGAGTCGTCACAAACCTCAAATGTGAGAGGTGCGACATCATCGCACTGTACTTAAACGTACAGTGCAACGGTGGAGAACCACAATCCAAACATCAAAAAGCATTCAAAAAATGGACTTCTGAGGTTTGAAGCAGGACCTAACAATGTTTAAATGTCCTTCTTGGCAGGTTACCAGCTAGCCAATATGGTATTGGAATGGCGAGAGAGAGAACATGAGCTAGAAGATGAACAAGCTGCGAACGATCCACAATGCATGGATTCTTTGAGAAACTGTGGGTTACTGAAGTTCTTTGAGATCCAAGGGATGAGATCCCAGATCCCACTACTGACACACATGCTCCAGAGTTGGGATGCGGCCCAAAAATACTTTGTGGTTAGTGAGCATATCCTCATGATAGACATTGAGGATATCTACTTTCTTATCGGTTTGTCCCAAAGAGGGGACGTTGTACATCTTACTGGAACATGGGCCAGTGACCGTACAATTGAGGACATGATATCGCAACACTGTATCGCTAGCTCTCAACCTTCCAGTGGGAAGATTCTCATCAGGGATGTGGTGAGCCGTCCACTGTGGACCATATTGCTTACCATCACTAGAGTGGTGGGTAGCCAAGCCCCACACATTGCTACTCGGACCCAGATGCTTTATGCGGAGGACTGTATGTCCCCCATGGTTTTCAATTGGTGCGAGGGTCTCCTTGCAAACCTCCAAGCTCATCTAACCAAGTGTCAGCGAGGAGAGATCAAGCAGTTTGGTTATGGGTCGATCGTGGTATCGTTCCTCTTAGAGAGGATTCCTCTTCTACGTCCACAGTTGCTACTTGATGACAGGGAAACCAGGGATCCCCATATACTTAGATGGGCTGAGGTCATGACCCGTCATGGTGGCAGGCCCATCATTAGCTTTGGTCCCAAGTTTTTCAGCTGGCTGGAAGGCCAGTTACTCATGGTCGAGGACTTTCCATATAATGGCACGGACTTCTGAGAGGACCCCAACTTGATGCTGTCAGAGGGTGCAACATGGGGCGACATAGGTGGGAACAAAACTACCCTTGTATTTTTAGTTTTGTATGCTAGATCATTTTTTTGATGCAGTGCTGACAAGTACATTATATGTGTGTGCAGATGTGGGCCCCGTACGACTGGTGGGTCTCTCCCTTCTGGCGAGGAGAGACAGAGGCGGGGAGGCAGTCATTTCGCAGGTGCTCATGCTGCCATCGAGGAGATGGAGGAGGTGTACAGGAACCTATCCCAGCTGACTGTGGAGGTAACGGAGCCAGCTATTGATGACTTACCGAGGCCCATGCATAGATTTGGGGTTGGAGCGTCTGTGCGCTTCAACACCTTACTCCGCAAGGTGGCTTGGACTGTAGACTACTTCCTCACCCAGCGACAGCATGCCGTCCGTGCTAGGGGTGGTGTACGGGTCAGGCGTCAGGCCTGATGACACTATTATACTTGTACTGAGAGCTTAGAGGCCTCAGATTTTGTACTACTTAAAGCTATGATGCTTCAAATTTTTGTAGAGACTCACTGAAAGCCATCGTGCTTCAGATTTTGTACCAGCACTACTTTTAAGCGATATATATATATACAGACATTATCGGCGATTTATACATTATGTGTTTTTTTAAAATGATTAGTGATGTGATCTTGTTTACATGTTTGCTTTTATACATTACATTATTTACATGTTGTGAATGCTTTTACACATTATGAATATTATGTGTGTGTGATGTACCAATCCAAAATGAAGTTGGCCATCGAGTCATCAACTGTGTTTAACTCTCGTGAAATGTGCAAGTATTGAACGGATTCAAGTGACCTTTCTAGGAGACGTACTCATCTGAAGAGACGGAGTAAGGTGGTATCACGGATGGTGTAAACCCAGTTAAGATGGGAAACCACTAATTGAGAATCCATGTGGATGACAATGTGGTTCATACCCAAGGAAATGGCATTAGCTAGGGTTTCGATTACTGCCTGATATTCTGTGGCATTGTTAGTCGCAAACCCTAGGCAATTTCTTCCTGAGCTGATGATCTCACCTGTAGGGGAATATAGTACCTAGGCTGTCGAAGCAAGGTTACGGGTATGCTGGCTGGAACCGTCTGTGAATCCATAGCACGTTTCCATCTACACACGCAGACAAAACATGGTATAAGAAGTGGAAACAATATCAAAAGAAACTCGAAAAGAAATGCGTCACACCATACAAAAACACAAAAACATGCCATGTACAGTATATACAAGAAAGTCTAAGCGTGATGAATTTAGGCATAGTACCTCTTCAGGTAAAGCCCATTGCGGGGTTCACCCAAAGAGATTCCGTCGTAATCTTCAAGCTCGTAAGCTCCCTTCTCCAAAATACGTTTGACAATATAAGGTCCATGCCACATGGACTCGAACTTCCCTGCTCCTAGTTTATCATGCTTCTGGTCATAAGTGAGAACCAGGCCACCCTCATTAAAGATACGAGGTTCAACTGACTTATTGTATTGGGCTTTGATGCGTTTCTTGTGCACTTCATTACCAAGAGAGGCATCTCGGTGAGACTCGTCAAGTTTTGCTAAGTGTAAGAGACGTTCTTCCTTGGTAGTAATGTTATGAAGAAGTTTGACAGCGAGTTGTAGAGATGGAATTTCGCACTCTATCGGTAGGACAGCCTCCAATCCATATACCAATTGGAAAGGAGTGAAACCTGTGGCAGTTTTGACGGAAGATCGGTAGGCCCATAATGCTGAAAAGAGCATGTTATGTCAATTGGACTTATGTGTCCCTACCATCCTTTGGACCATAGTTTTCAATACCTTGTTAATGGCCTCAACCTGTCCATTGGACTGCGGGTAGTAGGGTGTCAAATTTTCATGGAGAAAACCCAACCTATCGCTCCGTTCATCAACCATATGGTTCTGGAAATGGGAACCATGATTGGTAACAATTGCCTGGGGAAATACGAACCGCGCTATTACATGATTGAACATGAAGAGTGCGGTGGTTTTATCATCGTTCTGGTACGTAGGCATAGCTTCGGCCGACTTCATAAATTAATCCACAGCTACAATTATGTAACTATGCCCCCCGGCCTAGGTAGGCTTACAATGCATAAAATCAATGCCCCATTTTGTGAAGGGGCCCACGGTAATAAACGGATGTAGTGGGGCAAGATGAGTGCGCTTCTTCGTATGGAAGTGTTGGCAAGGAGGACATTTCTTAACGGCTTCAATACAATCTTTGAAGATGGTAGGCCAGTAATATCTTGCACACAAAATATTCTGGGTAGTAGCCATCCTAGAGAGGTGACCGCCACATGCCTCAGCGTGACAGTCATTGAGAATGCGTTCGGCCTCATCGTGAGTTAGACAACGTCGAAGAGTTGAATCGACGCCACAACGATACAAAGTATCATTGATGATCAAATAATACTTTTCATGGTGACGTATCTTATGACGATCATCGCAAGACAGTTGAGGATCAAAGCATTGGGTTTGAAGATATAACAAGACATCTCCATACCACGGATCAGTCGTACTGATGAGAAACAATGATTCATCCAGAAAGGAGTCATTGTGCTCAACTTCTGGATCAGGACGGGGAAGGTCGCAAATAAGCTCGGCAAACACCAAATACTTCTTAGACTTGGCTTTCTCGAAAATAAGATCGAATTCTTGCAGTATCATGATCTGGCATGAATACTTGCCCCCAAGTACCTGACGTGTCAGTACGTGGTACATGGGGTTCGAGTCGCCAATGATAGTGGTGGTGCGGAGCAAGATTTAGTGCCGGAACTTCTGGATGGCGATGACCGCCATGAATGCGAGTTTTTTGACATGTGAATATCTAGTTTCAGCGTCGGCCAGACCCTTACTTGCATAGTATATTACATGTTCCTTGGCGTTTTGATCCTTCTATACCAAAACCATGGCGATAGTGGTAGCAGAAGAGGCGAGATATAAGATGTAATCTCAATAATAATTAGGCAATTGGAGCACGGGGGCATGCGTGATGGCATGTTTGATACTATCGAAGGATTTTTGAGCTTGGTCGTCCCAAATGAACGGGATGTCCTTCTTGAGCATTCTCATATACCCCTGAGTCTTCTCAATGAAATTGCAAACAAAACGTCTTAAATAAGTCGCCTTCCCTTGGAGACTTTTAAGTTCCGTAACATCAGTCGGTGGTGGTAGATTGATGATAGCCTCCACCTTTAAGGGATCAATGCGGATCCCATCCTTTGAAATAATAAATCCTAAGAGGTGTCCGGACTCGACGCAAAAGATACACTTGTGAGGATTCAGATGGATATTGTACCGTCTGCATCTGAGGAAAATGGTCGTCATATGATCAATGTGGAACTCGCGCTGCTTTGAATGAGCAGGGAGATCATCCAGGTAAGGTTCCACAAAGTCCTTAATATCATGGAAGGAATATGACATAGCTCGCTGAAATGTGGCGCCAACATTTTTAAGGCCAAATGGGAGTTTGCGGTATGCAAATGTACCCCATGGGCAGATGAAAGTCGTCTTATGTTGGTCAGCTGGGTTGATATCAATCTGGTTGTAACTAGAAAAGCCATCCATGAATGAGAAGATGACGCTTCCGGCAAAGTTGTCGTTGATCTGGTCGATGAAGGGGGTTGGGTAGTTGTCTTTTGGACAAGCCCGGTTAAGGTCCCGATAATCAACACAAACGTGAATGGTTCCCTGATTTTTGTTCACATGAATGACGTTTGAGACCCAATCCGTCAATGGGACAGGATAAATAAAACCATCCTTTAAGAGCTTTTCAATTTCTGCCTTAATTGTCGCAGTCTTCCGGGGGTGTACCGATCACAACTTTTGGCGCACAGGTTTGATGTCGGGATAGGTTTTTATTTCATGAGAAACAATCGCGGGGTCTATCCCAAGCATCTCCTCATAGGACCAAGCAAATATGTCTCAAAATTGCTTGAACAAGGCCGTGCTAACAATGATTTCTTCAGGGTAACACTTCTGGCCTATACGAATGTGTTCCACTATACCTGGTTTCACCGAGATGTCTACCGGGGTGGTTGTCTCAATGTTGGCCAAGTTTCCCTCTGTGTCCGTAAGACATGTAAGGATGGGGGAATGAGGGGATGGGTAGATATCTGGTGAAAAGAGGGTTTGAATGTTGTCCTCTATGTACTCCAAAGGAGGAAAAAAACATGACCTATGGTGGAGATCATCCCAAGGACTGTCGTCAATATTCATTACTTCCATGATGGACTCGTCTGAATGAAAAGTAAGAAGTAAGAGATCGGGTAGAGATCACGTTCGTCGTAGAGAACAAGATCGGGAGGCCACGGTTAACTGGTCCTTCGATGCTGATTGGATAGCCTCGTAAATGCGTTCAGTGGGTGAAAGAGGCATTATGTCTCCAAACAGGTGTGTTGTGGCTTCATCCGGTACAAGCCAAGCATCGTTTGAGTGAGATGAAATCTCTGTGGAGACTATGTGCACCGTAGCAACATGATTAGGGGGGTCCACGGCTGGAAAAACGCCCATGAGAGATGAATCTTTCAAAAGGCCAACCCCTACACTCTCATACTGTTTTGACATCTGTCCAATGGAAGGAACGTGGTTACCAGGATGAGTAGTGGCGCCTGGTGTACAAAAGTCTCATTGGTCGATAGTAACAATTGGTCCTTGGTGGGGGAATTGCATTATGCAGAAGACTGAAGAGGCGACCGCCTGCATGGTGTAAAACCAATTGCGACCAAGAAAGAGATTATTATCTATTGGGGCCGAGACCACTTCCATGTTAATGGTTATGGTCTTTCCGCCCAACTCAACTGCAAGAGCTTGTAAGAGCCCATGAGGTTGAAATCCATTCCCGTCGAATGCTTTCAACGTGGTAGGAGAACGATTCAATTCAGGGGAGCCGATGGCTGTCCAACAGGCGATCGACATGACAGAAGTGGAGGCACCTTCGTCTAAAAGGGTACGATGGACAATCTTCCCAGCAATGTTCGCAGATACTTGGAATGCGAGTTGGTGTGAGAGCCTTGACTTAACGTTGTCAAGTCGGAACATGATGGTATTCGAGGAATCAGGGAAGACTGCACCGATGGCTGCAAGGAGAGTTTTGCGTTGATTAGGACAATTCTGTAAAACTTCCAGGGTAGACATGGCGCAAGGAGCTTGTGCCAAGTCTTCCACGATATTGTAATTTTGAGCCGCCCGAGCGTTAGGATTGAAAACAACTTTTTGAATCGTGCTTTTGGGCGGTCGCAATATCGAATCCAAGGATGGCTTCTCAATGGTGAGAGAAGTTGATGGTACAGTGACATCAGTCAAAGAGTCGGAAGCTTTTTCAGTATTACTTCTAGTGGATTCATTTGAAGGGACCGGGTCATAATATCGCGAGCGAGTATTTAAATTGATTGTCTCGTTACGCAGCATGAGAACATGCGCGGTATTGGATGGTTCCCCCTGGGATGGGGGGGTTGAGCAATCATTTGTTGGTTATGAGTAGGAAACGGATCATTGAGGACTACGAGAGTTGGTTTTCCCTGAAGAAACTTTTGCACTTTGTCTCTATGGGGGCACTCTTTGGAGAAATGGTCATCTCCACACAGTAAACAAGGATACTTTAGTTTCCATTTCTGCTTGGTATCGTCAGGAGTGCTCTTTCGTTCCCGCTGGGTGGAAGACTTTTTGGGTTTCCCCTTGTTCTTCTTTTTACCGCCAGACATCTGAGATGAAGCTGATTGGACATAATTCACCTCTTCAGTTACAGCAGGAACGGTGGACTTGGTGGTGCTGTGGCCAGTCGGAGTCGGGTTGGATGATCCAACAGTGCTAGCAGCAGCCTGGGTGTTAAGGGAACCAATGATTCCATTAGTTTGGAGTCTCTTATGTGGTTTTGCAGGGTCATTAACGTCATGGGGTGCGTCAGGAAGAATATCAAACAAAGTGCCGGATTGAGTGTAGACTAGGTCTAGCACATGGGCACTCGCGATGGCTTGTTCTTCGGTGACATCACCTCGCATAAAAATGTCTCTTGATATGGTAGGGATGAGGGATTTTGTGAACCAGTCTTCTAGGAGCTGATCTTGAATGGGAGCTTTAATGAGACGTCATCTCCTTCACCACTCATGGATATGATCCGAAATGTGAGTGGCAGTATTCTGATGGAGCGAGGTTAAAATCTTAGTACCAGTCTCATACAGTATGCGCAACTGGAAATGTGTCAAAAAGTCCATGGCAAGAGAGACAAAATCAGGAAAAGAGTGGGGTGGCAACTTGATGTACCACTTGGCAGCCGAACCGGTGAAAGTCCTTTGAAACAATCTAAGATGAATTGAATCGTCCATTAAGGAATTAGATGAACACCATAAGTGGTATGTCACCACGTGGTTTTTAGGATCTTCACCCGGCTTGCTGTCAAATTTGGGGATATCAGACAGGAGCTTCATTGGAATCGATGGCCAGTTAGATCCATGGTAAATAGGATCGTTGGTTAAACGGGATAGGTTAGGCAGGTCCAAAGTAGCCAGGAAGGGCAGCTGTGGGTTAGGATGCATGTATTGATAATACAGATAAGGTGTGTAAGGACCAAAATGACTGTAAGGTGTACCAGGAGGAAACCGACCATAGGGGGGTGTGCTGCCTGGACCGTGAGGGGGTCCTCCACCATAAGGTGGTCCATTCCAATAAGGTGGGGGTCCACCTCCACCACTGGGATGGGGCAGAGGTCCACCACCACCACTGGGAGGAGGTGGGGGTCCATAACCGTAATAAGGTGGCCCACCACCGCCTCCGCCTGGAGGGGGTGGTGGACCACTTCCACCGCCAGAAGGATGGGAGCCCCCACCACCTCCCTCGCCGGAAGGGTGAGGGTCTCCACCACCATCGCCACCACCATAGTAATTCGGTCCTCCACCGCCTCTGCCTGGAGGGGGTTGCGGACCACCTCCGCCACCCAAAGGGGAATGTCCTCCTCTACCATGATAGGGTGGTCCCCTGCCACCTCCGCCTGGAGGGGGTGGTGGACCATTCCCACCACCGCCGAAAGGATGGGGGAAGTTGTAGGTAAAGTGAGGTGTGCCTCCACCAAGGTTAGGTGGGGGTCGGCTGATCGGGGGTGGTGGTATTTGAGGGATAGTCGGTTGGGGTCCGTGGTGCAACACAGGTTGTTGCCCCCATAGAGTGTATGGTGCGTTTCCGAGATTAGATTGACCTGGAGCAGGGTTAACGGAACCTAGATATGCTTGACTCCATGGGGGTTGAGTTACATTGGACGACCCCCCAACATGAGATAATCCCATGGTGGATGTTCTGGTGGGTTGGGACGGTCCAACGGAAGGCCCATTGGGGTTTCCACCGCCTATGTTCTGGTTAGGAAACGGGGGTTTCCCCCCAGCCACAGTAGGCTGACCACTATTCAAAGGTTGAACCAACGTAGGTTGTTGATTAGCTACCGTAGTATTTACATTACCAATAAGGTGACCCGGGGGAACGAAATACCCTCCCCTCGAATTTTGAGGTGGGGGGGGAACTGGTAAAGTAACTGTGGTAGTGACAGGTGTGTTGGACTATTGTCCTTCCACCGGTTGGTTCACTTGAGGTGCAAGATTGGACTATTGCGAGGGTTGACCAATATTATTAGTGGTCACGTGGTGGGAAGGTTCAGGTGATCCAAAAGATATCGGATGAACCGGGATGGGTTGGTAAGGGGGTAACGATGGGTCTTAAACCCGTCGTTGGAGACTTGACTACCAACACTCTTCATCCATGGAACGAAAGTGAGCTAATTGGTCACGAAAGTAGGCTAAAGTGTCGTCCAGATTAGTCTCACTGGGTGAGGATGAGATGGAAAAATGAGCCACTGGGTGGTCTGTAGAAGATGTCCAATAAGCTGCTGAAGGACCAACAGCTGCTGTAGGTTCGTCATGGGGTCGGTTTATCCATTCCAATGATCCATCTTCTCCCAGGATGACGGGAGAAATGTCTTGTGAAGCGGGGGTTTGTGCTCCTTCATCATATGGGGGATGAGAGGTAGGTGAATCTGGAGGAGTTTGTGGAAACAAAAGTCCTCCAACATTCAAAGTGGGGTTTTCCACTTCAGTAACTACGACTGCATTATGTTGATCCATTATTACCCTCGAAATAACCTCCGTATTAAGGGGATATTCAGGTGGTAATTTCAAGATCCTACAGGATCTTCTCCAGGGAAAATCTGCTAGAGTATTAGGAAAATAAGCCAGAAAGGCCGAAACAACGTTTCTCCTAAGGGTATGCTAAAAGAAAAGCAGTCCAGAAAAAACCTACTCAAACTAAGGCAACAAGCAAACTTATGTGACAGAGTGGATTCAAAATTCTGGAACCTCACGGGGTTATCAAGGCATTGCAAACTGCGATATACTGCAGGGTCCAACAATATGACATGACAAGGAGGATTGGTACCGTACCCTTGCATGCATACCCGATTACCTGGACAGTACGTGTGTGCTAATCTCCCCGAGTGATGTTCTCGGTGTATTGCTTTGCCAAGATGGCCAAATGGTTAACTCGGTTGGTTTCAGGAATCCTAATGGTGTCTCCTGATATACACAAGGTACGTGGGAGCTCAAATCCGTAGTGGTGTTGTCTAATGCACAACCATTCGGCAAGAGACCTTCCAATATATGTGTCGAGTACGTGATACACCCTTCGATATACGCCAAGTACGGATTATGGTACTTGGTGGGTATGTGAAGGAGCTCGATATACCGATGTACGTGGAAGACCACAATACCCCCGGGATACAGTGCTGGAAAATAACGATAGCTGCCACGCTTAAGGATGCCAGAACACGTCTCTAACTTACACACAAGTTGCTAAGAATTTTTACCTAGTTCTACCGTTAATTTTATCTTGGATGGTTAGGTGAATGCATGGGGTGAGTACATAATCGGAAGCATAATGCAATTCCTAGCTACATGCATGAAATATTCTTTTCTTTCAATGAATTCTAGCTATGGGAAGGAGAAAGCTTTTTCCAATGGTATTGCCAAAACAAACTCAATGCAACACAATTCCCAATTCAAACAAATTTGACAATGAAAGTATTCTTTTCCTTTTCAGCGAAACGCAAAAGTACACAACACTACTAAACCAAATCAAAACAACTTTTTCTTTTCTTTTTCTTTTCGAATCAAAATGACACTAAGTGTCAAAAAGAGAGGATTATGAAATGAAATATGCAAGTTTTTCAATTTCACTTTCAATGATCTAACAACAACAAGAATTAAAAATGCACCTATCTTTCCTTAGCATGGAATCAATTTTGCAAAAATCGAAGCGTTCTTTGAGCCTTTCAAGAATATGAGCGATCCATAATTCGAGAAAAACACAATAGATCATACATTCATTCAATTCTTCCAAAACATAAACGAGAATTTTCCAATGCACAACAATTTTCTTCATTAGTGTTTAAGAAATGATGGGAAATAAGCACTTTTAATTTTCCAATGGATGCATCAAAGAAATAATTTGATAACAACTCTGCTTTCAGATCTAAATGACTGAAAAGAAAACACTACTTGCAGCACTAGTACATCCAGAAAATTCAAGCACTCAACCAAGCTGAGAGACACACTTAACTCAAAATCAAGCAGCAACAAGCAAACTAAGCAAGCAAATCTCAAAACAAATGCAAATGAGGTCTGGAGGGTGATCCAATGAAATGATTAGATCAGGGATGGAAGGAAGGGAATGCAAGAGTGAAACAGATGAAAGTGGGGGAGATGAGAGCATCCACCACTACCGGTTCTCAAACTTGTCCAAAATGGAACCCAAAGTCAATCCAAACGAAACCAAACTCTCAACACACAAATAATAAATGGGGTCTCTGGCTGGATCTTGCAGAGAAGAGGGAGTTCATACATCATACCAAGGTTCATACTATCAAATGAGGGAAGGGATTCCTGTATGCCAACTTTTGACAGATCGACGCACTCTGCCCTTGTACACAGTGCAACATCGCAGGTTATTCACATGGGAAGTGTGACAATGTCGCAGTTTACCAATGCAAAGGGTGGGATGAGTATCCACCAGGTAAAGAACAGAGACTCAGAATGACACAGTGTCGCTCTGTTTCCACTGCCCAGGTGTGACAGGCGAAGTCTAGATTAAAAAATGAATCAAATCTCTCAGCAATGAACCATGGAATGGTTTGGGAATGAGTTGTATAAACTCAGAGGAAGTATATTAGAGTCTTCAACATGAAGATCTGATAGTGAAATCAACTCCAAGAAGTAAATGGAAAAAAATAAAAGGCTTGTATCAAGCAATCAACTGAAAATGACTCTCAGATTAACAACTACTGACCAAACTCTATATACTCCCCAATATGGTCGCCAGATTTGTTATCGGACAATCCAATTGAGCAGACGCGAGCACGATCTCCCTAGCTCAATGTGAGTCTAGGACAAATAGAACATACTATAAATACATCTCCTAGATCTACTTAAGGATCGAGTAGTAGATGTCTTACCTTTTACTTCGCAATCCTTTCTCCTGAATGTTGTTCCACGTCTCACGGTCGTCAGATCCAAGCTGCAAGACCTGTCAAGACAAAGAAACAAGAGAAACCAGTAAAAGACATCTATACAATAAGAGACCTAAGTAAACAGTTAAGCAGGTAAACTACTCAATATCATTGCACACATGAACAATATTGGTGGAAAGCATTTGTATTACTGTAAATAGAGGAGTACATGATAGAGATATAAAACCACAACCAAGGCTTAACGCTGTAGATCTTCTACGACAAAGCAAATTGCCATATCCTTCCAAGGAAGTATGAGTTCTCCAATAGGTGAGTGGAGATGTTCTAAGAGATTTCACCAGTATGTAGATACCATAGTCTTCCTCCCTTTGGGATGGGAGTGAACCTCACTTATATAGGACTAAGTGGATAGGGTATGGATAGGATAGGTTGAGAGATGGTAGGAGAGAGATAGGGGATCCTCCCAAAGAGTTAGGGGTTGAGTACCAGCTCCCCTAGAGGTCAAGGATAAGCCCCTAAATGAGCAAGTTTCAAGAAGGATCTCAAATAAGCTATTTTTTCTCATTAACTGACCTCGTCGCACCCTGCAGTGAAGCAAGATGCGACGTCGCATGTTGCTAGTGTGCAACCTGCGAAGACCCTTCAAAACCTAGCACAATTAGTTACAAATCCTCCCAGGATGATTACTTAGTCCAAGTATCTTTAGGGGTGTATACACTGAATTTGATGATGAGTAGATTTTGGGTGTAACATTTGGTTACCAATTTAGGGTTTTGGAGGCCAAAAATGTAGGAAAAGTGGACAAATCAGTTAGGTGACTAGGGAGATGAGCTAGTGAAATTTTTTTGGGTGTTAACAGATTGCCCCCTGATGTGTGAGGGAAGGAGCTCATTGTATGGACGATAGACATCATAACGTTAGAATTTTTCCAACGGTGTGAGAATTGTGATGGTGGAGAGAAGAAATGGGTTGGAGACCAGACCACATGCTCCATACGAACTGCAAGGGAAAAACTAGAACTATATCACCTCAATAATGGATGAGGAACATAATATAAAATATATGGACGAGGTAGGCATACCCATGCTCGTATCAAGATATACAAATAATGGTGAGGCCCAAATGGGACATGAACAATACATAGATAACTGTTGTATACATCATAATGGTCCAAAGGGGACATAAATATGGGACATACTCATGGTCCAACCGTGTGTCACGTCCCCATTTTGACCCCTTTGTATTAAATCGTAAATGATGTAAATATTGTAATTTAATCATGGTGAGGAGCTCAAGGCCAAGGCCCCACCATTGATTTAGCATTGATGTATCGACAATTAAAGGAATAGATGCCTATGGTTCTTGTGCTAGATGGGCACAATGTGAATGAGACATCATGTAAATATGAATTTTAATGAAAAACCCACAACTGGTTATGCTATGCAACAAAGAGATGGGGGCATGATTCTACAAGGAATAGGGAGGAAAATTATTCAAACCCTTGAGCCAATGGTGTTAATCCATGTGTCAATGAGAAAACCCATAAACTACCAACTACCCATTTTGTCTTATGCACCCAATCATTTAATTCTTCCAAAGATTGGTTGGGGCAGTTAATGTATTGGGATTGGAGAAGTATGGCAGTCATATTTTCATGCATGGGAAAGCCATCAACTTGAAAATCGTATTTTTGTCTTGCTGGGAAAGAAACCCCCCACGAAATGCTGCCTAAGGCAATTCCTCATCCATTACGTTCTTCCTCTCACGCAGACTGAGCTCACTGGAATTTATCCTCACATTTTTCACCATAACCCTGCGTTTTTCCATGCCCAGGAACTCGGTTTTTTGTATTGTGCAGCAGCTGGGGAAGGAGGGACGCGATTTGGGACTGAGGGAGAGGTCGTTTTTTCCCCTGGGGCATTTTTCTGGGATGGTTTTTGCTCTCCCAGTCGAATTTTCCCAGTTGCCAATACGTTTTGGGTCTTCCCACGTTTTTCTGAAAGCTTAGGAAACCCCATCTCATGCATTCCACGGTTGAAACGTTTTATCATGCCCAATAAGAGTGGCTCTGCTATTATGTGCATCCCTGTTTTGATTTGAACATGTGAGCAAGAAACTTGGACTGGTAGTGGACAGAATTGGCTTGATAAACCTAGTGGAGGGAGTAACCTCTCAAGAAGATTAAGAGGGCTTTGGCTACTTTTCTATGCACACCCTGAGAGCACTAGAAAGGAAGGTATGGCTTGAGGGACTGTGTGGCAGTAAAGAGAATACTTCTTTGTGTTGGGTGTGTAGGCATTGTGAGTGACAAGCTGAATAGATCTTGTAGAGGTATCCCTAGCTCTGTGGTTGAGCTCACTAGCTTATCAATTCTTCCTTTCCATATCCTAGCAGCCTGATAAACCCAATTATAGATTGGCTTGGCTCATCTTGGTGTATGCTTGGCTATGTGTGAGTCTGTTGTTCCCTGGTTCCTTGTAGAAATCATGCCCAGCTCGGGGGTGGCAGTTGCATCAAGAGGTTGATAAGCACAACTGGCCTATGGTTGGGTGGAACGTTGCAGTTGCATAGCTAGTTGCTTGGGACTACTGTTTTAAGATAAGTACTCTCTTGTGTTAACGTTGCATTTATTTATTTGATGAATATCGTGAATGTATTATGGATGTGTCATTGGTATTATTTCCGCTGTTTTTTTTCTTGTAATTACACACTCCATATGTCTATTATATTATGTGAATGCTTGGTACAAATTTTATGGGGATAGATGCCCCGGTTTAACATCACGATCCTCTCCATCTAGCTGGTATGATGGGAGGGGACGTGACACCGTGATTGATCTGAAGAACTGATACATGGAAACAATGGCATCCATAGTGAATGCGGTACCATACCAACTGATGCTCTACTAGATCTGAAGATGTCCAACAACGGTATGGACTCAAAGACTGAGTGTCAAAATCTCAAAGCTACAGTGAACTGTATCTGAACTAGATACACTAGGAAGCACATAGCTGAAGGGATTCTGAATACGGTCGCCAACGTAGCCCAGATATCCATGGGAACATATAACTAGGGGTTCCAAATAGATGCACCAATGTGCTAGAGTCAGGGGACATCCGGGGTCTTCGACTAATAACTCGAGGGACCAATACCCTGTACGAATCTCAATGGTTCGATGAGGGAGCTGAAGTCGAGCACGTGAGAAACAACCATTCAAAGAGGAACTAAGGAATCCTCTTAGATGGTCCGTAGGCACTCACCACCGATGGAGATGAGTCGAAGGTACAGGTACCTCTAGGTATATCCTCTAGAATAGATGGGATGGCGTCGACAAAGGGTTACCTGCAACTACCAAGGCAATGAGATTTCCTTGATAGGAGCGTAAGGTGTACAACCAAGAGGTGATAGTACTAGGTGTGTAATTGACACATTGTGGGGGGGGATACGGGGGTAGGTGAGTGATGGGACTCAAACTTCCTTTGTTCATAGTATGATGGAAAGGGTGACCTGGAAGAATATGAAATTGACCTTGGGAAAATGGATCATAGCTTAAGGGACCAAGGAATGTGACTACAATCGGGGAGACTCAGGGGGGAAAATGGATGAGTGATATCAGGAGACTCGAAGGGTGACAAATCGCAGAATACTCTGAAAAAAGGAGACCACAGTGGGGGTGCTTCCATAATGGTAGGACTAGATGTGATCTGTCATGGCATCGAGAGGCACCGTTTGGGACTTATTCATGGTTTAAGGAGTGTTGGAATGAGGTTAGAGCGCATGAAGTGCGGAAGCCGACAGCGACAGAAGGGTCATTAGTGGAAGAAAGGACCATTTGCAGAGAATAAGAAGCCAACGAAAGCACAAGTTTTGGTCAAATTTAGTTAGATTTGGTCATGTGGACCGTTTTGTAACCGAATTAGTTGTCTATAAATAGATCCATATTTGTAAGCCTAGGGAATCTATCTTTTTGGCATCAATTGATAGCATTGAAGAACATAGTGATTTTGTATTTTCCACTTTCGACAAGTTTTTCCCTGTATGTGAATTCACGTTAAGTCACAACTTTTGTGATGAGTTAATGCATGAAGATGTTCGATTATGTTCCCATTTTTGTCATTGTGTTGTGAATGGTGAATACTCTCTAAATGGTGTAATATGTTTAATATTTTGTTGCTCTGTTGATTAATATGTGTTATGCAAACGTCGCTTATATGGTGTTGATGCGGATGCTAAGTTAATGTACGAAATGTTAAAATAATGTTAAGACAAATCTTTGGTTTTTGTAGCAACTAGGTAAGGGTTAATACATGTTCTCTCCATACTAAGGAAACTTGGTTCCTGCAGCCCCCTTGATCATCTCAGGTGTGTTAGGAACCCGTGTTAACCCTTCTCTTTACTTTGTTAGTATATTGTTGTTGGACGCATATGCTTTGTAAGTCGTCCCGTAGTATTATATGTCCCATGGTATTGACCCATAGTATTTGGCATAGACTTAGTATATAAGTGTGTGTTGAGGCCAATGAAGGTATCGTGAAGTTATTTGTATTGAGCTTGCTCAAAGGAGGTTTCCCCCTCGAAGTGGCCTGTGATCAATAAAGTGATTTTGAGTTCTATTATTACTGATATCTCGTGTATTTTCATTAGTTAATTGTTGTAGGTTCCTCACATCTGGTATCAAAGCACTTTCTTGGGCTCGTTGGGTGAAATTTCTGCCAATTTTTTTTCACATCTGTTGTAGGTTCGGATCTAGGAATAATCCCTATCCTCTTAACTGTGGGAAGTACTTGGGCATAAGCCCTAAAAATCATTGTGGGGAGTACCACAGGAACCCCAAAGTAGCTGGCCCATTGAGAGGACATGCCAGGGAAAAGGGCAATGACCCCTACCTGATTGACTAGTTCCCGCCTGTGAGGTAAGCCAAGAGCTATCATTTATGGAAAAGTGGTTATCAGTTTTACCTGAACCGTGGAGTGAGGGGTACTGCCCCAATACATAAGCCATCAGACAGCATCCGGGTGGCCGAGTGAATCCCTTGAGCCGTTAGGAAGTCGAGCATACAGGGTCCATATCTATTTTCAGCTGATAAATCGTAGATTTCCTCTATCCAGAAGTGTTTCCGATCACTTCCGTGCCATTTCAGATCTATCTATTGCTGATCCCTTTCATGCCATTTCAGATCTATCTGTTGCCGACCCTTTCCGCGCCATTTCAGATCCATTTGTTTCTGGTCCCTTCTGTGTCGTTTCAGATCCATTTGTTGTTGATCCCTTTCATGTTATTTCAGATCCATCTGTTGCCGATCCCTTCCGTGCCATTGCAGATCCATTTGTTTCTGATCCCTTACGTGCAGTTGCAGATCCATTTCTGAAAAAAAAATAAATTAAAAAAAAACGAGGATAAAATTTCATTTTTTCATCATATTTCCCTTGTTTTAACTATGTTTCCCTTGAAACTTACCCGACACCCTGCAGTCCAATTCTGCATCTTTCATTCTTGAGTACCCTATCCAAAATTTCACTTCTCAAAGCCAGGAATCTCACATTTGTCTATTTTTAGGGTTTGCCATAACTTCTTCAATTTTCACCCACTCGCCTTCAAATTTTCCCACAGTGTTCATTTCATATTTCTTCTTCTTTGTCCCTCTTTTCCAAATTTCCTCATTCTTTCACCACACTTCTGAAATCCGCCCTTTTCTGCTTCCTTCCCTTTGAAAGTATCCAAAACCTAGTCCAACCCAAATTACCCCTCAAATTTTTTCCCAACTCCAGATTTTCCTTTAGTAAAACAGTTTCGATTTTTGTTTATCTACTCACTCAAAAAAAAAAATTCTTGGTTATGGTTGTCACCCGCGCAAGAGAAAAAACCATGGAGGAAGCACTTGCATCCATCCAAACCAAACTCCAGGATCTGGATGGAAAATTTCTTAGCCTCCATCTTGAGCATTCATCCATGAACAACAAATGCCAGTATGAGTCTTCATCAGACAATGGGTTCTCTTTTTCTAGCAATTTTCGTGGTCTGAAGCTTGATTTTCCTCGCTTCAATGGTACTGATCCAACTAGATGGATCTATCATGCAGATTAGTATGTCAATCTACATAGTAGTTTTGATGTCAAAAATGTTCCACTTGCATCCTTTCATTTGGAACAGGAATCTCTTCAATGGTACAGTTGGTACATCAAGGCTCATGAAGAGCCAAAATGGCCAGATTTTTGCCAGCTCCTTTTGCAACGATTTGGTCCTAGTTCTTTTGGTGACTTCATAGGAGGACTCACTAAACTTCACCAATTTGGCACTATGAGAGAGTATCAGACAGAATTTGAGGAACTAGCCAATCACACAGAAGGATTGTTTGATGAAATCTACAGGAATTGTTTTATCAGTGGTCTTAAGGATGAAATCCGCTCAAAGGTCAAAATGTTCTGTCCCAAAACAATGATGGAAGACCTTGGGTTGGCTAAGTTGAAATAAGACAATATTGTAGCCCAACAATGCTCCAAACTTGCTTTTGTTCCCTTCAGAAATATGGGTTCTTAACGACCTCCCATCCCACCAGCTCCTCGACCAAATCCTATCAAGCATTTGTCTGAAATAGAGATGCGAGCATGCAGAGAAAAAATGATTGTTATAATTGTGATGAGAAATTCACTCGGGGACATAGATGTGTTGATCAAAAGCTCTATCTCTTGGATGTGGATTCTCCGCCTGCTTCTGAAATTGGTGAAGAAGCTCCAGATACAATAGATGATCAGGGTGACATTCAGGAGCTGCCTATTGACCCTCTGTCTCAGGATGACCAGCCAGAGATATCTCTCCATACTTTAGCTGGAATCACCACCCCCAGACAATGCGGGTCAAGGGTTACTTCAAGAAGATCCCTCTTACAATACTCATTGATTCTTGTAGCACTCATAATTTCATTGACATTCGGATCGCCAAACAGGCTGATTGTTTTGTCCATCCTTGCTCCAAATTTGAAGTCATGATTGCCAATTGGGGCACCTTACCTTGCATGGGGAAGTGTCACAATGTGTGTATCTCTCTAGAAGATTATAACCTACGCTCTGACATGTTTTCCTTGTCCTTAGGTGGATCTGATGTGGTTTTGGGCATTCAATGGTTACGCACTCTTGGCCCCATCTTATGAGATTTTGCTGAAATTTGGATGCAATTTTTAGTCAATGGGAAACAACAAAAATTTACGGTCTTACAACCAGGGTCTCTCGGCATCATCAGTTCACATCACCTGGAAAAGATCCTTAAGAATAATTCACATGGTGTCATCGCTCATCTCCATTCCATTCAGATGCACCCATCAACGATCTCCACTACTTTCTTGGATAGATATGCAGGTGTCTTTGTTGAACCAGTGGGATTGCCGCCTTCAAGAGACCTTTCCGGTAAGAATTTTGCCGCATCTACATCTCAGAAGGAAATGATGTATATTATACATGCAATACAGAAGTGGCAGGCATACCTATTAGGGAATTATTTCTGCATCAAGACGGATCTCTAGAGTCTGGAGAATTTCCTGGAACAATGGGTCTCCTCCCCACCACACCTGAAATGGGTTATCCAACTCACGAGTTATGCCTATGCGATCACTTACAAGCAGGGTAAGGACAATCTGGTGGCAGATGCTCCTTCTCGCACAATTGATGACCCAATTTTTCTTACAGCTATTTCTCTGCTTGTTCCAAATTGGTTGCAATCTATTCAACATGGCTATATCTTCTATGAACTCCATGCTTTTCCATCGGTAGGGCACTCTGGGTTCCTCAAAATGTATGACCAGGAAAAATGTAACTTCTTTTGGCAGGGACTGAAAATGACAATTCAACAAATGGTGGCTAACTATGTTACTTTCCAGGTCAACAAGGGTGAAACAACACTCCTTTCGGGACTTCTCGAACCCTTGCCCATCCCTACATAGATTTGGACAGCTATTTCTATGGATTTCCTTGAAGTACTCCAGTGGTACACTACCACATCTGAAATGACACCAAATGAAGCAGCCTATGGATAGGCACCACCAATTCTTCTTCCATCCACCCTCAGCAGTTCCCCATTTCAGGAAATTGAATCGGTTCTTCGAAAACGCGATCAGATTCTTCTCATTCTGCAGAACAATCTTCACATGGAAAGAATTCGATTGCAACAACAAGCCAATCAACACCGTTCTGAGTGCATTTTTTGTTAATTTTCAGTATTAAATCACAATACTATAGGATCTTTGCTGAGAGAATAACATCTACAGTATATCAATGCATGACAATCATAATATGACAAGCATCACAAGCATCACAAGAATCAAAAGCATAGAGACAAGAGACACAGAGTTTCCGTGGGGAAAACCCTAAGGTGAAAAACCCCACAAACTTCCTCAGAGATAGAGAGAGCAATGGCTCAACCAAAATACAACCAAATAATACAGAGATAGTCTCCTAGCAGATGATCCTCCTCCTCCTCACTAGTGCGCCACTTTCCAGAGAGAGAGATAGATGCTTTTCCGAATGAGTAAAATAGAGATCTCCTATCTCTATTTATACTCACCTTTTTTCCCAGTGACCTACTGGGGCCGACTTGTCTACTTTAGTGCATCCACATTATATTATATATTAATTAGGGCCGACCCCATAAGGTGGTCTAATAACCCATCGGCAAGTACACACACTTGCGACACTTGTCAATCCACATGACGACACTTCCTTATAGAGGAATAGCACATCTCTTATAAGGGTACAATAAATATACATATAATATACTGATGAAATACATTCCGAAGTTACATATACATCAACACTCCCTCTTAACTAGGAAGGTATTTCTCGACACAGATCTGCTAGACAAGTCTTCTTCTCTGGATCATCATCATCGATGCATCGTCATCATCATCGTCACTGCTGCTGCTATCTCATCCAATCTCTGTCTCTACTCGTCATAGGAAGTTCTACAGAGCCAGTCCTTTTTCATACTGGATGTAGGCCCACCACCTGTAGGTCTTCGTCATCACTGGCCATACTGTGGAATTCTCAGGACTTTTACGTGCGTCACAAAACCTCTCAAGAGCATCCCAGGCTGTTACGAGCATACTGCTCTACCTATAGGATCTCCCAGGGCAACGAATTACATGTGACCTCACCACAAAACCTCGCAAGAGCATCCCAGGCTGTTACGAGCATACTGCTCTACCTATAGGATCTCCCAGGGCAACGAATTACATGTGGTCATGGCAAAACCTCGCAAGAGCATCCCAGGACTTATTACGGGCACACAGCCCAACCTATCGGATCTCCCAGGGAAACGGATTACATGCCATAGGACAAAACCTCGCAAGAGCATCTGCCAGATATCCCAGGGCAACGAATTACATGCCATAGGCAAAACCTCGCAAGACTATCTGCAGATCTCCCAGGGAAACGAATTACATGTCCTCCCAGAGCAAAACCTCGAAAGAGCATTTGCCAGATGTCCCAGGGCAACGAATTACATGCCATAGGCAAAACCTCGCAAGACCATCTGCAAATCTCCCAGGGCAACGAATTACATGCTCATATGCACAACCTGATCCACGACCACAGAGTATCAACCTGATACTCACCATACATCATCCTGATGTATCCATGATCATCCTGATCATCATCACTGCAACGTCCTGCTGCATGTCATCTGGAGCAACATCCTGAAGCTCATCATCTATGATCATCCTGATCATCACTGCAACATCCTGCTACATGTCATCTGGAGCAACATCCTGAAGCTCGTCATCTATGATCATCCTGATCATCACTGCAACATCCTGCTGCATACCAAGTATCTACCTGATACATATCATCATATATGATCCTCCTGATCATCAATGCAACATCCTGCTGCATACCAAGTATCTACCTGATACATATCATCATATATGATCCTCCTGATCATCAATGCAACATCCTGCTGCATACCAAGTATCTACCTGATACATATCATCATATATGATCCTCCTGATCATCAATGTATCCACCTGATACAAATACAAAACACATGATATATATCACCATACATGATCCACCTGATCATACAATGTATCCACCTGATACATATACAGATACATGGTCCAAGCATCCAACATGATGCATATATAAGATACATACACATGATCCAACTGATCATATCCAGCATCCAACATGATGCGTACATACATACATAAAATGATCCAACTGATCATATCCAGCATCCAACATGATGCGTACATACATACATAAAATGATCCAACTGATCATATCAAGCAGAAACTAGAACATCATCCTGATGCTCATCATCCAGCGCTTACATCCACAGCCATGTGAAGAATCCTCCTTCCAACATGCTTGGAATGGCTTCAGCAAATGTATCCATCACTTCTTCCTCGAAGTGTCCTCGATCTGAAGAACGCCAAGCCTCTCTCTGAAGTACTCAAACTTCACCTTGGCTAGTGGCTTCGTCAGCACATCTGCAATCTGCTCGTCCGTCGCAACATACAGGAGCTTCACAGCTCCTCTCTGCACCATATCCCTGATATAGTGGTATTTGATCTCTATGTGTTTCGACCTGTCATGAAACACTGGGTTCTCGGACAGCTTCACACAACTCTGGTTATCACAGAAGATACCAGTAGCTTCCAATGGGAGATCAAATAGCTCAGACAGTAGCTTCCGTAGCCATACTGCCTCACAACTAGCTGAGCAGGCTGCAACATACTCTGCCTCAGCTGTACTCAGTGCTACGCAGGATTGCTTCCTGCTAAACCAAGAGATCACACCTGATCCCATACTGAAGCAACACCCAGATGTGCTCTTCCTATCTGCAGCACTACTAGCCCAATCTGAATCAACATAACCCTGCAGGTTAAACTTTTGATTCGCCTCATATCTGAGCCCATAATCCACTGTACCCTTCAGGTACCTCAGAACATGCTTTACAGCAACAAGGTGAACACTCCTCGGATCCGTCAGGAACTGGCTCAATGTGTTCACAGCAAAGCAAATGTCTGGTCTCGTGTTCGTCAGGTACATCAAGGACCCAATCATCTGACGATACATAGAAACATCAACTGGCTCAGATGAAGCATCACAAAGAAGCTTCAGATTCGATGCCATAGGTGTGGCCATGGCCTTGCAATCCATCATCCCAAACCTCTTCAGGATCTCTACTGCATACTTCCCTTGTCCAAGGAAGATTCCTTCTGCATTCTGCCACACCTCCATGCCAAAAACAAATAGTGCATCATCCCCAAGTTCTTCATCTCGAACTCGGTAGTAAGCTTCCGCTGCGTGTCGACAATCAATCTATCTTCACCATACCAAGTTCTGCACATATATGATTTCCTATCATCTGTCTCAGAACGAAGTGGCTGCTTCTTCTTCAACTACACCATTCAAGAAAGCTGTCTTGAATCCATCTGGTGTATCTTCTATTTCATCACTTTTATATTTCTCTATGCTGCCATCTGCAACATGCTTGATCTGAAAGTTCTATTTGGAAGTCACAACAGACTTCCCTTTAGCTCTTGGGATCGCATCCCAAACATCATTCTTCATGATCGACGGATCATGGCATTCCATTTCTTCATCCCAGATCCTGGGAATTTCAATATCTTCAATAGATATCTTTGTTGCTGGAACAAATGTTGTAGTCCTTTTGTAGGTGAAGATATACGGTCTTTCCTACAAAACAGGTTAAATTGCATGATTAGAAACATCTCATAATTTTCAGAACAAATTCTTACACATGAAGAAATATGTCATACAGTCATGCAGTCATGCAATTATCTTAGCCAATGCTTCAATACAACATTTATCCATATCCCGTAACTTTCTAGATGCCTTCCAATATCTACCAGAACATTGTTAAGAGTGTGCACAACTCCCAACATGTCAGCAAAGAGGTTTCATTCTAGATAAGTAGCAATGGAATGTTGTACAGTGCCATAGGCCACTTACCCAACACATGCATATTAGTAGTATACTGTTCATTAATTCAATCATTCTAATATGCACAATACATATCCTAAGTCTAGGAACATGAACATATACATCATTGAACAATTTTATTTAAGCAAACAAATATGCAAGATAATTAAAATACTTATCTTTGTTTGTTTGTTGGGTGGACTCCCTTTGAGTCTTTTCTTCCTTGCAGGAGCTGCTGGAGTCCTTCTAAACCTTCTTGTTGTGGAATGTAGAGATATGGACAACTCCCTCTGAATATCTGCACCCTTGCAGAAACCATTGGAGTGTGCTCCCTCTTGATCTTTGCTTCCTGGATTACCTGTTCTTGAACTCATATTCATCCTTGGTCCCTATGCATGCTTATTAGTATCATGATTTTGTTATCCTTGTAATCTTATACAAAATCATACATTCATTAAAACACAATAATCTCAAGTATGTATAGTCATGATCATTTCAAACAGAAATAATAAGCATTAGCATTCAAGGTTTATATAGGACTCTTATGGTTAGTCATATCATAAGAAACATAACATGTATAAACCTGTAATTACTCAAACCTATGACTCTTCTGGTTAGTCATATTATTAATTAAGGTAAGACACATAATATGCATATGCCCATGATTATTCAAACTTATGACTTTATGAACAATCATCATCAATCATGCCATGCATACTTATATGATAGATCCTATGATATGAGAAACACATACCTGGTCACCATATTTGCTAGTTATGTCTAGCAATGTGTTCTTGTTCTCTTCAATGACCTGCATAACTCATTAGTTAACTTTTGCAAAACCAGATTATACATACCTCTATGTGATCCATGACTATGGATGAATCTTTGTATTTATGTCACCATGGCATGTTCGGGTTGACCCTTTAATTTGTACAAGCCTCCCTCTTGCTCTCCAATCACTACTGCATCATCAATAGTCTTTCCCTTTGGCCACATTAGTACTTGGCCATCAACAAATGAAACCCTCATACCTTTTGCATCTAAAGCAGAGATGGAGAGTAAGTTCTTCTTGAGTCCAGGTACATAGAGGACTTCCTTCATCTTCAAAGATTTTCCAGAATCTAGGTTGTAAGAGGCTTCACCACTTCCTTTGATTGGGTATTGATAATCATCCCCAAGTTTCACCTTATGGGGTGATTCATGTTCAGAAAGGTTCACAAAAGATTCCTTGAAACCTGTCATATGTTTGGAAGCCCCACTATCGATCAACCAATCATTACAACCATGGGAGATGGTACCAGTGAGTGCAGAGATCAGAACATACTCTTCTTCACTTGATGAATCATCATCACTACTACTTTCTGCCTTAGCTTTCTTCTTTGGAGGTTCATCATCTTCAGCAGCATGAGCATGAAACCTTCTTTTGCTGCCCTTCTTCTTCTTACTAGAGTTGTTGTTATTATCCCTTTTGTTCTTAGGACAATCTGAAGCAAAGTGACCCTTCTCATTGCATGTGAAGCATCTTAGGTCTTTCCTGTTCTTCTTTTGATAGGACCTATTGAGTCGAGAGGGATCCTTCTTGATTTTGCTTCTTTTGGTGTGAGCTGCAAGAGCTTGATCTTCTCCTCCCATCTTTTCCTCACGAGCTATAAGTCTAGCTTCTTCTTGAGAGCATTCTTCTCGAAGTCTACTGAAGGAGATCAACTTCTTCCTTGCACAAATTCCTTGAATAAAGGAATCCCATGACCTTGGTAGGCCATTTAGAGTGGTCATCACCACTTCACCATTCTCCACCATTTCATCTACTGCTTCTAATTGTTCCTTGATCTGAGAGACCCTTGAAAAGTAGGATTGAATGGTTTCTCCATTCTGAAACTTCACTGCTTTCAATTGGTTCCACAGGGTCATCTTCCGATTTATGTTCTTTCCTTCAAATAGCTTGGTCAAAGATTCAAACATCTCTTTGGGTGTCTTGAGAGAAGACACATGGGGTATGAGATGGTCTTTGATAGAATCAGCAATGATTCTCTTTGCCTTGACCAAGTTCTTCTTGTGCAATACCTTGGCCTCTTCATCCTCTGGGATAGGGATGTCTTCTTTCACATATGAGTCCAACTCATTCTCTTCCAGGATTAGCCCAATCCTATACTTCCAGGCTCGGAAGTTATCAGCCCCTTCAAGCTTATCCTCAAGCTTGGTGTGAAGAGACATCTTTAAGAGTACTTCAAATGGAAATAGAAAAGATTTAGAACTTACCACTTGAAGTGCTAAAAACTGGATCTGGTCTCGGATTAGGGTTTGTCAGAGAGACCCTAAAAATTCAAAATGTGAATTTCAAAATTCCGAAAGGATAGAAAGATGCGCCTTGGAGAGCTGATCAGCCTAGTACATTCAGAATTTGAGATCAGCAAAGTCTTGTCCTTCAAAATTGCCTTTTTGTCCTCCCGGGTTCACTGGGAGAGCCCTGAATTAGGGTTTGAGTTTCCCGGAGATCTACCCAGCCAAAAATCTCGATCCAAAGCTCAAACCTTCGATTTTTGCAAGGAGCTTCCAGCTGTACCTTCAATTTCCAGAAATTCCTATTTTTGTGGAAACCCTAATTTTTAGGGCCAAAACTGAAAATGCTCGGAACTGAAATCTGATTAGACAGAAAGATGCGCCTTGATGAGTAGATCCAATCTACTATACTGAATTTCAAAAATATGTGGAGAGAAACCCAATAAACAAGCAATACAAGCTTCCGTCACTGCAAAATGTCTTCTTCTCAGTTAAGCTCTGATACCATGTTAATTTTCAGTATTAAATCACAATACTATAGGATCTTTGCTGAGAGAATAACATCTACAGTATATCAATGCATGACAATCATAATATGACAAGCATCACAAGCATCACAAGAATCAAAAGCATAGAGACAAGAGACACAGAGTTTCCGTGGGGAAAACCCTAAGGTGAAAAACCCCACAAACTTCCTCAGAGATAGAGAGAGCAATGGCTCAACCAAAATACAACCAAATAATACAGAGATAGTCTCCTAGTAGATGATCCTCCTCCTCCTCACTAGTGTGCCACTTTCCAGAGAGAGAGATAGATGCTTTTCCGAATGAGTAAAATAGAGATCTCCTATCTCTATTTATACTCACCTTTTTGCCCAGTGACCTACTGGGGCCGACTTGTCTACTTTAGTGCATCCACATTATATTATATATTAATTAGGGCCGACCCCATAAGGTGGTCTAATAACCCATCGGAAAGTACACACACTTGCGACACTTGTCAATCCACATGACGACACTTCCTTATAGAGGAATAGCACATCTCTTATAAGGGTACAATAAATATACATATAATATACTGATGAAATACATTCCGAAGTTACATATACATCAACACTTTTCAAACAATTGATATGGCTCTTCTTCGTCTACAGCCTTCCAATAAATCCTTCCTGAAACTCAAAAGGCGCTAACTTCTCTCTCAATCTATCACAGAGTTATTAATTCAGTGGCACGGAATGCAACCCGAGGATGCTACAGGGGAACTACTCCTTCAGATTCCGCATCAATTTCCACATATAAAGCTTTGATGACAAATCTTCTTCTAAGGGAGAGGGGATGTTAGGAACCTGTGTTAACCCTTCTCTTTACTTTGTTAGTATATTGTTGTTGGACGCATATGCTTTGTAAGTCGTCCCGTAGTATTTGTTGATCAATAGTTTGTATTATCCCATGTTATTGACCCATAGTATTGGATGCATATGCTTTGTAAGTCATCCCGTAGTATTATATGTCCCATGGTATTGACCCATAGTATTGGGCATAGAATTAGTATATAAGTGTGTGTTGAGGCCAATGAAGGTACTGTGAAGTTATTTGTATTGAGCTTGCTCAAAGGAGGTTTCCCCCTCGAAGTGGCCTGTGATCAATAAAGTGATTCCGAGTTCTGTTATTACTACTATCTCGTGTATTTTCATTAATTAATTGTTGCAGATTCCTCACAGGGTGAGACCTCACTCTCTTCGCGAGTGTTGCGGAAAAGGGTAAAACCTTTCCGGGTCGATGCTCAAGGGTGTTTGGTTGGTGTTTGTTGAAAGCAGTGCGAAGTGAACCCCTATCAACAGAACTGCGTCAACAAATGGTTCTGTTGCCAGGACCTTAGTGCGAAGAGAAAAAGATAGGAAATGTTGTGGCATCTGACGAAACTAGAGATCAAGGATTTGTTCGATAACAAAGCACAAGAGTTTGTTGAAGAAGAGAATCGCCAACCCGGATGGTAAAAAACTGAGTGGTTGCAAAAATACATATACTCCGACGTCCACAAAATATGTTTGTACGAATTTCCAATATTGTTGTATGAGTAGTTGGTACAATTGACATTTCAGAAGAAAAATTGCCAAAGTGGTGAACCTAAACACTGGATGCCCGAATTGATTCAACAATCGAAGCAAGTGGATAACAAGGAATCAAGGGATGTCAACATCTGTGTGGATAGCATTTTAGAAGGATATATTACTGAATTTGTTGTCGACACGATCAAATCATATAGTGACGTAGAGAGGAAATATTTCAAGGGACCACACAGAAAATTTTTATTGTCACTTAAAGTGTGGATTAAGATGCTCATCTGCGAAAAGGGAATACTGAGGATGAATGCTGACGAGAAAATCCCAATGTGCGGAGGTGAGGGTACTGCGTGAATGTGGGTCTTATAGAATGATGTGGGGTAGAAGGACATGAGTGACGATGAATTATTAAGGGAAAATGAGAAAAGTTGTGGTACCCAGCAAAGTGGGGTGAGGTTCCGACAGCCAGAGAAGAAGAGGAGGACTGAGATTAAGAGAGAGTCTCCTGAGGTGACCGGAATGGAGAACTATGAAATGGGACCACACAGGATGAAGCGACCCTACTGAAACGAAGAAAGGAACCAGGATACACCTAAAGCCGAAGGACAGATCCAAAGTTACAACATACCCACAACCTTACACACCACACCAAATTTTGGAGGAAGGAATGTAAGTTCATTGCAGTATTTCCCAAAGTGCCAGAGCAGTGGTAAAAGTAGAGGATCAGTAAACAATAGTAGGAGATCAAGGATGGCAGTAGACGATGTAAAAATGACAATTTTCCATGGTAACAGGACCGAGGATCCCGAACAATATTGGTTTTTGTGTGAAGCGGTATGGATGGTGAAACAGGTCCATGATGATGACATCAAGAAAGGGAAGCTGGAGATGATCTTTAGGGGTCGTGCATTAGGAGAGTTCATAAAATTCATACTGGTTCTTGTGGGAAATCCAAATAAAACACCGCCGCAGATAAGGGAAGGACTGATTGACGAATTCAGAAAACCGAAGTCTAATTCGCATTACATCATTGAATTGAAGGAAATTAAGAAATTTCTGAATGAATCAGTGTGGGAATTCGACCAAAGATATAAAAATCTAATGGCGAAAGTTAGCTTCGGGATGAGCGATGTACAACACAAAGAGTGGTTCATCGGAGGACTCGTACCACACATCTGTGGGTCACCAATGCAACATAAACTCACATCCTAGTCAGAAGTGCTAGAGATTGCAATGAAATTGGAGGCTTCACCAGTTTGCAAAGCAGGAGTGAGCATGAATCATATTCAAGCACAACTAGAAAATTTGACGGTGCAGCTCCAAGACATGAAGAAGGGAAAAGAGGTGTGAGAGAATATATGGTACACCCACTGCAAATAGGAAGGGCACCATAAGGACCAATGCCCATAGTTCTACGATTATTTACAATCCGGAGCACCGAATCCACTTATCCACGGGGAAATTCCATGGTGTCGGGTTTTTTAGACAAAGGGACATCGATAAGAAGAGTGTGTGTATTTGCATAAAATGGTGTCAAAACCAGTCAACTTGTTCTACAAGTTCTGTCGATCGGTTGGACACAACGAGAAGGACTGTAGGGCATATGACTTACTCCAGGAAAGAACCATAGATACATATTTCATGAAGGGGAGGGAGAAACCCCTAGAGCAGCAGCAACCGTAGTACAACCAGTAGCAACTGTAGTACAGTCAGTAGCATCCGCCCTACAATCAGGGGTATAATCAACCGTAGCTCAATTATAATCAGCCTCAATCAATGTCTAGTCAACTCCAGCCGCAGTACAGCCAACCGCATTTTTAGACTGCATAGTCCAACCAACAGTCTTGTGTCTGACCATGAGGAGGATTTAGAGGAGGGTTCCACAGAGACAGGGGTGGAGGTGTTGGTCAAAGTCGAGGGCCAGTCGTGTAGTACAATTTGGTCAAGTGGGACACTATCAAAGAGATTGTTCGAGCCTAGTTCTGTAGTGTATGTATTGTAGCGCACCAGATCATAGTGTTGAGGACTGCCCACAGCTGATTGTGAAGTGGAAAAATAAAAATCCACCTCGGCCTCAACCGAATCTGAACTAGGGATAAAATCCCCCTCCAAATGTACAAAATATTTCTGTAGAAATAATGGGTCGACCAATGAATGTCGCGGTAGTGACCAGAGGAGGGGCTGCGACAGGAGAAGATAGACCACAATCGAGTGTCTGACCAAAAAAAAAAAGGCAGGTCCGATTCGATGTAAAAACATAAAAAGAGATCATTTTGGAAGCACAATATGCGATGAGATAGATGAGGAAGACAACGGTGGGCCAGAAAGAACCTACTTACGAGATTCAACCGACGTTCGACACAACGAATTCACAAAAGAAGATCAACACCTTGGAGTTGGTGAGAGACCAGGATGCGCTAACAGAGATAGCTAGCCTCTTACACCGACAAGAGGATGGTCAACAAATCCGAACAGTGAATCGACTGCATCAAAAGAAGATAGGAGGGGAGATGAGGATGAATGTGCATATTGGTGCATTTGATGTTGACTCCATTATTCTGGATTTGGGGTCGGACATGAATATCCTAACAAAAAAAACATGGGAGACGATGGGGAAGCCACAGCTGGTATGGTCCCCAGTACAACTTCGACTAGCGAACCATAGTAAGGTCACACCTATCATACAACTATGCCACATACCAGTTGATATAGAGGGACTCAAGACATATGGTGAATTTGATGTGATAGAAATAGTCGATAACACGAGCCCCTATTTGGTGTTGCTAGGGATCAATCGGGAAATGGAGAACCAAGGCGTGATTAACTTACACAAATGAATAATTTCATTCGATAATCGCGACATGAGGGTAGTCGCACCTCTGGATCCAGCAGAAGGACAGAGGTATGTTGAACCGATGTGGGATGAATTCACGGAAGGATGGGATAACTTGTATAATATCTCAGAATACTATATCAATCTCACCACCGACGAAGAACTAGGGTGGCAGAATGGTGGCTCAGCATCCACGGATTCCGATGAAGCACTAGAGAACTGGAAAAACAAACTGCATGAAGTATCATTTCGAAGATGGACACGCATCACCCAATCGCTGAGATGGGTGGTGACAGAGGCCTGCAAATTACCGACATATGAAGGACTTTCCAACCTGATTGAATTCATCACTAAATTTGAAGAAAGAGTTTCCAAACCACAGAGGCTAATGGAATTAGAGGAGGAAATGAAGGCCACACCAGCGTGATGGTGGGTGATGCATAAGTCAACAATAATGAGCTGGTCGCTATGTCGACAACTCATGGAGATCAAGTTTGGTGAGACTGAAGGATACCGCGGAAAGAAATACAGCGACATGAGTGATCCAAGAGAGCACTTAGAGGACTTTCAAGGTGCATGGGGAATGAGACCGCAGAAAGAATGGGTCCATGCGTTCATCCATACGTTGGATGAGATACTGTGGAACTGGTATGTTACAGCAGAATTGTGACATGGAATGACAACATGGGAGGATCTCACTATCAACTTCCGCTGAACATTCATCTTCTTGGATGAAAACCCATTCATCCATAGCACACTACAGGTGATAAGGGAGAAGGTGCTTGAGGCAGTTCCGATGGAGAAGCCAATGGGATTGCAGTGGACCACGATGTTGGATATGCTACTAGAATGTTACAATGTGACAGGAGGACTTGACAATGAGGATGATCCGTGGGCCACTTATATCCTAGAATCAGAAGGAAGTTGAAATTTTGAATCACTAGAGATACCTTGGGATGATGCAACCATCGCAAAAGTCACAGATCTATTACATGAATTTAAGGATGTATTCCCAAACAAATTTTCGGAAATGAAAGGCATTTCCGGGGAACTAGGCGAGATGAAGATCCCACTAAAACATGATGCGAATCTAGTGAAGTAGCGACTGTATCGGTTGAACCCCAGATACAAGGAGCGAAAGAAGCCGACATAGAGTGAAGTATTAATGAAGCAGATTCGGCTATGGCCCTACCGGGATAGTGCAACAAAAGAAGAAAAATAAATAAAATAAATAAATAAATACTTTTTTACAGAAGACGCGATGAGGTTCAACATCCGTCGATGAAACAATCACATATTACAAAAGAAGCAGCAAGGTTCGACATCTGGAGATGGCTTCCATGATGCGAAAGGGTCAAATCCAGTAATAAATGCAGTAGTTAAGCCACGATGGACGGTGGTGAAAATGAACAACGGTACAACTAATACCCGACGCATGTAGAGGATTTGGTAAATCAGTGTTGGATTTGGTAATTATTTTCCAAAATTGGTAAGATGGATGGGATGCCGCAAATAAACACTATAAATGCAAAATAAGGGGGCGGTTTGATGCACTATGTCTTGAGCAAGAACCTATAGGATAGCGCATGGAAGTTTACATTTTGAGCACAAGAACCGGAGAATGCCCACAACCAACACCAATCATGCAGAAGAAACCATAGATTGTGTCCGGAATATTGTTCAAAAAGAAGCAGAGTGACAATCGACCTGCAAACATCGACTAAAAGCTGAAGAGGGGGACCCGAAACTCAGCATGACGGGTAGAAAGGGAAGCAGGAATTTAGGGCACTACTCAAACGGAAACAACATCGCAGGGAGGGCACCCTGGCCCAAAAATACCAGGATATGTACCGCCATGCAAGAAAGGAACACCAGTGCTTTGGGTGAGTAAGAATGCAAGATACGTAATCTAGATGCTGCCAATACCAAAAGGAGTTCCCCACGCTGGAAACATTGTGGAGAACTTGCAAAAGCTACAATACAGCGATCATAACCTTATGAACTACCCCGAATGCATAGAAGACACATACATTAATGTTTCACATGGAGAAGGAGGCCCGGTCACGAAAGAACCAACGGAGTGGGCGATGGGATTAGAGCAATTAGGATTGTTGGGACTCACCCAAATACCGCACTTTGGGATAATGGTGCAGGTGAATGCATGCGTAAAGTAATTACTTGCATGTTTCCATGGAGGGTAACTATGGATTCATGAAAAGATTCCAGTCACAGTCAACCCGATTTCAAGAATCACCGAACTACCCAAGGCTGGAGAAGACCCTTCCCATTTTTTCAGGGGAAGGACAACGACAAGAAGCTCACAGCGAGGCTGAAGACGAAGTATGAAGTGGAGAAAAAATACAGAGGATACCTAATCAACACAATTAAGGACAAATTTGTTAGGGTTGTAGGGAAAATACTAGCGGTCAAGTTGGTACGAAAGAACAGGCCGAAATAATGCAACTCAGGTGTCATCGCCTCCATAGAACAATGTGCCACAAGAGTACAAATGAATTGGTCGCAATTCCTACTAAATCAGTTGATGGAGGATGCAATTGAAGCACAAGAGAAGGGGAATCCATTCACATATTCATGGCTATTGATGTTGGTCACACTAGTTGTATGGAGGGAGCCAGATCACTATCAAGGCATGGACAAAGTACAAGACAAGATACGAGAGGGTGCGAGGTACAAAAAAGTGTGGGTGACGAGTGAAAAAGAATGGAAAGAATTCAACATTGTGCAATTCTACATGTTCCTAGACATGGTGCGGATATATGCGCAAGAAATACCGCGGATCACTGTGCAAGCAACTAGGAAATATTGGCCGATACCAAGGATATCGGTCGAATCCCAAACAATTTACATTCAATCACAAGAAGATAAGCAGAGGCAGTGGATGCCAACACAGTACAAGATCACCGAGGAGGAATTGGATGCCATCATTGCAGGATGGCCAACAGAGTGGAAATTTCCAGTCACAGAAGAGGAATTATCGAATGTGGAAAATGGACAGTCGGTAATAGGACCAAAGCCACCAGAGGGAGAAAAGGACTCAGACAGTCAACAAGAGGGCACAAAAGAATGTGATCCTATGGAAGAGAAGTCACATACACTCAGTCACGATGTATCCTCATCGGCCACCCTAACGGATTCAGAATTGGAGGGGCAACATTAAGAAATGAGAACAAAGCATAGGATAGACCATGGCGAAGGAAGCACAAGCGACGGTCTTCCTAAGGAGAAAATTAACAGGCTCCTGGAGAAAATAAATACGGTCGCAGATGAAAACAACGCAAAATTCACACAACATGCAACAAAATACTTTCACCAGGTGAATCAACTATTGTTATCACTAACTAATACAGTCATAGAGACAAGAGTACCACACGGGGAAGTCCCACCAAGTTTGTTGACAAGGAGGGTCGAAGTAGAAATTGCCACACATCCAAGGCTTGTAAAAATTGAGCCAAATGCAATGAAAACAAGTGATGAGGAGTTGGACGTGGAACTAAGGAAGAACAATTCAATCATGGTAGATTTCAACATACTTTCGATATTGACACTACAATGAATTCAAACTGCAACAAATGCAGAAATCAATGACCGCGAGGCCACAATACATGAAGAAATGGTGAGATATAAAAAACAGGCGTGGAACAGCGAGATGGAGCCATGGAATCTCCAAGAAGAGAAAAACCAAACCCTAGTTGAGAGAGAGAAGGATATGGAGGACTGAGAGAGATTGGAGAAGGCGATATCCAAGGCATGCGAGGATGCCACGCAGATTGATCAAGATATACGACTGGAATCAAAATTCATCTTGTTAGGTGTAGTTATCGCTGATTTGTAGAAGGAAAATGAAGCATTACAGGAAAGGGTAGTACCAGGCACACCACCAGAATAGACTCAGAATCGCTAAGATACGATGAAATAGGTTGCGACGGAGATCGCAGAGTTGGAAAAGGAGGCCCATAAAATTGTTGAAGAGGTTACCGATTTTTGGGGAATCTTGGTGCAAGATGAGCAGTTGAATCAGCTGAACACGTAACTCGCCGAGGCGGAGACACAACCAGATTCATTGAGGGGATCACTGAAGGTGATTCCCATACTCACACATATGACAAAGGACACGGAGCTGAAGGAACTCCAGCTTCGAGTGAATAATGTAAGGGAAAGGCAACATAGGAGAACACCGCACCTAGATTAATTACAAACAAAAGCATAGAAGTTTTCCATGCAGGAAATGGTAGGAATAGCACAGGTCAAGCAGGACCTAGAAAAGGCACAACAGATGAATGACGGGCACCCAACATAACAACAGGTGGAATATTGTGCAAAATTCAAAGTATTGACGAAAGAAGCTGTCAACCAGATTAGAGTTGCATACAATGATTTCAAGTCCCAAGTAAATGCACCAGAGGCATCCAACTGAGGTGGCTCGACGGCAAGCCACAAGTTTGTGTTGGGGTCCTTTTGGCATGGGGTTAGAGTGCATGAAGTGTGTAAGCCGACAGTGATAGAAGGGTCATCAGTGAAAGAAAGGACCATTCGCGGAGAATAAGAAGCCAATGAAAGCGCAAGTTTTGGTCAAAGTTAGTTAGATTTGGTCATGTGGACCATTTTGTAACCACATTAGTTGTCTATAATTAGATCCATATTTGTAATCCTAAGGGAATCTATCTTTTTGGCATCAATTGATAGCATTGAAGAACAAAGTGATTTTGTATTTTCTGCTTTCGACAACTTTTTCCCTATAGGTGAATTTGTGTTAAGTCGCAGTTTTTGAGGTGAGTTAATGGATGAAGATGTTCGATTATGTTCCTATTTTTGTCGCTATGTTGTGAAAGGTGAATACACTCTAAATGGTGCAATATGTTTAAGATTTTGATGCTATGTTGATTAATATGTGTTATGCGAATGTCACTTATATGGTGTTGATGCGGATGCTAAGTTAATGTGCGACATGTTAAGACAAATCTATGGTTTTTGTTGCGACTAGGTAAGGATTAATGCATGTTCTCTCCATACTACGGAAACTTGGTTCCTGCATCCCCCTTGATCATATCAGGTGATACCTCACTCACTTTGCGGGTGTTTCTAGAAAAGGTAAAACCTTTCCGGACCGATGCTCAAGGGTGTTTGGTTGGTGTTCGTTGATAGCATTGCGAAGTGAACCCCAGTCGACAAAACTGCATCAACAAGGAGCTCAAAGAAGGGATAAAAGTGTGCTCTAAATTGTACCGTCGTGTGGATTTCTACGAGCCCAATATGGCGCATGCTCATGAGTGCTTTCAATTTTAAGGAGTCTGAAAGCAATAAGAAGACTCTGAAATGGTGGAAAGGTACCGTTGTGTGGATTTATATGATCCCAGGATGGTGAATGCTCGTGTTCACTTTCAATTTTATAGGGTTTGAAAGCAATAAGAAGTCTCCAAGGGGGTTATTTTTCAAGTGTTAGTCCCCAAGGCCCGAAAAAGCATAAAAGTATGCAATGGAGAACTCTTCTAGCCGATGTGACTAGAGTATTCCTTTTTGTAATTAGTCTACCAGTTCTAGAAAAGGTTCAAAATTATACCAGATAGACACCCTTTCAGATACTTTTAATGAGCATGAAAGGAAGCAAGATTGCTCGATGATCTTTTCATTTTTAAGGATTCAGAAAAGAGCCTAACAGAAACTCCCTGAGTGCCCTTTTCGTAAAGGATCTTCTCGGCCCGAAAAATGGATAAAAGTATACCAAACATATGTGACATCCAAGAAAGGAGGAAGTGTTCAATCAAGGGACAAACATGTGAACCAAGAAAGAAGATGTGGGGGGGAAATTAATGGGACCTCCTTGTGGGTAGATGAATGGTGGAAAAATAAGACAATAAATACAGTGTGGATGGAGTGTATGGATCATGAATAGGCTGCGATAGACAAAATGGTCGAAATGGTGCAACAAATGACTGCGGCCTGTGTGGCATGCAAATCTAGGCGACGAGGAATATGGAAAAAATTCCCAAAATTTATTTGAGTGAGAGCAAGAAATTATCTCAAGAATCATCACAAGCACGGAGTTTTTATTCTGATGATGCAAACGGTGCGAAAAACGGAGGTCATATGGCCCAATAATTCTCAAAGAAAAAATTAGGATAAAAATGGTTATAAATAGAAAATGAGCCCACCTCCACATCTCATTTTCACTGTGCAAATTGTGAGAAGTGTGGAGGGGCCCAGAAGAGGAAATTTTGATTTCTCTCAATCTACCTAGTGGAAACGATTTATGTGACTTGCAGCTAATTCTTTAAGTTTTTTTTTATGTTTTTGATGCATTTTGGGTTGGATTTGGTCCTATAAGGAGCCGTGCCAAGCAAGGCTAGGGCACCACAGCGTCAGAGCATGCTTTTCGATGGAAATAGTGTGATTAGGGCATGGCTATGGGCCATACAGTCGCATGGTTCGGGCGTGACTGTGGGACTCATATCAGCGCCCTGAAGCATGACTTTTCGAGGGAAAAGTGCACTTCATGCGTGACTGTGGGCCCCACAGGCGTGCTCAAGGAGTGCGCTTTTCAAGGGGAAACACATGCTCCAGTGCACGCCTGACGGGAAAAAATTCACGCTATGGAGTGTGTCGTTTTTCCTAAGTCTGGGTGTGATGGCCCAAAGGAGACCAATGTTTGTTTATATGGAGCTGATGGGGGTTTTATTTTCTGGTTGACAGGTTGCAGAGAGTGAGTTGGCGAGAGCAAGAGCTCGGGTGGTTGTGTGATGATATCCTGGATGGTGATGATGTCTAGGATACACTGGCATGGTGTGGTTTACTGAATTTTTCCAAGGTGCCCCCAATGCATTCAACAAAGTTGTTTTTGAACAAATTGGTGGATTTTTGGGATGCCGATGTGGGGGCATTCATGATACAGGGGGAGCGACTAGAGATATCACTCACTGATATGTACTTTATGACGTGGCTCCTTTGGTTGGTTATGATTTTAGACACCCAACCAAGGAATCCCAGTGATGTGTCTATGGAGGACTTGTTGGAGCATTATTTTTATGCCATAGAATATGTGCATGATAATGCTATACTGATCTGTGACATCGAGAGTCTGGAGACTTGGGCTATAGAGGAACTAGTAGTGCGGATACTGGGGTCGAAGGCACCCCACAAGATTTCTGGAGGACAAATGATGCTAGTTGAGAAGGCTTTAGTAGGTACCCACTTTGGGTGGGGACATATGTACCTGACTGTTGTTCGACGACAGCTGAACAAGGTTAGTCACACGGGAGGTGGTTTTTGTTTCCCATCGTTCTTATGCTCATTTTTGTTTGAGCAAGTTTCGACGCTACAATCACACAAAGAAGTGCGCTATGGTGGATCGACTAAGTTGCGGATGTGGAGATGGGGCGAGATGATGACTCTTTGTGGTGGGGGAGTAGTGGGTGATTTTTTCACTCGAGAGATGTTCACACCGTGGATGTAGTTTCCAGTGGTGATCGAGGACTTCCCGTATGTAGGGATGGACTAAATGGGAGATGCAGAGCTACAACGACCTCCTGGTCAGGCATGGGAGCCAGATGGTATGTATATACTCACTTTACAGTATCATGTTGTATCTAATCGATAGAATATGTGATAACTATAGTATTTTTATGATACTAAGACTGATGACGTTCTTTTATGTGAAGATGTGGGGTCGCGGCTGCCGGTAGGACACCAGGATCGTAGGGGTCAAGTGGAGGTATTGTACTCTCCCACGCGTAGGCACCTTCGACAGCGGAGTTCTTCGACGACACTAGAGACGCTACGTATAGGGATTGACCGCCTATTGGATGGGGTGGTTGATGATGGTTGGAAGCATCTAGATATGGACCTGATCAATATTTTCTACGACGCTCCACAAGATTGGAGGACGATGATGCAACGGATTATGATTGCGGCAGAGGTAGTGACGACCATTGCATAGGGTGATGCCCCATATGATGATGAGGAGGAGAAGACTGATTCATATGAGGAGGAGGAGGAGGAGGAGGATGAAGGGGATGACTCAAATGATTTGGAAGTCGATGGAACTGCCCCCCAATGCGATGAACATGGGAAATTTTTGTACTCGACAATTATTTGTATGATGAGGATGTTGTTGGGGACTTTCAATGTATTAATGGTTATTTTTATGATGTAAACATTATGACACTTTGATTTTATATATATGCACGTGGATGCAGTTTATTATGATCATGAATGCTCTTTTTGTTTTTATGATGATGTATGCCTATATGATGTATATATGCATGTGGATGGTCTGATGATGCATGCTTGTGGTTTATTTCCAACATGTTGTGATTAATATGCCATTCTAGAACAATATTAGCCATTTGGTATGCAACATTGTTATGACTTTGTGGGACATGGATGAATGTAATGAACTCAAACTTTTGAATTAGTTGGTTTGTGCACAGGAACTTTCTAAAAAGGCAGGGATCCTGTGCCTAGTAAAATTTATTGAGTTGGGAAACAAGGATCTAGGAGTCAAGAAACACACGAAGGTGACTTATGCCCCATTGGAGAACAATGGTCAAGAGACCGCTCACAGCATGGTACTCATCCTAGTTATTGGTTGCAGCACCGATACACACTATGTCGAGGTGGATCAACTCATGTGAGGGGGAATACAGTACCCAAGATGCAGAGGCAAGGCTTAGAGACCATCTACTTGCATCGTTGGAAAAATCGACATAGAGTGGTGGAGCAGGATCCATCTGTGGCCATGCATGGAAGCAAATTGTAAGGTTCAAAATGCAAAAAGTAAAAAAGAAAAAAAGGGGATAAAGTTGTACAACACGGACTATGGGTTCCGAGAAAAGTGTTAAGGGTAAAATCATTTGAGATACAACTCATTGTGAGGGTTGGCTAATGGATGTTCTTTAGAATCGATAGGGATGTATGCCCCCTTGCAGAGACAGGTTTGGACAATGTAAGGGCCTTGCTACATGGATTCAAACTTTCCTTTGTCATGTTTTTCATGAGCTTGGTCATAAACAAGCACGAGTTCGCCTTCGTGGAAGGTACGGGGTGGACATGCTTGTCATAATTGGATTTGAAGCAATGTTTAGAAGCCTCAGTGATTTGTCAAGTTGCTCATCGGTCTTCGTCAGCTTATTCCAATAGGAGTAAGCGTTGCTCAAGAGGTGAGGTGTTCGAAAGGAGCTCAATGGAAATGTGTAAAGTGGGGATTTAACACTCAATGGGGAGGACATACTCTACGCCATGAACCAAATGAAAAGGGGTAAAACCCGCGGCAGTTTTAGTAGAAGCGCGATAAGACCAAAGTGTAGGAAAGAGCATATGGTGCCAATTGGGATTTTTTTGGTTTACTATTCGTTGGAGGATTGTATTCAAGATATTATTGATAGCCTCAACTTGGCCATTCCCTTAAGGGTAGTAGGATGAGGCGTACTATTGGTCAAACTTCAAGAAGTTTGACAACTCTTTCCAAACGATGTCTTAGAAATGTTTTCCATGGTCGGATACGAGTTGTTTCGAGACCCCAAACCAAGCAATGACATGATTAAAAAAGAAACGTGTCGCAGTCTCGACATGGCAGTTAAATGTGGGCATGGACTTGGGACATCTAGTGAAATAGTTAACAACTACAATAATGTATTTATGTCCATTTTTCGAGGGGGGTTTACACTCTATAAAATCGACAGCCCATTTACATAAAGGGACAAAATTAATGACTGGATGGAGAGGGGAAGGAGGGGTCCTGGATTTGGATGCAAAAAGATGGAAATTCCGACAATGTTTAACTGTTTTTATGCAATCAGTGAAAAGGGTGGGCCAGAAGCATCCAACGCGGATAACCTTTTGGGAAGTTTTCATTCCAAATAAGTGGCCACCACATCCTCCGCTATGACAGTCGTTCAAAAATTGTTCAGCCTTGTCATGTGTAAGGAATCGACATAAAATGGTGTTGACGTTGCATCGATAAAGGACATAGCCGAAAAGGAGATATCGTGAAGCATGATGGCGTATGCAACGTCGATCATCACGTCCAAGGTTAGATTGAAAATTTTGTGTTCTTAAGTATACCAGGATGTCACCATACCATGGGTTATCCAACGAAATTGTGAACAAGTGGTCGTCGGGTAAGTTAGTGATGATGGAATGTGATGCTGACGAAGATGGTAATTCGATCATGAGATGTTCCAATGCAAGGTCTTTCGTACTCTTGGGTGTAACAAATATCAGATCATATTCTTGAAGGATAATGATCCATTTAGATACGCGACCTTGGAGGAGGAAGCGACTGAAGAGATAGACCATAGGGTTGGAGTCAACGACAACTGTAATTTGGATCATAAGGATGTAGTGGAGAACCTTCTAAACTGAGAAGATGATGGAAAGAGCCAATTTATCCTCATGGGGGTAGCGTAGCAGTAGACCAGACAATGTCTAACTCATGTAATAGATGACACATTCTTGCCGCACACTATCTTCTTGGACTGACACAATGGAAACAAAATATTCGGATGTCAAAACATAATGATAAAATCCTTCGAGAAATCAGGAGGTGAAATCAACGGGGCATAAGTCAAGGCTTGTTTGAGTTCTTCAAAGGTCTCTTGTGGTTGTTCGTCCCAAACAAAAGGAACGTGGGTCCGAAGCAAGCGAAGGAAACCATGAACTTTTGTAGCATAGTCCAAAACGAAGCGATGAAGAAAGTTGGATTTTTCTTGGAGGCTCTGTAATTTTCATAATGTACGTGTCGATGGGAGGTCAAGGATGGATTGAACCTTCAAATGATCGACAGTGATCCCATTTTGGGAAACAATGAAACCCAATAACCGACCTGAAGGAACGCAAAAAAGACACTTGAGGGGGTTCAAGCAAATGTTGTATTTGCGACAACGCAAAAAGACTTTCCAGAGATCGTCTAGGTGTTCGGATCATTTCTTGGATCAAGCAGTGAGGTCATCCAAGTAGACAAGGATAATATGGACTAAGCCGTGAAAGAAAAAGGTCATGGCCCGCTGAAATGTGGCACCAACATTTCTAAGACAAAACGACATAACTCGATAGGAAAAGGTGCCCCATGGAGTAGTGAAGGCAGTCTTATACTGATCTTCTTTATGAATTTGAATCTGAATGTAGCTAGAGAAACCATCCATGAAGGAGAGAATATCATGACCTGCACATGCATCAATGAGCTGATCGATGAAGGGAATAGGAAAGTTGTCTTTGGTACAAGCTAAATTCAGATCAAAAAAATCGATACAGACACGAATGGTGCCCTTTTTTTTGTTAACTAGCACATGATTAGACACCCATGTGGTGTAAGCAATGGGATAAATGAACCCAACTTGGTGCAATTTTTCAATCTCGGCTTTCACTGCTAGTAATTTAGAGGGGTGACTGGGACGTTGCTTTTGGTGGACAGGTGGGACATCATGCCAAGTATAGATACGGTTCTCAACAATGGTGGGGTCAAGACTAGGCACCTTAGTATATGACCAAGAAAAAAATCATATAACTCTTGGAAGAGCTTCTTATAGGAAGCGACTTCGTCTGGAGTACAGGAGGCACCTAACGTAATGTTCTCAATTACACCGGTGTGACAGAAATATTGACCTGTATGGTGGGTGAGATATTGGCCATGTTACCTTCCTCGAAGGCATCGGGAGCTGGTATGGGGTTTTAAACCAATCCACTTGGCTATGGATAAAACCTTTCGACTCGACCGAAAGTTGGTTGGACGTAAAGGGGGTAGACTCCTCGGGAATGAAGTAGGATCGATGATGCATATCATCCCAAGGGAATTCAGGTGCGGTTAATGCTTCAAGGATTTCTTCGTCACTACAAAAACATTGTGTGGATAGATCGGAAGAGGTAAATATGGAGGTCGGGGGAAAATTTGGTTCAACACTTGTGGAAATCATATAGATAGTGTTAATCTCTACCGAGGAGGAGGATTCAGGTGGGTGAATCTCCTCGATGGTAGTAATGGATGAATCTAAAGAGGACTGATTCATTTCATGGAGAACCAGTCGATACTCATGTAAGTTAGGACAATGAAGGGAATAACGTCCATAGAATCTGCATATGGCACAAGAGTGCTTGGTGCACAAATAATTGTTATGCGGGTGGGGGGTGGGTTGTAGTTCTAAAATAAAAATATTGTGGTCATCATCCAATGTCTTCATGTATTCTTAGAATTTTGGTAATTGCGGACAATTATGGGTAGCATGGCCCAAATCATCGCACAAAGAACACTTAGGAGATGTGCGGAATGGAGGGGGGATTCCAAAGGTTTAGTTGCATGGTGTGTAGTATGATTTTGTAGGGCCCTACCCCCAGTGTTGTTCGATGATTGAGAGATAGTGTTGCATGAAGATGTTGTCACCACACCGAGAGGTGGATGGTTGAAAGTGGTGATTGGTTGGACCGGTTGAAGGATGACTTGTGGCGTCAGAGTGGGATTAGGAGCAGGTAAATACCACACGGGAATTCCTAGTGTTAACCTGGGGAGATTCAGCATGGCCATCACAGGCATACTTACTACTCTCGAGGGTGGGAACAAGAACGCTATTGTGTGTATTGGTGTGGCTCCAACGAGGCTGGGGACCAACGACGGTTGAGGCAATAGAGGTGGTTGAGGGTTAGGCACCGTTTGATTTGAGGAAATGGTGCACAAGTAAGATATCTCAATGACGGTGGAGGAGGTGGTAAGGAATGAAAAGTGGAGACTATTGGAGTCTCTGAATAAATTGTGGGGCCGATAGTGGAAACCAAAGAGGTGGGTGCACCAAAATAAGGTTGTTCAGCCATGGGGATAATGTTCTCTGGTGTAGAGGGCGCATTTGGGTCATAGTAAGTAACTTGGTCGATTTTAACAACCTGTCCCTCATGGGGGAACATCATGATGCAGACCACCGATGAAGAAAAAAATTTCATGGACTACATGTAGCTTCGTCCTAGGAGTAAGTTGTAGTGGAGATGTGCATTTACTACTTCGATGTCAATCAGGATGGTTTTTCCAACTAAATGGACTGGAACATTAGCCAAAAGGCCTTGTGGATGAGATGAATGACCATAGTAAGCTCGTAAAGTAGTCGTGGATGAATGTAGGGTAGGGGATAAGAGATTCTACCACATGAATGTAGACATAACGCATGTAGAGGCACCCTCATTGATGATACACCAATGGATAACAAGATTCCAAACTGACAGGGAGACTTGAAATGCTAAGGTGGAGGCATGTGTGGTTTAGATTGGTCTAAATCGAATGCCATCATCCATGAGTCAGAAGGGTCTATTACACCTATGGCGGACAACAGTGTGTTTTGTTGTGCTGGGAAGTTCTATAAACTTCTAGGGTTGACATAGCAGCAGGGGACTGGGCTAAGTCATCCACGATATTATAGTTGGGGGAAACATGAGCATTAGGGTTGTTATTAACGCATCGTAAAGAAAATCAGGGAGCTTTGGGAGCCCCTTCGAATAGTTCGGGGGGCATACGTAACGACTGATCTGTGGGAAGAGTGTTAGCAGCCTTGTCCTCAGGAATGGTTTATGTGGTGGAACCATATTGGTTACGGCTTGTTTGAAGTTTGATATCAGCTGAAGACATCATTAAAAGGTGGTGGGTAACTGAGTCAATGGGTTGAATTCTAGGAGTTGCGTAAGTAACTTGCAGTTGTTGTGACGCAGCCCCTTGAGGGGGAGCCAAAGGTTGGGTGGCTACTACCCCTTGCATGGGTATGGGGTTCTACATTACCATGGTTTGTGCATTAGGTTGCGGGGGGTTTGGTGGTGCCACAGGTGCAGCATGTCCTTGGTGTTGGGAACCGTCAGTCCAAAGTTGGCGAGCTCGCTCCAGATGGGGACAATGATGCATGTCATGGCCATATACCCCGCAAATAGAACATGGGTGCAGGTTTGTGTGTAAGTTGGATTTTTTTCCTTTCTAAGGTGGTCGATCAGGATTTTGGTTAGCTGATGCAACAACTATCATGTTCCTATTTTGTCAGGACCATGAAGCAAATCAAACCTCATGAATTCTAATGACAGATTGAATTAATTAATTAATGAGGGGTTAAGTTGAGGCATTTAATTAATTAGGAGTTTGAATTAATTTGTATCCAAAGTTTATTATGCACTTAGAATATTTATTTTTCATGCATTTAATATTTTTATGTGGAATAAATGAGGATAATTCTCCACTAGGGTGCATTAGAGGATAATGTTGACTTGGAGTTAGATTGAGGAAGAAGCAAAGAGAAAGATTCCAAAGCTTGAAAATCAGAGAAAAGAAAAGAAAGCTGGAGCAAATCATAAAAGTAGCAAAATCTCAGTAAAAGTAGCACAAAGAAGAAAGCAGGAAAAATCAGAAAAGCGGGAAAGTCCAGAAAATCCAGAAAAAAAAGAAGAAAACACAAAGGCAGAAAGTAGAAAGCAAGGAAAAGCAAACAAAAGCAAAAAAAGAAAGAAAGCAAAGCAAAAGGAAAAAAATAAGGAAAGCTAGATTTTCTCATCCAATCAAGGATCCTGGAGGGAGCATTATCTTGGTTTACTTGATCCTCAAGTCACCCACTTTCCATAAATAACCCAATGCGCACCACATTAATTTTTCTTGACAATTTTAGAATTGGTATGAGATCAATTTTGCCTCAGAGACTTGGGAGATGTGCCCCTGGTCAATTTTGGGAGATGTGCCCCATATTTATGTGAGAGGATGATGGAATTCAGCCATTTTCATTGATTCTATTTGCAGGTCCTATAGCTGAACCAAGGATGGGTCGAATTTCAGAAATATCCAACAATTTTGTGGTTCGAATCTCAGAGCTCTTCATTGATTTCTAGTGATATGTTGTCCAGTAAGAATGGAGAGAAAATTTTGTAATGATTTGAGGAGTATAATGGCTCAAGTATAATGTATTAACAATTAATGTAATCCTATGATATCATTCATATCAATTAAAATTACATAAATCATATTTCTCCACCCCTTCTAGATTTAAATAGAATTTGACTAGTTTCCAGTGTGCATTTAATAAATGAAGGAGTATGAATACAAATGAAGTAATTCTTGTTTCTGGAGTTGCGTAATATGTCATATGTCATGATCCAAGACCCATATCAAAAGTTTGTGAGCCTCTTATTACTATTTGGGAGCCCTGAATTCTCACTAGTTATGCAATTTTGGAAGGCAATTTTACTAGTCTTTTTGTGAGAATTTCTCATAACTTCATATAAATTTATGGAATGTTATTTTAATATTTAATGAGTATAATTGAATCATATTTAACCTCTATGATTCATAAGTACCCATCCCTATCCTCCAGTTAAATTTCACACCCATACTAGTCTGCATATGTTGAGGGGCCCACGAGCGTTGGAGTAAATTGCATCTTTTTTGCTCTTGAAACATCAATGGTATCGGTACTTTGGGAATAGGTATTAGAAAATATCATATCCTTCCATCCATCCCAGGCCTTTGATCTAGTCCATCCTTAGTCCACCTAGCTTCCACAATCACTGTTTTAATTAATTTGAGAAGTATAGAGTTTTTGTATCACTAACCTGATTTGGTACATTATAGTGGTACCATAGAAATTTCCTTCGATCATGCCTTGGAAAGTAAATCTCAGATGAAGAAATATCTCATAACTATTTTCAAGTTGCATCTATAAAACTAGATACAATCATGGAAGATGAAAGCTTTGAGTTATACGAGGAAGAAGAAATCATTTACATTGATGGAGGCCTAACAAGAGATGATGATGGTTACATTTGTGACCATATGTACATATATCAATGGGCTGAACCACCGATGGCTAATCCCAAGAAGGAGTTAGCAAAGAGGATATCTACAGGTAAAAATTTTACCTGCCACTACTAGGAGTATTTGGCTTTGAGAGAAGAGATTCGTAAAGCCATTTCCTTCAAAGATTATTTTTATTGTAGATTTGGATTTGATATCAAGGATGAATATTTGGATTTAATAGAGAGCATAAAACCACTCATAGAGGAAACAAGTTGTTCCACCTCTGTGATCAAAGAAGAAGAAAGAGGAATCGAAAGTGAAGCCTCATTGGATGCCATTGTTTCTAGCATGAAAAGAATTTTCAGATTATCCTCAAACAAAGTCTCCAATAATACTGCTTATAAGGTTACCAAGGATCAATTTTCTTCAGCTAACTTTAAGGAGAAACAACAGAGTAACAATCATCCATCAAAGGAGAGGAGCAACAATCTTCCAAGAGAAGAGCCATGTGTTTCCTCTAATGATTTCCTTGAGCAAGAACAAGAGGACTTCAAGCTAAGGAAGGAAGGTAAATCTGATATTGGTAGCATCAATTCTTTTTTTCATCAATATGAAGAATATCCCATTAATTTAATCTCAAAAAATAAAGTATCAACCCTTCAAGCATTCTCAGAACATCCTTATGGAGAAACATACAACCACACTCTAGTTGAGAGTGAACCTAGAGATTTGCAGGGGGAGCATGCCATCACCACTACACATCATGAGGACATAGATATGTCACAAAGGTATTACAACCATTCTAATTTTTTCATTCACCAAATTCCTTTTTTCATCCTGATGTGGCAGCCATTTCTGGTGATAAGGTTGGCAGAAAATATCCTTCTAGTACTAAGATCCAAATTTTTGAGAAGGCTGAATTTTTAAAAGAGAGTTTGCATGATTCTCAAGAGTGTCATGAACACACATGTGATCAGATGTGTGTGTCTAATAGTATACATGACATTATGGAGTAGCATCATTTTCGAGGAAAACATAAGGGGTCCTCAGATTTACAAGTGCTTCAAGGAATCATTGACTTGCAAGATGATTTCTAGGCACTTGTTTCACTCCAGAGATGTTATGAGCCTATTTCATGTAAGGAAGGATTATCCTTGATGAATATGGCTGATTACATTCCATTGGGATCAGTAAGTAAAGAGTCCTATTCATCATTGAATTGGATGGATAACTACGTCACTGAGATGGAGACTCCAGATTATGTAAGACTAGCTCACATGGGTAAGAGTTATTTTTGCATTAGTAATGGATCTATTGTTGCATTCAAATCTGTTATGATCAATGAGAAGTATGCAAGGAATATATGGATGCAATATGATTCTTACCATACATTTCCATTCATACCTGGGAGGAAAAATTACATGGCAGAAGAAGAGTTATCCCATGACATGATATTCATAGTAAATCATGGTGACATTGTGAGGGATACTAAGGGCCTCACCACCACTCAAGGCACAAGTATGAACTACTTGCATCAGATTGAGTTCATATGGGAGTCACCACAACAACATGATAAGGTTCTTGAATACAACCCATCGGGTATACCACCTGACAGGGTGAAGAAGCATGAGGCTGAATTGATGATGGTTGTGCAATCCATCAATATCTTTCATTACAAGCAATTGAAAAGGTTCAAGGAAGGAAATGAAAGGGACCTCAAGAGTTGCTTTGACTGGAGACACATAAAACCAAGTCCTCTTGCTTTTCTTATGGGCAGTTAGTTAAGATGAAGATCAGGAATATAGTACATGTGCATAAGGAATAAGGTCATTAACATGGAGAAGATTCATAAAGCAAAGGCTACAACCCAAGGTAAACTTTCACATATGCTTTTTGACAAAGATTATTTGCATGATCTTCTTCATATGTTGTAGAAATAATAATTGAAGGATGATGAATATATTTGCAAGATCAATGATGAGTTGATGGCTACCCAATATTCTTTGAGAATCACTCAAAGTTCCCTCTTGGAATCCAAGATGGAGATAGAACAATTTCACCAACAATTGTAGAAATCACATACTCCCTCCTACATTCAAATCATCCATACTCTTTCGGTTGATGACATTCAGATTTCTATGGAGAAACCTCATGATATGGTGGTTCATTAGCTTCATGATGACATGCATGTGCTTGAGGAATTTAGAGATACAAATGATGAGTTCCAAGCACATACTACCTTCCAAATCCAAACTGAGCTTCTTCTTGGAGCGAGTCATTCCTCTAATGAGGAGTCATGAGAGTTCATGGTTGATGGACCAGCCTTTGATGGAGTTAATGCATCAACATATCTAGTGGATACTTGTTGCATAAATTTGGTTAATCTTTGGACCAATGACAGAGAGTTGAGCCATTGGAAGCACTCACATAGGGAAGCATCTTTCTTTCCAGTTGGAGCATTGGGTTGGAGTGTCTCTTCTTTCCCTATTTTGGAGAAGAGAAACATGTGTGATATTCTTGCTTGCATCTATGGAGACTTATTGGATACATTTTACATTTTTTGTGAGTAGCATGGGCCCCCATGGACTTTTGATGATGCCTATTCTCTTTGTGATTAGACATGGGGATTTCACCATTGTCATTGGAACAACAATATTTTAATTTTTGGTACTTGTGTGCATTGGGAATATGAAGTACAATCTGATTTGCATGTGCTTGGGGATTTTGAGTTCAAGGAGAATGAAGACCAAGCATGTGTTCATTACCAAAGAGCTTATGAGTTGCCTTCAGGTGATGGTTGTACATTTTTTAAGGAGGCACATGATCTCCCTTCGATTGAGCCAACCATGATGGATGACTCTTATAGAGAGTTGATTCACCAATCTCCATCCAGATCACTAAGTTGGAGTATGCGTTCATCCACTGGACATTAAAAAAACATTGTGTTTGTACCTTCACATCCATGGACAATAATATAATTCAAGCAATTTTAATTGACTCGAATATATAAAATGTCATGAGTAACATGTGATTGATCGAATGAGGTGAATGATAAAATAGACAAAGGAAATTCATGGTGCAACATGACACAAATACAATAATATTGCACCCAAATACATAAGTGATGATCATACTATTATTCAAACATTAGCTACATTATCCCTCTATTAGATTTATCCCCTTTCTTAATCATTTTCTTTTAGATTTGTCGCTCTTGCATTGATCCCCTTTTTAATCATTTCATTTTAGATTTGTTGCTTTGGCATTTTGTGTGAGGGGAAGTAAATTCTTTAAAGGCCAAGCGATGTTAATTTCCTTTTGATAAGATTGTATAATATTTATGGCTTGTCACAACCTTTTACAATGCTTGATTCATGCAAAACTATTATACAATTACATTTTCCATGATCATAAGTAGATGCATGGGAAATTTTTAAACCTGTTGTTAACACCCAAAAAGTGCTCACTACCTCATCTACCCCATGACATGACTCATTGGTCCATATTTCCTACCATATTTGCCTCCAAAACCCCAAAAAACCATTAAAAAGCCTCCAAAAGGCCAAAAAACCATTAAAAAAGCCTCCAAAAGGCCAAACCCCCCCCCCCTTTTCCCCCAAAATAAGTTAAATTCCTCCAAAATTAGCAAAAACCCTCTAAAAAGGGAATAAAAAATACAAAAAAGAGGAAAAAGAGGGAAAAAAGGAAGCAAAAACCCTATACAGCTGACCTAAACCATATGGTGCCTAAAACCATGGGTCAGCACTCCACCACTAAAAAACGTATAAATAGGTGATGGAGGCTCCCCATTTCATATCCACAATCATCCCTATCTTCACACTGCCAAAAATTCCCTTGAAACCCTAGCTCTCCATTTGGAGCTAATTCTTGAGAACCGTTTTGGCCCCATTTCCAAAACATCTTTGGAAGAAGGAGAAGGAACAACACTGGAGCTTGGAAGCAACCCTCTTGGACTGCTGCAAGGGCTTCATCAACCTCTACACCTGAGGTAATTTTTAATACAAAAAGAGAGATCTTCACCATATTTTCATGTTTTGTTATTTATGTCAATGCTCATGTTAGTTTAAATTTACTATTTCATTTTACCATTGTTATTTAACTGCTACTAAGGAGTCCCTTCTCCTTAGTAGGTGCCCATTTGCATAAGCTAGGGTGAAAACCCTAGCTACACCCGTAATATATAACATTTGACCTTCAACAAGTGTTTCTTCATGTTGTGTGATTTGTTGGTTCATGGCCATTATATTTATTCGATGATCATGTGTTCTCTCATGATCGTCCATACTACACTGAACTATCTTTCATTGCATTTCCTTATAATGTCTCAAATTCTTTAGATTGCTCAATCTGCAGTGCATTGTTTAGTTATTTTCTATATTTTAAGAGATAACACATTCCCTTGATATGGATCTCTAAAATCATAGAAAATAGTGTGAATAATATTTATTCTAGGTGGAACTTGGAAGCAAAGTGTGGAAGCTTGATCAAGGGTGGCAAGTGTGGGAAATGAGCTCTTATGAGATTTTCTCTTGCATATGTGTTTTAAAACTACATATATGTTAGGTAGTTTCATACAATTATATACTAGCCACATAGTAAGAAGCAACTCAAGAATTCTTACAAACATATAGTGGGGAAGAAATGACATAGAAATTTTGAATTTTAAAAGTAAACTCTTAGTTAAGTAATTTATTATGATGCTTGTATTAAGGTATGGATGGTTAGGCTGCAACTCTTTCTTATTTTTTTTTAGAGAAATACAAATAATACCCACTCTAGTTTAAAAAAAAAGTGTGGAAGCTTGATGCAATTTCCTATTAGGGATGTGGGTGGAAGTAATGTCTTATAAATCCAATCTTAGTTTTATTAGAACTATAAACCTCTGAACTATAACTTCTTATGTATGAGGATTAAATATATAAAACATATATTTTGAAAGAGTTATAGTAATGAAATTTTTCTGAAATGAAAATTTTTCATTAAAATTTTTATCGTATCATACCAAATTCGAATTCGAACTTGGTAACTGTTATCATTATACCACTTTTCCTTATTTTTCTAGAAGCATCCTTTTTCCCCAAAAAAATTCAAAGGAAATACAAGTCAATTTCTTTTCAAAACTCATAGATTCTATAAATTGTAGCAAGAGCTCTTCAATATTATTTCTAAGTGTGAAAGTCAATATGCCTACTTGATAACACTCAAAACAATTTTGAATAAATTATTTCACATAAAGATGTAAAAAATAAATGGTTGTACCAAGCAAAACTCTTCCAATTCATGGTTTTTTATTTTCATATTTTTGTGTGGGTGATCCATTGACAAGAACACCATTCATTAATAAAATATAAGAAATTTTTTTTTTGAATATTTCAAATATGCATATATACTTACCAAAATAAGTATTACTTTAACTGAGTTTTTAGCTTATTACTAGCCTGTCTTTTGGACACTTGCTGTAAGTCTTAGAGTAAGTTACTTTTGCTTAGTCCATTGAGTATGTTTACCATGGACACTGTACTTTCTTACTTGCCAAATAAAATGTTGTATTACATAACAAGAATGCGTTAAATATGAAATCATTTTCCAAGTTGATATGATTAGAATTAAGTATCTAAAATAAATAATAAGGATTAGTTTTTGTAAGCATTTAAGTATCTTTTCATGCTCATTTATGGCATATGACTTCAAAAATTTCAAAGATTGGACCATATAAATCCATCTCTTTTCAAAGAATGGTCATATTCCAAACTTGGAGAAATATTCAAACAATTTTCCTTTAAGCAAATGCATATCTTTCCTCATAAATATCAAACACTTTAGATAGATTCTTTTATAAGCAATGCATATATCTCTCATTTACCTAATTGTATCTAGCAATTTACCCAATTATTTATTAATATGCAATTTAATATTACAAACTTAATATCTAACTCATTGTTATAGTATTAACTTAAAAGTGAAATATATGCCCATATCCATATAAAAGTGCCTCCCTTTCTCTCTGCATATTATTGAAAACATCCAGTCTTTACTTTTAAAAAATCTTTTAACTTCAATTTAAAAATTCTAATTTTCAAAAAACATATCTTCAATTTTAAAAGAACACATTCAACAAATGAATAAATTGTGTAAACATATCTTGAGGTGTATTTTTTTTTAAATAATTTAAACTCAAGAAATTTGTTCTCTCTCGGGTTTAGGTTTTAAGTTTTTATTTTATAGACGAACATCGATTTAAAAAATTCTAATTTTCAAAAAAACATATCTTCAATTTAAAAAAATACTTTTCAATAAAATTCTTCTAACAATAATCATTTATCAACCTACCTTTATACTTTAATAATTACTAAAGTAAAATATTATTATCATACACATTCTAGTTAATATATGCATAAATACAAATCTATTTCATAACACATATTATGCACATATTATCATAACACGTATTATGCACATATTATCATAATACTTTTATATATATTTATTTTTGGAACCAATATGTTCCTTGGCATGACACATCTCATCTACTTTGGTCTCTAAAAAGTGAGGCGACATATCTCATTCACTTTAGGCTATAGAAAGTGTCTCTCCAAAATGACTAATAATAACAATTATATTAATGTCATTTAATATCAAGATTAAAAGAAACTATTTTCTTATCATATTTTCAATTTAAAAAAATATATATATATATATATTTTCATTTTTTAATAGCATTTTTCAATAAAATTCTTCTTACCATAAATCATTTATCAACATAAATTTAAACTTAATTCATTAACCTTAGAACAATCACCAAATACTTACCAAGATGTAGTCACCTTTGATTTCAAATCCTTACCCCTTACATAATTACCTTTAAAGATATGATCAAAAGCTATAGTATTCTTGAGATCCACTAATTGATCTTAGTTTTGTAGTGAAAGAACGCATTCAACAAACCCTTACCCTTAAATCATTACCTTTAAATATATGATCAAAATCTATATTATTCTTGAGATCCACTAATTGATCTTAGTTTTGTAGTGAAAGAACACATTCAACAAATGAATAAATTGTGTAACAAATATGTTATGACATAAGACTAATTGAACCACTAACCTTCTCTAAACTATCATGCTTATATCCATACCAATGTCAAATTATCTTTAAACTAAATTATAATGTTTACACCCATACCTATATCAAGAGGCCTCTATTTCTCTCTACACATTAATCATTAAAACAATAAATTATAATGTTTACATACATATCCATATCCATATCAAAGTACCTTTATTTCTTTCCCTACATATTATTCATTATCCTTTGATTTCAGACCTTTATTTTATTAGTCCCTGTTGTAGGCAGGAGACTATATGTTCCGCTTTTGACAATTAATTTGATAACAAGATATAATTATACGTTATGTTTTATAAAGTTACTACAAATAATACTATTTTTTGATATATTTATTTTGTTTTTTTTTAAGTTTATTGGCTAAAACCTCTAGATGTAACAAATTTTATCATTCCGCGCTATTAACAAAAATTATAAAATAGATTATTTTTCACAAACATTATACTTAGCTGAAATATTTATGACATATCACTATTTATTTTACTCGGAATAATGTGCACTGATATTTATTTTACTTAGAATATTGTGCGTTGACATTGTGACAACCTTCGTGTTGACAGGAGCTGCAGGCTTTCATTTCACAAGCAGCTCCTCAACTGTCATTTCAATTAAAAAATTAAATCGGTTGTCTTTGCCAATGCTGGATATGGGCCATTGTGCCTCCATGGGTGAGAGCATCCTGAATCAACCTCTGTGCTTCTTTTCCCAGGGCGAGAGCAGCGTGAAGCCAATCCGTGGATTATTACTTACCAAATTACAAGCATCTAAGAAAGAGAGCGTGAGAGGCAATCTATATTTGCAGGTAACATCGAGCAAATTCTTCTTGGCTCTCAAGTTCATCACTAATTGTTGTGACTCGGTTTGAACAGGATGATTTTGGCACAATAATTGATTAGTTCTTGTGATTTATAGAGCCACACAAACACATACTTTAGAGAGATTTCCAATGGCAATGTATCTAATTTTCTACATCAATGGAAATGGAGAGAAGGTCTACACATTAAGGATAAGTTTCATTCTTTAAGCGCTCTAGCACTCTGGCTTCTGCTCTTGATAGGGTTTAGTTTTTTCTTTATGTTTAAAAACGTTGATAGAGAATAATATATATACTTGTAGTAATGGAGATTAACTTTCATCTCTTGTCCATATAGATGGATGGTTATGAAGGACATGTCCTTATCCCTGCCATGGATTGATTCATCCAGAAAGTTCAACGTAAGTCTCATTCATTACCTATTGTTTTTATTTTCTCCTTTTTAAAATTCTTGGAAGGATTTTGACTAGTTCTTTCTGTAATTGCTTGTAGTAAAACCCTATTGAAAGTTCTCCATCTATCTGAGAATGAGATAGATTGTCTATTTAATAAATTGAATTTGTATATGTGCCTCCTGCATTACTTGTAAGCTTCTTGCGGGAACATCGCTTAGAGTAGGATGATTGTAACATTAATGCTTATTCTTTAGCTACCATGAAAGCAAATGATTGCAATGTTCCAGGTTCACTGGGGGGCATTACAGGAAGTCAAGTTATCGTTCCTCTGGCACACACTTTGGAGCATGAAGAGGTAGATGGGTTTTTTTGCACTACTTGATTTAGGGAATGCATACCAAATTATTCTTATTTGGATGAATGATTCTATTTTATATGAATGAAAAAAATGTTTCTCAACCTTGTAAATTTGTGCTTTTTGGGGGTGTTTGCATAAATCTATTGGCAGTTCTTGGAGGTCATCGCAGGTCTACAACTTCGAGACATGAAAGGTCGTTGGCTTCTTGTAGACGGGGATCTTGGTCCACAAGATATTCTTCTTTATCCAGGGCTTTCTCTTTATGAAGCCACAGCTGGTTATATAAGCCCGACACTTCATAGAATAGACATTGGAAGCCTGCAAGGGGATATATATGGGAGGTGCTCAATGTCCCGGGCCTTTTCTATTCTACATTGTTCAGCAATGACAGCTACGGGTCATGGTGTTGGAGTTCCATTTCAGCAACCTATTGATGTGCATGATTTCATGCAGAGAATACATCCAATGAATCAATTCATAAGTCGGCATGGGTTTATGAATTTTCCTTTTCCAGTTCCCTCAGATGGTATGTGTTTTTTCCTTGATGATAAACATTGATATTTAATGTTATGTAGTTTTATCTGCATCTTTTGCAGGGTCGATGAAAAGTGCTATGAAGAGAAGAAAACAAATTCCCAGGAGTAAGCCCCTGGCACCATCTAAAAGGTTGCGTTTAGAGGCCCAAAGGGTTCTAAAAGAAAGGGTCTATGAGATTGCTGATAGAAAAGGTATCAAATTACGTTTCTACGGTCTGAGATAATGCGATGAACAACACATCCCATCATTGTATAGACATCCCATCATTGTATAGTCCTTGTGGAGTTGTACATATTAAAATTGGTTGGCCACCTGGAGTGCCATTTGTGCATCCTCATAATCTTCCTAACAAAGCTAAGTTGGCCTTTTGGAAGCATATGAACCAGGTTGGACAACTTCATAAGATATGGAATTGGGTTTAATTGAATCTAGAGAGGCACACACGCATGCACATGCTTGTACGTCTTGTTGCTATTCGAATAATCTAATTAGTTCCTCTCAATTCATTCATGAAGACTTGACTTGCTAGCTTTTGATTGGATGCAGGACCATTATCTACAACTAACATTGACCTCTACTCTGAAAGTGCCTACTAGTGATACTAGCATATTGTTTTTCCAGCTATGTTATTCCAGCAAAGTGTCAAAAGCATAAGATCTCCAATTTCCTTAGATAAAGTTCATGCATGTGCAATAGATGTCTCCTTAGGCAATGGCTGGTTCCAAATTGCATCATTGTAATGTTATATCCCACACAAAAGAGTAGTTCCAAAGTGCATTGCCATCAATATAATTTATGGAACTCAGATTTAGGATAACGTTAAAATAATAAGATCACTGTTCATACTGTAAAAATTACCAACTAAAGATAATTTTGTTCTTGAATTTTTCCAGTCTGGTGATTGACCTCAATTTCTCGTTCTTTATTTTGGCTTTCTTTGTTTGCACATTGCTCTAGCAGTTACAGAAAGTTTCTTAATGTAGTGGACTGTATGCTTTTCCTTTGGATCAATATCCAAATTTGTATATGGACTAGTATCTTCAGATATCGAGGATGATGTAGCTTAGTTCATATCCTTTTCCTAATTGACATTAAAATCTAGGATAGTGCTGGCATTAAAGAGTTCAGGAAGTAAGCTTTTCTTAACCTGTTAAGATGAAATGCTTTTTAATAAGCCTTGTAAAAATATTCTAGAATGGAGTTCAACACAAAATTCACTATTATAACAGTTTAGTATGAGCAAAAATACTTATAATCAGTGTATTTTCTTATTTTATTTTCTGAGTCTATTGATAGGCTCCATGGGTGGTAGCCACACTTGGATCCTAGGGAATCTCTTTTGACAAGAGTTTATCACTGTTGCAAACATGACCTTTCCCCTTTAGGGAGTATTACAATGGAAATCCCCCATGTTGAAGGATGAACAAACATTTCCAGGCACACTCTATGAAGAGGTCTCATTCTCCAATTTCTCTTAGCTGTTAAATGTTTTGTAATTTTGTGCTGCTGTTAGGAATGTTTGTCATATTTATAGTGTACGTAGTTTAGGTAGAAGAAAGATAGAATTCCCTCAGTTAAGAGGATGGTGTGTGGTTTGCAAAGATAGGTTAGCTACTGCTTTAGTTACTGTGGACAATCAGAAATTTAGATAGATGTAATTTTTCTATATGGCCCAACCACTCTCTTTTACATAATAAAAACTTTTGTCTATTTCGGTTTAAAAAAGCATAACATGAAAAAAATTGACAACATTAAATGCATACCCTCATGTTCCCGAATAGTTGCATACTGGCTGTTGGTAAGTGGGCATGAGCTCCAGTTGCAAAGCCCAGTAACATTGTACTCGTTTCAACAAAAGTTATGTGTTTCGGTTCTGCATAAAACAAAATAAAAAAGTAAATATGAGGTCTCATTATTATTTCATCCCTATTAGTGTTGCAATATTTTGTTTTATCTCTTTTCTTGATTGATTTTATTAATTGAAAATTGTCAAAATCTCCTTGTAGGTCCCAAGAAGAAAAGGTATCACCCCACTTAGATTGATGAAATTGAATTTTTGTTGCTTCTGCAACTGCACTCATTGCCAATCATTTCCAATCTACCAGATGGAAATTGTTTCTTCTGACAGTGCTGCATGGATGGTGTTGGCAGGTTATCAAAGAAATTGCAAATGAGTTTCCTCATACGACTTCTGCAACTCATAATTATATTGCATCATTATCTTTCGGTTAGATATATGGAAAGCTGATCAAGGAAATAGGCTTAGCTAGATCCTTTTGTTCGATAACATTTAACTGAAGATCAGGTTTGGTTGATAGTTGAATGACCTATTAACCTGGTGTATTTGGTGTATTATTTTAAAATGTGTGACGGTGTTATTTATGGCATTTATATCGTCTTGTGGGTATCCAATCTCTCTGTATTTGTGAGAGCACAACATGCGTGTGGGAGCTTCCAATCTTGCCGCAAATGTGTGTTGATGGAGATTCTCCCTTTTTCGAGAACACTAGTAAAACTCAAAGTTGTTTTTTACCTTTTCATGTATAGATATTTCCTTCACAGTTCACTTAACACCAAACCATATTATTGGTATTTATTCATGTGACAAACGGTTACATTGGGACCGTCTGGAGAGACTAAACTCTAGATTTGAAGTTACGGTTTAGGATTTGATTCTGGACTAAATGTTTCAATATGGGCTTATCATGTACGGAGAGGAAAATTTATTTTATGAAGGCAATTTTTATCGGGGCTTGGCATTATTATGATTCATGAACATATATAAATCACATCTAGTCATTAGTTTGGGCTAGGGTTTTAGGTTTTTGCAAACGGTCAAATTTTTGCTGCAAATGGTCAAAGTTATGCTTAGGTTGGGAAGAAGGTATCCCATCAACCTCTGACTTATGTCGTGGTGTTAGTCCTATTCACACGAAATCATAGGCATGTCCCAAAAGATGCAACTATTTGCGAGACCATGCCGTTGTCCATGATAAACGACTGACAATGGCCAAGTTAGAAGTAGCCCAAACGTACAGTAATCTATATATAATAATCATTATTTGACAAGATAATAGACTTATTGCCTGAATCAATGTAGCACATATGTAGCTTGAAACAACTTAGTGGATGAAAAAACCGTTACTTCTTAACATATTTCACTGGCCTCTATTCCTGCTTAATATAACCTGTCAAATTATCCATCGAAACTATCCAAACAACATCTGTCATTCATTTTTATAGATGCAATATGGGATAAAATAAGTTTAACCAATTTTTTTCTAGGTGCATGACATGTGTGGCCTAGTTCATTATTGTAGATGCAAAAACGGATAGAAAATTAACCTTTTTTAGGAGGCCTACATTTGTGGCCTAGTTTCATAGTAATGTGGAGGGAGTAATAATTAATTTGTAGAAATTCTCTTGTTCCTTCTCATCCAAGCCAAAGGCATTCCATACATTGCTAGATTAAAGTCTCCATCAATAAATTCAGCATATAATAGCTTTTCTACCAAGACACTCAACTCAAAATTTGAATCATAAACAGTGATAATCGCGGGTATTAGGTCTGTATTGACTTTACTTTCGCTTTTTTAGTGCAGAAATGTGCTAAAAATGCATGTACTCAAGTAAATATGAATGAAATGAAAAATAGTTTACCATTTCTTAGTCTGAATTATATATATATATATATATATATATATATATATATATATATATATATATATATATAATTAATCATATTTTATATATACACAATTAATCATTTTCTATATATATATATATATACAATTAATCATATTTTATAGTTATAAGTTGATTCAATATTAAGTGAATAATATATTAATATAGTTAACTTAATACACCTTAATATGGTTAATATTATGTATATACATATATTAAGAATAGTTAACTTATAGGAAGATTTAAAACCAATTAAGAGTTATTGGATTAATAGTTAACTAGGGTAATAGCTATATTATATTACGCTTAAAATTCACTTCCAGAATTTTAGTGGCTAGTATTGATAATTGTAGCATTTTTCTATCAAATTCACCTCAAGAATTATAGTGACTAGTATTAACAATTGTAGCATTTTTTATATCAAAATTCACCTCAATTTTTATAGCATAAAGTTACTACATTTTAAGTTAACAAAATTTCAGAAATTTGAAAATTGTCTTATAGAGTGCAGCTAAATTTATGTGGTTCTTGAATGGTCTATGCACCATTGATTTCTACTTCCTTATGACCCTATCTTTATAATTTAATAACTCTTAAATTGTATACAATTTATTAATGTAATTGATTTACTATACTATTTTGTACAATATAAATTTGTGTAATCTTTTTAAATATAATTTTTTAATAATATTAAGAATTACTAGTTTAGTTTTAATTAATATAATATCAAAATCATTTAAAATTACAATATTTTGTATAAGTTATCATTTAAAATAAATTTATTAATGTCTCTTGTAATTTTAGTGGTGAGTTTTTAGGGTTATAACTATTGCTAATGTTGAATAATATTCTAATTTTTTATAATTATATGTTTTAGCCAGTGTTACATTATAGTATAAGAGTGAGGTGAAATTTTGTTAATATTGAATAATATTCTATTTTTTATAATTATATGTTTTAGCCAATGTTACATTAAGAGCTAGGTAAGATTTTGTTGTGGCTAAATGTGAAATTAGTATTAATTATGATGTGCATACAATCAATTGTCTTTGCTCCCTTAACATTTAAAATATGATCTCTTGTAATATATATTTTTTGTCTTGAGTCTTTTGCGTATCTCTTTCTTTATGCATCTTAATGAATGTTGATTTTTTAACAAGTATAATATAAGTTGAAGATATAAGACCTTTGTGAAGAAGGTACAAATTAACTAATTTGTAATGTTTTTCTAGGAATTGAAATTCGAGGTGTGTCTGAACATTTTCTACGTTAAATATATAAATACACTTATTTTTTTAAGCTAGTTGTCTTTCTTGTGTTTGTATCTATAGTGAGAAGGGTTGTAAACCATGGTATATATATACATATGGATGTATAAATATATATAACCTTTTATATAAGATATATATATATATATATATAAACGTTTAAGCTATCATTAAAAAAAGCTAACCTTTGGTTTCAAATCCTTCAAACATAACAAAGATTCAAGATATAGTGGACTTGGTTAGAACTTAGTACAACGAATTAGGCAAAACAATAAGCTGTTGTTTGCAAATTAGACAAAACAAGAAGCTGCGGAACAACAACAGCAAATTAGACAAAACAATAAGCTGTATAACTAAATTCACGACATTGAACTAAAATCAATCAGTTAATCCTAAATTCATGACACTGAACTAAAAGCTGATGTGCACGCCAGCTCGATGTTAGACCAATCTTCTACCTGTCTACTTCAGACAGCCCGTTTTCAAAGGCTTGAATTAGCTTTTCAAAATAGCGAGCCGTAACCATCGTTAACCCTTCAAGTTTTCCACAGAAGTCATCGAATTCCTCGAAAGCTGTTAGGTTATGGGTTGTCTCAGTCGCAGTCCCAGTCCCAGCTTCAGCTGCATGGACATGGTCGATGTAATGTTGAAGTTCATGCTCAGCACATTGATGAAGCCGTTCTAAACTATCCTCAGCGTCACCTTGGAGGAATTCGAAGAAATTTTGCTTTTGTTCAACAAGCTCACCCTCATGTTCATAGAGCGAGGGAAGATAATAGGCATATGCATATGTCCATTTCAGCATACGCCTGCATTCTACTATCTGCTGCCATGCATCCGTCACACATTTGAGTCCTGTAAGGGCAGATTGACTCGTTGTGGGCACGGGACTAAGACTCATTTTGTTTACATCCGCAGCTTGCACACGATTCAGATCAGATACTGCCTTCTCCTGAGACTTTTCATTTGCCTTCCATCTCTCAAGATAAAATAGGAATCTCTCTGACGACATTTTAGCAGTCATTTTCATAAGATCCTCCGATAGGGATTGGCCATTCTCACCATCTCCATTTGATCCTTCTGGCTGATATCGGTTGCAAGGAACTGTATCAGCATAACCATGCACATTCCAATCACGAAGGCATATCCAACAGAATTGAAACTCACAAGGGGGCAGACATGTCATACGCATACATCCAGAAATCTTCTCGATTGGTCGTTTACACTTTGGACAGGGCCTAGAATTACCAAGTAGCCAATACTTGTTCTTGGATTCGCCGTCATTAATCATAGCAACCCACTTTCTGACTGTGTCACACTCTAGTGGACGATGCCACTCCTGTAAACAGTTCCAACAAAATGCATAGGAGCATTTACAGACAACCTCCAGAGTTGCATTGCCATGAACAACAACGTGAAGCTCCACAGCGTACTCACAGTTGGGAGCTGGACACCATTTAACATTATTTTGTCGTTCAACATATGAGCGCACAAGATATGATCTGTACTTGTCATTGTCTTCCGCAGATAACCCCAAAGAAAAAACCATATCTTCACTGACAACAGCACGGCATCGTGGATCTGTATTTGGACATCGTAAGTTGAGGCATCCAGAACCGTCGTTGTTTATTGAAGTGTGAATATAACCTCTCCAACACTCTTTGCAAAATAGATGACCGCAGTACTTGAGTGCCTTCATATCTTGGATGTTGCAATCATTTAAACATATCGGACAGGTAATAATTAACTCATTTTCTTCTTCTCGGGTCTCATGATGTTGAACGTAATCGTGGTGCAACAATAAGCCCACGGCATTCCTAACTTTTTCCTCATCTGCAAACCATTGTTCGTAGACATTATCAACAGACCAATCGGAGTGACGCAAAAGAATGGTGGCCTCAGCTTCAGAAAGAGAGAGCACATTGGAAACGGTTGTTATAGCGTGGTGCTGACGCTCAGAAATGTCTTTCAGACTTATAACGGTGTACTTCAAACGTCTGTCCTCCTTTGCATAAGCATCAATATCCAGCATAACATAATTTTCTAAATCTTCATTAACTCCTTCGTTTTCGTCGTCGCTGCTGTCATATACATCATCGTCGTGCATACTGTCATCGAACTCCATCTTCGCAAGGATTAGATCAGAGCCTTTTCCTTTTCGCTGCCTCTGCTTATCCCCCACAAACAAAATGCTTAAAGCGAAATTTGTAAATCTACAAACACTTTGTACTAAACCATAGGTTGCTTCGATGGTATCTATATACGAGTGGCTTGGTGCGTATAAAGATAAAAACATTAAAAAGCCGACATTGACAGCATGACACATGATGCCGTCCCATTTCAAAGTCAATGTCACTACCAAGCGTGAAATTGGCGGGTTGGCTTGAGCTAAAACACTACATCAAGTGCTAAAATAAACAACGTAACTAGAAAAAGTCCGATAAGTGCTAAATTAAACACAAAAAGTCCATTAAGAACATGTTTTTCCTGCTAAAAAGTTATAGGTTTGAATCACTTTTTCCCATAAACAACAGGTTTTTAATCACCAAATTGGTGTTGACAAGGGGGTCTCATACACCAAATTGGTGTTGACAAGGGGGTCTCATACACCAAATTGATATATGACTTGGTTGTGACCTTAAAAATAAATTGTTACTATTATTAAAAACACTAAACAATGACCATAAAGCCCATACAAGGACGTTAGTCATTGTCATGAAAAGTCTCCCCCCAACTTATAGTCAAGATTCTCAACATCATTGGACCCAACAAGGTTCTCATATGTGGCAAGTTCTAAGGGCTTGGGACCCTAAATTGTCACTAAGGATCCATCCACAATGGTCTAAGTGTCCAATTTAATGCTCTCTCCCATTGTTCTTAGAATTCCTAACTTATATTGTTCCAAGGTCAATTGCAAGTAGAGCTTGTGAAGCCAACAAGTAGAGTTGCTCTTCAAACATCAATGGTCTCGGTACTTTGTGCATAGGTATCAGAAAATATCAAAGCCTTCCATCCATCCCAAGCTTTTGATCTAGTCCATCCCGAGTCCACCTAGCTTCCACAATCACTGTTTTAATTAATTTGAGTTGGTACATTACAGTATAGAGTTTTTGTATCACTAACCTGAGTTGGTACATTACAGTGGTATCATAGCACTTTCCTTGGATCATCCTGTGGAAAGTAAATCTCAGATGAATAAATATCTCAGAACTATTTTCAAGTTGCAGCTATAAAACTAGATACAATCATGGAAGATGAAGGCTTTGAGTTATACGAGGAAGAAGAAATCATTTACATTGATGGAGGCCTACCAAGAGATGATGATGGTTACATTTGTAACCAGATGTACATAGATCAATGGGATGAACCACCGATGGCTAATCCCAAGGAGTTAGCAAAGAGGATATCTACAGGTAAAAATTTCACCTACCACTACCAGGAGTATGTGACTTTGAGAGAAGAGATTCGTAAAGTCATTTCCTTGAAAGATTATTTTTATTGTAGATTTGGATTTGAGATCAAGGATGAATCTTTGGATTTAATAGAGAGCATAAAATCACTCATAGAGGAAACAAGTTGTTCCACCTCTGTGAGCAAAGAAGAAGAAAGAGGAATCGAAAGTGAAGCCTCATTGGATGCCATTGTTTCTAGCATGAAGAAATTTTTTGAATTCTCTTCAAACAAAGTCTCCAATAACACTGATTCTAAGGTTACCAAGGAGAAAGTTGCTTCAGCTAACTTGAAGGAGCAACAACAGAGTAACAATCATCCATCAAAGGAGAGGAGCAACAATCTTCAAAGAGAAGAGCCATGTGTTTCCTCTAACGATTGCCTTGAACAAGAACAAGAGGACTTCAAGATAAGGAAGGAAGTTATATATGATATTGGTAGCATCAATTGTTTTTTACATCAATCTGAATATCCCATTAAGTTAATCACAAAAAAGAAAGGATCAACCCTCCAAGCATTCTCAGAACATCCTTATGGAGAAAAATACAACCACACTCTAGTTGAGAGTAAACCTAGAGATTTGGAGGGGGAGCATGCCATCACCACTACAAATCATGAAGAGATAGAGATGTCACAAAGGTATTACAGCCATTCTGATTTTTGCATTCACCAAATTCCTTTTTTCATCTTGATATGGCAGCCATTTCTGGTGATAAGGTTGGCAGAAAATATCCTTCTAGTACTGAGATCCAAATTTTTTAGAAGGCTGAATTTTTAAAAGAGAGTTTGCATGATTCTCAAGAGTGTCATGAACACACATTTGATCAAATGTGTGTGTCTAATAGTACACATGACATTATGGAGCAACATCATTTTCGAGGAAAACACAAAGAGTCCTCAGATTTACATGTGCTTCAAGGAAGCATTGATTTGCAATATGATTGCCAGGCACTTGTTTCACTCTAGAGAGATTATGAGCCTATTTCATGTAAGGAAAAATTATCCTTGATGAATATGGTTGATTACATTCCATTGGGATCAACAAGTAAAGAGTCCTATTCATCATTGAATTGGATGGATAACTACGTCACCGAGATGGAGACTCCAGATTGTGCAAGACTAGCTCACATGGGTAAGAGTTATTTTGCATTAGTAATGAATCTATTGTTGCATTCAAATCTGTTATGATCAATGAGAAGCATGCAAGGCATATATGGCTGCAATATGATGCTTACCATACATTTCCATTCATAACTGGGAGGAAAAATTACATGGCAGATGAAGAGTTATCCCATCGCATGATATTCATAGTAAATCATGGTGACATTGTGAGGGATACTAAGGGTATCGCTACCACTCAAGGCACAAGTATGAACTACTTACATCAGATTGAGGTCATATGGGAGTCACCACAACAACACGATAAGGTTCTAGAATACAACCCATTGGGTAGACCACCTGACGGGGTGAAGAAGCATGAGGTTGAATTGATGATGGATGTGCAATCCATCAATATCTTTCATTACAAGCAATTGAAAAGGTTCAAGGAAGGAAATGAAAGGGACCTCAAGAGTTGCTTTGAATGGAGACACATAAAACCAAGTCCTCTTGCTTTTCTTATGGGCGGGTAGTTAAGATGAAGATCAGAATAGAGTACATGTGCATAAGGAACAAGGTCCATAACATGGATAAGATTCAAAAGGCAAAGGCTACAACCCAAGGTAAATTTTCACATATGATTTCTAACAAACATTATTTGCATGATCTTCTTCATATGTTGTAGGAATCATACTTGAAGGATGATGAAGATATTTGCAAGCTCAATGATGAGTTGATGGCCACCCAAGATTATTTGAGTAGCACTCAAAGTTCGCTCTTGGAATCCAAGATAGAGATTGAACAATTTCACCAAGAATTGCAGAAATCACATACTCCCTCCTACATTCAAATCATCCATCCTCTTTCGGTTCATGAAATTAAGATTTCTATGGAGGAACCTCATGATATGGTGGTTCATGATATTCACGATGACATGCATGTGCTTGAGGAATTTAGAGATACAAATGATGAGTTCCAAGAACATATTACCTTCCAAATCCAAATTGAGCTTCTTCTTGGAGCGAGTCATTCCTCCAATGAGGAGTCAAGAGAGCTCATGGTTGATGGACCAGCCTTTGATGGAGTTAATGCATCCACATATTTGGTGGATACTTGTTGCAGATATTTGGTTCATCTTTGGACCAATGGAAGATAGTTGAGCCATTGGAAGCACTTACATATGGGATCATCTTGCTTTCCAGTTGGAGCATTTGGTTGGAGTGTCTGTTCTTTCCCTATTTTGGAGAAAAGACACATGCGTGATATTCTTGCTTGCATCTATGGAGACTTCTTGGATACATTTTACACTTATTGTGAGCAGCATGGGGCCCCATGGAATTTTGATGATGCCTATTCTCTTTGTGATTGGACATGGGGATTTCACCCTTGTCATTAGAACAACAATATTTAATTTTTGGTACTTGTGTGCATTGGGCATATGAAGTACAATCTAATTTGCATGTGCTTGGGGATTTTTAGTTCAAGGAGAATGAAGACCAAGAACTTGTTCATTACCAAAGAGCTTATGAGTTGCCTCGAGGTGATGGTTGTACATTTTTTAAGGAGGCACATGATCTCCCTTCGGTTGAGCCAACCATGATGGATGACTATTCTAGAGAGTTGATTCACCATTCTCCATCCATATCACTAAGTTGGAGTATGCATTCATCCATTGATTGGGTGTATAGTTACATAAGGGGGTTGAGTACCCCAATATGTAAGTTTGTTGATTGCATTAGTGGAAAGTTTATGGACCCATCATCCATATTTTGTGATCAGTTGTATATGAATTTATGACTGCTATGTTATGCCTTTAGTATACTTGGTTGGACATGGGATTTCCATCTATGTCTTAGGAATGGGGATTGCGGTGCTAATTTGCACATCGCTTATGAGGGGATTCAATATTCCTTTGGGAGTGATGAACTTCCAGTTTGGTACAATGTTTTATACATCCCACGTGATGATATATTCTTTTTGTTGATACTGATGTTTGGGAGGATGCAGTTAAGACAATGGGACCCTAGAATTCTTTGGGATGTAAGTTTCCCACAAGCAACAGTGCTATTGCGAGGCATGCAACAATGGTAGTGGGATCCAGGAATTAATGAGTCATTTTAGTTTGCATCGATGTCTGGAGGAATGAAACATAAGTAATGGGACCCTGGGATCAATCTTGAAGATCCATATATAATAAAAGTGGTGCAGCAGAAACATGATGGACTTTTGGTATTTTGCTTGGAATTGAGGATTTTGATTCTAAACAACCAACAACATATTTTGAGGAGTGAGGTCACTGGTTGGCTTCATAGATGGTTGGAGTTGGTTTCTTGCTTGAGGACAAGCAATCTTGGGAGGGGAGGACTGTCATGTTCCTATTTTGTCAGCACCATGAAGCAAATCAAACCCAGTGGGTCCTAGTGATAGATTGAATTAATTAATTAATGAGGGGTTAAGTTGAAGCATTTATTTAATTAGAAGTTTGAATTAATTTGTATCCAAAGTTTATTATGCACTTGGAATATTTATTTTTCATGCATTTAATATTTTTATGTGGAATAAATGAGGATAATGCTCCACTAGGGCACATTAGAGGATAAGGTTGACTTGGAGTTAGATTGAGGAAGAAGCAAAGAGAAATATTCCAAAGATAGAAAATTAGAGAAAATAAAATAAAGGTGGAGCAAATCAGAAAAGTAGAAAAAGCTCAGTAAAAGCAGCACAAAGCAGAAAGCAGGCAAAATCGGAAAAGTAGGAAAGTCCAAAAAAGCCAAAAAAAGCCGAAAAAGCAAGGAAAAACAAATAGAAGCAGAAAACAAAAGAAAGCAAAGAAAAAGAGAAAAAAGAAGGAAAGCTAGCTTTCCTCATCCACTCATGGAGGGCGCATTAGCTTGGGTTACTTGCTCCTCAATTCACCCACTCTCCATAAATAACCTAGTGCGCACCACATTAATTATTCTTGATAGTTTGAGAATTGGTATGAGAGAAATTTTTTCTCAGAGACTTGGGAGATATGCCCCTGGTCAAGTTTGGGAGATGTTCCCCAGCTTTCTGTGAGAGGATGATGGAATTCAACCATTGAAATTGATTTTATTTTAAGTTCTTGTATTTGAACCAAGTCTGGGTCTAATTTCAGAAATCTCCAACAAGTTTGTGTTTCGAATCTTAGAGCTCTTCATTGATGTCTAGTGTTATATTGTTTAGTAAAAATGGAGAGAAAATTTTGTAATGATTTGAGGAGTCTATTTGCTCAAGTATGATGTATTAACAGTGAATGTAATCCCCTAATATCAGTCATATCAATTAAAATTACAGAAATCAGATTTCTTCTCAAATTTCTCCACCCCTTCTAGATTTAGCTAGAATTTGACTAGTTTCCGATGTGCATTTAATAAATGAAGGAGTATGAATCCAAATGAAGTAAATATTGTTTTTGGAGTTCATTAATATGTAATATTTAATGATCCAAGTATAATATCATAAATTTTTGAGCCTATGATTACTTTTTGGGAGCCTTGAATTCTCACTAGTTATGCAATCTTGGAAGGCAATTTTACTAGTCTTTTTGTTGGAATTGCTCAAAACTTCATATAAATTTATGCATTGTTATTTTAATGTTTAATGACTATAATTGAATGATAGTTAACCTATGTGAGTCATAAAAATCCATCCCCAGCCTCCAGTTAAATTTCACACCCATACTAGTCTGCATATGTTGAGGGGCCCAAGAGCGTTGAAGTAAATTGCAAATTTGATGATCTTAAAACATCAATGGTATCAATAATTTGTGCAGAGGTATCATAAAATATTAGATATTTCCATCCATCCCAAGCCTTTGATCTAGTCCATCCTCAGTCCACCTAGCTTCCACAATCACTATTTTAATTAATTTGAGAAGTATAGAGTTTTTGTATCACTAACCTGAGTTGGTACATTAAAGCACCATTATAGCTTTGGGGGTTTGTGGTGGATTGCCTCTATCCGGAGGTTGTTTGTTTCCTTGGTTATGACCTCGTCCCCTATTTTGTTGTCTTTGTTGGTTTTGTTGGGCAGGTTGGTCTTGTTGAGCATAAACTTGCCCTTGGGGAACGAGAGGGTTGTGTTGTTGCACAAGTGCTAGGGAAACCTAAGGTGGATAATAAGATGGAGGGGCTTGAGTTTGTGTGGGCACAAGTGCTGGTGGTGGATGGTAGTAGGAAGGTGGTGTGGCTGGGGGGCATATGCTGGCAAGGTGTGACCGTAACAATGTGTTGGACACAAAGCTTCATGTATATGAGGGGCTTGGGTCATGGGAACATATGAAGATTTTTTTCCATAATGAGTCGTGGAACACAAAATTTCGGGACCACTACTCATGGAAGGTAGTGTGGAACTAGGTATAGGATTACACATCGAGGTAGTGGCGAGAGGCATATGGACATACGGCTGATTACAAGATGCAACATGTCCAATAATTTCGTCCGCAACGTGGTATGCGCTAGACACCTTCTTCTGGGAGGAATCGCCGCGAGGAGTATCAGGTAAAATGGAGTAAAGATAGACCGACTGTGCGTAGATAAGGTCAAACTATTGGGATTTAAGTATGGCTTCTTCTTCGGTTTGGGGCCGTTCAGATGCCAAATCCTTGGTGATAACTGGTATGAGGGATTTCAAAAACCAATCTAAAAATATGCGGTCTTATAACTTGATCTTACACAAACTATGACGTTTACGCCATTCATGAATATGGTTAGTGATACGGGTAGTCGTTTTCTGTCTATAGGATAGTAAAATCTCAACACCAACGTCATAACGGACTAGTAATTGGAAGAACTATAGGAAAGTCGAAGAAGGGAGGTAAAAGTAGAGTGCGTCCCATGTGGTTGTTCAATATACTACTTAGTTGTAGAGCTAGTGAGTGTCCATTGTAATAGGCGTAGAAAGATCGATTCGTCCACTATGGATTTAGAGGAAAACCATAAGTGAAAGGACATAATGTGGTTTTGGGGGCCCTCACCACACTTGCACTCAAACTTTGGGATGTCTGAAAGGAGTTTGGTAGGCATGAGAAGCTAGGTAGGGTTATGTTGGATCAGATCGTTAGTTAATCGCGCCAGATCAGGGAGGTTGATACTAGCCATAAATGGAAAACTGGAAGGAGGATGTGACATAATCGAAGTGGCCTGCGTGCCATCCATGGCGGTGATCATGGGGCCACCTCCACCAAGTGGTGGGGTAGTGGCATGTGTCATAACGGGGATCGAGGGACCGCTGGTAAAAGTTGGAGGGATCGAGGTGGAAGGGGAAGTGCCCCTAGGTGTACTACTGGTGACCAAAGGGACAATGGTCGAAATAGATCCGCTCCCAATGGGGATAGAAGTAGTGACTGAAATGTCGGGTGTAGGTCTCGTAGATGGCATAGCAGGGATAGATGTTGAAATGGTGGTTGGGATAGTGGTGGAGCCACTGCCAACAATACCGCTGTGAAAGGGGTTGGGATTTATGGCGTCCATGGGGCTAGAAGGAGCTATGTATATGGGTAACTCTTACTCAGAATTAGGGGTAAAATAAGGGGCATCAGGATGAATATCTGACTACGAAGCTGTGCATCTGTGACGGGTGAGGTCAAGTGGACCGTGCTATGGGGATAGTCCCTGTAAGAGATGAGAGTGTCTCGGTGAATCAATGGTGACATATTTAAAAGTGATGAGGGGCTGTGATAGATCAAATGCTCAAACATCCTAGTGCAACCATGTGTGCAAGAGGAGAGCTAGTAAAAAGACAGTGCTCGGGCAAACAACAAGCTCAACAATGCGTGCTGCAATAGCGTGCTACAATAAGCGGAGCGACAATAAAATGGTAAAATACCAACAAGCAACACTCCTAAAAATAAAAAGATAGAGTCACTAACCAATGGGGGTATAGGAGGATGAAAAAACCTATCTAAAATATATGGAATCTCACACAAATCGTATCCCTACAAGGTGATGAAATTCGTAGTCAGGAAATACAAAATGTAGAACCAAATGGCGAAAGGATATATCTCTATCGAGAGGGACTCCAGGTAAAAGAGTCCTAGAAGAATGGAAACTAAGCTACCTCGTTCATGGAACGTCCAGAAAGGTGTCCAGTGGCTTTAGTTCTTTGGTCGTCGCGCACCTGGTATAGGCGCCAACATGCATGATGAGAACAACGATTTTGTGTCCTTCAATACAGAATGGAGAGCGGTATTCCACTCAAAATTCCGGAACCAGTATTTCCACTTTCCCTCCTAAGGGAGAGGCCCTCTGACAAATCGGTGTCAACCATACCAATAAGTAATAGGGGATTTTGGATCGCTAATGGACAACCACTATGTCTCAAATGTGTATGACAAAGGGGGTGTTATTTGGATGCCTAAGCCCAATGTCCTACCTAGATACAAAGTTGGTTTTGTGTTCCCCAAGTGAGGTTAAGGTGGGTTTAATTAAGCCAATTTTAAGTCTCACTTGAATTATGTGGAGAGTGTGTGTGCACAAGTGGTGTGAACCTAAGATCACCAGATAGTAAATTCTTGAAATAACCAACTGTGATTGAAATAAAAAAAAATGTTTATTTTGTTTTTCAAAATAAAAAATACAACTGCGATAACAGGTATGCAGGAAATAAAATTACTGAAATATGATGCAAGAGATAGCAATGCACGAAGGGTACATGCACATTGAAATGTCTCCAATGCTACAACAAGAAAAAAATTAGAAAACTAATGGCAAATGGGTGCAGGAAAAAAGGGGTTTGTGGCTACAACTAAGAGCAAGAAAAAAGGAAAGACAGGTGTAGGGTGCGGCTACGAGGAGAAAAGTCACGCTCTAGGTGCATCAGTCTACAGAAAAATCGCACCGAAAAAGAAAAACAAAAAAAGGAAAAAAGGGCATGGGTTTCAGGCTAGTATGTGTGTGGAGAGCGTGTCTTACTAGGATGGAAGCGTGCTCATGGCACGAATTTCGGGATGGTATGCGCGCACACGACGCGACTTATTGGGTTGGAAGCGTGCTCAGGGCGTGAGTTTTGGGCTAGTATGCGTGTGCAGGGCGTGTCTTACTGGGTTGAAAGTGCACTCAGGATGCCACTTTCAGGATGGTATGCGCGCAGGGCGCGTCTTACTGGGATGAAACTGCGCTTAAAGTGTGGTTTTAGGGACATAATCCGCGCAAAACGCGTGGTAAAATTGACCAAATACGCATGGAGAACGTGGTTTACAAGTGCAGAGGCATGCTCCGAGCATGAGTTGCAAGTCGGAAGTCGCGTTGGGAAGCGTGGTTTTCAGGCCGGAAGTCGCACTCGGGCCACAGGTAAATGACAGAAAGTCACGGCCTGGGCCGTAAAAACAGGACTGAAGAAGGGAACTGCGAAGGAAAGGGCCAGATCTGCAAGTATGGGGGAAAAGGGTATCCCGGAACTATAAAATGCAATGAAAATAAAAAATGCAAAACTAAAAAATAACTTAAACCAAAGATCGATGGGAATCGACCCAATGGAGTCGCCAAATCCGTAGCTAGTGTTTTCACACCAGCCTGTGCAAAAGGGAACCTACTAAGGATTAGGGAACCCTTAGTAGCAGTTCATAAACATGGATAAAAAATAAATAAATGATAACTTATATGTTTGAGTGCAAATAACAATAGAAATTAAATCTAACAAACTACTGCAGTAAAAAGAGTAAATAGATCGGAACCCATGAATTTTTTGTATATTACATTGCAAACAAGGGTTTACAAAAATGGTTACCTCAGAAGACGAGGTAATGGGGACCCTTACAGTAGTACGAAGAGTAGCACGCCAGGTCTCCGTAGTTCCTTTCTCTTCTCCAAATGCTCAATGGGTGGGCAAGATTCAACTAGGTGGGCACAAAAGCTCAAAAGGGTATGCTAGAGTGTTGTAGGAAATTTGGCAGCATAAGGGTATGAAGAGTGATCATGGATCTAAAATGGGGGGCCTCCATCACCTTTTTATAGTGATTTTGGGTGGTGTAGTATTGACCGATGGTTTTGGGAAACCAATAGTATTGGATAGTGGCATTTGATATTTTCCCTCTTTTTTATTTTATTTTGACTTTTTCCTCTTTTTCTTGGGGATTTGGACCCTTTTTTGAGGGATTTATGACCTTTTTGAAGGATTTGGACCTTTTTTGAAGGATTTTCATTAATTGGGACATTTAGCTTAGCGTGTCACCTTTTTTGTTTTGGGGATTTTTCATTTTTTCAAAGTTGGATTTCTCCCGATGCACCTGGGCAATTCTGTGCCTGCGTCAATGTAATTCTGGCATGATTTTCCTTAAGGAAGGTTGTGTCACTGATGCCCTTTGCCTGTTTTCAACCCATGTCATTAACGCACTTATCTAATTTGCAACCTGCATCATTGGTCTTCCAACGCTCTGGTGTATAATTTCAAGGTGAGTCACCCTGTAAATCTTAGTCCATAGGGTCAAAAAATTCCACAAAATTTGGTTTTGCTTGGTTTTTTGAGGTGTGTGTCTTACCCATTACAGCCATAGTATCCCTCAGATTTAGTGTGGTTTATCCTTAGCTTATTTCAGAATTTAGAGCTTGATTTGAGTCCTATCTAGTCAAGCGGTTGTTTCTCCAATCATGGGAATTTTCAATCCCTTGCGAGTGCAACCAGTCTTGTGACTCCCTTCAATATATTTGATTTGTTTGCTCTGATTTCTAAGTCCTCCAAAAAACTAGGTTGTTGTGATTCTTGCGCAATTTGGTGTGGATTTTCTGTTGTATTATGATTTTGAGTGATTAACTTTTTGATAAATTCTAGTTTCTTAAAGATTGCAGTAGTAAGTGGTCTATCGGTATTGTGAATCAAGTTTAAGAGAGTGATATCATTCTCATATTTGTTGAGTGCTGTTGGAGGATCCTAAGTCATCTTGTCGACTAGGCTCCCAGCTCAACCTATTGTAATGTATGTCGACAGTTGTGTTGATCAGTCGGGTTGTGTCGGTTGGTTGAACCGACAAGACAGTTACATAACTGAATGTAAAAGCATATATATAGGCTATTGAGTCGATGTATTGGGTTAAGTTAGATATTTTTTGTATACCGTTCTGCATATTGCTGAGTAATAAAGGCTTGTACTTCTCTCCATATCTTGTCTACCTGTATCTGCATCTTGTGCATGCTTGTATAGTATATTATTTATCACTAGTAGCAATGCAACCCCCTCGACTACAACATTGGTTATGTTGTCGGTGATTCATATACCAAAATAATAGCGAGCATGCTCAATGATACCAGAGCGAGAGATCAAAGAATGGTGGGAGAAGAAAATTGCTAAATATCTGCAAAATTATGCAAGGAGAAACAAGCTGATGATTGCTCAATCAAGGAAGAAGTTTTTTACCGAGACCCATGAAAAATTTGTAGAATCCGTGCCATTCGTGCTAAAGAAGATTTTGGATGAGAAGACCAGCAGATGAAGAGGATCGAAACTTGATTTCGAAGCCTTTTAACGGAGGTCGCAAAAACCTGTTTGAATGCTGCGAGAATATTGCTGACGAATTTTGTGAAGAATGGGCGATTGAAGAGTGAGTCTATGTTGACAAAATAAGGAAAAGGTTCTTCATCGACCTTACCAACCATTTCTTATGTTCCTTGTCGATTCTTTTTTTCAAATTTTTTATCGACAAAGGTGCTGCGCACATTGTCGAGACACGACCATTACTGCTCCTGCCCCTTCCAAATTCAATTTGGGAGGAAAAAAAACGGTAGTGGGAAAAATTTGTACGTGAGTGTGAATGGGAGTATTTTCTGAACAAATGACGCCTTGCATTTCCCCAGCCGCCTAGAGAACTTCAGGTCGGCATTGGGGGGGTGATGAAACATGATCTGATGGAATAGAGAATTGATGAAAGTCAACATATAAAAAAGTGACATGACCAGTAGTGGGAGATCTGATAAGTTCGACAGAACAATGAGCCATAAAAGCACTCCGGACATCCAAAAAATTGAAAGAGAAAAAAGGAAGAAGCGACGTGATGAGTTGAGAGAGAAATCTAGTGCTCTCTGGAAGAAGCGAGGACCTAGTACCATGAAAGATGCAAAAGGAAACCTGCCAGAGTTGAGTCGAGCCCGCGAAGAAAGGGGCGTCGATGATGATTTGTCACCAATGGACGAGGACTTGTGGATAGAGAGAGGTAGATCTCTCCAAGTTCGGATACCTGAGATACGAACACCCCCTTCCCCGTTGGAATTAACTCATAGTGTCTGAGTGCAAGACATAGTCGAAGAAGATCTAGGACTCCATGCTAGCCAGTCAGGAATTTGGATTTGACGTAGTAACGAAGGTGATGAAGTCGACAGACTGTTGATTCATCTACCTGAAGAAGGAAACTGGGTGACCTTTCAACCCGAGTTATCCGACAGGATTTTTACTTTAGTCTATTTAGATCATGCGGAAGCACCCCCCCCCGCCACTACCAACATTAAGTGAGTCATTGAATACTTCGAAAAGATCAAAAAATAGCGAAGCCCAGATTGCAAAGAATTTTTCCTGGATTTCGCTTGGACCAGTCGAAGAAAATAGAATTCCAAGACCCAGCAAAGAAGAAGTTCCAGATATTGGCATTGAAAGCAAGGAGCCCGCTCTTGAGATTCAATTAACTATAATACTCGTTGAACAAGTACCTAATTCTGTCACCGATGGTAATCCACTGACACCAATAGATAATTCTGCGATCATAATAGCAGCAAACATGTCATATACGACATCTCAACTTTCGTTCTACACAGGAGATGAATACCCAAAAAGACATTGGTTCGTCTGCGAATCAATTTGGATAGCCAACCAACTCACTAGTGAAGAACGTCAGTTGGATCAGTTTTTTGTTCTCTAAGAAAGAGATCCCTTACATGGTACATGGGGTACATCGCTAAAACACCGAATGCAACGAAAGTGCAAATTCAACTGCATTTCCTGTCTTTCTTTAAGACTTCGGATGAAACATACTTAGCTTCCGAAAAATTGAAGATGACAGTCCAGAGGCCAATGGAGACTGTGAAAGAGTGCGATAAGAGATTCAAGGATCTCTTGAGCCAGATAAACTACGAAATTGAAAAAAAACTTCTAATCCAATGGTTTGTGGTTGGACTAATTAAAAAATTAAAGTGCACGTACACTGGAAAAGTGTCAATTCATATGAAGAGGCCTTGACAAAGGATTTGGATATTGAAATGGATGACGAGTATCCCTTGGCCCCTATTGATAGACACATTGAAGAGCAGTTGGATAGCATTCAACAGTCTATTCGAGATATCAGTTTGAAAGGCTCAGAAGTGTGGTGTATGAAATTATCCACTGTAGGTCATCACAAGGACTCTTGTCGTATGGAGGAGCGACGACAAGATGTCAAATTTGTTCAATCAAGATGCTTTTGCGATATATGTCAGGACTATTACTTACACAAAACCAACAACTTCCCATATAATATGAAAAATAAACAAGAAAAGTGGTGTGAGATCTGTGAAGTCGCCACACATTCTATCACAGAATGTCATCTAAAATTGAAGAAACGAAACTATCATGTAGTGTACCAAACAAATTATGTCGAGTAGCGACATGATAAGAGTGACAAACATGACATATATGATCGCAATGATAGAAATGGAAGAAATGACCATTATGACCGCAATGACAGAAATGATAGATACCCGCGATATGATGGACAAAGATATGATGAGTAGAAATATAACTATAATAGACACGGAGGATGTCGAGGCTGAGGCCGAGGTCGTGGAAATAGAAGTCGATATTTTCGACCTCATCGACCTAGCCAATGTTTCACCTGTTTCAGCGAAGAGCATTGCCATGAAGAATTTCCATATAAAGACAGAACTGATCTAAAATTTTGTACCAAATGTGAAGTAGGCGATCACCTTTTAGAGGATTTTCCTACTATGATTGAAAAAACAAAAATAAAAAGAATGTTAACGTCTTGTCTTATGTACCGAAATGTCATGTAATTCGAACTAAAAATTTGCAAATTGTAACTAGACAAGGTACTTATATTGGTCCAGATAAACCTCAAATAAGCAAAGTAGTAAGTAAAGAGGATTATCCAAATCCTGTTAAGCAAAAATATTTGTATAAAAATGCATCCAACATATTCTCTGATTTGGCAGCACGGGAAGACAATGAAGAAAGTCAACAAGAAGCAATTAACAAATTGGTTAATTTAATTTCTAAAGATGAAGCTGTGGGAAAACTAATTGATTTGTTGCATATAATAAAAAATAAACCTGTCATGCAAAGACAATCCAAAAACATTTTTCAAATGAATCAAAAAGAAAAAAGTGATGACAAACCACTTGTCGACCTCAAGATACATGGATATCACATCCGACAAGTCGTACTCGACTTTGGCTCTCAAGTCAATATCATGACTCATGATACTTGGGACAAATTAGATCGACCAACATAGCAAGAATCAGGCATTTATCTAAAGCTCACAGATCAAGGACTTATTGAGCCAATTGGAGTGTGGAGAGAAGTGGAAACATCCATTAAGGGCATAAAGACAAAAATTGATTTTGAAATCATAAATCTGAAGTATGGCACAAGTTCATTTCCAGCCCTGGTTGTCCAACCATGGGGCCAAAAGATGAAGGCTTCGATATCACTTAATAAGGGTCACATCAAATTCAAAGGAAAACGTCAAAAGGTAATAATACCAATTTCCCCATCTCAGGGAGAACCTTGGTCTAAACCTGTTGAGGAGGATAATGACATCATACAGCTTTATCGAATAGATAACAATGCAAACTATATTGAAACAAATTCTCAGGGGGAACTCCACCTGGGATACCCTGCTTCAGTCGGATACAATTCCAACGCTGAACTTTATGATTGGAAGATGGAAAACTATGATCTTCATGCAAAAGAATGCTGGACAATGAAAGCCATCTCGAAAAATCAACTAAAGAAGTGTTTCTCAGTCTAGACTATACCAAAAATATTTGAACGGAAAATTCATGAATATCCGACTCTTGCACCAGCGAAGATGGAACCTGCACATCATCCTTCGCTGCGATATAGAGAACATCAATCACTGATAGCACATGTTGAGGAAGTTTCAAAACATGTCGGTGAACAAGGAACATTGCAAAGTCTGGTCGAGACTTTCACAAAACAAGATGCGAGATGGTGGGATACTCATCAATCACGACTCCAAAAATGGACCAATGCTTCGACATATTTTGTTGAATGGTTTGGAGGAAAGAAGTTAATATCTCAAGCAGATATCCCAACTTTCACTCAAGGAAAATATCCGAAGGTCCATGTCGACAAATGTGAAAAAGAATGGCGAAGACTGGGATACAAAGATGAAAGGGCTTGGCCACACCTATTTCCAAGCACACTCACTGACTTGCCGAATAAACGGTATAAAATGGAGGAGGCAAGAGGAGAGACATTTGCATGGAAAGAACTTAAAGAGAAATTCATCAAATAATTCCATTTTTCCCGGAAGGAGGAGTAGCTGGTAGAAGCGAGAAACCACATTAAAGAATTTTTGCAGCCGACAGAAAATGTTCCTGCAGAAAAAAAAGTAAATTGTTCGACAGATAGCTGATTTCCGTAATATTCCGTTGAAGGAGATCCAACATTCGACATGACTGTGCTTAGAGACAGAAAAGTCAGTCAAAAAAATATTTCAGTGGAGAGGAGCTCACCTTGTTCAAATCCTGTAAAAACAACTTTTAACGTGGAAATTGCAGAAAAAGATGAGCCAGAAATACTATCAGAAAAAAACTTTCCACCACAATTCACGCAGATGAAGGAAGGAGAGAGACCAATCAATGAAAGCCACACCTCGGAGTGGATGGACGCAAAGGTTAAAATCAAAGAATTTGATATTTCAAATGACGGCATACCTAAGATGTAAAAAAATTGGCGATTACTGGAACGAGGAGCAGACTGCAAAAATCACCAGCCTCCATACAGAATTTCAGGATGTTTTTGCACGCGACTATAAAGACATGAAAGGACTTGTGTAGGAGATGGGTGAAATGAAGATTGACATCTGACCATACGCCAAAACAGTGAAGAAAAGACCATATAAACTCGCGCATAAATACAAAGACGTTGTGAAGAAAGAGATTGACAATATGCTTGAAGCTAGAATTATATACCCATTGATCAATCAGAATGGGAGAGACTAATGGTGGTTCAGCAGAAGAAGCATGACCTGACATGACTAAGGATTTGTGTTGATTTCCACGAACTCATTAAAGTAACACTCACTGACCCATTCCCTACGTCGTTCTCCGACGAAATCATAAATGAAGTTGCAGGACATGAGTGTTATTCATTCACAGATGGATTTTATGGGTACAATCAGGTACCTATAGCCAAAGAAGATCAAAAGAAGACTACATTCGTGTGTGAATTTGGGTCGCTCACTTATAAAGTCATTCCATTTGGTATGAAAAATGCACAGGCGGTCTTTTCTCGTATTGTCTTCAAAGCCTTCCAAGAGTATATCTACAAAACGATGGTTGTCTATTTTGAAGATTGGACGATTTATTACATGTTGAGAGACCATTGTAAATGGATATGGTTAATGCTCGAACATTGTTGACGGATCCAATTGTCGCTGAACATAAAGAAGTGCATCTTTGTGACTCCTATCAGAATACTATTGGGCCATGTAGTTTGCAAAGAAGGCATCAAGGTCGACTATGCCAAAATAAAAATCATTCTCTACTTGAAGCTGCCAATTAATTATATACAAGTGCGAATCCTGTTGGGTCATACAGGATATTACAAAAAATTTATCAAACACTATTCTGACATGACATATCCTTTGGAAGAATTGTTGAAAGAAAATCAGGTGTATAAATGGACTGATGAGTGCAATACATCGTCCGACATATTGAAGATAAAAATTGTCGAAGCACCCATCCTACGTTTTCCAAGCTGGCCGGTCAAGTTTCATGTCCATATTGATGCATCTTGAATAGCAGTCGGTGCGATCTTAACACAACCTGGAGACAATGGAATGGACTACCCTATTGCTTTCAACAACAGGAATATGAACAAAGCAGAAAGGAATTATTCTACCACGAAAAGAGAAGCAATAGGAATGGTATTTGCACTACAGAATTACCAACATTACTTATTGGCTAATCCTTTTGTATTCTACACAGACCATCAAGCTTTGAAGTATTTATTCAATAAACCATTGCATCTTGGGAGATTGTCACTGGCTATTACTATTCCAGGAGTTTGAATTTGATGTAATAATTTGACCAGGGAAGGTGAATGTTGGACCAGACCATTTGTCAAGAATTGATACTGGAGAGGAGCTAACAGGTATAGAAGATGATCTGCCCGACACACATCTGTTTAGAATTGAAGCTGTCCCCTCAGAACTTGCAAAGATCACAAAATTCCTCGAGGATGGACAAGCTCCAGAATGAATGCCAAAGAAGAAGAAAATTATTGCAATGAAAGCTGCACCTTATACTCTCATTAATGGTTTCCTATACAAACTTGGCCTAAATGATGTATTGCATCAGTGTGCACTTGGACATGAGCAACAGAGCATACTTTCAGAAGCACATTTTGGAACGGCGGGAGGACACTACATGCTGATATAACCGTAAGAAAGATTCTGCAGGATGGACTTTGGTGGCTGACAATTCACAAAGACTGTCAAGAGTTCATAAACAAGTGTGATAAATGTGAACGTATGGGTCGATCTCTGTCGAGCACATAAATGCCCCTGATTCTAGTTAATCGAAGTCGAACATTTCAGATATGGGAAATTGACTTTATTGGACCCTGTCCAGTAATTGGCAGACATACAGGTGCACGTTACACTATCACTACAGTAGAATACGTCACTAAATGGGAACAAGCAGAACCGGTCGAGACATGTTTCAGTGAATTTGCCGCTAAATTCATCTATGAGAATATCATTACATGATTAAGATTCCCACTGACTTTAATCAGTGACCAAGGTACGCATTTTGTCTGTAATACTATTGATGCACTAATAAAATAATTTTCAATTGAGCATAAAATAAGCACAACATATCACCCACAATCAAATGGCGTCGTCGAAGCATTCAATAAAACACTGACTAAAGGACTGACGAAAATGTGCAATATGGATAAATACGACCGGGCCAAGAAAATTCATGTTGTTTTATGGGCATATAGAACAACGTATAAGAGAACGACAGGCCAAACACCTTTCACGCTTGTCTATGGGAAAGAAGCAGTCGTCCCCTTGCATTTTCGACGGCAGGTTCCAATAATTGCAGAAGTATTACATATTGATGTCGAAGATGCACAAAGAGAGTGGTTTATTCAAGTTTCGAGGCTCGACGAGTCCTAACAGATAGCAATCGATCACCAAGTGATCCAGAAACAACAACAAAAAGCATGGCACGATCGAAACATAAAACGAAAAAATCTATCAGTTGGTGACTTAGCCTTGCTATATAATAGTCATGTTAAGGGAAAGCCCAAGAAACTACACACAGAGTGGATGGGCCCTTACATAGTTCAAACTATCAAACCCAACGGCTCAGTCTGACTGAAGATGTTACAAGGTAGTGTTTTCAAAAATCTTGTTAATGGCGCCCGACTTAAGCGCTACAAGACATGAAGCATTAAAAACGAAAACGGTTTTAACCAACCTTGGAGAGATAAGTATTAAAATAAATTCACCCAAAAGCAAGTTGTATCAAATGTATAATGACTAAGGAATGGATGAGCAATACTATCAAAATCAAGGATCGAAGTGAAATCAGACCGACGCATTACCATCGACATGAGAGACGTCGACTGTACATAATTAATCGACTGGATGAACATGTTCACCGACATCGCCAGACCAGTTCTGGACGACATGATAACGCAAAATAAATACACTAACGTCCCTCCGACGTGGAAGCAGCAGATAAAAGTAGTCAGGATGTCTGATCGACAGGATAGCAAAGTCGGAAAGCAACTATCGAGGCATCGAAAACCTGTCATTCCAATTTAATTTCCTCGTCAAATCAGTATTTAATGCGGCCATCTACCTCCCAGTCCCCCATGTCAAAATATTCTGCTATAAATCCAAAACTTGAGGATTCCTGGATACTCTTATGTAGAGAGCTTGAGAACCAAAACTCAAAACCATCAGAACTTGATCTTGAACCAGAAAACCTCGAGTCGACCATGGCACCCAAGAAAGGTCAGATGACAACTCGGTTCGTCGCATCTAAAGTGCGAGAACTTGAGAAAGAATAGTCCCCTCTGGAAACCCGGTTGTAATTGATCTAGAACGCTAAGGTTTCAGAGCCACATTGGAGAAGAACCTGGAGCGACATTATTAAGTGGGGAAAGGATTCGGACGGTCATTGGAGGGAGTCAGTTGATAAGCTGCGGACTGCTACAATCCTAAATTACATGCACACACCGTTGATTGAGCATTTTAGCGGGCTGAAAGACACTATAGCACAATTCATAGTCAACAGGTATCATAGTGAGAAGTTCTATTTCGATATCCCTGTCAAAATAAATGGTGAACTCATTCACAAGATTATAGGCTTATCAAACAAATGAGATGTGCCGACACGGCAAAGACCAGAATTGATTAAAGAATTCACAGATCATCCTTCATGTAAAAATTTCAGAGGTCTGGTAGTAAGTCACATTAAGTATCAGAACTATAAGATATCCGCTAGAATTGTTTCTACTACACTTTCAAGTTCCGTTCGAGGTTCAGACCTCAAAATCGACATGCTAGAGGCAGTTTTGAACATAGCATCGCAAGGAAAAGTATATAAATGGGTTGAGTACTTGGCCAACATAATTAAGAACATCTGCTTCAAGTGCCAAGAAGAAGGTGCGGGTATTTGATACCCATCTTTAATCATTTGGATTTCCATGACACACATTCAGCCGACCGAAAAAAAAGATTTTGCAATAGAAAGGAACATCTTGATGGAAAACTTCCGTTGCTTTACGCACAGAGGCAGTCGGATGGGACCATCGATAGTTAGGATTTGGATGGATATTTGGTTCCAAAACCTCAAAACTAAGTTGACAAGATGTAGGGTGCATCAGGTTGTCAAAAGAAGTCTTCCCCCGTCAGCGCATATCCAACTGGCACTCAGTTATACATCAATCTGGCACTTGCAGGGTGCATATGGTGCGACAGAATATCTCGACTATTACCCATCTATTGATGAAATATTTACAGAGCTAAGAAGGCAGTCAAATATAAAATTGGTAATTCCAGCTAAGGCACGCGAAGTCGACGTACCCATTCTCGAACCACTGACAGATGCCGAAAAAGAGGAAGAATACGAAAGACAACTATATATGAGAAATTTCACCTTTCAAGCTGAACTAGTCGCTGAGACAAATCCACTAGAAAATACTCTTATAGCACATCAAGATCTTGCTGACGCAATTGAATAATCCAATGAGGATACTCAGTCCGAAAATCCTAAGTATGCTCTCACCGAAGAAAATATTCGATAGTTATCAGATGATTTTTCTAAAGCTCAACAAAAGAGGAACATTAAAATTCAAGGAAAGGGGAAAAGAAAGATGATTATCAGGGAAACGACTGAGGAGGAAGAAGTTAAATTGTATGCATGTGCTACGCAAATATTGGAGGAAGCAGCGAAGAAAAAAGCATCTATTAAGGATCAATTCAGAAAATTTGTGGAGGAAGAACAACCTCATAGTAAAAAACCCCTCTAAAATAAATTCAAGCTAATGGTCGAACCTCATGTCGACCTAATAGAAATTCCCCCTCCTCCATCACCAACCATTGTGACGGAGGATTCAGATCTTCCCACACCCCTCACATCCCTTCCACCTGCACCTTCAGCATCACTTCCAATGTCAAGTATTGTGTAGTCCCTTTCACTTCCCCTTAAACAAAATATCCAAGATGACAATGATCTTAATCGGTTCATTGCCAACCTCCCCTCCCTTTTTCCAAATTAGTGAGAATTAGTCACTAAGAAACCAATCCTCGTCGACACCAGTTTATCGACTGAGTGTGCCCCTCCCGGCACTACCTCAACCGGCTTACTTTCCCCTCTAGAAAATGTAACACCACAAGTGGTCGACATGCACATTTCTCACCTCTAAAGAAAAACCGACCCGAACAGTCCTACTTTCGCCCAAAATTTTTTATCATTTATTTCCTTTCCAGTTAACCTATCGGTGGAGGACCCCCTACCTCCTCAACAACTCGTCAATCCACCAGAGATTCGGTCAGCACTTGAAGACCTTGATGAAATTGAAAACATGATTCCTGAAGTCGTGTCACCCGTAGTTAGTCTGGGTCCGTCTGGAAGCCCCATTTCGTCCCCTCCTTCCCCAATCGATAAAGGTCCCCCGTTGCCACCAATCGTTCAAGTTGTCAGTGGCATGTCATTCCCTTCCCCTACCAATAGAGCCATTACAATTTCAACAATATCACCAAATAATGAACAAGCATCACCAGTAGAAGAAGCCGCAGCAGCAGAAACTGAGCTACACATACTAGAACAAGTCAATGCAGCAGCAGTTGAAGAAGTACACATAGCAAGCAAAGAATTTGAACCAGTAAAAAAACTGCAAGAAGAACAAACAACCGCTATAATACAAAAATATGTAGAACACCCACCGGAAGTAGCCGCGCGACAGAAATAAATAGTACAACAGAACGAGGCTATAAACAAGGCACAAAGTCAGAACAAGAAGCAAACGAAATAAAAACGCCGACAAGTAAAAGAGTAACGACAGCAGAAACACCTCGACTTCATTCGTCAAGAGAGTCATCTATCTGTACATCTTGATCAGTTTGGGCCTATTTATACATATAACCCATAGGAGGCCACGAAAGTAGAGCTCGACCTACTTGCCGATGCAGTCAATAGAGAACAAAGGCATAGACGTCTAGAAGCAAAAAAAGGCATCCAAAAACTACAAGAGGATCAAATATTATTTTTGGATAAGTGTTAAGACTTATCACAACAAGTCGTCCCACTCCCAGTGAGTTCCGACACGACCAGTACCCTTGACAAAGAATTCCAATTATTCCACTCTGTCATGTCGACACTATGGGATGAAATAAAAAAGGACCAACAAGAACAGGCTATAGAAACATCTTCTCTGATATCAGCACAATATGAAGCATTCATCTTAGCTCACAACTAGTTAATCAAGTACAATGATCAGGCATCCATAGCCGCCGACGTCCTACGCAATTGGTATACCTACTATGGTAATGTATTTAGAGAAATGTAGGTGATGCGTGAGCTAATTAGTGATCTCCATTAGTAACGACTGATCGCCGACAAAACCCTGACTCAAAAGATTGAAGACCAAATTATCATGGAAAATAGAAAATGTGAGAAATTAGAAAAAAGAGAAGATCATTGGATGAGTCAGGACCGGCCTAGCCTCCTTAAAGCACAACAAGTCCGACCGTATCTTCAAATATTGCTTGCAACTGCTAATGAAAAGATCAATCTTTTTGGTCTGGACTTCATTCATTTACAAAACATGTCGACATAGGAGAAAATAGAAAATTTTCCAAGCCTCACCACACTTACTATTGACATTCAAAATACGTTGCGCGCATGGGAATAATTCCAGCATTAGTTATCCATTTCGGCTGAAGCCATCGTCGAGGTTTGCACCCAACAACAAATCACCGCCAGTTCCAGTCATGCATCACAATAACAATTATACATATTTTTGTACATTTATTTTGCATCTCCTCATTTCTTCGGGACGAAGAAACATTTTGAGGTGGGGAAGATGTTGGAGGAGCCTAGGTCAGCCTTTCGACTAGGCTCCCCACCCGACCTACTGTAATGTATGTCGATAGTTGTGTCGACCAGTTGGTTTGTGTCATTCAGTTGAAACGACACAGTTACATAACTAAATGTAAAAGAATATATATAGGTTGTTGAGCTGATGTACCAGGTTAAGTTAGATCTGTTATGTATATTGTTCTTCATATTTCTAAGTAATTAATGCTTGTACTTCTCTCCATATCTTGTCTACTTGTCTATGTGTCTTGTGCATGCTTGTATAATATATTATGTATCACTGGTAACAATGCAACCCCCTCGACTACAACAAGTACATTCATTCGAAAAATTAAAAAAAATGATTTATCCTCTTCATTTCGAGTGGATACTTGCGATTTTTTAAAAGAGTGTTTTATGCTTTGGATAGTTGTTTAAGAAACTTCAAAAAATCTAAAAAATTGTGTACTTATCTCTTCTTGGTATTGAAAACTTCTTCTTCATCTCCTTGAAAAATTAAGTTAGTTTAGGCCTTCTCGAAGTAGTGAATGCTCTCATGTTTTTTATTTCTCTTTTGTCTCTTTTATTCCTTGATTTCAAAATGAAGTTAGTGCAATCAAAAAGAGGAAGTTCATCTTTTCATTTTGCTCATAGATCTAGCTCAGTTCAAAAGAAAAGAGAAAAAAATATTTTTTGGTTGAGTGTGTTGTTTTCATTTTGTTGGGTTAAATGAAAGAGTGTTCATACTATTTTGGTTTGATTGGTAAAGAAAGTCAAAATGGGTACTTTGTTCATTTACTTTCAGAAATATAAAAATTTTCTCCTTCCTTTAGCTAGTTTTCATCGAAAAAGCGAATGACCTGCACTTCATTTAGCTTAGTTTTGCATTTGTTTACTTTACAAGTCTACACCTGTTGGCTTATAAACTGATCTAGAGGTTTCCAATGTAGACCCATGTTCTTCGTGGTTTCAAGGAACCAACAAAACACCTTCTCACCATCCCTTTCGGAAACATCCTGCAAACAAGCTGAGGTCTCACCCAAGGCGTAGCAATCGGGGTACCGCGGAATCAGGTTTCCACAATGATGTGATGAGTTATTTAAACAGATATACTGCACAGCGCAGAGTGGGGATCACGCTATGGACAGAATACTACATGACGATAGACTGTGTCGCGGTCCTCACTTTACCAACTAAGATACTCACTCAACCAACGCATCTACGGACTACGCCGTTCGGACAGGCTGCAAATAATAGGATAGCGCAACTAACTTATACGCTTCCTCTACGGACTTAACCACTATGAAGAATTCACTTAACACTTATTCATTCATCTATTGCCTTAGATTATTTAGCCTTAGACTGATGTAAACCGATGATATAAACATGACTGCGCACTCTTAGTGCTGCACGTCAAAAAAAGTTATACGAACCGAACTCTACATACACATGTGATTATTCAATAAAATGATACTTTCACAGACTCGGGATACTGTGCATCCAACATTCATCCATTCACGTAATACTTAACATATTATCCCCATCTTTCTCCTATGGCGAATACATATAAAAGCATTAACATAACAACTGATGAATGAGAATACAAGCATTCATTGTAAGCAAACAGATAAGTGCAAAACGTAAAAAATCACACTACATAGGATTTAACGTGGTTCACCCCCAGGATGGAGGCTATGTCCACAAGAACTGTTGTTGTATTAGTCTTTGGGAAGGGTACAACAGTTCTTTGTCTGCGCACTCAGCTGCAGACTCTCTTTTCCCTCAATCGGCCTCTGCGCAATTAGCTTGCAGAGCCTTACAAAAATGTCTCTCAACAGAGATCTATTCAGTCAATAACAATACAAAATGAGAGATTCAACAACCCAACAAACCTTTCCCATACAAAATGAGCCTTATTTATAGATCATGCCCGTTGGTCATGTCTTTACAATTTGAAGGAAAAAACCCTTAGGTTTACAAAACTGTCACGGTTTTCCCTTAAGCGAATATTCCGTTGTGGCCGTCATCCACGCATGCTTCACGTCTCTATCAGCCTTCCTGTGGCACGCATGCCAACAGGTCACTTTCACCGAGTCGTTCTTCCTCTAACGGTCTCATGCGACTGGTTCAGGTAGTGGTTCTTCTGCATGTGCGACCAGTCGCTTTCTTCCGCTTTGCTCCTTACTCGTCGCCTAAAAATCATGGAGCATATTTACCAAAAATAGAACACCGTTGGTGTAACCGAAATCTGTGTTGTATTTCTACCAACACTCTGCTTTGTCGGATCCATGTAGGCTAGACACATCGCAGCACTTTCTCCTCACAACATTGAACTTCGCAGCTCTTCCGACACTGCGCTTCTCGCAACTTCGCAGCATCCCAAAAACTTATACCAAAAATCCTTTCACTGAACTGTGCTTAGCTCCGCATTTCCATAATATGTCTTAGCTCAAAATTCCCCACTTGGGCTAGGCCCAACAGGCCCCTAACACTTACATGTGGCTCGTCCCCAAGCCACTTTCAACTTCTCCAAGATGTTCCTCCGGCTGCGGAGCTAGCTTCGCAACAAACTCGTTGTATGTGACAATCAATTTCTCAACTACTTCCTTCATGTCTTGCTCAACTTGTTTCACGATTTCTAACATCTCAGGTGTTATTTCATCATCCTCGACTTGTTGTTCCACTTTATCTTGACTTTCGTGAAACTCCTGTAAATTTTCCTCAATATCCTGCGAGATTGTGTGGGCTGCCTGCAACAAGGGTTGCAATTTATTTCCCATTTCAACCTCTTTTTCTCTTAAGGCTTGAACTTCCTTCTTCAACGCGATGAATTCCTTGTACCTGTGAATTCTTTCTCTTGGTAGCAGGGCTTTAAATTTTGCATCCAACTGTTCTAATGTTGTCTGCTTATCTTTCATAGTGTTCTTTACTTCGAGCAACCCTGGATCCTCTTCGAGGGTAGTGAATTCCTTCGATGGCTCATCTAATAGACTTTGGCACTTAGCCACCTCAATGGCTATAATTTCTGCTGCAGCCTTCACTTCCTTTTCTCTTAACTGTTGTTGATCTGGTGGAGTCTGTGGGTTAATCTGTTCCTACAAAGAAGAAACCTTAGCTTCATGGTTGATCTCCATATCTTGCATCTTCGTCTTAAGATCGTTAACCATCTCACCAATCTTAAGGATAGTGTCTGCGGGATCTACCTATACTTCACATTCTGATATATCATCTGCGATCGCAGTGATCATGGATTTTAGACTTTTCCATCGATCATGCTCATCCTGTAGCTCCATAGCTCTCCGCGAGATAGCTTCTTCCAACTGCCTATTAGCTATTTGCAGCTCAGCTTGCATTTTCAGCACGTTAGTAGTTATCTCATGCATTTCTTCGACAATGTGCAGATACAAATAGTGTAAACTAGGGAGTGGTATCTTCGCAATATCAAGCTCGACACGCTCGACATCCTTCGTGTCCAACAATAGTTGTTTTGGCAGTGGCAGCGTTATAGTTAAAGGATCAAGATGGATAACGCGAGACCTCATAGGCATGGTCATGGCTAGCTATGGAGGCTGCTGCTACGAAGTTCCTCTTGACTTCCCTTCGGACTCTGAGTCCAGCGGCAAGGGTAATCTTTTGTGTACTTCTTCAATTTTTTCTTTAATCCCTTGCAGCGCGGTCATATTCTTCTGCAGACTTTCCTGAATCGCTTTGTCCTATTTCTCCTTCTCAGTCATTAGATCTCCCATTTGTTCCGTGAGACTTTCCGCGATCATTTCATAATCGTCATCATGGAGTATTGTGTCTAATTGAACTTTAACGGATTTCAGCTTCTTCCGCGTCCCCTTTCACTGTGTCGGGCTCTTGACTTCCTTCCTTTTTCCTGTCTCCTTTTCTTCAGTAATAGGACATGGAATGGGGTTGTCCTCGCTAGAGTCACTTTGGACATCTACAATTTCGAGTCGAAACTCAGCAGGCCATTCCTTCATGATATTATCAATATCATATTCATACATATGGTATTTTCCTACGAACCATTCAGTGTTCTTCTTTTGTGCTTTGGTTGAAATGTGAATGCAACGCATGTCATCATAAAAATAAAAAGTGTGAATATACCTACTCATTACCTGCTTAGTTATCCACAATGTGAACATGATGGATGCGCATAGCTGGTCATAATAGGCGTAGAATACCTCAGCTGTCGTGTGTTGTCTTTGTGAATTCAAATTTTCCCAAAGGTTTGAATAACAGGCTCCTCTGTAGTCATTGTTTTCGGTGATTACGCCAACATAATCCTTCAGCTCCTTCCACCCTACGAAGGAGATCAACACTATTAACCATGTGAAATGGAAATTTCTACCATTGAGCTGCGTGTCGTTTAGTTCCTCCAGGAACTCATTCAATAAGTATTTATACTAGTTGAATTGTTCACCCTTTGTGGCTGCGGCACCAAGTAGTACTGCGCCCGTAGGTACCTCCAAAGGCCTGCATTTTATGAGAATCTTGTCGGCTAACAGTTGCATGAAAAACTTCTTTGCTTTATCCTCTATGTCGTACGTCTGAAAGCCTCTCTTTCCTTTGACGACAACTTTCATTTTCTTCATCTTCGTGGATACTTATTTATCTTTTCTTTTCCCTTGGAAAAACCGCTTCAGATCTTTACCTCTTTTGCTCAACCCAGTGATCTAGTGGATAATGTCAATAGTCAGGTAGACATTGCGGTCAAGCCACAAATATCCCTGGTGAATGCGCACCATGAGTGTTCACACCACCACATTCGGCTCTGGTGATCTATCGAAATTTGGGAGTATGAGCAAATTGAGTAGTCCCGACCGGACTACTCCGGATAGCCAGCTTTCTGTGACCAAGGTGAGGTCTCCCTTCACATCTCTCTTCCAGCACATGTACTGGTCGGGTTGGAACTGTGGGAACCTAGGTTCATTGGGCTCCTTCTGTATCTGAAGCATATCATAATATTCCCACTTACATTCAGGAATCTTACCCAGCAAATTTTTTTCAACTTCGACATTCTTTCATATTGGCAAGAGAAGAATGTCGTATTTGGTGTTCTTCATTAGCTTGAAGACCGGTGCATCCAGTGCAGGCGGTGAGATATAGTCCGGGGTCATTTTCAATGGTATCTCCTTATCAGCTATCGGTGGCTTCGACACTGTCGAACTCATCTTTGGTTTCTTCGTTCTCAGGCCCACTAGATATTTTCCTTTGTCTTGCATTGTTGGACCATGTCTTGGTGATCTTCTGGATGCTTGAACCGGTTCTAAGACGACCTTCTTGGCTGGGATTCTCATTAACCCTTTGATCCCTCTGTATTGGAATACCTTCATAGTCTCCTGGACCGTGAACTCTTCTTCACTAGAAGACCTCTCAGACATTCACTGGACAAATTTCAACAGGATTTCGGATAGCTTGCTAAAAATAACTCACAAAGTAGTGCTCGCAAGAAAATTCTAAGTGTTCGATAACGCCTGCGAGTCTGAATGCAACATTATTTATAGGCACAGTTGACCCCCCTCCATACCCCTCAACGGCTAGATAAACATTAAATGCGGTATCCATTTTCCAAAACTGGCGGATTCTTCAGTCCTTTCCTTCATAAACTCGTTCAGAACAGCTATTTGTGCGTTAAATACCCAAGCGGTCGCTGGAAAACTACTGTATAACGGCTATATTTTCGACCGACATTATAACGATTATTTTTTTGGAGTGTTGCGTCGAACTGCGCAACAGGTCATCATTACTCCTGCGCAGTAACTTCGCAGTGCTTGACTTCTTGCCTCTGAACTTAGCATCTTTCCTCGTTCAACTAAATCTTCGCAATTGCATTTTGGACTTCGCAACTGCGCGATTCCTCTTTTCTTTTTCTTTTCTTTTCTCTCTTTTTTTTTCTTTGTTTTGGGGGGTGTAGCGGCACATCTTAGCAGTGTTGCGCAGTATATACATGTTCCTCATCATACATCGCATACAGACTCTTCCCTTTTTCTAGTGCCCAATTTCAACTGTACTTGTCAGTTAGAAATTTCCTTTCTTTCTGATCATCACAGGTTCTGGGAAGTAGGACTATCCCGATAGGGTTTTAGGCTACTTCCATTGACTAGATCGGGCAAGTTATCTCCTTCTAATGTGGCTAACTGGACTGCGTCACCATTAGTTACATGTAAAACAGTATATGGACCAAGCCAATGCATTTTAAACTTTCCAGGGAACTTGATGAATTTGCTATCATACAGGAGGACTAGATCACCTACCTGAAAGGTCTTATTTTTTATATGGCGATCATGGCATGCTTTTTCTCTTTCTTTCTGCACTTGTTGGTGAAATCTCGTGATGAAGCAATCCTCCTCCATACCAACCAAATGTAGAATCCTTTCTTCTAATGTGTCGCGATCTGCCATGCCTGTAAAAGCAGCTATTCTCAAGCTCGGAACAATGTACTCCATTGGAATTATTGCTTCATGTCCATAGGCCAGCCTAAAAGGTGTGTGGCCAGTCAACTTCTTGCATGTGGTCCTGTATTCCCATAACAAAATGGGAATGCGTAGGTCTCAGTCATCCCTATTCACATTTCATACCTTAGTTAGCGCATTCTCCAGTACTTTATTGAACGCTTCAACAGTTCCATTTGCTTGCGGATGATAAGGCATACTACGCTGATGATGAATGTGGAACTCTTCTATCAATGCCTCAATAGTTCTGTTCAGAAAGTGAGTTCCTTGATCACTTGTTAAGATCTTTAGACATCCAAATATCGTAAGGATGTCTTCAAATATGAACTGCGCGGCAGTACCTGTGCTACAGTCCTTCACTGGTTTTTCTTATGCCCATCTGGTGAGGTAATCAATTGCAGTAATAATGTACCTCGCACCAATTCTTTTTCCCGGTGGGTTTATAGGTCCCACAAAATCAATTGCCCATTTCTCCAATGCCTGTAGTGTCAACTTTGGATTTAATGGCATCTCGTCTCTTTGCGATGGCCTTCTTGTTCTCTGACAGACATCACAGCTCTGGCAATGCTCCTTCGCATCTTTGTGAATCGTAGGCCACCATAGCCCTGCCCGCAATATCTTCTACGTGATGGATCTTCCTGCATATTGACCTCCTGCTTCTCCTGAGTGTGCATCTGCCAATATGAATGGCCTCTCATGCTCCAATACACATCTGCGCAGTACTTCATCCGGTCCCAATTTGTATAACTGACCTGCAATAATGGTGAAGTCCGCTGCTCGCACCACCAGCTGCTTTTTTTGCTACGTAGTGATCTCTATGGGTGCTAACCCAGTAGTCAAAAATTCTATGATGTCTTTATAATAATCATCATCTATCTGGATGGAAAACAACTGCGTGTTAGGAAGATTGTCTTCAAGGTTCGTAGGCTCTTCTCCTGACTCGATCCTTGACAGATGATCAGGTCCTAAGTTCAATCTGTCAGGATTAACTATTATCTCAAATTCATACTCCTGAAAGAGTAGCAACCATCTGCAGATCCGCCCCCCTAACACTAGCTTCTTGACCAGGTATTTTAGAGCAGAATGGTCAGTGAACATAGAGAAGTGCGCACCAAGAAAATAGTGCATGAACCTCTGCAATGCATAAACCATAGCTAGGCCTTCTCTCTCAGTGGTGGTGTAATTCTTCTCTGCAGATGAGAGTTTCTTGCTCGAAAATGCAATGGGATGGTCAATACCTCCCTCTCCTGGTTGTTCTAAGACAACCCCCAATGCTATACATGAAGCGTCGACATGGACATGAAACGACTTCTCCCAGTCTGGAAAAACTAGGATCGACGTAGTTACCATTTTCTCTTTCCAAGTGTCAAAGCCTTGTTCACATTCTACGTTCCAGATGAATGGTGCATCTTTCTTCAGTAGCTTCTCCATTTCTGTGGTTAGCTACGCATAACCCTTTAGAAATTTCCTGTTGTTACCCATATGCCCCAATGTAGTGCACAACTACTTTACTGAATTTGGTGTGGGCAAGTTTACAATGACTGTGATCTTCGCAGGATCAACCATCAAGCCCTGTTTGCACACAATATGTCCCAACATAATTCCATAGGGTACAAAAAAAATACACTTCTTCAGGTTGAGCGACATTTGATGCTATCTGCACTTTTCTAGCATCAATCTCATATTTGCGCAATGGTCCTTTAGCAACCTGAATACTATCCAATCATCAAAATAAGCTTCTAAAAAATTATGCATGAAATCTTTGAATGCTGCGACTACAACTCTGGAAAAGATGGCAGGCGCGTTCTTCATACAAAACGTCATCACTGTGTACTGGAACGACCCCCATTCCATGGAAAAAGTGGTCTTGTGTCTATCCACAGGATCAATTCTTATCTGATGATATCCTGAAAAACCATCAGTAAAGGAATAAGCCTCATTTTCTCCAACATTATCAAGTACCTAATCAGTGAAAGGAATAGGAAATGGGTCATGCTTTGAAGCATCGTTCAATTTTCTGAGATCCACACAAATCCTGATCTCTCCTTTTGTTTTCTTATCCTGGAAAACCATAGGGCTTATCCACTCTAACTCTTTGACTAGCTCGATGATGCCTGCATCGAGCATCTTATCGAGTTCTACCTTAACTCATTCTTTGTATCGCAGATTCAGTCTATAGGGCCTTTGCTTAACAGGATTAGCACCTGGCTTAAGAGGTATCTTCATAACCCCTAAATCTCCTAAGATGCCCTTCATTTCTGTGAATTTTTTGGGGAATAACTCCTGATATTCATGTAGTAGATCTGTGATTTTCGTAACTGTCTGTTCATCCTAGTAGTCTCTGATACTTGCAAACTTTGGCTCTTCGATGGTGCCAATGTTCACTTATCTTATTTTCAAAGGTCCATTCATGTCTGGGATTTCCAGCGGAGGTCCCTCTTCCTCGTGCGCTCTTTCTGACTCAGGTATATTTATGTTGCGCGGGTCCTCCTCATCATTTCCTTCTTTTTCTTCAGCCTCTTCATCTAGGTTATAACATTCCATGGCATGTTCTACCTGTTCCTTCCATTTTGTTTATAGGTTTGCAAGTACGTTGTCGGCTCCAAAGAATTCCTCCAATGTCATGTTCTTATGTGGACATTCTAGTCTGAATATTATTTCCTTCATAATATACAGCGCATCATTTATGGTAGGACTCTCATATTCAAAACTGAAACTCTTCTGGAAGTTCACAGTCAGAGTAGGCCAATCTGTAGTTTCCCTACGCAACTCCATATCTAAGTACCATTTCTTTGGAATTTCTTCCTCCAACGTGTGCACAAACAGATGCACACATTCTGTCTTTGGTCTCTCCTCCCATGCTTGTGAACATACCTCAATATGTTGTCTTGGATCTGTCTGTCCATTATATTTATCAAAGGGTAGGGTAACCTTGTCAGCAAAACTGATCTGCATCTTGATTCTACATTTATCCCATGTGGTCAATGTCTGCTTATGCACAGCCCACCATCTGGAAGGTTTCTCACGCAGTGTCATATCTAGTGCTGGTAAGCGATGTTCATCTGCAATTGCTACAGTATAGTCTTTGATAAAGGAATAAACATTAGATAAACCATCATAGGTGGCGATTGGGCTTACCTCCTTTCCAATCCAGCGCAGTGACTTTGTAACCTGTGCGCATCTCCTTGCTGATACTTCGTGCATACGACTTTGCCAATTTTCCAATCCTGCATCAGAGTCTGAGATGCAAAAACTGTCACATCTCCAGCTGAGTGTTCCATCCGCAGTAGGATAAATATAGTCTTCCTGGTTGGCATTCATCTTGTACAATCAGTCCAAATCTTGAGCTCTGGATTCTTCCTGAATTGGCTTGCTATATCTATCTCCATCTACAGGGTCCAGTGGTGCGATGACCCTGAGATGTTTTCCTTTGAACATCATCTTCTTTTTCTTCAAGTTTATGATAGCGAGGTTATCGATAGCGCAGTCAATTCCCAACAATGAAGGAAAAGGTTGACTATCATCCATAATCTTGATAACCTTGAAATCTTCATAGCTCTTCACTCCATCAATGTCAACAATCATGTTGGCTAACCGTCCAAACAGTATGACATTCTCATGGTTGTCCATTCTCAACTGGATAGGTGACCATAACAACTTTCGTCTCCCCATATGCTTCCATGTGTGTTTGGTTAAGACATTTAATTCTGATCCCAGATCAAGAATGATCTCCTCCATTTAATAGTTTCCTATCTGTGCACTGAGTCTCATTTCTCTTCCTATTCTCCTTTGTTTCTTGATGTGATGAACTGCATTATCGGTAGTTTCACTTTCGCTGCACGGTTCATATTGATCTAACAACTTCTATAGCTATGCTATAGCGTTTGGACTCTTCAGCAACTTCATGCAACTCCTGAGGAACTGCGCAATAGAGGTGCATGTCTCTGCTGCGGTGCTCGTTATGTCATAAGCAGTCGACATATCTTCCATATGCGGTATTTAACTGCGCAATGGGATTCTTGGCGATATGGGTGCTGATTCTTTGAAAATATCCCGCGCTTCTTCAAAGACTTCTCTATTTTTCTTCAAGTCGAAAGCAGGTTCTTTCCCAATAGCTTTCCTTATCCATATTGTTTCAAGAGGAGTCTGCTTAGTATTAAAGTCTCCAGAATTCGAAGCTTCTGCTCCTCTATCTCTTCCTTCCATTGCGCCACTTCGCGTCACTATGTTGATACTTGGATCCGCAGGTCTCCTTTATCTTGCGATCAACTGGATATTTGGGTTCGACGCCTATGGCTTTTTTATTTTCTGCATTTCTACCTCTAACACTGGGAAGTCTTCAATAACATGATCGAATGACCTGCTTGGCCACATTTATAACAGATTACCTGACCTCGGCCTCGTCCTTGCGTCGGTCCATTATTCCTTCCCCTCCCGCGGTATCCTCCGTGGCATCTGTATGCTCCCTGATCATGCTGTGCATTTTCTTGTTTCTGCGGAGTCTCTCCTTGGACCCTATACATTCCTCCATACATATGCTCAATATATTTCTTTCTTTCTAGCATGAGCTCATATGCGTGGAAATTGGATTCATCATGCCCCACTGACTTACAAAAATTAAAATATAGATTTTTAGGTGTTCTTACATATTTCTGTATCATGTGGCAATCTTTTGGCCAGTGTCCTTTGGTTCTGCAAATTTCACACCATGGCCCTGGGTTCGGATTTAATGGGTTTGTTCCACCCATGTTAAGGAAATATTGGAATAAAGGACAATGATCCTTAATGCGTCCTTCTCCCTTACAACCTGTACACCAGACTTCCTGTCTCTCTTGATTTCCTTTCTTAATATCTCGTAGTTGTAGTATCATGGTAGCCAACTGGTTCTGAATCTAAGACATCCCAATGCTACTTTCTCCAATGGGTGAAGCTTCTAATTTCATCGTGATTTCCAAGGCTTCTGCCTGCGAAGCCACCTTCTGTTGCATTAAGGGATTTCTGATATGAGGCAACAACGTAGCTATAAATCGTTCCTTGTGTTGTTGCGGTGCTATAACAAAGCTTACTTGGTCCAACAGAGTCTTAATTTTTTTTATCAAACTCCCAAATTGTTTCATTAGGTTTCTGTTTGATCTCTTTCAATTATGTTATACACTACGACTTTGACTTTAGCTTCTTAAATTCTGCTAAGAGTGCAGCCTTGATTTCTATCAGTGTTCTATTATGTCCGTGCGAATATTTCACGAACCAATGCAAGGCTCTATCTCTGAAAGTGGTAACGAGCTGCGCTTGCTTCACAGTGGCGTCCTGCACTTGCTTTACACTCCATATGGATTCACATAGAAGCCAGTGCTGATCAGGGTCTTCTAGACCCTTTCCTTTGAATATCGACAGTTTGATATCATTAGCCATCCTCCTTCTAGGTGGCACAGTTTTCTGAGTGGTGTTAGGGATAATACTCTGAGCGTTCTGAAGTGGTACAGCCTGAGATGGACTAGGATGACTCGGAATAGGCTGGGCACCCGCTCCTGCAGTGTTACCAGTACTGATATTCTGTGGTGTAGGTTGTGCGGTGCTCGCAACCGATGGGTACGGATTTTGAGACAGGGGAGGTGTGGTTTGTGCAACCAACGAGTTCTGTGGGATAATAGGATGACACGTGGCTGAAAGAGGTGCAGTTTGATTATCAAGCTCGCATGGTATCTGGGTATCTACGTGGAGTCCATGTGGTCCAGGATTTTTCTCTACGATGAACTTGTATCTCTTTCCACTTCTCAGGTTATGGGTTTCTTCGTAAGAACCACTATATGTACTATTTACCATGACAGATTTAAACAAAATTTCACTACATTCTAAAAACACCTTTCTCAGCTAAAATTATTTTAATGTATAGACTGAGATTGTTCAGGTACTTACCTCTGAATCCCTTGAAAAATTATCTTTCGACTGCGCTATACGACTTTAGCATGTCCACAACGAACTCCATCATAAAGCTTTGTAGTGTACTGTCAACCCAGAAGTCAACTACTCTCGTGAATGGGTTGTCTAGTGCTTTGATCCTTTCAATAATCTCTGGAGTCCACTCAATCGATACGTCTCACGATATACAGTTTATGTGTTCTACGAGCCTTGACAACCACTCGTGTAGCTTGTTTCCAAAAGATGCCCAAAATATCTCATGAACGTCTTTCCAAGGGTAGTTATTCAACTACTGAATGTCAGAGAGATGTGGGTGTATATTTTCTTTTCTTGCGAAATCTCTTTTTATCTTGTCACACCAAGCCCAGATTTCTTTCTTGTTTGGATACCAAAAGTTGACACCCAGCTCAACTTCTTCTACTTCGCACATCCCGACTTCAACTCATTCACGGATTCTTAGCATGGAAACAGAACCATTTGTTGGCTTATAAACTGATTTAGAGGTTTCCAATGTAGACCCAAGTTCTTATCATTTCAAGGAACCAACAAAACCCCTTCTCACTGGCCCTTTCGGAAACAGCCTACGAATAGGCTGAGGTCTCACTCGAAGTGTAGCAATGGGGGTACTGTGGAATCAGGTTTCCACATTGATGTGATGAGTTGCTTAAACAGATCTACTGGGAATCGTAGAGTGGGGCTCGCACTGCGGACTAAAGACTGCACGACGATAGATTGCGTCGCGGTCCTCACTTTAGCAACTAAGATACTTGCGCAACCAATGCATCTACGGACTGCTCGGTTCAGATAGGCTTCAAATAATAGGATAGCGCAACTGACTTATACGATTCCTTTGCGGACTTAACCACTATGAAGAATTCACTTAACACTTATTCATTCATCTATTTCCTTAGATTATTTAGCCTTAGACTGATGTAAACCGACGAGATAAACAATACTGCGCACTCTTGGTGCTGTGCGTCAAAAGAGTTATACGAACCGAACTCTACATACACATGTGATTATTCAATAAATTGATACTTTCACAGACTTGGGATTCTATGCATCCAACATTCATCCATTCACGTAATACTTAACATATTATCCCCATCTTTCTCCTATGGAGAATACATATAAAATAATTAACATAAAAACTGATGAATGAGAATACAAGCATTCATTGTAAGCAAACAGATAAGTGCAAAACGTAAACAATCACACTACACAGGATTTAACGTGGTTCACCCACAAATGGAGGCTACGTCCACAAGAATTGTTGTTGTATTAGTCTTTGGGAAGGATACAACGGTTCTTTGTCCATGCAATCAGCTGTAGACTCTCTTTTCCTTCAATCGACCTCCACACACTCAGCTTACAGAGCCTTACAAAAATGTCTCTCAACAAAGATCTATTCATTCAATAACAATACAAAATGAGAGATTCAACAACCCAACAACCCTTTCCCATACAAAATGATCCTTATTTATAGATCATACCCGTAGGTCATGTATTTACAATTCGAAGGCAAAAACCCTTAGGTTTACAAAACTGTCATGGTTTTCCCTTAACTAGACTACTGGCTTCTGGTAGCGAATATTTCGTCGTGGCCGTCGTCCACGCATGCTTTGTGTCGCTATCGGCCTTTCTGTCGTGCGCATGTCAACATGTCACTTTCACCGAGCTATTCTTCCTCTAACGGTCTCGTGCGACTGGTTCAAGTAGTGGTTATTCCGCATGTGCGACCAATCACTTTCTTCTGCTTTGCTCCTTACCCGTCGCCTGAAAATCATGGAGCATCTTTACCAAAAATAGACCACTGCTGGTCTAACCGGAATCTGTGCCATCTTCCGTCCAACACTCTGCTTTGCCAGATCCACGTAGACTGGACACATCGCAGTGATTTCTCCTCGCAGCACTGAACTTCGCATCTCTTCCAATGATGCATTGCTTGCAACTTCACAGCATCCCAAAAACTTATACCAAAAATCCTTTTGTTGAACTGCGCTTAGCTTCGCAGTTCCATAATCTATCTTAGCTCAAAATGCCCCACTTGGGCCAGTCCCAACAACACCTCATGCATTCACCTAATTGTATAAGATAAAATCAAGCAGTAGCATAGGTTAAAATATTATAGAAACTCATATGATAGGGTAGAGACGTATTCCAGCATCTTAAAACGTAGCAGTTATCGTTATCTTCCTGCACTACATCCCAGGGACTTGCAATTCTTCCACGTACTGGTCGGTATATCGAACAACCTTTCACATACCTTCGGGTATATAGAAAGGTAGTTCATGTACTAAAATATATATAGAAGATATCCTATCATACGATTGTGCATTAGACAACAGTAATATGGATAGGATACCCCACTAGGTTCCTGAAACCATTCAAGTCAACCATTGGCCATCTTGGCATGGAAATACATCGATAATAACACATGGGGAGATACTACGCACATACTACCAAGTAGTTAGGTAATACGATCAACGATACATCCTAATCCTCCCTAGTTAGTACCCTAAAATATTGGGTCAAGTATTATTGTTGGACCCTGTAGTATATCGCGAGTTGCAATGCATTGACACTCTTGTGAGGTTCCATACCTTAATCCCACCTATCAATAAATTTTCTTGCAGATTTATCTTGAGTAGGATTTGAAGTGTGTTTTTTCTTTAGAAAACTCTTAGGAGAATAATTTCATCATTTTTCCTGGCTGAACAACTCTTAAGAATATCCCACAGAATATTAAATTTTTCATATGAATATCCCTTTATCCAGGAGGAGAAATCAGGAGCAAGCATGGACCAACCTACCACATCTAGATCATGTGAAGAAGGAATTCATATCCCATAAATAGGAGGGAACTTTTCTCCTCCTATAAATCCACCTACTACTTTTCCGTCAAGACCATTGCCGATGGAACAACCTCCTTTGCATGATACCTATTTCCATCACTGGCTTGAAGGTAACCCTGGAGCTGTCAATTGGATATATGCTCGACCCCCAGACGACCTGATAGATACTTATTTTGGTCCAACTGCATCATTTTGGGGGACCTCTTTAGGTCACGTCATTTCTGATTTTGGTTCACCTCCGATTGTGGAGACTCCACCACATCCGAACCCTACTAGATACCTTTGAAATGATAATTTTATCACACCAATTCACAAGATAATGGAGCATTTACGGTTACTTGGAGAACGGGTAATGTGCCAGAGTTTTCCTCCTCGAACCATCCCGGAGGTAACCTATTTTGAATAACAATCCCATATACATTCTTTTACTCTCCCTTCACCAGGAATATTTGCACCCATTATGAAAACCTATGAACTAGGCCAACCTTCTTTTCCATCTAGTATGCCTCGAAATCATTCGGTCAGTTGTACATACCTGTTGACCGCAAAAGGTGGAGGGAAACCTTTAGCTACCATTAACTTTGTACCTGGAACACCACCTCCGCCTCAAAATTTGAGCAGAGACTACCCTCTGGTTAGTGGTCAATATATGCTCACAGGTCAGCCTATGGTTAGTATTCAACACATACTTACTGGGAATACTCGAATTGGTGGACAATCTTCAACTAGGGAGCAACCATTAGTCAGTGGACAAAATCTAACTCGGGGGCAACCTCTAGTTAGGGGACAAAGTGTGAGTGGATGATATCCTTCGCACATGAACTACACTATGGTTTGAAGTTCACTCCCAACCATGGGATAACCTATGTGGGTGTATCACGTTGGGGGACCATCTACTTGGACCCAACCCCCATGGGGGCATGCATATCCAGGTAATCACAATATCGGAATAGATCAAAATTACCCAGGGAATATTTATCCTGATTTACCTTAACCCAAAAAATATGAACACCCCATGGGGGCATCATAATGTTCCACTGACTAGAATTCCAATTGGCATCCCACCCCCCCCACCACCCATCCCACCCCCTCCTCCACCACCTATCCCACCTCCACCTCCACCATCTGGAGGACCCCCATAGTCCGTAGGAGGACCTCTACACTATGGAGTAGGACCCCATTTAGGTCCACCTCCTCATATGGGAGGATCACCTCCATATGGCCAACCATATATGGGAGGACCTTATGATCAATCGATCCATAGTCCTACTGGTACCCAGATTCTTGATCAATAATAGCAATATTCGTATCCAAATCGAAAGTTACCATTTCTGGCCACATTAGATCAATCAGATATGTCATGTTTGACCAATGTTCCCATCCAACATGGTATGAATTGACACCATTCTTGTGAAGTTACCATTGGGCATACCCAAATTCGATGACAAACCCGGTGAGGATCCTAAGAACCATGTAATGACATACCATTTGTGGTGCTCCTCAAATTACTTAATATATGATTTTATCTGTATGAGTATTTTTCAACAAAACCTCACCGGTAACTCTGCAAAGTGGTACATCGAGTTAGCGCCACACTCTTTTGTCAATTTTAGATCTTTATCTATGGCCTTTTTTATCCATTTTCAATTACTGATCCGCTATGAAACCAGAACGGATCTTTTGACATCTCTTCGAAAATCAACCTCCACTCACATTTCTGACCATATTCATGAGTGGAGAAGGAGACGTCGTCCCATTAAATCTCCCATTCCGGATCAACTACTTTCCAATTGGTTTATAAATTCATTATTACCCATCCTAGCTAAATATGTTTCTATGTATGGGGTCATTACGGAAGAACAAGCCATCTCGCATGCTCAGTACCTAGACCTGGTGTATGGTCAATTTGGCACATTATATGACATTATTCCTAATGCCCCATGCATGACCCAAGAAAACCTCCCAAAGGATCACATGAAGATGGAATCATTGGTTTTGTTCATACCCAACTTGCTACCCAATTGGTGAGATCACAGAGCCACGTGGCTCCAACCCCAACTTCGTCACATGATGGAAACAATACCAAACAAACACCCAGTTCTACTTCCACTGCGGAGGTGAATTCAATCCAATCTGCTTCATCTCAGAACTCCAGTGGTAAAAAGAAGAACAAAGGAAAATCCAAGAAGTCTTCTAACAAGTAGGAGCACAAAAAAATTATGATCCTAATGAAACAAAACCGAGATGGAAGGCCAAATATACTTGTTTACTGTTCGATGATGATCACTTCAGGAAAGAATTTCCACATTGTGAATAAGTCCAAAATTTTCTCAAGGGAAACCCCACACCTGCAGTTTTAACTGACCCCTTCCCCACACAACAACAACAAATGGTTGCACAACAACCACCTCCTTCTCAATGAGAACCTTCCACAACTGCTCATGTTATCATGATGTGCAGCAAAACAGTCAACTTATCTACTAGGTCATGTACATATGACTCTATTCCTGACAAGGAATCCAATCGAGGTAATACTGAAAAATACTCCCCGTCTACGTTCAATGTTCCTCTACCACAAGGTCCTTTAACCATAAAGAAACCTCTACCAGATGCAGTATTGCGTCCACCAAAAAGCACAATTCAAAAAGCCATTTTCAACCCTAATGCCTAGGCCGCTCAAAACTATAATATTGTAGAAGATCTATCCCAGTCTCCTTGTGCAATGCCAATGCTTGAAGTCTTACAAAAATGTCCCAATCAGGTTAATACTCTGCTATCTGCTATAGGAGCAGTGGATCTATATTACTCTAATACTATCATATTTAGATTGGAATATTTCAAGTCGGGGCTTTCCCACCAATTGGCATTTCAAATCGTTACCAATGTTTCTTTGAAAAGTATCCATCGTACTATTTTAGATGAAGGAGCCTCTACTTCTATTATGTCAATATCCTACTAGATATCCATCGGATCTCCCAAGTTGAACCATTCCCCTACTACTCTGAAATCATTATATGGACGCGGATTTCAACCCCACAAAATGTTACAATCTTTAGCCGTCGAATTGGGAGGTAATATTGTTTCCATTAATGTGGAAGTAGTCACCGCCCCATTGGATTATAACCTATTACTTGGTCAAAATTGGTTTTATGCCATGACTGCGGTCGCATCATCCATCTTCCGCATTTTATAGTTTCACCATCATGGGAAAATCATCACTATCGACCAGTTAGATTTTTGCACGCCAGATACCACTACTCATCCTGCAGATAATTTCCCTCTCTTGTGACACTCATCGCAAATATATGAGAGCGAAAGGGTAGGACTTCTAAAATACTCATCACTGATGGAAGTATTTCCAACACCTGATCCCTCATCACATGTTTCCACGGTGAACATGATCTCATCCATGATCCCATCCTCCTCCAACACGATGAACCCTTGGATTGTGCATGATCTTAATCATATCAATTCGATTGGAGATACAATGCCTCTCAGCCTTGCTCAAGCCTCTTATGAGGCCATCCAATCGGAACCATATTTATCTGATGAACACCACTTGGTGGCATCCGACTCCGGTTATCTTCCCTCTTGGAAGAACTCATCCTCGCCATCATTAGACCATCTCCTCCATACTTTTCACTCTGATGAATTGATCATGGATATTATGATCTTGGATGAGCCTCCATGGGAATACCATCATCATCGATCATATTTTCTCCCTCCTTTGGACATAGTAGAGAATGCGATTCACACCATTGTTTCACTGGAAGTCTTTCCCAACCATCAATACCCTATTCTCATCTAAGATACAGGAACCAAGGGGAATTTGGAAATTTTTTTGCCTACCACTACTATAGACATTTTGGTAAAACCAGACATCGTGGAACACATTCACATTGGTCAAACTTGTTATTTGGACAAACTCAAGACTTATACGGCCTTGTTCAAACAATTTCGAAATGTATTTGCATGAAGATACAAAGAAATGCCCAGGATTGATCCTACTATTGTTATACATGAAATCAAAACACATCCCGTCACAAAACATGTCCAGCAAAAAATATGTTCAGTGAACCCTCGAAAGACTGTGGCTATCAAAGAAGATATTGAAAAGTTGTTGAAAGTTGGTTTCATTTATTTTGTCCCATTGACAGATTGGGTCTCCAATGTTGTCTTGGTTACTAGAAAACAAGGAACCATCAGAGTTTGGGTATCAATAAGTCTTGTCCTAAGGACAATTACCCTACCCCTTTTATTGACCAAATCATTGAAAACTATGACGCAAGCATCATATTCTCATTTATGGATGGATTTTCTGGCTACAATCAGATCACGATCCACCTAGCTAATCAACATAAAAATGCTTTCATCTACCCATGGGGTACATTTTCCTATCGCAAATTACCTTTTGGCCTTAAAAATGCTAGTGCCACATTCCAGCGGTCCATGTTGTATACCTTTCACGACATCAAGGATTTTTTGGAACCCTACCTCGATGATATTCCTGCTCATTCACATCATCGTGAGTATCACATTGATCATCTGACAACTGTGCTCCTCATATGTCAATGGTATAATGTCTGTTTGAATCCCCATAATTTCATATTCTGTGTGGATTCCGGACGCCTTCTTGGCTTCATCATTTCAAAAGATGGGATCCGCACTAATAATCTAAAGGGATATGCCAGTGTCGCTCTACCCCCACCCACGTACATCATGGAACTTCAAAGTTTGTAGGGGAAGGAAAACTATCTGCGTCGTTTCATGTGCAATTTTACGGAAAAAACACAGGGTTACATGCGATTTTTAAAGAAAGACGTCCCGTTCATTTGGGATGATTATGCCCAAAAGGCCTCTGAAAATCTCAAGCACACCATCACTCATGCATGCATGTTAAAACCACCAGATTACACCAAGGATTACATCCTTTATCTTGCTTCCTCTACCTCAACTATTGGTATGGTTTTAGTGCAGGAACATGTGATCTACTACCTTAGTAAGGGTCTAATAGACTCTGAAACCCCTTATTCGCATGTGGAAAATTTAGCTCTGGAAATGGTCATCATTATCCATAAGTTTTGTCACTATATCCTGCTCTGGACTGCTATCATCCTTTCTGATTCTAACCCTATGTACCACGTCCTCACACATCAGGTACTGGGGGGAAAATATTCGTGTTGGATCACGATTCTCCAAGAATTCGATATTCACATTGAAAAGGATAAATAAAAAAAATCATTGGTATTCGTGGAGCTCATCTGTGATATTCCCCATACTGATCAAGAATTTGAGCCTATTGACTCTCTCCCCAATGAGTCATTGTTTTGTATTAGTACTTTTGACCATTGGTATGGAGATATCACCTTGTATCTCCAAACAAAACACTTTGGCCCTCACTTTTCCCATGATGAACGTTGTCGTATCCGTCATCATGCGAAATATTACCTCATCATCGGTGATACTCTATATCGCCGCGACTTTGATTCCATCTTAAGATGGTGATTAAATCACGAGGAGGTTGATCATGCTTTAAATGATTGCCACTCAGGGGCATGTGGAAGTCATCTTTCTGGGATGGCTACATCCCAAAATATATTACGTGATGGATACTATTGGCCATCTATCTGGAAATATTGTATGGAAGTGGTCAAGAAGTGTCCTCCCTTCCATATTTTTCATCATAAAAAGCGCTCACACATAGCCCCACTACATCCAGTTATCGTCATTGGCCCCTTTGAAAAATGGGGCATCGAATTCATGCATTGTAATCCTATCTCAGTCGAGGGAATGGCTATATTATTGTCGCTATAGACTACTTTAAAAAATTGGCCGAGGCCATGCCTACATACAAGGAAGACGACGAAACTGCCACATTATTTATGTTCAATCACATCATCGCTAGATTCGTATTCCCACAAGCCATCACAGATCATGGATCACATTTCCAAATAAGATGGTGGATGAACTAAGCGCCGAGTTGGGATTTTTTTCATGAAAATTCAACCCCTTACTATCCTCAATCGAATGGACAAGCAGAGGCTATTAGAAAGGTCTTGAAAACCATGATTCGATGCATGGTAGGGACACACAAGTCAAATTGGCATGTGATTATTTTTTCATCACTATGGGCATATCAGAATTTCGTCAAAACCACCACTAGGTTCACACCCTTCCAATTGGTGTATGGACTAGAGGCAGTATTTCCTATTGAGTGAGAAATTTCTTCTTTAAAACTAGCCGTTGAAATCTTACCAAACACAACTGTTGAGGAAGAAATATTCTTATACTTAGCTAGACTCGACGAAACTCGTCGTGATGAAGCTCTATCCAATGAAGAACATAAGAAACACATCAAGGCCTAGTATGATAAATCTGTAAAACCTCGTATCTTCAACGAGGGTGATTTGGTCCTTACTTATGACAAAAAACATGATAAGTTGGGGGTAGGTAAACTTGATTCCATGTGGCATGGTCCATACATCATAAAACATGTCTTGGAAAAGGGAGATTATGAGTTGGTTGACTATGACGAAATATCCTTAGGAGAGCCTCATAATGGGCTCTACCTAAAGTGATACTATGCTTAATTAAGCTTGCATCAATACTCTGTATATATTGTACATGACGTGTGTTTATGTTTGGTGTGGCACTTTATTTTAGTGTGTTAGGGTCTTATCTCAATTTTTCCTTATACCATGTTCTTCCTGGATGTGCAGATGGAAACCTACTATGGATTCGTGGATGGTGCTAGTTGGAACACTCGAAACCTCACCTTGGAAGCTTGGGTACTCTATTACCCTTCCGGTGAACTGATAATCTTAGGAGGAACTTGCCTAGGTCCTACATCTAATAACGTCACCGAATACCATGTGTTGATAGGACTGTTGACCGACACATTTTTGCTTGGTGTGGACCATGTTGTCATTGTTGGGTAAGTATATGTTATCTAATTCAACACTTAATTGTCAACCCAGGAAGGTAGCTTATGAGATGCAAACACTATATGTGCAGGATTGAAGGCTTGAACTAATCTAAGCTAATCTAAAGCTGGTAATCTACCTAGAATTGAGTAAGGGTTCTGAATTATCAATTGCAAGTGAATGATACTTGAAAACCTAATTACAATACTTAGAATTAATTCAAAATAAAATACTATTAACAATCCAACCTATTGACAAGAAATCAATCATGCAATCTAATGACTTATTTTGAAACCAAAGGTATGGAAGTATCTATGCTATCCTACGAAGGTGAAGCATGAAGCAAATCTAAGGAAATCTAAGCAAGATGCAAATGACTTGATAAAGATATCTTATGAGTTTGATATAGAAACAAGTAGAAGACTTGATAAAATTAAATTAAGAAGCAAGTAGAGAACTTAATAAAGATATTTAATTCTGAGAATGAACCTAATCTAGAAGCAAGTAGGAAAACTTGATAAAGATAACTTATTTATGGATCAGATCTTATTTCATGAACATATTCATTAACCGCATGCATGAGAGAAGAAAATTCTATATTTGAAAAAAGAAACTATCAAAACTAAGATAACTTGTTGGAGGATGAAATTATTAATTCTAATCCGAAATCAATCTAAAGAAACATGACATAACGAAGCTAAGAATGAGACTGGTGAACTCTAGAACAGTAAAGCATTAATGAATTAGGTATAAAAGAAACATAATATGTAAAGTAACTAAAGCAAAGTTAAGGAAAATCGAAGGAGAAACTAAGAATGATGACGAAGCTAAATTAAAAATCTATGTGATATGGAACAAGATCTCAATTATAGTTAAGAATGCTAATTAAAGGCAAGAAATATTACAGTTCGAAAACCTAAGAAAACTGGATTCTAAATAAGCATAAAAAAAATGTAGAAAGTATTAAAGTCCATATGACGATCTGGATGACAGTCTGAAAGACAGTCCGAATGATAGTCCGGATGGAGGAAAACGAATTAAACTAAGGAAATAAGCAGATTGGATGAGCTTAATGCCAGCTAGTTTATGCATATGAACCTACAGTGCAAGGAAGGAAATGAATAGAGTGTTAAGAAGATAAGATAACAAGAAGTAACCTATACTAATCATTGTCTAAGGAATGAACTACTGCTATGGCATAATGAAACAAAACTAAGATATAAATAAAACTAACCTACATCTACAGGAAAAACATTAGCAGAACTAATTCTAACTTATGAAGTGAATTTGAACTACTGAACATTAACTAGTTAACCCTAACTAATTGTAAATGACAAAGCTGAAATCAAACTAAGAAGATGTAAGCATGACCGGTCATTGACAATTCTGTAAATGTAAATTAAATTATCAAGAGGAAATAAATTACAAGAAATGAAACAGTAGCTACAGGAAAAACACAGTTAGATATAATTACTGGAAATGAAAACTATCTATTTGCATAAAGGAAAGTACAAAATATATACAATAAAACCTCTGGTTGTTGAGGGGCCCTTCCCAGCAATCAGATATTGAAGCTTAATTCAACTAATCACCAACTTTGGAACAACTACAAAACTGGAACTTCCATTAATTGATAAAAATTACACAATGTCTATGTAAAAGTTACTGCTACAATCTGTATATATATCTCTATGCTATCTTCCTATACATCTCTTGCTTTTATCCAAAGGAGGCGTCTATTTATGATTTTACAACGGGAGAGAAGGTCGACATAGTCGACCTCTCTAAAAATAGAAGCCTTTATGACTGTCAAACGACTGCGTGGTAGTTTCCAACAGTGGAGAGGCCACCTTCCTGCTTCCACGGCATTGATCCTTCCTGATGCGAACAACTGCATGTTAGTTTCCTTTAATTGTGGGTAGAAGCATGTGCTGGAAGGCTAAGTGTGGGAGGACGAGAGCTTCCAGAATGTGGACGTGGGCATGAGTAGGTGTTGGCGAGCTGAGTGAATGGAAAAACAAATCTTCTAGACCGTTGACGTGGGGAGAGGCATGTGTTGTCGAGCTGAGTGAGCAGGGAAGAGAATCTTCTAGAACAGGAGCTCACCAACCATAACCACCACGTTGCTAACAGAACCCATATTTTTGTTTTTGTCTTTAATAGGCAGGAATATGCCAACTGATGATTCCGCGAGCTTAACGAAGAGATTAATGGTGGGATGGATGCGGCTGAGCATTTGCAACGTGAACACGCATCTGAATGGAGGTCCATTTGAAGCCCATAACCTGCAAGACGAAATCTATTTGCCAAGCAAGTCAAAAAATGTCATATAAACATTAATAAATCACAATATGATGAGATTTAACCAAAATTCAAGTGTGCATACCTGAGTCTGATTGATGGTCTGAATGGCCGAAAGAATGACTTATCATAACAAAAATAGTAAAAATAATTCCAGTCAGAGCAGTTTTAGTGATAAAAAATGGTGGCAAAATGGACACCAACATTCCCCCAAACTGAGGATATGCTATGTTCCATTGAGAAAGGAGAAAGAGAAATCAGGAAGAAGTGGATGCAGTAGATGCGGCTGGATGGACTTGGAAAGGATGAGAGAGAGCAGATTGATAGTGAGGTCAAGCATGGGTCAATTTTAAAACAAGGTCCAATTGAACGTTTGAAAAAAATCATGAGATGGAAATTTGGCACGTTTGAACGATCACGCCATTATTCAGAATTTTTGAAACATCTACCATAATAAACATGTGTGCATTAATGAATTTATATGGTTTGTGAAATATTCAACCATGTCCAAAGTAAACTTTAGATAGGTTGAAAGAAAATTTTCATCATGGGATTATAACATAGTGCATTAAAAATCATGATGATCTTTGATTAATAAAATGTCGGTTCGCATGTTGATTTTTTTGCATATAACTTAGTGAAGAGTAAAACCATATGATAACCAGATAATAATTTTGAAAATCGCAATAATGCATGCTTAATCGATTCATTTGGTGAAGTCGAGATGAATTAAAGGAATGAGATCGTGTGCAGAGATGACATTTGATTAATCCCTGATATGGTTAGTCGATTAGATTTATCAGTAGAATTCAAAATTAGATACCTTAGCACAATTATTCATGCTTTTATAAGATATGGTTTCATTCGGATCGTCATTCGATGCTGCATTCGACCCTTCATACAGACCTTTTATCTGTACAAGATATCCTTGTTGGATCTGACTGCTTCTGATTATGCAGAGAATTTATGAGGTTTCCAACACATAAAAGGATGATGTAAACCTGTTAATTTATGAAATCTCCAGTCGCTCTTCTTTGGTCAACATGGTTTAGAACAGTTTTTTTTTGTTTTCTTCTATTACTTGCATTATTCCTGAAACAACAGATCATTATATAAGAACTTTAATTGTTTTATAAGTAAACGGAAAAATAAAAACAATTTTGAATCCTAGTAAACAGAAAAATAAAAATAATTTTGAATCCTCCCCCAAACCGAAGGCATGGCACATCCTCGGACCATTAATAAATTAATACTAGGTTGTATGCTTCTTATGTAAACACTCTAGATCAACATCAATCAGCAGGAAATCCTAGAAAAAATATCATTATTCTAAAAACTAAAACTTTTTCGAGAAAAAGAAGTATTCATGATATGACCAAAACAATATCATACTAAGTCAGATTCTTCAATATATGAAAATTCATCAGTTTATGCTCACAAAGACCACATATATATTATGATAGGGGATTTTCCTCATGTCTCCCAAAATAGAAAACATGAGGGTATAGATAATCTGTAAATCCTATAGGAGACTAGTCATCCCTACTACTTCTCAAAGTTTTATTGTTATTCAAGTAATTAAGGACAATGTTTGCATTTGAGTTCATTAGGATCCTAAGTTTATGGGTCCCACTTCTAGGATAGTGACATCCTAGGTATAGTATGAATTAGGAAACGGGGTCTTAAGTGCAACTTACAAACATTCTCAAATGGCAGATAGATGAAGTTCATCTACCATAACTTAACCATATATACTCCTTTCTAGCTAAACTCACAAATAGTTCCATATATTGAGGCATAGAAGAACCATATACTTTGCATAAATTATCCTCTCTAGGTAGATTCCCCTCTTTCAGCCAAGCCTGTTCAGTACCCCGTCGAGTTTACCTAGCCATACCACAGGCCGATACCCACTGCCAGTAAACCTGTTCAATAGTCCGGCGGGTCAGCCTCTTAAACCTGTTTTGCATCAGAGGCTCTTGTCCCAGTATTTCCACTCCTTATAGATTTTCAAAAATTAAATTTGCCTATGAAGGAGTGAATGGGGGAGCAGCTCTGAAAACTGTGCTACAGGATGGGATGGTAGATGGGTTGGAGGATAATTTATTTAAAACTTTTTTTTTTAACCAAATAAATATATTTCTCCCAATATATTGGATACTGCAAGTGAGCTAACCAAATCAAAGACATAGATGGCTGAGTTTATTAATATGAGGTGGATGGAGCCATAAGATAATGAATGAAAGGTGTCTCTAGTCCCAAAGCTCACCTCCTTCACATAGAGTTATATTAGTGTTCCCCACAAACTAGGAATTTCATTCACCCTTATGCTACTGTGTAGTAGAGATGCTTAAATAACAAGCCTTGATAATGAAGCTAGGATGAATGAGTGACCTCTAGGTTTTAGATAGACCTTAATTGATGACAAATCACCATGATGTTTAAAGTTGGTCTTGAGTAACTGGTATAATAAGAAATATCTATGTATGAAAATGAAAAATGAATAATGATGTAAGATTGTTTTGGTTTAGTCATTAACATGATCTTATTCTTAGTTCTTTTTATTTTAAAGGAAAACAGAAAGTGAAGTTGTATGAATATCTAAAACTAACTAACAACATACAACTTTTTATTGATATACATACTATCCTATGCTATCTAAAATAAAGAAAAACTCTTTATTCAAGTGTAAGGGCTTTCCAATGTAACCATGTGCGAAGCAAAATGAAAAACATACCTATATCCACATATGAAAAAGTTAAAGCAATGATTACCTGAGTGTGGAGAATCATCCGACTTACTTGCTTTTGCAATAGAAGGTGTCGAAGGAAGGAATGGTATTGTGGCCTCATTACCTCTTGGGACCATCTTTCGATGTAATCCTGATACTCACCTTCCTTCCTCATGCCATGCAGATCCTCTTCTTCTGAATGTTCAATTGCTTGAGTACATGATGGATCTATCAGCTTGCACGTAGAGAACTCTTTAATTTCCGGTTTCTCTCTTTCAAATGTAGTTCCCAAGTTGTCAATTTCCTCTGCAATTTGGCAAGGAACATCTTTTTGTGGCTCTTGGGACTTTGGTATGTTTGTTGTGTCAGGAAAGGTAGATAAACTCTTAACTGCTATCAGGATGTGTTCTACCTGATAATAAGAATTCCCAACCGCTGCTAGCATTTGAGAGATTTATCTCATACTAATAAACACCTTTGAGTCCATTTTGTTGGTTGGTAGGTCCTGCTTCACACACGGATTAGTTCCCTGGGTTCTTGCAGCACCCAAAAAAAAAAATTATGTGTTTTTTTTAAAGACTATCTACTACTAAAACAAATTTGCAAATTAAACACACCACACTTAATGAAAGCATAACACACTTGAAAAGAAGGAAGGCAAACTTTCCGAAATAAATTGCGGAAAATTAAATATGCAGACGTACATAACGGAAATCACACTTGTGCAGAAAGGAACAAAAAGGCTTTGGTGAACCCCACTATAGTGGATGTGCAGGCTCTTACCTCTTGTCTTACCGTTCTCCCCTCCCCTTGTTGTGTAATGTAAAAGAATCCTATCTACCCCTATCTAACTAGAATCCAATCCCTATAGCACCTCCCCGGCAATGACGCCAAAATGTTGGGTAAGTATATGCTATCTAATTCAACACTTAATTGTCAACCCGAGAAGGTAGCTTATGAAATGCAAACACTATATGTGCAGGATTGAAGTCTTGGACTAATCTAAGCTAATCTGAAGCTAGTAATCTACCTAGAATTGAGTAAGGGTTCTGAATTATCAATTGCAAGCGAATGATACTTGAAAACATAATTACACTACTTAGAATTAATTCAAAATAAAATACTATTAACAATCCAACCTATTGACAAGAAATCAATCATGCAATCTAATGACTTATTCTGAAACCAAAGGTATGCAAGCATCTATGCTATCCTACGAAGGTGAAGCATGAAGCAAATCTAAGGAAATCTAAGCAAGATGCAAATGACTTGATAAAGATATCTTATGAGTTTGATATAGAAACAAGTAGAAGACTTGATAAAATTAAATTAAGAAGCAAGTAGAGAACTTAATAAAGATATTTAATTCTGAGAATGAACCTAATCTAGATGCAAGTAGGAAAACTTGATAAAGATAAATTAGTTCTGGATCAGATCTTATTTCATGAACATCTTCATTAATTGTATGCATGAGAGAAGCAAATTCTATATTTGAACAAAGAAACTATCAAAACTAAGATAACTTGTCGGAGGATGAAATTATTAATTCTAATCCGAAATCAATCTAAAGAAACACAACATAACGAAGCTAAGAATGAGAATGATGAAATCTAGAACAATAAAGCATTAATGAATCATGTATAAAAGAAACATAATCTGTAAAGTAACTAAAGCAAAGTTAAGGAAAATAGAAGGAGAAACTAAGAATGATGACGAAGATAAATTAAAAATCTATATGGTCTGCTACAAGATCTCAATTATAGTTAAGAATGCTAATTAAAGGCAAGAAATATTACAATTCGAAAACCTAAGAAAACTAGACTCTAAATAAGCATAAAAACAATGCAAAAAGTATTAAAGTCCGTATGACTATCCGAATGACGGTCTAAATGACAGTCTGGATGGAGGAAAACAAATTAAACTAAGGAAAGAAGCAAATTGGATGAGCTTAACGCCAGCTGGTTGATGCATATGAACCTGTAGTGCAAGGAAGGAAATGAATAGAGTGTTTAGAAGATAAGATAACAAAAAGTAACCTATACTAATCATTGTCTAAGGAATGAAATACTGCTATAGCATAATGAAACAAAACTGAGATATAAATAAAACTAACCTACAACTACAAGAAAAACATTAGCAGAACTAATTCTAACTTATGAACTAAATTTGAACTATTGAACATTAACTAGTTAACTCTATCTAATTGTAAATGACAAAGTGTTGGCGTATATTCTGATCTAGGTTTTCCAATGTAGACCCAGGTACTTCACGGTGCAAGATACCAACAAAACCCCCATTCATCGGCCCTTTCGGCAACAGACTGCAACCATCTTGAGGTCTCACCCGAGGTGAAGCTGAGGGGGTGGTTGCAGAAGCAGGTTTCCACAACCTTGTGATGCGAGTGTTTCAACTGGTTAATGCACAGCGCGGTGTTAGATTGCGAACTGCGGTTAATGATTGCGTGAGGTCTTCTACTTCACGTTTAATATTGCGGCAAGCAAGGATGCTTGCGCAACCAGTGAATGCACGGATTGTGTAGTGGGATTACTCCCAGTCTACGATGATAAGTTATCAACGGCTTATCACACAACACTTCTAATGGATCGGCGTGTCAACTAGACCACGTGGCCATTTATGAGATCTAATCACTTCTACTCAGTCTTATTCGATAATCCTTAATCATTCATCATTAATTAGACTGATAAACATCATAACTTATGCAAATGAGTGAGATGTGCGATGCTATGTGCTCTGATATCGCGATTCAAGCTTAGAAATTAAATGTTTGTTTATCTCACAAATCCATTCATTCGAGGAATTATAGGTGCTTGACTGTTAACATTCATCTATATACGAACTACTAACATCTTACTCTATCCCTTCCGCAGTGAATACAAATAAAAGTAAACATATATCAGATAACAGTAACTTCACGCATGCACTGTAAGTAATTTAAGCAATTATAATGGCAATCATACACAGCAATCATATAACACAAGGTTTAACGTGGTTCACTCCCCCGGGTGGGAAGCTATGTCCACAAGAACTGTTGTTTATTATCTTAGGAAAGGGTACAAAATTTCTTCTCCTACGCACTCAGCTGCAGACGTTCTTCTTACTCAAAATTAGGTCTCTACACACTCAGCTACAGAGCCTTTACAGTAGCTTTTGCTCAAAATCCTAACAATATTCAACAATACCCAAGTACAAAAGTAGTAACCCTTTCCCATACAAAAATCCCTTATATATAGATCATGCCCGTAGGTCATGTCTTTACATTATGAAGGCAAACCCTTAGGTTTACAAAACTGTCACGGTTTTTTCCCAAAACCGGACTAAAAGTGTATGGTAGCAGATCTTCTGCCATGCGCGCGCCAATGGGTGCTTCCGCTGAGCTATTCCTTCTTTCACGGACTTAGGTGACTGGTTCAAGTAGTCGTGGTCCTCTGTTTGTGTGATCATTCACCTACCTCCCGATCTGCACCTACCCACTGCTTGGTAGTTATCGACGATATTTTGCAAAAATAGGTCTCCTGTGACCTAACCGAACTAACTGTTGTCATCCATCCAATGCTCTGCTTAGCTAGATCTCCATCGACGTGGCACATCGCGATGCTGTAATCCTCGCAGCACCGACCTAGTATCTCTTCCGACACTGTGCTGCGTGCAACGTCGTAGCATACCAAAACTGTGTTTTGCTTCTCCTCGCAGCTTCCAAAACTAATCTTCACAAAAAGTCTCCATCCATGCTGCGCTCAACTTTGCAGTTTCCAAAACTTAATGTGCTCCAAAATTGACCTCCTTGGGCCAGGCCCAATTGGCCCCTAACACTTACATGTGGCTCTCCCTTGAGCCACTTGCAACTTCCTCAAGGTGTTCCTCTGATTGTGGGGTGAACTTCGCAGCGAATTCATTGAATGTGTCGATCATCTTTCCTACCGCGTTCTTCGCATCCTGCTCAATTTGCTCGACGGTTTCCAGCATCTCTTGTGTTATCTCATGTCCGATCTGGCCTTCCACTTGCTTGTGATTTTTGTTCAGCTCCTTTAACTTTTCTTCGATCTCTTGCGAGATTGTGATAGCCTCCTCTAATAATGGTTGTGACTTATTGCCCATTTCTGTCTCTTTCTCACGTAATGCTTGCACTTCCTTCTTTAGGTTGTTGATTTCTCTGTATTTTAGGAGCTTATCTCTTGCTGGCAGCATCTTAACTTCTTCACCCATCTTTTTGAGTGCTTCTTGATTTTCTTTCACTTCCTTATTTACCTCCAGCAATTGTTGATCTTCCTCGAGGGCATTAAATGCCTTCGCCGCTGCTTCTAGTAGACTCTGGAACTTAGCCACTTCGGCTGCAATATTTTGTGTTGTTGTTTTCACTGCTCCCTGCCTTAATTGTTGTTCATCTGGTTGGGTCTGTGGATTGATATACGACTTCAAGGAAACAATCTCAAACTCATGGAGAATCTCCATGTCATCCTTCTCCGTCTTAAGACTATTGACCAAATTGCCAATCTTGACAATAGTATATGCTGGTTCTAGTTGTACTTCAAACTCATTTATGTTATCTGCAACTGCAGTGATCATTGTCTCCAATCTCAACCGACGATCATGCTCATCTTTTAATTGCACAGTTTTCCACAAGCTTCCTCTAGCTGTCTATTAGCTGCTTGCAGCTCCGCCTGTCCTTTTAGTGCATCTATGGTTCTGTCATGCATTTCTTTAGAAACTTGCGTCTGCAAGTAATGTAGTCCTGGCAATGGTATTTTTGAAAGATCAAGCTCCACGCGCTCTACATTATTGGTATCTAGCATTACTTGATTAGGTAATGGAAACCTTATAGATAATGGTTGCAGATGGACAACACGAAACCTCGCGGGAATGGTGATTTGCTACTGCGAAGTTCCCACCGACTGCCCTTCAGCTATTGATTCACATTGCAAGGGTAATCTTCTGCTTACTTCATCAAATTTTTGGGAAGTCCCTTGTAGTGTAGTCAGGTTTTGGTTCAAACTGTCCTGAATTTCCTTTTCTTTCTTCTCCTTGTCGGTCGAGAGCTCCTCCATTTGTTCAGTGACCTTCATGGAGATCATTAGGTAGTCATCTTCACGAAGCACTGTGTCCAATTGGTCTTTGCTTGATTTCTGTTTTTTCCTTGGTTCCTTGCGCCCTGAAGGACTTCCAATGTCCTTCCTTTTGCCTGACTCTTTATCTTCTACTATGGGACACAGGATAGGGTTATCCTCACCAGAATCACTTTGGATGTCCACAACCTCAACTCAAAATTCAACTGGCCATTCCCTCATAATATTCTCAATATCTTCCTCGCGCATATGGTAGTTTCCTGGGTACCAGTCAAGATTCTTCATCTGCACTTTAGCTGAAATCGAGATGCATTTCATCGCAGCATAAAAGTTGATGATGCAGATATATTTGCTTGTTACTTGTTTTGGTATTCAGGGTGTAAGCATGATGGCCCCACGCAGCTGGTCATAATATGTGTAAAATACTAGCGCTGTCTCATGCTGTCTTTCGGGATTCAAATTTTCCCACATATTCTTATAGTGAGCACCTTTGCAGTCCAAGGTGTCCGTGATCACTCTGACGTATTGCTTCGGCTCCCTCCATCCTAGGAAGGCGATCAACAAAATTAGCCAGGTGAAGTGGAAGTATCCACCATTGATTTGCGTGTCATTCAGTTCCTCTAGGAACTCATTTAGTAGATATTGACACCAATTGAATTCTTCTCCCTCGACGGCTGCAGCGCCAAGTAGGACTGCGCCCACAGAGACTTCTAGTGGTCTGCACTTTCTTAGAATTTTTCCTGCTAACAACTATGTGACAAACCTTATTGCTCGGTCATTTATGTCATCTGTCTGGAAGCCTCACTTCCCTTTGACGACATACTACGTTTGCTTCATCAATGCGGCTACCTCTTTATCCTTTGATTTCCCTTGAAAGAACTTCCTTGGGTCTGCTCCCCTTTTGCTCAATCCAGTTATCCAATGGATTAAGTCAATTGTCAGGTCGATATTCTGGTCTAGCCATAAATATTCCTAGTGGATGTGTGCCATAAGAGTTCGCACCACCACGTTGAGTTCCGGTGATCTGTCGAAATGTGGGAGTCTGAGTAGGTTGAGCAGCCCCTATTTGGATACTCCGGACAACTAGCTTTCGACGACCAAGGCGAGGTTTCCCTTTGCATTCTTCTTCCAGCACATGTATTTTTTGGGTTGGAACTATGGGAACCTCAGCTTGGTGGGATTCTCCTTCTGCATTGCTAGCAGATCAGAGTCCTCTCATTTACATTCTGGAATCTTTCCCAACATATTTTTGTCCACCTCAACATGCTTCAATATCGGCGAGAGTTGTATCTCATACTTTGGACTCTTCAGTATTTTAATGGTCAGTGCATCCACTGCACGTGGCGATATATAGTCTGGGGTCATAGTTAGAGGTATCTCTTTATCGACAAGGGGCTTATTTGGCCATGCCGAACTTGTCTTCGGTAGTTTTGACCTCGATGCTACTAGATTTTCCCTTTGTCTTGGATTGAGAGGTCGTGTCATGGTGATCTTCTTGGACCCTATTCTGGTTCAGTGACAACTTTCTTGTTTGGGGTTCTTATTAACTCGTCAATTCCTTCGTGTTGGAACAACCTCACAGTCTCTTCGACTGTGAAATATTTTTCAACAAAGGACCTCTATGTCATTCACTTGCACACTACTCGGCTAACCAGTGGATAAATTGCAGATCTAACTCAGAAAACAATATGTGCAAGAATTTCTAAGTGCTTTGGTAACACCTGCGAGTCTAACTATTGTATTATTTATAGCTGCGGTTCATCCTCCTCCATGCTCTTAACGGTTAGATAAGCATTAAATGTAGTATCCATTAGCCAATTCCGGCAGATGCTTCAGTCAATTCCATCATTAAGTCGTTCATAACGACTATCTGTGCTTTAAATTCCCGAGCGGTCGATAGGAAAGTACTGCATAACGGCTATATTTCTGACTGACACTATAACGACTATTTTCTAGAGCCTTGTGTCGAACTACGTGGTAGGTCATCTTTGGTTCTGCGCAGTGACTTCGCAGTGTCTGATATGTTTCTTTCTTCAGCGTTTCCTTTTGAGTGTCGCAACAGTGCATTGTTTCTTTTCCTTTCTTATCATTTTTTTTTTTTTTTTTATGCGCAGCTTCAACAACACTGCACGGTATATAGATCTATCTTTACAATTTTGTGTACAGATTTTTCCGCAGTTTCTAGTCCCCAATTCCAACTGTATGTGGCACTTAGAAAAATTTCCTTCCTTCTGATCATACTGGATGCTGCGAAGCAGGACTATCGTGGTAAAGCTTTAGTCTACTTCCATTTATCAAATTGGGAAATGTATCACTGGCTAAAGTAGATAACTGAACTGCACCACCATTAGTAACATGGATAACAGTGTATGGTCCAAGCCAATGCATTTTAAACTTCCCCGGAAACTTCATGAATTTACTATCATACAGGAGGACTAGGTCACCTACCTGGAAAGACTTGCTCTTGATGTGGCGATCGTGCCACGCTTTCTCATGCTCTTTCTGTACTTGTTGGTGGAATCCTGCGATGAAGCGATCTTCTTCCAGACCAACCAAGTGTAATAGCCTTTGTTCCAGTGCTGTGTGATCTTCCATCCCTGTAAATGAAACTATTCTCAAGCTGGGTATAATATATTCCATTGGCATTATTGCTTCCTTCCCATAAGCTAATCTGAAAGGTGTATGTCCAGTTAGTTTCTTGCATGTCGTTCTGTATGCCCATAATACAGATGGAATGTGCAGGTCCCAGTCATTGCGGTTTACGTTGCGTATCTTGGTTAGCGCATTCTCAAGTACTTTATTGAATGCTTCAACAGTTCCATTCGCTTGTGGATGATAAGGCGTACTGCGCTGATGATGGATGTAGAACTCTTCAGTCAAAGCTTCAATGGTTCTGTTCAGAAAATGAGTGCCTTGATCACTCATCAAGATCTTTGGACATCCGAATTGTGTAAGGATGTTTTCAAAAATGAACTGCATGGCTGTAGCTACGCTACAGTCTTTAACTGGCTTTGCTTCTGCCCATCTAGTGAGGTAGTTAGTTGCAGTAATAATGTACCTCGCACCAGTTCTCTTTCTCGGTGGGTTAATAGGTCCCACAAAATCGATTTCCCATTTCTCGAATGCCTGCAAGGTTAGCTGAGGATTTAATGACATTTCATCTCTTCTGGACGGCTTCCCTTTCCTCTGACAAACATCGTAGCTCTGGCAGTGTTCCTTCGAATCTTTATGTATTGTTGGCCAACATAGTCCTGGGTGCAATATCTTCTGCGTAGTAGCTCTTCCTGCATAGTGGCCTCATGTTTCTCCTAAATGTGCCTTTGCCAATATATATAGTTTCTCATGTTCCAATACACACCTTCGCAGTACTTCATCATGTCCTAATTTGTATAGTTTCCCTGCAATAATGGTGAAATCTGCAGCTCACACTACCAGTTGCTTCTTTTGCTACGTAGTGAATTGTTCAGGTGCGAACCCTGTAGTTTGAAATTCAATCATGTCTTGATAATACTCATCGGCGACTTCTATAGCGAACAACTGTGTGTCAGGAAGATTGTCTTCAAGGTTCGTAGGCTCTTCTCCTGACTCAATCCTGGATAGATGATCAGGTCCTAATTTTAACCTTCCTGGTTTAACCACAATTTCAACATCATACTCTTGGAAGAGTAGTAGCCATCTGCATATTCGCCCCCCTAACACTGGCTTATTGACCAAGTATTTCAATGTAGAGTGGTCAGTAAACATTGAGAAGTGCGCACCAAGCAAATAGTGTCTGAACTTTTGCAGTGCATATACCATTGCGAGTCCTTCCCTTTCAGTAGTGGTATAATTCTTATCAGCAGATGACAACTTTCTGCTCGAAAATGCAATGGGATAATCGATGCCTCCTTCTCCTGGTTGAGCAAGAACAACGCCCAATGCTATACATGAAGCATCAACATGGACATGAAATTGATTCTCCTAGTCTAGAAAAACTAGGATCGGCACAATGACGATCTTCTCTTTTAATTTATCAAATCCTTTCTCGTAGTATTCATTCCAATTAAATGGTGCATCCTTTTTTAAAAGCTTCTCCATTTCTGCAGTTATCTGTGCATACCCTTTTATGAATTTCCTATAGTACCCGGTATTCCCTAGTGTAGTGCGCAATTGTTTAACTGAATTTGGTGTAGGCAAGTTGACAATAACTACGATATTCGTAGGGTCAACCATCAATCCCTGCTTACGCACAATGTGTCCCAGCAGAATCCCATAAGGAACACTGGAAAATACACTTCTTCAAATTCAATGAAATCTGATGTTGTCTGCATTTTTCCAGCATCATTCTGAGGTTCGCGGCATGGTTCTTCAGTAGCCCAAAAATGGTCCAATCATCAAAGTAAACCTCTAAAAACTTTTGGATGAATTATTTAAATGATACGATCACCACTTTAGAAAATATGGCTAGTGCGTTCTTCAAACCAAAAGGCATCACTGTATACTGGAACGACCCCCATTCTATTGCAAAAGTGGTTTTGTACCTATCGGCTGGATCAATTCATATCTGATGGTATCCAGAAAATCCATCAGTAAAATAGTATGTCTCATTCACTCCAACATTATCAAGTGCTTCGTCGGTAAAAGGTGTAGGAAATGGGTCATGCATCGAGGCATCATTCAGCTTTCTGAGATCAACACAGATTCTGATCTCACCCTTTTTTTTCTTGTCTTGGACGACCATCGGGATTATCCATTCAGATTCTTCAACAGGCTCAATGATCCCTACATCGAGCATATTGTCGAGTTCTGCCTTAACTCATTCTTTGTAGCGTGGATTCAATCTATATGGCATTTTTTTTATAGGTTTCACTCTAGGCTTAAGAGGAATTCTCATCACTCCTAAGTCTCCCAGGATGCCTTTCATCTCTGTGAACTTTGTCGAGAATACTTCCTGATATTCCTGTAATATAGCCACGATCTCCGCAACTGTATCATCATCCCAGTAGTCTCCTATTGCAGCGAACTTCGGCTCTTCACTGGTACCAATGTTCACTTTCTTTGTTTTGACCGGTCCACTCATATCTAGAATCTCTAGTGGAGGTCCTTCTACTTCGCGCATTCCTTCTGATTCAGGGATCTTTATATTGCGCAGGTCATCCTCATCGATGTCTTCCTTATCTTCATCTTTTTCAGCTAAGTTATAACAGTCCAAGACTTTATCTACTAGTTCTTCCCAATCTGGATGTAGACTCGCAAGTACGTTGTTCGATTCAAAAAAATCTTCTAATGTTATGTTTTCCTCCATGCGATCGGGTGTAAATATATTTACCTTAACAACCTGTAGTGCGTCATGGATAATCATATGGTCATCTTCAAAGATAAAGTCCTTCTGGAAACTCGCAGTGAGGAGATACCAATCCGCGGTTCCTCTGCGCAGCTCCTCCTCCAGGAACCATTTCTTTGGAATAGGCTCCTCCAACGTATGCACAAAGAGATGTACCCATTCTGTCTGTGGTCTTTCTTCCCAAGATTCTACACAGGCTGCAATATGATCCTTTGTATCCATCTGGACATTATATTTCTCAAATGGTAGTGTAACCTTATCAGCGAATCTGATTTGTAGTTTTATTCTGCACTGGTCCCAAGTTGTCAATGTGTTTTTATGCGTAGCCCACCATTTGGCAGGTATCTCGTGGAGTGCCATGTCTAATGCTGAGACACGATGTTCATCTACAACTGCTGCAGTGTATTCTTTGATAAATGAATAGACGTTCGGTGTACCATCATAATTGGGGATTGGACTTACTTGCTTTCCAATCCAATGGAGTGACTTTGTAATTGTCATGCATCTCCTGGCAGATACTTCATGCATTCTGTGTTTCCAGTTTTCTAATCATGCCTCAGAGTCTTAGATGCAAGAAATATCGTAGCACTAGCTGAGCATTCCATCCACAGTAGGATGAGTATAATCAATAGCATTTGTTGTCATCTTATAGATACGGTCAAGGTCTTGAGCTCTGTACTCTTCCTGAACTGGTTCAACATATCGCTCCCCCTGTGAAGGATCCAATGGTGCGACGACCCTTATGTCATTTCCTTCAAATATAATTTTCATTGTCTTCAGATTTATGATGGTGGAGTTCGTCATTTCCCAATCGATGCCCAACAGTGCTGGATAAGGATTGCTATCATCCAAAATTTCAATTCCTTCGAAGTATGCGTAACTTCGCACTCAGTCAATGTCGACAATGGTATTGGTTAGCCTTCCCAGTGGTATAATTATGCCTTGATTAGCCATTCTTAACTATATAGGTGACCACTGTAACTTTGTTTTCCCCATCTCCTGCCATGTCTGCTTGGTCAAGACATTTACTTCAGATCCGAGATCAAGAAAGATCTCATCCATCTCGTAGTCTCCTATCTGTGCAGTGAACCACATTTCCCTCCCGGTTATTTTGGGACTCCTAATGTTATGTACTGCACCACGTGCAGATCCTTTCTTAGTGCATGATTCATACTGATTTATCAGTTTTTCGAATTCCATAAGAGTGTCTTTGTTTTTTAATAACTTGATGCAGCTGTGTACGAACTGCGCAACAAAAATGGATGTATCTGGTGCAGCTCGCATCTGATCATATTCCAATGGCATATATTCTGTTTGCGGTTCTTGACTGTGCAACGGGATCCTTGGTGAAGTAGGTGGTGGTTGTTTGAACATGTCCCGTGCTTCTTTAAATATTTCTTTATTTTTATGTAAGTTCAATGGAGGTGCTTTCCCATGATCTTTTCTAATCCCTACTATTTATCTAGGGTTCTTCTTAGGATTAGTTGTTCAGAAGTCGAGGCTTATACGCTTTTTCCTCTTCCTATATCAGCGCCACTTTGCGTTACTGCATTTACACTATGACCTGTAGGTGTGCTCTCTGATGAGATCAACTGGATGTTAGGGTTCGGTGTTTCTGTTCTTCTCCACTTTTGCATTTCTACCTCAAGCATGGGGCAGTATTCAATCACATGATCAAACGATTTACAGTAGTTGCATGTGGTGCATGGATTAGTACATTCTCTAGATACATGACCTGTATGGCCACAGTTCAGATTACCTAGCCTCATCCTCTTCCTTGAGCTTGGCTAGCATTTCTTCCTCTCCCGCGGTATCCACCACCGTGACCTCTATGTCCTCTCTGATCATAGTGGGTGTTCTCTTGCTTTGGCTGATTTTCCTCTTGGACGCGGTACATTCCAGCACCTCACATTGCTTCCATATCTTGGTTTGTTTCATTCATCAACTCATAAGTGCGACAGTTAGACTCATCATGTCCAATTGATTTACATAAATTACATTATAAGTTTTTAGACGTTTTGACATATTTATGTATGAGGTAACAATCCTTATGGTGGTGTCCTTTGGTTCTACAAATTTCACACCATGGCGCCTAGTTTTGATTCATATTCATTGGGTTTGGTGCACCACTATTAAGGTAATCTTGAAATAAGGGGCAATGTTCTTTAGTGTGGCCCTCTCCTTTGCATCCTGTGCACCAAACTTCATGTCTTTATTCATGTCTCTGTTCCTTTCCATTCTTCATACCTTGTAATTCTAATATTAGGGTAGCCAATTGGTTCTAGATTTGTATCATACCAAAACTACTTTCTACGATTAGTGGGGCTTCCAACTTCATTGCAATCTCCAAGGCCTCAGCTTGAGATACAACCTTTTGTTGCATCAGTGGTTGTCTGATATGGGGCAATAGTGCAGCAATGAACCATTCTTGATGCTGTTGCAGAGCCATAACAAAGCTCACTTGGCCCAACAATGTTTTGAATTTTTGGTCGAATTCCCAAACCGATTCAGTAGGTTTCTGCTTGATTTCTTTCAATTATGTTATGCACTATGATTCTGATTTGGGCTTTTTAAATTCTGCTGCAATCGCGGTCTTGATGTTTGCTAAGGTTCTCGACTGTGCTTGAGAATAATTCATAAACCAATGCAGTGCTCTATCTCTAAAAGTAGTGATGAGCCACGCTCTTTTTATAGCATCATTCGTAACTTTCTTGACACTCCACACGGCTTCACATAGAAACTAGTGCTGATCAAGGTCTTCCTGACCCTTTCCTTTGAATATCAGAAACTTTATATCGTTATTAGTAATTCTCCTTCCGGATTGTGTACTATTTTGGGACTGATTCCCTATGACAAAAGTAGACACATATTACTGGATTGTGCTAGGGATAGTATTCTGCGGAATGGTCTGAGTTGTAATGTTGTGAACACTCGTTCCTGTGGTGTTACTAGTATTGTTGATCTGTGGGATGGGCTGCATGATGCTCGCAGTGGGTGGGTTCTGGACTGATGGATTCTGAGGTGTAATACATTGGATTGTGCTTGATAACTGAGTGTTCTTATTATTGAGGTCACATGGAATTTTGGTATCTATACAGTTTCTACATTATCTGGGATTCTTTTCGTTAGTAAGCTTATATCTCTTTCCACTTCTCAAAGTATGGTTTTCTTCGCCAGAATCAATGTGTGTATTCTCTACCATGAAAAATTTAGAATTATTGCTGCATTCTTAACATACCTTTCTCAGCTAAAAGCATTTTAATGTATAGACTGAGGTTTTTCAAGAACTTACCTCTAAATCCTTCGAAAAAGTATGCTTCAGCTTGGTTGTAGGATTTCAGCGTGTCTACAGTAAACTCTGTCACAAATCCCTCATTTATGCTATCGACCCAGAAGTCGACTGCTCATGACAGTGGGTTGTCTATTGCTTTGAGTTGTTCAGTAAGATCCGGAGTCCACTACGTAGGTACTCTGCCTTGAAAATAATTCTTTCTTTCTGCTAGGGGCGATATCCACTTGTGTAGCTTGTTTGGAAACGAAGCCCAGAAATTTTCATGGATGTCCCTCCACAAGTATCTGTTCAACCACTGTACGTCAGATAGACGTGGGTGTTTGTTTTCTTTCTTTGCAAAATCTCTTTCGATCTTATCGCACCAAGCCCAGATCTCTTTCTTTTCTAGATGCCAGTTGTCTGACCCTGATGGGAACTCATATTCTTCTTCACACATTACTTTTTGAAACACGATATCGCATCACTGGGTCTTAGCACGACAACGAAACCATTTGTTCGCATATATTCTAATCTAGAGGTTTTCCAATGTAGACCCAGGTACTTCACGGTGCAAGATACCAACAAAACCCCTATTCACTAGCCCTTTCGGCAACAGACTACAAGCAGCCTGAGGTCTCACCTGAGGTTAAGCTGAGGGGGTCGTTGCAGAAGTAGGTTTCTGCAACCTTGTGATGCAAGTGTTTCAACTAGTTAATGCGCAGCGCGGTGATAGACTGTGAACTGCAGTTAATTATTGTGTGAGGTCTTCTACTTCGCATCGAATATTGCGGCAAGCAAGGATGCTTGCACAACCATCACATGCACGAACTGTGCAGTGGGATTACTCCCACTCTATGACGATAAGTTATCAACAGCTTATCACACAACACTTCTGATGGATCGGCGTGTCAACTAGACCGCGTAGCCGTTTATGAGATCTAATCACTTCTACTCAGTCTTATTCGATAATCCTTAATCATTCATCATTACTTAGACTGATAAACATCATAACTTATGCAAATGAGTGAGATTTGTGATGTTATGTGCTCTGATATCGTGATTCAACCTTAGAAATTAACTATGTGTTTATCTCACAGATCCATTCATTCGAGGACTTATAGGTGCTTGAATGTTAACATTCATCTATATACGAACTACTAACATCTTATTCCATCCCTTCCGTGGTGAATACATACAAAAGTAAACATATATCAGATAACAGTAACTTCACGCATGCACTGTAAGTAATTTAAGCAATTATAATGGAAATCATACACAACAATCACATAACACAAGGTTTAACGTGGTTCACTCCCCCGGGTGGGAAGCTACGTCCATAAGAACTATTGTTTATTATATTAGGAAAGGGTACAACAGTTCTTCGCATACGCACTCAGCTGTAGACATTCTTCTTCCTCAAAATTAGGTCTCTGCACACTCAGCTATAGAGCCTTTACAGTAGCTTTTGCTCAAAATCCTAACAATATTCAACAATACCCAAGTACAAAAGTAGTAACCCTTTCCCATACAAAAATGCCTTATATATAGATCATTCCCGTAGGTCATGTCTTTACATTATGAAGGCAAACCCTTAGGTTTACAAAACTGTCACGGTTTTTTCCCAAAACCGGACTGCAGGTGTCTAGTAGAGGATCTTCTGCCATGCGCGCGCCAATGGGTGCTTCTGCCGAGCTATTCCTTCTTTCACGGCCTTAGGTGACTGGTTCAAGTAGTCATGGTCCTCTGTTTGTGTGATCAGTCACCTACCTCCCGATCTGCACCTACCCACTGCTTGGTAGTTATTGACAATCTTTGCCAAAAATAGGTCTCCTGTGACCTAACCGAACTAATTGTCGTCATCCATCCAATGCTCTGCTTAGCTGGATCTCCATCGTTGTGCCACATCATAGCACTGTAATCCTCACAGCACTGACCTCATAGCTCTTCTAACACTATGTTGCGCACAACATTGCTGCATACCAAAACTGTGTTGCGCTTCTCCTCGCAGCTTCCAAAACTGATCTTCACAAAAAGTCTCCATCCATGCTGCGCTCAGCTTTGCAGTTCCCAAAAATTAATGTGCTCCAAAATTGACCTCCTTGGGCTAGGCCCAACACAAAGCTGAAATCAAACTAAGAAGATATAAGCATGACCTGTCATTGACAATTCTGTAAATGTAAATTAAATTATCAATAGGAAATAAATTACAAGAAATGAAACAGTATCTACAAGAAAACACAGTTAGATATAATGACTGGAAATGAAAACTATCTATTTACATAAAGGAAAGTACAAAATATATACAATAAAACCTCTGGTTGTTGAGGGCCCCTTCCCAGCAATCAAATATTGAAGCTTAATTCAACTAATCACTAACAGTAGAACAACTACGAAACTGGAACTTCCATTAAATGATAAAAATTACACAGTGTCTATGTAAAAGTTACTACTACAATCTATATATATATCTCTGTGCTATCTTCTTATACATCTCTTGCATTTATCCAAAGGAGGCATCTATTCATAATTTTACAATGGGAGAGAAGGTTGACATAGTCGACCTATCTAAAAGTAGGAGCCGTTATGACTGTCAAACGACTGCGTGGTAGTTTCCAACAGTGGAGAGGCCACCTGCCTGCTTCCACAGCGTCGATCCTTCCTAACGCGAACAACTGCATGTTAGTTTCCTTTAATCGTGGGCAGAAGTATGTGCTGGCAGGCTGAGCATGGGAGGACGAGGGCTTCCAGAACGTCAATGTGGGCATGAGTAGGTGCTGGCCAACTGAGCGAACGGAAAAATGAATCTTCTAGAGCATTGACATGGGGAGAGGCATGTATTGTCGAGCTGAGCAAGCAGGGAAGCAAATCTTCTAGAACAGGAGCTCACCAACCATAACCACCACGTTGCTAACAGAACCCATATTTATGTTTTTGTCTTTAATAGGCAGGAATATGCCAACCGATGATTTCGCGAGCTTAACGAAGGGATGAACAACAGGATGGATGCAGCTGAACGTTTGCAACGTGAACACACGTATGAATGGAGGTCCGTTTGAAGCCCATAACCTGCAAACCAAAATCTATTTTCCAAGCAAGTCGAAAAATGTCATATAAACATTAATAAATCACAATATAATGAGATTTAACCAAAATTCAAGTGATATGTGAATATATGCATACCTGGTTCTAATTGACGGTCTGAATGGTGGAAAGAATGAATTATCATAACAAAAATAGTAAAAATAATGCCATTTAGAGCGGTTTTACTGATAAAAAATGGTGGCAAAATGGACACCAATAGTCATCTAACTCGATTCTCAACTAGTGATCTCTCATTTGAACCGCGTCTATGCTATCTGTGACCCTATATTAATTCGCTTGTTTCAGTGGGTACTTCTCTTGGAAAGGTCCTTTGAGTCCATTCAATACCAACATATCCCGATATGTATGAACACGATTGCCGATTCGTTGGCTGACTTTGTATTAGATTGGCACATTACACATTCATAAGCATTTTTATTAAATATGCATAACTGACATGACATGTAAATTATATATCAATGTATAAGAAAACATACACAAGACTCATATACATCATAAAAATGCATTGTATAAACCACTAGATAGCATTTCATATTAAGTCTAGAAAAATGTTGTACAAAAAAGGTATCGATACAAAAAATATGAAGCTCATGGATTTCAGTATGTCACATCTACAAAATCTGAATCATGTAGCTTTCAATACATCATTGCATATATAGCCTATCTCTGAGGGTGCTCATGGTAGCATATGATGGCCCTAATCACCCAACAGAGTAACCGACCAAAACATCCTGAAAATCCAGCTTACCTACGTTGATAGTTTTGGGGAAGATTGTCTATGGAGATGTCTGGAATGTTGGCAGTCAACCACTGGAGGTTCTCCTCCAGCTCATCTAGCTCCTCTAAAAACTCTTGATGGAGCGCTACCATATCAAGAGATACTCCTCGCCTCTTGATGGGTGAGGATACTACCGGTCTCTATGAACCAATATTTTTGTAAGCAAGATATGAGATATCAGTACTACAAAAAAAAATCATAAAATCATAAAATACATAAAAACAAGAGATAATTTTTCTTACCAATATCTTCCCACTGCTTCCCATCTGGAAGAGCTAAATCGGGGTCTCCTCGGAAGTTTTCCCCCTCATATGCATAATCCTCAACCATTAGGAGCTGGCTACACTACCACCTAAATAAATTCGGTCCATATGTGATCATTGGCCCACCAACACCATGGCGGGCCATCACCTCAGCCCACCTCTACATACACGGATCTCACGGATCAAGATCAATCATCTCGACCTGGGGATGGAGAAGTGGAACCCTCTCCAAGAAGAAAGAGACCACAATGGAGCCATAACCAAATTGTTTCAACTCCCCTCTTCGACATTTGGACAATTGTTCCTTTAAGCTTTCAAGGATCCCCTCACACCAGTTAAACACCGTAGGATCCATACACTTGATGGCATACAACATGTGGGCCTTAGTGGCCTGTTGTGGGGCCCTACTACATGCCATTTTCTCAGTAGTAAACAATACATTCCTCAAGGGATGGTCCTGCATGTTCTTGATGGGAATTTTCCCACCCAACATCTATGTGCCTGGAGTGCAGAACTATGCAATGAGATCCTTGGTGGACCGATCACTACCCCTAGGTCTGGATAGTGACACTAGGGACCCACAGTTGGATAATCCTATCAAGAAGTATATATCCTCAATGTCTAAAGTGAGTATATGTGCTCCAACTTTGAAATGTTGTTGGTCTGAATCCCATAACTGAATCATATAGTCCAATAGATATATTTGGGCTCTCACTCCTTGTACATGAAAGAACTTGGGAAACCACAACTCCCTCAAAGCATTCATGGAGTGAGGTTCATTTGCAGCTTGCACATCCTCCAATTCATGCTCATGTTCTTTCCACTACACCATTTTGGCAGATAAACCCTGCATAGACATCAAAATAATAAGCATTAGGTCCATTCCATTTCTTTATATATCATTTTCTGGGACCCATCTCAAATTTATTGGGCCAATATGCATCGACGCACCCTTTCCTTGCAGATAGGATGTCAACAATGTGCTTAGTCCATGCGGGATTTGTGTCAACACTAAGTGGTGCTTCTTGTAAATGGAAAGCGCATCACCCAGGGAACGCATTTTACCCTATGAAATCATGCATTAAAATCAAATTTTCAACCATCAAATCAGAGGGAAGAGAGTTTAGAGTTACCTGGAACTAACAGGAAGCTGAATGATCGACTGAGGCTCCCACAATCCTCACCGCAAGATCAAGCTTGAAAGAGGTTTTTTCTCACTTTTTCAACTTGGTAAAAATGAAATGGTAAATATTTTTTACTATTCACCCCTTTTATATCAAAATGGAATATTCCTTTATTGATTTTTATCATTCCATGGGTTTTTTACTATAGTTGATCTTGTTTTAGTGTTTTAAAACCTTGTGATGGCTCTTAACTTTGTTTTGAAGCTTGCAGGTGAAGGGGAGTGATGTTTGGCTATGACAGAGTCCATTGTTGATGTTTATACTTATTATAGAGTGTGAAAAGACATTAGAGGTTTTTTATACCATTATCATGCTCATTACAACTAAGTACAAAAGGTGTCGAGCTGAGTCTTTGTTCTTTCTCGTGCTCATAAATACATGCGAATAAGTCACCGAGTTAGATTTTATCTCTTTTTTTGGGCTCGTAAAACTTCTATGAAAAGGAACCCTACCTGAAGTCCTTCTTTAATCTCTTTTCAGACTCCATAATAAGAAAAGATCACCAAACGAACTTGATTCTTTCACGCTTGTAAAAGTATTAGAATGGTCATTTTTCTTGTGATAGTTTACCCCTTTTTTGGACCAGTTAGACTATTTATGAAAAAGGGACACTCTAGTTAATCATGAATGGAAGAGTTCCCTCTCACATTGTTTTATCCTTTTTCAGGTGAGGAGACTAAAATTTACGAAAAAGTACTCATTGGAGTCTTCTTTAGTTCTTTCAGACTCTCTAAACATGAAATGACGCTGATTTTACCTTCTTTGGACTCGTTAAAATAGGACATTGAAGATCCCTTACAGGGACGAACCCCTCCTATCTCAAGTTCATTAAACATGTGAGATTGGACTCATCCAAAGGATGGGATATACCGAGCATATTTTACCCTCCTTAAGCTCATTAATAAACAAAGAGGTACTCATCGATCATGATGGGGAATAAGGAAAGAGTTTGTATTTACCTTTATTAATGGCAACACATAGTCTCTCTTGAACATGGAACTTGTTTGCATTTAATTAAAATTACTTGGGTAATCTACTTGTACTCAAGTCTCACCAATTCCATGAGTCATCATACTGATCCTTTGGGTCATCCGAAGAATGCATCAACCATTTGTCTTATTAGGTCTTGGTATCTTTCTCGTCATGTCAGTGTTTCCAAGTCATGACATTCCATGTTCAAGATACATTTATTGATTGATTAAACCTCTGTAGTGATTATACCTTCATTTATGTCAGTCACCCCTAAGTCAGTCTCCAAATTCATTCCATGGTCTGATCTAATCCAAAACATCATTGATCTCGTTTCATGTCGATGATGGGGGAAACATCATGGCCCTCCTTCGATGGGTTTATCCTTGTCAACTTCAACACATCATCCAAGGATTGAACTGAGAAACATCCAGTCAAGTACCCTGGGCCTGCATCCCTTAATGGTAGGATACCTCGCTTTCAACGGTAAGTTCACATCATTGAATTATGATTGAAATATTCCACTGAATGTTCGACCTCAACTCATTAATTAACATTCGGTGGTATGTACTATGATACCTTGGGGATCATTGACATCAACGATGATTTCCCCTGCACTTGGTAACTATTTATATCATTGAATGTTAATCAAGTGGTTTCTACCATGTTTGAATTCAACGCATTGTAATCACATGGTTAGATTCGTATCATTGCGGGTTTGGTTTGAAGACCCTGGGTTAAATTATGTATCTTACCCAGGCTGCGATGGATTTTTTTGAGTCATATCACACGGATCCAATCTTGTATTGGAAGTGGCTGTGTAATTATATCATCATGGATCTACGTTTGTGTCTATTATCCATGATTGTGTCCAGTCAATCAGTACGAACATGGAACTGTAATGTATTGGTCGGAAACCATGTTATGAGTCATTTGCGACATATATTCTCAGGGTTTTTTTGTACTGCATGAGTCTTTGTTTGACACTTCAACCAATGGTCCTTGGCTCGAGTTTCCATATATCAAAGCACCTCACCTATCCTATTTTGATAGATTCATGCTTTGGGGGGAATTCTGTTACACCAAAATATCGTCATCATGAGTTATGTGTCATTTATTTTCCTTGATCCCTAAAGCACTTAGGCCAAGTTGCTTGAAGGAAGAGTTGTGGTTACTCCTTTTAATTTTTGTCATCACCTCAACACACCTTGCACATTGACAAAGTGCGTCAGACCCTTGGTGATGCACTCTGCACATTGACAGAGCTTGTCGGTGACACCTTCTTCCTTTATACAAGGTGCGTCACTCTCCAAAGAAGCATGTTTCCTGTAGACAAAGTGTAGCACTTTTGGTTTAAAAGAAGAAAGAGAATATTCGAACAGCTTCTAGAACCCATGGTTACGTGGAGGCTTATCCCTATAAACTAGGAAGGGTGGAAATCGATCCCCTTACCTTTTGGGATAATCCCTTGAGATTCTCCAACAAATACTCAACTTCTCATATCCCTTTAAGCCTATATATACAATCCCTCTCTTCATATCTGAGAGGATAAAGATATAGCACTTATACGCTGGTGAAATTTCGTTGGAGCTTATCCCCTTTCATCCATTAGGAGGAAAAAAACATGGATCTTTAAGGATAGGAATATCCGGAAGAAGTTGCAACGTCAAAGCTAGGTTTTAATCTCTCCCTATGTAGTTCTCATATTTACAGTAATACAGATTCTTTCCATAAAAATATATTTTTTTAAGATCTTTAGAATTAGCTTCTTTGAATGCTAGTTTAAATTTATCTATATTTGCATGTTCTTGGTATGTTCATGTTTCCACTTGTTGTACATTTTTTTGCAGCTGAATATCTTATTATCAGGAGCTACACCCAGCGAGGAGATATCATTAAAATCATAAGTTAAGTCATCCATTTGTACCTCTTTCATTTTGATTAATCTAGGAAATATCTCTATGTTTTGTGTTGCTTTTTGTTCTAGATCCAAACCATTCAGACTATGGAGATCAGTTAGTGTCTGAACTGACAAATTGTCCATAAACATTCTATTTTTTAGGTTTTTTTATTTTTTTATTTTGTCAATTTGTATTGTTATCTCATATTAGAATTCAATCCATAGCCAAGATCTAGTCCTATATGATTGCAATGTATTAGATACATATAAAAAAATGATTTATGTGAAGGAATAAAGGGGGGATGGAAGTACGGGAGAGGACTTTGAGAGGAAGATACCTATATGTTTTAAATTGTAAACCTATGAGCATTTCACAAATTTTTATCATAAATTCTTGAGAGTTGTATCAACAATCTATATTTTCTCAGTTTTCTATTTCATTCCTTCCTGCGTGAATACGTTACAAGAGTTGAGGATCCATTATTGCACATGAAATAGAGATTCTTATTTCAATGAAAGTTTCATTGTATTTTCTTTATATTCGTGTGTCACATTCAATTATTTTCTATTCATTCTAAAAAAGGATTTTTTTTTTGAATATTCTATCCTATGAATGTAAAAAATGGATATAGGATAGGGAATTTTGTGATTCATTTATGTCTTCTCATTCCTCTACCTATCAAAGAATGATTGTGTTTTTTTATATACAGTTCAATTTTATCCGATTCATAGAATGTTAGTGAAATGAATCCATTCCCAATTATCTTTGTGTCTTCCCCTTTATCGTCTAGTCTACTTCATCCACTATCTTAACCAAATAATCAAACTCTATTTCAAGATGTGTTAGGCATTGTTCTTCTATAGTAAAAGAACAAACTTGATCCCTAACAGTGGCCATCAAATTTGGAGTGGTTACACTAGTTTTTTGGATCCTTGCACTGATGTAATGTGGCTATAGTATTCTTCTCATTTACCTTCCACTTTTTCTTCCCCTCCTTGGAAGTTTCTTGGTTCTCTTTCTGTTTGGAACCACTTGGATGTCCTATCTTCTAGCCTATATTTTAAAGGTATTGTGCTTGTATGTAGTCTTCATAAATTGAACTAGGCTTGAAGAGAATCACCTATCTCCATATGTGACTATACAAACTGTCTAGATACTTGAGGAGTGCATCTAGGTTCTTGGGTAAGATACCCAACATGATAGCCATATTCATGAACCCATTGGTGTATTCTTGCACACTTTTCACTTACCTTTGCCTGAAGTAATGCTAATGGATCCCTTGGTCGTCTACAGGCCTGGTAGGGTAGAACTTGGACTTAATAAGGATTTTTAAATCCTCCCACTTAGTTACTGGTAGATCACCTTGCAACCTAAATTCCTCTGTTCAATGGATTTCCCACCAGGTTAATGCATGGACCTCTAATTTCAGTCGAGAAAATGAAATTTTCTGCTCCTCATCTATTTGATGAATATTAAAATAGACCTCTAATTGTAACAACCAATCATTAAACTTTAAAGAATTGATCTAACCTTGGTATGTCTTGATATCGACCTTCACTTCCATTTTGAAGAGAGATTGAGAAGGGATATTGGTACTGGAACTCGACTGCTCTTTCTTGGGATCTTTCATTAGCTCCTTTTATGGGCCACTTTTATCTCTCAATTTCCCCTCTGATCAAAACTCCAAGTTAGAGCATACAAAATCCCTAAAAGGTCGAAACTTGTAGATCTCCAAATCCACCATGAGGATTGACATGTTAAGTGAGATATTGACAACTTGTAATTCCAGTTGTGTAAATGATTTCTCATAATTATTCCTCGCTCCTTGAAAATACTAGTCTACCATGACTAGGGTTTGAAGACTTTTTTTCACCAACTATAAGATCCTGTGATTACCCACAAAACCAAAAATAAAATTGTTCTGCTACCAATATGATCCATAAAATCTCATGGATATTCCACTTGAACAATTCACCACAACGAATCTTACAACTTAGTTATTTTTTATTAAGTTATTTTCTATTGAATCTTAATTAATTGGAACCGGAACAAGAGTAACTAAAGCAAATTGGTACACAATTGTAATGGTCCCAACTGCCACAATCCATTCTCTAGAAAATGGGGCATAATTTTTTTTTAGCATTGTCCCTCACACCAAACGATTAGTCTGAAGGGTTGCATGATCACTATAAACAAGGTATACTCCCTGAACTACATTCTTACATATAAAAAAATATGAATCAATCTAGTTTTTCATGCAATGGTTTAACCCACTCAAATCGTGGATGTATATATTTTATTTTATTTATTTTACTAACGTAGATTTCACCTATTAACTAATTCTTTGAGCATAAGGAATACACTTTATTCTATAAGGATTAACTGTTTTTTTCTAAAACACTTGTTTTATAGACTATAATCTCCTCTAATTAACCCGTATATCAAATGATATAGATCCTACAATCATTCTTCTAGTTCATGTAGTATCTTTTAAACACAATGTAGTATCCTTTAAACACAATATTTTTATTTAATAAGAGCACTCCTACTGATGCAATATTTTTCTATATATGCAAATCAATAAATAATGGAAATACAAACATAATTTCCAACTAATAAAGGATACTTTAACCCATACTTGTTCGTGTCTTTTTATATTATGAAAGATCTATATTCTATAATAAAATATATAGTTTATTATACTTAGATATACATCTACTAGTTTCATGATAGTATTACATTCCATGAAAAGGATTTCCATCAAATTAGTCTTTGCAATTTCTAAAAATTATTCTTGTATATGAGACAAGTTTTGTTTTTTTAAGTAGACAAAATCCTAAATAAGTTATGTACCTCTAACCCTTTTATATATCAAGTTACTTATCACTTATCTCACAATAAGTAATATTTAATTGAGAATAGCTAATAATTTGATGTAAGTACTATTTAATTGAGAATAACTAATAATTTGATGTGCCTACTAATCATTACTCATAAAAATCGATTTGTAATATAATAACTTAGCTATTAAAGCTATAAAAAATATGGATTAAACTATAACTTTACATGAGATCATAATACATTTATGAATAAATTTCAATAAAATTATGAATAGCATTATTTACATAATCTGAAATCATGTAGACTTATACAATTGAAGGTGACTAAAGACTTGACTGAAATGTTCCACCCAACCATTTGACTCTTTGTTCGGTGTATGTTTTCCTACTGAGAGGTCACCCTTGAGCTGGGAAAAAAAATCCAATAAGGCAGTAAAGTTGTTAGGAATCTTCTTTCGCTTCCTATGGTAAGGCCCATAAGTCCACGTAAAGTGGAAACCTTGATCTGATACCACTTGTAATGTACCCAACTTCCACAATGCATTCTCTAGAAAATGGGGCATAATTTTTCTTTTTTAACATTGGTCCTCACACCAAAAACTTAATCTCAAGATTTGCAAGATCGCTATAAACAAAGTACGCTCCCTTGAACTATATATGTACCCTTGAACTAAATTCTTACATATAAGAAAACATATAATCAATCTAGTTATTCATGCAATGGTTTAACCCAATCAAATGGTGGATATATATATATATTATTTAATTTATTTTACTAACGTACAGTCCACCCATTAACTAATTCTTCGAGCATAAGAAATACACTTTACTTTATGAAGATTAATTGTTTTTTTCTAAAACACTTATTTTATAGACTATAATATCCTCTAATTAACTCGTATATCAAATGATATAAATCATACAATCATGCTTCTAGTAAGAAAACATATAATCAATCTAGTTATTCATGCAATGGTTTAACCCAATCAAATGGTGGATATATATATATTATTTATTTTATTTTACTAACGTACAGTCCACCCATTAACTAATTCTTCGAGCATAAAAAATACACTTTACTCTATGAAAATTAATTGTTTTTTTCTAAAACACTTATTTTATAGACTATAATATCCTCTAATTAACTCATATATCAAATGATATAAATCATACAATCATTCTTCTAGTTCATGTAGTATCCTTTAAACACAATGTAGTATCCTTTAAAGACAATATTTTTATTTAACAAGAGGACTCCTACTCATGACGTATTTTTCTGTATATGTAAATCAATAAATAATGGAAATACAAACATGCTTTCCAACTAATAAAGGGTACTTTAACCCAAACTTGTTTGTTTCTTTTACATTATGAAAGCTCTAGATTTTATAATAAAATATACATTTTATTGTGCTTAGATATACATCTACTAGTTTCATGATAGTATTACATTCCATGATAAGGATTTCCATCAAATGAGTCTTTCCAATTTCTAAAAATTATTCTTGAATATGAGACCAGTTCTATTTTCTCGAGTAGAGCAAATAAAAAATAAGTCATGTACCTCTAACCCCTTTATATATCAAGCTACTTATCCCACAATAAGGACTATTGAATTGAGAATAACTAATAATTTGATGTCTATAAATTATTCTTGTATATGAGACCAGTTTTATTTTCTCTAGTAGAGCAAATAAAAAATAAGTCATGTACCTCTAACCTCTTTATATATCAAGCTACTTATCCCACAATAAGGACTATTGAATTGAGAATAACTAATAATTTGATGTGCATACTAATCATTACTCATAAACATGGATTTGTAACATAATAACTTAGCCATTAAAACTATAACAAATATGGATTAAACTACAACTTTAATGAAGGAAGGTATTTTACACACTAACAATGAGATCATAACACATTTATGAATAAATTTCTATAAAATCATGAATAGCATTGCTTACATAATCTAAAATCATTTAGACTTACACAATTGAAGGCAACTAAAGACTTTACTTAAATGTTCCACCCAATCATTTGACTATCCATCCGGCATATGTTTTCCTACCGAGAGGTCACCCCCGAGCTGGGCAACAAATCCACTAGGAAAATAGAGTTGTTCAGAATATTTCATCGGGTAACCTCCCATTCACTTATAAGAATCGAGATGTAATCTACTTGGTACACTCTATACACTCTATAATCAATGTAAATAATTTACATATTCCAATTACTCTTAGTACAACCGTCATCCAACATCTACATATTCCAATTATTTTGTTCTTCATAAACGAAATAAGAATTTCTGATCACCCTTCTCTAAGTTCATGCAGTTATGGGAAGACTGATCACCCTTCTCGACAAATGGAGGTATTTACTACTTAAAGGATCGAATCCCTTATTGAGGGAACCAGAACGGTTCCCAAGGAATAATTGTCTCTTAGGTTGGTTAAGAATGAAGGGACTTTGCTAACCCTAACCAAAATTATGGTAATTCTTTATCTCGCTTTAGTTTATATAATAATTATTTTTTATATTTCTTTCTAATATAATTTCATGCATCCTTCTTTTAAAAGGTATCTTACCTTTATATAGGAATAGGCTTCTCACTAGTTTTCATTCAATAATTACTTTATTCCTTTATCCAATTCATAAATAGGATATTAACCTTTTAATAATTATAATAAATATTATTGTATTTATCTTTTCATATATACAGTTTATGTATCTATTTTAATGCGCGCACGCACACATACATTAGGGCCATTTATATTAGGAGTATTATTATTACCTCTTTAGCACTTCTTATAGTTCATTTTCCAATGTAACATTTCTTTTAAAATATTCAATGTTTTAATATATATGTCTAATTATGTATTCATATGTATATAGATGAATAATATATATATATATATATATATATATTATAGGTCCAACTAACTTATCATTATATGATCTTGCACATAAATACTACTTGAAATATCCATGGTCCAATTACTAATTATATTTTCAATAGTAAGATAATGTTATTATCTAGCTTCTTTTTAGGTTTATAGTCGTAATTAGATAGTAAATCATAGACTCCTGCTACTTTATTTTCCTGCAAATAGATATTCAACTTAGGATGACACTTAGAAACTTAAGGTTATCAAGTGGATGTCACCATTCATTTTTCTTCAAGTGCTCATGGCACCAAGATTACTCTCATTGTCAAATTCATGGCTTCCAACCATTCAACCTCTCCCTCCCTAATGGATTCATGCTCCTATTGTTTAGATGTATCAAGCCTTTCATTCTCCTATGTTTACAATCCATAATACAAAATAATTTAAGCAACCATAACATTACTTACAGAGTTTACAGGTGGGGCCTTGGCCTTGAGATCCTCGCCAGAAACTGGTACACTTACACTTTACACTTGTATTCAAGTTACAGAATAAGTGGGGTCATAGAGAGGATATTACAACCTCCCCCCTTAGAAATGGCACCGTCCTCGATGTTTGTATCTTTCAAAATTTTATCTTCAATTATCAATTGGCTCTGTGAAATTCAACTTGCCTTTATGAACTTAGATACCTTTGGCATATTTTTGTGTTTCCTTAAGATTCATTTCCTCTCATAAACTGCATTTTTCACATGCAATATAATTTCATTCTATAATTTCAGCATACAATATATACACACTCATAATCATTGAAAAGAAAAAAAGACCATGGACAATAATTTCTTTGCAACATCATGTTGTTACCCTTCATATCAACTCTTTCAGAGTTCAATTATACATACAAAGATTCACTTTGAAATATTCATGTACCTATAGTATCATTCAGTCATACATGAGATATATATAACTCATGGTCTAAGATAAAATATTCACAAAATTCTTTTCATGGCACATACTATTCCATATATATATATATAACATCACGATCCATACCTTTTGCATGGTAGTACTTCTTCCCAAGCACTTTTAGTTGTTTTAAACTTGATCAACAACATAAATTAATCACAAAAACTTTTCATAACATGAGCATATCATGAATCATAACATAACCATAACATGTATATAAGCAAAATCTAAAAACACATAGTGTTCATAACATTCATAACTCACCCAACATGAGGACAATACCTTTTATTGGTGTATCTCCTACCTATTCTATTTAGTGTGGTAACAAAACCATTGTTAGTAACTAGAACAACAAGTGCTAAGAGTATACCAGTACTTGTAGTACACCAAGTACTTCAGTAAATCATTCAAGCTAAGCAGGTCTAGGTACTCCAGAGCCTACATGCTCAACACCCTATTAAAAGATCATAATGATTCTAAATAGTTTAGGTTCTCTAGATCCAACAAGCTCAATACCAAACTCAAACATCGTAATGATTATAAGCAGTTCAGGTTCTCCAAATCCGACAAGCTCAACACCAAACTCAGGTGCTCCAGAGCCAACAAGATACACACTGAATTATAAACAATTTAGGTGCTCTAGAGCCAACAAGATCAACACCAAACTCGGGTGCTCTACATCCAAACAAGCTAAACACTAAACTTAATTATTATATCATCCAATACAAGATATTTGTTGTTGTTGTTGTAGTCTTGGTCAAAATTTCAAGGGTTGTTTTCTATCTTCATTACTAATGCAGAATATCCACAAGGGTTTTTTTACCCACTTTGTGTAGAGTCATGTAATTTTTATCCCCTTTATATAGTCCATCTTGGACTATCCATATACCATGGAAAACCTGAGTGGTCAAGGACCTACAACAAAACCCTTCAGTGTACTAGGTACCATTGCCCCCTATAATTTCCACTCTCTGCCATTTTTCTTTTTAAGAAAGACTCTTATTCAAATTTAGATTCTCTTAGACGGATGTTTTTATTATTCAATTTTCTTGTTTATTTTCATTAATTCTTTAGTTCTCAAAATAATTTTTTTTGTTTAGTGTAGGGAAATTTTCTTAAAATTTCAAGAGCCTTATAACCCAGGTCGTCCCCCGTGAAGAAGGTAAGGTCAACATACTTTGGAAGCAACAAGATGGTTATTGAATAAAAACGAGGTATAAATTGTTAAAAATGTTATATCTACCATTAAAACACCAACAAGATATGGTTCTCCATTAAAGAAAGTATTTACTATCTACCATAAAGAGCACCAACAAACAACATATGTTGTTTCATTAAAGAAAGTATTTAATGTTGCTTGATATGTCGTCAGCCTTAAGTCTTGTGACTATCATAACCTATTGAATAAATGTTATTCTAACTCATGATTTGAAAAAGAAATACTTGGTCTATCATTGCATTAAAAATATGAACATTGATGACAATATTGTTCAAAATATTATGACAATTTAAGTTACCAATCCATTTGTATAAAACTTTTGATAATTGTTCTAATATGAAATAACCTAGAAATTAACACATAAATCTTATAACTTCATTTTGTAGAACATAAATTACCACTACAACCTCCAAGAACACCCACGCTATTGAACATGTAGAACATAAGATTAGAAAACTATTTTTCAAATATAACCAAGTTAATCAACAAAATGAACATATGGTGAGTGCATTTACTTTAACCTATAAACATTGCGTACCTCTACTTATCAACAATTAAATATCATTCATCTTCTTCTTCATCCAACTCAAAATCTATATCAGGATTTGGTTCTGAATGATATTGATGAAAGGATCATTCACATAGTCATCGGCATCAAAGTCATCTTCGCTAATATAGTCATCCATATCGTCAATGAGATCATCGTCTGCTACATTTGCATGATCAACCTCTTCAACTTCTTCATCTAACACATCGACTGGAGCCTAATCTGAATCATCATCTTCTTCTTCTTCTTCGTGATTATCTTCATCATCTAGTACGTGATTATACTTTACTGGTCTTCCTCTTGGATCGTATCGAACAACGTATGACCAACCTGCTTTACCTGGTGCCTCAGAGTAGTAGACTTGCTCACATTGACTTGGAAGAACATAAGGCTTTGTACCCGGTTCAAATTCCCTTGTAATAACCATGGTAAATCCATTAGCATGCTCAATAACAATTCTTTCAGGATCACGTTCATGCATCCGTAGCCTATACCACTTCACCTCAAACAAAACTATTTTAAAGGAATTAAAATCACACTCAATAATGTCCTCCAAATTCCCATAGTAGCTATTCTCGGTTCTTCTCGATGTCTATCACTTCTAGAGGAAACATTGGTGACCTTAAACACTGTAGTTATCCCACAATCCGAGGTTTTCCTGTTATCATCCAACTTTTTGATACGAAATTTACGACCATTACACCACATAGCCTTGTGATGTTTCAACTGCAACATTGACAACATGTTAAAAATACATTGTGAATTAATAAACATCATATAGGAGTTAGTAAATATAATTGAAAACTTAAACAAATGAAATGTAATTGGAAAAATGGATCGAAGTAACTAGAAAAAATGTGGGTAAAAAATTTACTTGCCTTTTTATCTTTTAAACCATAGGCTAAATCAACTTCCCTTTGCTCGATAAGGTCAGGAATTTGATGTCGAAGACGATGAACTGTTTTAATCATGTTACTGACCCCTTCCCATGATAACCTACCGAAGAATTCTTCGCAATCTTTTATCCAATGCTCCATCGAATCAAGGTTGTTTGCAATGTATAAATGTAAAGCATCCCACACTCGACCAACTATAGGATAAAATAACAATTCAATATCATTAATTAGATATCATTAAAGGCACATAGTGTAATATAGTTGAAAATGCATAATTATTAACAAGAGTTAAAAAAAAGTATGATAATATAAAATTGGAAAAAATAAATGTGTATCATATTAATTCAACAACGTATAATAATAAGTACCTTTCACAGTCCTCAATGTACCTCTCCCCAATAGGACCTCCCCTTCAAATTTGTTGATGGAGTTGAGATGCCAAATGCAAGGGACATTCATATTTTCTGCTAATTTAGGTAGATATTCAGTAATGTACACCATGCATTGATATACCATATATCCTTCAACCATAGAACCCTCGGGACGTGCTCTTTGTCTAGCAAAATCCTTCAATGACTTCAACTGCCTCACCACCATCCACATCGACCTTGTGTGTACTGGTCCACATAATTCAATCTCCTCAACTTGGTGTATGAGGTATTGTTCTTGTGCATTGAAGAATGTTGGAGGTAGATACTGTTGCATTTCACACATTAGTCGGAGAATTTCTCTCTTCCAATGCCTTATATCTTATTTATGGATTTCTTTTGATGAAAGCCACCTACAAATGATGCAATAAAACAATATATCAAGGCATATATAATATTTGCAGGAAAAACATAATATGTCAATAAGTTCCACTACAAACCACAGACCAAGTACATTTTCCAAGTAAAACATTACTTACCTCATGTATTCTCCAAGAACATAAATAATATGTTTTATGTTGTTGTCAAAGTTCTCTGGAAGAGATAAAGGTAGAACATACTGTATCAAAAAACACATAATTATTAATATTTATTTCAAAATAAGAGAATAAAATTAATAAAATAGTGCATACTGTTAATGAAATATATTATAGACTCATGATTACCTTAATGAATGTATGTCAATCATGTGTTATAACCCTAGAAAAATCACCTTTTCATCAAGATATTCTTTATGTTTGATGAAAAACTCGTCGGAAACCTGATTTTTTTTATGACCTCTTTTACAATATTGCTTTATTGCTCTGTCAAGCACCAAGGAAGACTAATATTCTGTTGATGGCCATCGCCATTAGAATTAACGATCACACTTTGCAATGCATGATTAGCTTCTTGGATGTCACTACAAATCTTTCCAATTTTTTCTTTGTCAGTCCTTCCATCTAATATTCGCCATAACATTTATGTTATGTTCTTGCCGATATGCATTTAGTCAAACAAATGAACTATTTGCAGGTGCTTGTAGTATGGCAACCTACTGAATTGAATCGGGTAAATTTTGATTCCTCATAGAATCCCATTCATGCCTTAACGACATTCATGAAACATCAACAAAATCAAATTAAAACTAATTAATCAATATAGGTATAACATATCGCGCTGGACATAATTCAATACAAAAAAAAAAATGGCATACCTTGACGGTTTCTATTATATTCCACGTTCCATAGGTGAGGTGTCATTCTTCGTGGTTTTTTTCCATTCTCTTCTATACCATTAAATTTTTCTTTGTCTATAGTTCGATAACTATGGTTCTTAGGCAGAAAGTGTCTATACTCATCGAACATTTCCTTTTCTAAACTCCTTGAATGACGATATTTTATCCTGGGACCGTAAACTGGACATGCAAATTTACCCTTTGTTTGAAGACCTACAAGATATATGAATTGGTGTAGCAAATTAGAATTACAATTTAAAATAATCAATGATATTATATTCAACAGATGTATAAAATATTAAGGAACAAAAGAAAGTAACAACATACCACAAAAATGTGTTAACCCGAGAGCATCATGAATTGTAAATGCAAGTATTCCATGGAATTGAAATCGTATTTGCCCTATTGGTCTAGAAATATCATACATAGTGACGCCAGCCCATAAATTCAACAACTCATCGATAAGAGGCTCAATATATACATTCATATCTTTAACCTGGTACTTTCCTTTTTTTTTTTAACATGAACAAGGGAAAGAGTGTATTTATAAAAATTTTGCACAATTATTCATTACATGCATATGAAAGAATTTTTTGCAGAAGAAGAAATTTCTAGAAAGACTATAATTTCTATCAACATGTCTTTAAAATCTCTGAGCCTTATCTTTCTAGAGCTGTTCAAAATGGTACTGGGATAAACCCTGATAAACTAACTATTTAGGAGAATGCAGAAATACATTGGCAAAATAGATACAAAAATTGAAACCTGGGCTAGAAAGGGAATTAGCCATAATTCTTGAACTGGGATGAAGCTGGGTCCACCATTTCCTGGTTTATTTCTTGATTGACCGTAGGGGTTTCCTACACATAACTTCCCTATGTTTTCCCTGTCAACACTGCCATATCTTCATGTAGCATATCAACCTTTCCCATTAGCTCGAACAAGTTTTTCTCCAAATCATCAATCCTCAAATCCTGGCATGAAAGCTGAGAGACTGTGTGATTCACGTCCGCGGTCATCTCCTCGTTTTGCTTCACACTGGTGTAGAAGGCATCATAAGTACTGCGTACCGAGAGTTTTATATCCACCACGGTGTGGCTCAGGGCAGCTATGGCCGCCATTACATTTTGCATCGTGCCAAGACTAAATGGAGGCAGCAGTGGAGGTCTAGGGGATGGAGGGGAGTCCAATTCGCACAGAGAGAACCGACTTAGGGAAGAGCAGGAGAAATGAGGGGGACGAGCCACACGGGGTAAGAAGAGAATGGAGCGGAGGGAGGAGTTAATATCGGCTTGTGGGAGCTGACAACATGGCAGGAGGCCATGTGACAGGTGCATGGAGGGCCTGAATGGCATGTGGCGGATGCAACGGGGGTCGGGGGGGAGTGAATGAAGCCTAACTTTGAACAAGGGATGGGGGGAACCCTCGGGGGTCCAAAGAACCCATTCTTTAAGCATGTAAATTTTTTTTTAGCCCTTGACATTATCTTATGGGATGTAGTGAAATCCCTTGGCACCATTATGATCCTGCATGTGCCCAGGTTCTAATAAGGTTCCTTTGTTAGCCTCTAAGTCAGCAAGCCGGTTATTCTCTCTAAGGATGTGAAAAAAAGAGACTTTTGGGAAGAGAGCGTTGGATTTTATTCTTTGCATATATCTGTAAGCTTTTGAACCTTGAGGGGCAGAGCCCTTTCTCATGATTTGAATAACATGTCTGGAGTCTCCATAAATTCTGAGATTGTCAATTCTGAAGGAGGAGGCCAAATCTAATGAGAGAATAAGGGCTAGCCATTCTGCCTCATTATTTGTCTTGCTGCCTAGGCCCCAAGAGAATGCTGCGACTTTATTTCCTCCGGGATCAAAGACTATCCCACCCACACCTGCCGCCCCGGATTTAACCTGGTACTTTCCTAATTGGTCCAACATACATGATTAATTATATTTAGCACCTATATGTCGTTATATATAAAAGACATAATTATCATGCACGAAACAAATCAATGAAATATTTAGTGATCAGACTTTCAAGTAAAAAATTACATATTAATTAAATACCTGGAACAATCATTGCCAACATTGTGTGCTCTCTCTTGATCGACATCCAAGGAGGAAGGTTATTGTTTATAACAAAAATAGGCCACACTAAGTAGGTAGAATGAAGCTCTCCAATTGGATTAACACCATCAGCTGCCAAAGAAAGTTTAACATTACGAGGATCTTCTTTAAAAATTGGCCACTTTTCTTTGATGTACCTCAATGCAGAACCATCTGCAGGCATTCATAGAACATCATCGCGACTTCTATTCTTTGCATGGAAATCCATAAACTGTGCTATACTTTGACACCTGACCAACCGCTGGAAACGTGGAATTATCGGAATATATCGAAGAACTTTTTGAGGCACCTTTTTTGTCACTTTATTGGTTCGATACCTACTTATTTGACATTGTGGGCATTCATTTTTAATGCATATTGTCCATAGTATATGATATGATCATTAGGACGTGCATCAATAGCTTGATACTCCTTTCCAAATGCTTTCATAATGACATATATCTCTCGATATGTGCGTGGTAAAATATTTGAAGTTGGTAATAGAAACTCACCTAACAATCTACAAAATTCAAAATAATAAATCAATGAAAACAATATTAATCATCAATATCGCATACAAACTTTACAAATTAGATAACAATAGCAACAATATAGGAAAAAAGTCAACCCTTTCTATAGATAGTGTGAACATGCATACAAAAATAATTAACAAATTACATACCTTAGTATCTGTGAAAATCCTCACAACAGATCTAAGAGATGATGTATACCTCACAAGAAAGTAATTGATTAAGCAAGAAAATAGAAGAAGAGTGGTCGATGCAGTATAATGAGGAACAAAATAATAATACAGTAGAACTCGGATAGAAGCAAAAATACTTCACACACACTAATTCATTAATCACAAATGGACAAATAAATAATACAATGCATGAGGATTCGAATGCCTAAGGTGGAAATTATAATTAGCCTTCATGGAGTGATCAAAGGATCACTGGATTGTCATCGAAGCACAACTAGTAGTCTATCTCATCATCGGTGGAATCATCAATGCACAAGTAACTGTCAACCATCAATCAAACTCAGACTAACTGAGTGTGGTAGGTGTAAGTGATTGTAACTGGCACATGGAGACACTAACTGAATGAAGGAGGCTCAGTGGAGGGCGCATGAGGAGCTAACTGGAGTCAGAATGGGCAGTTCAGTCTCACTGGAGGTCAATCGGAGTGATACAGTCAGTTGAGAGTCAGTCTAGCCTTAAATCAAGGAAAGAACCGATGATAACTCAACTAACTGAAGTACAACTTATGGTAGGTGAGAGAGGGTGAGTGGCTTCCTTAAATAAAGGAGGAAGGGCGCACTAAGCTCTAGGAGGGCTAAAAATGATCTGAGAGAAGCTCCCGAGGGCTGGCTAATTGAGGGCTAGGTGCTGGACTGATGACTGGGATGCATGCAAACCCTAGAATGCATGCAAACCCTAAAAGTGCATGCATGAATGAAAATGCAAAGGATGAAAATGCTAGTAGGACTATCCTAACACACCCCCTTACTCCATCCTAGTAGGACTATACTAGGATGGAGTATAGGAATATTCTAACACACCCCCTTAATCCATCCCGGGCCCTGGTAACTGAGACCAAAGGTCACCCAATACAATGAATAATAATAACAGTCAATAAACCAAGGAAATGGGGAAAATTTCATGGGAAAAATACCCCCCCCTCAAAATAGACTATAAGGCACACACAAAAATAAATGCTCCAAACTCAAGCAGGTGTGATGCTTGGTCATATGTCTGGAGGTATCTTCTTCTTGGGAAGAAGTGGATCATGCTCAGAAAGCATGTGCTTGTACTTGCTCTTCAGATCGAATGTGATGAGAACAAATCAAAAAGTATGAGGATGATCCTTGCCTGTGATTCGAAATAGCTGAGGTAGGATCAAAACCATGAATATGTAGATAGTCTTTTGTCTTCTCCTTCGAACCATCATGGGTGAGATTATGCCAAAAAGAACCATCAAATAATAATGATTGCTTGGAATCCAAATCAGCTCCTAGACTTGATAAATGGTTTCTTGAGATCTCCTTTGAACCAACAGGGGTGAGATCAAAACCATCATATGCATGAGAAATTATCCCAAGTAGTAATTGCTTAGAGTCTAAATTAGATCCAAGACTTGAATCATGGTTTCTTGAGATCTCCTTTGAACCATAAGAGGTGAGATCAAAACCAGTAAATGCATGAGAATTTATCCCAAGTGAATGGCAATGGCCATATTCTTCAATAACCTTTTGAAAGCATGGAATAATGATCATATAGTAGTAAGTAAGAGGTGATTGCTTGAGGAGAGCGAATGCATTACCTCCAATAGCTGATTTTACCTCCGAAATATTCATGTGATCATGATGCAAACCAACAAACTCTGGTGCAAGAGAGGATTTAGGACCTTCTGCAATATCTAGAGTGTGACCTGGCACAGAAAGAGAAGAAATTTGGAGCATGAGTGTAGAATCTGCAAGTTCTGTTTCTTTGTGGACAACTTCAATATGAGATGTGTTTGATACTGGTTCATGATCAATGAAATCATCAAGGAGGGTGAATGCATCACTTTGCTTGTTCTCGAAAGGGTTTGGACCAATTCCTTCATTCTGTCTGTCAAATATTGCATCCAGGTGAGCCCATAGCTCTTTTGGTGATGAAATATAAGGGAGGTCATATAACATCCATTCAAGCATAGCAAACATCATGGCTGCAATAGCTCTTCCACCTTCATCTAACCAGTCATTCTCTTCTTCAGAGGATTCAAACTCTCTTTCAAAACAATGATCAAAGAGACCATTTTTCTTCAAATGTGCTATCATCAGTGGTTTCCATTCACGATAGTTGAGTGGAGAAAGAATATTATAGTTGAATGGAGAAAGAGAATAGATTTATTCTGAATACATTGAAGTTGTAGAAGACATGCAAAAACAATAGAGAATATCTGCAACTGCTACTACTGCAAAAATGCAGAAACTGTTGCAACTGCTGCACTCGAAATCTTGATAATAACCTGCAAAAAACTCTCAGGAATGGAGATAAACAATACTCTCAACATGCTCTGATACCATGTGAAAATACTCACAGCAAATCTAAGAGATGATGTATACCTCACAACAAAGTAATTGATTAAGCAAGAAAATAGAAGAAGAGTGGTCAATGCAGTATAATGAGCAACAGAATAATAATACAGTAGAACTCGGATAGAAGCAAAAATACTTCACACACACAAATTCATTAATCACAAATGGACAAATAAATAATACAATGCATGAGGATTCGAATGCCTAAGGTGGCAATTTGAATTAGCCTTCATGGAGTGATCAAAGGATCACTAGAGTGTCATCGGAACACAACTAGTAGTCTATCTCATCATCGGTGGTGTCATCAATGCACAAGTAACTGTCAACCATCAGTCAAACTCAGTCTAACTGAGTGTGGTAGGTGTAACTGATTGTAACTGGCACATGGAGACACTAACTGAATGAAGGAGACTCAGTGGAGGGCGCATGAGGAGCTAATTGGAGTCAGAATGGGTAGTTCAGTCTCACTGGAGGTCTATCGGAGTGATACAGTCAGTTGAGAGTCAGCCTAGCCTTAAATCAAGGAAAGAACTGATGATAAATCAACTAACTGAAGTACAACCGAATGGTAGGTGAGAGAGGGTGAGTGGCTTCCTTAAATCAAGGTGGAAGGATGCACTAAGCTCTAGGAGGGATAAAACTGATCTAAGAGAAGCTCTCGGGGGTTGGCAAACTGAGGGCTAAGTGTTGTACTGATGACTGGGATGCATGCAAACCCTAGAATGCATGCAAACCCTAAAAGTGCGTGCATGACTGAAAATGCAAAGGATGAAAATGCTAGTAGGACTAGGATGGAGTATAGGAATATCCTAACAGTATCTGTGTCAGACATGTGTTTGATAAACCATTCAAAACCTTCAAGTTCACTAACAACAATATAGCAGATAGAAGATTTGTTTTTGAGCCTTCATAAAGAGGTTGACATGACTTCTCGAGTAGAGGATCAACATCATGACTATCATCCTGGTTGTCCTCATCCATTGGAGCAAATGTGTCTTGGATCAATCTATGTATCTCATCTTCCTGATTTGTATCTGGATTTGTATCACTAATGTTATCTACATCCATATCATCAAAAATAACTACTTGATCATCTTCAATATTCTGATGTAGAAGTTCGTCAGGTTGTGAATGAGTATTTCTACTAGTACTTGGCAAATAACTCTCTGGAGGCGACATTTTGAGGGCATAGTCTGTATAGAACATATAGTAAAAAACTAAGACATTTTACTGAAATTCATGACATGATGAATATTACAGTGAATATATTAAAAATTGAATAATGACCTCTTACCAGGGGACGATATTCATAACCCCCTTTGGCATGCCCCTTCTCCCCACAATGTCTTTCAGTTGTTGTTATTAAAATTCTTCTATTTTGCAAGCCCCTGCAATCATAGGAAGGACAATAACATTTTCCATCTCCTCTCACCTCTAATGCAACTCTAAATTGATCAAGCTTCTTTGCATTTTCATTCATAGTGACAAATCCTTGTAGTGGTACAAGTAATTGTCTTATCTACACCATACTAAACAATAACTTGTCAATTACATCAAATATTATAAGTATGTTTATGAAAGAATCTAATACAGAATTAAAATGGATCTATGATGAATTAAAAATAATTGTAATTTTGTTTTGAAATTGGTATATAGTAATTTCTCTATTAATTTTAGCATTATTAATTTTAGCATTGCAATTTCATTGATTTAAATATTATATTAATTCTTGTTAAATCACATCCTTATAAATATATGAAAATAAAACAAAAAAAGGTAAACATGTGTTAAAAAACCTTAAACTTGAAAATTCCATATTCGTTGCTTATATGGTCACACTAAATAATTAATCCTATGGTGATTCGGTCTCCTTTATTGAACATGGTTTCTTTAAATCATAGAATGCTTTTGTTAAGACATAGTGTGCGAGTATTGGATTATAAGTGGTTGATATATGATTCACATTGATATATTGTATTAATTTAATAATAATACATTATATGTATATTAATTGATATATAAATTCATAATGTTTTTTAGAAGAAAATACAAATTCTTAAATTCTTAAATTATAATTTAAAAAAATATTATTATTAAAATGAATTATATAATAAAATATATTATGAAAATCAATTTAAATTTTCTATACAATTTTACAATCTTCATGAACATCGCAACAACAAAATATTACATTAAGACATGTTTATATACATATAAATTATTATAAAGAATAAGATAATATAGATTAAGTTTTTTAATATTAATCTAAACATTGAATATTTTTAAGAAAAAATGTGTAGTCACATCCTTGTTCAAAAAGCATTCATTTTTCATAAATAAAATAATTCTTTTTAATCACATATATATATATATATATAACTTAAAACTACTTTCTTATTGCGTCGAGAAGCGTTCTACAACCCAGTATGAAGGAGATCTTGTGAGTAGAGTGTTTGTCGATATTGTTGGCCATAAATAAAATGTAATAATTAAAAGCAAAAAGTAATAATATGAGGGAGATCTTGTGAGTTGATTGTTTGTCGATATTGTCGGCCATAAATAAAATGTAATTATTAAAAGAAAAAAGTAATAATATGAGGGAGATCTTGTGAGTCGAGTGTTTGTCGATATTGTCAGCCATAAATAAAATGTAATAATAAAAAGTAAAAAGTAATAATATGAGGGAGATCTTGTGAGTCGAGTGTTTGTCCATATTGTCAGCCATAAATAAAATGTAATAATAAAAAGTAAAAAGTAATAATATGAGGGAGATCTTGTAAAAGCTCCTTGAGTGCAATACCTAAGAAGAGGTTTGCACCTCGGGAGATTTGATCCCTCTCATGCTTGATAGAGCCTAGGATTTTGATCTAGGTTGGTATATACTTCCAATGTACAATCTTACGTCGTATTTAGAATCTATCACTCAATTGTGGACCACCTTGTTATAACTAGGGTCATTGCAGAGGAACAAAAATAATTAGTGAGCTTATTTAAGAAGCATCACAAATTTTTCATAACAAAAAAAAGCATCACAAACACAAAAATCACAAGCAAGAAAAGTACCACTTAATTTAATTTAAAAAAATGACTTTAGTACTATAATGAATGTTATTTACCATGAAAATCAACTTGTTAACCTAAAATATTTAACTAGAATCTCGATTTGACAAGATGATGCAATTCCTAAGCTAGAAGTATGTTGGACTTAAAATAGCATTTCCATGTATTTTCTTGCCACAACCATTTTATAATGACCTTTTGTGGGTAGAAAGGCAAAAAAGCAAGTTCACATGACCTATAAGCCAAAAAAGCAAGTTCTTGAAAAAATATTAGAAAGGCAAAAAATCAAGTTAACGTGACCTAAGCCTCATTACTAAACAATCTTAAATTCTAACCCTTATAAAAATATAGACAAAAAATCACACATTACTAACCTTTCAAGTTCAAAATCAGAGCTATGTAGAATATCCAAGCTCAAACAATCACCTCACAAGTCCAAAATCCGAGCTCAATGTGTCGCAAGAATAGAAAATGTGTAAATAATGGTGAGAGTATGTAGTATATATAGCTCGACATTCGTCTATATTGAAACGAAAACTGAAACCTAGACATTTCGTCCCTATATCAATGAAAGTTCGTGAAACTTTAAAAATCATGGATATTGCCACGGTTTTTTCGCCCTGAAAAAAAAAAATTAAAAATTCATTTTTTTAACCCACAAATGTTGAAAACGTGGAAATATTTCGTGGAACAATCCGCCCATATGTAATAGTGACAGGTTGCCCCATACTCCATCGAATTCATGGGTCTGGTTTTCTCAACCACCTTCTTACAGTTGCATTAAGGTCAGCATGGGGAGTCAAATGGGTTCACAATTAGACATGTGGTAGCATGGGCACCAATCCCATAACCCCCTCATCTCTCCCTAATGGATACACATGGCCCCTTCTCATTGGTTGCCTCCTTAGCCAGTTTCTTGGGCATTTTATTGCATTAATTAATAATTACATCATTTACAAATCTTCATGGCATAATAGCTCATGGATAATCAAACTGTCAAATACTTGCCTACGCAATTAAAACCTAAACATCCACTAGTGGGGCCTTGGCCTTGAGCTCCACATTAAGGTAAACACACACATAGCATGTATACAATATTTACATTGACGCTAATAAACATAAGGGTCAAAATAAGGGTATTACAACATATATCTACGTGACCCTTGGTTTCATAATCCAAGAAGTCTCTTGGACTTCTCATGACTCTTCCTTATCACTAATGATTTTATAAGGATTAGGTTTCCTACCCGAATAACTATTTGAATTTTTTTCTTTATTAGAAGTAAAAATGAATTAATTTTAATAATAAAAGCATTATATAATATGATAACATGGAATTGATTTCAATGATTTTAATAAAATTAACATGTTTAAATTAAAAAGATGTTTGATAATTTCAAATTTACATCCACTTTCTTATTTAATGATGATGTAGTGTTTCATTAGTTTTTTTGGTATGATGCTATGTTAATGCATCTAACTTAAATTGAAGTATAGTCCTAAAAAGTATAACTAGAAAGAAACACGTTCAATAGTTGTTGAATTATGGGCATGTAGCCTTATGTATCATGAGTAGGGTGCCTTTGACTCATTGTCTTCATTCTAGACTTGTTGGGGCATCCTCTTGGCCTATCTTCATGAGATTTAGACTTGTTGGCTTCACAAGCTCTACTTGCAATTGGCCTTGGAACAATATAAGTTAGGAATTCTAAGAACAATGGGAGATAGTATTAAATTGGACACTTAGACCACTATGGATGGATCCTTAGTGACAATTTAGGGTCTTAGGCCCTTAGAACTTGCCACATATTAGTGCAAACTTGTTGGGTCCAATGATGTTGATAATCTTGACTACAAGTTGTGGGGAGGCTTTTCATGATAATGACTAACGTCCTTGTATGGGCTTTATGGTTTTTGTTTAATGTTTTTAATAATAATAACAATCTATTTTTAAGTTCACAACCAAGTCATATATCAATTTGGTGTAAGAGACCCTCTTGTTTGAGGGAGAAAGGACCCTAAGCCTCTACACAACAACACCAATTGAGTGATTGAAACCCCTTTTTGTCAGACAAAATTATTTAAACTTATAACTTTTTTTTTTTAAGAGGAAAAACATGTTCTTAATAGACTTTTTCTAATTACTTTGTTTAATTTATCACTTAATGGACTTTTTCTAGTTACTTTGTTTACTTGATATAGTGTTTTCGCTCAAGCCAACCCGCCAACTTCACGCTTAGTAGTGTACATTGACTTTGAAATGGGACACGTCATGCTGTTTGTTCATCACCAATGTCGGCTTTTTAATGATTTTATCTTTATACGCACCAAGCCACTCGAATATAAATACTATCGAAGCAACCTATGATTTAGTACAAAGTGTTTGTAGCTTTATAAATTTCGCTTTAAGCATTTGGTTTGTGGGGGAAAAGCAGAGGCAGCGAAAAGGAAAAGGCTCTGATCTAATCCTTGCGAAGATGGAGTTCGATGATAGTATGTACGATGATGATCTATATGACAGGAGCAACGACGAAAAGGAAGGAGTTAATGAATATTTAGAAAATTATGTTATGCTGGACACTGATGCAAAGGAGGACAGACGTATGAAGTATACCATTCTAAGTCTGAAAGACATTTCTGAGCGTCAGCACCACGCTATAACAACCGTTTCCATTGTGCTCTCTCTTTCCGAAGCTGAGGCCAGCATTCTTTTGCGTCACTCCGATTGGTCTGTTGATAATGTCTACGATCAATGGTTTGCAGATGAGGAAAAGGTTAGGAATGCTGTGGGCTTATTGTTGCACCACGATTACGTTCAACATCATGGCACCACCCAAGAAGAAGAGTTAATTATTACCTGTCCGATATGTTTACATGATTGCAACATCCGAGATATGAAGGCACTCAAGTACTGCGGTCATCGATTTTGCAAAGACTGTTGGGCGGGTTATATTCACACTTCAATAAACAACGACGGTTCTGGATGCCTCAACTTACGATGTCCAAATACAGATCCACGATGCCGTGCTGTTGTGAGTGAAGACATGGTTTCTTCTTTGGGGTTACCTGCGGAAGACAATGACAAGTACAGATCATATCTTGTGCGCTCATATGTTGAACAAAATAGTAAAGTTAAATGGTGTCCAGCTCCCAACTGTGAGTACGCTGTGGAGCTTCACGTTGTTGTTCATGGCAATGCAACTCTGGAGGTTGTCTGCAAATGCTCCTATGCATTTTGTTGGAACTGTTTACAGGAGTCTCATCGTCCACTAGAGTGTGACACAGTCAGAACGTGGATTGCTATGATTAATGACGGCGAATCCAAGAACAAGTATTGGCTACTTGGTAATTCTAGGCCCTGTCCAAAGTGTAAACGACCAATCGAGAAGATTTCTGGATGTATGCGTATGACATGTCTGCCCCCTTGTGAGTTTCAATTCTGTTGGATATGCCTTTGTGATTGGAATGTGCATGGTTATGTTGATACAGTTCCTTGCAACCGATATCAGCCAGAAGGATCAAATGGAGATGGTGAGAATGGCCAATCCCTATCCGAGGATCTTATGAAAATGACTGCTAAAATGTCGTCAGAGAGATTCCTATTTTATCTTGAGAGATGGAAGGCAAATGAAAAGTCTCAGGAGAAGGCAGTATCTGATCTGAATCGTGTGCAAGCTGCGGATGTAAACAAAATGAGTCTTAGTCCCGTGCTCACAACGAGTCAATCTGCCCTTACAGGATTCAAATGTGTGACGGATGCATGGCAGCAGATAGTAGAATGCAGGCGTATGCTGAAATGGACATATGCTTATGCCTATTATCTTCCCTCGCTCTATGAACATGACGGTGAGCGTGTTGAACAAAAGCAAAATTTCTTCGAATTCCTCCAAGGTGACGCTGAGGATAGTTTAGAACGGCTTCATCAATGTGCTGAGCATGAACTTCAACATTACATCGACCATGTCCGTGCAGCTGAAGCTGGGACTGGGACTTCGACTGAGACAACCCATAACCTAACAGCTTTCGAGGAATTCGATGACTTCTGTGGAAAACTTGAAGGGTTAACGATGGTTACGGCTCGCTATTTTGAAAAGCTAATTCAAGCCTTTGAAAACGGGCTGTCAGAAGTAGACAGGTAGAAGATTGGTCTAACATCGAGCTGGCGTGCACATCAGCTTTTAGTTCAGTGTCATGAATTTAGGATTAACTGATTGATTTTAGTTCAATGTCGTGAATTCCGTTATACAGCTTATTGTTACACAACTTACTGTTTTGTCTAATTTGCTGTTGTTGTCCCGCAGCTTCTTGTTTTGTCTAATTTGCTGTTGTTGTTAAACAGCTTATTGTTTTGTCTAATTTGCTGTTGTTGTTAAACAGCAGCTTTTAGGTCAGTGTCATGAATTTAGTTATACAGCTTATTGTTTTGTCTAATTTGCTGTTGTTGTTCCGCATCTTCTTGTTTTGTCTAGTTTGCTGTTGTTGTTCCGCAGCTTCTTGTTTTGTCTGATTTACTGTTGTTATTCCGCAGCTTCTTGTTTTGCCTAATTCGTTGTACTAAGTACTAACCAAGTCCACTAGATCTTGAATCTTGGTAGCCTTTGGCCATACGTTTGAAGGTAATGATTTAAGAAATGAGGATTTGATAGTTTTTTTTAATGATAGCTTAAAGGTTTTTATATATATATATAAAAGGGTCCATGACTTAAAAAAAGCAAGGCTTCGAAATCAAAGGATATGAATATTGTGTAGGGAAGGAAATAAATGTACTTTGATATGGATATGGGTAATGTATGTAAACATTATAATTTAATATTTTAAGGTTAGTGGTTCATAACATATTTGTTACACACTTTATTCATTTGTTGAATGCGTTTTTTCACTATAAAACTCAGATCAATTAGTGGATTTCAAGAATATTGATAGCTTTTGGTCATATATTTAAAGGTAATGACGTAAGAGGTAAGGAAAAGGTTACTACATCTTGGTAGTTATTTGGTGATAGTTTTAAGGTTAATTGAGTTTAAATTTATGTTGGTAACTGATTTATTATAAGAAGAATTTTATTGAAAAGTGTTTTAAAAAAATGTTTTTTCTTTTCTTTTTTAAATTGAATATTTGATTTAGAAATTACTTTTTTTTAATTTTGATATTAAATGATATTAACATGTGTGTTATATTTTACAACATGAATAGTGGATATTTAGAATGGAAATTATAATCGATTATTTACAACATGATTCCAAATTGAAAATTATAAGGTCCATAGGGGTGTAGCTTAACTATTGATTCTCTTATGGCCTCGTCTATAGTTCGAGGTTAATCAAACTCAATTATGTTTTTATATGATTGGGGTAGACCACTTACAAAATATTGAATTTTGACTTTGTCATACTTGATATACTTGACATACCTCATCAGCTGCAAGAACCTATTGGATATTCTTCCATAGTCATTTGTCCCAATTTCAGCTCATGAAACTCTTTGATTTTGGCATCATTGTACTTATCATAAATGTACTTTTCCTTGAAGTACTTCTTGAATTGCTTCCACACAATCTTTCTTTCATTCATCCTTTTTACTTGCCTAAGGTGTTCCCACCATATAGGTTCTCTCCCATTCAGATTAAATATGGCCACTCTTGCCTTCATATTTCCTTAGTAGTATTGGACATGGAAATAATTCCTCATGCCAAGAAGCCAAGCCTCAACTCCTTGACCATATTTTACCTCACCATCAAATGTAGGAGATTTGGCCTTCTTAAATTCTTCATGCGAGTTATTCTTGGAAGACCTCTTTCTCTTGTTTCTATGAGATGAAGAGCTTGAACATTCAATGGAGCCTTTAGATTTAGATGACTTACTAGAAGAGATTTCTGGAGTGTGTGTTCTATCTCTAGAAATCCTTCTTGAATTATGGGATCTCTTATGGGAATGCCTCCTTGAGCTACTCTCACTCTTTTCCTGGTTTTTTTAATTTTGCCCATGGTTAAACTTCCTCTGAATGTATGTCAAAATTTAGAGCATAGCTGCATTCAACTAATTATGTTCTTTTTGGGCTCTGATCATCCTTCCATTGTCTGCTCTGTAACTCTACAATTCCACCCTTAGGCTCCTCATGGTTTCTACAATGTCTGGGGGAGTTGCTTGGTTTCTTCTTCCATTGGATTTTGTCTTTGCATTCTCAACCTATATATTCTCTCCCATTGCATCTACCTCAGCTTCATAAGTATCTTATGCAACATCCATGATGATACTCTTCTTGCTGCTCCAACCAAGATCAAACATTTTCCAACTGCACTATACTCAATCTTGAAACATTTGAATCACCACTTCAAACTCTAACTATTCACAGCTGCAGTTGAACTTGAGAACCAACTTTGTAGATTTAAAAAAAAAAAACTGGATGTCAAGGGGGCTTTCCCCTTTGCATCCTCCTTGCACAGTTGCAGGGTGGGTCGAGGGCAGTGCCCTCATTTTTTTTGTAAATATTTCATTTTCGCGCAATCTGGTGCATGAGATCATTGCCATTTTTTGATCTCGAGCACCTGAAAATTAGCTGTGAAAACCCTTCTCTTTATGTGATATGCGTCCTTCATCTGCCACTTACATCACCTTACCAGTTGACATTCATAAGTGGTTTCAAGCTCTAGGAAGAGGTCTCTTGAAATGGATTTTACGACCTTGAAAGCATGAGAGGGTGACACATCACTAGGTGGTTTTTTTCTCAGGCTCATGCCAGTCGATTATCTATCGTGCAAGTTTATGGACCTGAAGAAATCTTGGCCATTGATCAGATATACATGATCCTCCCAGACTAACATGACCGTTGTGGGTCCCATCACCCCTATCCCCTCCGCACATCATGTCTGGACTGCACATCACATCACTTCCTATTAGGTTGAAAGTGTTTTCAGGATCCAAGGGAAGTGGTTTCCCTAAACTACTTTCGCGAGCCTGAGTGCATGAGAGGGAGACACATCATAGGGTGGTTTACCACTTTAGGTTCATGCTGATTAGTTATCCCTCGTGCATCTTCAAGGGCCTGAAGCAGTATCGACTGTCTCCCTCGCAACCCTCACTGATATCTGCTCGTTAGGTTTTGCATTATAGTTTCAATCATCCTTTTGGTGGCAACATGTCTCTCTGCATCACAAATACCTCAACTCTCAACTTATGGTGACTCTTCTTCCTATACCCTCAGCCTTATTTCATTACTTCACGCCTCTAGTTTTCCCTTCGTCTCTTCATATTTACAGTGTATATCCTACTCTGCATCATATACCCAAAAACAAAAAGGAAAACTGAACTTCTCAACTTTGTCCCACTACTTTCATAACGACTTACCAAGTACCTTGACTTGGTGTGTCATGATTCACCTTCACCTCCAATTGTATCTTCATGGATTTGATGTCAATATGCTATCATTTCAAATTATTTCCCACCAATTTTTATATTGATGACCAAACGTGTGCTTTGATGCACATCACTTCGAGCCTGTCATTGCACTACCTTCATTGTCTCCATCATCTTCTGAAGTGTTTCCTTTGCAGTCCGAACCTATTCCTTTGCTTGTGCTTCCTTCTCTGTGATTCCTTCTTCTTTATGCATGCTCATAGGTCCCTTCAACTTCTCCTATGTGTCCTAACTTGTCTACTTCACACCAACTTGTACTATAGCAATTTATTCTATCACCTTATATGCTTCATCCTACTGAGTCTCCAAATTATGCAAAATGTCCTACTACTAAGTCCTAATCTTATTAACTTCAATTAGTTGATTTCTATGATCCACCACCATGGCCATACACTTAGTTGCTGGAAGAGTAACCATTGTGTCTATAGGATTTATGCCTTTGTCTGTGCAGGAAACACTTTTTGTTCTATCTCCTTCAACGCTACACTCTCAATGAGCCATGACTAAATTTGTGTGATTTCTTCATGCATCTTCATGCACTTTTCTTTCCAGGTCTTGATGTTTTCTACTTCTGCACTAGCTATTTGCTCCCTTTGTTGTATTTCCTCTGGTAGAGTACTTAGTGTGGTCCTTGATTCCAATTCCACGATATTTGCATGGAATCCTTGAATCACTTCACTTATCTTTGACACTTTTTCTTAAACTGGGATATCTACTTCTAGTTGTTCCAATGGGATTGTGTTGTATATTCTCTCTAGTGCCTGCTGCAACTTCTCCTTCTCTTGCGCCACCTCTTTCTATTTACATAGCTTATTATTTTCTTCCTCAAGCGCTCCCTTTGCTACAGTTTCCATATCCCATTCTATTGATGTCGTAGCATCGAACAACTTAATTCCACTTACTACTCCTATTTGGAATGTATACGACACTTCTATTGGTATTTTTGATAAAAAACAATTGCATTGTACTTACCGCCAATACGCTTTCTTGAAATTCTGTAATAGGGAACTCCAAATATCCAAATATCTCAGCGATATCTTTAGGTTTCTTCACTCAGTTGATGATATTGATGGCTATGAGATCGTCTACCTCAGTCCCATACTCTTTATATGATCTTCCTCTAATATACTTGGTGTGATTTTGGATACTTCCAAAACCTGACACACTATAGTTAACTGCTCCTGCATGCTCGTCTACATCTCTTCCTGCTTCTGCACTAATTTCTCTAATTCGTCCTCTACTACTTCCTGGATTTGGTCACCAATATTTTCCAAGTCATCTTCCACTACTGGGTGTACCATAGGATCTTTTGTTGCTTTCCTCTTTTTTTTTGCATGGAGGGACCTTCCTCCTTTCTCCTATTGTTGGAACAATTTCCTACTTAGTGCCACCTGAACCATTTCCTTGTTATAATTCTTTTTTCTTGTTGGCCTTCTTGTTCCTCATCTTGCTCTTCATCTGAATCTTCTTATGATTCTTCATTTGATTCTTCATCCTACTTTTCATCCTGTTCTTTTTCGTCTTCTGTGACTGGGACTCTCCACTTTGTATCCCAATCATTTACAATATAGCTGGCATCGTGCTCATTCAGTCTATACAATGTTGGTAACCACTATGCTTTTGGATCCCTTCTTTCTTGGATATACATATGGTGCATCCTAGCCTTAAATTGCACAATGCCCTTGTACAGTTCTACCACCTACGGCTGAATATGCAGTATTGACTTGATGATATACCAGATAGTGTCATTATAAAAAAAGAATGTCACATTGGTATCAATCTGCCTCCTTTTATTCTTGGTATAGATCAAATAAGCATATTTGGATACTAGACATGGTTTATATGTAGTATCCAAGAACTGCAAATCCTTGGGCTCCCTCCATGCAACCAAAGCAATCAATACCAATAACCATGCATAATGGAATGGTTGCATTTTTTCTTGTGCCTCTTTGTAGTCCTCTAGAAACTCATTCACTAAGAATGTTTCCCAATTTAGTTGTACACCTATTGTAGTCCTCTAGAAACTCATTCACTAAGAATGTTGCCCAATTTATTTTTTCATGTCCCCATTGTTTCTCCATCATGTCTTTTTTTAGTGCTTTCGGCCTATCTTCCCATCTACATTTCTTCTTGTTCACACAACATTCTTCCTCCTCTCTCAATGACATACTTCCTTTTCTTCCTTTGCAACATTGTTCCTTCTCTCTCTACAATACACATTCTTTCTCTACAACACTCATTTTTTTTTCTGCAACACTCATTCTTTTTCTGCAACACATTTTTTTTCACCCTTATTCTCACTATTGTGCACAAGGATGATTGTCCCTATACAGTTTCAACTGACTTCCATTAACAAATCCTTATATGGGTTCCCCATTTAGCTTCTCAAGATGAATAACCCCTACCTCTATGATATATTTTATGACATAAGGACCTAACCAATTCATTTTTAACTTACCTGGATTCTTTATGAATTTGTTTTCATACAACAAAAACAAGTCTCCAATCTTGAACTACTTATGCATGATATTCCTGTCGTTTTAGGCCTTCTCTCATGATTTTTGGACCTACTGATGAAATTCTGCGGAAAACTTGTCTTCTTCCAACTCCATTAGTTCTGCTAGTCTTCTTTCTATGGTGCCACCATCTATGAGCTATGTAATAACATCAAGGAGTAGACTCAAAACAATGAATCCCATATAAATTATTGCATCTTGTCTATACACTAGCATGAATGGATTTTGTCCCATCAACTTCTTGCTCGTTGTCCTATAAGCCCATAAAAATGCAGGAATCCTCAAATACCACTCATCTCTATTCACGTTGCAGATCTTTTTCAGCACATTCTCTAGGAATTTGTTGATTTGCTTGAGGGTGATAGGGGTTTCTCTTCTGATTGTAGATCTAGAATTCTTCAATCAAAGCAGCAATTGTATTATTAAAAAAATGGGTCCCTTAATCACTCAATTAAACTCTTGGGCAACCAAACCTTGTCACAACATTCTCAAATAGAAACCACGTAGTTGTCTATGTGTTGCAATTCCTTCATCCCATTTGGTTAAGTATTGCTTCACAGTGATGATATATATTTATCCCGACTGCTTCAAAGGTGGATTAATAGGACCAAAAAAATCCACTACCCATTTATCAAATGGCTCCATTGTTAACTACAACATCAAGGGAATCTCATACCTCCTTGATGCCTTGTCCACTCACTAGAAGATGGCACACGTCTGACAAAATTCATTAGAATCCCAACATAATGGCCTCCTTCAACTTCTTCATCGGCCTCTTTCAGTACCATAGGCTAATAATAACTTTTAAGGTAGTGTTAGATCTACTTTAAAACATCTACAAGGAGGTGAATCTTCAATGTTAGAAATCCATAATGCATTCCCTAATATATTTAAAATCAAGCATAGGAAGGGAATTGAATTATTTCATATTAAGCTAAAGAAGAAGATACAAACTTACAATGTAGCTTGACGTGCATCCCTTCTCCTTTTCCATGAGCTATCCTTTCTCCACCCTTTCCTTTGATGAAGATGCCGAGCTTTCCAATCCTCCAAATCTATCTAGCATGCCTTTGCTTTTCCTTTTTCCTCCTTCTACCATGCCCCGAATTCCTTTGTTTTATAGCATTGGAAAATGCTCTCTCAAGTTTCTCTTTTCAATGTGGGATTATCGCTTTTCTTTTTTTTCTTTTTTCTTGCTCAAAAACCCACTTTCCATAGGATTTTAGGATTTTGTAACAACTTTAGCATATTTAAGTATAATGAATGCACTTTTGTGCATTTATTCTCACTATTTGACTGGTGGAGCTTAGATTTGAGCCTTTAATGAGTAGTTCAATCACTGAACCTTGTCTCCTTAGGTTACCTCTTTCTTCACTGAATATTTCTAATTGTGGATGTAGTGATTAGATAAGAGAGGACTTGTTCTCTTTTGTACTTGTCTTCTATCTTCATGTTGTGGGTGCATAGTAGAATATGCTTCTTCCCCTAACTTTGTTAAGGGTGTTAATTTAATTGTTAATAACTGCCCCCTAATGTGTGAGGTCCGAAGCAGAGCTAAGGGTTGAAATACATTATTTTTATACTGATACTCTTCATACTGATACTCTTTATTGATCAAAGAAAGGATGAGGAAAGGATAAGCTCATGGGTGCAGGATTTAGGATAACATCTACAAGTCAAATATAACAATTTATCAAATATATAATATCTTCCTGAGGCGGGCATACCCATGCTCAATAGTAAACAAGCATGGCCACGAACAATACACAGTGGATCCATGTCAAAAGTAAATTTTTCATAAGTGTAAACATGCACTTTCATGAGTGCGAGAACAAGGTCTTCATTGAACTTCTGACATGGTAGTCTAATCTTGTGTAGCTCGAGAAGTGCATCGATGAGTGATACAACTATTTTTCCCAAGGTCTTCAAACCGACAATAGTACGAGTTTATATTATGTGAATAAATGAACTGATGTCGAGCATAATAAAACACCATCTGATTACCAGTCATTGATGTATACCGTTAACAAATGCGAAGAGACCCACCGATAATGATGATGGACTCTAAGGTACTAAGTACAAACTAGAAAGTGTGAATAGATGTTCTGAAGTCGAACACTTGTAGAATCAAATAATCAAAGGTCATTGATGTATACCCATTGTCATTTGTGAGGAAACCTGGCACTAATGATTGCAAGATCCAAGGTACTCCTGGGCTTCTAGATCCATTTCCTAGATGATGATTTGGTGTCGATAGGAACAGATCCATCGGAAGGAGGGAATTAATGCATCACATCAACTGATACGAAACAAAGATCAATGTTATGATATAATTTGGTAGAACTGTGAGATACAACACTGTATATTGACACTTGGAAACACAGGACTTTGAGGAACCGACCTTAATGAAATATGCCAATGCCAGATGCATTAATGAAAGCTCCATAGTTGACGGGAAGGATAACCCATCGGTGGAGATTTGTTCAAAATACTGGTACCCTTTCTTAAGGAAAATGTAGACGGTGTACTGGCAACGGATACTAATTTATGTGCCGTGTTCAAGGGTGACAAGGATTAACTGTTGCCATTTTATTCAACAATGTAATATGAAATGATTCAATTCTCTCTCTTTTTTGGATTTTTTTATTTTTTTTATTTTTTATGACTTTTTCATTTTATCAGCTTGAAAAGGAATAAAGAATGCTATAGTACATGGGAGGGAACGAGTGTTGCATGGTCGTATGCCTATTTTCCAAGGGAACGGGTCAAGCCAAGGCAAAGATCCATATTGCAAACAAGGGATGACCTAGTTTTGCACACTCTTAGAGATGTTCCTTCCATGGGTAGGCTATCTGAGGTAGGATTATGTGTCGATGGATGGTGAAATAATACCATGTAACTGTGCTTATCCAATTTGGTATGATGTCCAAGTAGGAATGGTTCAATAAAGTTTACTTCATATAGAGTCGCGTGAAAAATGCCAAAATCATAATTCATCATGAATCATGGTCTATCTCCAACTACCTGAATCAAATAGTTTGAACATCAAAGTCTCCAAGTCCTGTAATCAAAATTACCATTTCATTACCCAACTGTTTAGTCAGACACTGGTTCAAATGTGTATTAATATCTAAAAAGATAGCCAAAATTTGAAGAATTAGATATCATCATATCATTCAAAAGGATACAGTTAGATATGTATGAATAAAAGATAAGTAAAATACTCGTTTTTTACCATATTCCTTGTAGGTGTAGCAGATGGATGAGAGGAAGCATCTCCTTTCAACATGCATTTCTAGAAGTTGTGAACCTTTTTTCAGTGATCGTCCAGTTGTGGGTGATTTTTCATGCCGGACTTGGAAATTTTGAAATAGTTTCACATGTTTTTGAATTTTCCAAATATTTTCATCGATTTTTACGAAATGTTTTTGGGTTTTATCTTTGAAGAAAAAGAAACAAAAAGAGAAAAGTATTCACACTATTCTTTTTGGTGTGTGCAAAGTTACACACTTTTTGGTTTATGATGTAAGCTAGTTTATTTTGGTTTTTACTTATGTCTTTAAATGATATGTCCAATTAAATTGCCATGAATAATGTACATGCTTTCTTTTTTTCTCTGTATGATGTTGATGACTTAGATGCAAATCAAGTACGTAGTTGGCTAAGGAATCAACCAAACTATTTAGATTTCTAGGAACATGAATATATTCAATGAACTCCAATTGACGCTCTAAAAGACATACTCATAGAAAATTTCTAAACAGTGTAGGATTTCAAACCTGATAATGACCATTTAACTAAGATACAACTAATTCCGAGTCCATTTTGACTATTATCCGTCGGATGCCAAGGGTGATAGCCTCGAAAAGATGCTCAATAACTGTGTTATATTCCACAACATTGTTGGTTGCAGATCTGAGAAAAAAGCCTTTTGAACTAAAAACTTCGTCATTACATGTGAAAATCACCCATGCGGTGGAAACAATGTTCCGAGAACTACGGTTGGTGTCATCCGCATATCCCAAATATGTGAAGGTTTCTTGTGCCATCTGCTAAAGTTACAATGTGTTAGCAAGATAAGTGTGTTCCCAAAATAACTAATGTACAAAAGTTTATACAAAGAATACAACATAATACAACAAGTTTTGCGAGGTATTAGTGCCTACATGAAGTATTTCTTCAGATAGAGACCATTTTTTATCTCCGACATAGGTTCCCCATCATAATTGATAAATTCATAAGCTCATGTTTTTAACATAGTTTTGACTACAAGTGGGCCAAACCATTTTGGTACAAATTTCCCTTCTCGTATTTTGTCTTGGTTTTGGTCATAAACTAAAACCAGATCGCCTTCAGAAAAGACTCTGGGATGGGTAGACTTGTCATATTTCATTTTAACCAATTTCTTGTGTGCTTCCACATTTAAAGAATCTTCCCTTCTACTTTCATCAAGAGAACGAAGATAGAGAATCCTTTCTTCTTATGCAAAAGTGTTAGGTAGGAATTCGATTGCTATTTTTAATGATGAGATTTCACATTCAATCAACAACACAACTTCCTCTCCATAAACCAATTGGAAAGGAGTGAATCCGGTTGTGGTTTTAGCAATGGTAAGGTAATCCCAAAGAGTGGTAAACAACATTAAGTTCTAGTTAGTTCTGTTCTTATCAATCGTCCTCTGCAACATAGTTTTCAAAACCTTATTGGCTTTGACTTGTCTGTTAGCTTGAGGGTAATATGTATGGAGAGGAAAAGTTTTGTTGCAATCCTAACCTGTTGGTAAGTTCATCCATAAAGGAATTCCTAAAATGAATTTTGTTATCAGTAGTGATCTCTTTGGGTACACCAAACCTTGTTATCACGTGCTTGAATAGGAAATATGTTGTAGTTTTACCCGTGCAGTTGAATGTAGGCATCGCCTCATCCCACTTGGTGAATTAGTCCACTGTTATGATGATGTAGTGGTGGCCATCAGTTGAAGGTGGGTTGATTGTCATAAAATCAATGGCCCATTTTGAAAATGGACCCACAGTTACTACTGGGTGTAATGGAGCAAGATGTGCATGCATTTTTCTTGTGTAGATTTGGCAAGGGTGACACTTTTTAATCACACTGATGCAATCTTTGAAGATTGTAGGCCAAAAGTATCATGCACGCAAGATTTTCTAGGAAGTTGCCAACCCAGAAAGATGACCACCACATGCCCCAACATGGAAATCATTCAGAACTTGTTCAGCTTCCTCGTGTACTAAACAACGTCTTAAGATCATGTCTACTCCTCGACGATACAAAGTGTCCCCTATGATGAGGTATCTTCATGCCTTGTGCCAAATGTGACATTGTTCAATGCTAGAAAACTGAGGATCAATCCTTTGGGTTTGGAGATATGTGATAAATGTTCCATACCAAGGATCTGATGTTGCGATGAGGAATACATGTTCATCTGCCTAAGATTCAACAGATACAGTATCCTCTTTCTCACAGGGTAACTCAAGCATTAGTTCAGCAAATGCCAACGATTTTTTGGCTTTAGCGTTTTTTGAACTCGAGATCGAATTCTTACAAAATTACTATCCATTTTGAATATTTTCCACCAATGATATGGTGGGACATAATGTGTTTCATGGGGTTCATTTCAGCCACTATGGTCAATTTTATTGGAAGTATATAATGTCTAAGTCTTTGGACAGCATGGAATGCTTTCCAGGCCAGCTTCTCAACCTGGGAATATCTCAATTTGGGACCTGTAAGGCCCTTACTAAGATAATAAATAATGCGCTCTTGTGATGATTCATCTTCTTGTGCTAATACCATTCCTATGGTGGAACTAGATGCTGCCAAATATAGCAACAAGTCTCTATTATAGTTTGGTGGACTAAGTACTGGGGCAGAGACCAAAGCTTTCTTTATTGCATCAAATGAGCATTGAGCTTGGTCATACCATATGAATAGTGCATCTTTTTTTAGGAGATGCATGAATCCTTTAGCTCTATCAGCAAAATCCTCGATAAATCTTCTCAATTAATTAGCTTTACCTTGAAGGATTTGAATTTGTGTTATTGTTTTCAGGGAAGGCAACTGAAGTATTTCCTCAGCCTTAATGGGATCCACCATAATCCTTTTTTTGAAACTATGAACCCAAGTAATCTCCCAGAGTCCACACAAAACATGCATTTGTGTGGGTTCAACCTAATGTTGTATTTGCGACATCCGTCAAAGATAGCTCGTAAATGTGCACTATGCTCATCTCTCCTTTTATATTTGGCTGCCAAGTCATCAAGATAAACTTCAACGATTTTCTTAATGTCATGAAATGCATATGACATGGCTCTTTGAAAAGTAGCCCCGATGTTTTTAAGGCCAAATGGAATTTTCCAATATGCAAAAGTACCCTAAGGGCATATGAAATTTTTTTTATGTCGGTCCTCCTCTTTTATCTGGATTTGGTTGTAACTGAAGAATCCATCCATAAATGAAAAGATTTCGTTCCTGGCACATTCGTCTATAATATGATCAATGAAGGGTGTGGGATAGTTGTATTTGGGACAAGCCAATTTAGATCCCTAAAATCGGTGCAGACCCAGATAGTTCCTTGTTTTCATTAACTGGAATGGGGTTGGATACCCATTCAGTTAAAGGAAGATGATAGATGAATCCAGCTTTCAATAGTTTCTCAACCTCTTCTTTGATGGAAACTAATTTCTTAGGGTTAACCAGACGTAGCTTCTGCCGCACTGGTTTGACATTGTTATAGGTTTTTATCTCATGTTCGACAATGTTGGGATCGATGCCTGACATTTCTTCATAAGACCATGCAAACACATCGTGAAACTCCTTGAATAGATCAGTATAATGTGCGATTTCCTTTGGCGATCAATCTACACCTATGTTGATGTTTTCAATGATGCCAAGCTTAATGGATATATCCATAGGGATGGTTTTCGAAATATTTTCCAATTTCCCTTTCGAACTCACATTGTGTGTTTGGATGAGGAATTGGTATTTTTCCATATCATCATCGAAGTAAAAAAATTTGGGTTTGACTTCTAATGAATCAATCTTTGGAAGAAATGAGGATTTGTGGTGCATATCCTCCCAGGGTCCTTTAGATATATTCATGACCTCAAGGATGGCTTCATCCGAAGAAAATTTTTGATCCAGGATGTCATGAGTACTATGAGAGTTCATGGTCCATATAGGTGAAGTATAAGTATCATATTCCCCCATCTTTGAAGGATTTTGATCTGAGTCTGTCGAAGCCATTTGAATAGCTTGATAAGAAAGCTCTATAGCATAAAGGGGAACAATACTCTCTATTTCCTTATGTTGCATAGAATTTGGTATATTTCCATCACTCTTTTCAACTAATATGTCCTCTTTGGAGGCTCCCTCCGATGGGTTGGAGCCAACTTCTGGTATGGACTTAGAAATTTTTTTTAATGCAAACTATACTTCTGATGTAATAGTGAAAATTGGAGCAGTGTTAGGGGTCAATATCGATGGTGGAATCACGAATTTTCCCATGAGGGATGAAGATTTGAACATTCCTACCCCAACATATTGAATCACCATTTTTGAATCCCCTACAAAAGGTACATTTGAGTGGAGACCAGTTTCAGGTGTGCAATAATCTAGTTGATTGATCGTGATCATATTCCCTTGGTGGGGGAACCGAATAAATAGGAATAATGAAGACACTACAACCTTCACCTTATGTATCCAACTACGACCCAATAGAAAATTGTAATCTATGGGTGCATCCACTACCTGAACATCTACTTGAATTGTTTTCCCTCCCAGTTCAACTAGGAAAGCCATGATAAGTCCATGAGGTGGGAATGAATGACCATCAAATGCTTTGAGTATTGTATGGAATGGTACTAGGGTGGGTGATCCCAAATCTTTCCAACATGCTAGTGATATGACACAAGTTGAGGCTCATTTATCAGCAACTGTTCAAAAAATGTTCTTACCATGTGAAGTCACTTTGATTTGAAATGCAATTTGTGATGGAAGCCTACATGTGGACTGTTCTAAGTCAAAAGTTATCAAATTGTTGTCAGATGGATCGATAACGCCAATAGCAGAGAACAATTGCTTTCATTGAGCAGGACAACTTTTCAATACTTCCAAGGTGGACATCGCACAAGGAGCTTGAGCTAAGTCTTCAACCACATTGTATTTTTGAGCAGCTCGTGCGTTAGGATTGTGTGGTGTTCTATGGAAAACCCCTTTTGGAGGTCAAGGTACTATGTCTATAGTTGGCTTCTTAATGTTTAAAGAACCACCAGGCTAAGATCCAGTCGTTTCTGCATCTTTCAAATGTATTTCATAAGAATGAGCCCTTGTTTGAATGTTTATTTCATGTTCACCAATTGTGAAGATATTAGCATTGGGTGGATTTCCCCCTTGTGGGGTTTTTTCCTGGTTTCCTCCTGGTGGAGGTACTGGAGCCACAACAACCATTTGTTGTTGCTAGGGGGAAGGATGAGTTAGAAAGGTAGGTGGTTGTTTCCCTCCTCATTGTGCCAGCATTTGATGAATATCATCCATATGAGGACAAAGGTGAGTAGGATGATCCCCTAGGAAAATTTTGCAAGGGTATTTGTTTTTCCGATTTTCATGATTGCCTCTAGTAGGATTATTCACCTTGGGTGCATCTCCTGCCCCAGAATTAGCATTGGGATTCTTCTTTTGTTTCTTATTTTTTCCTTTTGGCTCTACAGTTTGAACCGTAAGTACTTTAGAAGTTTGGGTGGTAGTTGCAGATTGTTGTGTTTCCTGGCCAATTGTAGGTTGTGAAGTATGAACCGACATTTGTCCCAATTGTTGGGTAATCTGTTCAATTTGGTTGATGGATCCAATCACACCATCTATATGAGGTCCTTTTGGTGGCCTAGCTAGATCAGATGCAGGTCTTACATCATGAGGTATTAAATCATAAAGTGTGTTCGATTGGGAATATATCAAATCCATCTATTGAGCACTCTGAATGTGTTGTTCTTCGGTCATGGCTCCTGAAATGGCTACATATTTGGCAAGAGTAGGTAATAGTGATTTTATGAACCAATTGCTAAGAATTGATCAGGTATTTCTTCTTTTATAATCCTTTGGCACCTCCTCCACTCATGGATATGATCCGATATGTGAGTAGCAGTGGACTGCCTAAGTGAAGTTTCAATATGTGAGTAGCAATGGACTGCCTAAGTGAAGTTAAAAGTTTTGTTCCCGTCTCATAGTGGATAGGTAATTGAAAATGTGTCAGAAAGACCATAGCTAAATATGAAAATTCCGTGAAAGTATTGCGTGGTAATTCAATGTACCATTTCGTTGCAGTTCCCATTAGGGTCCGCTGAAAAAACCTTAACCGAACACTATCATCAACTAGGGAATTGGGTGAACACCAAAAATGGAATGTCATCACATGATTTGATGGATCTTCCCCTGGTTTTCCATCAAACTTGGGTATGTCTGAGCGTAGTTTAGTTGGTATGGTTGGCCATCCATTCAAATGTAGAACAAGATCATTAGTCAGCTGGGATAAATCTGGTAGATTCAATGTGGATAGAAATGGTGATTTGATTGGTGCCGTAGTAAACGTTTGATATGTGGTTGAAGCTTGATGGCTCCATTGTTGTTGTCCTTGGGATTGAAAAGAATTCCAAGAAGGATTACCTCCTTGCGGATATTGCATCCAAAAAGATGGGTTACTTCCTGAATTTTATCCATTCCATTGTGGAATAGGATGCATGTATGGATTTCCCCCTTGCAGAGGTATGTGCCAATAAGATTGGTTTCTTGGTGGAACATTACCATTCCATTCCAGGATAGGATTAATGGGTGGATTTCCCCCTTGCAGAGGTGGGCCCCAGTAAGATTGGTTACTTGTCGGAATCTCACCACTTTATTGATTGTTTCCTTGGTTTTCATAAGCGTTCCAAGGTTGATTTCTCCCTTGTGGGGATGGTTCCCAAGAATATTAGTTACTTCTTGGAACTTGCCCACTCCATGGTGGAATGGGGTTGATAGGTGGATTGCCTCCTAGTGTGATACCTATTTGGGGTATGGTATTTCCCCCAGGATTTACAATAGGAAAAGTTGGATGATGACCTCATGAGGCATTTCCACTCACATGTGGAGAATAACCCCAATTGGAATTATTGTTCCATGGTCATTGGTTCCACTAGGAATATTGAGATTCCATGGTCATTGGTTCCACTAGGAATATTGAGATTCCATGGTAAAGGGTTTAACCTAGAAGTAGAACTTGGAAAAATGTTAGGTATACCAAAAGGATTTTGGTTTACTCCTTGATTGTTTTGATATTGAGTAGCCAAACCATATGGAAAACCCGAATTGGTAAGGCACAGCCCCCAGTAGGAATTCCTGCAGACGAAGTGGATGTACTTCCGGGATTGTAACCCGAAACTATACCAACTAGAACTGAAGTGTTGGTTGAACTTGTGCTAATGGAAGGCATACTAACTATTTGGATTGATGTAGAGGCCAAATTGGAAGTATTGCTACCTCCAACAACTGTTTTAGGTTGCGATGATGTAGTCCCTTGTGTCCTGATGAAGCCATAGGGTCAATTGTGGAATTTTGCATATTATTCCAATATCCGGAAAGAGGATTGATGTAATCAAATGGCTCACTGATGTGAAGTACCACTGGGTCTGAAATATTTTTTAAAGGTGGGTTTACATGAGTAGCTGTGTTTTTCTCTCGTGTGTCAATTTCAAATGGAGCAAGATTATCAACAATGTCCGTGTTTTCCTTGGTAGGTGATGTTTTAGTATTTGTTTGATGTTGTTCTTCTCTATTGTTGTTAATTGAATCTAGAATTTGTTTAGTTTCCAAGTCACGAGGTTGGGTGTTTTGTATTCGTCTTTGCAATGTAGCGGGGCCTTCAATTTCCAGTGACTCACCTTGTTGCCGCCATGATTGGCGGATCGAGAGAGTAGCCACTTTGAATAATTTGAGAAAAGGACATGTTTAAAATGATTTTGATCGAAAAATAGAATCAAACAATCCTAAGGATGTCTAGACTCAACAAAATAAAAAGTGTCCACATAGTAAAAACTCCTATAAATCCAAGCAAGCACACTTACTTTTACAAAGAATCGAAGCTCAGTTAAAAGTTGGATTAGGGGACCTTCTAAAACTAGTATTTGTTGAGGGATATCAAGCCTCAAACAATTGCTAGCAGCAAAGGTGTGAGAAACAGTTACAATAACTTTAATCGACATGGGTGCAAGTGTTGGTTCCTGACTAATCACCCTCCCAAGGAGTAAAATATTCAAAGTATGTCTCAGGTATTTAAAGAGTTCCCTAGTTAAAATAGCCTATGTGATATCCCAGGAAGAGAAACCAAAGCTACCACTTCACAAGCAATGGTCAGGCGGAACAAATGTAAGTCAAGGACAAATCTCATAACCAGGTACTCTAGAAAAGTGATGTCACCCTGAGTACTTGTCACTTTACATAGAATTCTGTGATGAGTTCATGTCCCACTAAACAAGAAAGAGGGGAGAAACACCCTTACTTATCCATATTGACCTCGTTCTTAACGCATGTGTTATATGCACTTTCTTGACAAGCGTTTTTTGCTACTAATGGGTTTAAACTCCCAGTAATAAATGTTAGTTTCAAAATTTTTGCAGCCTGGGAGTGTTAACTCTCCAAACCTAATCCAGGGCACTAACTTATTCTTGTTGGTGATATAAAAATAAAATGTTGTTTAGTTTTAGATTAAGCGCCAATTTTAATGGTAGTTTGCTTAGTTCCAGGAGTGGAAGTGAAACTGGTGGTGTGTTGACTTGAAAAATATGAACCAAACAATGCAATATGATCACTATACTACCTTTCAATTCAATGAATGTTCTAAACTAATGAAAGGTTATAGGTTCATGTGTGTCTTTTGAACATGCAAAATGTGTTGGTAGATTTTGTTTTTTTATGAACGGTTCTTCTGAAATATGGATAATAACTGATTTGAAAATCAATGTAAACCAAACAGATATCTCATTGAAAATTAATCTAATTCTATTACACAGGGGATCTTTGTTTCTCGTTTGGAGGGCCACCTGAAAGTGCAAGCAAAGAGGATATGGTATCTCGAGAAGTGTATGTGAAAATTGAAATCTACTCTATTACACTTGAGATCCACTTTATCGTTCACATGATCGCCCAAAGGCCCAAGTGAAGAGGATACAGTGGCTTGAAAGAACAATGCTTGAAAAGTCAAATCGTAGACTATTACACTTGAGATCCACTTTCTCATTTGCAGAGCCACTTGAAAGTGCAAGCAAAAAGGATACGGTGGCTCATACACAACTTATCACAAGAAAATTGAGGTATGAAGCTACAATCTTCTCTAATTGTGCATAAATATAATGAAAATACTATAGATCCAAAACAAAATTGAACTATTTAAATTTTGTATTTGGTTTTGGAAGGAAATTGTTTTCAAAATGTCTCAAAGTGTAATGTTAACATAGGCCTTTCATGCTCTAAAACACATCATTGTAGAATCCCATCTATGCCTAACTTGTACAAATTTCCTACTATTAGTTGATAGTCTGCTTCTTTTACCACTAGTTGTTTCTTCTAGGCCACCATGCACTCGGGTGGGGCTACTTCGATACTAAAAAAATATGCAATATATGAGAAATGATCATCAACCATATGAAATACAAACGGATGCACATCTGGTATACTATCATCTATGTTTCCTGCATCCTCTCCAGTTTCTATGCATGACAAGTGGTCAGGTCTTGAGTTCAGTTTCCCTGGTTACACTACAACCTCAAAATCATACCCTTGAAATAAAAACAACCATTTTTCATATATTAACATGAAACACTCTCTTTTTTACTAGGTATCGTGACACATAATGGTTAATGTACATTTTAAAGTGCAAACCCGACAAATGGCATTTAAAATTATACAGTGCATACACTATCGCCAATCCCTCATGCTCTGTAGTGGTGCAATTCTTCTCGACAGCTGATAGCTTCCTGCTAGAAAATGAAATGGGGTGGTCTAAGTCTCATTCCTATGGTTGCACTAAAACTGCACCCAACACTATGGAGACACATCCGCATGAACACAAAATTCCTTCTTCCAATCAAGGAATACCAAGATTGGTGCAATCACCAACTTCTGCTTTAAGATATCCAAATTCCATTGACACTCTTTGCTCTATTGGAACTTGACATCCTTCATTAATAACTTCTCTAATGGGGCTGTGATATGCACATACCCCTTAATAAACTTTATGTAGTATCTTGTGTGCCCCAATGTAGCATGCAACTGTCGCACTAAAGTGGGTGGTGGTAAGTCCACAATATATACAATCTTCACCAAATCCACCAAAATTCCTTGTCTACAAACTAGATGACCCAATAAAATACCGAATGGTGCACAAAAAATGCACTTCTTCATATTTAACAAGATCTGGAACTATCTGCATCTATCCAATATCAAGTGTGGAACCTCAATGTGATTCTTCAATAGATTGAATATTTTCCATTCATCCAGATATACTTCTAGAAACTTATGAATAAACTCTTTGAAAGTTGTGACAACCACTTTGGAGAATATTGTTGATGCATTTGTCAGTCCAAACGGCATCACTGTATATTGATGACATCCCCATTTTGTTGCAAAATTTGTTTTATGTCTATCTTCTGGTGGAATATAGATTTGATGATACCCAAAAAATCCATTCATGAATGAGTAGGCTTCATGTCCCCCTACATTTTCCGACACTTCATTTGTGAATGATGTTGGAAATGGATCATGAAACACGCATCATTCAATTTTCACAGATCCACACAAATTCGTATTTATCCTATATTATTATCATGAACCAACATCAAACTGATCCATCTTGACTCTTCAACCAATTCTATGATTCATGATTCCAACATCCTATTGATTTCAGCCTTTACCTTTTACTTGTATAATGGATTTAGTTGGTATGGTGTCTGCCTCGTTGGCTTAGCATCAGGCTTCAACAATATCTTCAATTCTCCTAGTTCACCAACAATTCCCTTCATTTCTGAAAACTTAGTGGGAAAATATATTGATATTTGTGAAGTAAGTCAACAATCTTTTCAACTATTTCATCATTCCAGTAGTCCCCAATATTGGAAAACTTAGTATTCTTCTCTGTGCTAATGTTCACTTTATGGTTCTTCAACGGTTTCCTATAATTATTAGATACCAACTGAAGTCCTTCGACTGCGTACTTCCCCTTGGTTTCTAGTATTTTGATATTTTTTTATTATCCTCCTCCTAGTCTTTTTCAACCACCTTATAACATTTCAAAATCTCTTCAATCATCGCAAATGATCAATGTGCACTACACATGGGTATAGTTTCTGTCGCTTCTTCGGGCACAAATATCTACTCCTTGATAGTCTACAATGTTGCATCTAGCGAAGGGATCTCATCTTCAATGATAAATGTTGCTTTAAAATTTTGCATCATCTCCTTCGAGTCTATTGTGCATCGATGCAATTCTATCTCTATATACCAATTCCTAGGAATGGTCTCCAACATTTTCACAAATAGATCTATCCATTCTTGCTTTGGTACTGAACTCCATGTTGTGATACACTATGCAACATGATCTAATGGATATCTCATCCCCGCGTACTTTTGCATACTATACTCACTGCCAAATCTGACATTTAGAAACCTTTTGCACTGCTACCAGTCACTCATTTTCTCCTTATGAGTATGCCACCAGTGTGTGGGTGTCACTTTAAGGGAAACATCTAATGCTAACATCCTTTTATATTATGGCATCTACACCTCAAATCTTGTTACAAAAGAAGCTACAATTATTAGATCATCATACTTTGGGTGAGCGCATACTTGTATTATTATCTAGTGCAATGAACATGTGATGCAGGAACACCTTCTCATATGTCCTTCATGCATATGTTCCTTCCAATATTCAAAGTATTCTTCATATTCTAACACATGGAGCTGATATTGTACCAACTAAGCCTAACATCAGCAGTGGGATTCACATAGTATTCCATTCTACCATTCATGTTATATAGATTTTCCAACTCTCAATTTCTAACCAGTTCCACATAAATTATCCCTTCTATTGGGTCCAATGGTGCATTGACCCTCAAAATATCCCCCTCAAAAATCATTTGTCTATCGTTTAGGTAAGTAATGGCGTAGTTAGCAAAATCCCATCTAAGTACCAATAATTAAGGATATGTTTTGTTGTCATCTATAATCTCTATAACCTCAAATTCAGCTCTATTGTGCATCCCATACACATCACCAGTTACCCCCATTAGCCTTCCAATTGGAACAATTATGTGCTCGTTAGATAGTCTTAATTGAATGTTAGACCAAATCAGCTTTGTCCTACCCATCATTTCTTCCTGTGAAGCCACCTTCTGTTGCATCAACGACAGTCTGATATGGGGCAACAGTGCGGCTATAAACCACTCTTGGTGTTGTTGCGGTGCTATGACAAAACTAACCTAGTCTAACAATGTTTTAAACTTTTGGTCAATTTCCAACACTGTCTCGTTAGGTTTTTGCTTAATTTCCTTTAATTTGTTATACATTGGGATTCTAACTTTGGTTTCTTGAACTCACTCAATAGTGCAGCCTTAATCTCCACTAAGGTTCTATTCTGTCCATGAGAATACTTCATGAACCAGTTCAAAGCTCTATCTCTGAATGTCGTGACAAGTTGCACCTGCTTCGCAGCATCATCCTGAACTTGCTTGACACTCCATATGGATTCACATAGAAACCAATGTTTTTCAGGTTCCTCTAGACCCGTACCTTTGAATATCAGCATCTTAATATCGTCGTTCATACTTCTTCTAGGTGGTCTAGTAATATTTTGTGCAATGGTTTGAGTGGTGTTAGGGATGTTACTGCGCGGAATGTTCTGAATTGGAATATTCTGAGCCAATATGGTCTGAGTCAATATGGTCTGAGTACTCACTCCCGCGATGTTACTGGTATTGATGCTCTATGGACTAGGAATATTAACAATTGGAGGGTTATGAACTGGTGGACTCTGTGAAATGGGAGGCGCGGTATTTATAACCGATGGATTCTATGGAGTAATAGGCTGATAGGTGGCTGATGGAGGTGCGATCTGGCTATCAGGCTCGACTTGTAAATCAATATTTACGCGGAGTCCATGCTCACTAGAAGTATTCTTAGTAGTATACTTATATCTTTTTCCACTTCTCAAATTGTGTGTATCTTTGTCACAATCACTATATATGTTATTGACCATTACAGATTCAAAAACTTCTAGGACTTTTACTGCATTCTTAAAACGCCTTTCTTAGCTAAAAGAATTTTAATATATAAACTCAGATTGTTGAGGTACTTACCCCTAAAACCTTTGAAAAACTATGCTTTTGCTGCGCTCTAGGACTTCAACATGTCCACAGCTAACTCTGTCACAAATCCTTCTAGTATGGTGTCAACCTAAAAGTTGACTGCTCGCAAGAGTGGACTATCTATTTCTTTAAGCCTCTGAATGAGCTTTGGAGTCCACTTGGTCGGTACTCCTTCTGGTTGAAAACAGTTCTTTCGCTCTGCGACTCTTGATATCCACGAGTGCAACTCATTTCCAAAACTTGCCCAAAATATTTTGTGAATATCCTTCCACAGGTATTTATTTAACCAATCTATGTTGGAGAGATGTGGATGTCTATTCTCCTTTCTGGAAAAGTCTCTCTATTTCTTATCACACCAATCCCAGATTTCCTTCTTGTTTGGATGCCAAGTTTCAGTGCCGGTACTCATCACCATTTCAAGCGCAGCAACAGAACCATTTGTTGGCTTGTATAACTGTTCTTGAGGTTTTTTGTAAAGACCCAGGTTATGCACGGTTTGAGGAACCAACAAAACACCTGTTCAGCGGCCCTTTCGACAACAATTTGCGAACAGACTGAGGTCTCACCTTAGGTGAAGTAATGGGGTGTTGCGGAATCAGGTTTTCACAACTAGGTGATGAGTGTTTAAACAAATTGGTGAGCAACACGCTACAGGGCTTGTGCTGCGGACTTCGGACTGCACGAAGTTCCACCTCTTAGCAATGAACACTTAGGCTATCACGCATCCAAGGACTGCGCGATGCAGGAAGATTACTTGACGACAGGGCAGCGCCACAAAGACTGCGCTCCCTCTTACAGCTTATGCATCTTAATATATTTTACTTAATGCAAAAAGACGCATTCAACAAGCATAATGAGTGGAATCTTGCAACCTTATACATCTTAATTACAACAATATCATTGCACACTTCCGGTGCTGCGCTAAGTATTTATCTGACTAGTTCATGTATTCATCTAACTGTGAAGTGCTGGTGCATCCAGCATTCATTCATACATGTGATTACTTAACATATTATTCCCATCATCATCTTTATGGCGAATACATATAAAAGCAAAGCACATAAACTCATAAACAACAGTTAACCATTCATCATAAGTAAAGACACAAATGCAAACACATAAGCAATCGTATAACACATAATTTAATGTGGTTCACCCCCAGGATGGGAGATACATCCACAGGAACTGTTGTTGTATTATCTTTGGGAAGGGTACAACAGTTACAGTCTGCGCACTCAGATGCAGACTCTTCTCTCTCTCTCTGTAGGTCTCTGCACACATAGCGTGCAGAGCCTTTTACAATAGCATTCACTCCTTAAACACTTAGAATATTTTACAATGAAGAGTATTTAGCTACTAGAGATTAACGATTACCCTTTCCCTTACAAAATGTGCCCTTTTATAGATCATTCCCGTAGGTGACGTCTTTACAATCAAGAGGGCCAAAAACCCTAAGGTTACCCAAAACCCATCATGGTTACTCCGCTAACCAAGACTGCTAGGCTCTTATAGCGGCTTCTCCATTGTGGCCACCCTTTGCGTGTGGTCACTTCGCTTTCAACCTACCCTATAGACTACATGTCGACGGTCACCTTCACCCTGTCATTCCTTCTCTAATGGATTTGTGCGGCCTGCTCACGTTGTGCTGCCTCTTCTCATGTGACTAGTCGCTTTCCTTCCGCGCCACTCCTTACCCGCCTTTTGGGAATCATGGAGTACTTCGACAAAAGAGGTCGCTTTCACAACTCGACCTTTCCTTCATTCTTTGCCCAAAATAGGTTCCCTGCTGGCACTTCGCGGAACCGGGTCTCAGTTGCGTGGTTCCCATCCTGTCAATACTGTGCTTCTCTCAACTTCACAACTCCTCCAAAACTGTCTTTCTAAAACTTCCTTCATTTGAGTTGCGCTATAACTTAGCAGCTCCAAAACTGTCTTGCATCAAAAATGCCTTACTTGGGCTAGGCCCAACACTTTAGGAATTGACTAATGATGCATTTGGGTTCCCATTGAATTCATATAACTAATACATGTCCCTGTTCTTAAATTTGGGAGGTTTGTACTTCATTTGGTAAGCCATTAGTGGCCTCTACGCTAGGGGTTTTGAACCTTGAAATTACTAGTAAATTCCCTAATTTATCCAGTGATTACAAATGAATGTTGCAAAAGTATTTTGAGAGTGTCCAAGCACCTATCAGCCTCCTTTCTATTTCCTAACACCTTTCAAGTACCTTCAGACCCAATTCTAAATCCTTAGGGTCCATTTGGAAGCACTCGGGTCATTACTAGTCCAAGGTTCGAATTGACCAAAAAATTGCATTTTTTCCAATTTTTCCAAATTATTAAAAAGGGACACTACATATGGAGATAGAAGTAGCCTTCCATCGTTATTAATAGATAACAAAGCAAATATTTAAAAGAGGTAATTTTAAGAATTAAATTTGCCACTAGTTTTCTTCAAACATAAATAATATATTAACAAAGAAAGGTGAATTTGGTGGGGTAAAAACACATGATTGGCATACCTTCATTAAGGTGATTATTTTGGTATATATATTTCTTTTATATTGGTAATATACATATTTTTAGTTTTTTATTTTGTATACTTTGGAAACAAATAAGGATTCATTTTTATTGTTACACTATGGTCTACCTCTACCTCTCCTAGATGACTTTGAAAACAACGTGAAAAAAGCTATATATGATCTCGGAAAATACATGAGGTAAGTAGCGATATATATGAAAAATATTTTTTCCATTTGTTGTTGAACGGAATGACATATATTTTACTAGTAATGTAATATATTATGTTTTGTTGAAACATGTTATTTTCTTACATCATCTATAGATTGTTGTCATTGAAAGAAATCCATAAAGAAGATATAAAGTATTGGAAAAGAGAAATTCCTCAGCTAATGTGTGAAATGGAAAAGTATCTACCTCCAACATTTTTTCAATGCACAATAACACTACCTCATACACCAAGTTGATGAGATTGAACTGTGTGGAGTTGTACACACAAGTTCAATGTGAATGGTGGACAGGCAATTGAAATCATAGAAGGATTTGGTTAGACAAAGAGCAGGCCTTGAGGGTTCTATAGTGGAGGAATATATGGCATATCAATCAATGGTGTATATTAGTCAGTGTATTTCTAAATTAGCAGCAAATATGCACATGGATCACATTTGGGATGTGAACTTCACCAAAAAAATTGAATAGGAGCATCTATTGTGGGGAAAGATAGAATGAGCAAAGTGAGAGGTAATTATTAAATTGTGGAGATTTATATATAATACATATAACTTTTTTTGTGTATATCATACTTTTTTATTTTTTAATCTTTCATCAATTATTAATATTTACCATAGTAATTAATATTTATTGATTAATTATGATTTTTTTATACAACTGCTCGAGAGTGGGATGCACTACATTTATACATTGTAAACAATCTTGACTAGATGAAGGTATGGATTGAAATATATATATAACACGATGGTAGGTTATCATGGGAAGGGGTGTCTACATTGGTTATAGAATATCATTGTAATGAAGATCCCAATCTTATACAAAGGGAAATTGATTTATCATATGGTTTGAAAGATAAACAAGTAAGCATATTTACCCATTTTATTCAGTTATTTTATTTTATGTTAATGTGAATGTCGGTTTTTTTTTCCAGATACTTTCCAATTTATATAAATATGTTTATTAATTTATGACAATGCAATTTTTACATGTCTGGCATATTGGAGTTGAAACATCACAAGGCTATGTGGTGCAATGGTCGTAAATTTCGCATCAAAAAGTTGCATGAAAATATGAAAACTTATGATAGTGGGATAACTGCAATATTCCAGGTCACTAATGTTTCCTCTAGGAGTGACAAACATTGCGGAGTATCTAAAATATATATATTATGTGTACTTGGACAATATACTTCAGTTTGAATTTAATTCCTTTGAATTAGTTCTCTTCAATGCCAAATGGTATAGGCTACGAATGCATGAACAAGATCCTGATAGAACTGTTATTAAGAATGCTAATAAATTTACCATGATTAATACAATGCTGTTGGAGCTAGTAAGACATGATATCTATGTTCTTCCAAGACAATGTGAACATCTATTTTACTCAAAGGTTCCGGATAACAAGGGTTGGTCCTTATTTGTTAGAGATCATACAAGAGGAAGGCCAATAAAGTATAATATAGAGAAATAATATAATATTGAAGAAGAAGATGATGTGAGGAGTAGGTAGCATATGTGTTAGATGAAGAACATGAAGAAGTTGAACCCAATGTAGGAAACAATGTAGGAAACAATGTAGTTCTTCATGATGATGACGTTGATGAAGATATGCTGATCGAAAATGACATTGATGACGATGTTGATATCATTAATCCTTTCAACATCATTTCGGGATCGGATGATATAGATGTTGACTTGGAGGAAGATCAAGAAGAATAATGATTTCGTTTAAGCTTTCACAGGTTGCAGATATTTTCAAAGGGAATAATGATATTGAAATGTTGAAATGTACGAGGTATGTAACTATATATTTTGTATGAATTATTCTCTTTAAATAATTTACTTATATGGGTTAATTACATGTTTTTAAGTTTTATGCCATTTTTTTATATCCTATGTTAGATGTTGTTTATTATGTCCAACCTGAAAATAGTAGCCATAACATTCACGCTAAACTAAAATTATCATTTACAAACACATAATTTTATTTACCTTAATTAAATTTTGTTTTTTAGTTTCTATGCATGAATCTTACTTATATATGTTGCTTCCGATTATTTTCTAGTAGGTAGATTGGGTATTGACTAGGAATTGAGAGTGATGTGAGGGGGAGGGGAGGGGCCATATGAGCTTCCAACTTCACATAGTTGGAATTGTTCAGCAGAGAATAAATTATTCTCAAAACCAAGAGAACCTCATTCAGCTTTATACATGCATCATCATAAATGTCATCATTGTTGTCGTAGTATTGCAATGACAAAGTTTTCATGAACATGTTCGTCATTGCAATATCATCTTCATCGAAACTATTGAAAAATGTGGGTCTTTTGACATATGAACCACCATCATCTTTATATTAATCATCAACATCATCTTACCCATCGTCATCATCATTTAATTTTATTTGTTATCATCAAATCAATTGTCATCATCATCTTACTCATTGTCATTGTCTATTATTATTGACTTAAATTTAAGTAAATTTCTTGGTAAAATATCCATTATTTAACATCATTGTGCTAAATAATGAACCTAGTATTGTTTAACATCCCCATGGAGGGTTCTTTGATCCAATGTTATTTAAACTTAAATTCATAAGTGAATCTTCTTCTAATTTATCTGAGGCTATCTCAAGTAGAAGATTATTTGATCCATATCCTCTAATAACAAAAATCTCATACCTTCTTAATGTAGATATTACTGAGTGGAACTAGGAATATTCTATATAGTCTAAACTGGATAATATTCAACCACTTTCTATGATTTGACCGAGGAAAGTGAAATCCTAATGTTTTTTTTATAAAAAATGGTTTTGATCCTCCATGAATACGGGAAAATATGCATGCCTTACCTAATCCACTCTTTGTATACCAACCATCATTCTTTCTTGTTACAAAGATATATTTAGATCACCTCCATCAATTGTGTGCCTTTGGCTAATATTGATCCTTCCAATCTAAATGTTCCCCAAAAATTATTTCTCAATAGTTGGTCTATATACATTGACACATATGATCTATTGAATTAGTTCAGTGTTGAAGAGAGTGACAATGATAGAAGAGGGAAATAAATTTGATGATGTTTTAGATTATTTATTGCTCCACCCTATTGCTAAATGACTTTCTTTATATTCTACCTCCTATATTTCAAATATTTAACCGCTTCCAACCTTGTTTAAACCTTTCAACCCATCAGTTTCCTAGCTTGGTAACTTTTAAGAGAAAAACACATGTGAAGATAAATCAAACCTGGTTTCATGGATATCTAACATTATGATACCCAAATCCTCTCTAATTCCAAGGGATTATCTAGACCATCCACCTATCAAAGACTTATATTTTATTTTGCTCTTAATACATCTATTTTTCTTCTTCCTCTACCTAGAATCCTTATCTCCATTTTTTAAGGAGTAACTTTATTACACTCCGTATCTATAATTTCCTTTGTCTTAGTTAGATTCTATGTTCATTATTGAAGAGCCTCACTTCCTACAAATGAGCCATTAAGTGATTTTATATATGTTTAACTCCTTGTATATATTCTCTTAGGAGTTGTAGAGATGTTTGTGTTTCCCATTGGCCCTCAATGTCTTTTAATTTATATAATATTTCCATCAATCGAAAATAGCTGAGATCAGTCATCTCCTGCAAATAATATATGGGTTCTTATTCCCCTAAATATATATTATCATCAAAAGGGCTATTATTCTTATAATTTGTAAATACATGAGTGCATTCCTCGTTAGGAAGACTACAAAATCCAAGGATTTTTTGTTGTCATCTATAAGGGCTCTTTACCATGATCCTTGGATGAATTATAGCTTGGGTAAATTTAATTTATATGTACATAAATCCTATAATATATACATAAAAAGGTATTTTTATTATGATCATGAAGCTACCAGAAAAGAAAAAAAATATATATATATATATATAATGTCTATGACCACTCCTAGTAAAATGTGTGCTTCATTCACTTCTATAAGGCCTATACTTCTCCTCCACTTCAACAACATTGAGAAATAAGAGACAACATTCTAATTTTAAGGAATATTTTGAGTTAGTTGGTACCTTTTAGCTTGTTTATAGATTAAAACCAAAATCCCAAAATTTGGAACCCTTGCAACTTTCATGAAGTACCTGATAGGTTGTTAAACAAAATTCTCTCTATGTGATGTGTGTGTGTGTGTTTGAGAGAGAGAGAGAGAGAGAGAGAGAGAGAGAGAGATGTTTGTGTGCACATGCGTGTCTACATACATACATAGGCTATACTTGTAAGACCTATACTTCTCCTCCACTTCAACAACCTTGAGCAATAAGAGACAACATACTAATTTAAAGGAATATTTTGAGTTAGTTGCTACCTTTTATCTTGTCCATAGATTCAAACCATAATCCCAAAAGTTGGAACCCTCGCCACTTTCATGAAGTACCTAATAGGTTGTTAAACAAAAATTTTTATTCATAGTGTTGTTATTAGTGATTGATTTGAGAGTCTTACTTATTTAGAATTACCTTAAATTATTTCCATATACCATGCTACTCATTGACTATTTTCTAGATTCTCTTGTATAGGAATTGAATATATGTCACGTATATATGAAAACTAAGATATTATTAAAGGGAATTTTTTCATAGTTAAACTTCACCAATTTCTTCATATAAATCTATAATTTGATCAGTCCATGTGATTTGAGTGGTTGTTGATGCTAACTTATAGAGTATGAATAGATGATGATTTTTGTTTAGTGTTTTTACCCACACTTTCTAACCCTCAATTCTACCCTCCAACTTTTCAACAAGTTTATATGACCACTAACTCATTGATACTTCCATTTTGATTAATGTTCTCCATCAATACTTATTGTTTGACTTCACACATGGATTCCACAATCCCATTGGTCATTCACTATGAATTTTCTACATGGAATTATATGTATGCCGTAGGTGATTTCCGAGAACAATTGTCATTGCACCAACCCAATCCAAATATAAAACTCCTATTGCCCAATAGTTTTTCATGTTGGATAGAAAACTTTGTATCCTTAAGTTTGACAAATATCTAAATGGGGATCCTTGATTTATTGTTTTGAATACTACATCAAAATTCAGTCTATTCTAATAAATGCTTAGAATATCCTTATAGTTGAGGTAATCACAGAATAACAACGCCTCACATAGTGTAAGACGTATGACGGTCAATAAGATGTAGCTTCCAACCAATCTTTGATCAACACTTTGGGTGATTTTAAAGTTGTTATATGCAAGTGGTTACACCCATTACGGACAAGGATGTGATGTGTTACAATGGATACAACTTAAGTATAATCATGAAAATCCAACCCAATAGTTCATTAAGGATTTTAATAGATTATGCATCAAAATCTAGGCAAATGATCTTAAATATATCATTCACATCAAGTTCATTTCTAGTTTAATTCCTCACATCATGAATATAAGATTAAATAACTTTACTTACTCTACAACTTGGTGTCAACTTGCTTCGAAAATTGTAGTTATAATTAATCACCCCACCCATGTAAGCTACCACAACCCTTGTAAGTAAATTTATTCCACAACTACCATTAGTTTTAATCCGTATGAATCTAGTCCAAGTAATCAATGGGATATGCATATACCACTCTAATCATTAGCAATATCTATATTGTGATTATGGATGTTATTCCGTATAAGCATTAAAAGGTCAAGGATGTCATTATGGAACTATAATAGGTACTAATTAAAGGAACCTCCCCTAGGGAATATGTAAGAACATAAAACAAAACAAAATTAAAAAAATAAAAAATAAAAAATAAAACAAAACCAATAAAAATCATAAACAAATTACCAACCAACAAATTACAAACAAAAATTATAATGTTAGAGTGCTTCCATTGTGGTCAGAACCTTGGCCTGTTTTCCCTGCCCAAATAGTGTTGCGGTCGTTGCTTGCATCGTGGAGGATAATTGTTTACATTATTTCCATCATGGTGAGAACCTGGGCGATTGCCATCATGGAGAACCCCGACCCAATTCGTCCCTGCTGCATTGATAGAGAGGCCCAAAAGCATCGTGGAGAACATAGTGAGTTTTCAATGTTACTCTCTACTGTTTTCATCTGGTGGGTAAAAATAATTAGTAAAAAAATCGCATCCTTATCTCTATCTATAGGTAGTTGTGCCTCTGAATACAAAGAGAGGGGAGTGCACTGGCATGGCGGATCCGTGTAGTTAGGTTGGTCAACCTTGCCAAAGGGTAGCAGCTAGCTCTTTCTCTATAGACTGAAATACTCTCTTCTTCCTTTGTCTGATGGAATTCCACAATTTTTTTTTCAAAATTATGTCTTTATGATGTATAGAATGATTTATTTTTAACTTATGTATAAATATCTGATCTTAGATGTCCGAACTTATAAGTTTCTAAAAGTTTTAAATTTTTATTTTATAAACCAATATTTATTTTACAAGATCTCTCCCATATTAAATTGTAAAACACCTCTCGACGTAAAAAAAAATATAACTAAAATTCGTATTATTTGAACAAAGATCTCAACATTTTGCGTAAAAATAAAATAATAAAAAAGGCTTTATAAATAAAATAACATTCCTATGGAATATTGAAAAAAAACTACGTAAATAAGAATAATTTTAACTTTGCAGCTAAGATTCCATGTAGAACAGAATCCATAAATATTTTGAAAGAATGTACGTTAAACAAAACCAAAGTTAACATTGACGCATTCCGATGCCCATGAACCCAAAACCCTATTCTATTCATCCAATGATATGTGAGTGGTAAGGTAAGGATTTGAAAAATAGAGTAAACGAACAAGCTAATCCTTCAGAACTGTTGAACTGAATACTATCTAACTGGTTCTGTTAACGAATATCAAGCTGGCAAGTCTTGCGTTTAGTAAGACATTCCAATGATAATTAATTCGCTCGTGAACTCCCTGCTCGCACATTCCCAACTTCACGAATTAGCTTTTCAAAATAGTGGGCCGCTGCCTTCGTTAGCTCTTCAAGTTTTAGACAGCAATCTTCAAAATCCTTCAATGCATTTACCCCACTCTCAGCGTTACCGTTAGCTTTAACAGCATTATCTATACAATGTTGCAGTTCACTTTCGGCGTATTGATGAAGCCGTTGCAAACAATTTTCAGCTTCACCTTGGATGAATTCGAAGAGATTTTGTTTCTGTATAACAGGAACAGCATCATTATCATGATCCTGCAGCAAGGGAAGATAATAGCCATATGCATATGTCCATTTCAGCATATGTCTGCATTCTACTATCTGTAACCATGCATCTTCAACACATTTGAACGCTGTCAAGCCAGGTCGACTCATTCTGGTCAGGAGACAGTCACTCAATTTATTAAACTCTACCTCTTGAAAACGCTTTAGACGAGATAATGCCTCTTTCTGAGAGTTATCATTTGCGTGCCATCTTACAAGATAAATTCCTAATCTCTCCCCGTCATCTCTTCCTGATCCTGCAGCCTCATCAATTGTCTCTTGTTGATAGGGATTGTTTCCCGTCATCGAATCCTGATATTGGCTGCAACGAAGCGTAGAGGCAGAATCATGGTTATTCCAATCACGAAGGCATATCCAACAGAATTCAAACCCACACGGCAGCGTGCAATGCATATGGATACACCCTCTATTCTTCTCGATTGGCCGTTTACACATTGGACAGGGCTTGGTATTACGAAGTTTCCAGAGCACGCTGAGCAATTCGCCATGATCACTAATCCAAGCATCCCACTTTCTGACTGTGTCGCACTCAATTGGACTATGAGAATCCTGTAAACAGTTCCAGCAAAATTTATAGGAGCATTCGCAGACAACCTCTAGACTTGTATTGCCATCAACAACAACGTCAACCTCCACAGCGTACTCACAGTTGGGAGCTGGACACCATTTAACTTTACTATTTTGTTCAACGTATGAGTTCACAAGATATGATCTGTACTTGTCATTGTCTTCCCCAGGTAACCCCAAAGAAAAAACCATACCTTCACTGACAACAGCACGGCAAGGTGGATCTGGATGTGGACATCGTAGGGTTAGGCATCCAGAACCGTCGTTGTTTATTGATGTCTGAATATAACGTCTCCAACATTCTTTGCAAAATAGATGCCCGCAGTACTTGAGTGGCATCATGTATCGGATATTATAATTATCAAAACATATCGGACAGGTAATTAACTCCACAGGCTTTTCTTCTTCTTTGGTCTCATGTTTTACCTGGTGAAGCAATAACCCCACATCATTCCTCACTTTCTCCTCATTGGCAAACCATTTTTCGTTCACATAAATAACATCCCAATCGAAGTGACGCAAAAGAACGGCCGCCTCAACTTCAGAGACAGAGAGCACATTGGAAACACTTCTTTTAGCGTTGTGTTGACGCTCACAAATGTCCTTCAAACTCAAAACGGTGTACTTCATACATGTGTGAATTGCATCACCGGCTGCCATGTCATATCCATCGTCATCAACTGTTTCGTTTTCGTCGCAGCTGTCATATGCATCAGCATCGTACATATCATCATCAATCTCCATTTTCGTGGGGATTAGATAGATCAGGGCCTCAGCCTTTTCTCTTTCGTGGGAATTGGGTAGCTCAAATTAAAGTAATAAAATCCCAAATATATCAACAAATTCGTGATGCTCCACCTTTCTACTAAATCATTGATTTGCATCGATGGCATTTATATTCATTTCAAGCCGTTAAAGAGCCGACAACACTAAGCAAGGATTGATAATTTGTCTTCACCCTTCTTTCCTTTTCATTGTATATCATGTTGTATTCCCACGTTACCACTAGGTATTTTCAAGTTGATCAAAACTTTCTTTACATCCCTTCTTTCCTTTTCATTGTGATCATGTTGTATTCCCATGTTATCACTCTAATGGGATTCAGAACTAACGAAGGTCATAATGAATTTTCGGTAATGCCTTTTGGCCTTATAAATGCATTTTTCACATTTAAAGATTTGATGAATTCTATTTTCAATCTCTTTCTTAGAAAATTTGTGTTAGTATTTTTTGATGATATACTAATCTATATAGAAAGTCTTGGGAAGAAAATGGTCAACATGTTGATAGGGTACTACAACTACTAAAGGATCAACAACTATATGCAAAACCTTCCAAATGTTTCTTTGGGGTAAAGGAGGTAGAGTATTTGGGTCATATTGTATATCATGAAGGTGTCAATGTAGACCCTAACAAAATTGAAGCAATGATAGACTGGCTAATTCTCAAAACCTTGAAGAATATTAGAGGATTCTTAGGTTTGACATGGTACTACCACAAGTTTGTTCGGAACTATGGAAGAATAGCAGTGCCTCTAACAACATTATTGAATAATGAAGATTTTTGTGGACTCCATAGGTAACTCAAGCATTTGAACAACTTAAAGAGGCAATGTGCAAAGCTCTTGTTTTGACCACAACAAACTTCAAAAAAACCTTCATTGTGGAATGTGATGCCTCAGGAAATGGAATTGGCGTTGTTCTAATGCAAGAAGGATGACCCCTTGCTTTTAAAAGTCGACCAATCAAGGGAAATAACTTAGAGAAACCCATTTATGACAATGAAATGATGGAAATACTACATGCACTTAAGCAATGTCGTCCTTACCTAATATGTAGCATTTCAAGGTCAAAACAAATCATGATAGTCTTAAATACTTCTTGGAACATATAATATCTTCAAAAGAGTAACAAAATAGGGTAACCAAGATGTTGTGAAATTTCGATTATACAACTTGATTGTGTAGTAGAAGCAAGGGAATATTGGAATCCATGTGGACACTCATTCAAAATATACAAAAGGATCCTAGTGTATCAAATACTTTTGCATGGAAAAACGAATCACTATGGTATAAGGTTCATTATATTTATGTAAGAACTCTCAACTCAAACAAAAGATCATTTTGGAATTACACACATATTCTATAGGTGGGAACTCATGATTCCTAAAAACGTACCACAGGGTCAAGAAGGAATTATTTTGGGAAGGTCTTATATCTAATGTTCAAATTTTTGTGGCAGAATGTTTGGTTTGCCAAAAAAATAAGGTTGAAACAGTTAAGACCCCGGGTCTCTTACAACCACTAGAAATGTCTTGTTAGCACTGGGAGGAAGTCTCAATGGATTTTAACACAGGTCTACCCAAGTCAGAAGGGAAGACTGCTATTATGGTGGTTTTTGATAGACTCGCAAAGTATGCACACTTTTGTGCACTCTCTCACCCTTTTAATGCAAGTACATTTGTTGCAGACTTCATGGAAACAGTTCAGAAGTTACATGTAAACCCGAAGGTTATTGTAAGTAATAGAGATCCAATTTTCACTAGAAAAATTTGGACTAAATTATTTTTTTGTTTGGGTACCCAGTTGGCTCATAATTCTTCTTATCATTCTCAATATGATGGGGAAAATGAGATACTGATCAAATGTTTGGAATCTTCCCTGCTTTGCATCTGATAAACGAACAAAGTGGGTGAAATGGTATATTTGGCATAATGGTGGTACAATACTTCCTTCCATACGTCATAAAAAAGGTCTCAATTTATGGCACTTTATGGGTACCCTCCTACATATATCACATCTCCCTTAAAAGGAAAATATAGAGTTCAAGTTGTGGAAGATCACCTAGAGCACCAACAAAAATTTCTCCAGTTACTGAAGGATAACCTAGCTATGTCAAAAAATAGGATGAAACAACAAGCAGATCAACATCACAATGAAATGAGTTTTGAAGAAAAGGATTGGGTATTTCTGGTGTTGCAACCTTACAAACATACGTCCATTAAGCAAATAAATAAAGACAATAAATTATCTCCCAAGTACTATGGTACTTATAAAGTGTTGTAGAAGATTGGTAACATGGCTTACAAATTGAAGATCCCTTCATCTTCAAGGGTACACCCAATTTTTCATGTTTCTTGCTTAAAGATGGTTCCTCTATCTCAGGGCTTGGTTCTTCTGGAGGATCGTCTTGATCTGGAATCTGTGAATCCAGCATTTGGTTCATGACTAAAATCATAGAATTAATCCATTGTGGACAACTCTTTTCCGAGTGTGGTTCTTGATGAAATGTGCAAAAGTTTTCCATCCCTATTTCATTTAGATTTAAAACAGGAAAAGTATTCATTGGTGGATGAGGTTGATCGTTTTCTTCTCTCTTCTTGTAGAAAGGTTTGAAAGGCTTCCTAGATGTACTAGTTGCTTTGTCTTTCTCGAGATCTACAATCTTATTAGACAATTTCTGCATCATCTTAACTACATTCTCCATGTCTGTCGATGACTCTTCTTTATTCCTGGTGAGTAGAAAGGTTTTTTTACTAGTTGTTGGTTTTGTCTCTGCATCTAGGGCATGTTTGGCAATGTTGTCTTCTTCTTCTTCCACCTTTCTAGCTTCTTCAAAATTTTCTATCAGGGTGGTTTTCTTAGATCTTTTGACGAACATTGCTATAGGCCCTTCAAGAGCTGTGGTATAATATTCAACTAGAGATTCTTCTGCTGGCTTATTTGCTTCGCCGAAATTATTTAAGAGTGTTGTGAACCTTTGGTTGAAGTCCTAAATTAGGTGGACTGTTCTTTGGAGTAACAAGTTCTCCACGATTTTCTGGATCTGAAAATTTTCTGGGTTTTCAAGATCAGTTTCTCTCAGGGGTTCTGTGATCTCTTCCAAGGTTAAGTTTACAAGCTCTTCAAAATTCTGCACAAGAATCGAATCACGAGTGTATTGTCTTTCTTTTCTGGGAATACTTTTCCTAGAAAGGAAAGTTACAACATTTAAACCACCTAATTGCTTAACATAAGACCGTGTATGTCTCCTTAAATCTTCTATTTCTGCAAAAGGCACAACATACAAGACTTCTTGTTGTTCAGAATCAGATATGGAGTTTTCTTGATTTGTTACTTCAAGGTTTGGGCTGTCTGAAATTCCTGTTTTAAGCGGGTTTTCAGTAACATTTTTGACAATGGGAGATTTTCCTTTATCATCCATGCACTTCAGGCCCTCCTTCTAGCGCCAAAAACTGTTGATGCCTCGAAGATCGCAGCATCAAGCAGAAAGGGATTCTCCCCGGTAAACTATCCCAATTAGATTGTCCATTGTTTGGTATGGGGAATCCGTCAAGTTAGCGGTTCCGGCTACCGTCAGATTTGCTTTCTTTTACATCGGTTATGGCCCGATCCACCATTCTTTTTTATTTTATTATTTTATTGTTAAAATGGTATGCAAGTGCCTAAGCTAATTTAATCTAAGTGCAAAACTTGAAGCAAATATGTGTCTAAGACTTAAATAAATCTAATCTATCCCTGCAAGGAGCAAACTGTAAATATGACCAATGTGCTGAAGGAAATATCTAAAGATCAACAGATAGCCATTAAATCACAAAGATACATCTACAGCAAGAGATTAAAGATATAAAAGATAGCTTTTAATCCATGTGAAAGCATTCTATTACTCATGTTAAGAGAAACATCAATGCACAAAAAAAATAAGTAAGTTCATTCAACACACAGAAATAATTCTGAATAGCAAAGAAAGATCTCATTGCAAGATATGAACGCCACAAGAATAATCCAGCAAACATCCAATATCCATTTCCAGGCAAAACGAATGTCTCCCTCAGGCTCTTTATTAGGCAAAATCGCTTCCACAGAGATAATTACAAAATAGTTCGTACAAGCTGAGAAGCTTCTTTTCCCTGCCAAAAAGTCTTTCTCTATTCCCTCTAACCTTATATTTATAATCTTACAAAGCGCCTCTTGGGCTGACAAGTGTACCCTAATTCTAAAACCTCCTCCCTTCGTCTTTCATCGCATCATTACAAGGCCTATGAATACGTGGAAGGTTTTACAAATAAGACAAAACTAGAGACCAGCTGTCCTTTTAAAGAAATTACACAAAGGTGGAAATCCCACTTTTTCGCCTGCTTAAAACAGAATAAAAATGATCTGTCTAATTTGCTGGGGCTTCTTCTTATTGGCTCGAAGACACGCCTCCACCAACCGGCTCGCTTAAAATTACTGGGACATCTACACTTTAAATGTATGAAGTCCATTGGGCGATGTCCCTTGCGATGAGCTTGCTACGAGAAGATATTGTTGCCTGGGATGCTATTTCCTTCTTTTGAAGGTCTGACTTGATCAACGCTTTTCCTTGCGTAGCCTCTTTTGCCATTGCTTCCAGGAAATAAATATGTATTGCAGGCTGGAAAATGAATCGCTGAAATTCATGCTGAGTCAAAAACTCTATCTTCTTGATACTAGCCAAGTCTTTGTCCAGCTCGTTCTGCAACTCGAACACTCGGTCTTCTTCTTTAGGGAAATCATAAATGGAGGAGGGGATAACCAGATGACACTTGCTAAGCGATTCCCTGAGTGCGGAATAGATGGAACAACACTTGTGGACTGTCCTTTTGATTTCCACACTTAGTTTGGTGTCGCAGTCTCTAGTGAACTCAAGAATCCCTATATCTATATCCAATTCATCTCCTGTAGGGGTGCGCAAGTGTGAAGGGAGCTGAGATTTTCCATTTTTCCACTCAGATTGCCACTTCAACTCCTCCACATGATTTGCAAACCTTTCTCGAGTCTTTAGGGCTTTGGTTTTGATTTTTGTCATTTTCTTGATCATCTCTTTCATCCTCCAAATCTCTTCCGAGATCAGCATTAGCAGCTGATGGATCTTAATCCGCATATCACATGCATGCTTGTGAAATGTGGACAAGTTTTGTTGGTCCTTCGCTGCCTCCTTGAGCTATCTTGCTAGTTGTTCCTTTTCTTGAATCAACCCTTCACATTCATGCTGGTGGAGCTGGATCTGTTGAGCCCTGCCTACTTCGAGTTCTTCTAGTTCTGCTATCCGAGCCTTCAGATTCTCCAGCTCACCTTCAGAGAAAGCCACCTACACTTCTAAGGAGTTCTTATCATTTTCGAGCTGGAGAACTTCCGACTTATGCACCTGATGCTCTCCTGACAATTGATTGTATTTCTCCTTTAGCTTGTTTGCTTCCAATACCTCCCTCACTCTGTCATCTCTGATCTTAAGGCATTTCTCTCTGTAATGCTTTATCTTTTCTTTGAAGAAATCAATGTTGGATTTAGTTGCCTTAGCCGATGCTACGGTACATTGGGCTTGAAATGTAGGGTCCATATCAGTTCCTTGGACCAATGTTTTCTCTATTACCCATAGTTCATATTCTTTCTCCTCAGTTTCCATATTCATTGTTGTGCCTTCTATCTTCTGCACCCTCCTATCAATAATGGCTCTTTTCCTTGGACTAAAATATACAGTATCCAAGTCTGCTACTTTGCGCTGCTTCCTGGGGTTATATGGAGTCAACGATAAGATTCCTAAATAGGCACCCTTTTCATGCGTTCCCCCTGGGGTGCATATCAATGGTGGATCAATCTCCATATCTTTCGGAGTAGATGGCTCTGGGTCAAGAGACTTCTCAGTCTTCTCTTTATCTTTCTCTCCTGCTAACTCTCCTTGCTGATTCTGCAATCAATCTACTTTTCCAGATTCTCCCCGCTGAGTCGACAACCCATCTGCTTCTTCAGACTCTCCTTGTTGAGTCTGTAATCCATCAACTTTCTCACCCAGGGGCCTTTGATCCTCCTCAGTTTATTGCCTAGAAGCTTGCTCCTGGGGTACCTGATCTCCTTGTTCCTTCTAGATCCCAGCGGTCTCTTCTAGATGCTCCAACTGGGAGGTTTGGTCCTGCTATTTCCTTGCATCCTCCTCTTGTTGAAGCTTGGCAGCTATCTCACCTTGAATCTTTGCTTTCTCTTGGTCCTGCTGTTGATTGATAGCCTGCTCCTGGAGTACTCTGTCTGGATCCAACTCCAATGGTTCCCCTGATTGTGTGGTGGAGGCCTCCCTTTCTCTTTGGATCAAACCGATAGGCCTGGGGCTTGGGTCTTTCACAAAATTTGTATTGTAGCGCTTTCCTAACTCAGTTAGGTTGTGGGCGCTTCTGAAGAATTCTTCTTCTCGGTCTGCTGCATGAGCATACTCAAAGGAAACCCTGAGGTCGAGGCAATGCCTGCTTACCGCGCCATTAGGGTCATGCCTTCTGAAAGGGACATAGCCGAAGTGGAATATTTCTAAGCCTTGAGCGTAATTTTCCCCATCTCTTGCTCTTGGGAGGCTGTAGGCTCCTATGGTAAATGGCATGGGAGGTTACATGCCCTTCCTCCTTTCCGTTAAGAACCTGCTTATGGCACCGGTGCCAAATAGTTTCTTCACGACCTCCTTATGAATAACAAAGTCTGTAACATACTGAGGGAGCATAAATGGTTCATGAGTCCCTCCACTCATCCTGATATACGTGCCTTCTGCGTTATGATAATAGTATCCAAATTGTTCAATGACAGGCATTGCATTCTCTTACATACAATCTGGCTCTTGCACAAAAATGAGCTGGTACAATGGCATGATAAACCTTTCACAAATCATCTTGTAGTGGTTTGCATACTTACTCGCCCATGTGCACTGATAGGCTATGAAGAGAGTTGTTTCATTCGGCCTCCACGAACAACCCAAGTCCGGGAATGAATGCTTGCTTAACAGGCAGTCAATTAGGTATGAAGAGATGAAGAAAACTGCCTTCTTCTGGGTCAATCCTCCTTGGGCTGCTGCTAACTGTGAGGCCAAGCTATCTGAAATTATTTCAGCCCAATTGAAGATGGTGCCTTTTGTGGCTATTTGAAACATCACTGGCACCCATCCAATCTTAAATATATTTCCATTTGGCATGCCGAAGAGCCTACTTAACATCAAGACGATGAGCCTATAAGGGTTTTTAGAATATTGCTCTCATATTCATTATTTTGCCTCCTCCTGATTTGCCTGCCATTTATAGTCATCTTACGGGAAGTTTCTAACAAGTCCATTTTATGCTTTTCCATCCATTCATCATCTAAAGAAGCCCTATGTGAAGGTAATCTGTAGGCAGCAGTGACATGATCGGGGGCGAAGGAAGCCAGGACCAATCCATTTTTATCAGTCATAAGCCTTGTGTCGATCTAAAAGTTAGGAATCAACCATCCAACAACTTCAGAACAAGGGAAAATCTCTGGCCGAGTTGTTGCCTTATGCAAACAGGACCTTCTATTGTTGGCATATACCAGAGCATCTTCTATAGGGGCCGTCGAATCATTTTGAGCCAAGATGAATCTGTATAGATCACCCCATTGAAATTCAGGGGAGGCACTCCCAGGGGAAACACCAGTGGTAGCTTGTGTGTCAGCAAACATTGTGACGAGAGCAATGTCTGATAGAATCTCAACCTCTGAGTCTAAGGTTGCTTTCTGCGTTGCCTTCATTTTGGCTGACCTCCTTTGCATGGTAATCCTATCAGTATGGCGGGCGCTCCGAGACCTCAATTGTTTGCAGCAAACAGCAGCTTCGAACTTCGACGCGGATGGCGAGCGCTCCGAGTGCAAATGGCCAAACAAAAACCCAAAATGTCATTGTATGCATTCAATAGGGGAGAGTTAAATGCTCACATACGTTTACAGTTGGCGTGGTTATGAGCACGGGGCTCAAGGAATCGGTCATTAAGAGTGGCACATGGATTTATTGAAAGCCTTACCAACTCTACCGGTGCACAGGGATCGAGGATATCTTTTCACGCAGAGTATCGATTTCAGCTTTGGCACCAAGCGGGGAGCATAATGTTTCGCGCTATGTGGCAATCGCACGTTCAAAGATAAGCTTTGCGCTCAAGCGGAAATCCCGGTGTTAGGATTGCGCTCTGAAAAAACACGCCAGAAATGAGTTATCATGAAAGATGAGCGCAGATTTGCAAGCGGGAAGGATAAGCAGATCTCTAGCACTTGGGATTCGACTCTATCATCATAGTTGCACTGGGGAGTGACGCGCTGACTTTTAATCCTTCAAAGGAAGTGGAGCGCAGCTCCAAGGTGGGGAAGTAATGATAATTCTTGTGCTGCGCTCGACCGAGGAAAATTATCTCCTACGCTAACATTTTTTTGGCTTATTGCGCCAGATAACAGACTTGGGATTTTTCGAAAGGGCGGTCGAATTAGAGTCAAGGCCTACGCTTGACGGAGGACTTGTGGTTAAAGATGCGCCAAAGTCACGGTGGGATCAAATTTAAATCTTGCGCTAGAGCGGGGAAGATAAGACCAAAACCTGCGCTAAAGGGAAAGGATGACTTTGCCTCAGAAAAAATGAGAAACTCTTTTGGAAGCAGGTGATGAAAATATGATTAGCTGGAGGGAAACCTAAAAGATGACCTAAAGAGCTTGCTACAAAAGTGTTAGAAGGAGGGGCCCCAAATAACTTCAAATTTTTTGGGGGGAAGGGTGTTGCAGCAACAACAAGCTTCCACTCGCAGATGTTGTTATTGCTCAGGTTGGTTTGTATTATATTTGTTGTTATTACTCAGATGTTGTTGTTATTGCTTCTCACCTATTTGTATTTATATTTTCTTTCGAGCTTATTTACTGCCTTAATCATCTTATGGTTTGAGAAGAGTTTCTATTGTCTTTAAACTAAAGTATACTTTCTTTTAATGTTAATATATGACAACAATATGTCTCATTCATGCAGACATATACTGGGTTAAGTGGTGGTGCCTGTGCAATTGGAGAGAAACCAGTAAAGGTAGTAGATGGTCATGACTTTTGGATATGAGCAAAATCTCTCTGAGATGTCTTTTGAATGTACTTAAACAATTCCTGGTTTCAATAATATCAAAACAATCTCAGAATTTTTTAATTTCCAGGGTTTACTGAATCCAAAGTCAATGGTTAGGCTAGCAGTGGGGGAGGCTTTGACAAATCTTGTTTTGGCTAAGGTGAGAATATTATGTCAAAATTTTGCTTTCTCAAGACGATCTTTCCAATTTTCTGTTGGTCATTCTTGCAATCTTAGGTGAAAAGAGACATTGTTAAACATAATGAAAGTAAAAAGCATATGTTTTCCTTAATAATGATATTTGGTCTTATAAAGAAGCACATCATACATGATTTACAGGTTACTTCACTGAATAATGCCAATGTTAGTGGGAATTGGATGTATGCTGCAAAGCTAGATGGAGAAGGTGCATCCATGTATGATGCAGCTGATGCTCTTCAGGATGCAATGATAGAACTTGGGATAGCAATAGACATTGGCAAAGACAGTCTTTCAATGGCTGCACAAGCTAGAGGAGAGACTATCAAAGCTCCTGGCAATCTAGTAATCAGTGCTTATGTGACCTGTATGGATATTTCAAAGACTGTTACACCAGACTTGAAGGTGACATTTCAAAATGGATTTGGACAAGCAACTCTAAGATTGTTAAGTCTTCATAATTGTCATATTGAAATAATCCATTATTATGTAGCTAGGAGATGATGTACTTCTACTCCATATTGATTTGGCTAAAGGAAAGCACCTTTTAGGTGGTTCTGCCCTTGCTCATGTTTTTGACCAGGTAAATGCTAAAATATTTATTGTTGGATTGGTGTATTTTTATTAGCAAAGGTCGATACATTATGCAGAGAACAATATATTATGAATGGTTGGATGCACCATTTTGATTTCTTTCTTGGCATCACGTTTCATGATTAAATCATTCTTTATATTTACAATTTTGTCTTGCAGATTGGTGATGTTTTCCTAGACCTTGATGATGTTTCATATCTCAAGAGAGCCTTCAATGCAGTCCAGGTGAGGGCCTAACCAAATGGTAATTGGAAACCAATTAATAATTAATAACTGGGTAAATAATATGCTTATGTTATCCATCCTTTTTTTTATTAACTGAATAAATTCAATGATGCAAGAATGGTACTTAACTTATCCCACTATAAAATGGCCTTTGGGTCAATTTCAGAGTCAACCCTATCTCCCTATATGTGAAATTATTAATTTTGTGGAGGTTAAATTAGTGTCAACTTGTAATTTCTTAATGTATCCTATAGCTGCTCCAAGGAAGGATGTAAGAGGGCAAACTTTAGCTATACATAATTTGGCTTGCACTTAATCGATTTGCTTGAATGCAACGCTACAAACATTCCTGATAAAATTTTATTGGTCTTATTTAAATTTAGGAAGCAACCATTAATTTATGTTTTCGTTCTGAATAAGTACATCATCAAAACATCAAGTCTATTTGCCAATCTTTTTTATTTTCTGCAAGTAATTAGGGAAAGGTTTATATATTATTATTATAATGCTGCGCCCTTGGATAAAATGGGCTAGATTGGAAATTCCCACAGTCCCTTCTCCTAAGTAAAGTCTTTAATTCATTTCATACTTCCCTAGTGAAGTGACACTTAACCAGTAAATAATATATGTTTTTCCCAGCTTCCCAACACAGAAAACAAATTCTCGGGTCCTACCATCACCTCTTCTAAAATGTGCCCCATGCTAACACTTTCCTCGAAAGTGGAAACCAAAAAAAGCTTCATTTTTAATTTCCAAATAATATCCAACCACCACTAAGAACCTGTATTACTATCAGCTACGAATAATGATGAATATCCTAACTTAAATGTATAAGATCCATCAATAGGATTTCTCAACCACACAAGTTCAGGTCCATGCATGCCTAGTTTTATCTTGCCAACTAGTAGGTGTTGTAACTTGTAAGTCCGCTATTTGACTGCTAATAAAGCTATTGATTATGATACAGGCAAGGTAATGTTAAATGTTGAGTAGTTGTTGATTGTCGGTATCCTTGGTATACTCCATTATTTATTTAAATTTATGGTTTTATAATGACATTTTTCTTCTGTTGGCAGGTTGTTTATGATGTTACTGATCAGAGAGTTTCAATAATGTGAAACAATGGTTGAATGAGATTGATCGCTATGCGAGTGAGAATGTCAACAAGTTGCTTGTTGGAAACAAATGTGATTTGACTGCTAATAAAGCTGTTGATTATGATACATCTAAGGTAATGTTAAATAGTGAGTAGTTGTTGATTGTTGGTATCCTTGGTATACTCCATTATTTATTTAAATTTATTGTTTTATAATGACATTTTTCTTCTGTTGTCAGGTTGTTTATGATGTTACTGATCATGAGAGTTTCAATAATTTGAAACAATGGTTGAATGAGATTGATCGCTATGCGAGTGAGAATGTCAACAAGTTTCTTGTTGGAAACAAATGTGATTTGACTGCTAATAAAGTTGTTGATTATGATACAACCAAGGTAATGTTAAATGCTGAATAGCTATTGATTGTTGGTATCCTTGGTATACTCCATTATTTATTTAAATTTATGGCTTTATAATGATATTTTTCTTCTGTTGCTAGGTTGTTTATGATGTTACTGATCATGAGAGTTTCAATAATGTGAAAAAATGGTTGAATGAGATTGATCGCTATGCGAATGAGAATGTCAACAAGTTTCTTGTTGGAAACAAATGTGATTTGACTGCTAATAAAGCTATTGATTATGATACAACCAAGGTAATGTTAAATGTTGAGTAGCTTTGGCATCATGTGCACTGCTATGTGTTTCACTGCATGCATCATCGTCTTTGACTCGATGAGGATTTAAATATGAGTGTGCCTTGAAGTTGTTGGTGATCTGTTTTTTGTTAATTGCAACACTATGGCAGTTTGTGGTCTTAAGTTTTTTGACTTGGCTTGTAGATTCTTTTTTTTATTAATCTCAAGGGTTAGTTTTTTTTGTCACTTTTCAATCTACATTTTTCTTGACATGCTTTGTGTATTTTGTTCTTCAAGGCATTTGCTGATGAGATTGGAAATCCATTTTTGGAGACAAGTGCGAAGAATGCAACAAATGTGTAGCAGGATTTCATGACCATAGCTGCTAAGATAAAGAACAGGTGCACTTTTTTGTTATGATGTTTTCCAACCTTTAAAAAGCACCTATATTATACAATTGTGATGTTAGATGCTTGTTTGACTCCCTAATTTTAATTATGTGTAATGGTGTAAGCCTGTGCCGACAAATCCTAATGAATCTGATTGAGATTCTACTTTTTCTATGATCCTATTGTTTTATGATAAAGTTAAGTGGTGATACATAATTCAAATTACATGTCACGACTATTGGTAATCTTGTTAGTTTGAGACACGTTCCTATTGTCTATTTTATTGGGCATAGCTGATATAACATTGGGAAAATATTGGTTTTTTCAGGTCGTGATAGAGTGTTGTAACTATATACCTTGTCCATTCATTGCTTTGAAATCAACACTGTAGATGAACTCATAAATTTTTATGGCCAAGTGAATTGTATAGAGAAGTTTGTAATTTGCAACCATATAAATACTCATGCCTATCATGTATTTAGTTGAAAATTTTGTTGCATATGTATCGAACCTTAATCTATATTCTATTATTGATTGCTTGTTTACTTGTGTGGGCATTAATGTATGACTTGTCTTTGTTCTAGTGACTCATATATTTTAACATCAAATTTGATCAACCTCATTGATTGCATTTGAAAAGGGGCATTAAAGAACTACATCCCACACTCTACTTGTTATTCCTAAACAATTTTTTGTATGTCTTGTCTCCATAGAGCAACAGTGCCAATGATTATGCCATTTTCAGTTCCTGAACCTGGACATTTTAATTTCTAGGTTGCATGCATTCACATCACTAACCCTTCTTCATAACAATTTTGGTCAGGTGTCGGGATTCCAGGCTATAAAATCTTGCAATCATCTTGAGCATATCTATCAATATGCTCAAAATGTTCATGCCCAAGTGAATTGTATCCAGAATTTTGCATGTTGCAAGCATATAAAATTATAAATACTCATGCCCATCATTTATTTATTTGAAATTTTTGTTGCATATGGATTGAACCTTCAACCATATTCTATTATTGTTTGCCTCTTTACTTGTGGCGGAATTACCATATAACTTGTCCCTGTTCAAGTGACTAAGATATTTTAACATCAAAAATTTAAATATCAAATTTGATTAACCTCTCATTGATTTCATTTGATCCATGAAATCAAAGAACTATATCCCACACTTTATTTGTTGTTTCTAAACAATTTCTTAGAGTCAACAGTGCCAATGATAATTCCATTTTCAGTTAAGCTTTTGGTTGGGCTTGGACATTTGTAATTTCTGGGTTGCATGCATTCGCATCACTAACCCATCTTTGTAACAATTTTGTTGAGGCTCCAGGCTTTAAAAACTTGCTAGGATCTTAAGCATATTTATCGATCAAAGCCTTGTTTTCACGAAATTGTTGAACCACAGAGAGACTGATATGTTTCTCTTTTTACGTGGAATTCTTTCCTAATATGCAGCGTAGCCTTGAAAGAGGGTTTTCGACAAAAAAAATTACCCTATACTCCAGAATAGAGCGTCCTATATAGATTCCTCATTATGACATCTTGCTTTTAAGGAGATTATATTTTATATTTTCTATGAAATACTATTGACTTAACTCCATTTATTTTGTATTGCAGGATGGCAAGTACTCAGCCTGCCATGAATAGCAGCAGACCTGCTACTGTACAAATGAAAGGGAATCTTGTTGTTCAAAAAAGTGTCTTTTGCTCATAAGACAATTCCTAGAATAATTTTTACTGCAACTGGTTTTGAATAAGTGAAGTTGAAGATAATTGTATGTATTTTGGATCTCAGACAGGAAAACGTCTCTAGTTGTCGAGAGATCAACAAGTGATAGATAATTAAAACAAATTTATTGCAAGTTGGATCTTCTATTCTTTTCTGTCTGTGAAGGGCAGCAACTTGCTTTTGTTCCTGATAATTTATACATCCATGGATTATTGTACCCATGCGTAGTTTGTAAGATCATTCTTCTTTGAATTTTCATCGCTATCACAGTTGAACTGCTATATCTTAGAATTATTTTAGTACTTGAAGCATTATTCTTGAATATGTTTGACATTCATTATGTTCCCATGCAAAATTTGTTTGAATATCATCATCGTCAAGCAATAACAACTTCTTAAAGGGTGCTAGCTCAATGGTAGAGCACCTGCCTAATTATAGGCAGGCGATTGGTGGCTCGATTCCTCTGTACCCTATCATAAATTAGTGACTAAGAAAATGACTAAATTCACATATATATGACTATTAGTAGCTAATTTCCAGTATCTTATAGTGCGACTAATGTTTAGTCGTATTTAGCTTAGTCATTAATATGTTATCATCTAGTAGTTTATTTAGTCGTATATTTGGTCATTAATTGTGACAATCAATGACTAACAATGACTAAATAAATGACTTAATCAGTGACTATCAATGACTAAATCGATGACTAATAAGTCAACCAATTAATGAATATTGAAATACGACTAGAGATAAGATAGTGGAAATCGGATACTATTAGTCACTGACTCAAAAATAGTTGTTTATAGTTGAATTTTAGTCATTTTTTTAGTCATTAATTTCTCATTTTGTACTAGTGACTTGTGATGAGAAGGGACACTATTCCAAAGATTGTCCCAAGAACAAAAGCAGCTCTCACAAGAGGAAGAACTCCAAGAGAAGACACCATGCTCACACTGTAGAGGATGATGAACCTCCCAGAAAGAGGGCCAAAGAAGAAAGTGAAGATTCTTCAAGCGATGAAGAGTATGTTTTGATTTCTACCCTCATAGGAACTGTTACACATGGTAGTAATGATTGGCTTATAGATAGTGGGGCTTCCAAGCATATGACGAGATTCAAGGAATCCTTTATGAACCTATCTGAACATGATTCACCCCACAAAGTGAAACTTGGGGATGACTACCAATATCCTATAAAAGAAAGTGGTGAAGCCTCTTATAAGCTAGACGTTGGAAAGTCTATAAAGATGAAAGATGTTCTATTTGTACTAGGACTAAAGAAGAACCTTCTCTCCATATCTGCATTGGATGCAAAAGGTATGAGGGTTGCATTTGTAGATGGCCAAGTTCTTATGTGGCCTAAAGGAAAGACTATAGATGATGTAGTAGTGATTGTAGAGCAAGAGGGAGGCTTCTACAAACTGAAGGGCCAACCAGAACAAGCTTTGGTCCATGACTCCATGGAGCCAAGTGAACTATGGCATAGAAGGCTTGCACATGTGCACTATAGAGCACCATCTATTGCAAGCAAAGCCATTGAAGGTCTTCCATAAATCCAGGCAAAGCATGAAGGCATTTGCAAAGGATGTGCGAAGGGAAAGAACACAAAGAAGATATTTCCAAGTAGCGAAAGCAAGGCAAAAGTGATAATAGATGAAGTATTTTTCTAGTAGGGAGTTAGATCTGCATATTATCAATCTATTTTACTAAGAAGTGGTGAGATTCTATGTCAGCAAATGAACATGATTATCATAATTTATTCATAAGATATACATTCATTCATCAAACAAGATAAGAAAAGCTAAGATCTAATGCCACTTGAAAAGTTAAATCATACAAGATAAGCAACATTCAAACATTCAAATGGAACAAACTTGAATCATTTCATATTAAAACAGTGAAGAGGTACATCCTTACCATGGATCTTGGTGTGAATCCCTCCTCCATTTCCATGAGATTTCCTTCCTCCACCCTTGCTTTTGAAGAAATTGAGATTTTCCTCCTCCTTCAGAATCTCTCCAGCATGCCTTTGCTCTTTCTCTCTCCCTTTACAATGCCCCAAATGCCTTTCTTATATAGCATTGGGAAGTGTGCTTTCAAGTTTCTCTTTTCAATATGGGATTGCTCCTTTTCATTATTTTAGATCATTTTCCCTCAAAAACCCACTTTTTTATAGTTTTTGGGATTTTTCGCACAACTTAGCATACTTGAAGTACAATTAATGCAATTCTCTTCACTTTTTTATTGGTGTGGCTTAGTTTTGGACCTTTTGTGAATGGTTCAATCACTGAACTTGATCTCTTTAGGTTCTTACTTTCTTCACCTAATTCTTCCATTTATGGGAGAAGTGATTAGATCAGAGAGGATTTGTCTCTGAATGTACTTGTGTATTGTCTTCATGTTGTAATATCCTATGGACAATATACCAAGAATATTAACTTTATTCCAAAGTTCCTTTTAACTCCACTAGTCAAATTTCTGCTTGATTCCCCAAATGGTGCAGGATGTAAGTGAGGTGTACTAGCTGAGGATTGAAGATGGTGGGATGAAAGTTCAATTCTGGAATTTATATGGGGTTTGGTGAAGGAGTAGGTCAAAGTGAAGATATGAGATGTCCTATGCACCATGTACTAGTACCTTTCACTTTTCAGCAAAGGAATTAATCCCTTGCCTACTTCGAGGCTTCCTAGGTAGCTGACATATGCATACTAGACAGGTAGGGGTTCAGGGAGTTTGCAGAAATGTATATATCAGTCAAATAATGGCTGCATATGTTCAGGAGGATTCTGGAACAAATTGGACAAGGTTTTGAAAGATTGGGGTGACAGATGCTTAACTGGGATTGTCGGGCTAAGAATTTTGATGGCTTCCCAAACACAAGGAAGAAGCTTCCAGATTTCGATTTTAAAGGCTGATATGGTCAATATATTAAGTTATGAACCTACTTCAACAAACAGGAAATGAAATGGATTCACATATTGTATTTTATGAAGCAAACAGTGAAACTAGTCAAATAAAACCACTCAATGAGCTAGTCTCCGAATCTAACTTGATAACTGACCTCCATTAATTGATTTTTCTGTTATGAATGAGTATGCAGCTCTGATATAGTAATAAATTGCAATAGATATGACAGAATCCTTCTTTTCTTATTCAATAACTCCCTTCTCAAAATGGTGCCTCACAGGCCATGATTTTACATTACATTGGTGAAGAAGATGAAGAGAGAGAAGGATTTTTACAGTAAATCTGTTTTGGATGTAAATATTAGAACCTATATGGAGAATAGGCCTTATTTGGATGCTCCTACTGCTGGAATTCTTCACTGGTACGTCCTCCTTCAAACAGACACCTCCATCAGGGGAAACACCTCCAAAGTTAGCTAGACGAACTAGGGCAATGAGAGAAATGGGATATCAAGTATGGATTCGGCCTCTGGGCATGGCAGCCAACAACATAGGATGATAACAACTTCTAGAGCCCACTGGAGGTCCTCGGCAAGATCCTCTACCACAATCTTCTTCTGCTAATGTTCCTCCTCTAAAACTAGTTGCATTTCTTCTTGAATGGGGTCCTCCTCTCCAATCTGGCATTAGATCTTCATGGCTGCGCTATACTGGACATCAATGGATGTAAGATTACTTGTTGGACCTGCACAACACTCCTGGATAACTCACACAGTCTTGGGGCACGTCACCCAAGTGAAATGGTTAAGGCACAACACTCAACTAGAGAAGCATTAGAGCTCTCATGAGAAAACATAAATGATCAAAAGTTCTTCATTGGAGTTGGTTGGCTTCTTTTATAAACTTTATGTTGACCTGCTGAGTAAGTTACTTAGCTTTGGTGACTTGTGAGAGTAGGTTACCACTTTTCCATCCTACTCCAAGTCATGTGGGTGCCTTCTTGGAATAATTAGCAAGTTTTGTCTTAGAAAAACTTGCCAACTTTTGTCTCTCTTCACCCATATTAGCAACTGTGCCTTAGTTAGCTTTCTGGATGTTGCTAAATCTTTACTTACAACTTTTCTTGTTCTTTCCAGTTTATTTACTTTCCACTTTTCTGCTTTTGCATGCTTTTGCCATCTTTTCTATTTGCTTTTGCTAGTTTCTAATTTGTTTGCCTTGTCTTCTTTCCTCCTTTGGACTCCTTGCTTTTCCTGAGATTTTCCACTAAGGCAAGAGTGGTCCACATGACCAAATTCGACCTCCTAGCCATATTATCACCACTTTCCAATATTTATTAGCAATATTTATTAATAAAAATATTCCAACTCAGAATTAATTCCAAATTCAACATTTAAGCAATTAATTAATTCATTGTGGTATAATTGCCTAAAAAATAACCCCTACTCCAATTTGGAAACATATTCCACATGGGTGCCCTCTTGGCCCACTTGCTCATTATCCATTAATTTTATTTATCAAAATTACCTTTAATAAATAAATTTCCCAACTTGGGAGACTTAGGCCAAAATTAATTCTAAGCAAATAGAACTAATACCATTTAATTCCCTTAGGGGTTGATTTTGTCCCCTTTCACCCATGGTACTGGATGAACCAAAATTGGGGACATGACAGTCCTCCCTTCCCAAGATTGCTTGTCCTCAAGCACTGTTAGGATTCCACCAAGCTTCTACTGCACCACTCTGATTTTATTTGTGCCCGTCCACTGAACAATCTGAAATTTAAACTTGGGGCCTTCAAAAAATCTAAATAAAATGTAATATGACTAAACTACACTATAAACTCTATCTGTACTAAATCATGAACAAAAATCTTAACCCAGTTAATATAACTGAGTAGAATTCCCGGATCCCATTGCTTCCTCCGCAAAGACCCATAATTTTCTGTCACCTCTATAAAGTTATCACTCCAAGGAATTCCCAGATCCCAAAGTATCAACTGCATTTTTCCAATCTCCAAGCATGTGGATTCCCTCCACATAGGCCAACTTCTGCAAGTAATCATTAATTTATCTTGGCAACTTTCTTGCTTAGCTGCCTTCCCTTGACCATAAGCAAAAACATTTTTGCAAGGAGATTTCATGTATGTCAGGTAATATTTCACCCAATCCATATGTGGATGAGTGGCATCAGATGGCTGCAAATTATGCCTTTTCTGCTGCTTGCAAATCATATAAAAATCAGCAATGATGAAAACAATTTTCTTGCAACAAAACATAAGATTCTTACCTTCTAGGTTTCCCCTTTCAGTGATGCCTCTATCCATCCAACCAATGGATGGAAAAACACCTTTATCTGCTGAATCATATGGAATGTGATCAGCCATATGTCTGTCCTCTTCAGATAAAGAGAACTCATGATTTCTACGGAACTCCATAGGTGTTCCCCTCTTCATCCAATGTCTCAACTCTGTGCCATTGATCCAAGGGTGCAAAATTCCATGACATGACCCACATGTTGAAAGTAAGTGTGGATCTGATGCCTCCTTGTCAAAAGTGGCTGCACACACATGCATGGGATGCCTCCACTGCTGCAGGTTAAGGAACATGTCATCTGACTTAAATTTAGGATCGTTATGCTCATCATGTGACACAAAAAATAGAATCCTGTTACCCAATTTTCATTCCCAAGGTTTGTGGCTGAATGTAAAGTGGGGAATGAAGGATGGTGAGCCATGCTTCTGAACATTTCATCCACTTAAGTTGTGGATGTATCCTCTCTATTGATGGTTGAACCCTCTATGGTTAAATCAACTACACCTTCCTTGGAAGATAGACCTTCTTCAATGATCCTCTCATGTTCATTCTGGAAAAAATTATGCACTTGCTTTTCACCCACTTTTTCTGCACATTCTTCAAGCACATACCGCATAGACTGCTCCTCATGGTCCACCCACTCATGAGGTTCCTTCATGTAATTTTTTATGTCATTGACCCAAAAGGGATGACTCTTAGGCAAAATTGAGGATTCAGTCAATTCTTTCCACTCTTGTTGGAATTGTTCTATCTTCATTTGGGATTCTGAGAGAGCACTTTGAGTGTATCTCAAAGAATCTTGGGTGGCCAACAACTCACTTTTGAGCTTGTACTTTTCTTCTTCATATCTGCAAATATTTTCTTCATCATGCAATGATGCATCCCGCAAAAATTCAACAAGATCACACATGTAATTTTTATCTGAAAGCAAATGTGAGAAATTACCTTTGATTGTGGACATTGCTTTTTGGATATTCTCCATGGCTGCAAAGAAATATTGATCTTCCCTTAAAGCAGCTTCCCAACACAACCTCGACACTGAAGAATGAGTGCCATGGAGAATTTTTAGGGCCTCTTGGATCTTCTGTTCATCCATCTTCAATGACCCTGCAAGAAGATGAGGTTCTTGCAGATGTTCCTCCTCTTCATTCCCCATCACCGGATCGATTTCAAGCAGTGCACTTGAGGTTTCGAAATCTGATCCATATGTTGCTACTGCAATATATTCATCTTTTAGGTCCTCAAAAACATAATTTGGGTTGCAACATAAGTTCTCATTCATCCTTGGTGCCACAGAAATATCTTCTCTCAAATTTTCAGCCTTCACACTACTTTTATTTTTTACACTAGAATTATGAACCTCATCACCAGGGGGCTCAAACATTTTGAAATTTTCAATGGACATGGCTGCCATCTCAGTTTGACCTAATGACACATAAAAATCAAAAATTACTAATTCACCATGTGTCATGTTCTCTTCCTTATGTGGTGGAATTATTATGGCTTGTTCATCCACCCATTTCTCTGCTTCACACCCTACTGTGATGTGCTCAATTTCTGCTTCCTGGTGAGGCTCAAGTTGTGTCTTTGGATCTGATTTATGTTCTACTTTTAGATCTGATCCGAAATATGGTTCAACACCCTTAACAGTACCAATCTCATCCAAGATGATCTTTATATCCTCATCATAGAATCTTGCAGTAGATTCTTCTTCTATTTTGTCAACAATCTCATGATTGGGTTTTGGGTCATGTTTCTCCTTGGTTGTCTTAGGATGAATATTATTGGAGGATCTTCTTGAAGAGGATCCAAAAATTCTTGTGAATTCACATGCATCCAATGCAACTTTGATATCTTTTATTCTATCTTCCATAGAAGGTTTACCTATGACTGTAGAACATGCAACTTTTTCCTGGATATGGCTATCAGAAAAATCATAGTCTGTTCTGTCAATCATGATCTCATGGGGGATACTTATGGAAGGTACTTTTTGGGAATTATCTTCCTCATACTGTCTGCAATATTATTCATACTGCTCATCATAATCTTCATCATATTCCTCATAAGAATAATCTTCTTCCTCATAAATCTCAAAATCTAAATCTTCCATAACATGGAACTAATTTCACAACTACAATTTGAAAATAGTGTTGAGATACTTTTCCACTGAGATTAACTTTCCACAGGCTGAGCCAAGGAAAATGCTCCGATACCACTATAATATCCTATGGACAATCTACCAAGAATATTAACTTGATTCCAAAGTTCCTTTTAACTCCACTAGTCAAATTTCTGCTTGATTCCCCAAATGGTGCAGGATGTAAGTGAGGTGTACTGGCTAAGGATTGAAGATGGTGGGATGAAAGTTCAATTCTGGAATTTATATGGGGTTTGGTACAGCAACAGGTCAAAGTGCACATCTAAGATGTCCTATGCACCATGTACCAGTACCTTTCACTTTTCAGCAAAGGAATTAATCCCTTGACTACTTCGAGGCTTCCTAGGTAGCTGGCATATGCATACTAGACAGGTAGGGGTTTAGGGAGTTTGAAGCAGTTTATATATCAGTCAAAAAATGGTTGTATATGTTCACGAGGATTCTGGAACAGATTGGACAAGTTTTGGAAATATTGGGGTGATAGATGCTTAACTGGGATTGTCGGGCTAGGAATTTTGTTGGCTTCCAAAACACAAGGTAGAAGCTTCCAGGTTTCGATTTTAAAGGATGATATGGTCAATATATTAAGTTATGAACCTAATGCAACAAACAGAAATGAAATGGATTCACATATTGTATTTTATGAAGCAAACAATGAAACTAGTCAAATAAAACCGCTCAATGAGCTAGTATCTGAATCTAACTTGATAACTGACCTCCATTAATTGATTTTTCTATTATGAATGAGTATGAAGCTCTGATATAGTAATAACTTGCAATAGATATGACAGAATCCTTCTTTTATTATTCAATAACTCCCTTCTCAAAATGGTGCCTCACAAGCTATGATTTTACATTACATTGGTGAAGAAGATGAAGAGAGAGAAGGATTTTTACAGTAAATATGTTTTGGATGTAAAGATCAGAACCTATATGGAGAATAGGCCTAATTTTCCTGCTCCTAATGCTAAAAGTCTTCACTGGTACGTCCTCCTTCAAACAGACACCTCCATCAGGGGAAACGCCTCCAAAGTTAGTTGGACGAACTAGGGCAATGAGAGAAATGGGAGATCAAGTCTGGATTCGACCTATGGGAATGGAAGCCAACAACATAGGCTGATAACAACTTCTAGAGCCCACTGGAGGTCCTGGGAAAGCTCCTCCACCACAATCTTCTTCTGCTAATGTTCCTCCTCTAAAACTAGCTGCAGTTCTTCTTCAATGGGGTCCTCCTCTCCAATCTGGCATTAGATCTTCACGGCTGCACTATAATGGACATCAATGGCTATAATATTACTTTCTAGACCTGCACAACACACCTGGATAACTCACACAGTCTTGGGGCACATCACCCAAGTGAAATGATTGAGGCACAACACTCAACTGGAGAAGCACCAGAGCTCTCATGAGAAAACATAAATGATCAAAAGTTCTTCATTGGAGTTGGTTGGATTCTTTTATAAACTTTATGATGACCTGCTGAGTAATTTGCTTAGCTTTGGTGACTTGTGAGAGTAGGTTACCACTTGCCCATCCTACTCCAAGTCATGTGGGCGCCTTCTTGGAATAATTAGCAAGTTTTGTCTTAGAAAAACTTGCCAACTTTTGTCTCTCTTCACCCAGATTAGCAACTGTGCCTTAGTTAGCTTTTTGGATGTTGCTAAATCTTTACTTACAACTTTTCTTGTTCTTTCCACTTTATTTACTTTCCACTTTTCTGCTTTTTCCTGTTTTTGCTAGCTTTTCTGTTTGCTTTTGCTAGTTTCTAATTTGTTTGCCTTGTCTTCTTTCCTTCTTTGGACTCCTTGCTTTTCCTAAGATTTTCCACTAAGGCAAGAGTGGTCCACATGACCAAATTCGACCTCCTAGCCATATTATCACCACTTTCCAATATTTATTAGCAATATTTATTAATAAAAATATTCCAAACTCAGAATTAATTCCAAATTCAACATTTAAGCAATTAATTAATTCATTGTGGTATAATTGCGTCAAAATTAACCCCTACTCCAATTTGGTTACATCTTCCACATGGGTGCCCTCTTGGCCCACTTGCTCATTATCCATTAATTTTATTTATCAAAATTACCTTTAATAAATAAATTTGCCAACATGGGAGACTTAGGCCAAAATTAATTCTAAGCAAATAGAACTAATACCATTTAATTCCCTTAGGGGTTGATTTTGTCCCCTTTCACCCATGGTACTGGATGAACCAAAATTGGGGACATGACACATGTTGTGGGCGCATAGTAAAATTGTGCTTCTTCTGTCACATGACTAAGGGTGTTAATTTCATTGTTAACAGATGCCCCCTAATGTGTGAGGTCCGAAGCAGAGCTAAGGGATGAAATACATTACTTAAATTTATACTCTGTATACTGATACTCTTTATTGTTCAAAGCAAGGATGAGGAAAGGAAAAACTCACGGGTGCGGGATTGAGGATCACACCTGCAAAACATAGAAATTTATCAAATATATAATATCTTCCTGAGGCGGGCATACCCATGCTCAGTAGTAAACAAGCATGGCCACGAACAATACACAGTGGATCCATGTCAAAAGTAAAATTTTTAGAAGTGTAAACATGCACTTTGATGAGTGCAAGAACAAAGTCTTTATCAAATTTATGACATGGAAATCTAATCTTGTGCAGCTCGGGCAGTGCATCGATGAGTGATACAACTGTTTTTCCCAAGGTCTTCAATACAAACCGATGATAATATGAGTTTATATCATGCGAATAAATGATCTGATGTCGAGCATAATAAAACACCATCTGATTACCGGTCATTGATGTATACCGTTAACATGTGCAAAGAGACCCACCAATAATGATGATGGACTCTAAGGTACTAAGTACAAACTAACAAGTGTGAATAGATGTTATGAAGTCGAACACTTGTAGAATCAAACAATCAGGGGTCATTGATGTATACCCACTGTCATTTGCAAGGAAACCTAGCACTAATGATTGCAAGATCCAAGGTACTCTTGGGTTTCTAGATCCATGTCCTAGATGATGATTTGATGTCGATAGGAATAGATCCATCAGAAGAAGGGCATTAATGCATCCCACATCAACCAATATGAAACAAAGATCAATAGTATGATATAATTTGGTAGAACTACAAGATCCAACACTGTATACTAACACGAGGAAGGCCGACATGATTAGTTAGGAATATCTGAGGAATGGCTGACTCAGTTTGGACTTCCCTTGAACACATAACACGATGCAGAATGGACACTTGGAAACATAGTACTTTGAGTAACTGACCTTGGTGAAATCCGCTAATGCGAGGTGCATTAACGAAATCTCCATTGGTGACAGGAAGGATAACCCATCGGTGGAGATCTGTTTCAAAATACTGGTACAATTTCCTAAGGCAAATGTAGATGGTGTACTGACAACGGATATAATATTATGTGCCATGTTCAAGGGAAACAAGGACTAACTGTTGCTATTTTCTTCAAAGTTTATAATATGAAGTGATTCAAGTCTCTCCCATTTTGGATCTTTGTGTTTTTTTAATTTTTATGCTTATTCAAAAAAATTAAAAAAAATGTTATGATACATAGGAGGGAACGAGTGTTGCATGGGCATACGTCTATTTTTCAAGGGCACGGGTTAGGCCAAGGAAAAGATCCATATTGTAAACAAGGAATAAGCTAGTTGTGCACACTCTTACAGTTGTTCCCTCCCGGAGTAGGCTATCTGAAGCAGGATTATGTGTCGATGAACGGTGAAGTAATACCATGTGACTGAGGTTATCCAATTTGGTGAAATGGCCAATTAGGAATGGTTCAATGAGGTTTACTTCAGCTTGAGTCTTGTGAAAATTTCCAAAATTATAGATCATCATGAATCATGGTCTGTCTCAACTATCTGAATCAAATAGTTTGAATTGTCAAAGTATTCAAGTCCTGAAATCAAAACTATTTCACTATCCAACAGTTTAGTTAGAAACTGGTTTAAATGTGCATTTAATATCTAAAAAGATAGCTAAAATTGAGGAATTATGCATCTTTCTATCATTCAAAAGGATATGGTTTGTACATGTATGAATAAAAGATAAGTAAGAAATACTCATGATTTACCATATGCGTTCGTATCTGCCAGTAGTGGGTTAGTTTTGATGTCGGACTAGAAAATTTTGAAACAGTTTCCCATGTTTTCGAATTTTTTGAATTTTTTCATTTTTTTGTATGAAATTTTTTTGGGTGTTATCTGTAAGAAAAGAATCAAAAAGAGAAATAGTATTTACACTATTCTTTTTGGTGTGTGCAAAATTTACACACTTTTTGGGTTATGATGTAAGCTAGGTTCTTTCGGTTTTACTTATGTCCTTAAATGATGTGTTCAATTAAATTGGTCATGAAATAATGTACATGCTTTCTTTTTGGTATGATGTTAATGATTTAGATGCCAATCAAGTACATAGTTGGCCAAAGAATCAGCCAAACTATTCAGACTTCTAGGGACGTGTATATATTCAATAAACGTGAACTGACGCTCTAAATGACGTACTCATAGAAACTTTCTAAACAATGTAGGATGTCGAACTTGATACTGACCATTTAACTAGGATGCAACTAATTCTGAGTCCAGTTTGACAATTATTCGTCGAATGCCAAGGGTGATAGCCTCGACAAGAAGCTCAATAACTACGCTATATTCTGCAACATTGTTGGATGCAGATTCGAGAAAAATGCCTCCTGAACTAAGAACTTTGTTACTAGGTGTGAAAATGACCCATGCGGCGGAAGCAATGTTCCAAGAACTACTGTTGGCACCATCCGCATATCCCAAATATGCGAAAGATTCTTGTGCCATCTACCAAAGTGACAATGCCAAGCAAGATAAGTGTGTGCCCGAAATAACTAATGTACAAAATTTTATACAAAGAATACAACATAATACAACAAAGGGTGCGAGGCATCAGTGCCTACGCGAAGTGTTTCTTCAGATAGAGCCATTCCTGATCTCCGACATGGGTTCCCCATCAAAATTGACCAATTCATAAGCTCCCTTTTTTAACACAGTTTTGACTACAAGTGGGCCAAACCATTTAGCTACAAATTTCCCTTCCCCTATTTTATCTTGGTTTTGGTCATAAACTAAAACCAGATCGCCTTCAGAAAAGAATCGGGGACTAGTAGACTTGGCATATTGTGTTTTAACCCTCTTCTTGTGTGCTTCTACATTTAGAGAGGCTTCCCTTCTAGTTTCATCAAGAGCATGGAGATGGAGAAGCCTTTCCTCTTCTGCAGAAGTGTTAGGTAGGAGTTCAACTGCTCTCTTTAATCATGGGATTTCACATTCAATCGACAACACAACTTCCTCTCCATAAACCAGTTGGAGGGGAGTGAATCCGTTTGCGGTTTTCGCGGTTGTTCGGTAAGCCAAAAGAGTAGTAAACAACATCAAGTGCCAGTTATTCTTGTTTTTATTAATCATCCTCTGTAACATAGTTTTCAAAACCTTGTTGATGGCTTCGACTTGCCCATTAGCTTGAGGGTAATATGGTGAGAAGAAGTCCTGCCGCAATCCTAACTGGTCTGTAAGTTCATCGATACCGAAATTCCTAAAATGACTTCCGTTGTTAGTAGTGATCTCTTTGGGTACACCAAACCTTGCTATCACATGATTGAATAGAAAATATGTTGCAGTTTTACCCGTGCAATTGAATGTAGGCATCGCCTCAGCCCACTTGGTGAAGTAGTCCACTGCTACGATGATGTAGTGGTGGCCATCGGCTAAAGGTGGGTTTACCGTTATAAAATCAATGGCCCATTTTTAAAATGGACCCATGGTTACTACAGAGTGTAAAGGAGCAGGGTGTGCGCACATTTTTCTTGTGTAAATTTGGCAAGGGTGACACTTTTTGACAGCATTCATGCAATCTTTGAAAATTGTAGGCCAAAAGTATCCTACACGCAATATTTTCTGGGCAATTCCAAACCCAGAAAGATGAATTCCACATGCCCAAGCATGGCAATCATTCAACACTTGTTCATATGCCCAATATTCAACAGATACAGTACCCTCCTTCTCAATGGGTAACTCAGACATTAACTCAGCAAATGCCAACAATTTCTTGGCTTTAGCGATTTTGAATTCGAGGTCGAATTCTTGTAAAATTACTATCCATTTGAGTATTTGCCACCAATGGTATGGCGGGATAAAATGTGTCTCATGGGGTTCATTTCAGCCACTATGGTTGTTTTCCTTGGAAGTATGTAATGTCTAAGTCGTTGGACAACATGGACTGCTGCCAAGGCCAACTTCTCGACCTGGGAATATCTCAATTCGGGACCTGCAAGGCCCTTACTAAGATAGTAAATAACATGTTCTTGAGATGATTCGTCCTCTTGGGCTAAGACCATTCCAATGGTGGAAGGAGATGCTGCCAAATATAGCAGAAAGTCTCTTTTGTAGTTCAGTGGACTAAGAACTGGGGCATAGACCAAAGCTTTCTTTATTTCATCAAATGAACGTTGAGCTTGGTCATCCCATATGAATATCGCATCTCGTTTCAAGAGACACATGAAACCTATATATTTTTCAACAAAATTCTCCACAAATCTCCTCAAGTAGTTAGCTTTCCCTTGAAGGCTTTGAAGTTGAGTGATTGTTCTCGGGGAAGGCAACTGAAGTATTGCCTCAACCTTGATGGGATCAACCATGATCCCTTTTTGGGACACTACAAACCCAAGTAACCTCCCAGAGTCCACACAAAACATGCATTTATGTGGATTTAACCTAATGTTGTACTTGCGACAGCGCTCGAAGATGGCTCGTAAATGGTCACTATGCTCAGCTCTCCTTTTAGATTTAGCTGCTAAGTCATCAAGATAAACCTCAATGATTTTCTTAGTGTCATGAAATGCGTATGACATAGATCTTTGAAAAGTATCTCTGACGTTTTTAAGGCCGAATGGCATTTTCCGATAAGTGAAGGTCCCCCAAGGGCATATGAAATCTATCTTATGTTGGTCTTCCTTTTTTATCTGGATTTGGTTGTAACCGGAGAATCCGTCCATAAACGAAAAGATTTCATTCCCAGCACATTCATCGATGATCTGATCAATGAAGGGTGTGGGATAGTTATCCTTAGGACAAGCCAAGTTTAGATCTCTAAAATCGGTATAAACCCAAATAGTTCCTTTTTTTGTTGATGGGAACAGGATTGGATACCCAATCAGTCAAAGGAACAAGATAGATGAATCCAGCTTTTAATAGCTTTTCGACCTCGGATTTAATGGTAGCGGACTTCTTAAGGTTCACTGGACGTAGTTTTTGCCGCACATGTTTAACATTGGGATAGGTTTTGATCTCATGTTCCACGATACTGGGATGGATGCCTGGCATTTCTTTATAAGACCATGTGAACACATCACGAAACTCTTTAAATAAAGTAGTATAAAGTGTTATTTCCTCGGGAGAACAATCCGCACCTATGTTGATGTTCTCAACGATGCCAGGTTTTATAGATATGTCAATTGGGCTGGTTTTCGAAATGTTCGCCAAATTTCTTTTCGAACTCACATTGTGGGTTTGGATAGGGCATTGGTACTTGGTCCTATCCTCATCAAAATAAATATTTTCAGGCTTGACTTCTAATGAATCGATTTTGGGAAGAAATGAGCATTTGTGGTGCATATCCTCCCAGGGTCATTCTGATATGTTCATGGCCTCTAGGATGGCTTCATCAGAAGAGAAAGTCTGATCCAGGAGATCATGGGTACTATGAGAGTTCAATGGCCAAACATGTGAAGTATAGGGATCATATTCCTCCATCTTGGGAGGATTTTGATCCGGTTCTACCGAGGCCATTTGAATAGCTTGATAAGCGAGCTCTACGGTAGAAAAGGGAACACTACTCTTCGTTTCATCATGTGGTGCAGAAGTATGTGTATTTCCATCATTCTTTTCATCTATGATGTTTTCTTTGGAAGTTCCAACTGATGAGGTAGAACCAACCTCCAATGTGGAGTTAGAAAAAACTTTTAATGGGAAATACACTTCCGATGTAATGGTGAAAATCGGGGCAGTGTTAGGGGTCAATATTGGTGGTGGAATTGGAAAAGTTCCCAAAAGGGATGAGTCTTTAAACATTCCTACCCCAACATCCTGAATCACCGTCGTTGAATCCCCTACAAAAGGTACATTCGAGTGGAGACTAGTTTCAGGTGTGCAGTAATCTAGTTGATCGATTGTGACAGTCTTCCCTTGGTGGGGGAATTGAATGAATCAGAATACGGAAGATACTACAGTTGCTATCTTATGTATCGAACTGCGTCCCAATAGAAAATTGTCTTTTATGGGTGCATCCACTACCTCAACATCTACTTGAACTGTTCCCCTCCCAGTTTAACTGGGAAAGCCATGATAATTCCATGAGGTGGGAACGAATGACCATCAAATGCTTTGAGAATTGTGTGGGATGGTACTAGGGTGGGTGATCCCAAAGCTTTCCAACAAGCTAGTGACATGACACAAGTGGAGGCTCCTTCATCCACAATGGTTCGAAAAATGTTCTTACCATGTGAAGTTACTTTAATTTGGAATGCAATTTGTGAGGGAAGCCTACATGTGGGTTTTTCTAAGTCAAATGTGATCAAATTAGTGTCTTATGGATCAATAGCACCGATGGCAGACAATAGTGCTTTCCGTTGAGCGGGACAACTTTGAAACACTTCCAAGGAAGACATTGCACAAGGAGCTTGAGCTAAATCTTCAACCACATTGTAGTTTTGAGAAGCTCGCACATTGGGGTTGTGTGTTGCTTTGCGGAGGACCCCTTTCGGAGGTCGAGGCACCATGTATATGGTTGGTTTCTCAATATTTAGAAAACCATTAGGTTGAGATCCAATTGTTTCAGCATCTTTTGAAGGTATGTCATAAGAACGGGCCCTTGTTTGGATATGGATGTCATGTTCACCAATTGTGAAGATATTAGCATTGGGTGGATTTCCCCCTTGTGGGGGGTTTGCTTGGTTTCCTCCTGGTGGAGGTGCTTGTTACACCAAAATTTCGTCACCCTTGTGAAAGTGTCACAAGTGTCGCAAGTGTTGCAAGTGTCGTCGTCATGACCTAGTGTCGTCATCATGACCGTTGCAAGTACCGTCATTATGTCCAAGTGTTGTCATCATGACCGTTGTGATAATGTCGTCATCTTGACCATTGTGTATACACCCCTGAATATACCTAGACTAAGTGCTCATTTGGGAGGATTTGTACTCAGTTTGTACAACCTTTTGAGAGGTCGTCGCAGGTTGCATACTAACAACATGCGACGTCGCAGGTTGCTCCATAGCAGAGTGCGACAAGGTCTGTTAATGGGAAAAAATAACCATTTCGAGATCTTTCTCGAAGCTTTCCCATTTGGGGCTTATCCCTGATCTCTTGGAGAGCTGGTACTCGACCCCTAACTCATTGGGAAGATCCCCTATCTCTCTCCTACCATCTCTCATCCTATCCTATCCATAACCTCATCCACTTAGTCCTATATATATGAGGCTCACTCCCATACCAAAGGGGGGAAGACTATGGTATCTACATGCTGGTGAAATCTCTCTTGGACACCTTCACTCACCTCTTGGAGAATTCATGCTTCCTTGGAAGCGCTTGGCAATTGGCTTGTGTGGAGAAGGGCTGCTACATTAAGTCATTGGTTGTAGTTCTATATCTCTATCATGTACTCCTCTATTTGCAGTAATACAAATGCTTTCCACCAATATCGTTCTCAATGTGTAATGATGTTGTGTTGTTTACCTGCTTAACTGTTTACATAGATCTCTTATTGTATAGATGCTCTTTACTTGTTTCTCTTTTCTGTGTCTTAACAGGTCTTGCAGCTTGGATCTGACGACCGTGGGACGTGAATCAACATTCGGGAGAAAGGATAGCAAAATCAAAGAGGTAAGACATCTAGTACTTGATCCTTAAGTAGATCTAGGAAACGTGTTTGTAGTCTGTTCTATTTGTTCTAGACTCACATTGAGCTAGGGAGATCTGGCTCGCCTCCGGTCGAGTGGATTGTCTGGCAACAAATATGGCGACCATACTGGGGAAGAGAAGAAGAAGAAAGGGAAGATTAAGAAGACAAAAGATAAGAAAGAGACCAAGCATCAACCATCTGCCTCTGATGGCACTCATTCTATGAGAACACCTCGTAAGCCAAAGTTCCCTTGCAAACTTTGCAAGGGTGATCACCTTCTCAAGAATTGTCCTGGTCTTTCCTGTGTGTCAAAAGTGTGGTCTAAAAACCCCAAACCGCTTGTATCGTCAACCTCTGACCATCATGTTGATGATACTCCCTCGACCAATGACCCATTGTTGATGGGTCGGAAGGGTAGAGATGCAGACCCTTGCTGGATATGCAAAGGCTTGCATCATACTTACCTTTTCCCAAGCATGGATGAAGCTTCACGGTGGTTGGAAAATATTACTAGCTCTCAACAAGTGATAGTAAGTTGCCCCTCGATCCCCCACTGGTTGACCAAGTGATCAATTCAGTTTCATCTGTAATTGGTCCCACTCTTCCTTCCGAGAGTGACGTGATTGAGTCATTTTCATCTCCACTCAATCCCGCTCTTTCATTGGAGAAAGTCCAGACTGAAGCAGTCACCATGACACAAACTTCATCTCATTCTTATCTTCCAAGTGAGAGTGAAATGGAAACCGCTGATGTTTTCCTAGTCATTTCAGAATGTCCTAGGCAAGGGGAAACCCTGTCCATTTCGACAGGACCCCCCCCAAGTTTTGAGGTCATTTCCTTTGATTGGAATGGTCTAACAGAATCTCGTCTTCCTTCAAGTATTCCTTTTCAAATATCTATAGGAGTTTCTGATAAAGAAATATTTCGTACGATAGTTGATGAGGGATATTTTGTTAGTATTTTATCCTCAACTGCTTGGCAAGATATAGGTTCTCCTCAGCTTGTGACAGTAACTGACCAGATTTTGGCTTTTAATCAAAGGCCTACCAGACCTTTAGGGATTCTCCCACAGTTACCTATCACGTTGATAGGTAAAACTGTTTATGTTGACGTCATGGTTGTCCAAGGTCCTTTAGATTTCAATCTGCTCCTTGGACGTGATTATGTATATGCTATGAAAGCTATAGTGTCCACACTCTTTCGAGTGATGTATTTTCCTCATCATGGGAATATTGTGACCATTGATCAGCTGTCCTTTGTGACACCCACTCATCATATGACTCCTAGTCATTTGAATTCCCTAAATGTTCCACATGTTTTAGTGGTTTCTTCCCCCTGAGAATAGGGTACGAGGACGGTTTATGTTTTGTTTCAAGCTCGTTAAAAAATGAAACCAACTTTCAAGCAAAGTTTTTCTTTGATTTCAAGCTTGCATAAAAATGAAACCATTTCACATGAGCATAGTTCCCATTCTATGTCAAGCTCATTAAAAAATAAAATAGTTTCCTACGAGCACGATTTATGTTATGTTTCAAGCTCGTTAAAAAATAAAACCAACCACCCTAGCATAGTTTCCCTTTGGTTTCAAGCTTGCATAAAAATGAAACCAATCCATTGGAGCATAGTTTTATTCTATTTCAAGCTCATTAAAAAATGAGATAGACCCCTATAGCATAGTTTATCTTTGGTTTCAAGCTTGCATAAAAATGAAACCATCCCCTCGAGCATAGTTTTATTCCATTTCAATCTCGTTAAAAAATAAGATGGGTCCCCTCGAGCATAGTTTTATTCCATTTTAAGCTCGTTAAAAAATAAGATGGGCCCACTCAAGCATAGTTATTGTCTATTTCAAGCTTGTGTAAAAATTAAATAGATCTCCCTCCCATCAGTTCGAGTCTCTCGCTAGAGTTAGAACTTGAACCTTCATTTCATCTATTTCTCGTTCCCCCCCCCCCCTGGTGAACATTTTCATATTAGTAGCCAGGTCGGTAGTTGGGTTAGCAAGCATCATTTTTAGACAAAATGAAGCTTGGGGGGCATGTCACATGTCGTACCGTCAACAATCATGTTGAAGGAACACCACCATGTTAAGCCGCTAGCAATCATGCTGGGGGCATTTACCAACCTCTGGGCATCATGTTGGGAAGGAACCCATCAATGGGTCTTAACCTATGAGCATAGTTCCCTTTCTGTGTCAAGCTCATTAAAAAATGAAACCAGTAGTCTGAGCAGAGTTCTATTCCTTTGTCAAGCTCGTTAAAAAATGAAACAACTCCTTTCCCTTTGAGTCGAGTCTCCTCATAGACTTAGTACCTAAACCTTCTTTTCACCCGCCTATGCCTTAGGTGAATGAAATGAACCTTGGGGGCATGTCTTCAACCTCTAAAAGTTACGTTGAAGTCAACTCGATCACCTCTCCACACCACATTGGAGCTAAGTCACTTACTTCTAGCAATCATGCTGGGGGCACACACCAACCTCTAGATGCCATGTTGGGAAAAAGTTCACCATTGGGAACATTTTCAAGGATACTTTCCTTTTTTAGGTTTCGAGCTCATTAAACCATGAAAATTATCCCGAGCATAGTTCATTTTATGTTACAAGCTCGTTAAAAAATGAAGCAAACATCATGAGCATTCTTCCAACCTATCTTTGAGCTCTTTAAAAACAGTAAGATGGCATTCGAGCTTACTTTTCACTTTTTTCGTGCTCTGGTTGAAACATGAAAAGTGGTTTGAGCTTAATTTTTACTTTTTCGTACTCTGGTTCAAATATGAAAAAGATTCCAAGTGCTTTTGATACCATTCTCGTGCTCGTTAAAAAATTGAGTTAAAAAGGTGTGTCTAACGAGTATAGGTTTATCATTTTATTCGGCCTCGCTAGACTATTTATGGAAAAGGAACTGTGTCGAGTTTACTTTTTCCTTTGTCGTACTCGATCATCAACCATGACAAAGTTGTTCGTGGAGTCCTTTTAAGCACTTTTCAGACTCCCTAAATAGGAAAAGATTGCCAAGCGAACTTGATGCTTTCACGCTTGTAAAAGCATTTGAATGATCGTCTTTCTGGTGATAGTTTACTCCTTTTTCGGACCAGGAAGCACTATTTACGAAAAAGGAATACTCCAACCAACCATGGTTGGAAGAGTCCTCTCCCGTGTTGTTTTACCCTTTTTCGGGCGATGAGGCTAACTTTACCAAAAAGGACCTTTTGGAGTCTCCTTTAGTTCTTTTCAGACTCTCTAAACATGAAATGACGTTGAGTTTTCCTTCTTTGGACTCGTTAAATTTTAAACATTGAAGGGCCCATTATGGGACGAACCCCTCCTATCCTAGGTTCGTAAAACATTTGGGATTGGAATCATCTATGAGATGAGCTATACCGATCATCTGGTTACCCTCATCAAGCTCGTTCAAAAACAAGTGAGGCACTCATCATTCATGATGAGGAAAAAGGAAAGTGTTTGTGTTACATACCTTAGTGGCAGTATATAGTCATTCTTGAACATGGAACTCGTCTGAGTTTGCATACCAACACTTGGGCCATCTATTTGTCTATGAGTCCCTGCTTACTTTTTGAGTCCTGTTACTCCTCTGAGTCATTCGGAGAAAGCTTCTACTATCAGTTGAATTAGAATTTTGCGTCATTCTCATGTCAATACTGCCAAGTCATGCCATGCCCATGTTCAAGAACACATCCATCACTCATCATTTTCAGTCAGTACACACGTTGTCATGCTGTTGTTACTTTGAGTCAGTCTCACACATTATTGTACCATCTGATCCACTCTACACATTTTTGTCGTGTTTCGTGTCGATTGATGGGGGATTCATCATGGAACTCCTTCGACGAATTCATCCTTGTCGACTTCAACTCATCATCCAAGGATTGAATCTAGAAACCAGTCAAGTACCTTGGTCCTGCATGCCTCAATGGCAAGTCACCTCGCTTTCATCATGAGTTTACATCATTGACTCTTGATTGAGAGATTTCATCTTGCGTTCGACGTCAACTCATTTATTCACGCTCGATGATATGTACTGCGATACCTTGGGAATCATCGACATTAATGGTGATCTCCCTCGCACTTGTTAATGGTTTACATCAATGACCGGTAATAAAGTGGTTTCTACCATGTTCGACGTCAAGACATTTGTAATCACATGGATAGATTCGTATCATTGCGGGTTCAGCTTGAAGACCCTGGGGAGTCATGTTTTACCCAAGTTGCGATGGAGTTTGTATTGAGTCATATTACACGGATCCACTTTTGTATTAGTCGTGGCGGTGTTATCATCTCATCGTGGATCTACGCTTGTGTCTAGTATCCATGATTGTGTTCAGTCGATCATTACTCCCATGGATCTGCAATGTATTGGTTGACAGCCATGTTGTAATACATATGAGATTGTTAGTTCAGAGTCAGTTGTACTACAGCAACGTCCTTCATCCGACAAGTCTTTTGCCATTATTTCTATCAAAGCATTTCACATGTACATCCTTAACAACTTCATGCTTTGGGGGGCATTATGTTACACCAAAATGTCGTCACCCTTGTGCAAGTGTCACAAGTGTCGCAAGTGTTGCAAGTGTCGTCGTCATGACCTAGTGTCGTCATCATGACCGTTGCAAGTACCGCCATTATGTCCAAGTTTTGTCATCATGACCATTGTGATAATGTCGTCATCTTGACCATTGTGTATACACCCCTGAAAATACCTAGACTAAGTGCTCATTTGGGAGGATTTGTACTCAGTTTGTACAACCTTTTGAGAGGTCGTCGTAGGTTGCATACTAACAACATGCGACGTCGCAAGTTGCTCCATAGCAGAGTGCGATGAGGTCTGTTAATGGGAAAAAATAGCCATTTCAAGATATTTCTCGAAGCTTGCCCATTTGGGGGCTTATCCTTGATCTCTTGGAGAGTTGGTACTCGACCCCTAACTCATTGGGAAGATCTCCTATCTCTCTCCTACCATCTCTCATCCTATCCTATCCATAACCTCATCCACTTAGTCCTATATATATGAGGCTCACTCCCATACCAAAGGGGGGAAGACTATGGTATCTACATGTTGGTGAAATATCTCTTGGACACCTTCACTCACCTCTTGGAGAATTCATGCTTCCTTGGAAGCGCTTGGCAATTGGCTTGTGTGGAGAAGGGATGCTACATTAAGTCATTGGTTGTAGTTCTATATCTCTATCATGTACTCCTCTATTTGTAGTAATACAAATGCTTTCCACCAATATCATTCTCAATGTGTAATGATGGTGTGTTGTTTACCTGCTTAACTGTTTACATAGATCTCTTATTGTATAGATGCTCTTTACTCGTTTCTCTTTTCTGTGTCTTAACAGGTCTTGCAGCTTGGATCTGACGACCATGGGACGTGAAGCAACATTCGAGAGAAAGGATAGCGAAATCAAAGAGGTAAGACTTCTAGTACTTGATCCTTAAGTAGATCTAGGAAACATGTTTGTAGTCTGTTCTATTTGTTCTAGACTCGCATTGAGCTAGGGAGATTTGGCTCGCCTCCGGTCGAGTGGATTGTCCGGCAACAGTGTTGGTTCCGCAGCAACCATCTGTTGTTGTTGGGGGAAGGGTCGAGTTAGGATGGCAGGTTGTGGTTTCCCTCCTCGTTGTGCAAACATGCGATGAATATCATCCATATGACGACAAAGATGAGTAGGATGGTCCCCTTGGCAAATTTTGCAAGGGTACTTGTTCTTCCGGTTTTCATGATTTCCTCTAGTAGGATTATTCACCTTAGGTGCATCTCTTGTACCAGGGTTAGCATTAGGCTTCTTCTTTTGTTTCTTCTTTTTTCCTTTTGGGTCCACAGTTTGAACCGTAAGGACTTCAAAAGTTTGGGTAGGAGTTGTAGATTGCTGAGTTGCCTGGCCAGCTGTGGGTTGCGGATTTTGAATTGACATTTGTCCCAATTGTTGGGTAATCTGTTCAACTTGGTTAACGGGTCCAATCACACCATCGGTATGAGGTCCTTTTGGCGGCCTAGCTGTATCAGACGCAGGTCTTATAGCATGAGGTATTAAGTCATAAAGTGTGCCCGATTGGGAATATACCAAATCCATTTAGTGAGCACTCTAAATGAGTTTTTCTTCAGTCATGGACCCTGGCATGGCTACATCTTTGGCTAGAGTAGGAAATAGGGATTTTATGAACCAATCTGCTAAGAATTGGTCAGGGATTTTAGCTTTTATAATCCTTCGGCGCCTCCTCCACTCATGGATGTGATCCGAGATGTGAGTAGTGGTGGATTGCCTAAGTGAAGTTAAAAGTTTTTTTCCCGTCTCATAGCGGATAGGTAATGGAAAATGTGTCAAGAAGACCATATCTAAAGATGAAAAATCTGTGAATGTATTGCATGGCAATCCAATTTACCATTTCGTAGCAGTTCCCGTTAGGGTCCGCTGAAACAACCTTAACCTAACAATATCATTAAATAGGGAATTGGATGAACACCACAGATGGAATGTCATCACATGATTGGATGGGTCGTCCTCTGGTTTTTTGTCAAACTTGGGTATGTCTGAGGGTAGTTTAGTTGGTATGGTTGGCCACCCATTCAAATGTAGAACATGGTCATTAGTCAGTCGGGATAAATCCGGTAGATTCAATGTGGCTAGAAATGGTGACTTGGATGGTGCTGGAGCAAACGTTTGATATCCAGGTGAAGCTTGGTGGCTCCACTATTGGTTTCCTTGGGCTTGAGAAGCATTCCAATAAGGGTTACCTCCTTGCGGAGATTGCATCCAAAAAGATGGGTTTCTTCCTGAAGGTTGTTCATTCCATTCTGGAATAGGATGCATGTATGGATTTCCCCCTTGCAGAGGTATGTTCCATTGAGATTGGTTACTTGGTGGAACATTACAACTCCATTATGGGATAGGATTAATGGGTGGATTTCCCCCTTGCGGGGGTACGTTCCATTGAGATTGGTTACTTGGTGGAACATTACCACTCCATTGTGGGATAGGATTAATGGGTGGATTGCCCCCTTGCGGGGGTATCTTCCATTGAGATTGGTTACTTGGTGGAACATTACCACTCCATTGTTGGTTGGGATTCATGGCTAGATTGCCCCCTTGCAGGGGTGGGCCCCAATTAGATTGGTTACTAGTCGAAATTTGACCACTCCATTGATTGTTTCCTTGGTTTGGATAAGCATTCCAAGGTTGATTTCCCCCTTGCGATGGTGGTGCCCAAGAAGATTGGGTACTTCCTGGAACCTACCCACTCCATGGTGGAACGGGGTTGGTGGACAGAATACCTTCTGGTGTGCTACCTATTGGGGGTATGGGATTGCCCCCAGGATTTATGCTAGGAAAGTTTAGATAATGGCTTCCCGATGCACTTCCAATAACTTATGGAGAATTACCCCAGTTGGAATTACTGTTCCATGGTCCATTGATTCCACTAGGGATATTGAGAGTTCAAAGTGAAGGATTCCCCCCCGGGTTAGAAATTGGAATACTGTTTGGTATTCCAATAGGATTTTGGCTTACTCCCAGATTGTTTTGACCTTGTGCATCCAAACCATATGGGAAACCCAATTTTGCTAAGGCACCCCCTCCAGTAGGGATTCATGCAGGAATAGTGGATGTACTTATGGGATTGGGACCCGAAACTATACCAACTAGCATTGAAATGCTATTTGAACTTATGGTAGCAGTAGGTAAACTAACTGTTGGGATTGTGGTAGAGGTCAATTTGGAAGTATTGCTACCTTCAGCAACTGTTTGAGGTTGTGGTGATGTGCTTCCTTGTCCTCCTGGTGAATCCACAGGGATGTTGGAAGTATTGCTACCTCAAAAACTCGTTTGAGGTGGTGCTGATGTGGTTCCTTGTGCTCTGGATGAAGCCAAAGGGATGTTGGAAGTGTTTCTACCTCCAGCACTCGTTTGAGGTGGTGCTGATGTGGTCCCTTGTGCTCCTGATGAAGACATGGGTTTAGGTGTTGAATTTTTCATGTGTGCCAACTTTTCAAAAGTAGAATTGATGGTGTGCAATAGTTCACTGATGTGAAGTACCACTAGGTCTGAAATATTTTTCAAAGGTGGATTTACAGGAGCTACAGTGTTGTCTTCTAAAGTTTCAATTTCAAATGGTGCAAGAGGATCAAAAATTTATGTGGTTTCCTGGGTAGGTGATGTTGCAGTATTTGTTTGATGTGTTTCTGCTCTATTGTTGTTAATTGAAGTTAGAAGTGTTTCAGTTTTAAAGTCAATATATTTTGTATTTTGTATCCGTCTCTGCAATGCAGTGGGGCCTTCAATTTCTGGTGATTCACCTCGCTGCCGCCGTGACTGGCGGGTCAGGAGAGTAGCCAATTTGAAGAATTTTGATAAAAGGACGTGTTTAAAAAGTTTTTGAAAAAAGAATCAAACAAGCCTATGGATTTCTAGACTCAACAAAATAAAAAGTGTCCACACAATAAAAATTCCTAGAGGTTTCAAGCAACCAAACTACTCTTCCAAACAACCGAAGCTCAGCGAAAAATGGATTAGAGGGCCTTCTAAAACTAGTAGCTACTGAGGGATTTCATGTCCTCATATAATTGCTAGAAGCGAAGGTGTGAAAAACAATTACAATAAACTTTAATCGCCAAGGGTGCAAGCGTTGATTCTTGACTAATCACCCTCCCAAGGAGTAAAAGTTCCAAAGTATGTCTCAGGTACTGCAATATTTCCCCACTTATAGCAGCCTATATGATATCTTAGGAAAAGCCATTAAAGTTACCACTTCACAATTCGCGGTTGAGCGGAACAGTCGCAAGTCGAGGACAACCCTCATAACCAGGTAATCTAGAAAAGTGATGTCACCCCGAGGAATTGTCACTTACATAGAGTTCTATGATGATTACATGTCCCACTAAACAAGCAAGAGGGGGGAACCACTCTTTATTGATTCAGATTGACCTCGTGCTTAACGCATGTTTCAGAAGCGCTTTCCCGACAGGCGTTTCATGCTACTAATGGATTTACTCTCTTTAATCAATGCTAGTTTCAAAGTTTTGCAGCCCAGGAGTTTTAACTCTCCAAACCTAATCCAGGACACTAACCTAAACTTGTTGGTGATATGAAAATCAAAAGTTTGTCAATTTTTAGATTAAGCGCCAATTTTAGAGGGTAGTTTGTTTAGTTTCAGGAGTGGAAGTGAAACTGGTGGTGTTTTGACTTGAAAACATAAAAATGAACCAAACAATGCAAAATGCTCACTACTCTACCTTTCAATTCGATAAATATTCTAAATTAAGGAAGAGTTAGAGGTTCATGAGTTTCTTTCAGACATGCAAAGTTTCTGGTAGATTTTGTATGTTCATGCACAGTTTTTCTGAAATATGGATAGTATTTGATGTTAAAGACCAATGTAACCCAAATAGAAATCTCAAGTGAAACTGAATCTAATTCTATTACATAGGGGATCTATGTTTCCCATTCACAAGATCGTATGAAGGCCCAAGTGAAGAGGATACCCAAATCCCTTTGGAATGCTTATGAATTAAATTATAAACTATTACACGTGAGATCCACTTTCTCATTCACAAGATCGCCATAAGGCCCAAGTGAAGAGGATACGATGGCTCGAAAAACTGTATGCAAAAATTAAATCTACTTTTTTACCAGTGAGATCCAGTTTCTCATTCACAAGATCTCCATAAGGTGAGAGTGAAGAGAATACAATGGCTCGATATAAGATTCTTTGAAAAAATCAACTCCTAAACTTACAAGTGAGATACACTTTCTCATTCACAATATCACCATACGGTGCGAGTGAAGAGGATACGGTTCCTTATACACAATATATCTCAAGAAAACTAAACTCTAAAGGTGCAACTCTCTCTAATTGTGCATGAAAATCATCAAAATATTCTACCTCCAAAACAAAATGTAACTAATTAAAGTTTATTTCTATTTTTTGGAAAGAAATTACTCTCAAACTATCTCAACATGTGATGTTCCAAGTGTTTTTCAAATGCAAATGTGTGTCGAAGGTTCTTAAAATGTGTATGGTTATTCTAAATGTGTATGGTTATTCTTTGGTTTTAAAGTTTCCAATCAGCATGTCCTTAAGGTTTGAAATATGAAATGTCCTTTAAGATGTTTTTAATGAACAATTCTTTAATGTGTTTGGAAGACTTGCAGCCATGTAAAAGAGACAATAATGTAAGTTTAAGATCAGTCCCTAAATATATAAAAGCAGGGATCCATCCACAAATGTGGTTGTATGCAAGTAGATCTACTACCAGAAAGAAAGATTGAAAATTGATGACAATTTGGAGCAATTTTAAAGGTGTTTGGAAGTGAATTCCAATTGTAAATATCTTGATCCAAATGGTGCAAAACTTGCCTAACTTTTCAAGAGGAGTAGAACACTAATCTCAAGCTACAAATAAGGCCTTAAACAAGTGTGCAAATGCAATAAAAATCAGGTCTCCAAACATATCCAAAAGCTAAAGAGATCTCCACAAACTAGTGTATGATTGCAAAATTGAATTAATATGTTTGTAAGGTAGTTTGGTTGCAAACATGTAAAGGAGACACTAATGCAAGTAAGGATCAGGCTTAAATGTATCAAGACAGGGATCTATCTTCAAATATATATTTAATTAAGTAGATCCATTACAACTTTGAAGGAGATTTGAAAAGAGAACAATTTGCAACATTTTAAAACTATTTTGGAAGTGGATTCCAATCGAAAAGATGTTGATCCAAATTGTGTAAATATTTTCTACACTCTTCAAACAAGTAACCTACTGATATTTAGGAAGAAATAGAAGCTTTAATGAAGTCTTCAAGTGCACAAACAAGGCCTCCAAAACAAATCCAAAATAGGGATCTCACAAACTAGTATAATGAGCTGCAAATTGAAAACAAAAGATGTACATCTTTTAAACCAAAAAGATAAGCAAAGGAGGGATCAAAAAGGAGTAAAGGAGGTTGGGTATTCACCCTAAGAGGTCCCTAAGCCAAGCCATAAATCCATACTACATCCAAGGAGCAAAGGTAAGAGGATTTGAGGTCTCCAAACAAATTTTTTAGTCTCATTGCAACCTGCAGGTATGGACAGTGCGACGACCCTTCAATGCACAAAACCCGAGATCTACTTTGATTTTTTGAAGTATTTGTTGAATGGAGAGTGTGGGGGAGGCCGTTTTGGAGCTTCCCTTGATGGATCTAAGGTTCTTTTAATGATACTTAAGCTGAAAATTAATAGATCTGAAGGATGGAAATCACCAAAATGTCAAGAAAAATCATGAAATATCAAGAAATTTCAAGCCACCGAGTCGCCAATCTGATAATAGATGAAGTAGTTTGCTAGTAGGGAGTTAGATATACATATTATCAATCTATTTTACTAAGAAGTGGTGAGATTCTATGTCATCAAATGAACATGATTATCACAAGTTATTCATAAGATCTACATTCATTTATCAAACAACATAAGCCAAGCTAAGATCTAATGCCATTTGAAGAGTTAAATCATACAAGATAAGCAACATTCAAAGATTCAAATCAAACAAACTTGAATCATTTCATATTAAAAAAATGAAGAGGTACATCCTTACCATGGATCTTGGTGTGAATCCCTCCTCCATTGCCATGAGCTTTCCTTCCTCCACCCTTGCTTTTGAAGAAATTGAGCTTTTCCTCCTCCTTCAAAATCTCTCCAACATGCGTTTGCTCTTCTTCTCTCCATTTACAATGCCCCAAAAGCCTTTCTTATATAGCATTGGGAAGTGTGATCTCAAATTTCTCTTTTCAATATGGGAATGCTCATTTTCATTATTTTAGATCATTTTCACTCAAAAGCCCACTTTTCTATAGTTTTTAGGATTTTTTGCACAACTTAGCATACTTTAAGTACAATTAATGCATTTTAACGTATTTCTCCTCACTTTTTTATTGGTGTAGCTTAGTTTTGGACCTTTTGTAAGCAGTTCAATCACTGAAATTGATTTCTTTAGGTTCTTACTTTCTTCACCTAATCCTTCCATTTATGGGAGAAGTGATTAGATCAGAGAGGATTTGTCCCTGAATGTACTTGTGTTATGTCTTCATGTTGTGGGTGCATAGTAAAAATGTGCTTCTTTTGTCACATGACTAAGGGTGTTAATTTGATTGTTAACAAAAAGGAATCTTGGAAATCATCCACTCCAATGTATGCGGTCCGATGTCATCCAGTTTTTTGAGTGGGTATGTATATTATGTTTCTTTCATTGATGATTTTTATAGGAAGACATGGATATATTTCTTGAAGGGAAAAGATGAAGTAGTAAGTAAGTTCAAGGAATTCAAAGCCTTGATCGAGAACCACACAAAGAAGAGAATCAATACTTTTTGGTAAGACAATGGCGAAGAGTTCACATCAGAAGACCTCAAGAAATTATGCAGAGATTCAGGGATTAAGAGGGAGTTGACCACTCCATATAATCCATAACAAAATGGAGTTGCAGAAAGGGAGAATGGAACACTTATGGAGGCAGCAAGGGTAGTGCTTCATGAATAGGATCTTCCTATGCATCTATGGGCAGAAGCTGCAAGGACAACTGTGTATGTACAGAATCGTACTCCACATAGAGTGCTTGAAAACAAGACACCAGAAGAATACTTCCTCGAAGAGAAACCAAAAGTTAACCATCTCATAATATTTGGTTGTCTAGTGTACATACACATTCCGAAAGAGAAGAGGACGAAGTTAGATCCTTCATGAAAAAAGGGTATATTTGTGGGATATAGTGAAAACTCGAAGGCTTACATAATATATTTCCCAGGATTCAAGAAGATTGACATCAGCAGGGATGTAACATTTGACGAAGACTCGGCATACAACAAATCCAGAAAGCTACCTGTTGAAGACATTGAAGAACCATAAGCACCCAGGATTCGAGATACAACAATGAATGAAGTAAATCCAGAAGAAGATCATGAGATAGAAGATCCAAAGGAACCTGTACATCCACCCCGTGAGAAGAACTCCTATAAGAGGAAACCAACATGGCTATGAGATGTAATTCAAGATGCAGAAAGGTATGGTGCTTCACAAGGAATGCAAAGAGAAAGCAAGAGACCGAGGCCATACACCATTTATGTAGCCCTGCTATGTGACATCATTAACAAGGAACCTGCCAACTATGAAGAAGCGACATAAATAAAGGAATGGAAGGATTCCATGATCAAGGAGTACTAGTCGATCGTGAAGAATGATGTCTAGGATGTAGTCCCGATACTAGAAGGGAAGTCAGGGGTAGCTTCCAAGTGGATCTACAAGATCAAGCATGTTGCAGATGGCAACATAGAGAAATACAAGGAAATATTTTTGGCACGTGGCTTCTCCCAGAAATAAGGGATAGACTACAAGTAGACATTTGCACCTGTAGCCAGATACACTTCCATCAGAACAATATTTGCTCTGGATGTAGTGATGAAATGGAATACACACCATATGGATGTCAAGACAACGTTCTTGAATGGTGTAGTGGAAGAGGAAGTGTATGTGGAGCAGCCACTCGGGATTGAGACACATGACAGGGAGTCTCATGTGTGCAAAATGAAGAAAGCCTTGTACGGTTTGAAATAGGCACCAAGGAAGTGGTACGGCAAGATAGACAACTTCCTGACTAGTTTGGGATTTACCAAGAGTAAAGCGGATTCCAACCTTTACTACAAGGTGGAGGAAGGGAACCCAGTGATACTCCTCCTGTATGTAGATTACCTATTTGTGACAGATGAGGATGGGTTGATTATTGACACGAAGAGTAAGCTTGTTGTCGAGTTCGAGATGAAGGACTTGGGTATGATGCACTATTTTCTAGGCATGGAGGTGTGGCAGAGTGCGGATGGAATCTTCCTTGGACAAGGGAAGTATGCAGTAGAGATCCTGAAGAGGTTCGGGATGATGGAATGCAAGGCCATGGACACACCTATGGCATCGAACCTGAAGCTATTACGTGACGCTTCATCAGAGTCTGTTGATGCCACGATGTATCATCAGATGATTGGGTCTTTGATATAGCTGACGAATACGAGACCAGATATTTGCTTTGTTGTAAACACATTGAGCCAGTTCCTGACGGATCCGAGACATGTTCACATGATTGATGCAAAGCATATTCTGAGGTACCTGAAGGGTACGGTTGATTATGGGCTCAAGTATGATGTGAATTAGAAGATTAACCAAGAGGGTTATGTTGATTCAGATTGGGCAGGAAGTGCCATTGATAGGAAGAGCACTTCGAGGTGTCTCTTCAATATGGGATCAGGTGTGATCTCTTGGTTTAGCAGGAAGCAATCCTACGTGGCACTGAGTACATCCGAAGCAGAGTATGTCGCAGCTTGTTCAGCTATTTGTGAGGTAGTATGGCTAAGGAAGCTACTATCTGATTTGTTTGATCTCTAGTTGGACGCGACTTGTATACATTGTGACAACTAGAGTTGTGTGAAGTTGTCTTAAAACCCAGTGTTCCATGACAAGTCGAAGCACATTGAGATCAAGTACCACTATATCAGGGATATGGTGCAGAGAGGAGCAGTGAAGCTCCAGTATGTTGAGACCGACAAGTAGATAGTCGATGTATTGACCAAGCCGTTGGCCAGAGTGAAGTTTGAATTCTTCAGAGAGAAGCTTGGTGTACTTCATATTGAGGTTCCTTCCAAGGGGAAGTGATGAGTCTGAAAGACGCAGATTCACATGGGATTTTTCGACCTGGTGGTAGGTTAGTCCTCCCATGGTTGTTGTTGTAATTGTCGGGATTTTTCGACATGGTGGTAGGTTAGTCCTCCCATGGTTGTTGATGTAATTGTTGAAGAATTTTCGACATGGTGGTAGGTGAGTCCTCCCATGGTCATTAATTTAATTATTGAGCCTTTCACGGATGGTGGCAGGTTATTCCTCCCATGCCAATGTGTGTAAGTGTTGTGTTGTGTGCATCTGGGTTGTGCTCCGTTGACAATGAGATGATCTGAAGATGATGAGGTGACAGTAGGGTGCATAGGTTTTGCATAGGAATATAATCAGTCATGGGATGATCCTTGAGGTTTTGTAGTGGCATATAATCAGTCCCGAGAGATCTTGCAGGTTTTGTAAGTGGCATATAATCAGTCCTGGTATGCTCCTTCAGGTTTTGTAGTGGCATATAATCAGTTTTGGGAGATCTTGCAAGTTTTGCAGAGGCATATAATAAGTCCTGATATGTACCTACTAGATGGCTTACTCGCAGAGATGATGAAGGCCTACATGGATGATAGGCCTACATCCAGCATGAAAAAGGGTTGGACCTGTATAAATTCCTATGATGAGTAGATTGGATATTGATGGTCAAGATAGCAGTAGCAGTGACGATGATGATCTAGCTTTGATGATGATCCAGCTTTGATAATGATCCAGTGACGAAGACTTGTGCTAATGAACTATGTCAAGAGAATACCTTCCTAGTTAAGAGGGAGTGCTGATGTATTTGTAACTTAAGAATGTATTTCACTTGTATATTTTATATTGCATTCATATGACATTGTACTTCCGATGGAGAGGTTTCATTCCTCCGATTGGGAAATCTATTATTGTATTTGAGTGGGTTATTAGACTCCCCTAGTGGGGTCGGCCCAGAGTTAAGTTGTAATGGGTTATTAAACTCTCCTAGGAGAAGTCGGCCCAATTAGGGTAAAAGGAAAGAGAAAGTAAAGTATAAATAGAGAGGAGCATCCTCTCTATTTGATCATTCACTCACTCACTCATTCGTACAAGCGAGAGAGAGACAAGTTAGCACAATTGGAGGAGGAGGAAGCTGTTGGAGACCATCTGCTTGTTTTGGGGTTTTGTATTATTGCTCATTCTATCTCTGAGGAAGTTGCGTGGTTTTCACCTTTATGGTTTCCCCGGTGAAATGCTTTGTGTCTCTTGTCTCTTATGTTTAATATGTTGTGCATGTTGTTCTCTCAGATAAGATCCTATATCATATTGAATTAAATTTTGAAAAACTAACACTCCATCCACTTAAACTTTCGTCTGCCTCGTCTTAAATGCTTCATTTATTTCCTGATATGACCAGTTCACACTTCGCCAATGTCAACAGGCCCAATCCTCGTCGTCGTTCCATCGCCAAGTATATGAGCTCAATCCCTACCACATTTCCATCGATAGATGTATGAACTCAAGCCTCATTGTCATTTCATCGATAGAATCTCGAACTGTGCAGTGTACCTATTTCATCCCTGTTTTTCAACCTCCTATCTTCCTCAGTGGAGGTGCGCCGGGCTATCCCGATAGGGATTTAGCCGGATCCCATTCACTAATCTCGTCACAAGTGTTCCATCCAACTTTTGCAATTGAACTACACCCCCATCAGTAATAAAATTTATGACATATGGACCAAGCCAATGCATTTGGAGCTTACCTGGGTGTTTCGCAAACTTGTTGTCGTATAGGAGTACCATGTCTCCGCGCTGAAAGTGCTTCTACTTTACATGGCGATCATGCCATGCCTTCTTTCGATCTTTTTCCACTTGCTGTTGAAACCCCGAAATGAAGCAATCTTCTTCTAGTTGTAGTAATGGCGCCAATCTTTCTTCAATAGCCCCATCGTCACTCATACCTGTTGTTGCTTCTATACTCAGAATGGGGACAATGTACTCCATATGAATTACTGCTTCTTGTCCATATACTAGCTTGAAGGGGGTTTGTCCTTTCAATATTTTGCACATTTTTCTATAGGCCCATATTACCGCATAAATGTTCAAGTCCCAGTCGTCGCAGTTGTATTGCACACCTTAGTGAGCGCATTTTCCATATTTTTATTCATCGCTTGAACTGCTCAATTCTCCTATGGGGGGTACGGAGTACTTATTCTATGATAAATATGAAACTCCTCAGTCATTGCTTTGATGGTCTGATTTACAAAATGCATACCTTGTTTGCTCATCAAGATTTTTGGACACCCAAACCTGGTGACCACATTGTCGAAAAGAAATCTTGCTCCTATCTCAGCTGTGCAATATTTCACTGGTGGTGGTAACCCATTTTGTTAGGTATTTTGTTGCAATAATGATGTACCTCGCACCCGTCCTCTTTCCTTGTGGGTTAATGGGTCCCACAAAGTCTACTTCCCATTTTTCAAAAGGTTGTAATGTCAACTGGGGCACCAATGGCATCTCATCTCGTCATGATGGTTTCCCCGTCCTCTGACATACGTCGCAACTCTTGGAGTAATCTATTGCGTCGCCATGTAGTGTTGGCCACCATAAGCCAGCTCTAAGTATCTTTCTAGCAGTTGCACACCCTCCATAATGCCCTCTTGCAATCCCACTTTGAGCCTCATCCAATAATATTTTTTTCTCATGTGGAAGGACACATCGATGAATAATTTCATCTAGCCCCTTCTTGTATAAATGTCCTGCAATCAACTGGAAATCGATAACTCTGACGACTGAATGCTTCTTCTGATTGGTGGTGAACTCTTTAGGTGCTCTTCCCATGGCCAAAAACTGAACAATCTGTTCATAATGGTCATCGACCATTTCAATGCGAAATATATGTGCATCGGGCAGACCTTCGTCGATGCTACTTGGTTCCACGCCTGATTCAATCCTAAACAGATGGTCAGGTCCCGCATTCAATCATCCAGGATTCACGATTATTTCAAAGTCAAATTCCTGAAACAACAGCAACCACCGATAGATATTCCCCCCCATCATAGCTTTTTGACCAGGTACTTCAGTGTTGAGTGGTCAGTAAACATATTGAAGTATCCTCCTATCATATAGTGTCAAAATTTTTACAATGCATATACCATCGCCATGCCTTCTCTTTCTGTCATTGTATAATTTTTCTCTATGGTTGACAACTTCCGGCTAGCAAACACGATAGGATGGTCGATCGACCCTTCTTTAGGATGGGCCAATATCACCCCCAATGCGACTGATGAAGCATCTACGTGGACATGAACTCTTTCTTCCAGTCGGGGAAGGATAATATTGGTGTTGCAACCATCTTTTCCTTCAATATGTGAGGCTCTTATGACACTTATCATTCCATTTAAACTTCGCATCTTTCTTCAATAGCTTCACCATGGGCGCAGTAATCGCTGCATACCCCTTTATGAACTTTCTATAGTATCCTGTATGCACCAACGTGGCCCTCAACTACTTTACTGTCATAGGCGTTGGTAACTCGACAATGATCGCAATCTTGGCTGAGTCGACCAACATACATTCCTTGCAGACAGTATGTCCCAACAAGATACCAAATGGTGCACAAAATATACACTTCTTTAAATTTAAAGGGATTTGATGCTATCGACATATTTCAAGCATCATCTTGAGGCTCTCAACATGTTATTTAACCAATCCATACATAGTCCAATCCTTAGTATACACCACCAAGAACTTGTGAATAAAATATTTGAAAGCAGCGACAACTAACCTTGATAAAATTGCAGGGGCATTCTTGAGACCGAATGGCATTACTGTGTACTGATAGCATCCCCACTTTGTTACAAAGGTGTTTTTGTGTCGATCTTCTTTTGCAATCTTGATCTGGTGATATCCTTAGAACCCATTGGTAATGAATATACTTCTTGTTCTCCAACACCTTCAAGTGCTTCATCGGTAAAGGATGCGGGGAAGGGATCATGAAGGCATGCATCATTTAACTTCCTTAAGTCGACGCAAATTTGGACTTTGCTAGTATTTTTTATCTTGGACAACCATTGGCATGATCCATTTTGACACCTCGACAGGCTCAATATCTAGGATTCAATCTATATGGTAGCTGCATCACTGGATTAGAAGCATGCTTAAAGGGGGATATTCATCTCTCCCAAGTCCCTGGAAATGCGCTTTATTTCAGAAAAATTCGCCAGGAATAAATCTTGGAATTCATGCAATAAGTCGGTGACCTTCCCGATTGTTGTGTTGTCTCAATAGTCTCCGATATTGTCAAATTTGGATTCTCCAATGACAGTATTCCGCATCCGCAATCCGCATTCCACATTCCATATTGCGGGTGTAGAAATGCGGAATTCCATACACCGCAATGGTTCATTCCTGACCTCCGCAATCCGCAATCCACATTGCGGATGCGGAAAGGTTAGGACTAAAGACCCCTACCCCAACAAGCTTTCCAAGGAAAACTTCTGAGGGGCATAACTTCCTCTTCCCTGGTCCTAATGGGACAAGGTTGGTACCGTTGGAAAGATATTGAAGATCTCTATACAATGGTACAACCCCCAACCCATATGAGCACTCCAACCATGCTAATTTCCCAACTACTTTTCTTCTCATAACTCCACTTAAGTTCCTTTATCCTTCTTCCTGCCATGAATTCTCCCTTTACATGACCACAATGGGCTCTGAAACACATTACGTGGTTATCCCCTTTCTTCCCCAAGTCAAGGTGAGGTTAATCCATCCCTTTGAAGGGTGAATGCAATGCATAATAAACACATATAATGGACAAAACTAGCTAATCATATCAACAACCTGCATGGGTTATCTATGCACATCATTCATGTAAACAATGAAGTCTTCCAACATGCATTCAATCTTATATTCAAGCTTATAGATGGCTTTCTAATGAGAAAGTTCATGGAGTCCTCCATTCCTTAGTATAGAGCATAACAAGCATAACTTAACAATAATTATCAAGGATAACTTAGGGGTGAAATTTAGCCCATGGGCTATTTTTCCATGTTTTTTCAAAAAACATATTCGCCAATTTGCATTTTTTGAAGCCCTGTTTCGCCCAATTTTGATGCGGTAAACTTTTTTCACTCTAAAAATCGCCAAATTATTATATAAACTATATAAAATCCTTAGAATTTGAAACAATTTTAGAAAAATATCGCTAAATATTTTATAGTTGACATTTTAAGAATTGGTAAGATTCACCAATGTTTATACACTTTTAAATAAGTATGGGTCCTCAAAATTATCTCTGATAGTTATAACACATGAATTTGCATCATTTAACACATAGAAGCACTTATCTTTGGAACTGAATCTGCCCCAAGCAACTGGCTATGTGAGGACAACTGTCCACCCAACCTTAGGTCTCTGTCCAACTTGTACTCCTTCAGCTGAGAGACCACCCTCGAGTTGGGTAGTGTATCCACTAAGGAGGGATAAGGAACTCTCTCACGGTTAAGGTCTCTTCCCAATGCTAAGCCAACCTATAACTGGGTTTATCAAGCAATCCAGGGAACAAAGAGGGTATTGCTAAGCTAGTGAGCTCTACCACAAAGCTGCAGGCATCTCAGACCACTCAACAAGCATGACACCCACATTACCTATCTCACCCAACACAAGGAAGGCCCTCTTCTCTACTGCACAGTCCCTCAAGGCCCCTTTCCTCCAGTGCTATTCAACGTGTTCATAGAAAGGTTTAGCTGATGTTCTTCATGAGATTACAACCTTCACTAGGTTTATCAAGCAGACCCAATCCTAAGTGACATTTGACATTGTTATACCAGCTAATTGCTCACAAGGCCGCGCTCTAAACTCTGCCCTGCAGCTTAGGTCTTCTGTAATCAATTCAAAGGGTTCTTACGGGTTCTCTAGGTCATTCCAAATTTTCAATTCACCCCACAAAATTCCTTATGACTGCCCCAACCAGTTTCATTCTTGCACGGGGTTTCTGTTCTCGGCTCTGCTCTTTGGCTTACACAGGAAATCACGATTTTTCTTCTTTTCTCCCCCACTGGGCTCTGCAGGTGCGTGAATGACTTGGTTTCTTGGTCAATCCATGGTTAGAAAACATGATGGAAAATTCCTAGGCATGGAGTGGCTTAAGGGACAAGCAACGCACAAGACCATACCCTGCCATATGGATCCACAGGTTGCCCCATACTCCATCGAATTCATGGGTCTGGTTTTCTCAACCACCTTCTTACAGTTGCATTAATTTCAGCATGGGGAGTCAAATGGGTTCACAATTGGACTTGTGGCAGCATGGGCAACAATCCCATAACCCCCTCACCTCTCCCTAATGGATACACATGGCCCCTTCTCATTGGTTGCCTACTTAGCTAGTTTCTTGGGTATTTTATTGCATTAGTTAATAATTACATCATTTACAAATATTCATGGCTTAACAACTCATGGATAATCAAACTGTCAAATACTTTCCTATGCAATTAAAACCTAAACATCCAATAGTGGGGCCTTGGCCTTAAGCTCCACACTAGGGTAAACATGCACATAGCATGTATACAATATTTGCATTGACGCCAATAAACATAAGGGTCAAAATAGAGGTATTACAACATATATCTACGTGACCCTTGGTTTCATATTCCAAGAGGTCTCTTGGACTTTTGATGACTCTTCCTTATCACCAATGATTCCATAAGGATTAGGTTTCCTACAAGAATAATTATTTGAATTGTTTTCTTTGCTTTATTAGAAGAAAAAATGGATTAATTTTAATAATAAAAGCATTATATAATATGATAACATGGAATTGATTTCAATGATTTTTCTAAAATTAACATGTTTAAATGAAAAAGATGTTCGATAATTTCAAATGTACATCCACTTTCTTATTTAATGATGATGTAGTGTTTCATTAGTTTTTTTGGTATGATGCTATGTTAATGCATATAACTTAAATTGAAGTATAGTCCTAAAAAGTATAACTAGAAAGAAACACGTTCAATAGTTGTTGAATTATGGGCATGTAGCCTTATGTATCATGAGTAGGGTGCCTTTGACTCACTGTCTTCATTCTAGACACTGTCTTCATTCCATACTTGTTGGGGCATCCCTCTTGGCCTATCTTCATGAGATCTAGACTTGTTGGCTTCACAAGCTCTACTTGCAATTGGCCTTGGAACAATATAAGTTAGGAATTCTAAGAACAATGGGAGATCATATCTTGTGCGCTCATATGTTGAACGACAAAATAATGTTAAATGGTGTCCAGCTCCCAAATGTGAGTACGCTGTGGAGCTTCACGTTGTTGTTCATGGCAATGCAACTCTAGAGGTTGTCTGCAAATGCTCCTATGCATTTTGTTGGAACTGTTTACAGGAGTGGCATCGTCCACTAGAGTGTGACACAGTCAGAAAGTGGGTTGCTATGATTAATGACGGCGAATCCAAGAACAAGTATTGACTACTTGGTAATTCTAGGCCCTGTCCAAAGTGTAAACGACCAATCGAGAAGATTTCTGGATTTTTGCATATGACATGTCTGCCCCCTTGTCAGTTTCAATTCTGTTGGATATGCCTTTGTGATTGGAATGTGCATGGTTATGTTGATACAGTTCCTTGCAACATATATCATCCAGAAGGATCAAATGGAGATGGTGAGAATGGCCAATCCCTATCCGAGGATCTTATGAAAATGACTGCTAAAATGTCGTCAGAGAGATTCCTATTTTATCTTGAGAGATGGAAGGAAAATGAAAAGTCTCAGGAGAAGGCAGTATCTGATCTGAATCGTGTGCAAGTTGCGGATGTAAACAAAATGAGTCTTAGTCCCGTGCTCAAAACGAGTCAATCTGCCCTTACAGGATTCAAATGTGTGACGGATGCATGGCAGCAGCTAGTAGAATGCAGGCGTATGTTGAAATGGACATATGCATATGCCTATTATCTTCCCTCGCTCTATGAACATGACGGTGAGCGTGTTGAACAAAAGCAAAATTTCTTCGAATTCCTCCAAGGTGACGCCGAGGATAGTTTAGAACGGCTTCATCAATGTGCTGAGCATGAACTTCAACATTACATCAACCATGTCCATGCAGCTGAAGCTGGGACTGGGACTGCGACTGAGACAAGCCATAACCTAACTTTGGAGGAATTCGATAACTTCTGTATAAAACTTGAAGGGTTAACGATGGTTACGGCTCGCTATTTTGAAAAGCTAATTCAAGCCTTTGAAAACAGGCTGTTAGAAGATTGGTCTAACATTGAGCTGGTGTGCACATCAGCTTTTAGTTCAGTGTCATGAATTTAGGATTAACTGATTGATTTTAGTTCAATGTCGTGAATTTAGTTATACAACTTATTGTTTTGTCTAATTTGTTGTTGTTGTTCCGCAGCTTCTTGTTTTGTCTAATTTGTTGTTGTTGTTAAACAGCTTATTGTTTTGTCTAATTTGTTGTTGTTGTTCCGCAGCTTATTGTTTTGTCTAGTTTGTTGTTGTTGTTCCGCAGCTTCTTGTTTTGTCTAGTTTGTTGTTGTTGTTCCGCAGCTTCTTGTTTTGTCTAATTTACTGTTGTTGTTACGCAGCTTATTGTTTTGCTTATTATAATTTAATATTTTAAGGTTATTGGTTCCTAACATATTTGTTATTACATAGTGGTTACTACATCTTTGTAGTGGTTCCTAACTGATTTATTATAAGAAGAATTTTATTGAAAAGTGTTTTTAAAAAAATGTTTTTTCTTTTCTTTTTTAAATTGAATATCTGATTTAGAAATTACTTTCTTTTAATTTTTATATTAAATGACATTAATATGTGTGTTATATTTTACAACATGAATAGTGGACACTTAGAATGGAAATTATAATAGATTATTTACAACATGATTCCAAATTGAAAATTATAAGTGCCACAGGGGTGTACCTTAACCGTTGATTCTCTTATGGCCTCCTCTATAGTTCGAGGTTAATCAAACTCAATTATGTTTTTATATGATTGGGGTAGACCACTTACAAAACATTGAATTTTGACTTTGTCATACTTAATATACTTGACATACCTCAGCAGCTGCAAGAACCTGTTGGATATTCTTCTATAGTCATTTGTCCCAATTTCAGCTCATGAAACTCTTTGATTTTGGTATCATTGTACTTATCATAAATGTACTTTTCCTTGAAGTACTTCTTGAATTGCTTCCACACAATCTTCCTTTCATTCATCCTCTTTACTTGCCTAAGGTGTTCCCACCATATAGGTTCTCTCCCATTCATATTGAATATGGCCACTCTTGCCTTCATATTTTCTTAGTAGTATTGGACATGGAAATAATTCCTCGTGCCAAGAAGCCAAGCCTCAACTCCTTGACCATATTTTACGTCACCATCAAATGTAGGAGATTTGGCCTTCTTAAATTCTTCATGCAAGTTATTCTTGGAAGACCTCTTTCTCTTGTTTCTATGAGATGAAGAGCTTGAACATTCAATGGAGTCTTTATATTTAGATGACTTACTAGAAGAGATTTTTGGAGTGTGTGTCCTATCTCTAGAAATCCTTCTTGAACTATGGGATCTCTTATGGGAATGCCTCCTTGAGCTACTCCCACTCTTTTCCTAGGTTTTTTGAATTTTTCCCATGGTTAAACTTCCTCTGAATGTATGTCAAAATTTAGAGCATAGCTGCATTCAACAAATTCTGTTCTTCTTGGGCTCTGATCATCCTTCCATTGTCTGCTCTGTTACTCTACAATTCCACCCTTAGGCTCCTCATGGTTTCTACAATGTCTGGGGGAGTTGCTTGGTTTCTTCTTCCATTGGATTTTGTCTCTGCATTCTCAACCTGTATATTCTCTCCCATTGCATCTACCTCAGCTTCATAAGTATCTTATGAAACATCCATGATGATACTCTTCTTGTTGCTCCAACCAAGATCAAACATTTTCCAACTGCACTATACTCAATCTTGAAACATTTGAATCACCCCTTCAAACTCTAACTATTCACAACTGTAGTTGAACTTGAGAAACAACTTTGTAGATTTAAAAAACATAAAACTAGATGTCAAGGGGGATTTCCCCTTTGCATCCTCCTTGCACAATTGCAGGGTGGGTCGAGGGCAGTGCCCTCATTTTTTGTGTAAATATTTCATTTTCGCGCAATCTGGCGCATGAGATCATTACCATTTTTTTATCTCGAGCACCCAAAAATTAGCTGTGAAAACCCTTCTCTTTCTGTGATATGCGCCCTTCATCTTCCACTTACATCACCTTATCAATTGACATTCATAAGTGGTTTCAATCTCTAGGAAGAGGTCTCTTGAAATGGATTTTACGAGCTTGAAAGCATGAGAGGGTGACACATCACTAGGTGGTTTTTGTCTCCGGCTCATGCCAATCGATTATCTATCGTGCAAGTTTATGGACCTGAAGAAATATTGGCCATTGATCAGATATACATGATCCTCCCAGACTACCATGATCGTTGTGGGTCCCATCACCCCTATCCCCTCCACACATCATGTCTGGACCGCACGTCACATCACTTCCTATTAGGTTGAAAGTGTTTTCAGGATCCAAGGGAAGTGGTTTCCCCAACCTGCTTTCGCGACCCTGAGTGCATGAGAGGGAGACACATCATAGGGTGGCTTACCACTTCAGGTTCATGCTGATTAGTTATCCCTCGTGCATCTTCAAGGGCCTGAAGCAGTATCGATTGTCTCCCTCGCAACCCTCACTGATATCTGCTCGTTAGGTTTTGCATTATAGTTTCAATCATCCTTTTGGTGGCAACATGTCTCTCTGCATCACAACTACCTCAACTCTCAACTTATGGTGACTCTTCTTCCTATATCCTACTCTGCATCATATACCCAAAAACAAAAAGGAAAACGGAACTTCTCAACTTTGTCCCACTACTTTCATAACGACTTACCAAGTACCTTGACCTGGTGGGTCATGATTCACCTTCACCTCCAATTGTATCTTCATGGATTTGATGTCAATATGCTATCATTTCAAATTATTTCCCACCAATTTTTATATTGATGACCAGACGTGTTCTTTGATGCACATCACTTCGAGCCTGTCATTGCACTACCTTCATTGTCTCCATCATCTTCTGAAGTGTTTCCTTTGCAGTCCGAACCTATTCCTTTGCTTGTGCTTCCTTCTCTGTGATTCCTTCTGCTTTATGCATGCTCATAGGTCCCTTCAACTTCTCCTATGTGTCCTAACTTTTCTTCTTCACACCAACTTGTACTATAGCAATTTATTCTATCACCTTATATGCTTCATCCTACTGAGTCTCCAAATTATGCAAAATGTCCTACTGCTAAGTCCTAATATTATTAACTTCAATTAGTTGATTTCTATGATCCACCACCGTGGCCATACGCTTAGTTGCTGGCAGAGTACCCATTGTGTCTCCAGGATTTATGCCTTTGTTTATGCAAGAAACATTTTTTGTTCTATCACCTTCAACTCTACACTCTCAATGAGCCGTGACTAAATTTGTGTGATTTCTTCATGCATCTTCATGCACTTTTCTTCCCAGGTCTTGATGTTTTCTGCTTCTGCACTATCTATTTGCTCCCTTTGTTGTATTTCCTCTGGTAGAGTACTTAGTGTGGTCCTTGATTCCAAGTCCACGATATTTGAATGGAATCCTTGAATCACTTCACTTATCTTTGATACTTTTTCTTAAACTGGGATATCTCCCTCTAGGTGTTCCTATGGGATTGTGTTGTATATTCTCTCTAGTGCCTGCTGCAACTTCTCCTTCTCTTGCGCCACCTCTTTCTATTTACACAACTTATTATTTTATTCCTCAAGCGCTCCCTTTGCTACAGTTTTCATTCTATTGATGTCGTAGCGTCGGACAACTTAATTCCCCTTACTATTCCTGTTTGCAACGTATACGACACTTCTATTGGTATTTTCAATAAAAACCAACTACAGTGTACTTACCGCCAATACGCTTTCTTGAAATTCTATAATAGGGAACTCCAAATATCCAAATATCTCAACGCTATCTTTAGGTTTATTCACTCATTTGATGATATTTATGGCTATGAGATCGTCTACCTCGGTCCCATACTCTTTATATGATCTTCCTCTAATATACTTGGTGTGATTTTAGATACTTCCAAAACCTAACACATTGTAGTTAACTGCTCCTGCATGCTCGCCTGCATCTCTTCCTGCTTCTGCACTAATTTCTCTAATTCGTCCTCTACTACTTCCTGGATTTTGTCACCAATATTTTCCAAGTCATCTTCCACTACTTGGTGTACCATAGGATCTTTTGTTGCTTTCCTCTTTTTTTTTTCATGGAGGGACCTTCCTCCTTTCTCCTGTTTTCGGAACAATTTCCTACCTAGTGCCACCTGAACCATTTCCTTGTTATAATTTTTTTTTCTTGTTGGCCTTCATGATCCTCATCTTGCTCTTCATCTGAATCTTCTTATGATTCTTCATCCTACTTTGCATCTTGTTCTTTTTCGTCTTCTGTGACTGGGACTCTCCACTTTGTATCCCAATCATTCACAATATAGTTGGAATCGTGCTCATTCAGTCTATACAATGTTGGTAACCACTATGCTTTTGGATCCCTTCTTGCTTGGATATACATATGGTGCATCCTAGCCTTAAATTGCACAATCCCCTTGTACAGTTCTACCACCTACGGCTGAATATGCGGTATTGACTTGATGATATACCAGATGGTGTCATTATAAAAAAAGAATGTCACATTGGTATCAATCTACCTCCTTTTATTCTTGGTATAGATCAAATAAGCATATTTGGATACTAGACATGGTTTATATGTAGTATCCAGGAACTGCAAATCCTTGGGCTCCCTCCATGCAACCAAAGCAATCAATACCAATAACCATGCATAATGGAATGGTTTCATTTTTTCTTATGCCTCTTTGTAGTCCTCTAGAAACTCATTCACTAAGAATGTTTCCCAATTTAGTTGTACACCTATTGGAGTCCTCTAGAAACTCATTCACTAAGAATGTTGCCCAATTTATTTTTTCATGTCCCCATTGTTTCTCCATCATGTCTTTTTTTAGTGCTTTCGGCCTATCTTCCCATCTACATTTCTTCTTGTTCACACAACATTCTTCCTCCTCTCTCAATGACATACTTCCTTTTCTTCCTTTGCAACATTGTTCCTTCTCTCTCTACAACACACATTCTTTCTCTACAACACTCATTTTTTTTCTGCAACACTCATTCTTTTTCTGCAACACACATTTTTTTTCACCCTTATTCTCACTATTGTGCACAAGGATGATTGTCCCTATATAGTTTCAACTGACTTCCATTAACAAATCCTTCTATGGGTTCCCCATTTAGCTTCTCAAGATGAATAACCCATACCTCTATGATATATTTTATAACATAAGGACCTAACCAATTCATTTTGAACTTACCTGGATGCTTTATGAATTTGTTTTCATACAACAAAAACAAGTCTCCAATCTTGAACTACTTATGCATGATATTCCTGTCGTTTTAGGCCTTCTCTCATGATTTTTGGACCTACTGATGAAATTGTGCGGAAAACTTGTCTTCTTCCAACTCCATTAGTGCTGCCAGTCTTCTTTCTATGGTGCCACCATCTATGAGCTATGTAATAGCATCAAGGAGTAGACTCAAAACAATGAATCCCATATAAATTATTGCATCTTGTCTATACACTAGCATGAACGTATTTTGTCCCATCAACTTCTTGCACGTTGTCCTATAAGCCCATAAAAATGCAGGAATCCTCAAATACCACTCATCTCTATTCGCGTTGAAGATCTTTTTCAGCACATTCTCTAGGATTTTGTTGATTTGCTTGAGGGTGATAGGGAGTTCTCTTCTCATTTTAGATCTAGAATTCTTCAATCAAAGCAGCAATTGTATTATTAAAAAAATGGGTCCCTTAATCACTCAATTAAACTCTTGGGCAACCAAACCTTGTCACAACATTCTCAAATAGAAACCACGTACTTGTCTATGTGTTGCAATTCCTTCATCATTTTTGCTTCATCCCATTTGGTTAAGTATTGCTTCACAGTGATGATATATATTTATCCCGACTGCTTCAAAGGTGGATTAATAGGACAAAAAAAATCCACTACCCATTTATCAAATGGCTCCATTGTTAACTACAACATCAAGGGAATCTCATCCCTCCTTGATTCCTTGTCCACTCACTAGAATACGGCACACGTCTAACAAAATTCATTAAAATCCCAACATAATGGCCTCCTTCAACTCCTTCATCGACCTCTTTCAGTACCATAGGCTGATAATAACTTTTAAGGTAGTGTTAGATCTACTTTAAAACATCTATAAGGAGGTGAATCTTCAATGTCAGAAATCCATAATGCATTCCCTAATATATTTAAAATCAATCATAGGAATGGAATTGAATTATTTCATATTAAGCTAAATAAGAAGATACAAACTTACAATGTAGCTTGATGTGCATCCCTTCTCCTTTTCCATGAGCTATCCTTTCTCCACCCTTTCCTTTGATGAATATGTCGAGCTTTCCAATCCTCCAAATCTATCTAGCATGCCTTTTCTTTTCCTTTTTCCTCCTTCTACCATGCCCCAAATTCCTTTGTTTTATAGCATTGGGAAATGCGCTCTCAAGTTTCTCTTTTCAATGTGGGATTATCCCTTTTCTTTTTTTTCTTTTTTCTTGCTCAAAAACCCACTTTCCATAGGATTTTAGGATTTTGTCACAACTTTAGCATATTTAAGTATAATGAATGCACTTTTGTGCATTTATTCTCACTATTTGACTGGTGGAGCTTAGATTTGAACCTTTAATGAGTAGTTCAATCACTGAACCTTGTCTCCTTAGGTTACCTTTTTCTTCACTCAATCTTTCTGTGTGGATGTAGTGATTATATAAGAGAGGACTTGTTCTCTTTTGTACTTGTCTTATGTCTTCATGTTGTGGGTGCATAGTAGAATATGCTTCTTCCCCTAACTTTGTTAAGGGTGTTAATTTAATTGTTAACAGCTGCCCCCTAATGTGTGAGGTCTGAAGCAGAGCTAAGGGTTGAAATACATTATTTTTATACTGATACTCTTCATACTGATACTCTTTATTGATCAAAGAAAGGATGAGGAAAGGATAAGCTCATGGGTGCAGGATTTAGGATAACATCTACAAGTCAAATATAGCAATTTATCAAATATATAATATCTTCCTGAGGTGGGCATACCCATGCTCAGCAGTAAACAAGCATGGCCAGGAAAAATACACAGTGGATCCATGTCAAAAGTAGATTTTTCATAAGTGTAAACATGCACTTTGATGAGTGTGAGAATAAGATCTTCATTGAACTTCTGACATGGTAGTCTAATCTTGCGTAGCTCGAGAAGTGCATCGATGAGTGATACAACTGTTTTTCCCAAGGTCTTCAATACAAACCGAAAATAGTACGAGTTTATATAATGCGAATAAATGAATTGATGTCGAGCATAATAAAACACCATCTGATTACCGGTCATTGATCTATACCGTTAACAGATGCGAAGAGACCCACCGATAATGATGATGGACTCTAACGTACTGAGTAAAAACTAGAAAGTGTGAATAGATGTTCTGAAGTCGAACACTTGTAGAATCAAATAATCAAAGGTCATTGATGTATACCCACTATCATTTGTGAGGAAACCTGGCACTAATAATTGCAAGATCCAAGGTACTCCTGGGCTTCTAGATCCATTTCCTAGATGATGATTTGGTGTCGATAGGAATAGATCCATCGGAAGGAGGGAATTAATGCATCACATCAACTGATACGAAAAAAAGATCAATGTTCTGATATAATTTGGTAGAACTATGAGATCCAACACTATATACTGACACTTGGAAACATAGGACTTTGAGGAACCAACCTTAATGAAATATACCAATGCTAGATGCATTAATGAAAGCTCCATAGTTGACGGGAAGGATAGCCCATCGGTGGATATTTGTTCAAAATACTGGTACCCTTTCTTAAGGAAAATGTAGATGGTGTACTAACAACGGATACCAAATTATGTGTCATGTTCAAGGGTGACAAGGATTAACTGTTGCCATTTTATTCAATAATATAATATGAAATGATTCAATTCTCTCTCTTTTTTGGAATTGTGTGTTTTTTATTTTTTATGACTTTTTCATTTTATCAGCTTGAAAAGGAATAAAGAATGCTATAGTACATGGGAGGGAACGAGTGTTCATGGTCGTATGCCTATTTTCCAAGGGAATGGGTCAGGCCAAGGCAAAGATCCATATTGCAAACAAGGGATGACCTAGTTTTACACACTCTTATAGATGTTCCTTCCATGGGTAGTCTATCTGAGGCATGATTATGTGTCGATGGATGGTGAAATAATACCATGTAACTGAGCTTATCCAATTTGGTATTATGACCAAGTAGGAATGTTTCAATGAGGTTTACTTCATATAGAGTCGCGTGAAAAATGCCAAAATCATAATTCATCATGAATCATGGTCTATCTCCAACTACCTGAATCAAATAGTTTGAACTGTCAAAGTCTCCAAGTCATGTAATCAAAATTACCATTTCATTACCCAACTGTTTAGTCAAACACTGGTTCAAATGTGTATTAATATCTAAAAAGATAACCAAAATTTGAAGAATTAGACATCATCATATCATTCAAAAGGATACGGTTAGATATGTATGAATAAAAGATAAGTAAAATACTCGTTTTTTACCATATTCCTTGTAGGTGTAGCAGATGGATGAGAGGAAGCATCTCCTTTCAGCATGCATTTCTAGAAGTTGTGAACCTTTTTTCAGTGATCTTCCAGTTGTGGGTGATTTTTCATGTCGGACTCGGAAATTTTGAAATAGTTTCACATGTTTTTGAATTTTCCAAATATTTTCCAATTAAATTGCCATGAATAATGTACATGCTTTTTCTTTTTTTCTTTTATGTATGATGTTGATTACTTAGATGCCAATCAAGTACATCGTTGGATAAGGAATCAACCAAACTATTCAGATTTCTAGGAACGTGAATATATTCAATGAACTCCAATTGACGCTCTAAAAGACATACTCATAGAAAATTTCTAAACAGTGTAGGATTTCGAACCTGATACTGACCATTTAATTGAGATACAACTAATTCCGAGTCCATTTTGACTATTATCCGTTAGATGCCAAGGGTGATAGCCTCGAAAAGATGCTCAATAACTGTGTTATATTCTACAACATTGTTGGCTGCAGATCTGAGAAAAAATCCTTTTGAACTAGAAACTTCGTCATTACATGTGAAAATCACACATGCGGCGGAAACAATGCTTTGAGAACTACGGTTTTCGCCATCCGCATATCCCAAATATGTGAAGGTTTCTTGTGCCATCTGCTAAAGTTACAATGCGAAGCAATATAAGTGTGTTCCCGAAATAACTAATGTACAAAAGTTTATACAAAGAATACAACATAATACAACAAGTTTCGCGAGGTATTAGTGCCTACGTGAAGTATTTCTTCATATAGAGACCATTTTTTATCTCCGACATAGGTTCCCCATCATAATTGATAAATTCATAAGCTCATGTTTTTAACATACTTTTGACTACAAGTGAGCCAAACCATTTTGGTACAAATTTCCCTTCTCCTATTTTGTCTTGGTTTTGGTCATAAACTAAAACTAGATCGCCTTCAGAAAAGACTCTAGGATGGGTAGACTTGTCATATTGCATTTTAACCAATTTCTTGTGTGCTTACACATTTAAAGAATCTTCCCTTCTACTTTCATCAAGAGAACGGAGATAGAGAATCCTTTCTTCTTATGCAAAAGTGTTAGGTAAGAATTCGACTGCTATTTTTAATGATGGGATTTCGCATTCAATCAGCAACACAACTTCCTCTCCATAAACCAATTGGAAAGGAGTGAATACGGTTGCGGTTTTAGGAGTGGTAAGGTAATCCCAAAGAGTGGTAAACAACATTAAGTTCTAGTTAGTTTTGTTCTTATCAATCATCCTCTGCAACATAGTTTTCAAAACCTTATTGATGGCTTTTACTTGTCTATTAGCTTGAGAGTAATATGGCGAGGAAAAAATTTGCTGCAATCCTAACCTATTGGTAAGTTCATCCATAAAGGAATTCCTAAAATGAATTTTGTTATCAGTAGTGATCTCTTTGGGTACATCAAACCTTGTTATCACATGTTTGAATATGCAATATGTTGCAGTTTTACCCGTGCAGTTGAATGTAGGCATCGCCTCATCCCACTTGGTGAATTAGTCTACTGCTACGATGATGTAGTGGTGGCCATCAGCTGAAGGCGGGTTGATTGTCATAAAATCAATATCCCATTTTGAAAATGGACCCACGGTTACTACTGGGTGTAATGGCGCAGGATGTGCATGCATTTTTCTTGTGTAGATTTGGCAAGGGTGACACTTTTTAATCGCACTAATGCAATCTTTGAATATTGTAGGCCAAAAGTATCCTGCACGCAAGATTTTCTAGGAAGTTCCCAACCTAGAAAGATGACCACCACATGCCCCAACATGGAAATCATTTAGAAATTGTTCAACCTCCTCGTGTACTAAACAACGTCTTAAGATCATGTCTACTCCTCGACGATACAAAGTATCCCCTATGATGAGGTATCTTCGTGCCTTGTGCCGAATGTGACGTCGTTCAATGCTAGAAAACTGAGGATCAATACTTTTGGTTTGGAGATATGTGATAAATGTTCCATACCAAGGATCTGATGTTGCGATGAGGAATACATGTTCATCTACCCCAAGATTCAACAGATACGGTATCCTCTTTCTCACAGGGTAACTCAAGCATTAGTTCAACAAATGCCAACGATTTTTTGGCTTTAGCGTTTTTTGAACTCGAGATCGAATTCTTGCAAAATTACTATCCATTTTGAATATTTTCCACCAATGATATGGCGGGACATAATGTGTTTCATGGGGTTCATTTCAGCCACTATGGTCATTTTTCTTGGAAGTATATAATTTCTAAGTCTTTGGGCAGCATGGAATGCTTCCCAGGCCAGCTTCTCAACCTGGGAATATCTCAATTCGGGATCTGTAAGGCCCTTACTAAGATACTAAATAATGCGCTCTTGTGATGATTCATCTTCTTGTGCCAATACCATTCCTATGGTGGAACTATATGCTGCCAAATATAGCAACAAGTCTCTATTATAGTTTGGTGGACTAAGTACTGGGGCAGAGACCAAAGCTTTCTTTATTGCATCAAATGAGCATTGAGCTTGGTCATCCCATATGAATAGTGCATTTTTTTTAGGAGATGCATGAATCCTTTATCTCTTTCAGCAAAATCCTCGACAAATCTTCTCAATTAATTAGCTTTCCCTTGAAGGATTTGAATTTGTCTTATTGTTTTCGGGGAAGGCAATTGAAGTATTGCCTCAACCTTGATGGGATCCACCATAATCCCTTTTCTGAAACTATGAACCCAAGCAATCTCCCAGAGTCCACACAAAACATGCATTTGTGTGGGTTCAACCTAATGTTGTATTTGCGAAATCAGTCAAAGATAGCTCGTAAATGTGCACTATGTTCATCTCTCCTTTTATATTTGGCTGCCAAGTCATCAAGATAAACTTCAACGATTTTCTTAATGTCATGAAATGCATATGACATGGCTCTTTGAAAAGTAGCCCCAATGTTTTTAAGGCCAAATGGAATTTTCCGATATGCATAAGTACCCCAAGGGCATATGAAATCTATTTTATGTTGGTCATCCTCTTTTATCTGGATTTGGTTGTAACCGGAGAATCCATCCATAAATGAAAAGATTTCGTTCTTGGCACATTCGTCTATAATCTGATCAATGAAGGGTGTGGGATAGTTGTATTTGGGACAAGCCAATTTAGATCCCTAAAATCAGTACAGACACGGATAGTTCCTTGTTTTCATTAACCGGAACGGGGTTGGATACCCATTTAGTTAAAGGAACATGATATATTAATCCAGCTTTCAATAGTTTCTCGACCTCTTCTTTGATGGAAACTAATTTCTTAGGGTTAACCATACGTAGCTTCTACCACACTGGTTTGACATTGTTATAGGTTTTTATCTCATGTTCGACAATGTTGGGATCGATGCCTGACATTTCTTCATAAGACCATGAGAACACATCGTGAAATTCCTTGAATAGATCAGTATAATGTGTGATTTCCTCTGGCGATCAATCTACACCTATGTTGATGTTTTCAATGATGCTAAGATTAATGGATATATCCATAGGGATGGTTTTTGAAATAGTTTCCAATTTCCCTTTCGAACTCATGTTGTGTGTTTGGACGAGGAATTGGTATTTTTCCATATCATCATCGAAGTAAAAAATTTCGGGTTTGACTTCTAATGAATCGATCTTTGGAAGAAATGAGGATTTGTGGTGCATATCCTCCCAGGGTCGTTTAGATATATTCATGACCTCAAGGATGGCTTCATCCGAAGAAAATTTTTGATCCAGGATGTCATGAGTACTATGAGAGTTCATGGTCCATATAGGTGAAGTATAAGTATCATATTCCCCCATCTTTGAAGGATTTTGATCCAAGTCTGTCGAAGCCATTTGAATAGCTTGATAAGAAAGCTCTACAGCATAAAGGGGAACAATACTCTCTATTTCCTTATGTTGCATAGAAGTTGGTATATTTCCATCACTCTTTTCAACTAATATGTCCTCTTTGGAGGCTCCCTCCGATGGGTTGGATCCAACTTCTGGCATGGGCTTAGAAAAAACTTTTAATGCAAACTATACTTCTGATGTAATAGTGAAAATTGGAGCAGTGTTAGGGGTCAATATCGGTGGTGGAATCACGAAAGTTCCCATGAGGGATGAATATTTGAACATTCCTACCCCAACATATTGAATCACCATTTTTGAATCCCCTACAAAAGGTACATTCGAGTGGAGACCAGTTTCAGGTGTGCAATAATCTAGTTGATTGATCGTGATCACATTCCCTTGGTGGGGGGACCGAATAAATAGGAATAATGAATACGCTACAACCTTCACCTTATGTATCCAACTACGACCCAATAGAAAATTGTAATCTATGGGTGCATCCACTACCTGAACATCTACTTGAACTATTTTACCTCCCAGTTCAACTGGGAAAGCCATGATAAGTCCACGAGGTGGGAATGAATGACCATCAAATGCTTTGAGTATTGTATGGAATGGTACTAGGGTGGGTGATCCCAAATCTTTCCAACATGCTAGTGATATGACACAAGTTGAGGCTCATTCATCAACAACTGTTCAAAAATTGTTCTTACCATGTGAAGTCACTTTGATCTGAAATGCGATATGTGATGGAAGCCTACATGTGGACTGTTCTAAGTCAAAATTTATCAAATTGATGTCAGATGGATCTATAGCACCAATAGCAGACAATAGTTTCTTTCGTTGAGCAGGACAACTTTTCAATACTTCCAAGGTGGACATTGCACAAGGAGCTTGAGCTAAGTCTTCAACCACATTGTAGTTTTGAGCAGCTCGTGCATTAGGATTGTGTGGTGTTCTACGGAAAACCTCTTTTGGAGGTCAAGGTACTATGTCTATGGTTGGCTTCTTAATGGTTACAGAACCACCAGGCTAAGATCCAGTCGTTTCTGCATCTTTCAAATGTATTTCATAAGAATGAGCCCTTGTTTGAATGTTTATTTCATGTTCACCAATTGTGAAGATATTAGCATTGGGTGGATTTCCCCCTTGTGGGGTTTTTTACTGGTTTCCTCCTAGTGGAGGTACTGGAGCCGCAACAACCATTTGTTGTTGCTAGGAGAAAGGATGAGTTAGAAAGGTAGGTGGTTGTTTCCCTCCTCATTGTGCCAGCATTTGATGAATATCATCCATATGAGGACAAAGGTGAGTAGGATGATCCCCTTGGAAAATTTTGCAAGGGTATTTGTTTTTCCGATTTTCATGATTGCCTCTAGTAGGATTATTCACCTTGGGTGCATCTCCTGCCCCAGAATTAGCATTGGGATTCTTCTTTTGTTTCTTATTTTTTCCTTTTGGCTCTGCAGTTTGAACCGTAAGTACTTAAGAAGTTTGGGTGGTAGTTGCATATTGTTGTGTTTCCTGGCCAGGTGTAGGTTGTGAAGTATGAACCGACATTTGTCCCAATTGTTGGGTAATATGTTCAAGTTGGTTGAAGGATCCAAACACACCATCGATATGAGGTCCTTTTGGTGGCCTAGCTAGATCAGATGCAGGTCTTACATCATGACGTATTAAATCATAAAGTGTGTTCGATTGGGAATATATCAAATCCATCTATTGAGCACTCCGAATGAGTTGTTCTTCGGTCGTGGCTCCCGACATGGCTACATATTTGGCAAGAGTAGGTAATAGTGATTTTATGAACCAATTGCTAAGAATTGATCAGGTATTTCTTCTTTTATAATCCTTTGGCGCCTCCTCCACTCGTGGATATGATCCGATATGTGAGTAGCAGTGGATTGTCTAAGTGAAGTTTTGATATGTGAGTTGCAGTGGACTGCCTAAGTGAAGTTAAAAGTTCTATTCCCATCTCATAGTGGATAGGTAATTGAAAATATGTCAGAAAGACCATAGCTAAATATGAAAATTCCATGAAAGTATTGCGTGGCAATTCAATGTACCATTTCGCAGCAATTCCCGTTAGGGTCCGCTGAAACAACCTTAACCGAACACTATCATCAACTAAGGAATTGGATGAACACCAAAAATGGAATGCCATCACATGATTTGATGGATCTTCCCCTGGTTTTCTGTCAAACTTGGGTATGTCTGAGCGTAGTTTAGTTGGTATGGCTGGCCATCCATTCAAATGTAGATTAATGGGTTAGGATTAATGGGTGGATTAATGGCTGAACATTACCATTCCATTTCTCCCTTGTGGGGATGGTTCCCAAGAATATTGGTTACTTCTTGGAACTTGCCCACTCCATGGTGGAATGGGGTTGATAGGTGGATTTCCTCCTAGTGTGATACCTATTTGGGGTATGGTATTTCCCCCAGAAAATACAATAGGAAAAGTTGGATGATGACGTCATGAGGCATTTCCACTCACATGTGGAGAGTAACCCCAATTGGAATTATTGTTCCATGGTCATTGGTTCCACTAGGAATATTGAGATTCCATGGTAAAGGTTTTAACATAGAAGTAGAACTTGGAAAAATGTTAGGTATACCAAGAGGATTTTGGTTTACTCCTTAATTGTTTTGATATTGAGTAGCCAAACCATATGGAAAACCTGAATTGGTAAGGCACAGCCCCCAGTAGGAATTCCTGCAGACGAAGTGGATGTACTTCCGGGATTGGAACCCGAAACTATACCAACTAGAACTGAAGTGTTGGTTGAACTTGTGCTAATGGAAGGCATACTAACTATTTGGATTGATGTAGAGGCCAAATTGGAAGTATTGCTACCTCCAACAACTATTTTAGGTTGCGATGATGTAGTCCCTTATGTCCTGATGAAGCCATAGGGTCAATTGTGGAATTTTGCATATTAGTCCAATATCCGGAAAGAGGATTGATGTAATCAAATGGCTCACTGATGTGAAGTACCACTGGGTCTGAAATATTTTTTAAAGGTGGGTTTACGTGAGTAGCTGTGTTTTTCTCTAGTGTGTCAATTTCAAATGGAGCAAGATTATCAACAATGTCCGTGTTTTCCTTGGTAGGTGATGCTTTAGTATTTGTTTGATGTTTCTCTTCTCTATTGTTGTTAATTGAATCTAGAATTTGTTTATTTTCCAAGTCACGAGGTTGGGTGTTTTGTATTCGTCTTTGCGATGTAGTGGGGCCTTCAATTTCCGGTGACTCACCTTGCTGCATGATTGGTGGATCAGGAGAGTAGCCAATTTGAAGAATTTGAGAAAAGGACGTGTTTAAAATGATTTTAATCGAAAAATAGAATCAAACAATCCTAAGGATGTCTAGACTCAACAAAATAAAAAGTGTCCACACAGTAAAAATTCCTATAGATCCAAGCAAGCACACTTACTTTTACAAAGAATCGAAGCTCAGTGAAAAGTTGGATTAGGGGGCCTTCTGAAACTAGTAGTTGTTGAGGTATATCAAGCCTCAAACAATTGCTAGCAGTGAAAGTGTGAGAAACAGTTACAATAAACTTTAATCGACAGGGGTGCAAGTGTTGGTTCCTGACTAATCACCCTCCCAAGGAGTAAAATCTTCAAAGTATGTCTCAGGTATTTCAAGAGTTCCCCAGTTACAATAGCCTATGTGATATCCCAGAAAGAGAAACCAAAGCTACCACTTCACAATCAATGGTAGGGCGGAACAGTTGTAAGTCGAGGACAACTCTCATAACCAAGTACTCTAGAAAAGTGATGTTACCCTAAGTACTTGTCACTTTACATAGAATTCCGTGATGAGTTCATGTCCCACTAAACAAGAAAGAGAGGAGAACCACCCTTACTTATCCATATTGACCTCGTTCTTAACGCATGTGTTATATGCACTTTCCTGACAAGTGTTTTTTGCTACTAATGGGTTTAAACTCCCAATAATCAATATTAGTTTCAAAAATTTTGCAGCCCGGGAGTGTTAACTCTCCAAACCTAATCCAGGGCACTAACTTATTCTTGTTGGTGATATAAAAATAAAATGTTGGTTAGTTTTAGATTAAGCGCCAATTTTAATGGTAGTTTGCTTAGTTCCAGGAGTGGAAGTGAAACTGGTGGTGTGTTGACTTGAAAAATATGAACCAAACAATGCAATATGATCACTATACTACCTTTCATTTCGATGAATGTTCTAAACTAATGAAAGGTTAGAGGTTCATGTGTGTCTTTCGAACATGCAAAATGTGTTGGTATATTTTGTTTTTTATGAACGGTTCTTCTGAAATATGGATAATAACTGATTTGAAAATCAATGTAAACCAAACAGATATCTCATTGAAAATGAATCTAATTCTATTACACGGGGGATCTTTGTTTCTCGTTTGGAGGGCCACCTGAAAGTGCAAGCAAAGAGGATACGGTATCTCGAGAAGTGTATGAGAAAATTGAAATCTACTCTATTACACTTGAGATCCACTTTATCGTTCACATGATCGCCCGAAGTCCCAAGTGAAGAGGATACAGTGGCGTGAAAGAACAATGCTTGAAAAATCAAATCCTAGACTATTACACTTGAGATCCACTTTCTCATTTGCAGAGCCACCCGAAAGTGCAAGCAAAAAGGATACGGTGGCTCAGACACAACTTATCACAAGAAAATTGAGGTATGAAGCTACAATCTTCTCTAATTGTGCATAAACATAATGAAAATACTATAGATCCAAAACAAAATTGAACTATTTAAATTTTGTATTCGGTTTTGGAGGGAAATTGTTTTCAAAATGTCTCAAGGTGTAATGTTAACATAGGCCTTTCATGCTCTAAAACACATCATTGTAGAATCCCATCTATGCCTAACTTGTACAAATTTCCTGCTATTAGTTGATAGTCTGCTTCTTTTACCACTAGTTGTTTCTTCTAGGCCACCATGTACTCGGGTGGGGCTACTTCAATACTAAAAAACTATGCAATATATGATAAATGATCATCAACCATATGAAATACAAACGGATGCACATCTGGTATACTATCATCTATGTTTCATGCATCCTCTCCAGTTTCTATGCACGACAAGTGGTCAGGTCTTGAGTTCAGTTTCCCTGGTTACACTACAACCTCAAAATCATACCCTTGAAATAAAAACAACCATTTTTCATATATTAACATGCAACACTCTCTTTTTTACTAGGTATCGCGACACATAATGGTTAATGTACATTTTAAAGTGCAAACCCGACAAATGGCATTTAAAATTATACAGTGCATACACTATCGCCAATCCCTCATGCTCTATAGTGGTGCAATTCTTCTCGACAGCCGATAGCTTCCTGCTAGAAAATGAAATGGGGTGGTCTAAGTCTCATTCCTATGGTTGCACTAAAACTGCACCCAACACTATGGAGGCACATCCGCATGAACACAAAATTACTTCTTCCAATCAGGGAATACCAAGATTGGTGCAATCACCAACTTCTGCTTTAAGATATCCAAACTCCATTGACACTCTTCGCTCTATTGGAACTTGACATCCTTCATTAATAAATTCTCTAATGGGGCTGTGATATGCACATACCCCTTAATAAACTTTATGTAGTATCTTGTGTGCCCCAATGTAGCATGCAACTGTCACACTAAAGTGGGTGGTGGTAAGTCCACAATAGATACAATCTTCACCAGATCCACCAACAGTCCTTGTCTACAAACTAGATGACCCAATAAAATACCGAATGGTGCACAAAAAATGCACTTCTTCATATTTAACAATATCTGGAACTATCTGCATCTATCCAATATCAAGTGTGGAACCTCAATGTGATTATTCAATAGATTGAATATTTTCCATTCATCCAGATATACTTCTAGAAACTTATGAATAAACTCTTTGAAAGTTGTGACAACCACTCTGGAGAATATTGTTGATGCATTTGTCAGTCCAAATGGCATTACTGTATATTGATGACATCCCCATTTTGTTGCAAAATTTGTCTTATGTCTATCTTCTAGTGGAATATAGATTTGATGATACCCAAAAAATCCATTCATGAATGAGTAGGCTTCATGTCCCCCTACATTTTCCAAAACTTCATTTGTGAATGATGTTGGAAATGGATCATGAAACACGCATCATTCAATTTTCACAGATCCACACAAATTCGTATTTATCCTATATTATTATCCTAAACCAACATCAAACTGATCCATCCTGACTCTTCAACCAATTCTATGATTCATGCTTCCAGCATCCTATCGATTTCAGCCTTTACCTTTTACTTGTATAATGGATTTAGTTGGTATGGTGTCTGCCTTGCTGGCTTAGCATCAGGCTTCAACAATATCTTCAATTCTCCTAGTTCACCAACAATTCCCTTCATTTCAGAAAACTTAGTGGGAAAAATATCTTGATATTCGTGAAGTAAGTTAACAATCTTTTCAACTATTTCATCATTCCAGTAGTCCCCAATATTGCAAAACTTAGTATTCTTCTATGTGCTAATGTTCACTTTATGGTTCTTCAATGGTTTCCTATAATTATTAGATACTAACTAAATTCCTTCGACTGCGTACTTCCCCTTGGTTTCTAGTATTTTCATATTTTTTATTGTCCTCCTAATCTTTTTCAACCACCTTATAACATTTCAAAATCTCTTCAATCATCGCAGATGATCAATGTGCACTACACATGGGTATAGTTTCTGTCGCTTCTTTGGGCACAAATATCTACTCCTTGATAGTCTGCAATGTTGCATCTAGCGAAGGGATCTCATCTTCAATGATAAATGTTTCTTTAAAATTTTTCATCATCTCCTTCGAGTCTATTGTGCATCGATGCAATTCTATCTCTATATACCAATTCCTAGGAATGGTCTCCAACATTTTCACAAATAGATCTATCCATTCTTTCTTTGGTACTGCACTCCATGTTGTGATACACTATGCAACATGATCTAATGGATATCTCATCCCCGCGTACTTTTGCATAGTATACTCACTGCCAAATCTGACATTTAGAAACCTTTTGCACTGCTACCAGTCACTCATTTTCTCCTTATGAGTATGCCACCAGTGTGTGGGTGTCACTTTAAGGGAAACATCTGATGCTAACATCCTTTTATATTATGGTATCTACACCTCAAATCTTGTTACAAAAGAAGCTACAATTGTTAGACCATCATACGTTGGGTGACCGCATACCTGTATTATTATCTAGTGCAATGAACATGTGATGCAGGAACACCTTCTCATATGTCCTTCATGCATATGTTGCTTCCAATATTCAAAGTATTCTTCATATTCTAACACGTGGAGCTAATACTGTACCAACTAAGCCTACCATTAGCAGTGGGATTCACATAGTCTTCCATTCTACCATTCATGTTATATAGATTTTCCAACTCTCAATTTCTAACTAGTTCCACATAAATTATCCCTTCTATTGGGTCCAATGGTGCATTGACCCTCAAAATATCCCCCTTAAAAATCATTTGTCTATCCTTCAGGTCAATAATGGCGTAGTTAGCAAAATCCCATCCAAGTACCAATAATTAAGGATATGTTTTGTTGTCATCTATAATCTCTATAACCTCAAATTCAACTCTATTGTGCATCCCATACACATCAGCAGTTACCCCCATTAGCCTTCAAATTGGAACAATTGTGTGCTCGTTAGATAGCCTTAATTGAATGTTAGACCAAATCATCTTTGTCCTACCCATCATTTCTGCCTGTGGAGCCACCTTCTGTTGCATCAACGGCAGTCTGATATGGGGCAACAGTGCGGCTATAAACCACTCTTGGTGTTGTTGCGGTGCTATGACAAAACTGATCTGGTATAACAATGTTTTAAACTTTTGGTCAAATTCCAACACTGTCTCGTTAGGTTTTTTCTTAATTTCCTTTAATTTTATTATACATTGGGATTATAACTTTGGTTTCTTGAACTCACTCAATAGTGCAGCCTTAATCTCCACTAAGGTTCTATTATGTCCATGAGAATACATCATGAACCAGTTCAAAGCTCTATCTCTGAATGTCGTGATGAGCTGCGCCTGCTTCGCAGCATCATCCTGAACTTGCTTGACACTCCATACGGCTTTGCATAGAAACCAATCTTGTTCAAATTCCTCTAGACCCGTACCTTTGAATATCGGCATCTTAATATCGTCGTTCATCCTTCTTCTAGGTGGTCCAGTAGTATTCTGCACAATGGTTTGAGTGGTGTTATGGATGTTACTGCATGGAATGTTCTGAATTGGAATATTCTGAGCCAGGATGGTCTGAGTCGAGATGGTCTGAGTACTCACTCCCGCGATGTTACTTGTATTGATGCTCTGCGGACTAGGAATATTAACAATTGGAGGGTTCTGAACTGGTGGACTCTGTGAAATGGGCGGTGCAGTATTTATAACCGACAGATTCTACGAAGTAATAGGCTGATAGGTGGCTGATGGAGGTGCGACCTGGATATCAGGCTCGGCTTGTAAATCAATTTCTACGTGGAGTCCATGTTCACTAAAAGTCTTCTTAGTAGTATACTTATATCTTTTTCCACTTCTCAAATTGTGTGTATCTTTGTCAGAATCACTATATATGTTATTGACCATTACAGATTCAAAAACTTCTAGGACTTTTACTGCATTATTAAAACGCCTTTCTTAGGTAAAATAATTTTAATATATAAAATAAGATTGTTGAGGTGCTTACCCCTAAAACCTTTGAAAAAATATGCTTCTGCTGCGCTCTAGGACTTCAACATGTCCACAGCTAACTCTGTCACGAATCCTTCTAGTATGGTGTCAACCTAAAAGTTGACTGCTCGCGAGAGTGGACTATCTATTTCTTTAAGCCTCTGAATGAGCTCTGGAGTCCACTCGATCGGTACTACTTCTGGTTGAAAACAGTTCTTTCGCTCTGCGACTCTTGATATCCACGCGTGCAACTCGTTTCCAAAACTTGCCCAAAATATTTTGTGAATATCCTTCCACAGGTATTTATTTAACCAATCTACGTCGGAGAGATGTGGATGTCTATTCCCCTTTCTAGAAAAGTCTCTCTATTTCTTATCACACCAATCCCAGATTTCTTTCTTGTCTGGATGCCAAGTTTTAGTGCCGGTACTCATCACCATTTCAAGCGCAGCAACGGAACCATTTGTTGGCTTGTATAACTGTTCTTGATATTTTCTGTAAAGACCCAGGTTATGCGCGGTTTGAGGAACCAACAAAACACCTTTTCAGCGGCCCTTTCGGCAACAATTTGCGAACAAACTGAGGTCTCACCCGAGGCGAAGTAATGGGGTGTTGCGGAATCAAGTTTCCACAACCAGGTGATGAGTGTTTAAACAGATTGGTGAGCAACGCGCTACAGGGATTGCGCTATGGACTTCGGACTGCACAAAGTTCCACCTCTTAGTGATGAACACTTAGGCTATCACGCATCCAAGGACTGCGCAATGCAGGAAGATTACTTGACGACAGGGCAGCGCCACAAAGACTGCGCTCCCTCTTACAACTTATGCAACTTAATATATTTTACTTAATGCAAAAAGACGCATTCAACAAACATAATGAATAGAATCTTGCAACCTTATACATCTTAATTACAACAATATCATTGCACACTTCCGGTGCTGTGCTAAGTGTTTATCTGACTAGTTCATGTATTCATCCAACTGTGAAGTGTTGGTGCATCCAACATTCATTCATACATGTGATTACTTAACATATTATTCCCATCATCATCTTTATGGCGAATACATATAAAAGCAAAGCACATAAACTCATAAACAACAGTTAACCGTTCATCATAAGTAAAGACACAAATGCAAACACATAAGCAATCGTATAACACAGCATTTAACGTGGTTCACCCCCAGGATGTGAGATACATCCATAGGAACTGTTGTTGTATTATCTTTGGGAAGGGTACAACAGTTACAGTCTGCACACTCAGATGCAGACACTTCTCTCTCTCTCTGTAGGTCTCTGCACACATAGCATGCAGAGCCTTTTACAATAGCATTCACTCCTTAAACACTTAGAATATTTTACAATGAAGAGTATTTAGCTACTAGAGATTAACGATTACCCTTTCCCTTACAAAATGTGCCCTTTTATAGATCGTTCCCGTAGGTGACGTCTTTACAATCAAGAGGGCCAAAAACCCTAAGGTTACCCAAAACCCATCATGGTTACTCCGCTAACCAAGACTGCTAGGCTCTTATAGCGGCTTCTCCGTTGTGGCCACCCTTTGCGCGTGGTCACTTCGCTTTCAACCTATCCTATAGACTACATGTCGACGGTCACCTTCACCCTGTCATTCCTTCTCTAATGGCTTTGTGCGGCCTGCTCACGTTGTGCTGCCTCTTCTCATGTGACTAGTCGCTTTCCTTCCGTGCCACTCCTTACCCGCCTTTTGGGAATCATGGAGTACTTCGACAAAAGAGGTCGCTTTCACAACTCGACCTTTCCTTCATTCTTTGCCCAAAATAGGTTCCCTGCTGGCACTTCGCGGAACCGGGTCTCAGTTGCGTGGTTTCCATCCTGTCAATACTGTGCTTCTCTCAACTTCACAACTCCTCCAAAACTGTCTTTCTAAAACTTCCTTCATTTGAGTTGCGCTATAACTTAGCAGCTCCAAAACTGTCTTGCATCAAAAATGCCTTACTTGGGCTAGGCCCAACACTTTAGGAATTGACTAATGATGCATTTGGGTTCCCATTGAATTCATATAACTAATACATGTCCCTGTTCTTAAATTTGGGAGATTTGTACTTCATTTGGTAAGCCATTAGTGGCCTCTACGCTAGGGGTTTTGAACCTTGAAATTACTAGTATATTCCCTAATTTATCCAGTGATTACAAATGAATGTTGCAAAAGTATTTTGAGAGTGTCCAAGCACCTATCAGCCTCCTTTCTATTTCCTAACACCTTTCAAGTACCTTCAGACCCAATTCTAAATCCTTAGGGTCCATTTGGAAGCACTCGGGTCATTACTAGTCCAAGGTTCGAATTGACCAAAAAATTGCATTTTTTCCAATTTTTCCAAATTATTAAAAAGGGACACTACATATGGAGATAGAAGTAGCCTTCCATCGTTATTAATAGATCAACAAAGCAAATATTTAAAAGAGGTAATTTTAAGAATTAAATTTGCCACTAGTTTTCTTCAAACATAAATAATATATTAACAAAGAAAGGTGAATTTGGTGGGGTAAAAACACATGATTGGCATACCTTCATTAAGGTGATTATTTTGGTATATATATTTCTTTTATATTGGTAATATACATATTTTTAGTTTTTTATTTTGTATACTTTGGAAACAAATAAGGATTCATTTTTATTGTTACACTATGGTCTACCTCTACCTCTCCTAGATGACTTTGAAAACAACGTGAAAAAAGCTATATATGATCTCGACAAATACATGAGGTAAGTAGCGATATATATGAAAAATATTTTTTCAATTTGTTGTTGAACGCAATGACATATATTTTACTAGTAATGTAATATATTATGTTTTGTTGAAACATGTTATTTTCTTACATCATCTGTAGATTGTTGTCATTGAAAGAAATCCATAAAGAAGATATAAAGTATTGGAAAAGAGAAATTCCTCAGCTAATGTGTGAAATGAAAAAGTATCTACCTCCAACATTTTTTCAATGCACAATAACACTACCTCATACACCAAGTTGATGAGATTGAACTGTGTGGAGTTGTACACACAAGTTCAATGTGAATGGTGGACAGGCAATTGAAATCATAGAAGGATTTGGTTAGACAAAGAGCAGGCCTTGAGGGTTCTATAGTGGAGGAATATATGGCATATCAATCAATGGTGTATATTAGTCAGTGTATTTCTAAATTAGCAGCAAATATGCACATGGATCGCATTTGGGATGTGAACTTCACCAAAAAAATTGAATAGGAGCATCTATTGTGGGGAAAGATAGAATGAGCAAAGTGAGAGGTAATTATTAAATTGTGGAGATTTATATATAATACATATAACTTTTTTTGTGTATATCATACTTTTTTATTTTTTAATCTTTCATCAATTATTAATATTTACCATAGTAATTAATATTTATTGATTAATTATGATTTTTTTATACAACTGCTCGAGAGTGGGATGCACTACATTTATACATTGTAAACAATCTTGACTAGATGAAGGTATGGATTGAAATATATATACAACACGATGGTAGGTTATCATGGGAAGGGGTGTCTACATTGGTTATAGAATATCATTGTAATGAAGATCCCAATCTTATACAAAGGGAAATTGATTTATCATATGGTTTGAAAGATAAACAAGTAAGCATATTTACTCATTTTATTCAGTTATTTTATTTTATGTTAATGTGAATGTAGGTTTTTTTTTCCAGATACTTTCCAATTTATATAAATATGTTTATTAATTTATGACAATGCATTTTTTACATGTCTGGCATATTGGAGTTGAAACATCACAAGGCTATGTGGTGCAATGGTCGTAAATTTCGCATCAAAAAGTTGCATGAAAATATGAAAACTTATGATAGTGGGATAACTGCAATATTCCAGGTCACTAATGTTTCCTCTAGGAGTGACAAACATTGCGGAGTATCTAAAATATATATATTATGTGTACTTGGACAATATACTTCAGTTTGAATTTAATTCCTTTGAATTAGTTCTCTTCAATGCCAAATGGTATAGGCTACGAATGCATGAACAAGATCCTGATAGAACTGTTATTAAGAATGCTAATGAATTTACCATGATTAATACAATGTTGTTGGAGCTAGTAAGACATGATATCTATGTTCTTCCAAGACAATGTGAACATCTATTTTACTCAAAGGTTCCGGATAACAAGGGTTGGTCCTTATTTGTTAGAGATCATACAAGAGGAAGGCCAATAAAGTATAATATAGAGAAATAATATAATATTGAAGAAGAAGATGATGTGAGGAGTAGGTAGCATATGTGTTAGATGAAGAACATGAAGAAGTTGAACCCAATGTAGGAAACGATGCAGTTCTTCATGATGATGACGTTGATGAAGATATGCTGATCGAAAATGACATTGATGACGATGTTGATATCATTAATCCTTTCAACATCATTTCGGGATCGGATGATATAGATGTTGACTTGGAGGAAGATCAAGAAGAATAATGATATTGAAATGTTGAAATGTACGAGGTATGTAACTATATATTTTGTATGAATTATTCTCTTTAAATAATTTACTTATATGGGTTAATTACATGTTTTTAAGTTTTATGCCATTTTTTTATATCCTATGTTAGATGTTGTTTATTATGTCCAACCTGAAAATAGTAGCCATAACATTCACGCTAAACTAAAATTATCATTTACAAACACATAATTTTATTTACCTTAATTAAATTTTGTTTTTTAGTTTCTATGCATGAATCTTACTTATATATGTTGCTTCCGATTATTTTCTAGTAGGTAGATTGGGTATTGACTAGGAATTGAGAGTGATGTGAGGGGGAGGGGAGGGGCCATATGAGCTTCCAACTTCACATAGTTGGAATTGTTCAGCAGAGAATAAATTATTCTCAAAACCAAGAGAACCTCATTCAGCTTTATACATGCATCATCATAAATGTCATCATTGTTGTCGTAGTATTGCAATGACAAAGTTTTCATGAACATGTTCGTCATTGCAATATCATCTTCATCGAAACTATTCAAAAATGTGGGTCTTTTGACATATGAACCACCATCATCTTTATATTAATCATCAACATCATCTTACCCATCGTCATCATCATTTAATTTTATTTGTTATCATCAAATCAATTGTCATCATCATCTTACTCATTGTCATTGTCTATTATTATTGACTTAAATTTAAGTAAATTTCTTGGTAAAATATCCATTATTTAACATCATTGTGCTAAATAATGAACCTAGTATTGTTTAACATCCCCATGGAGGGTTCTTTGATCCAATGTTATTTAAACTTAAATTCATAAGTGAATCTTCTTCTAATTTATCTGAGGCTATCTCAAGTAGAAGATTATTTGATCCATATCCTCTAATAACAAAAATCTCATACCTTCTTAATGTAGATATTACTGAGTGGAACTAGGAATATTCTATATAGTCTAAACTGGATAATATTCAACCAATTTCTATGATTTGACCGAGGAAAGTGAAATCCTAATGTTTTTTTTATAAAAAATGGTTTTGATCCTCCATGAATACGGGAAAATATGCATGCCTTACCTAATCCACTCTTTGTATACCAACCATCATTCTTTCTTGTTACAAAGATATATTTAGATCACCTCCATCAATTGTGTGCCTTTGGCTAATATTGATCCTTCCAATCTAAATGTTCCCCAAAAATTATTTCTCAATAGTTGGTCTATATACATTGACACATATGATCTATTGAATTAGTTCAGTGTTGAAGAGAGTGACAATGATAGAAGAGGGAAATAAATTTGATGATGTTTTAGATTATTTATTGCTCCACCCTATTGCTAAATGACTTTCTTTATATTCTACCTCCTATATTTCAAATATTTAACCGCTTCCAACCTTGTTTAAACCTTTCAACCCATCAGTTTCCTAGCTTGGTAACTTTTAAGAGAAAAACACATGTGAAGATAAATCAAACCTGGTTTCATGGATATCTAACATTATGATACCCAAATCCTCTCTAATTCCAAGGGATTATCTAGACCATCCACCTATCAAAGACTTATATTTTATTTTGCTCTTAATACATCTATTTTTCTTCTTCCTCTACCTAGAATCCTTATCTCCATTTTTTAAGGAGTAACTTTATTACACTCCTTATCTATAATTTCCTTTGTCTTAGTTAGATTCTATGTTCATTATTGAAGAGCCTCACTTCCTACAAATGAGCCATTAAGTGATTTTATATATGTTTAACTCCTTGTATATATTCTCTTAGGAGTTGTAGAGATGTTTGTGTTTCCCATTGGCCCTCAATGTCTTTTAATTTATATAATATTTCCATCAATCGAAAATAGCTGAGATCAGTCATCTCCTGCAAATAATATATGGGTTCTTATTCCCCTAAATATATATTATCATCAAAAGGGCTATTATTCTTATAATTTGTAAATACATGAGTGCATTCCTCGTTAGGAAGACTACAAAATCCAAGGATTTTTTGTTGTCATCTATAAGGGCTCTTTACCATGATCCTTGGATGAATTATAGCTTGGGTAAATTTAATTTATATGTACATAAATCCTATAATATATACATAAAAAGGTATTTTTATTATGATCATGAAGCTACCAGAAAAGAAAAAAAAAATATATATATATATATATATAATGTCTATGACCACTCCTAGTAAAATGTGTGCTTCATTCACTTCTATAAGGCCTATACTTCTCCTCCACTTCAACAACATTGAGAAATAAGAGACAACATTCTAATTTTAAGGAATATTTTGAGTTAGTTGGTACCTTTTAGCTTGTTTATAGATTAAAACCAAAATCCCAAAATTTGGAACCCTTGCAACTTTCATGAAGTACCTGATAGGTTGTTAAACAAAATTCTCTCTTTGTGATGTGTGTGTGTGTGTTTGAGAGAGAGAGAGAGAGAGAGAGAGAGAGAGAGAGAGAGAGATGTTTGTGTGCACATGCGTGTCTACATACATACATAGGCTATACTTGTAAGACCTATACTTCTCCTCCACTTCAACAACCTTGAGCAATAAGAGACAACATACTAATTTAAAGGAATATTTTGAGTTAGTTGCTACCTTTTATCTTGTCCATAGATTCAAACCATAATCCCAAAAGTTGGAACCCTCGCCACTTTCATGAAGTACCTAATAGGTTGTTAAACAAAATTTTTTATTCATAGTGTTGTTATTAGTGATTGATTTGAGAGTCTTACTTATTTAGAATTACCTTAAATTATTTCCATATACCATGCTACTCATTGACTATTTTCTAGATTCTCTTGTATAGGAATTGAATATATGTCACGTATATATGAAAACTAAGATATTATTAAAGGGAATTTTTTCATAGTTAAACTTCACCAATTTCTTCATATAAATCTATAATTTGATCAGTCCATGTGATTTGAGTGGTTGTTGATGCTAACTTATAGAGTATGAATAGATGATGATTTTTGTTTAGTGTTTTTACCCACACTTTCTAACCCTCAATTCTACCCTCCAACTTTTCAACAAGTTTATATGACCACTAACTCATTGATACTTCCATTTTGATTAATGTTCTCCATCAATACTTATTGTTTGACTTCACACATGGATTCCACAATCCCATTGGTCATTCACTATGAATTTTCTACATGGAATTATATGTATGCCGTAGGTGATTTCCGAGAACAATTGTCATTGCACCAACCCAATCCAAATATAAAACTCCTATTGCCCAATAGTTTTTCATGTTGGATAGAAAACTTTGTATCCTTAAGTTTGACAAATATCTAAATGGGGATCCTTGATTTATTGTTTTGAATACTACATCAAAATTCAGTCTATTCTAATAAATGCTTAGAATATCCTTATAGTTGAGGTAATCACAGAATAACAACGCCTCACATAGTGTAAGACGTATGACGGTCAATAAGATGTAGCTTCCAACCAATCTTTGATCAACACTTTGGGTGATTTTAAAGTTGTTATATGCAAGTGGTTACACCCATTACGGACAAGGATGTGATGTGTTACAATGGATACAACTTAAGTATAATCATGAAAATCCAACCCAATAGTTCATTAAGGATTTTAATAGATTATGCATCAAAATCTAGGCAAATGATCTTAAATATATCATTCACATCAAGTTCATTTCTAGTTTAATTCCTCACATCATGAATATAAGATTAAATAACTTTACTTACTCTACAACTTGGTGTCAACTTGCTTCGAAAATTGTAGTTATAATTAATCACCCCACCCATGTAAGCTACCACAACCCTTGTAAGTAAATTTATTCCACAACTACCATTAGTTTTAATCCGTATGAATCTAGTCCAAGTAATCAATGGGATATGCATATACCACTCTAATCATTAGCAATATCTATATTGTGATTATGGATGTTATTCCGTATAAGCATTAAAAGGTCAAGGATGTCATTATGGAACTATAATAGGTACTAATTAAAGGAACCTCCCCTAGGGAATATGTAAGAACATAAAACAAAACAAAATTAAAAAAATAAAAAATAAAAAATAAAACAAAACCAATAAAAATCATAAACAAATTACCAACCAACAAATTACAAACAAAAATTATAATGTTAGAGTGCTTCCATTGTGGTCAGAACCTTGGCCTGTTTTCCCTGCCCAAATAGTGTTGCGGTCGTTGCTTGCATCGTGGAGGATAATTGTTTACATTATTTCCATCATGGTGAGAACCTGGGCGATTGCCATCATGGAGAACCCCGACCCAATTCGTCCCTGCTGCATTGATAGAGAGGCCCAAAAGCATCGTGGAGAACATAGTGAGTTTTCAATGTTACTCTCTACTGTTTTCATCTGGTGGGTAAAAATAATTAGTAAAAAAATCGCATCCTTATCTCTATCTATAGGTAGTTGTGCCTCTGAATACAAAGAGAGGGGAGTGCACTGGCATGGCGGATCCGTGTAGTTAGGTTGGTCAACCTTGCCAAAGGGTAGCAGCTAGCTCTTTCTCTATAGACTGAAATACTCTCTTCTTCCTTTGTCTGATGGAATTCCACAATTTTTTTTTCAAAATTATGTCTTTATGATGTATAGAATGATTTATTTTTAACTTATGTATAAATATCTGATCTTAGATGTCCGAACTTATAAGTTTCTAAAAGTTTTAAATTTTTATTTTATAAACCAATATTTATTTTACAAGATCTCTCCCATATTAAATTGTAAAACACCTCTCGACGTAAAAAAAAATATAACTAAAATTCGTATTATTTGAACAAAGATCTCAACATTTTGCGTAAAAATAAAATAATAAAAAAGGCTTTATAAATAAAATAACATTCCTATGGAATATTGAAAAAAAACTACGTAAATAAGAATAATTTTAACTTTGCAGCTAAGATTCCATGTAGAACAGAATCCATAAATATTTTGAAAGAATGTACGTTAAACAAAACCAAAGTTAACATTGACGCATTCCGATGCCCATGAACCCAAAACCCTATTCTATTCATCCAATGATATGTGAGTGGTAAGGTAAGGATTTGAAAAATAGAGTAAACGAACAAGCTAATCCTTCAGAACTGTTGAACTGAATACTATCTAACTGGTTCTGTTAACGAATATCAAGCTGGCAAGTCTTGCGTTTAGTAAGACATTCCAATGATAATTAATTCGCTCGTGAACTCCCTGCTCGCACATTCCCAACTTCACGAATTAGCTTTTTAAAATAGTGGGCCGCTGCCTTCGTTAGCTCTTCAAGTTTTAGACAGCAATCTTCAAAATCCTTCAATGCATTTACCCCACTCTCAGCGTTACCGTTAGCTTTAACAGCATTATCTATACAATGTTGCAGTTCACTTTCGGCGTATTGATGAAGCCGTTGCAAACAATTTTCAGCTTCACCTTGGATGAATTCGAAGAGATTTTGTTTCTGTATAACAGGAACAGCATCATTATCATGATCCTGCAGCAAGGGAAGATAATAGCCATATGCATATGTCCATTTCAGCATATGCCTGCATTCTACTATCTGTAACCATGCATCTTCAACACATTTGAACGCTGTCAAGCCAGGTCGACTCATTCTGGTCAGGAGACAGTCACTCAATTTATTAAACTCTACCTCTTGAAAACGCTTTAGACGAGATAATGCCTCTTTCTGAGAGTTATCATTTGCGTGCCATCTTACAAGATAAATTCCTAATCTCTCCCCGTCATCTCTTCCTGATCCTGCAGCCTCATCAATTGTCTCTTGTTGATAGGGATTGTTTCCCGTCATCGAATCCTGATATTGGCTGCAACGAAGCGTAGAGGCAGAATCATGGTTATTCCAATCACGAAGGCATATCCAACAGAATTCAAACCCACACGGCAGCGTGCAATGCATATGGATACACCCTCTATTCTTCTCGATTGGCCGTTTACACATTGGACAGGGCTTGGTATTACGAAGTTTCCAGAGCACGCTGAGCAATTCGCCATGATCACTAATCCAAGCATCCCACTTTCTGACTGTGTCGCACTCAATTGGACTATGAGAATCCTGTAAACAGTTCCAGCAAAATTTATAGGAGCATTCGCAGACAACCTCTAGACTTGTATTGCCATCAACAACAACGTCAACCTCCACAGCGTACTCACAGTTGGGAGCTGGACACCATTTAACTTTACTATTTTGTTCAACGTATGAGTTCACAAGATATGATCTGTACTTGTCATTGTCTTCCCCAGGTAACCCCAAAGAAAAAACCATACCTTCACTGACAACAGCACGGCAAGGTGGATCTGGATGTGGACATCGTAGGGTTAGGCATCCAGAACCGTCGTTGTTTATTGATGTCTGAATATAACGTCTCCAACATTCTTTGCAAAATAGATGCCCGCAGTACTTGAGTGGCATCATGTATCGGATATTATAATTATCAAAACATATCGGACAGGTAATTAACTCCACAGGCTTTTCTTCTTCTTTGGTCTCATGTTTTACCTGGTGAAGCAATAACCCCACATCATTCCTCACTTTCTCCTCATTGGCAAACCATTTTTCGTTCACATAAATAACATCCCAATCGAAGTGACGCAAAAGAACGGCCGCCTCAACTTCAGAGACAGAGAGCACATTGGAAACACTTCTTTTAGCGTTGTGTTGACGCTCACAAATGTCCTTCAAACTCAAAACGGTGTACTTCATACATGTGTGAATTGCATCACCGGCTGCCATGTCATATCCATCGTCATCAACTGTTTCGTTTTCGTCGCAGCTGTCATATGCATCAGCATCGTACATATCATCATCAAACTCCATTTTCGTGGGGATTAGATAGATCAGGGCCTCAGCCTTTTCTCTTTCGTGGGAATTGGGTAGCTCAAATTAAAGTAATAAAATCCCAAATATATCAACAAATTCGTGATGCTCCACCTTTCTACTAAATCATTGATTTGCATCGATGGCATTTATATTCATTTCAAGCCGTTAAAGAGCCGACAACACTAAGCAAGGATTGATAATTTGTCTTCACCCTTCTTTCCTTTTCATTGTATATCATGTTGTATTCCCACGTTACCACTAGGTATTTTCAAGTTGATCAAAACTTTCTTTACATCCCTTCTTTCCTTTTCATTGTGATCATGTTGTATTCCCATGTTATCACTCTAATGGGATTCAGAACTAACGAAGGTCATAATGAATTTTCGGTAATGCCTTTTGGCCTTATAAATGCATTTTTCACATTTAAAGATTTGATGAATTCTATTTTCAATCTCTTTCTTAGAAAATTTGTGTTAGTATTTTTTGATGATATACTAATCTATATAGAAAGTCTTGGGAAGAAAATGGTCAACATGTTGATAGGGTACTACAACTACTAAAGGATCAACAACTATATGCAAAACCTTCCAAATGTTTCTTTGGGGTAAAGGAGGTAGAGTATTTGGGTCATATTGTATATCATGAAGGTGTCAATGTAGACCCTAACAAAATTGAAGCAATGATAGACTGGCTAATTCTCAAAACCTTGAAGAATATTAGAGGATTCTTAGGTTTGACATGGTACTACCACAAGTTTGTTCGGAACTATGGAAGAATAGCAGCGCCTCTAACAACATTATTGAATAATGAAGCATTTTTATGGACTCCATAGGTAACTCAAGCATTTGAACAACTTAAAGAGGCAATGTGCAAAGCTCCTGTTTTGACCACAACAAACTTCAAAAAAACCTTCATTGTGGAATGTGATGCCTCAGGAAATGGAATTGGCGTTGTTCTAATGCAAGAAGGATGACCCCTTGCTTTTAAAAGTTGACCAATCAAGCGAAATAACTTAGAGAAACCCATTTATGACAATGAAATGATGGAAATACTACATGCACTTAAGCAATGTCGTCCTTACCTAATATGTAGCATTTCAAGGTCAAAACAAATCATGATAGTCTTAAATACTTCTTGGAACATAGAATATCTTCAGAAGAGTAACAAAATAGGGTAACCAAGATGTTGGGATATGACTTTAGAATCATCTATAAAAAAGGGAACCAGAATGTGGTGGTAGTTCCACTCTCCAGAAAATATGAGAATGTTGAGCCATTACTTTGTGAAATTTCGATTATACAACTTGATTATATTTATGTAAGAACTCTCAACTCAAACAAAAGATCATTTTGGAATTACACACATATCCTATAGGTGGGAACTCATGATTCCTAAAAACGTACCACAGGGTCAAGAAGGAATTATTCTGGGAAGGTCTTATATCTAATGTTCAAATTTTTGTGGCAGAATGTTTGGTTTGCCAAAAAAATAAGTTTGAAACAGTTAAGACCCCGGGTCTCTTACAACCACTAGAAATGTCTTGTTAGCATTGGGAGGAAGTCTCAATGGATTTTATCACAGGTCTACCCAAGACAGAAGGGAAGACTGCTATTATGGTGGTTTTTGATAGACTCGCAAAGTATGCACACTTTTGTGCACTCTCTCACCCTTTTAATGCAAGTAAATTTGTTGCAGAATTCATGGAAACAGTTCAGAAGTTACATGTAAACCCGAAGGTTATTGTAAGTAATAGAGATCCAATTTTCACTGGAAAAATTTGGACTAAATAATTTTTTTGTTTGGGTACCTAGTTGGCTCATAATTCTTCTTATCATTCTCAATATGATGGGAAAAATGAGATACTGATCAAATGTTTGGAATCTTCCCTGCTTTGCATCTGATAAACAAACAAAGTGGGTGAAATGGTATATTTGGCATAATGGTGGTACAATACTTCCTTCCATACGTCATAAAAAAGGTCTCAATTTATGGCACTTTATGGGTACCCTCCTACATATATCACATCTCCCTTAAAAGGAAAATATAGAGTTCAAGTTGTGGAATATCACCTAGAGCACCAACAAAAATTTCTCCAGTTACTGAAGGATAACCTAGCTATGTCAAAAAATAGGATGAAACAACAAGCAGATCAACATCACAATGAAATGCGTTTTGAAGAAGGGGATTGGGTATTTCTGGTGTTGCAACCTTACAAACATACGTCCATTAAGCAAATAAATAAATACAATAAATTATCTCCCAAGTACTATGGTACTTATAAAGTGTTGTAGAAGATTGGTAACATGGCTTACAAATTGAAGATCCCTTCATCTTCAAGGGTACACCCAATTTTTCATGTTTCTTGCTTAAAGATGGTTCCTCTATCTCAGGGCTTGGTTCTTCTGGAGGATCGTCTTGATCTGGGATCTGTGAATCCAGCATTTGGTTCATGACTAAAATCATAGAATTAATCCATTGTGGGCAACTCTTTTCCGAGTGTGGTTCTTGATGAAATGTGCAAAAATTTTCCATCCCTATTTCATTTAGATTTAAAACAGGAGAAGTATTCATTGGTGGATGAGGTTGATCGTTTATTCTCTCTTCTTGTAGAAAGGTTTGAAAGGCTTCCTAGATGTACTAGCTGCTTTGTCTTTCTTGAGATCTACAATCTTATTAGACAATTTCTGCATCATCTTAACTACATTCTCCATGTCTATCGATGACTCTTCTTTATTCCTGGTGAGTAGCAAGGTTTTTTTACTAGTTGTTGGTTTTGTTTCTGCATCTAAGGCATGCTTGGCAATGTTGTCTTCTTCTTCTTCCACCTTTCTAGCTTCTTCAAAATTTTCTATTAGGGTGGTTTTCTTAGATCTTTTGACGAACATTGCTATAGGCCCTTCAAGAGCTGTGGTATAATATTCGACTAGAGATTCTTCTGCTGGCTTATTTGCTTCGCTGAAATTATTTAAGAGTGTTGTGAACCTTTGGTTGAAGTCCTGAACCTTTTCTTTCTTTTCCATTCTCATGGACAATAATTCTTTCATGAGTGTAGCTACAGTCTTTTGATTTCCATACTTCTTTAGAAAACATGTTTCAAATTCATCCCAGCTGGAAATTGATATAGCTTGTAAGCTAAAATACCATGAAGAAACTTTTGGCTCAAATGCGTATGGAAAAAGCCTACAAACTACATCTTCATGCTGTACATTTAAAAGATTCAGGGCTAAATAAAAACTCTTGAGATGATCTTCAACAAAAATGGCTTTTCGTGGGTCGAATTTAGGCAAGACTTTCTCTGGATTTTTAGGCAGATTGTGGAATGCCCCAGCTAGATTCAATGCTCCCCTCGCTCTCCAAGCAGGCACAGCCATGTTTCTACGTGGGGAATCAGGTGGAGAATTGTATGGTGAATTAGGTGGAGTGTTATTTGGAGTAACAAGTTCTCCACGATTTTCTGGATCTGAAAATTTTCTGGGTTTTCAAGATCAGTTTCTCTCAGGGGTTCTGTGATCTCTTCCAAGGTTAAGTTTACAAGCTCTTCAAAATTCTGCACAAGAATCGAATCACAAGTGTATTGTCTTTCTTTTCTGGGAATACTTTTCCTAGGAAGGAAAGTTATAGCATTTAAACCACCTAATGGCTTAACATAAGACCGTGTATGTCTCCTTAAATCTTCTATTTCTGCAAAAGGCACAGCATACAAGACTTCTTGTTGTTCAGAATCAGAGATGGAGTTTTCTTGATTTGTTACTTCAAGGTTTGGGTTGTCTGAAATTCCTGTTTTAAGCGGGTTTTTAGTAACATTTTTGACAATGGGAGGTTTTCCTTTATCATCCATGCACTTCAGGCCCTCCTTCTAGCGCCAAAAACTGTTGATGCCTTGAAGATTGCAGCATCAAGTAGAAAGGGATTCTCCCCGGTAAACTATCCCAATTAGATTGTCTACCGTTTGGTATGGGGAATCCGTCAAGTTAGCGGTTCTGGCTACCGTCAGATTTGCTTTCTTTTACACCGGTTATGGCCCGATCCACCATTCTTTTTTATTTTATTATTTTATTGTTAAAATGGTATGCAAGTGCCTAAGCTAATTTAATCTAAGTGCAGAACTTGAAGCAAATCTGTGTCTAAGACTTAAATAAATCTAATCTATCCCTGCAAGGAGCAAACTGTAAATATGACCAATGTGCTGAAGGAAATATCTAAAGATCAACAGATAACCATTAAATCACAAAGATACATCTACAGCAAGAGATTAAAGATATAAAAGATAGCTTTTAATCCATGTGAAAGCATTCTATTACTCATGTTAAGAGAAACATCAATGCACAAAAAAAAAGTAAGTTCATTCAACACAAAGAAATAATTCTGAATAGCAAAGAAAGATCTCACTGCAAGATATGAACACCACAAGAATAATCCAGCAAACATCCAATATCCATTTCCAGGCAAAACAAATGTCTCCCTCGGGCTCTTTATTAGGCAAAATCGCTTCCACAGAGCTAATTACAAAATAGTTCGTACAAGCTGAGAAGCTTCTTTTCCCTGCCAAAAAGTCCTTCTCTATTCCCTCTAACCTTCTATTTATAATCTTACAAAGCGCCTCTTGGGATGACAAGTGTACCCTAATTCTAAAACCTCCTCCCTTCGTCTTTCATCGCATCATTACAAGGCCTATGAATACGTGGAAGGTTTTACAAATAAGACAAAACTAGAGACCAGCTGTCCTTTTAAAGAAATTACACAAAGGTGGAAATCCCACTTTTTCGCCTGCCTAAAACAGAATAAAAATGATCTGTCTAATTTGCTAGGGCTTCTCCTTGTTGGCTCGAAGACACGCCTCCACCAACCGGCTCGCTTAAAATTACTGGGACATCTACACTTTGAATGTATGAAGTCCATTGGGCGATGTCCCTTGCGATGAGCTTGCTAGGAGAAGATACTGTTGCCTGGGATGCTATTTCCTGCTTTTGAAGGTCTGACTTGATCAGCGCTTTTCCTTGCGTAGCCTCTTTTGCCATTGCTTCCAGGAAATAAATATGTATTGCAGGCTGGAAAATGAACCGCTAAAATTCATGCTGAGTCAAAAACTCTATCTTCTTGATACTAGCCAAGTCTTCATCCAGCTCGTTCTACAACTCGAACACTCGGTCTTCTTCTTTAGGGAAATCATAAATGGAGGAGGGGATAACCAGATGACACTTGCTAAGCGATTCCCTGAGTGCAGAATAGATGGAACAACACTTGTGGGCTGTCCTTTTGATTTCCACACTTAGTTTGGTGCCACAGTCTCTAGTGAACTCAAGAATCCCTATATCTATATCCAATTCATCTCCTGTAGGGGCGCGCAAGTGTGAAGGGAGCTGATATTTTCCATTTTTCCACTCAGATTGCCACTTCAACTCCTCTACATGATTTGCAAACCTTTCTCGAGTCTTTAGGTATTTGGTTTTGATTTTTGTCATTTTCTTGATCATCTCTTTCATCCTCCAAATCTCTTACGAGATCAGCATTAGCAGCTAATGGATCTTAATCCGCATATCACATGCATGCTTGTGAAATGTGGACAAGTTTTGTTGGTCCTCCGCTGCCTCCTTGAGCTATCTTGCTAGTTGTTCCTTTTCTTGAATCAACCCTTCAAATTCATGTTGGCGGAGCTGGATCTGTTGAGCCCTGCCTACTTCGAGTTCTTCTAGTTCTGCTATTCGAGCCTTCAGATTCTCCAGCTCACCTTCAGAGAAAGCCACCTGCACTTCTAAGGAGTTCTTATCATTTTGGAGCTGGAGAACTTCCGACTTATGCACCTGATGCTCTCCTAACAATTGATTGTATTTCTCCTTCAGCTTGTTTGCTTCCAATACCTCCCTCACTCTGTCATCTTTGATCTTAAGACATTTCTCTCTGTAATGCTTTATCTTTTCTTTGAAGAAATCAATGTTGGCTTTAGTTGCCTTAGCCGATGCTACGGTACATTGCGCTTGAAATGTAGGGTCGATATCAGTTCCTTGGACCAATGTCTTCTCTGTTACCCATAGTTCATATTCTTTCTCCTCGGTTTCCATATTCATTGTTGTGCCTTCTATCTTCTGCACCCTCCTATCAATGATGGCCCTTTTCCTTGGACTAAAATATACAGTATCCAAGTCTGCTACTTTGCGCTGCTTCCTGGGGTTATATGGAGTTAGCGATAAGCTTCCTAAATAGGCACCCTTTTCATGCGTTCCCCCTCAGGTGCATATCAATGGTGGATGAATCTCCATATCTGTCAGAGTAGATGGGTCCAGGTCGAGAGACTTCTCAGTCTTCTTTTTATCTTTCTCTCCTGCTAACTCTCCTTGCTGAGTCTACAATCAATCTACTTTTCCAGATTCTCCTTGTTGAGTCAGCAAGCCATCTTCTTCTTCAGACTCTCCTTGTTGAGTCTGTAATCCATCAACTTTCTCACCCAGGGGCCTTTGATCCTCCTCAGTTTGTTGCCTAGAAGCTTGCTCCTGGGGTACCTGATCTCCTTGTTCCTTCTAGATCCTAGCGGTCTCTTCTAGATGCTCCAACTAGGAGGTTTGGTCCTGCTGTTTCCTTGCATCCTCCTCTTGTTGAAGCTTGGCAGCTATCTCACCTTGAATATTTTCTTACTCTTGGTCCTGCTACTGATTGATAGCCTGCTCCTGGAGCACTCTGTCCGGCTCCAACTCCAATGGTTCCCCTGATTGTGAGGTGGAGGCCTCCCTTTCTCTTTGGATCAAACTGATAGGCTTGGGGCTTGGGTCTTTCACAACCTTTGTATTGTATCACTTTCCTAACTCAGTTAGGTTGTGGGCGCTTCTGAAGAATTATTCTTCTCGGTTTGTTGCATGAGCATACTCAAAGGAAACCCTGAGGTCGAGGGAATGCCTGCTTACCGCGCCGTTAGGGTCATGCCTTCTGAAAGGGACAGAGCCGAAGTGGAATATTTCTAAGCCTTGAGTGCAATTTTCCCCATCTCTTGCTCTTGGGAGGCTGTAGGCTCCTATGGTAAATGGCATGGGAGGTTACATGCCCTTCCTCCTTTTCGTTAAGAACCTGCTTATGGCATTGGTGCCAAATAGTTTCCTCACGGCCTCCTTATGAATAAAAAAGTCTGTAACATACCGAGGGAGCATAAATGGTTCATGAGTCCCTCCACTCATCCTGATATACGTGCCTTCTGCGTTATGATAATAGTATCCAAATTGTTCAATGACAGGCATTGCATTCTCTGACATACAATCTGGCTCTTGCACAAAAATGAGCTAGTACAATGGCATGATAAACCTTTCACAAATCATCTTGTAGTGGTTTGCATACTTACTCGCCCATGTGCACTGATAGAATATGAAGAGAGTTGTTTCATTCAGCTTCCACGAACAACCCAAGTCCGGGAATGAATGCTTGCTTAACAGGCAGTCAATTAGGTATGAAGAGATGAAGAAAACTACCTTCTTCTGGGTCAATCCTCCTTGGGATGCTGCTAACTGTGAGGCCAAGCTATCTTAAATTATTTCAGCCCAATTGAAGATGGTGCCTTTTGTGTCTATGTGAAACATCACTGGCACCCATCCAATCTTAAATATATTTCCATTAGGCATGCCGAAGAGCCTACTTAACATCAAGACGATGAGCCTATAAGGGGTTTTTAGAAGATTATTTTGCCTCCTCCTGATTTTCCTGCCATTTATAGTCATCTTACGGGAAGTTTCTAACAAGTCCATTTGATGCTTTTCCATCCATTCATCATCTAAAGAATCCCTGTGTGAAGATAATCTGTAGGAAGCAGTGACATGATTGGGGGCGAAGGAATCCAGGACTAATCCATTTTTATCAGTCATAAGCCTTGTGTCGGTCTGAAAGTTAGGAATCAACCATCCAACAACTTCAGAACAAGGGAAAAGCTCTAGCCGAGTTGTTGCCTTATGCAAACAGGACCTTCTGATGTTGGCATATACCAGAGCATCTTCTATAGGGGCCATCGAATCATTTTGAGCCAAGATGAATCTGTATAGATCACCCCATTGAAATTCAGGGGAGGCACTCCCAGGGGAAACACCAGTGGTAGCTTGTGTGTCAGCAAACATTGTGACAAGAGCAATGTCCGAAAGAATCTCAACCTCTGAGTCTGAGGTCACTTTCTGCATTGACTTCGTTTTGGCTGACCTCCTTTGCATGGTAATCCTATCAGTATGGCGGGCACTCTGAGACCTCAACTGTTTGCAGCGAACGACAGCTTCGAACTTCGACGCGGATGGCGAGCACTCCGAGTGCAAATGGCCAAACAAAAATCCAAAACGTCGTTGTATGCGTTAAATAGGGGAGATTTAAATGCTCACGTACGTTTACAGTTGGCGGGGTTATGAGCACGGGGCTCGAGGAATCAGTCATTAAGACTGGCACATGGATTTATTGAAAGCCTTACCAACTCTGTCGGTGCACAGGGATCGAGGATATCTTATCGCGCCGAGTATCGATTTCAGCTTTGGTGCCAAGCGGGGAGCGTAATGTTTCGCGCTATGTGGCAATCGCACATTCAAAGATAAGCTTTGCGCTCAAGTAGAAATCCCGGTGTTAGGATTGCGCTCCGAAAAAACACGCCAGAAATGAGTTATCCTGAAAGACGAGCGCAGATTTGCAAGCGGGAAGGATAAGCACATCTCTAGCGCTTGGGATTTGACTCTATCTACATAGTTGCGCTGGGGAGTGACGCGCTGACTTTTAATCCTTCAAAGGAAGTGAAGCGTAGCTCCAAGGCAGGGAAGTAATGATAATTCTTGCGCCACGCTCGACCGAGGAAAATTATCTCCCGCGCTAACAGTTTTTTGGCTTATTACGCCAGATAACAGACTTGGGATTTTTTGAAAGGGTAGTCGAATTAGAGTCAAGGCCTACGCTTGACTGAGGACTTGTGGTTAAATATGCGCCAAAGTCGCGGCGGGCTCAAATCTAAATCTTGCGCTAGAGCGGGGAAGATAAGACCAAAACCTGCGCTAAAGGGAAAGGATGACTTTGCCTTAGAAAAAATGAGAAACTCTTTTGGAAGCAGGTGATGAAAATATGATTAGCTAGAGGTAAACCTAAAAGATGACCTAAAGAGCTTGCTACAAAAGTGTTAGAAGGAGGGGCCCCAAATAACTTCAAATTTTTTTGGGGGAAGGGTGTTGCAGCAACAACAAGATTCCACTCGCAGATGTTTTTGTTATTGCTCAGGTTGGTTTGTATTATATTTGTTGTTATTGCTCAGATGTTGTTGTTATTGCTTCTCACCTATTTGTATTTATATTTTCTTTCGAGCTTATTTACTGCCTTAATCATCTTATGGCTTGAGAAGAGTTTCTATTGTCTTTAAACTAAAGTATACTTTCTTTTAATGTTAATATATGACAACAATATGTCTCATTCATGCAGACATATACTGGGTTAAGTGGTGGTGCCTGTGCAATTGGAGAGAAACCAGTAAAGGTAGTAGATGGTCATGACTTTTGGATATGAGCAAAATCTCTCTGAGATGTCTTTTGAATGTACTTAAACAATTCATGGTTTCAATAATATCAAAACAATCTCAGAATTTTTAAATTTCCATGGTTTACTGAATCCAAAGTCAATGGCTAGGCTAGCAGTAGGGGAGGCTTTGACAAATCTTGTTTGGGCTAAGGTGAGAATATTATGTCAAAATTTTTCTTTCTCAAGACGAGCTTTCCAATTTTCCGTTGGTCATTCTTGCAATCTTAGGTGAAAAGAGACATTGTTAAACATAATGAAAGTAAAAAGCATATGTTTTCCTTAATAATGATATTTGGTCTTATAAAGAAGCACATCATACATGATTTACAGGTTACTTCACTGAATGATGTCAATGTTAGTGGGAATTGGATGTATGCTGCAAAGCTAGATGGAGAAGGTGCATCCATGTATGATGCAGCTGATGCTCTTCAGGATGCAATGATAGAACTTGGGATAGCAATAGACATTGGCAAAGACAGTCTTTCAATGGCTGCACAAGCTAGAGGAGAGACTGTCAAAGCTCCTGGCAATCTAGTAATCAGTGCTTATGTGACCAGTATGGATATTTCAAAGACTGTTACACCAGACTTGAAGGTGACATTTCAAAATGGATTTGGACAAGCAACTCTAAGATTGTTAAGTCTTCATAATTGTCATATTGAAATAATCCACTATTATGTAGCTAGGAGATGATGTACTTCTACTCCATATTGATTTGGCTAAAGGAAAGCACCGTTTAGGTGGTTCTTCCCTTGCTCATGTTTTTGACCAGGTAAATGCTAAAATATTTATTGTTGGATTGGTGTATTTTTATTAGCAAAGGTCGATACATTATGTAGAGAACAATATATTATGAATGGTTGGATGCACCATTTTGATTTCTTTCTTGGCATCACGTTTCATGATTAAATCATTCTTTATATTTACAATTTTGTCTTGCAGATTGGTGATGTTTTCCCAGACCTTGATGATGTTTCATATCTCAAGAGAGCCTTCAATGCAGTCCAAGTGAGGGCCTAACCAAATGGTAATTGGAAACCAATTAATAATTAATAACTGGGTAAATAATATGCTTATGTTATCCAGCCTTTTTTTTATTAACTGAATAAATTCAATGATGCAAGAATGGTACTTAACTTATCCCACTATAAAATGGCCTTTGGGTCAATTTCAGAGTCAACCCTATCTCCCTATATGTGAAATTATTAATTTTGTCGAGGTTAAATTAGTGTCAACTTGTAATTTCTTAATGTATCCTATAGCTGCTCCAAGGAAGGATGTAAGAGGGCAAACTTTAGCTATACATAATTTGGCTTGCACTTAATCGATTTGCTTGAATGCAACGCTACAAATATTCCCGATAAAATTTTATTGGTCTTATTTAACTTTAAGAAGCAACGATTAATTTATGTTTTCGTTCTGAATAAGTACATCATCAAAACATCAAGTCTATTTGCCAATCTTTTTTATTTTCTGCAAGTAATTAGGGAAAGGTTTATATATTATTATTATAATGTTGCGCCCTTGGATAAAATGGGCTAGATTGGAAATTCCCACAGTCCCTTCTCCTAAGTAAAGTCTTTAATTCATTTCATACTTCCCTAGTGAAGTGACACTTGACCAGTAAATAATATATGTTTTTCCCAGCTTCCCAACACAGAAAACAAATTCCCGGGTCCTACCATCACCTCTTCTAAACTGTGCCCCATGCTAACACTTTCCTTGAAAGTGGAAACCAAAAAAAGCTTAATTTTTAATTTCCAGATAATATCCAACCACCACTAAGAACCTGTATAACTATCAGCTACAAATAATGATGAATATCCTAACTTAAATGTATAAGATCCATCAATAGGATTTCTCAACGACACGAGTTCAGGTCCATGCATGCCTAGTTTTATCTTGCCAACTAGTAGGTGTTGTAACTTGTAAGTCCGCTACTTGTTAATCATGTAAGTCCGCTATTTGACTGCTAATAAAGCTGTTGATTATGATACATGCAAGGTAATGTTAAATGTTGAGTAGTTGTTGATTGTTGGTATCTTTGGTATACTCCATTATTTATTTAAACTTATGGTTTTATAATGACATTTTTCTTCTGTTGGCAGGTTGTTTATGATGTTACTGCTCAAAGAGTTTCAATAATGTCAAACAATGGTTGAATGAGATTGATCGCTATGCGAGTGAGAATGTCAACAAGTTGCTTGTTGGAAACAAATGTGATTTGACTGCTAATAAAGCTGTTGATTATGATACATCCAAGGTAATGTTAAATACTGAGTAGTTGTTGATTGTTGGTATCCTTGGTATACTCCATTATTTATTTAAATTTATTGTTTTATAATGACATTTTTCTTCTGTTGTCAGTTTGTTTATGATGTTACTGATCATGAGAATTTCAATAATGTGAAACAATGGTTGAATGAGATTGATCGCTATGCGACTGAGAATGTCAACAAGTTTCTTGTTGGAAACAAATGTGATTTGACTGCTAATAAAGTTGTTGATTATGATACAACCAAGGTAATGTTAAATGCTGAATAGCTATTGATTGTTGGTATCCTTGGTATACTCCATTATTTATTTAAATTTATGGCTTTATAATGATATTTTTCTTCTGTTGCTAGGTTGTTTATGATGTTACTGATCATGAGAGTTTCAATAATGTGAAAAAATGGTTGAATGAGATTGATCGCTATGCGAGTGAGAATGTCAACAAGTTTCTTGTTGGAAACAAATGTGATTTGACTACTAATAGAGCTATTGATTATGATATAACCAAGGTAATGTTAAATGTTGAGTAGCTTTGGCATCATGTGCACTGCTATGTGTTTCACTGCATGCATCATCGTCTTTGACTCGATGAGGATTTAAATATGAGTGTGCCTTGAAGTTGTTGGTGCTCTGTTTTTTGTTAATTGCAACACTATGGTAGTTTGTGGTCTTAAGTTTTTTGACTTGGCTTGTAGATTCTTTTTTCTATTAATCTCAAGGGTCAATTTTTTTTGTCAATTTTCAATCTACATTTTTCTTGACATGCTTTGTGTATTTTGTTCTTCAAGGCATTTGCTGATGAGATTGGCATTCCATTTTTGAAGACAAGTGCGAAGAATGCAACAAATGTGTAGCAGGCTTTCATGACCATGGCTGCTAAGATAAAGAACAGGTGCACTTTTTTGTTATGATGTTTTCCAACCTTTAAAAAGCACCTATATTATACAATTGTGATGTTAGATGTTTGTTTGACTCCCTAATTTTAATTATGTGTAATGGTGTAAACCTGTGCCGACAAATCCTAATGAATCTGATTGAGATTCTACTTTTTCTATGATCCTATTGTTTTATGATAAAGTTAAGTGGTGATACATAATTCAAATTACATGTCACAACTATTGGTAATCTTTTTGGTTTGAGACACGTTCCTATTGTCTATTTTATTGGGCATAGCTGATATAACATTGGGAAAATACTAGTTTTTTCAGGTCGTGATAGAGTGTTGTAACTATATACCTTGTCCATTCATTGCTTTGAAATCAACACTGTAGATGAACTCACAAATGTTTATGGCCAAGTGAATTGTATATAGAAGTTTGTATTTTGCAACCATATAAATAATCATGCCTATCATGTATTTAGTTTAAAATTTGGTTGCATATGTATCGAACCTTCATCTATATTCTATTATTGATTGCTTGTTTACTTGTGTGGGCATTAATGTATGACTTGTCTTTGTTCTAGTGACTCAGATATTTTAACATCAAATTTGATAAACCTCATTGATTGCATTTGAAAAGGGGCATTAAAGAACTACATCCCACACTCTACTTGTTATTCCTAAACAATTTTTTGTATGTCTTGTCTCCATAGAGCAACAGTGCCAACGATTATGCCATTTTCAGTTCCTGAACCTGGACATTTTAATTTCTAGGTTGCATGCATTCACATCACTAACCCTTCTTCATAACAATTTTGGTGAGACGTCGGGATTCCAGGCTATAAAATCTTGCAATCCTCTTGAGCATATCTATCAATATGCTCAAAATGTTCATGCCCAAGTGAATTGTATCTAGAAGTTTGCATGTTGCAAGCATATAAAATTATAAATACTCATGACCATCATTTATTTATTTGAAATTTTTGTTGCATATGGATTGAACCTTCAACCATATTCTATTATTGTTTGCCTCTTTACTTGTGGCGGAATTACCATATAACTTGTCCCTGTTCGAGTGACTAAGATATTTTAACATAAAAAATTTAAATATCAAATTTGATTAACCTCTCATTGATTTCATTTGATCCACAACATCAAAGAACTATATCCCACACTTTATTTGTTGTTTCTAAACAATTTCTTAGAGTCAACAGTGCCAATGATAATTCCATTTTCAGTTAAGTTTTTGGTTGGGCCTGGACATTTGTAATTTCTGGGTTGCATGCATTCGCATCACTAACCCATCTTTGTAACAATTTTTTTGAGGCTCCAGGCTTTAAAAACTTGCCAGGATCTTAAGCATATTTATCGAGCAAAGCCTTGTTTTCACAAAATTGTTGAACCACAGAGAGACTAATATGTTTCTCTTTTTACATGGAATTCTTTCCTAATATGCAGCGTAGCCTTGAAAGAGGGTTTTCGACAAAAAAAATTACCCTATACTTCAGAATAGAGCGCCCTATATAGATTCCTCATTATGACATCTTGCTTTTAAGGAGATTATATTTTCTATTTTCTATGAAATACTATTGACTTAACTCCATTTATTTTGTATTGCAGGATGGCAAGTACTCAGCCTGCCATGAATAGCAGTAGACCTGCTACTGTACAAATGAAAGGGCATCCTGTTGTTCAAAAAAGTGTCTGTTGCTCATAAGACAATTCCTAGAATAATTTTTACTGCAACTGGTTTTGAATAAGTGAAGTTGAAGATAATTGTATGTATTTTGGATCTCAGACAGGAAAACATCTCTAGTTGTCGAGAGATCAACAAGTGATAGATAATTAAAACAAATTTATTGCAAGTTGGATCTTGTATTCTTTTCTGTCTGTGAAGGGCAGCAGCTTGCTTTTGTTCCTGATAATTTCTACATCCATGGATTATTGTACTCATGCGTAGTTTGTAAGATCATTCTTCTTTGAATTTTCATCACTGTCACAGTTGAACTGCTATATCTTAGAATTATTTTAGTACTTGAAGCATTATTCTTGAATATGTTTGACATTCATTATGTTCCCATGCAAAATTTGTTTGAATATCATCGTCGTCAAGCAATAACAACTTCTTAAAGGGTGCTAGCTCAATGGTAGAGCACCTACCTAATTATAGGCAGGCGATTGGTGGCTCGATTCCTCTGTACCCTATCATAAATTAGTGACTAAGAAAATGACTAAATTCACATATATATGACTATTAGTAGCTAATTTCTAGTATCTTATAGTGCGACTAATGTTTAGTCATATTTAGCTGAGTCATTAATATGTTATCATCTAGTAGTTTATTTAGTCGTATATTTGGTCATTAATTGTGACAATCAATGACTAAATCAATAACTAACAATGACTAAATAAATGACTTAATCAGTGACTATCAATGACTAAATCGATGACTAATAAGTCAACCAATTAATGACTATTGAAATACGACTAGAGATAAGATAGTGGAAATCGGATACTATTAGTCACTGACTCAAAAATAGTTGCTTATAGTCGAATTTTAGTCATTTTTTTAGTCATTAATTTCTCATTTTGTACTAGTGACTTGTGATGAGAAGGGACACTATTCCAGAGATTGTCCCAAGAACAAAAGTAGCTCTCACAAGAGGAAGAACTCCAAGAGAAGACATCATGCTCACACTGTAGAGGATGATGAACCTCCCAGGAAGAGGGCCAAAGAAGAAAGTGAATATTCTTCAAGCGATGAAGAGTATGTTTTGATTTCTACCCTCATAGGAACTGTTACACATGGTAGTAATGATTGGCTTATAGATAGTGGGGCTTCCAAGCATATGACGAGATTCAAGGAATCCTTTATGAACCTATCTGAACATGATTCACCCAACAAAGTGAAACTTGGGGATGACTACCAATATCCTATAAAAGGAAGTGGTTAAGCCTCTTATAAGCTAGATGCTGGAAAGTCTATGAAGATGAAAGATGTTCTATTTGTACTAGGACTAAAGAAGAACCTTCTCTCCATATCTGCATTGGATGCAAAAGGTATGAGGGTTGCATTTGTAGATGGCCAAGTTCTTATGTGGCCTAAAGGAAAGACTATAGATGATGCAACCAGAACAATCTTTGGTCCATGACTCCATGGAGCCAAGTGAACTATGGCATAGAAGGCTTGCACATGTGCACTATAGAGCACCATCTATTGCAAGCAAAGCCATTGAAGGTTTTCCATAAATCCAAGCAAAGCATGAAGGCGTTTGCAAAGGATGTGCGAAGGGAAAGAACACAAAGAAGATATTTCCAAGTAGCGAAAGCAAGGCAAAAGTGATAATAGATGAAGTAGTTTTCTAGTAGGGAGTTAGATCTGCATATTATCAATCTATTTTACTAACAAGTGGTGAGCTTCTATGTCAGCAAATGAACATGATTATCACAAGTTATTCATAAGTTATACATTCATTCATCAAACAAGATAAGCAAAGCTAAGATCTAATGCCATTTGAAGAGTTAAATCATACAAGATAACCAACATTCAAACATTCAAATGGAACAAACTTGAATCATTTCATATTAAAACAATGAAGAGGTACATCCTTACCATGGATCTTGGTGTGAATCCCTCCTCCATTTCCATGAGATTTCCTTCCTCCACCCTTGCTTTTGAAGAAATTGAGATTTTCCTCCTCCTTCAGAATCTCTCTAGCATGCCTTTGCTCTTTCTCTCTCCCTTTACAATGCCCCAAATGCCTTTCTTATATAGCATTGGGAAGTGTGCTCTCAAGTTTCTCTTTTCAATATGGGATTGCTCCTTTTCATTATTTTAGATCATTTTCCCTCAAAAACCCACTTTTCTATAGCTTTTGGGCTTTTTCGCACAACTTTGCATACTTGAAGTACAATTAATGCAATTCTCTTCACTTTTTTATTGATGTGGCTTAGTTTTGGACCTTTTGTGAACGGTTCAATCACTGAACTTGATCTCTTTAGGTTCTTACTTTCTTCACCTAATTCTTCCATTTATGGGAGAAGTGATTAGATCAGAGAGGATTTGTCTCTGAATGTACTTGTGTATTGTCTTCATGTTGTAATATCCTATGGACAATCTACCAAGAATGATAACTTTATTCCAAAGTTCCTTTTAACTCCACTAGTCAAATTTCTGCTTGATTCCCCAAATGGTGCAGGATGTAAGTGAGGTGTACTAGCTGAGGATTGAAGATGGTGGGATGAAAGTTCAATTCTGGAATTTATATGGGGTTTGGTGAAGGAGCATGTCAAAGTGAAGATATGAGATGTCCTATGCACCATGTACCAGTACCTTTCACTTTTCAGCAAAGGAATTAATCCCTTGCCTACTTCGAGGCTTCCTAGGTAGCTGGCATATGCATACTAGACAGGTAGGGGTTCAGGGAGTTTGCATAAATGTATATATCAGTCAAGTAATGGATGGATATGTTCAGGAGGATTCTGGAACATATTGGACAAGGTTTGGAAAGATTGGGGTGACAGATGCTTAACTGGGATTGTCGGGCTAGGAATTTTGTTGGCTTCCCAAACACAAGGCAGAAGCTTCCAGATTTTGATTTTAAAGGCTGATATGGTAAATACATTAAGTTATGAACCTACTGCAACAAACAGGAAATGAAATGGATTCACATATTGTATTTTATGAAGCAAACAGTGAAACTAGTCAAATAAAACCACTCAATGAGCTAGTCTCCGAATCTAACTTGATAATTGATCTCCATTAATTGATTTTTCTGTTATGAATGAGTATGGAGCTCTGATATAGTAATAACTTGCAATAGATATGAAAGAATCCTTCTTTTCTTATTCAATAACTCCCTTCTCAAAATGGTGCCTCACAGGCCATGATTTTACATTACATTGGTGAAGAAGATGAAGAGAGAGAAGGATTTTTACAGTAAATATGTTCTGGATGTAAAGATCATAACCTATATGGAGAATATGCCTTATTTGGATGCTCCTACTGCTGGAATTCTTCACTGGTACGTCCTCCTTCAAACAGACACCTCCATCAGGGGAAACGCCTCCAAAGTTAGCTAGACGAACTGGGGCAATGAGAGAAATGGGATATCAAGTCTGGATTCGGCCTCTGGGCATGGAAGCCAACAACATAGGCTGATAACAACTTCTAGATCCCACTGGAGGTCCTCGGCAAGCTCCTCCACCACAATCGTCTTCTGCTAATGTTCCTCCTCTAAAACTAGTTGCAGTTCTTCTTCAATGGGGTCCTCCTCTCCAATTTGGCATTAGATCTTCATGGTTGCGCTATACTGGACATCAATGGATGTAAGATTACTTGTTGGACCTGCACAACACTCCTGGATAACTCACACAGTCTTGGGGCACATCACCCAAGTGAAATGGTTGAGGCACAACACTCAACTAGAGAAGCATTAGAGCTCTCATGAGAAAACATAAATGATCAAAAGTTCTTCATTGGAGTTGGTTGGATTCTTTTATAAATTTTATGTTGACCTGCTGAGTAAGTTACTTAGCTTTGGTGACTTGTGAGAGTAGGTTACCACTTTCCCATCCTACTCCAAGTCATGTGGGCGCCTTCTTGGAATAATTAGCAAGTTTTGTCTTAGAAAAACTTGCCAACTTTTGTCTCTCTTCACCCATATTAGCAACTGTGCCTTAGTTAGCTTTCTGGATGTTGCTAAATCTTTACTTACAACTTTTCTTGTTCTTTCCAATTTATTTACTTTCCACTTTTCTGCTTTTGCCAGCTTTTCTATTTTCTTTTGCCATTTTCTAATTTGTTTGCCTTGTCTTCTTTCCTCCTTTGGACTCCTTGCTTTTCCTGAGATTTTCCACTAAGGCAAGAGTGGTCCACATGACCAAATTCGACCTCCTAGCCATATTATCACCACTTTCCAATATTTATTAATAAAAATATTCCAACTCATAATTAATTCCAAATTCAACATTTAAGCAATTAATTAATTCATTGTGGTATAATTGCCTAAAAAATAACCCCTACTCCAATTTGGAAACATCTTCCACATGGGTACCCTCTTGGCCGACTTGCTCATTATCCATTAATTTTATTTATCAAAATTACCTTTAATAAATAAATTTGCCAACTTGGGAGACTTAGGCCAAAATTAATTCTAAGCAAATAGAACTAATACCATTTAATTCCCTTAGGGGTTGATTTTGTCCCCTTTCACCCATGGTACTGGATGAACCAAAATTGGGGACATGACAGTCCTCCCTTCCCAAGATTGCTTGTCCTCAAGCAATGTTAGGATTCCACCAAGCTTCTACTGCACCACTCTGATTTTATTTGTGCCCGTCCACTGAACAATCTGAAATTTAAACTTGGGGCCTTCAAAAAATCTAAATAAAATGTAATATGACTAAACTGCACTATAAACTCTATCTGTACTAAATCATGAACAAAAATCTTAACCCCGTTAATATAACTGAGTAGAATTCCCGGATCCCATTGCTTCCTCCGCAAAGACCCATAATTTTCTGTCACCTCTATAAAGTTATCACTCCAAGGAATTCCCAGATCCCACAGTATCAACTGCATTTTTCCAATCTCCAAGCATGTGGATTCCCTCCACATAGGCCAACTTCTGCAAGTAATTATTAATTTATCTTGGCAACTTTCTTGCTTAGCTGCCTTCCCTTGACCATAAGCAAAAACATTTTTGCAAGGAGATTTCATGTCTGTCAGGTAATCTTTCACCCAATCCATATGTGGATGAGTGACATCAAATGGCTGCAAATTATTCCTTTTCTGCTGCTTGCAAATCATATAAAAATCAGCAATGATGAAAACAATTTTCTTGCAACAAAACATAAGATTCTTACCTTCTAGGTTTTCCCTTTCAGTGATGCCTCTATCCATCCAACCAATGGATGGAAAAACACCTTTATCTTCTGAATCATATGGAATGTGATCAGCCATATGTCTTTCCTCTTCAGATAAAGAGAACTCATGATTTCTAGGTGTTCCCCTCTTCATCCAATGTCTCAACTCTCTGCCATTGATGCAAGGGTGCCAAATTCCATGACACGACCCACATGTTGAAAGTAAGTGTGGATATGATGCCTCCTTGTCAAAAGTGGCTGCACACACATGCATGGGCTGCCTCCACTGCTGCAGGTTAAGGAACATGTCATCTAACTTAAATTTAGGATCTTTCTGCTCATCATGTGACACAAAAAATAGAATCCTTTTACCCAATTTTCATTCACAAGGTTTGTGGCTGAATGTAAAGTGGGGAATGAAGGGTGGTGAGCCATGCTTCTGAAAATTTCATCCACTGAAGTTGTGGATGTATCCTCTCTATTGATGGATGAAACCTCTATGGTGAAATCAACTGCACCTTCCTTGGAAGATAGACCTTCTTCAATGATCCTCTCATGTTCATTCTGGAAAAAATTATGCACTTTCTTTTCACCCACTTTTTCTGCACATTCTTCAAGCACATACCGCATAGACTGCTCCTCATGGTCCACCCACTCATGAGGTTCCTTCATGTAATTTTTTATGTCATTGACCCAAAAGGGATGACTCTTAGGCAAAATTGAGGATTCAGTCAATTCTTTCCACTCTTGTTGGAATGGTTCTATCTTCATTTGGGATTCTGAGAGAGCACTTTGAGTGTATCTCAAAGAATCTTTGGTGGCCAACAACTCACTTTTCAGCTTGTAGTTCTCTTCTTCATATCTGCAAATATTTTCTTCATCATGCAATGATGCATCCCGCAACAATTCAACAAGCTCACACATGTAATTTTTATCTGAAAGCAACTGTGAGAAATTACCTTTGATTGTGGACATTGCTTTTTGGATATTCTCCATGGCTGCAAAGAAATATTGATCTTCCCTTAAAGCAGCTTCCCAACACAACCTCGACACTGAAGAATGAGTGTCATGGAGAATTTTCAGGGCCTCTTGGATCTTCTGTTCATCCATCTTCAATGACCCTGCAAAAAGATGAGGTTCTTGCAGATGTTCCTCCTCTTCATTCCCCATCACCGGATCGATTTCAAGCAGTGCACTTGAGGTTTCGAAATCTGATCCATATGTTGCTACTGCAATATATTCATCTTTTAGGTCCTCAAAAACATAATTTGGGTTGCAACATAAGTGCTCATTCATCCTTGGTGCCACAGAAATATCTTCTCTCAAATTTTCAGCCTTCACACTACTTTCATTTTTTACACTAAAATTATGAACCTCATCACCAGGGGGCTCAAACATTCTGAAATTTTCAATGGACATGGCTGCCATCTTAGTTTGACCTAATGACACATAAAAATCAGAAATTACTAATTCACCATGTGTCATGTTCTCCTCCTTATGTGGTGGAATTATGATGGCTTGTTCATCCACCCATTTCTCTGCTTCACACCCTACTGTGATGTGCTGAATTTCTGCTTCCTGGTGAGGCTCAAGTTGTGTCTTTGGATCTGATTTATGTTCTACTTTTAGATCTGATCCAAAATATGGTTCAACACCCCTAACAGTACCAATCTCATCCAAGATGATCTTTATATCCTCATCATAGAATCTTGCAGTAGATTCTTCTTCTATTTTGTCAACAATCTCATGATTGGGTTTTGGGTCATGTTTCTCCTTGGTTGGCTTAGGATGAATATTATTGGAGGATCTTCTTGAAGAGGATCCAAAAATTCTTGTGAATTCACATGCATCCAATGCAACTTTGATATATTTTATTATATCTTCCATAGAAGGTTTACCTATGACTTTAGAACATGCAACTTTTTCTTGGATATGGCTATCAGAAAAATCGTAGTCTGTTCTGTCAATCATGATCTCATGGGGGATACTTATGGAAGGTACTTCTTGGGAATTATTTTCCTCATACTGTCTGCAATATTATTCATACTGCTCATCATAATATTCATCATATTCCTCATCATATTCCTCATAAGAATAATCTTCTTCCTCATAAATCTCAAAATCTAAATCTTCCATAACATGGAACTAATTTCACAACTACAATTTGAAAATAGTGTTGAGATACTTTTCCACTGAGATTAGCTTTCCACAGGCTGAGCCAAGGAAAGTGCTCCGATACCACTATAATATCATATGGACAATCTACCAAGAATATTAACTTGATTCCAAAATTCCTTTTAACTCCACTAGTCAAATTTCTGCTTGATTCCCTAAATGGTGCAGGATGTAAGTGAGGTGTATTGGCTGAGGATTGAAGATGGTGGGATGAAAGTTCAATTCTGGAATTTATATGGGGTTTGGTGCAGCAGCAGGTCAAAGTGCACATCTAAGATGTCCTATGCACCATGTACCAGTACCTTTCACTTTTCAGCAAAGGAATTAATCCCTTGACTACTTCGAGGCTTCCTAGGTAGCTGGCATATGCATACTAGACAGGTAGGGGTTTAGGGAGTTTGAAGCAGTGTATATATCAGTCAAATAATGGTTGTATATGTTCAAGAGGATTCTGGAACAGATTGGACAAGTTTTGGAAAGATTGGGGTGACAGATGCTTAACCGGGATTGTCGGGCTAGGAATTTTGTTGGCTTCCAAAACACAAGGCAGAAGCTTCCAGGTTTCGATTTTAAAGGCTGATATGGTCAATATATTAAGTTATGAACCTACTGCATCAAACGGGAAATGAAATGGATTCACATATTGTATTTTATGAAGCAAACAATGAAACTAATCAAATAAAACCACTCAATAAGCTAGTCTCCGAATCTAACTTGATAACTGACCTCCATTAATTGATGTTTCTGTTATGAATGAGTATGAAGCTCTGATATAGTAATAAATTGCAATAGATATGATAGAATCCTTCTTTTCTTATTCAATAACTCCCTTCTCAAAATGGTTCCTCACAGGCTATGATTTTACATTACATTGGTGAAGAAGATGAAGAGAGAGAAGGATTTTTACAGTAAATATGTTCTGGATGTAAAGATCAGAACCTATATGGAGAATAGGCCTAATTTTCCTGCTCCTACTGCTGTAAGTCTTCACTGGTACGTCCTCCTTCAAACAGACACCTCCATCAGGGGAAATGCCTCCAAAGTTAGTTGGACGAAATAGGGCAATGAGAGAAATGGGAGATCAAGTCTGGATTCGACCTATGGGCATGGCAGCCAACAACATAGGCTGATAAAAACTTCTAGAGCCCACTGGAGGTCCTGGGAAAGCTCCTCCACCACAATCTTCTTCTGCTAATGTTCCTCCTCTAAAACTAGCTACAGTTCTTCTTCAATGGGGTCCTCCTCTCCAATCTGGCATTAGATCTTCATGGCTGCGCTATACTGGACATCAATGGCTATAATATTACTTTCTAGACCTTCACAACACTCCTGGATAACTCACATAGTCTTGGGGCACTTCACCCAAGTGAAATGATTGAGGCACAACACTCAACTAGAGAAGCATCAGAGCTCTCATGAGAAAACATAAATGATCAAAAGTTCTTCATTGGATTTGGTTGGCTTCTTTTATAAACTTTATGTTGACCTGATGAGTAAGTTACTTAGCTTTGGTGACTTGTGAGAGTAGGTTACCACTTTTCCATCCTACTCCAAGTCATGTGGGCGCCTTCTTGGAATAATTAGCAAGTTTTGTCTTAGAAAAACTTGCCAACTTTTGTCTCTCTTCACCCAGATTAGCAACTGTGCCTTAGTTAGCTTTCTGGATGTTGCTAAATATTTACTTACAACTTTTCTTGTTCTTTCCACTTTATTTACTTTCCACTTTTCTGCTTTTGCCTGTTTTTGCCAGCTTTTCTGTTTGCTTTTGCCAGTTTCTAATTTGTTTGCCTTGTCTTCTTTCCTTCTTTGGACTCCTTGATTTTCCTAAGATTTTCCACTAAGGCAAGAGTGGTCCACATGACCAAATTCGACCTCCTAGCCATATTATCACCACTTTCCAATATTTATTAATAAAAATATTCCAAACTCATAATTAATTCCAAATTCAACATTTAAGCAATTAATTAATTCATTGTGGTATAATTGCCTCAAAATTAACCCCTACTCCAATTTGGCAACATCTTCCACATGGGTGCCCTCTTGGCCCACTTGCTCATTATCCATTAATTTTATTTATCAAAATTACCTTTAATAAATAAATTTGCCAACATGGGAGACTTAGGCCAAAATTAATTCTAAGAAAATAGAACTAATACCATTTAATTCGCTTAGGGGTTGATTTTGTCCCCTTTCACCCATGGTACTGGATGAACCAAAATTGGGGACATGACACATGTTGTGGGCGCATAGTAAAACTGTGCTTCTTCTGTAATATGACTAAGGGTGTTAATTTGATTGTTAACAGATGCCCCCTAATGTGTGAGGTCCGAAGTAGAGCTAAGGGACAAAATACATTACTTAAATTTATACTCTGTATACTGATACTCTTTATTGTTCAAAGCAAGGATGAGGAAAGGAAAAACTCACGGGCACGGGATTGAGGATCACACCTGCAAAACATAGAAATTTATCAAATATATAATATCTTCCTGAGGCGGGCATACCCATTCTCAATAGTAAACAAGCATGGCCACGAACAATACACAGTGGATCCATGTCAAAAGTAAAATTTTTAGAAGTGTAAACATGCACTTTGATGAGTGCAAGAACAAAGTCTTTATCAAATTTCTGACATGGCAATCTAATCTTGTGCAGCTCGGGCAGTGCATCGATGAGTGATACAACTGTTTTTCCCAAGGTCTTCAATACAAACCGATGATAATATGAGTTTATATCATGTGAATAAATGATCTGATGTCGAGCATAATAAAACACCATCTGATTACCGGTCATTGATGTATACTGTTAATAGGTGCAAAGAGACCCACCGATAATGATGATGGACTCTAAGGTACTGAGTACAAACTAACAAGTGTGAATAGATGTTCTGAAGTCGAACACTTGTAGGATCAAACAATCAGGGGTCATTGATGTATACCCACTGTCATTTGCAAGGAAACTTGCCACTAATGACTGCAAGATCCAAGGTACTCTTGGGTTTCTAGATCCATGTCCTAGATGATGATTTGATGTCGATAGGAATAGATCCATCAGAAGAAGGGCATTAATGCATCCCACATCAACCAATATGAAACAAAGATCAATAGTATGATATAATTTGGTAGAACTACAAGATCCAACACTGTACACTAACACGAGGAAGGCCGACATGATTAGTTAGGAATATCTGAGGAATGGCCGAGTCAGTTTGGACTTCCCTTGAACACATAACACGATGCAGAATGGACACTTGGAAACATAGTACTTTGAGTAACTGACCTTGGTGAAATCCGCTAATGTGAGGTGCATTAACGAAATCTCCATTGGTGACAGGAAGGATAACCCATCGGTGGAGATCTGTTTCAAAATACTGGTACAATTTCCTAAGGCAAATGTAGATGGTGTACTGACAACGGATATAATATTATGTGCCATGTTCAAGGGCGACAACGACTAACTGTTGTTGTTTTCTTCAAAGTTTATAATATGAAGTGATTCAAGTCTCTCCCATTTTGGATTTTTGTGTTCTTTTAATTTTTATGCTTATTCAAAAAAATTTTAAAAAAATGTTATGATACATAGGAGGAAACGAGTGTTGCATGGGCATACGTCTATTTTTCAAGGGCACGGGTTAGGCCAAGGAAAAGATCCATATTGTAAACAAGGAATAAGCTAGTTGTGCACACTCTTACAGTTGTTCCCTCCCGGAGTAGGCTATCTGAAGCAGGATTATGTGTCGATGAACGGTGAAGTAATACCATGTGATTGAGGTTATCCAATTTGGTGAAATGGCCAATTAGGAATGGTTCAATGAGGTTTACTTCAGCTTGAGTCTTGTGAAAATTGCCAAAATCATAGATCATCATGAATCATGGTCTGTCTCAACTGTCCGAATCAAATAGTTTGAACTATCAAAGTATTCAAGTCCTGAAATCAAAACCATTTCACTATCCAACAGTTTAGTTAGAAACTGGTTCAAATGTGCATTTAATATCTAAAAAGATAGCTAAAATTGAGGAATTATGCATCTTTCTATCATTCAAAAGGATATGGTTTGTACATGTATGAATAAAAGATAAGTAAGAAATACTCATGATTTACCATATGCGTTCGTATCTGCCAGTAGTGGGTTAGTTTCGATGTCGGACTAGAAAATTTTGAAACAGTTTCCCATGTTTTCGAATTTTTCGATTTTTTTTCATTTTTTTGTATGAATTTTTTTTGGGTGTTATCTGTAAGAAAAGAATAAAAAAGAGAAATAGTATTTACACTATTCTTTTTGGTGTGTGCAAAATTTACACACTTTTTGGGTTATGATGTAAGCTAGGTTCTTTCAGTTTTACTTATGTCCTTAAATGATGTGTTCAATTAAATTGGTCATGAAATAATGTACATGCTTTTTTTTTGGTATGATGTTAATGATTTAGATGCCAATCAAGTACATAGTTGGCCAAAGAATCAGCCAAACTATTCATACTTTTAGGGATGTGTATATATTCAATAAACGTGAACTGACGCTCTAAAAGACGTACTCATAGAAACTTTCTAAACAATGTAGGATGTTGAACTTGATACTGACCATTTAACTGGGATGCAACTAATTCTGAGTCTAGTTTGACAATTATTCGTCGAATGCCAAGGGTGATAGCCTCGACAAGAAGCTCAATAACTGCGCTATATTCTGCAACATTGTTGGATGCAGATTTGAGAAAAATGCCTCCTGAACTAAGAACTTCGTTACTAGGTGTGAAAATGACCCATGCGGCGGAAGCAATGTTCCAAGAACTACGGTTGGCGCCATCCGCATATCCCAAATATGCGAAAGATTCTTGGGGCATCTACCAAAGTGACAATGCCAAGCAAGATAAGTGTGTGCCCGAAATAACTAATGTACAAAATTTTATACAAAGAATACAACATAATACAACAAAGGGTGTGAGGCATCAGTGCCTACGCGAAGTATTTCTTCAGATAGAGACCATTCCTGATCTCCGACATGGGTTCCCCATCAAAATTGACCAATTCATAAGCTCCCTTTTTAACACAGTTTTGACTACAAGTGGGCCAAACCATTTAGCTACAAATTTCCCTTCCCCTCTTTTATCTTGGTTTTGGTCATAAACTAAAACCAGATCGCCTTCAGAAAAGAATCGGGGACGGGTAGACTTGGCATATTGTGTTTTAACCCTCTTCTTGTGTGCTTCTACATTTAGAGAGGCTTCCCTTCTAGTTTCATCAAGAGAATGGAGATGGAGAAGCCTTTCCTCTTCTGCAGAAGTGTTAGGTAGGAGTTCAACTCCTCTCTTTAATAATGGGATTTCACATTCAATCGGCAACACAACTTCCTCTCCATAAACCAGTTGGAAGGGAGTGAATCCGTTTGCGGTTTTAGCGGTTGTTCGGTAAGCCAAAAGAGTAGTAAACAACATCAAGTGCCAGTTATTCTTGTTTTTATTAATCGTCCTCTATAACATAGTTTTCAAAACCTTGTTGATGGATTCGACTTGCCCGTTAGCTTGAGGGTAATATGGTGAGAATAAGTCCTACCGCAATCCTAACCGGTCTGTAAGTTCATCGATACCAAAATTCCTAAAATGACTTTCGTTGTTAGTAGTGATCTCTTTGGGTACACCAAACCTTGCTATCACATGATTGAATAGAAAATATGCTGCAGTTTTACCCGTGCAATTGAATGTAGGCATCGCCTCAGCCCACTTGGTGAAGTAGTCCACTGCTACGATGATGTAGTGGTGGCCATCGGCTGAAGGTGGGTTTACCGTTATAAAATCAATGGCCCATTTTGAAAATGGACCCATGGTTACTACAGAGTGTAAAGGAGCAGGGTGTGCACGCATTGTTCTTGTGTAAATTTGGCAAGGGTGACACTTTTTGACAGCATTCATGCAATCTTTGAAAATTGTAGGCCAAAAGTATCCTACACGCAATATTTTCTGGGCAGTTCCAAACCCAGAAAGATGAATGCCACATGCCCAAGCATGGCAATCATTCAACACTTGTTCAGCTTCCTCATGTACTAAACAACGTCTTAATATCATGTCAATTCCTCGATGGTACAAAGTATCCCCGATGATGAGGTATCTTCGAGCTCGGTGTCGAATGCAACATCGTTCAATACTAGAAAACTGAGGATCGATACTTTGGGTTTGAAGATATATGATGAATGTTCCATACCAAGGATCATAAGTTTCAATGAGGAATACATGTTCATCTGCCCAAGATTCAACAGATACAATACCCTCCTACTCAATGGGTAACTCAGACATTAACTCAGCAAATGCCAACAATTTCTTGGCTTTAGCGATTTTGAATTCGAGGTCGAATTCTTGTAAAATTACTATCCATTTTGAGTATTTGCCACCAATGGTATGGCGGGATAAAATGTGTCTCATGGGGTTCATTTCAGCCACTATGGTTGTTTTCCTTGGAAGTATGTAATGTCTAAGTCGTTGGACAACATGGACTGCTGCCAAGGCCAACTTCTCGACCTGGGAATATCTCAATTCGGGACCTGCAAGGCCCTTACTAAGATAGTAAATAACATGTTCTTGAGATGATTCATCCTCTTGGGCTAAGACCATTCCAATGGTGGAAGGAGATGCTGCCAAATATAGTAGAAAGTCTCTTTTGTAGTTCGGTGGACTAAGAACTGGGGTAGAGACCAAAGCTTTCTTTATTTCATCAAATGAACGTTGAGCTTGGTCATCCCATATGAATATCGCATCTCGTTTCAAGAGACACATGAAACCTATAGATTTTTCAGCAAAATTCTCCACAAATCTCCTCAAGTAGTTAGCTTTCCCTTGAAGGCTTTGAATTTGAGTGATTGTTCTCGGGGAAGGCAACTGAAGTATTGCCTCAAACTTGATGGGATCAACCATGATCCCTTTTTGGGACACTACAAACCCAAGTAACCTCCTAGAGTCCACACAAAACATGCAATTATGTGGATTTAACCTAATGTTGTAATTGCGACAGCGCTCGAAGATGGCTCATAAATGGTCACTATCTCAGCTCTCCTTTTAGATTTAGCTAGTAAGTCATCAAGATAAACCTCAAATATTTTCTAAGTGTCATGAAATGCGTATGACATAGATCTTTGAAAAGTAGCTCTGACGTTTTTAAGGCCGAATGGCATTTTCCGATAAGCGAAGGTCCCCCAAGGGCATATGAAAGCTATCTTATGTTGGTCTTCCTTTTTTATCTGGATTTGGTTGTAACCGGAGAAGCCGTCCATAAATGAAAAGATTTCATTCCCAGCACATTCATCGATGATATGATCAATGAAGGGTGTGGGATAGTTATCCTTAGGACAAGCCAAGTTTAGATCTCTAAAATTGGTATAAACCCAAATAGTTCCTTGTTTTTTGTTGATGGGAATAGGATTAGATACCCAATCAGTCAAAGGAACAAGATAGATGAATCCAGCTTTTAATAGCTTTTTGACCTCGGATTTAATGGTAGCTGACTTCTTAAGGTTCACTGGACGTAGATTTTGCCGCACAGGTTTAACATTGGGATAGGTTTTGATCTCATGTTCCACGATACTGGGATGGATGCCTAGCATTTCTTCATAAGACCATGTGAACACATCACGAAACTCTTTAAATAAAGCAGTATAAAGTGTTATTTCCTCGGGAGAACAATCCGCACCTATGTTGATGTTCTCAACGATGCCAGGTTTTATAGATATGTCAATTGGGCTGGTTTTCGAAATGTTTGCCAAATTTCTTTCTGAACTCACATTGTGGGTTTGGATAGGGCATTGGTACTTGGTCCTATCCTCATCAAAATAAATATTTTCAGGCTTGAATTCTAATGAATCGATTTTGGGAAGAAATGAGCATTTGTGGTGCATATCCTCCCAGGGTCATTCTGATATGTTCATGACCTCTAGGATGGCTTCATCAGAAGAGAAAGTCTGATCCAGGAGATCATGGGTACTATGAGAGTTCAATGGCCAAACAGGTGAAGTATAGGGATCATATTCCTCCATCTTGGGAGGATTTTGATCTGGTTCTATCGAGGCCATTTGAATAGCTTGATAAGCGAGCTCTACGGTAGAAAAGGGAACACTACTCTTCGTTTCATCATGTGGTGCAGAAGTATGTGTATTTCCATCATTCTTTTCATCTATGATGTTTTCTTTGGAAGTTCCAACTGATGAGGTAGAACCAACCTCCGATGTGGAGTTAAAAAAAACTTTTAATGGGAAATACACTTCCGATGTAATGGTGAAAATCGGGGCAGTGTTAGGGGTCAATATTGGTGGTGGAATTGGAAATGTTCCCAAAAGGGATGAGTCTTTAAACATTCCTACCCCAACATCCTGAATCACCGTCGTTGAATCCCCTACAAAAGGTACATTCGAGTGGAGACTAGTTTCAGGTGTGCAGTAATCTAGTTGATCGATTGTGACAGTCTTCCCTTGGTGGGGGAATTGAATGAATCAGAATACGGAAGATACTACAGTCGCCATCTTATGTATCCAACTGCGTCACAATAGAAAATTGTATTCTATGGGTGCGTCCACTACCTCAACATCTACTTGAACTGTTCCCCCCCCAGTTTAACTGGGAAATCCATGATAATTCCATGAGGTGGGAACGAATGACCATCAAATGCTTTGAGAATTGTGTGGGATGGTACTAGGGTGGGTGATCCCAAAGCTTTCCAACAAGCTAGTGACATGACACAAGTGGAGGCTCCTTCATCCACAATGGTTCGAAAAATGTTCTTACCATGTGAAGTTACTTTAATTTGGAATGAAATTTGTGAGGGAAGCCTACATGTGGGTTGTTCAAAGTCAAATGTGATCAAATTAGTGTCTTATGGATCAATAGCACCGATGGCAGACAATAGTGCTTTCCGTTGAGTGGGACAACTTTGAAACACTTCCAAGGAAGACATTGCACAAGGAGCTTGAGCTAAATCTTCAACCACATTGTAGTTTTGAGCAGCTCTCACATTGGGGTTGTGTGTTGCTTTGCGGAGGACCCCTTTCGAAGGTCGAGGCACCATGTCTATGGTTGGTTTCTCAATATTTAGAAAACCATTAGGTTGAGATCCAACTGTTTCAGCATCTTTTGAAGGTATGTCATAAGAACGGGCCCTTGTTTGGATATGGACGTCATGTTCACCAATTGTGAAGATATTAGCATTGGGTGGATTTCCCCCTTGTGGGGGGTTTGCTTGGTTTCCTCCTAGTGGAGGTGCTTGTTACACCAAAATTTCATCACCCGTGTGAAAGTGTCACAAGTGTCGCAAGTGTTGCAAGTGTCATCGTCATGACCTAGTGTCGTCATCATGACTGTTGCAAGTACCATCATTATGTCCAAGTGTTTTCATCATGACCGTTGTGATAATGTCATCATCTTGACCGTTGTGTATACACCCCTGAAGATACCTAGACTAAGTGCTCATTTGGGAGGATTTGTACTCAGTTTGTACAACCTTTTGAGAGGTCATCGCAGGTTGCATACTAACAACATGCGACGTCGCAGGTTGCTCCATAGCAGAGTGCGACGAGGTCTATTAATGGGAAAAAGTAGCCATTTCAAGATCTTTCTCGAAGCTTGCCCATTTGGGGCTTATCCATGATATCTTGGAGAGCTGGTACTCGACCCCTAACTCATTGGGAATATCCCCTATCTCTCTCCTACCATCTCTCATCCTATCCTATCCATAACCTCATCCACTTAGTCCTATATATATGAGGCTCACTCCCATACCAAAGGAGGGAAGACTATGGTATCTACATGCTGGTGAAATATCTCTTGGACACCTTCACTCACCTCTTGGAGAATTCATGCTTCCTCTGAAGGGCTTGGAAATTGGCTTGTGTGGAGAAGGGCTACTACGTTAAGTCATTGGTTGTAGTTCTATATCTCTATCATGTACTCCTCTATTTGCAGTAATACAAATGATCTCCACCAATATCGTTCTCAATGTGTAATGATGTTGTGTTGTTTACCTGCTTAACTGTTTAAATAGATCTCTTATTGTATAGATGCTCTTTACTCGTTTATGTTTTCTGTGTCTTAACAGGTCTTGCAGCTTGGATCTGACGACCATGGGACGTGAAGCAACATTCGAGAGAAAGGATAGTGAAATCAAAGAGGTAAGACATCTAGTACTTGATCCTTAAGTAGATCTAGGAAACATGTTTGTAGTCTGTTCTATTTGTTCTAGACTCACATTGAGCTAGGGAGATCCGGCTCGCCTCCGGTCGATTGGATTGTCTGGAAACAAATTTGGAGACCATATTGGGGAAGAGAAGAAGAAGAAAGGGAATATTAAGAAGACAAAAGATAAGAAAGAGACCAAGCGTCAACCATCTGCCTCTGATGGCACTCATTCTATGAGAACACCTCGTAAGCCAAAGTTCCCTTGCAAACTTTGCAAGGGTGATCACCTTCTCAAGAATTGTCCTGGTCTTTCCTGTGTGTCAAAAGTGTGGTCTAAAAACCGAAAACCGCTTGTATCGTCAACCTCTGACCATCATGTTGATGATACTCCCTCGACCAGTGACCCATTATTGATGGGTCAGAAGGGTAGAGATGTAGACCCTTGCTGGATATGGAAGGGCTTGCATCGTACTTACATTTTCCCAAGCATGGATGAAGCTTCACGGTGGTTGGAAAATATTACTAGCTCTCAACAAGTGCTTCCAACAAGTGATAGTAAGTTGCCCCTCGATCCCCCACTGGTTGACCAAGTGATCAATTCAGTTTCATCTGTATTTGGTCCCACTCTTCCTTCCAAGAGTGAAGTGATCGAGTCGTTTTCATCTCCACTCAATCCCGCTCTTTCATTGGAGAAAGTCCAGACTGAAGCAGTCACCATGACACAATCTTCGTCTCATTCTTATCTTCCAAGTGAGAGTGAAATGGAAACCGCTGATGTTTTCCTAGTCATTTCAGAATGTCCTAGGCAATGGGAAACCCTGTCCATTTCGACAAGACCCCCCCCAAGTTTTGAGGTCATTTCCTTTCATTGGAATGGTCTAACAGAATCTCGTCTTCCTTCAAGTATTCCTTTTCAAATATCTGTAGGAGTTTCTGATAAAGAAATATTTCGTACGATAGTTGATGAGGGAGCTTTTGTTAGTATTTTATCCTCAACTGCTTGGCAAGATATAGGTTCTCCCCAGCTTGTGCCGGTAACTAACCATATTTTGGCTTTTAATCGAAGGCCTACCGTACCTTTAGGGATTCTCCCGCAGTTACCTATCACGTTGAGAGGTAAAACTGTTTATGTTGACGTCATGGTTGTCCAAGGTCCTTTAGATTTCAATCTGCTCCTTGGACATGATTATGTCTATGCTATGAAAGCTGTAGTGTCCACACTCTTTCGAGTGATGTATTTTCCTCATCATGGGAATATTGTGACCATTGACCAGCTGTACTTCGTGACACCCACTCATCATATGACTCCTAGTCATTTTAATTCCCTAAATGTTCCACATGTTTTAGTGGTTTCTTCCCCCTGAGAATAGGGTACGAGCACGGTTTATGTTTTGTTTCAAGCTCGTTAAAAAATGAAACCAACTTTCAAGCAAAGTTTCTCTTTGATTTCAAGCTTGCATAAAAATGAAACCATTTCACATAAGCATAGTTCCCGTTCTATGTCAAGCTCGTTAAAAAATGAAATAGGTTCCTGCGAGCACGATTTATGTTATGTTTCAAGCTCGTTAAAAAATGAAACCAACCACCCTAGCATAGTTTCCCTTTGGTTTCAAGCTTGCATAAAAATGAAACCAATCCATTGGAGCATAGTTTTGTTCTATTTCAAGCTCGTTAAAAAATGAGATAGACCCCTTTAGCATAGTTTATCTTTGGTTTCAAGCTTGCATAAAAATGAAACCATCCCCTCGAGCATAGTTTTATTCCATTTCAAGCTCGTTAAAAAATAAGATTGTTAAATTTTCAGAATTTAATTCAATCTGATCTAGGATCTTAACTGAGAGAACAACATGTACAACATATCTACAGCATATCAATCATGGAGACAATAATGCAAGCACACAAGAGACACAAAGATTTACTCGGGGAAAACCATAAAGGTGAAAAACCCCAATAACTTCCTCAGAGATAGATAGAGCAATGATACAACCAACCAAGAGAGATAGCCATAACCTAGCAGCAGATCCTCCTCCTCCATAAGTGCGCCACTCCTCCTTGAGTGCATGAGTGAGAAGTGAGTGAGTAAATAGAGTGCCTCCCGCACTCTATTTATACTTGACTTGACTTGCCTTTTTACCTAACTCATGTAGGCTAGAACTTAACCACATAACATAATGCTGAGTGAGCCGACCCCCAATAGGGTGGTCTAATAGCCCTTTGACCCACATGGCCGACCCCCGATAGGGTGGTCTAATAACCCTTTGACCCACATGACTTATACAGGGCTGACCCCAAACAAGATGGTCTAATAACCCATCAAGTATAAGTTACGACACTTATAATATAAATGACGACACTTCTGTATAGAGGAATAATAACATCTCTATAGGAATACAATATACATATATGTGAAATACATTCCGAAGTTACATATATATCAACACTCCCTCTTAACTAGGAAGGTATTTCTCAGCACAGTTCTTCTAGCACAAGTCATCTTCTCTGGATCATCGTCACTGGATAATCGTCATCGAGTCATCATCATCATCGTCAATGCTGCTGCTATCTCAATCAATCTCTGAATCTACTCGTCATAGGAAGTTCTACAGAGCCAGTCCTTTTTCATACTGGATGTAGGCCCACCACCTGCAGGTCTTCATCATCACTGGCCATACTGTGGAATCCTCAGGACTTATTACGTGCGTCACAAAACCTCGAAATAGCATCCCAGGCTGTTACAAGCACACGGCTCTACCTATAGGATCTCCCAGGGCACAAATTACATGTGACCTCACCACAAAACCTCAAAAGAGAATCCCAGGACTGATTACGAGCACAAGGCTCAACCTATTAGATCTCCCAGGGCACAAATTACATGTGGTCACCACAAAACCTCGAAAGAGCATCCCAGGACTGATTACGAGCACACAGCTCAACCTATCGGATCTCCCAGGGCACAAATTACATGTGGTCATGGAAAAACCTCAAAATAGCATTTTAGGATGTTACGGGTACACAACTCCGACCTAAAATCTCCCAGGGCACAAATTACATGCCATAGGACAAAACCTTGAAAGAGCATCTGCCAGATATCCCAGGGCACAAATTACATGCCATAGGAAAAACCTCGAAAGACTATTTGCAGATCTCCCAGGGCACAAATTATATGTCCTCCCAAGCAAAACCTCGAAAGAGCATTTGCCAGATGTCCCAGGGCACCGAATTACATGCCATAGGTAAAACCTCGAAAGACCATCTGCAAATCTCCCAGGGCACAAATTACATGCTTATCTGCACAACCTGTTCCACGGCCACAGAGTATCAAACTGATACTCACCATACATCATCTTGATGTATCCATGATCATCCTGATCATCATCACTGCAACGTCCTGCTGCATCTCATCATACCTGATCCACCTGATCATCAATGCATCTACCTGATGCATACCAAGTATCTACCTGATACATATCATCATACATGATCCTCCTGATCATCAATGTATCCACCTGATACAAATACAAATACATGATACATATCACCATACATGATCCACCTGATCATACAATGTATCCACCTGATACATATACAGATACATGGTCCAAGCATCCAACATGATGCATATACAAAATACATACACATGATCCAACTGATCATATCCAGTATCAACATGATGCGTACATACATACATAAAAATGATCCATCTGATCATATCTAGCATCCAACATGATGCGTACATACATACATAAAATGATCCAACTGATCATATCCAGCATCCAACATGATGCGTACATACATACATAAAATGATCCAACTGATCATATCCAGCATCCGACATGATGCGTACATACATACATAAAATGATCCAACTGATCATATCCAGCATCCAACATGATGCGTACATACATACATAAAATGATCCAACTGATCATATCCAAGCAGAAACCAGAACATCATCCTGATGCTCATCATCCAGCGCTTACATCCACAGCCATGTGAAGGATCCTCCTTCCAACATGCTTGGAATGGCTTCAGCAAATGTGTCCATCACTTCTTCCTCGAAGTGTCCTCGATCTGAAGAATGCCAAGCCTCTCTTTGAAGTACTCGAACTTCACCCTGGCTAGTGGCTTCGTCAGCACATCTGCAATCTACTCGTCCGTCGCAACATATAGGAGCTTCAAAGCTCCTCTCTGCACCATATCCCTGATATAGTGATATTTGATCTCTATGTGTTTCGACCTGTCATGAAACACTGGGTTCTTGGACAGCTTCACACAACTCTGGTTATCACAGAAGATACCAGTAGCTTCCAACGAGAGATCAAATAACTCTGACAGTAGCTTCCGTAGCCATACTGCCTCACAACTAGCTAAACAGGCTGCAACATACTCAGCCTCAGTTGTACTCAGTGCTACGCAGGACTGCTTCTTACTAAACCAAGAGATCACACCTGATCCCATACTGAAGCAGCACCCAGATGTGCTCTTCCTATCTGCAGCACTGCCAGCCCAATCTGAATCAACATAACCCTGGAGGTTAAACTTTTGATTCACCTCATACTTGAGCCCATAATCCACTGTATCCTTCAGGTACCTCAGAACATGCTTTACAACAACCAAGTGAACACTCCTCGGATCCGTCAGGAACTGGCTCAATGTGTTCACAGCAAAGCAAATGGCTGGTCTCGTGTTCTTTAGGTACATCAATGACCCAATCATCTGACGATACATAGAGACATCAACTAGCTCAGATGAAGCATCACATAGAAGCTTCAGATTCGATGCCATAGGTGTGGCCATGGCCTTGCAATCCATCATCCTAAACCTCTTCAGGATCTCTACTACATACTTCCCTTGTCCAAGGAAGATTCCATCACTCTGCCACACATCCATGCCAAAAACAAATAGTGCATCATCCCCAAGTTCTTCATCTCGAACTCGGTAGTAAGCTTCCACTGTGTGTCGGCAATCAATCTATCTTAACCATACCAAGTTCTGCACATATATGATTTCCGATCATGTGTCTCAGAACCAAGTGGCTGCTCCACATACACTTCTTCTTCAACTACACCATTCAAGGAAGCTGTCTTGAATCCATCTGGTGTATCTTCTATTTCATCACTTTTATATTTCTCAATGCTGCCATCTGCAACATGCTTGATCTGATAGTTCCATTTGGAAGTCATAGCAAACTTCCCTTCATGTCTTGGGATTACATCCCAAACATCATTCTTCATGATCGACAGATCATGGCATTTCATTTCTTCATCCCAGATCCTGGGAACTTCAATATCTTCAATAGATATCTTTGTTGCTGGAACAAATGTTGTAGTCCTTTTGTAGGTGAAGATATACGGTCTTTCCTACAAAACAGGTTAAATTGCATGATTAGAAACATCTCATAATTTTCAGAACAAATTCTTACACATAAAGAAATATGTCATACAGTCATGCAATTATCTTAGCCAATGCTTCAATACAACATTTATCCATATCCCGTAACTTTCTAGATGCCTTCCAATCTCTACCAGAACATTGTTAAGAGTGTGCACAACTCCCAACATGTCAGCAAAGAGGTTTCATTCTAGATAAGTAGCAATGGAATGTTGTATAGTGCCATAGGCCACTTACCCATGTATATTAGTAGTATACTGTTCATCAATGCAACTATTCTAATATGCACAATACATATCCTAAGTCTAGGAACATGAACATATACATCATTGAACAATTTTATTTAAACAAACACATATGCAAGAAATGATAATTAAAATACTTATCTTTGTTTGTTCGTTGGTTGGACTCCCTCTGAGTCTTTGCTTTCTTGCAGGAGTTGCTGGAGTCCTAATCTGCAGTAGCTTCTTCTACACCTTTCTGTTGTGGAATGTAGAGAGATGGACAACTCCCTCTGAATATCTGCATCCTTTCATAAACCACTGGAGTGTACTCCCTCTTGATCTTTGCTCCCTGGATTACCTATCCTTGAACTTATATACATTCTCGATCCCTATGCATGCTTGTTAGTATCATCATTGTGTTATCCTATAGGTCTAATATAAGATCATACATTCATTAGTATACTATTAAAACACAATAATCTCAAGCATGTATAGTCATGATCATTTCAAACATAAATAGTAAGCATTATTATTCAAGGTTTATGTAGGATTCTTATGGTTAGTCAAATCATAAGAAACATAACATATCTAAACCTATAATTACTCAAACCTATGACTCTTCAGGTTAGTTGAATCATCAATCAAGATAAGAGATATAATATGCATAAAACCTGTGATTATTCAAACCTATACCTTCATGATTCTTCTGGTTAGTCATATCATCAATTATGGTAAGAAACATAATATGCATACAACCATGATTATTAACTTCAATTAATAATCATAATCAATCATGCCAAGTATACTTAAATAAAGGATCTTATCACAAGGTGAGATTCTAACTTGATATAGTAAAAACATACCTGGATTAGCATGCTAGCTAATTATGTCTAACATACTCACATGATGTATTCTTGTTCTTCTTCAATGACTTGTGCTAGTAACCTGTATATCTCATAGGTTAACCATTATAAAACCAAGTTATACATACCTCGTAAATGGATCTTTTATGAGATCCATGACAATGGATGAATCTTTGTCCTCATGTCATCATGATCATATGTTCTTTGACCAGAACATGATTTGTCTTTCTTGGTGTACCTTTCATGTTAGTAGTCAACATAAACCTCATACAACACCATAATGCATTAGTACAATCATAAGTGTCAACACCCTAACCAATGAATATCTTCTATCATGCATTCATAATTTTGTTAAGGTGATACGACAAATCTAAAATCAAGATTGTGCTAACCGTAATCACATGAAGACAATCATGCCATAAACTTAATCATGAACAAATCTCAAAACATACCTCGATGAGTCATACCTGTCGAGATCGCTTGTAATCTTCTTATGTAAGGCCTTAGCCTCATCTCCCTCTGAAACAGGAACTTCTTTACTCATGCAGATGATCAATCCATCTTCTTCTAGGATTAACCCAATCCAATTGATTTGCAAGAAATGGACCTGGAGTTGGATATGGGTTTGTCAGAGAAACCCCAAAAATTCAAACTTTGAATTTCAAACTTCCGAAAGGATAGAAATATGCGCCTTGATGAGCTGATCAAACTGGTATATTCAGAATTTGAAAACTGCAAAGTTTCACTCCTCAATTTTGCCTTTAAAACTTTCGGATTCACTGGACGTGACCCTGAACTGGGGTTTGATGAAGCTCACTCTTTTTCCCCACCAAAATGTTTGATCCAAATCTCTAAGCTTCTATTTTTCTGAGGAGCTTCCAACCGTGGTCACAAATTGCAAAAATTCCCATTTTTACAGAAGCCCTAGTTTTCCACTTTTCTGATCAAAGTCCCGAACTAGGGTTTGATCAAGCCCGACCTTTTTCCCAACCAAAAATTCTGATCTTGGTCTCTAAATTTCTATTTTGATGAGTAGCATTCAGCCGTGGTCTCCGATTACAAAAATTCCAACTTTCTTCAAAGCCCTAAATTCTGGAAGCCATGAATGAAGGTACTCAAAAATAATTCTGTTTTGACAGAAATATGTACCTGATTGTTTCTAGTGTAACTCCAAACTTTTCAATCCACAGGGTCTGAAATTTTTTTCTGAGATAGCCTGACCTGTTATCTTTCCATCCTGACAGGTCTGACCTCAATTGGATTCTCTGAGAGAGAGTTATGTCAAATGTCACAACGTGACCTGTTTTGGGATAAAACAAAAGAGCGAACTTGTACGGCGTGCCACATGTCACTGTTTGAACTTCGGGCTCTAAAAACATTTCCTGAGAAAGATCAGCCTGTTATCTTTCCATCCTGACAGGTCTGACCTCAATTGGAATCTCTGAGAGAGATTTATGCCAAGTGTCGCAACATGACCTGTTTATGGGATAATACAGGAGAGCGCACTTGTACGGAGTGCCACGTGTCACTGGTTCAACTTCGGCCTCTGAAAACGTTTTTTGAGATAGTACAGACTGTGTACTACCTGTCACGTTTTACAAAATTTCATTTGGAGCTTCCTAGCCCAAGATATGACCTTTTTCCCAAGGTTACCTGATTTTGACTCAGATCTGGAAGAGGCAGAAACCCTATATTGTACAGATCGTAAATCACAAAGTACAATGCATTAGAGGTTTTCCTTTGGACACAAGGTACCTGGAGATTTAATCGTCGTCCTGTAACAATTTCAGATCCGAAAACTTCGCCAAAACGGATTTATAGCGAAAGTTATACGGTGACTAGTTTTTGCTATATCAAGCCCTAGCATCGTAAGTGCAACAAGTGTCATACATGCCATATCATGCCTTCTTTCAGGCTAGCTCTGATACCATGTTAAATTTTCAGAATTTACTTCAATCTGATCTAGGATCTTAACTGAGAGAACAACATGTACAACATATCTACAGCATATCAATCATGGAGACAATAATGCAAGCACAGAAGAGACACAAAGATTTACTTGGGGAAAACCATAAAGGTGAAAAACCCCAATAACTTCCTCAGAGATAGATAGAGCAATGATACAACCAACCAAGAGAGATAGCCATAACCTAGCAGCAGATCCTCCTCCTCCATAAGTGCGCCACTCCTCCTTGAGTGCATGAGTGAGAAGTGAGTGAGTAAATAGAGTGCCTCCCGCACTCTATTTATACTTGACTTGACTTGCCTTTTTACCTAACTCATGTAGGCTCGAACTTAACCACATAACATAATGCTGAGTGAGCCGACCCCCAATAGGGTGGTCTAATAGCCCTTTGACCCACATGGCCGACCCCCGATAGGGTGGTCTAATAACCCTTTGACCCACATGACTTATACAGGGCTGACGCCAAACAAGATGGTCTAATAACCCATCAAGTATAAGTTACGACACTTACAATATAAATGACGACACTTCTGTATAGAGGAATAATAACATCTCTATAGGAATACAATATACATATATGTGAAATACATTCCGAAGTTACATATACATCAACAAAGATGGGTCCCCTCGAGCACTCTAAATGATTTTTTCTTCAGTCATGGCCCCTGACATGGCTACATCTTTTGCTAGAGTAGGAAATAGGGATTTTATGAACCAATCTGCTAAGAATTGGTCAGGGATTTTAGCTTTTATAAGCCTTCCGCGCCTCCTCCACTCATGGATGTGATCTGAGTTGTGAGTAGCGGTGGATTGCCTAAGTGAAGTTAAAAGTTTTGTTCCCGTCTCATAGCGGATAGGTAATGGAAAATGTGTCAAGAAGACCATAGCTAAATATGAAAAATCTGTGAATGTATTGCGTGGCAATCCAATTTACCATTTCGTAGCAGTTCCCGTTAGGGTCTGCTGAAACAACCTTAACCTAACACTATCATTAACTAGGGAATTGGATGAACACCACAGATGGAATGTCATCACATGATTGGATGGGTCTTCCCATGGTTTTTCGTCAACCTTGGGTATGTATGAGGGTAGTTTAGTTGGTATGGTTGGCCACCCATTCAAATGTAGGACATGGTCATTAGTCAGTCGGGATAAATCCGGTAGATTCAATATGGCTAGAAATGGTGACTTGGATGGTGCTGGAGCAAACGTTTGATATCCAGGTGAAGATTGATGGCTCCACTGTTGGTTTCCTTGGGCTTGAGAAGCATTCCAATAAGGGTTACCTCCTTGCGAAGATTGCATCCAAAAAGATGGGTTGCTTCCTGAAGGTTGTTCATTCCATTGTGGAATAGGATGCATGTATGGATTTCCCCCTTGCGGAGGTATGTTCCATTGAGATTGGTTACTTGGTGGAACATTACAAATCCATTGTGGGATAGGATTAATGGGTGGATTTCCCCCTGGCAGGGGTACGTTCCATTGAGATTGGTTACTTGGTGGAACATTACCAATCCATTGTGGGACAGGATTAATGGGTCGATTGCCCCCTTGCGGGGGTATGTTCCATTGAGATTGGTTACTTTGTGGAACATTACCACTCCATTGTTGGTTGGGATTCATGGCTAGATTTCCCCCTTGCAGGGGTAGGCCCCAATTAGATTGGTTACTAGTCGAAATTTGACCACTCCATTGATTGTTTCCTTGGTTTGCATAAGCATTCCAAGGTTGATTTCCCCCTTACGGTGGTGGTGCCCAAGAAGATTGGGTACTTCCTAGAACCTACCCACTCCATGGTGGAACGGGGTTGGTGGACGGAATACCTTCTGTTGTGCTACCTATTGGGGGTATGGGATTGCCCCCAGGATTTATGCTAGGAAATTTTAGATAATGGCTTCTCGATGCACTTCCAATAACTTGTGGAGCATTACCCCAGTTGGCATTACTGTTCCATGGTCCATTGATTCCACTAGGGATATTGAGATTCCAAAGTGAAGGATTCCCCCCCGGGTTAGAAATTGGAATACTGTTTGGTATTCCAATAGGATTTTGGCTTACTCCCGGATTGTTTTGACGTTGTGCATCCAAACCATATGGGAAACCCAAGTTTGGTAAGGCACCCCCTCCAGTAGGGATTCATGCAGGAATAGTGGATGTACTTCCGGGATTGGGACCCGAAACTATACCAACTGGCATTGAAATGCTATTTGAACTTATGGTAGCAGTAGGTATTGTGGTAGAGGTCAATTTGGAAGTATTGCTACCTTCAGCAACCGTTTGAGGTTGTGGTGATGTGCTTCCTTGTGCTTCTGGTGAATCCACAGGGATGTTGGAAGTATTGCTACCTCCAACACTCGTTTGAGGTGGTGCTGATGTGGTTCCTTGTGCTCTGGATGAAGCCAAAGGGATGTTGGAAGTGTTGCTACCTCCAGCACTCATTTGACGTGGTGCTGATGTGGTCCCTTGTGCTCCTGATGAAGACATGGGGTTAGGTGTTGAATTTTGCATGTGTGCCAACTTTTCAAAAGTAGAATTGATGGTGTGCAATAGTTCACTAATGTGAAGTACCACTAGGTCTGAAATATTTTTCAAAGGTGGATTTACAGGAGCTACAGTGTTGTCTTCTAAAGTTTCAATTTCAAATGGAGCAAGAGGATAAAAAATTTATGTGGTTTCTTGGGCAGGTGATGTTGCAGTATTTGTTTGATGTGTTTCTGCTCTATTGTTGTTAATTGAAGTTAGAAGTGTTTCAGTTCTAAAGTCAATATATTTTGTATTTTGTATCCGTCTCTGCAATGTAGTGGGGCCTTCAATTTGTGGTGATTCACCTCGTTGCCGCCGTGACTGGCGGGTCGGGAGAGTAGCCACTTTGAAGAATTTTGATAAAAGGATGTGTTTAAAAAGTTTTTGAAAAAAGAATCAAACAAGCCTATGGATTTCTAGACTCAACAAAATAAAAAGTGTCCACACAGTAAAAATTCCTAGAGGTTTCAAGCAAGCAAACTACTCTTCCAAAGAACCGAAGCTCAGCGAAAAAATGGATTAGAGGGCCTTCTGAAACTAGTAGCTACTGAGGGATTTCATGTACTCATATAATTGCTAGAAGCGAAGGTGTGAGAAACAATTACAATAAACTTTAATCTCCAGGGGTGCAAGCGTTGATTCTTGACTAATCACCCTCCCAAGGAGTAAAAGTTCCAAATTATGTCTCAGGTACTGCAATATTTCCCCACTTATAGCAGCCTATATGATATCTTAGGAAAAGCCACTAAAGTTACCACTTCACAATTCACGGTCGAGCGGAACAGTCGCAAGTCGAGGACAACCCTCATAACCAGGTACTCTAGAAAAGTGATGTCACCCTGAGGAATTGTCACTTACATAGAGTTCTGTGATAATTACATGTCCCACTAAACAAGCGAGAGGGGGGAACCACTCTTTATTGATTCAGATTGACCTCGTGCTTAACGCATGTTTCAGAAGCGCTTTCCCGACAGGCGTTTCATGCTACTAATGGATTTACTCTCTTTAATCAATGCTAGTTTCAAAGTTTTGCAGCCCAGGAGTTTTAACTCTCCAAACCTAATCCAGGACACTAACCTAAACTTGTTGGTGATATGAAAATCAAAAGTTTGTTAATTTTTAGATTAAGCGCCAATTTTAGAGGGTAGTTTGTTTAGTTTCGGGAGTGGAAGTGAAACTGGTGGTGTTTTGACTTGAAAACATAAAACTGAACCAAACAATGCAAAATGCTCACTACTCTACCTTTCAATTCGATAAATATTCTAAATTAAGGAAGAGTTAGAGGTTCATGAGTTTCTTTCAGACATGCAAAGTTTCTGGTAGATTTTGTATGTTCATGCATAGTTTTTCTGAAATATGGATAATAATTGATGTTAAAGACCAATGTAACCCAAACAGATATCTCAAGTGAAACTGAATCTAATTCTATTACATGGGGGATCTATGTTTCCCATTCACAAGATCGTACGAAGGTCCAAGTGAAGAGGATACCCAAAGCCCTTTGGAATGCTTATGAATTAAATTATAAACTGTTACACGTGAGATCCACTTTCTCATTCACAAGATCGCCATAAGGCCCAAGTGAAGAGGATACGGTGGCTCGAAAAACTATATGCAAAAATTAAATCTACTTTTTTACCATTGAGATCCAGTTTCTCATTCACAAGATCTCCATAAGGTGAGAGTGAAGAGGATACAGTGGCTTGATATAAGATTCTTTGAAAAAATCAACTCCTAAACTTACAAGTGAGATACACTTTCTCATTCACAATATCACCATACGGTGCGAGTGAAGAGGATACGGTGCCTCATACACAATATATCTCAAGAAAACTGAACTCTAAAGGTGCAACTCTCTCTAATTGTGCATGAAAATCATCAAAATATTCTACCTCCAAAACAAAATGTAACTAATTAAAGTTTATTTCTATTTTTTGGAAAGAAATTACTCTCAAACTATCTCAACATGTGATGTTCCAAGTGTTTTTCAAATGCAAATATGTGTGGAAGGTTCTTCAAATGTGTATGGTTATTCTAAATGTGTATGGTTATTCTTTGGTTTTAAAGTTTCCAATCAGCATGTGCTTAAGGTTTGAAATATGAAATGTCCTTTAAGATGTTTTTAATGAACAATTCTTTAATGTGTTTGGAAGACTTGCAGCCATGTAAAAGAGATAGTAATGTAAGTTTAAGATCAGTCCCTAAATATATAAAAGTAGGGATCCATCCACAAATGTGGTTGTATGCAAGTAGATCTACTACCAGAAAGAAAGATTGAAAATTGATGACAATTTGGAGCAATTTTAAAGGTGTTTGGAAGTGAATTCCAATTGTAAATATCTTGATCCAAATGGTGCAAAACTTGCCTAACTTTTCAAGAGGAGTAGAACACTGATCTCAAGCTACAAATAAGGCCTTAAACAAGTGTGCAAATGCAATAAAAATCAGGTCTCCAAATAGATCCAAAAGCTAAAGAGATCTCCACAAACTAGTGTATGATTGCAAAATTGAATTAATATGTTTGGAAGGTAGTTTGGTTGCAAACATGTAAAGGAGACACTAATACAAGTAAGGATCGGTCCTAAATGTATCAAGACAGGGATCTATCTTCAAATATATCTTTAATTAAGTAGATCCATTACAACTTTGAAGGAGATTTGAAAAGAGAACAATTTGCAACATTTTAAAACTGTTTTGGAAGTGGATTCCAATCGAAAAGATGTTGATCCAAATTGTGTAAATATTTTCTACACTCTTCAAACAAGTAACCTACTAATATTTAGGAAGAAATAGAAGCTTTAATGAATTCTTCAAGTGCACAAACAAGGCCTCCAAAACAAATCCAAAATAGGGATCTCACAAACTAGTATAATGAGCTGCAAATTGAAAACAAAAGATGTAGATCTTTTAAACCAAAAAGATAAGCAAAGGAGGGATCAAAAAGGAGTAAAGGAGGTTGGGTATTCACCCTAAGAGGTCCCTAAGCCAAGCCATAAATCCATACTACATACAAGGAACAAAGGTAAGGGGATTTGAGGTCTCCAAACAAATTTTATAGCCTCATTGCAACCTGCAGGTATGGACAGTGCGACGACCCTTCAATGCACAAAACCCGAGATCTACTTTTATTTTTTGAAGTATTTGTTGAATGGAGAGTGTGGGGGAGGCCGTTTTGGAGCTTCCCTTGTTGGATCTAAGGTTCTTTTAATGATACTTAAGCTGAAAATTAATAGATCTGAAGGATGGAAATCACCAAAATGTTTAAAAAAATCATGAAATATCAAGAAATTTCAAGCCACCGAGTCGCCAATCTGATAATAGATGAAGTAGTTTGCTAGTAGGGAGTTGGATCTGCATATTATCAATCTATTTTACTAAGAAGTGGTGAGCTTCTATGTCAGCAAATGAACATGATTATCACAAGTTATTGATAAGATCTACATTCATTTATCAAACAAGATAAGCAAAGCTAAGATCTAATGCCATTTGAAGAGTTAAATCATACAAGATAAGCAACATTCAAAGATTCAAATCGAACAAACTTGAATCATTTCATATTAAAAAAATGAAGAGGTACATCCTTACCATGGATCTTGGTGTGAATCCCTCCTCCATTGCCATGAGCTTTCCTTCCTCCACCCTTGCTTTTGAAGAAATTGAGCTTTTCCTTCTCCTTCAAAATCTCTCCAACATGCGTTTGCTCTCCTTCTCTCCATTTACAATGCCCCAAAAGCCTTTCTTATATAGCATTGGGAAGTGTGCTCTCAAGTTTCTCTTTTCAATATGGGAATGCTCCTTTTCATTATTTTAGATCATTTTCACTCAAAAGCCCACCTTTCTATAGTTTTTAGGATTTTTTGCACAACTTAGCATACTTTAAGTACAATTAATGCATTTTAACGTATTTCTCCTCACTTTTTTATTGGTGTAGCTTAGTTTTGGACCTTTTGTAAGCGGTTCAATCACTGAACTTGATTTATTTAGGTTCTTATTTTCTTCACCTAATCCTTCCATTTATGGGAGAAGTGATTAGATCAGAGAGGATTTGTCCCTGAATGTACTTGTGTTATGTCTTCATGTTGTGGGTGCATAGTAAAAATGTGCTTCTTTTGTCACATGAATAAGGGTGTTAATTTGATTGTTAACAAAAAGGAATCTTGGAAATCATCCACTCCAATGTATGCGGTCCGATGTCATCCAGTTTTTTGAGTGGGTATGTATATTATGTTTCTTTCATTGATGATTTTTATAGGAAGACATGGATATATTTCTTGAAGGGAAAAGATGAAGTATTAAGTAAGTTCAAGGAATTCAAATCCTTGATCGAGAACCACACAAAGAAGAGAATCAAGACTTTTTGGTAAGAAAATGGCAGAGAGTTCACATCAGAAGACGTCAAGAAATTATGCAGAGATTCAGGGATTAAGAGGGAGTTGACCACTCCATATAATCCACAACAAAATGGAGTTGAAGAAAGAGAGAATGGAAAAATTATGGAGGCAGCAAGGGCAGTGCTTCATGAACATGATCTTCCTATGCATCTATGGACAGAAGCTGCAAGGACAACTGTGTATGTACAGAATCGTACTCCACATAGAGTGCTTGAAAACAAGACACCAGAAGAAGACTTCCCCGAAGAGAAACTAGAAGTTAACCATCTCATAATATTTGGTTGTCTAGTGTACATACACATTCCGAAAGAGAAGAGGACGAAGTTAGATCCTTCATGAAAAAGGGTATATTTGTGGGATATAGTGAAAACTCGAAGGCTTAAAAAATATATTTCCCAGGATTCAAGAAGATCGACATCAGCAGGGATGTAACATTTGACGAAGACTCGGCATACAACAAATCCAGAAAGCTACCTGTTGAAGACATTGAAGAACCATAAGCACCCAGGATTTGAGATACAACAATGAATGAAGTAAATCCAAAAGAAGATCATGAGATAGAAGATCCAAAGGAACCTGTACATCCACCCCGTGAGAAGAACTCCTATAAGAGGAAACCAACATGGCTATGAGAGGCAATTCAAGATGCAGAAAGGTATGGTGCTTCAAAAGGAATGAAAAGAGAAAGCAAGACACCAAGGCCATACACCAGTTATGTAGCCCTGCTATGTGACATCATTGAAAAGGAACCTACCAACTATGAAGAAGCGACAGAAATAAAAGAATGGAAGGATGCCATGATCAAGGAGTACTAGTCGATCGTGAAGAATGATGTCTAGGATGTGGTCCCAAGACTAGAAGGGAAGTCAGTGGTAACTTCCAAGTGGATCTACAAGATCAAGCATGTTGCAGATGGAAACATAGAGAAATACAAGGCAATATTTTTGGCACGTGGCTTCTCCCAGAAATAAGGGATAGACTACGAGTAGACATTTGCACTTGTAGCCAGATACACTTCCATCAGAACAATACTTGCTCTGGCTGTAGTGATGAAATGTAATATACACCATATGGATGTCAAGACAACGTTCTTGAATGGTGTAGTGGTAGATGAAGTGTATGTGGAGCAGCCACTCGGGATTGAGACACATTACAGGGAGTCTCATGTGTGCAAAATGAAGAAAGCCTTGTACGGTTTGAAATAGGCACCCAGGAAGTGGTACGACAGTATAGACAAATTCCTGACTAGTTTGGGATTTACCAAGAGTAAAGCGGATTCCAACCTTTACTACAAGGTGGAGGAAGGGAACCCAGTGATACTCCTACTGTATGTAGATTATCTGTTTGTGACAGATGAGGATGGGTTGATTGTTGACACGAAGAGTAAGCTTGTTGTCGAGTTTGAGATGAAGGACTTGGGTATGATGCACTATTTTCTAGGCATGGAGGTGTGGCAGAGTGCGGATGGAATCTTCCTTGGACAAGGGAAGTATGCAGTAGAGATCCTGAAGAAGTTCGGGATGATGGAATGCAAGGACATGGACACACCTATGGCATCGAACCTGAAGCTATTGCGTGACGCTTCATCAGAGTCGGTTGATGCCACGATGTATCATCAGATGATTGGGTCTTTGATATACCTGACGAATACGAGACCAGATATTTGCTTTGTTGTAAACACATTGAGCCAGTTCCTGACGGATCCGAGACATGTTCACATGATTGCTGCAAAGAATATTCTGAGGTACCTGAAGGGTACGATTGATTATGGGCTCAAGTATGATGTGAATCAGAAGATTAACCAAGAGGGTTATGTTGATTCAGATTGGGCAGGGAGTGCCATTGATAGGAAGAGCACTTCGGGGTGTCGCTTCAATATGGGATCAGGTGTGATCTCTTGGTTTAGCAGGAAGCAGTCCTACGTGGCACTGAGTACATCCAAAGCAGAGTATGTCGCAGCTTGTTCAGCTATTTGTGAGGCAGTATGGCTAAGGAAGCTACTATCTGATTTGTTTGATCTCTAGTTGGACGCGACTTGTATACATTGCGACAACTAGAGTTGTGTGAAGTTGTCTGAAAACCCAGTGTTCCATGACAAGTTGAAGCACATTGAGATCAAGTACCACTATATCAGGGATGTGGTGCAGAGAGGAGCAGTGAAGCTCCAGTATGTTGTGACCGACAAGTAGATAGTCGATGTATTGACCAAGCCGTTGGCCAGAGTGAAGTTTGAATTCTTCAGAGAGAAGCTTGGTGTACTTCATATCGAGGTTCCTTCCAAGGGGAAGTGATGAGTCTGAAATACGCAGATTGACATGGGATTTTTCGACATGGTGGTAGGTTAGTCCTCCCATGGTTGTTGTTGTAATTGTCAGGATTTTCCGACATGGTGGTAGGTTAGTCCTCCCATGGTTGTTGATGTAATTGTTGAAGAATTTTCGACATGGTGGTAGGTGAGTCCTCCCATGGTCGTTAATTTAATTATTGAGCCTTTCATGGATGGTGGTAGGTTAGTCCTCCCATGCCGGTGAGTGTAAGTGTTGTGTTGTGTGCATCTGGGTTGTGCTCTGTTGACATGAGATGATCTGAAGATGATGAGGTGACAGTAGGGTGCATAGGTTTTGCATAGGAATATAATCAGTCATGGGATGATCCTTGAGGTTTTGCAGTGGCATATAATCATTCCCGAGAGATCTTGCAGGTTTTGTAAGTGGCATATAATCAGTCCTCGGATGCTCCTTCGGGTTTTGTAGTGGCATATAATCAGTTTTGGGAGATATTGCAAGTTTTGCAAAGGCATATAATAAGTCCTGATATGTACCAACTAGATGGCTTGCTCGCAAAGATGATGAAGGCCTACATGGATGATAGGCCTACATCCAGTATGAAAACGGGTTGGACCTATAGAAATTCCTATGATGAGTAGATTGGATATTGATGGTTGAGATAGCAGTAGCAGTGACGATGATGATCCAGCTTTGATGATGATCCAACTTTGATAATGATCCAGTGACGAAGACTTGTGCTAATGAACTGTGTCAAGAGAATACCTTCCTAGTTAAGAGGGAGTGTTGATGTATTTGTAACTTAAGAATGTATTTCACTTGTATATTTTATATTGCATTCATATAACATTGTACTTCCGATGGAGAGGTTTCATTCCTCCGATTGGGAAATCTATTATTGTATTTGAGTGGGTTATTAGACTCCCCTAGTGGGGTCGGCCCAGAGTTAAGTTGTAATGGGTTATTAGACTCTCCTAGGAGAAGTTGGCCCAATTAGGGTAAAAGGAAAGTGAAAGTAAAGTATAAATAGAGAGGAGCATCCTCTCTATTTGATCATTCACTCACTCACTCATTCGTACAAGCGAGAGAGAGACAAGTTCGCACAATTGGAGGAGGAGGAAGCTGTTGGAGACCATCTACTTGTTTTGGGGTTTTGTATTATTGCTCATTCTATCTCTGAGGAAGTTGCGGGGTTTTCTCCTTTATGGTTTCCCCGGTGAAATGATTTGTGTCTCTTGTCTCTTATGTTTAATATGTTGTGCATGTTGTTCTCTCAGATAAGATCCTATATCATATTGAATTAAATTGTGAAAAACTAACACTTCGTCCACTTAAACTTTCGTCTGCCTCATCTTAAATGCTTCATTTATTGCCTGATATGACCAGTTCACACTTCGCCAATGTCAACATGGCCCAATCCTCATCGTCGTTCCATCGCCAAGTATATGAGCTCAATCCCTACCACATTTCCATCGATAGATGTATGAACTCAAGCCTCATTGTCATTTCATCGACAGAATCTTGAACTGTGCAGTGTACCTATTTCATCCCCAATTTTCAACCTCCTATCTTCCTCAGTGGAGGTGCGCCGGGATATCCCGATAGGGAATTAGCCGGATCCCATTCACTAATATCATCACAAGTGTTCCATCAAACTTTTGCAATTGAACTGCACCCCCATCAGTAATAAAATTTATGACATATGGACCAAGCCAATGCATTTGGAGCTTACCTGGGTGTTTTGCGAACTTGTTGTCGTATAGGAGTACCATGTCTCTGCACTGAAAGTGATTCTACTTTACATGGCAATCATGCCATGCCTTCTTTCGATCTTTTTCCACTTGCCGTTGAAACCCCGAAATGAAGCAATCTTCTTCTAGTTGTAGTAATGGCGCCAATCTTTCTTCAATAGCCCCATCGCCACTCATACCTGTTGTTGCTTCTATACTCAGAATGGGGACAATGTACTCCATATGCATTATTGCTTCTTGTCCATATACTAGCTTGAAGGGGGTTTGTCCTGTCAATATTTTGCACATTTTTCTATAGGCCCATATTACCGCAGAAATGTTCAAGTCCCAATCGTCGCAGTTGTATTGCACACCTTAGTGAGCGCGTTTTCCATATTTTTATTCATCGCTTGAACTGCTCAATTCTCCTGTGGGTGGTACGGAGTACTTATTCTATGATAAATCTGAAACTCCTCAGTCATTGCTTTGATGGTCTGATTTACAAAATGCATACCTTGTTTGCTCATCAAGATTTTTGGACACCCAAACCTGGTGACCACATTGTCGAAAAGAAATATTGCTCCTATCTCAGCTGTGCAATCTTTCACTGGTGGTGCTAACCCATTTTGTTAGGTATTTTGTCTCAATAATGATGTACCTCGCACCCGTCCTCTTTCCTTGTGGGTTAATGGGTCCCACAAATTCTACTGCCCATTTTTCAAAAGGTTGTAATGTCAACTGGGGCACCAATGGCATCTCATCTCATCATGATGGTTTCCCCATCCTCTGACATACGTTGCAACTCTTGGAGTAATCTATTGCGTCGCCATGTAGTGTTGGCCACCATAAGCCAGCTCTAAGTATCTTTCTAGCAGTTGCACACCCTCCATAATGCCCTCTTGCGATTCCACTTTGAGCCTCATCCAACAATATTTTTTTCTCATGTGGAAGGACACATCGATGAATAATTTCATCTAGCCCTGTCTTGTATAAATGTCCTGCAATCAACTGGAAATCGACAACTTTGATGACTGAATGCTTCTTCTGATTGGTGGTGAACTCTTTAGGTGCTCTTCCCATGGCCAAAAACTGAACAATCTGTTCATAATGGTCATCGACCATTTCAATGCGAAATATATGTGCATCGAGCAGACCTTCGTCGATGCTACTTGGTTCCACGCCCGATTCGATCCTCAACAGATGGTCAGGTCCTGCGTTCAATCGTCCAAGCTTCACGATTATTTCAAAGTCAAATTCCTGAAACAACAGCAACCACCGACAGATCTTCCCCCCATCACAGCTTGTTGAACAGGTACTTCAGTGTTGAGTGGTCAGTAAACATATTGAAGTATCCTCCTATCATATAGTGTCGAAATTTTTACAATGCATATACCATCGCCATGCCTTCTCTTTCTGTCATTGTATAATTTTTCTCTATGGTTGACAACTTCCGGCTAGCAAACACGATAGGATGGTCGATCGACCCTTCTTTAGGATGGGCCAATATCACCCCCAACGCGACTGACGAAGCATCTACGTGGACATGGAACTCTTTCTTCCAGTCGGGGAAGGAAAATATTGGTGTTGCAACCATCTTTTCCTTCAATATGTGAGGCTCTTATGACACTTATCATTCCATTCAAACTTCGCATCTTTCTTCAATAGCTTCACCATGGGCGCAGTAATCGCTGCATACCCCTTTATGAACTTTCTATAGTATCCTGTATGCACCAACGTGGCCCTCAACTACTTTACTGTCATAGGTGTTGGTAAGTTGACAATGATTGCAATCTTGGCTGGGTCGACCAACATACATTCCTTGCAGACAGTATGTCCCAACAAGATACCAAATGGTGCACAAAATATACACTTCTTTAAATTTAAAGGGATTTGATGCTACCGACATCTTTCAAGAATCATCTTGAGGCTCTCAACATGTCATTTAACGAATCCATACATAGTCCAATCCTTAATATACACCACCAAGAACTTGTGAATAAAATATTTGAAAGCAACGACAACTAACCTTGATAAAATTGCAGGGGCATTCTTGAGACTGAATGGCATTACTGTGTACTGATAGCATCCCCACTTTGTTACAAAGGTGTTTTTGTGTCGATCTTCTTTTGCAATCTTGATCTGGTTATATCCTTAGAACCCATCGGTAATGAATATACTTCTTGTCCTCCAACACCTTCAAGTGATTCATTGGTAAAGGATGTGGGGAAGGGATCATGAAGGAATGCATCGTTTAACTTCCTTAAGTCGACGCAAATTTGGACTTCGCTAGTATTTTTTTTATCTTGGACAACCATTGGCATGATCCATTTTGACACCTCGACAGGCTCAATATCTAGGATTCAATCTATATGGTAGCTGCTTCACTGGATTAGAAGCATGTTTAAGGGGGATATTCATCTCTCCCAAGTCCCTGGAAATGAGCTTTATTTCAGAAAAATTCGCCAGGAATAAATCTTGGAATTCATGCAATAAGTCGGTGACCTTCCCAATTGTTGTGTCGTCCCAATAGTCTCCGATATTGTCAAATTTGGATTCTCCAATGACAGTATTCCGCATCCGCAATCCACATTCCGCATTCCATATTGCGGGTGTAGAAATGCGGAATTCCATACACCGCAATGGTTCATTCCTGACCTCCGCAATCCGCAATCCACATTGCGGATGCGGAAAGGTTAGGACTAAAGACCCCTACCCCAACAAGCTTTCCAAGGAAAACTTCTGAGGGGCATAACTTCCTCCTCCCTGGTCCAAATGGGACAAGGTTGGTACCGTTGGAAAGATATTGAAGAGATCTATACAATGGTACAACCCCCAACCCATATGAGCAATCCAACCATTCTAATTTCCCAACTACTTTTCTTCTCATAACTCCACTTAAGTTCCTTTATCCTTCTTCCAAGGATTCTGCCTTCTTCTTGCCATGAATTCTCCCTTCACATGACCACAATGGGATTTGAAACACATTAGGTGGTTATCCCCTTTCTTCCCCAAGTCCAGGTGAGGTTAATCCATCACTTTGAAGGGTGAATGCAATGCATAATAAACACATATAATGGACGAAACTAGCTAATCATATCAACAACCTGCATGGGTTATCTATGCACATCATTCATGTAAACAATGAAGTCTTCCAACATGCATTCAATCTTATATTCAAGCTTATAGATGGCTTTCTAATGAGCAAGTTCATGGAGTCCTCCATTCCTTAATATAGAGCATAACAAGCATAACTTAACAATAATTATCAAGGATAACTTAGGGGTGAAATTTAGCCCATGGGCTATTTTTCCATGTTTTTTCCAAAAAAATATTCGCCAATTTGCATTTTTTGAAGCCCTGTTTCGCCCAATTTTGATGCGGTAAACTTTTTTCACTCTAAAAATCGCCAAATTATTATATAAACTATATAAAATCCTTAGAATTTGAAATAATTTTAGAAAAATATCGCTAAATATTTTATAGTTGACATTTTAAGAATTGGTAAGATTCACCAAGGTTTATACACTTTTAAATAAGTATGGGTCCTCAAAATTATCTCTGATAGTTATAACACATGAATTTGCATCATTTAACACATAGAAGCACTTATCTTTGGAACTGAAGCTGCCCCAAGCAACTGGCTAAGTGAGGACAACTGTCCACCCAACCTTAGGTCTCTGTCCAACTTGTACTCCTTCAGCTGAGAGACCACCCTCGAGCTGGGTTGTGTATCCACTGAGGAGGGCTAAGGAACTCTCTCAGGGTTAAGGTCTCTTCCCAATGCTAAGCCAACCTATAACTGGGTTTATCAAGCAATCCAAGGAACAAAGAGGGTATTGCTAAGCTAGTGAGCTCTACCACAAAGCTGCAGGCATCTCAGACCACTCAACAAGCATGACACCCACATTACCTACCTCACCCAACACAAGGAAGGCCCTCTTCTCTACTGCACAGTCCCTCAAGGCCCCTTCCCTCCAGTGCTATTCAACGTGGGCATAGAAAGGTTTAGCTGATGTTCTTCATGATATTATAGCCTTCACTAGGTTTATCAAGCAGACCCAATCCTAAGTGACATTTGACTTTGTTATACCAGCTAATTGCGCACAAGGCTGCACTCTAAGGTTGTTATACCAACTTAGGTCTTCTGCAATCAATCCAAGGGATTCTTACGGGTTCTCTAGTTTGTTCCAAATTTTCAATTCACCCCACAAATTTCTCTATCACTGCCCCAACCAGTTTCATTCTTGCACAGGGTTTCCTTGAGTGTTCTCGGCTCTGCTCTTCGGCTTACACAGGAAATCATGATTTTTCTTCTTTTCTCCCCCACTGGGCTCTGCAGGTGCGTGAATGACTTGGTTTCTTGGTCAATCCATGGTTAGAAAACATGATGGCAAATTCCTAGGCATGGAGTGGCTTAAGGGACAAGCAACGCAAAAGACCATACCCTGCCATATGGATCCACAGGTTGCCCCATACTCCATCGAATTCATGGGTCTGGTTTTCTCAACCACCTTCTTACAGTTGCATTAATGTCAACATGGGGAGTCAAATGGGTTCACAATTGGACATGTGGCAGCATGGGCACCAATCCCATAACCCCCTCACCTCTCCCTAATGGATACACATGGCCCCTTCTCATTGGTTTCCTACTTAGCTAGTTTCTTGGGTATTTTATTGCATTAGTTAATAATTACATCATTTACAAATCTTCATGGCTTAACAACTCATGGATAATCAAACTGTCAAATACTTTCCTATGCAATTAAAACCTAAACATCCAATAGTGGGGCCTTGGCCTTAAGCTCCACACTAGGGTAAACATGCACATAGCATGTATACAATATTTACATTGACGCCAATAAACATAAGGGTCAAAATAGAAGTATTGCAACATATATCTACGTGACCCTTGGTTTCATATTCCAAGAGGCCTCTTGGACTTCTGATGACTCTTCCTTATCACCAATGATTCCATAAGGATTAGGTTTCCTACAAGAATAATTATTTGAATTGTTTTCTTTGCTTTATTAGAAGAAAAAATGGATTAATTTTAATAATAAAAGCATTATATAATATGATAACATGGAATTGATTTCAATGATTTTTCTAAAATTAACATGTTTAAATGAAAAAGATGTTCGATAATTTCAAATGTACATCCACTTTCTTATTTAATGATGATGTAGTGTTTCATTAGTTTTTTTGGTATGATGCTATGTTAATGCATCTAACTTAAATTGAAGTATAGTCCTAAAAAGTATAACTAGAAAGAAACACGTTCAATAGTTGTTGAATTATGGGCATGTAGCCTTATGTATCATGAGTAGGGTGCCTTTGACTCACTGTCTTCATTCTAGACATTGTCTTCATTCCAGACTTGTTGGGGCATCCCTCTTGGCCTATCTTCATGAGATCTAGACTTGTTGGCTTCACAAGCTCTACTTGCAATTGGCCTTGGAACAATATAAGTTAGGAATTCTAAGAACAATGGGAGATCATATCTTGTGCGCTCATATGTTGAACGACAAAATAATGTTAAATGGTGTCCAACTCCCAACTGTGAGTACGCTGTGGAGCTTCACGTTGTTGTTCATGGCAATGCAACTCTGGAGGTTGTCTGCGAATGCTCCTATGCATTTTGTTGGAACTATTTACAGGAGTGGCATCGTCCACTAGAGTGTGACACAGTCAGAAAGTGGGTTGCTATGATTAATGACGGCAAATCCAAGAACAAGTATTGGCTACTTGGTAATTCTAGGCCTTGTCCAAAGTGTAAACGACCAATCGAGAAGATTTCTGGATGTTTGTGTATGACATGTCTGCCCCCTTGTCAGTTTCAATTCTGTTGGATATGCCTTTGTGATTGGAATGTGCATGGTTATGTTGATACAATTCCTTGCAACCGATATCAGCCAGAAGGATCAAATGGATATGGTGAGAATGGCCAATCCCTATCCGAGGATCTTATGAAAATGACTGCTAAAATGTCGTAAGAGAGATTCCTATTTTATCTTGAGTGATGGAAGGAAAATGAAAAGTCTCAGGAGAAGGCAGTATCTGATCTGAATCATGTGCAAGCTGCGGATGTAAACAAAATGAGTCTTAGTCTCGTGCTCACAACGAGTCAATCTGCCCTTACAGGATTCAAATGTGTGACGGATGCATGGCAGGAAATAGTAGAATGCAGGCGTATGATGAAATGGACATATTCATATGCCTATTATCTTCCCTCGCTCTATGAACATGACGGTGAGCGTGTTGAACAAAAGCAAAATTTCTTCGAATTCCTCCAAGGTGACGCTGAGTATAGTTTAGAACGGCTTCATCAATGTGCTGAGCATGAACTTCAACATTACATCGACCATGTCCATGCAGCTGAAGCTGGGACTGGGACTACGACTGAGACAAGCCATAACCTAACTTTGGAGGAATTCGATGACTTCTGTATAAAACTTGAAGGGTTAACAATGGTTACGGCTCGCTATTTTGAAAAGCTAATTCAAGCCTTTGAAAACGGGCTGTTAGAAGATTGGTCTAACATCGAGCTGGCATGCACATCCTCTTTTAGTTCAATGTCATGAATTTAGGATTAACTGATTGATTTTAGTTCAATGTCGTGAATTTAGTTATACAGCTTATTGTTACACAACTTACCGTTTTGTCTAATTTGCTATTGTTGTTCCGCAGCTTCTTGTTTTGTCTAATTGCTGTTGTTGTTAAACAACTTATTGTTTTGTCTAATTTGCTGTTGTTGTTCCGCAGCTTATTGTTTTGTCTAGTTTGGTGTTGTTGTTCCGCAGCTTCTTGTTTTGTCTAGTTTGCTGTTGTTGTTCCGCAGCTTCTTGTTTTGTCTAATTTACTGTTGTTGTTACGCAGCTTATTGTTTTGCTTATTATAATTTAATATTTTAAGGTTAGTGGTTCCTAACATATTTGTTATTACATAGTGGTTACTACATCTTTGTAGTGGTTCCTAATTGATTTATTATAAGAAGAATTTTATTGAAAAGTGTTTTTAAAAAAATGTTTTTTCTTTTCTTTTCTAAATTGAATATCTGATTTAGAAATTACTTTCTTTTAATTTTTATATTAAATGACATTAATATGTGTGTTATATTTTACAACATGAATAGTGGACACTTACAATGGAAATTATAATGGATTATTTACAACATGATTCCAAATTGAAAATTATAAGGCCCACAGGGGTGTAGCTTAACCGTTGATTCTCTTATGTCCTCCTCTATAGTTCGAGGTTAATCAAACTCAATCATGTTTTTATATGAATGGGGTAGACCACTTACAAAACATTGAATTTTGACTTTGTCATACTTGATATACTTGACATACCTCAGCAGCTGCAAGAACCTGTTGGATATTCTTCCATAGTCATTTGTCCCAATTTCAACTCATGAAACTCTTTGATTTTGGTATCATTGTACTTATCATAAATGTACTTTTCCTTGAAGTACTTCTTGAATTGCTTCCACACAATCTTCCTTTCATTCATCCTCTTTACTTGCCTAAGGTGTTCCCACCATATAGGTTCTCTCCCATTCAGATTGAATATGGCCACTCTTGCCTTCATATTTTCTTAGTAGTATTGGACATGGAAATAATTCCTCGTGCCAAGAAGCCAAGCCTCAACTCCTTGACCATATTTTACCTCACCATCAAATGTAGGAGATTTGGCCTTCTTAAGTTCTTCATGCGAGTTATTCTTGGAAGACCTCTTTCTCTTGTTTCTATGAGATGAAGAGCTTGAACATTCAATGGAGTCTTTAGATTTAGATGACTTACTAGAAGAGGTTTCTGGAGTGTGTGTCCTATCTCTAGAAATCCTTCTTGAACTATGGGATCTCTTATGGGAATGCCTCCTTGAGCTACTCCCACTCTTTTCCTGGTTTTTTGAATTTTTCCCATGGTTAAACTTCCTCTGAATGTATGTCAAAATTTAGAGCATAGCTGCATTCAACTAATTCTTTTCTTCTTGGGCTCTGATCATCCTTCCATTGTCTGCTTTGTAACTCTACAATTCCACCCTTAGGCTCCTCATGGTTTCTACAATGTCTGGGGGAGTTGCTTGGTTTCTTCTTCCATTGGATTTTTTCTCTGCATTCTCAACCTGTATATTCTATCCCATTGCATCTACCTCAACTTCATAAGTATATTATGCAACATCCATGATGATACTCTTCTTGTTTCTCCAACCAAGATCAAACATTTTCCAACTGCACTATACTCAATCTTGAAACATTTGAATCACCCCTTCAAACTCTAACTATTCACAGCTGCAGTTGAGCTTGAGAACCAACTTTGTAGATTTAAAAAACATAAAACTGGATGTCAAGGGGGATTTCCCCTTTGCATCCTCCTTGCACAGTTGCAGGGTGGGTTGAGGGCAGTGCCCTCATTTTTTTTGTAAATATTTCATTTTCGCGCAATCTGGCGCATGAGATCATTGCCATTTTTTTTTATCTCGAGCACCTGAAAATTAGCTGTGAAAGCCCTTCTCTTTCTGTGATATGCGCCCTTCATCTACCACTTACATCACCTTACCAATTGACATTCATAAGTGATTTCAAGCTCTAGGAAGAGGTCTCTTGAAATGGATTTTACGAGCTTGAAAGCATGAGAGAGTGACACATCACTAGGTAGTTTTTGTCTCCGGCTCATGCCAATCGATTATCTATCGTGCAAGTTTATGGACCTGAAGAAATATTGGCCATTGATCAGATATACATGATCCTCCCAGACTAACATGATCGTTGTGGGTCCCATCAGCCCTATCCCCTCCACACATCATGTCTGGACCGCACATCACATCACTTCCTATTAGGTTGAAAGTGTTTTCAGGATCCAAGGGAAGTGGTTTCCCCAACCTGCTTTCGCGAGCCTGAGTGCATGAGAGGGAGACACATCATAGGGTGGTTTACCACTTCAGGTTCATGCTGATTAGTTATCCCTCATGCATCTTCAAGGGCCTGAAGCAGTATCGACTGTCTCCCTCGCAACCCTCACTGATATCTGCTCGTTAGGTTTTGCATTATAGTTTCAATCATCCTTTTGGTGGCAACACGTCTCTCTGCATCACAACTACCTCAACTCTCAACTTATGGTGACTCTTCTTCCTATACCCTCAGCCTTATTTCATTACTTCACACCTCTAGTTTTCCCTTCGTCTCTTCATATTTACAGTGTATATCCTACTCTGCATCATATACACAAAAACAAAAAGGAAAACTGAACTTCTCAACTTTGTCCCACTACTTTCATAACGACTTACCAAGTACCTTAACCTGGTGTGTCATGATTCACCTTCACCTCCAATTGTATCTTCATGTATTTGATGTCAATATGCTATCATTTCAAATTATTTCCCACCAATTTTTATATTGATGACCAAACGTGTTCTTTGATGCACATCACTTCGAGCCTGTCATTGCACTACCTTCATTGTCTCCATCACCTTCCGAAGTGTTTCCTTTGCAGTCTGAACCTATTCCTTTGCTTGTGCTTCCTTCTCTGTGATTCCTTCTGCTTTATGCATGCTCATAGGTCCCTTCAACTTCTCCTATGTGTCCTAACTTGTCTTCTTCACACCAACTTGTACTATAGCAATTTATTCTATCACCTTATATGCTTCATCCTACTGAGTCTCCAAATTATGCAAAATGTCCTACTGCTAAGTCCTAATCTTATTAACTTCAATTAGTTGATTTCTATGATCCACCACCGTGGCCATATGCTTAGTTGCTGGCAGAGCACCCATTGTGTCTCCAGGATTTATGCCTTTGTCTGTGCAGGAAACACTTTTTGTTCTATCTCCTTCAAATCTACACTCTCAATGAGCCGTGACTAAATTTGTGTGATTTCTTCATGCATCTTCATGCACTTTTCTTCCCAGGTCTTGATGTTTTCTGCTTCTGCACTATCTATTTGCTCCCTTTGTTGTATTTCCTCTGGTAGAGTACTTAGTGTGGTCCTTGATTCCAAGTCCACGATATTTGAATGGAATCCTTGAATCACTTCACTTATCTTTGATACTTTTTCTTAAACTGGGATATCTACCTCTAGGTGTTCTTATGGGATTGTGTTGTATATTCTCTCTAGTGCCTGCTGCAACTTCTCCTTCTCTTGCGCCACCTCTTTCTATTTACACAACTTATTATTTTAATCCTCAATCGCTCCCTTTGCTAAAGTTTCCATATCCCATTCTATTGATGTCGTAGCATCAGACAACTTAATTCCCCTTACTACTCCTGTTTGCAACGTATACGACACTTCTATTGGTATTTTCGATAAAAACCAACTGCAGTGTACTTACCGCCAATACGTTTTCTTGAAATTCTGTAATAGGGAACTCCAAATATCCAAATATCTCAATGTTATCTTTAGGTTTATTCACTCAGTTGATGATATTTATGGCTATGAGATCATCTACCTCGGTCCCATACTCTTTATATGATCTTCCTCTAATATACTTGGTGTGATTTTAGATACTTCCAAAACCTGACACACTCTAGTTAACTGCTCCTGCATGCTCGTCTGCATCTCTTCCTGCTTCTGCACTAATTTCTCTAATTCGTCCTCTACTACTTCCTGGATTTGGTCACCAATATTTTCCAAGTCATCTTCCACTACTGGGTGTACCATAGGATCTTTTGCTGCTTTCCTCTTTTTTTTTTCATGGAGGGACCTTCCTCCTTTCTCCTGCTATTGGAACAATTTCCTACCTAGTGCCACCTGAACTATTTCCTTGTTATAATTTTTTTTTCTTGTTGGCCTTCATGTTCCTCATCTTGCTCTTCATCTGAATCTTCTTATTATTCTTCATTTGATTCTTCATCCTACTTTTCATCCTGTTCTTTTTCGTCTTCTGTGACTGGGACTCTCCACTTTGTATCCCAATCATTCACAATATAGTTGGCATCGTGCTCATTCAGTCTATACAATGTTGGTAACCACTATGCTTTTGGATCCCTTCTTGCTTGGATATACATATGGTGCATCCTAGCCTTAAATTGCACAATCCCCTTGTACAGTTCTACCACCTACGGCTGAATATGCGGTATTGACTTGATGATATACCAGATAGTGTCATTATAAAAAAAGAATGTCACATTGGTATCAATATACCTCCTTTTATTCTTGGTATAGATCAAATAAGCATATTTGGATACTAGACATGGTTTATATGTAGTATCCAGGAACTGCAAATCCTTGGGCTCCCTCCATGCAACCAAAGCAATCAATACCAATAACCATGCATAATGGAATGGTTGCATTTTTTCTTGTGCCTCTTTGCAGTCCTCTAGAAACTCATTCACTAAGAATGTTTCCCAATTTAGTTGTACACCTATTGCAGTCCTCTAGAAACTCATTCACTAAGAATGTTGCCCAATTTATTTTTTCATGTCCCCGTTGTTTCTCCATCATGTCTTTTTTTAGTGCTTTCGGCCTATCTTCCCATCTACATTTCTTCTTGTTCACACAACATTATTCCTCCTCTCTCAGTGACATACTTCGTTTTCTTCCTTTGCAACATTGTTCCTTCTCTCTCTACAACACACATTCTTTCTCTACAACACTCATTTTTTTTCTGCAACACTCATTCTTTTTCTGCAACACACATTTTTTTCACCCTTATTCTCACTATTGTGCACAAGGATGATTGTCCCTATACAGTTTCAACTGACTTCCATTAACAAATCCTTCTATGGGTTCCCCATTTAGCTTCTCAAGATGAATAACCCATACCTCTATGATATATTTTATAACATAAGGACCTAACCAATTCATTTTGAACTTACCTGGATGCTTTATGAATTTGTTTTCATACAACAAAAACAAGTCTCCAATCTTGAACTACTTATGCATGATATTCCTATCGTTTTAGGCCTTCTCTCATGATTTTTGGACCTACTGATGAAATTCTGCGGAAAACTTGTCTTCTTCCAACTCCATTAGTGTTGCCAGTCTTCTTTCTATGGTGCCACCATCTATGAGCTATGTAATAGCATCAAGGAGTAGACTCAAAACAATGAATCCCATATAAATTATTGCATCTTGTCTATACACTAGCATGAACGGATTTTGTCCCATCAACTTCTTGCACGTTGTCCTATAATCCCATAAAAATGCAGGAATCCTCAAATACCACTCATCTCTATTTACGTTGAAGATCTTTTTCAGCACATTCTCTAGGATTTTGTTGATTTGCTTGAGGGTGATAGGGGGTTCTCTTCTGATTGTAGATCTAGAATTCTTCAATCAAAGCAGCAATTGTATTATTAAAAAAATGTGTCCCTTAATCACTCAATTAAACTCTTGGGCAACCAAACCTTTTCACAACATTCTCAAATAGAAACCACGTAGTTGTCTATGTGTTGCAATTCCTTCACCATTTTTGCTTCATCCCATTTCGTTAAGTATTGCTTCATAGTGATGATATATATTTATCCCGACTGCTTCAAAGGTGGATTAATAGGACCAAAAAAATCCACTACCCATTTATCAAATGGCTCCATTGCTAACCACAACATCAAGGGAATCTCATCCCTCCTTGATGCCTTGTCCACTCACTAGAATATGGCACACGTCTGACAAAATTCATTAGAATCCCAACATAATGGCCTCCTTCAACTCCTTCATCGGCCTCTTTCAGTACCATAGGATGATAATAACTTTAAGGTAGTGTTATATCTACTTTAAAACATCTATAAGGAGGTGAATCTTCAATGTCATAAATCCATAATGCATTCCCTAATATATTTAAAATCAATCATAGGAATGGAATTGAATTATTTCATATTAAACTAAAGAAGAAGATACAAACTTACAATGTAGCTTGATGTGCATCCCTTCTCCTTTTCCATGAGCTATCCTTTCTCCACCCTTTCCTTTGATGAAGATGTCGAGCTTTCCAATCCTCCAAATCTATCTAGCATGCCTTTGCTTTTCCTTTTCCTCCTTCTACCATGCCCCAAATTCCTTTGTTTTATAGCATTGGGAAATGCGCTCTCAAGTTTCTCTTTTCAATGTGGGATTATCCCTTTTCTTTTTTTTCTTTTTTCTTGCTCAAAAACCCACTTTCCATAGGATTTTAGGATTTTGTCACAACTTTAGCATATTTAAGTATAATTAATGCATTTTTGTGCATTTATTCTCACTATTTGACTGGTGGAGCTTAGATTTGATCCTTTAATGAGTAGTTCAATCACTGAACCTTGTCTCCTTAGGTTACCTCTTTCTTCACTCAATCTTTCTGATTGTGGATGTAGTGATTAGATAAGAGAGGACTTGTTCTCTTTTGTACTTGTCTTATGTCTTCATGTTGTGGGTGCATAGTAGAATATGCTTCTTCCCCTAACTTTGTTAAGGGTGTTAATTTAATTGTTAACAACTGCCCCCTAATGTGTGAGGTCCGAAGCAGAGCTAAGGGTTGAAATACATTATTTTTATACTGATACTCTTCATACTGATACTCTTTATTGATCAAAGAAAGGATGAGGAAAGGATAAGCTCATGGGTGCAGGATTTAAGATAACATCTACAAGTCAAATATAGCAATTTATCAAATATATAATATCTTCCTGAGGTGGGCATGCCCATGCTCAGCAGTAAACAAGCATGGCCAGGAACAATACACAGTGGATCCATGTCAAAAGTAAAATTTTCATAAGTGTAAACATGCACTTTGATGAGTGTGAGAATAAGATCTTCATTGAACTTCTGACATGGTAGTCTAATCTTGCGTAGCTCAAGAAGTGCATCGATGAGTGATACAACTGTTTTTCCCAAGGTCTTCAATACAAACCGACAATAGTACGAGTTTATATAATGCGAATAAATGAATTGATGTCGAGCATAATAAAACACCGTATGGTTACCGGTCATTGATGTATACCGTTAACAGATGCGAAGAGACCCACCGATAATGATGATGGACTCTAACGTACTGAGTAAAAACTAGAAAGTGTGAATAGATGTTCTGAAGTCGAACACTTGTAGAATCAAATAATCAAAGGTCATTGATGTATACCCACTATCATTTGTGAGGAAACCTGGCACTAATGATTGCAAGATACAAGGTACTCCTGGGCTTCTAGATCCATTTCCTAGATGATGATTTGGTGTCGATAGGAATAGATCCATCGGAAGGAGGGAATTAATGCATCACATCAACTGATACGAAAAAAAGATCAATGTTCTAATATAATTTGGTAGAAATGCGAGATCCAACACTATATACTAACACTTGGAAACATAGGACTTTGAGGAACCAACCTTAATGAAATATGCCAATGCCAGATGCATTAATGAAAGCTCCATAGTTGATGGGAAGGATAGCCCATCGGTGGAGATCTGTTCAAAATACTGATACCCTTTCTTAAGGAAAATGTAGATGGTGTACTAACAACGGATACCAAATTATGTGTCATGTTCAAGGGCGACAAGGATTAACTGTTTCCATTTTATTCAATAATATAATATGAAATGATTCAATTCTCTCTCTTTTTTGGAATTGTGTGTTTTTTTTATTTTTTATGACTTTTTCATTTTATCATCTTGAAAAGGAATAAAGAATGCTATAGTACATGGGAGGGAACGAGTGTTGCATGGTCGTATGCCTATTTTCCAAGGGAACGGGTCAGGCCAAGGCAAAGATCCATATTGCAAACAATTGATGACCTAGTTTTGCACACTCTTACAGATGTTCCTTCCATGGGTAGGCTATCTGAGGCAGGATTATGTGTCGATGGATGGTGAAATAATACCATGTAACTAAGCTTATCCAATTTGGTATGATGGCCAAGTAGGAATGTTTCAATGAGGTTTACTTCATATAGAGTCACGTGAAAAATGCCAAAATCATAATTCATCATGAATCATGGTCTATCTCCAACTACCTGAATCAAATAGTTTGAACTGTCAAAGTCTCCAATTCCTGTAATCAAAATTACCATTTCATTACCCAGCTGTTTAGTCAAACACTAGTTCAAATGTGTATTAATATCTAAAAAGATAACCAAAATTTGAAGAATTAGACATCATCATATCATTCAAAAGGATACGGTTAGACATGTATGAATAAAAGATAAGTAAAATACTCGTTTTTTACCATATTCCTTGTAGGTGTAGCAGATGGATGAGAGGAAGCATCTCCTTTCAGCATGCATTTCTAGAAGTTGTGAACCTTTTTTCAGTGATCTTCCAGTTGTGGGTGACTTTTCATGTCGGACTCGAAAATTTTGAAATAGTTTCACATGTTTTTGAATTTTCCAAATATTTTCCAATTAAATTGCCATGAATAATGTGCATGCTTTTTTTTTTATTATTATTATTATTTTCTGTCTGTATGATGTTGATAACTTAGATTCCAATCAAGTACGTCATTGGATAAGGAATCAACCAAACTATTCAGATTTCTAGGAACGTGAATATATTCAATGAACTCCAATTGACGCTCTAAAAGACATACTCATAGAAAATTTCTAAACAGTGTAGGATTTCGAACCTGATACTGACCATTTAATTGAGATACAACTAATTCCGAGTCCATTTTGACTATTATCTATTATATGCCAAGGGTGATAGCCTCGAAAAGATGCTCAATAACTGTGTTATATTCTACAACATTGTTGGTTGCAGATCTGAGAAAAAATCCTTTTGAACTAAAAAATTCGTCATTACATGTGAAAATCACACATGCGGCGGAAATAATGTTCCGAGAACTACGGTTGGCGCTATCCGCATATCCCAAATATGTGAAGGTTTCTTGTGCCATCTGCTAAAGTTACAATGCGAAGCAAGATAAGTGTGTTCCCGAAATAACTAATGTACAAAAGTTTATACAAAGAATACAACATAATACAACAAGTTTCGCGAGGTATTAGTGCCTACGTGAAGTATTTCTTCAGATATAGACCATTTTTGATCTCCGACATAGGTTCCCCATCATAATTGATAAATTCATAAGCTCCTGTTTTTAACATACTTTTGACTACAAGTGAGCCAAACCATTTTGGTACAAATTTCCCTTCTCCTATTTTGTCTTGGTTTTGGTCATAAACTAAAACCAGATCGCCTTCAGAAAAGACTCTAGGATGGGTAGACTTGTCATATTGCATTTTAACCAATTTCTTGTGTGCTTACACATTTAAAGAATCTTCCCTTCTACTTTCATCAAGAGAACGGAGATAGAGAATCCTTTCTTCTTATGCAAAGTGTTAGGTAGGAATTCGACTGCTATTTTTAATGATGGGATTTCGCATTCAATCAGCAACACAACTTCCTCTCCATAAACCAATTGGAAAGGAGTGAATCCGGTTGAGGTTTTAGCAGTGGTAAGGTAATCCCAAAGAGTGGTAAACAACATTAAGTTCTAGTTAGTTTTGTTCTTATCAATCATCCTCTACAACATAGTTTTCAAAACCTTATTGATGGCTTTGACTTGTCTATTAGCTTGAGGGTAATATGGCGAGGAAAAAATTTGCTGCAATCCTAACCTATTGGTAAGTTCATCCATAAAGGAATTCCTAAAATGAATTTTGTTATCAGTAGTGATCTCTTTGGGTACACCAAACCTTGTTATCACGTGATTGAATAGGAAATATGTTGCAGTTTTACCCGTGCAGTTGAATGTAGGCATCGCCTCATCCCACTTGGTGAATTAGTCCACTGCTACGATGATGTAGTGGTGGCCATCAGCTGAAGGCGGATTGATTGTCATAAAATCAATAGCCCATTTTGAAAATGGACCCACGGTTACTACTGGGTGTAATGGAGCAGGATGTGCATGCATTTTTCTTGTGTAGATTTGGCAAGGGTGACACTTTTTAATCGCATTGATGCAATCTTTGAATATTGTAGGCCAAAAGTATCCTGCATGCAAGATTTTCTAGGAAGTTCCCAACCCAGAAAGATGACCACCACATGCCCCAACATGGAAATCATTCAGAAATTGTTCAACTTCCTTGTGTACTAAACAACGTCTTAAGATCATGTCTACTCCTCGACGATACAAAGTATCCCCTATGATGAGGTATCTTCGTGCGTTGTGCCGAATGTGACGTCGTTCAATGCTAGAAAAATGAGGAGCAATCCTTTTGGTTTGGAGATATGTGATAAATGTTCCATACCAAGGATCTGATGTTGCGATGAGGAATACATGTTCATCGTCCCAAAGATTCAACAGATACGGTATCCTCTTTCTCACAGGGTAACTCAAGCATTAGTTCAGCAAATGCCAACAATTTTTTGGCTTTAGCGTTTTTTGAACTCGAGATCGAATTCTTGCAAAATTACTATCCATTTTGAATATTTTCCACCAATGATATGGCGGGACATAATGTGTTTCATGGGGTTCATTTCAGCCACTATGGTCATTTTTCTTGGAAGTATATAATTTCTAAGTCTTTGGGCAGCATGGAATGCTTCCCAGGCCAGCTTCTTAACCTGGGAATATCTCAATTCGGGACCTGTAAGGCCCTTACTAAGATAGTAAATAATGCGCTCTTGTGATGATTCATCTTCTTGTGCCAATACCATTCCTATGGTGGAACTAGATGCTGCCAAATATAGCAACAAGTCTCTATTATAGTTTGGTGGACTAAGTACTGGGGAAGAGACCAAAGCTTTCTTTATTGCATCAAATGAGCGTTGAGCTTGGTCATCCCATATGAATAGTGCATTTTTTTTAGGAGATGCATGAATCCTTTAGCTCTTTCAGCAAAATCCTCGACAAATCTTCTCAATTAATTAGCTTTCCCTTGAAGGATTTGAATTTGTGTTATTGTTTTCGGGGAAGGCAATTGAAGTATTGCCTCAACCTTGATGGGATCCACCATAATCCCTTTTTTGAAACTATGAACCCAAGCAATCTCCTAGAGTCCACACAAAACATGCATTTGTGTGGGTTCAACCTAATGTTGTATTTGCGACATCAGTCAAAGATAGCTCGTAAATGTGCACTATGTTCATCTCTCCTTTAATATTTGGCTGCCAAGTCATCAAGGTAAACTTCAACTATTTTCTTAATGTCACGAAATGCATATGACATGGCTCTTTGAAAAGTAGCCCCAATGTTTTTAAGGCCAAATGGAATTTTCCGATATGCAAAAGTACCCCAAGGGCATATGAAATCTATTTTATGTTGGTCATCCTCTTTTATCTGGATTTGGTTGTAACCGGAGAATCCATCCATAAATGAAAAGATTTCGTTCTTGGCACATTCGTCTATAATCTGATCAATGAAGGGTGTGGGATAGTTGTATTTGGGACAAGCCAATTTAGATCCCTAAAATCAGTATAGACACGGATAGTTCCTTGTTTTCATTAACCGGAACGGGGTTGGATACCCATTCAGTTAAAGGAACATGATAGATTAATCCAGCTTTCAATAGTTTCTTTGATGGAAACTAATTTCTTAGGGTTAACCATACGTAGCTTCTACCGCACTGGTTTGACATTGTTATAGGTTTTTATCTCATGTTCGACAATGTTGGGATCGATGCCTGACATTTCTTCATAAGACCATGAGAACACATCGTGAAATTCCTTGAATAGATCAGTATAATGTGCAATTTCCTCTGGCGATCAATCTACACCTGTGTTGATGTTTTCAATGATGCCAAGATTAATGGATATATCCATTGGGATGGCTTTCGAAATAGTTTCCAATTTCCCTTTCGAACTCACATTGTGTGTTTGGACGAGGAATTCATATTTTTCCATATCATCATCGAAGTAAAAAATTTCAGGTTTGACTTCTAATGAATCGATCTTTGGAAGAAATGAGGATTTGTGGTGCATACTCCCAGGGTCATTTAGATATATTCATGACCTCAAGGATGGCTTCATCCGAAGAAAATTTTTGATCCAGGATGTCATGAGTACTATGAGAGTTCATGGTCCATATAGGTGAAGTATAAGTATCATATTCCCCCATCTTTGAAGGATTTTGATCCAAGTCTGTCGAAGCCATTTGAATAGCTTGATAAGAAAGATCTACAGCATAAAGGGAACAATACTCTCTATTTCCTTATGTTGCATAGAAGTTGGTATATTTCCATCACTCTTTTCAACTAATATGTCCTCTTTGGAGGCTCCCTCCGATGGGTTGGAGCCACCTTCTGGTATGGGCTTAGAAAAAACTTTTAATGCAAACTATACTTCTGATGTAATAGTGAAAATTGGAGCAGTGTTAGGGGTCAATATCGGTGGTGGAATCACGAAAGTTCCCATGAGGGATGAATATTTGAACATTCCTACCTCAACATATTAAATCACCATTTTTGAATCCCCTACAAAAGGTACATTTGAGTGGAGACCAGTTTCAGGTGTGCAATAATCTAGTTGATTGATCGTGATCATATTCCCTTGGTGGGGGAACCGAATAAATAGGAATAATGAAGACGCTACAACCTTCACCTTATGTATCCAACTACAACCCAATAGAAAATTGTAATCTATGGGTGCATCCACTACTTGAACATCTACTTGAACTGTTTTACCTCCCAGTTCAACTGGGAAAGCCATGATAAGTCTACGAGGTGGGAATGAATGACCATCAAATACTTTGAGTATTGTATGGAATGGTACTAGGGTGGGTGATCCCAAATCTTTCCAACATGCTAGTGATATGACACAAGTTGAGGCTCATTCATCAACAACTGTTCAAAAAATGTTCTTACCATGTGAAGTCACTTTGATCTGAAATGCGATTTGTGATGGAAGCCTACATGTGGACTGTTCTAAGTCAAAAGTTATCAAATTGATGTCAGATGGATCGATAGCACCAATAGCAGACAATATTTCCTTTCGTTGAGCAGGACAACTTTTCAATACTTCCAAGGCGGACATTGCACAAGGAGCTTGAGCTAAGTCTTCAACCACATTGTAGTTTTGAGCAGCTCGTGTGTTAGGATTGTGTGGTGTTCTACGGAAAACCCCTTTTGGAGGTCGAGGTACTATGTCTATGGTTGGCTTCTTAATGGTTACAAAACCACCAGGCTAAGATCCAGTCGTTTCTGCATCTTTCAAATGTATTTCATAAGAATGATCCCTTGTTTGAATGTTTATTTCATGTTCACCAATTGTGAAGATATTAGCATTGGGTGGATTTCCCCCTTGTGGGGTTTTTTCCTGGTGGAGGTACTGGAACCGCAACAACCATTTGTTGTTGCTAGGAGAAAGGATGAGTTAGAAAGGTAGGTGGTTGTTTCCCTCCTCATTGTGCCAGCATTTGATGAATATCATCCATATGAGGACAAAGGTGAGTAGGATGATCCCCTTGGAAAATTTTGCAAGGGTATTTGTTTTCCCGGTTTTCATGATTGCCTCTAGTAGGATTATTCACCTTGGGTGCATCTTCTGCCCCAGAATTATCATTGGGATTCTTCTTTTATTTCTTATTTTTTCCTTTTGGCTCTGCAGTTTGAACCGTAAGTACTTCAGAAGTTTGGGTGGTAGTTGCAGATTGTTGTGTTTCCTGGCCAGTTGTAGGTTGTGAAGTATGAACCGACATTTGTCCCAATTGTTGGGTAATATGTTCAAGTTGGTTGAAGGATCCAAACACACCATCGATATGAGGTCCTTTTGGTGGCCTAGCTAGATCAGATGCAGGTCTTACATCATGGCGTATTAAATCATAAAGTGTGTTCAATTGGGAATATATCAAATCCATCTATTGAGCACTCTAAATGAGTTGTTCTTCGGTCGTGGCTCCCGACATGGCTACATTTGGAAAGAGTAGGTAATAGTGATTTTATGAACCAATTGCTAAGAATTGATCAGGTATTTCTTCTTTTATAATCCTTTGGCGCCTCCTCCACTCGTGGATATGATCCGATATGTGAGTAGCAGTGGATTGCCTAAGTGAAGTTTCGATATGTGAGTAGCAGTGGACTGCCTAAGTGAAGTTAAAAGTTCTATTCCCATCTCATAGTGGATAGGTAATTGAAAATATGTCAGAAAGACCATAGCTAAATATGAAAATTCCGTGAAAGTATTGCATGGCAATTCAATGTACCATTTCGCAGCAGTTCCCGTTAGGGTCCGCTGAAACAACCTTAACCGAACACTATCATCAACTAGGGAATTGGATGAACACAAAAAATTGAATGCCATCACATGATTTGATGGATCTTCCCCTGGTTTTCCGTCAAACTTGGGTATGTCTGAGCATAGTTTAGTTGGTATGGATGGCCATCCATTCAAATGTAGATTAATGGGTGGATTAGTGGCTGAACATTACCATTCCATTGCGGGATAGGATTAATGGGTGGATTTCCCCCTTGCAGAGGTGGGCCCCAATAAGATTGGTTACTTGTCGGAATCTGACAACTTTATTGATTGTTTCCTTGGTTTTGATAAGCGTTCCAAGGTTGATTTCTCCCTTGTGGGGATGGTTCCCAAGAATATTGGTTACTTCTTGGAACTTGCCCACTCCATGGTCGAATGGGGTTGATAGGTGGATTGCCTCCTAGTGTGATACCTATTTGGGGTATGGTATTTCCCCCAAGAAATACAATAGGAAAAGTTGGATGATGACCTCATGAGGCATTTCCACTCACATGTGGAGAATAACCCCAATTGGAATTATTGTTCCATGGTCATTGGTTCCACTAGGAATATTGGGATTCCATGGTAAAGGGTTTAACCTAGAAGTAGAACTTGGAAAAATGTTAGGTATACCAAGAGGATTTTGGTTTACTCCTTGATTGTTTTGATATTGAGTAGCCAAACCATATGGAAAACCCGAATTGGTAAGGCACAACCCCCAGTAGGAATTCCTGCAGACGAAGTGGATGTACTTCCGGGATTGGAACCCGAAACTATACCAACTAGAACTGAAGTGTTGGTTGAACTTGTGCTAATGGAAGGCATACTAACTGTTTGGATTGATGTAGAGGCCAAATTGGAAGTATTGCTACCTCCAACAACTGTTTTAGGTTGCGATGATGTAGTCCCTTGTGTCCTGATGAAGCCATAGGGTCAATTGTGGAATTTTGCATATTAGTCCAATATCCGGAAAGAGGATTGATGTAATCAAATGGCTCATTGATGTGAAGTACCACTGGGTCTGAAATATTTTTTAAAGGTGGGTTTACATGAGTAGCTGTGTTTTTCTCTCGTGTGTCAATTTCAAATGGAGCAAGATTATCAACAATGTCCATGTTTTCCTTGGTAGGTGATGTTTTAGTATTTATTTGATGTTGTTCTTCTCTATTGTTGTTAATTGAATCTAGAATTTGTTTAGTTTCCAAGTCACAAGGTTGGGTGTTTTGTATTCGTCTTTGCAATGTAGCGGGGCCTTCAATTTCCAGTGACTCACCTTGTTGCCGCCATGATTGGCGGATCGGGAGAGTAGCCACTTTGAAGAATTTGAGAAAAGGACATGTTTAAAATGATTTTGATCGAAAAATAGAATCAAACAATCCTAAGGATGTCTAGACTCAACAAAATAAAAAGTGTCCACATAGTAAAAACTCCTATAGATCCAAGCAAGCACACTTACTTTTACAAAGAATCAAAGCTCAGTTAAAAGTTGGATTAGGGGACCTTCTAAAACTAGTATTTGTTGAGGGATATCAAGCCTCAAACAATTGCTAGCAGCAAAGGTGTGAGAAACAGTTACAATAACTTTAATCGACATGGGTGCAAGTGTTGGTTCCTGACTAATCACCCTCCCAAGGAGTAAAATATTCAAAGTATGTCTCGGGTATTTCAAGAGTTCCCTAGTTAAAATAGCCTATGTGATATCCCAGGAAGAGAAACCAAAGCTACCACTTCACAAGCAATGGTCGAGTGGAACAAATGTAAGTCGAGGACAAATATCATAACCAGGTACTCTAGAAAAGTGATGTCACCCTGAGTACTTGTCACTTTACATAGAATTCTGTGATGAGTTCATGTCCCACTAAACAAGAAAGAGGGGAGAACCACCCTTACTTATCCACATTGACCTCGTTCTTAACGCATGTGTTATATGCACTTTCTTGACAAGCATTTTTTGCTACTAATGGGTTTAAACTCCCAGTAATCAATGTTAGTTTCAAAAATTTTGCAGCCTGGGAGTGTTAACTCTCCAAACCTAATCCAGGGCACTAACTTATTCTTGTTGGTGATATAAAAATAAAATGTTGTTTAGTTTTAGATTAAGCGCCAATTTTAATGGTAGTTTGCTTAGTTCCAGGAGTGGAAGTGAAACTGGTGGTGTGTTGACTTGAAAAATATGAACCAAACAATGCAATATGATCACTATACTACCTTTCAATTCAATGAATGTTCTAAACTAATGAAAGGTTATAGGTTCATGTGTGTCTTTCGAACATGCAAAATGTGTTGGTAGATTTTGTTTTTTTATGAATGGTTCTTCTGAAATATGGATAATAACTGATTTGAAAATCAATGTAAACCAAACAGATATCTCATTGAAAATTAATCTAATTCTATTACACAGGGGATCTCTGTTTCTCGTTTGGAGGGCCACCCGAAAGTGCAAGCAAAGAGGATACGATATCTCGAGAAGTGTATGTGAAAATTGAAATCTACTCTATTACACTTGAGATCCACTTTATCGTTCACATGATCGCCCAAAGGCCCAAGTGAAGAGGATACAGTGGCTTGAAAGAACAATGCTTGAAAAATCAAATCGTAGACTATTACACTTGAGATCCACTTTCTCATGTGCAGAGCCACCTGAAAGTGCAAGCAAAAAGGATACGGTGGCTCAGACACAACTTATCACAAGAAAATTGAGGTATGAAGCTACAATCTTCTCTAATTGTGCATAAATATAATGAAAATACTATAGATCCAAAACAAAATTGAACTATTTAAATTTTGTATTCGGTTTTGGAAGGAAATTGTTTTCAAAATGTCTCAAAGTGTAATGTTAACATAGGCCTTTCATGCTCTAAAACACAAGATTATCAACAAGATTATCGAAGCTCAGTTAAAAGTTGGATTAGGGGACCTTCTAAAACTAGTATTTGTTGAGGGATATCAAGCCTCAAACAATTGCTAGCAGCAAAGGTGTGAGAAACAGTTACAATAACTTTAATCGACAGGGGTGCAAGTGTTGGTTCCTGACTAATCACCCTCCCAAGGAGTAAAATCTTCAAAGTATGTCTCAGGTATTTCAAGAGTTCCCCAGTTACAATAGCCTATGTGATATCCCAGAAAGAGAAACCAAAGCTACCACTTCACAATCAATGGTAGGGCGGAACAGTTGTAAGTCGAGGACAACTCTCATAACCAGGTACTCTAGAAAAGTGATGTCACCCTAAGTACTTGTCACTTTACAAAGAATTCCGTGATGAGTTCATGTCCCACTAAACAAGAAAGAGGGGAGAAACACCCTTACTTATCCATGTTGACCTCGTTCTTAACGCATGTGTTATATGCACTTTCCTGACAAGTGTTTTTTGCTACTAATGGGTTTAAACTCCCAGTAATCAATATTAGTTTCAAAATTTTTGCAGCCCGGGAGTGTTAACTCTCCAAACCTAATCCAGGGCACTAACTTATTCTTGTTGGTGATATAAAAATAAAATGTTGGTTAGTTTTAGATTAAGCGCCAATTTTAATGGTAGTTTGCTTAGTTCCAGGAGTGGAAGTGAAACTGGTGGTGTGTTGACTTGAAAAATATGAACCAAACAATGCAATATGATCACTATACTACCTTTCATTTCGATGAATGTTCTAAACTAATGAAAGGTTAGAGGTTCATGTGTGTCTTTCGAACATGCAAAATGTGTTGCTATATTTTGTTTTTTATGAACGGTTCTTCTGAAATATGGATAATAACTGATTTGAAAATCAATGTAAACCAAACAGATATCTCATTGAAAATGAATCTAATTCTATTACACGGGGGATCTTTGTTTCTCGTTTGGAGGGCCACCTGAAAGTGCAAGCAAAGAGGATACGGTATCTCAAGAAGTGTATGCGAAAATTGAAATCTACTCTATTACACTTGAGATCCACTTTATCGTTCACATGATCGCTCGAAGGCCCAAGTGAAGAGGATACGGTGGATTGAAAGAACAATGCTTGAAAAATCAAATCATAGACTATTACACAAATCCTAGACTATTACACTTGAGATCCACTTTCTCATTTGCAGAGCCATCCGAAAGTGCAAGCAAAAAGGATATAGTGGCTCAGACACAACTTATCACAAGAAAATTGAGGTATGAAGCTACAATCTTCTCTAATTGTGCATAAACATAATGAAAATACTATAGATCCAAAACAAAATTGAACTATTTAAATTTTGTATTCGGTTTTGGAGGGAAATTGTTTTCAAAATGTCTCAAAGTGTAATGTTAACATAGGCCTTTCATGCTCTAAAACACATCATTGTAGAATCCCATCTATGCCTAACTTGTACAAATTTCCTGCTATTAGTTGATAGTCTGCTTCTTTTACCACTAGTTGTTTCTTCTAGGCCACCATGTACTCAAGTGGGGCTACTTCGATACTAAAAAACTATGCAATATATGATAAATGATCATCAACCATATGAAATACAAACGGATGCACATCTGATATACTATCATCTATGTTTCCTGCATCCTCTCCAGTTTCTATGCATGACAAGTGGTCAGGTCTTGAGTTCAGTTTCCCTGGTTACACTACAACCTCAAAATCATACCCTTGAAATAAAAACAACCATTTTTCATATATTAACATGCAACACTCTCTTTTTTACTAGGTATCGCGACACATAATGGTTAATGTACATTTTAAAGTGCAAACCCGACAAATGGCATTTAAAATTATACAGTGCATACACCATAACCAATCCCTCATGCTCTGTAGTGGTGCAATTCTTCTCGACAGCCGATACCTTCCTGCTAGAAAATGAAATGGGGTGGTCTAAGTCTCATTCCTATGGTTGCACTAAAATTGCACCCAACACTATGGAGACACATCCGCATGAACACAAAATTCCTTCTTCCAATCAGGGAATACCAAGATTGGTGCAATCACCAACTTCTGCTTTAAGATATCCAAACTCCATTGACACTCTTTGCTCTATTGGAACTTGAAATCCTTCATTAATAACTTCTCTAATGGGGCTGTGATATGCACATACCCCTTAATAAACTTTATGTAGTATCTTGTGTGCCCCAATGTAGCATGCAACTGTCGCACTAAAGTGGGTGGTGGTAAGTCCACAATAGATACAATCTTCACCAGATCCACCAACAGTCCTTGTCTACAAACTAGATGACCCAATAAAATACCAAATGGTGCACAAAAAATGCACTTCTTCATATTTAACAAGATCTGGAACTATCTGCATCTATCCAATATCAAGTGTGGAACCTCAATGTGATTCTTCAATAGATTGAATATTTTCCATTCATCCAGATATACTTCTAGAAACTTATGAATAAACTCTTTGAAAGTTGTGACAACCACTCTGGAGAATATTGTTGATGCATTTGTCAGTCCAAACGTCATTACTGTATATTGATGACATCCCCATTTTGTTGCAAAATTTGTCTTATGTCTATCTTCTGGTGGAATATAGATTTGATGATACCCAAAAACTACATTCATGAATGAGTAGGCTTCATGTCCCCCTACATTTTCCAACACTTGATTTGTGAATGATGTTGGAAATGGATCATGAAACACGCATCATTCAATTTTCACAGATCCACACAAATTCGTATTTATCCTATATTATTATCCTGAACCAACATCAAACTGATCCATCCTAACTCTTCAACCAATTCTATGATTCATGCTTCCAGCATCCTATCGATTTCAGCCTTTACTTTTTACTTGTATAATGGATTTAGTTGGTATGGTTTCTGCCTCGCTGGCTTAGCATCAGGCTTCAACAATATCTTCAACTCTCCTAGTTCACCAACAATTCCCTTCATTTCTGAAAACTTAGTGGGAAAAATATCTTGATATTCGTGAAGTAAGTCAACAATCTTTTCAACTATTTCATCATTCCAGTAGTCCCCAATATTGGAAAACTTAGTATTCTTCTATGTGCTAATGTTCGCTTTATGGTTCTTCAATGGTTTCCTATAATTATTAGATACTAACTGAAGTCCTTCGACTGCGTACTTCCCCTTGGTTTCTAGTATTTTCATATTTTTTATTGTCCTCCTAATCTTTTTCAACCACCTTATAACATTTCAAAATCTCTTCAATCATCGCAGATGATCAATGTGCACTACACATGGGTATAGTTTCTGTCGCTTCTTTGGGCACAAATATCTACTCCTTGATAGTCTGCAATCTTGCATCTAGCGAAGGGATCTCATCTTCAATGATAAATGTTGCTTTAAAATTTTGCATCATCTCCTTCGAGTCTATTGTGCATCGATGCAATTCTATCTCTATATACCAATTCCTAGGAATGGTCTCCAACATTTTCACAAATAGATCTATCCATTCTTGCTTTGGTACTGCACTCCATGTTGTGATACACTATGCAACATGATCTAATGGATATCTCACTCCCGCGTACTTTTGCATAGTATATTCACTGCCAAATCTGACATTTAGAAACCTTTTGCACTGCTACCAGTCACTCATTTTCTCTTTCTGAGTATGCCACCAGTGTGTGGGTGCCACTTTAAGGGAAACATCTAATGCTAACATCCTTTTATATTATGGTATCTACACCTCAAAGCTTGTTACAAAAGAAGTTACAATTGTTAGACCATCATACTTTGGGTGACCGCATACCTGTATTATTATCTAGTACAATGAACATGTGATGCAGGAACACCTTCTCATATGTCCTTCATGCATATGTTGCTTCCAATATTCAAAGTATTCTTCATATTCTAACACGTGGAGCTGATACTGTACCAACTAAGCCTACCATCAGCAGTGGGATTGACATAGTCTTCCATTCTACCATTCATGTTATATAGATTTTCCAACTCTCAATTTCTAACCAGTTCAAAATAAATTATCCCTTCTATTGGGTCCAATGGTGCATTGACCCTCAAAATATCCCCCTCAAAAATCATTTGTCTATCCTTCAGGTCAATAATGGCGTAGTTAGCAAAATCCCATCTAAGTACCAATAATTAAGGATATGTTTTGTTGTCATCTATAATCTCTATAACCTCAAATTCAGCTTTATTGTGCATCCCATACACATCAGCAGTTACCCCCATTAGCCTTCAAATTGAAACAATTACGTGCTCGTTAGATAGCCTTAATTGAATGTTAGACCAAATCAGCTTTGTCCTACCCATCATTTCTTCCTGTGAAGCCACCTTCTGTTGCATCAACGGCAGTCTGATATGGGGTGACAGTGCGGCTATAAACCACTCTTGGTGCTGTTGCGGTGCTATGACAAAACTGACCTGGCCTAACAATGTTTTAAACTATTGGTCAAATTCCAACACTGTCTCGTTAGGTTTTTGCTTAATTTCCTTTAATTTTATTATACATTGGGATTCTAACTTTGGTTTCTTGAACTCACTCAATAGTGCAGCCTTAATCTCCACTAACGTTGTATTATGTCCATGAGAATACATCATGAACCAGTTCAAAGCTCTATCTCTGAATGTCGTGACAAGCTGCGCCTGTTTCACAGCATCATCCTGAACTTGCTTGACACTCCATACGGCTTCGCATAGAAACCAATGTTGTTCAGGTTCCTCTAGACCAGTACCTTTGAATATCGGCATCTTAATATCGTCGTTCATTCTTCTTCTAGGTGGTCCAGTAGTATTTTGCGCAATGGTTTGAGTGGTGTTATGGATGTTACTGCACGGAATGTTCTGAATTGGAATATTCTGAGCCAGGATGGTCTGAGTCGAGATGGTCTGAGTACTCACTCCCGCGATGTTACTGGTATTGATGCTCTGCGGACTAGGAATATTAACAATTGGAGGGTTCTGAACTGGTGGACTCTGAAATGGGCAGCGGAGTATTTATAACTGACGGATTCTACGAAGTAATAGGCTGATAGGTGGCTGATGGAGGTGCGACCTGGCTATCAGGCTCGGCTTGTAAATCAATTTCTACGCGGAGTCCATGTTCACTAGAAGTCTTCTTAGTAGTATACTTATATCTTTTTCCACTTCTCAAATTGTGTGTATCTTTGTCAGAATCACTATATATGTTATTGACCATTACAGATTCAAAAACTTCTAGGACTTTTACTGCATTCTTAAAATGCCTTTCTTAGGTAAAAGAATTTTAATATATAAACTCGGATTGTTGAGGTGCTTACCCCTGAAACCTTTGAAAAAATCTGCTTCTGTTGCGCTCTAGGACTTCAACATGTCCACAGCTAACTCTGTCACGAATCCTTCTAGTATGATGTCAACCTAAAAGTTGACTGCTCGTGAGAGTGGACTATCTATTTCTTTAAGCCTTTGAATGAGCTCTGGAGTCCACTCGGTCGGTACTCCTTCTGGTTGAAAACAGTTCTTTCGCTGTGCGACTCTTGATATCCATGCGTGCAACTCGTTTCCAAAACTTGCCCAAAATATTTTGTGAATATCCTTCCATAGGTATTTATTTAACCAATCTACGTCGGAGAGATGTGGATGTCTATTCTCCTTTCTGGAAAAGTCTCTCTATTTCTTATCACACCAATCCCAGATTTCTTTCTTGTCTGGATGCCAAGTTTTAGTGCCGGTACTCATCACAATTTCAAGCGCAGAAACGAAACCATTTGTTGGTTTGTATAACTGTTCTTGAGGTTTTCTGTAAAGACCCAGGTTATGCGCGGTTTGAGGAACAAACAAAACACCTTTTCAGCGGCCCTTTCGGCAACAATTTGTGAACAAACTGAGGTCTCACCCAAGGCGAAGTAATGGGGTGTTGCGGAATCAGGTTTCCACAACCAGGTGATGAGTGTTTAAATAGATTGGTGAGAAACGCGCTACAGGGCTTGCGCTGCGGACTTCAGACTGCACGAAGTTCCACCTCTTAGTGATGAACACTTAGGCTATCACGCATCCAAGGACTGCGCAATGCAGGAATATTACTTGACGACAGGGCAGCGCCACAAAGACTGCGCTCCCTCTTACAACTTATGCAACTTAATATATTTTACTTAATGCAAAAAGACGCATTCAAGAAGCATAATGAGCAGAATATTGCAACCTTATACATCTTAATTACAACAATATCATTACACACTTCCGGTGCTGCGCTAAGTGTTTATCTGACTAGTTCATGTATTCATCCAACTGTGAAGTGTTGGTGCATCCAGCATTCATTCATACATGTGATTACTTAACATATTATTCCCATCATCATCTTTATGGAGAATACATATAAAAGCAAAGCACATAAACTCATAAACAAGAGTTAACCATTCATCATAAGTAAAGACACAAATGCAAACACATAAGCAATCATATAACAAGGAATTTAACGTGGTTCACCCCCAGGATGGGAGATACATCCATAGGAACTGTTGTTGTATTATCTTTGGGAAGGGTACAACAGTTACAGTCTGCACACTCAACTGCAGACTCTTCTCTCTCTCTCTGTAGGTCTCTGCACACATAGCGTGCAGATCCTTTTACAATAGCATTCACTCCTTAAACACTTAGAATATTTTACAATGAAGAGTATTCAACTACTAGAGATTAACGATTACCCTTTCCCTTACAAAATGTGCCCTTTTATAGATCGTTCCCGTAGGTGACGTCTTTACAATCAAGAGGGCCCAAAACCCTAAGGTTACCCAAAACCCATCATGGTTACTCCGCTAACCAAGACTGCTAGGCTCTTATAGCGGCTTCTCCGTTGTGGCCACCCTTTGCGCGTGGTCACGTCGCTTTCAGCCTACCCTATAGACTACATGTCGACGGTCACCTTCACCCTGTCATTCCTTCTCTAATGGCTTTGTGCGGCCGGCTCACGTTGTGCTGCCTCTTCTCATGTGACTAGTCGCTTTCCTTCCGCGCCACTCCTTACCCGCCTTTTGGGAATCATGGAGTACTTCGACAAAAGAGGTCGCTTTCGCAACTCGACCTTCCCTTCATTCTTTGCCCAAAATAGGTTCCCTGCTGGCACTTCGCAGAATCGGGTCTCAGTTGCGTGGTTCCCATCCTATCAATACTGCGCTTCTCTCAACTTCACAACTCCTCCAAAACTGTCTTGCTAAAACTTCCTTCATTTGAGTTGCGCTGTAACTTAGCAGCTCCAAAACTGTCTTGCATAAAAAATGCCTTACTTGGGCTAGGCCCAACACTTTAGGAACTGACTAATGATGCATTTGGGTTCCCATTGAATTCATATAACTAATACATGTCCCTGTTCTTAAAGTTGGGAGGTTTGTACTTCATTTGGTAAGCCATTAGTGGCCTCTACCCTAGGGGTTTTGAACCTCGAAATTACTAGTAAATTCCCTAATTTATCCAGTGATTACAAATGAATGTTGCAAAAGTATTTTGAGAGTGTCCAAGCACCTATTAGCCTCCTTTCTATTTCCTAATACCTTTCAAGTACCTTCAGACCCAATTCTAAATCCTTAGGATCCATTTGGAAGCACTCGGGTCATTACTAGTCCAAGGTTCGAATTGACCAAAAAATTGCATTTTTTCCAATTTTTCCAAATTATTAAAAAGGGACATTACAGATGGAGATAGAAGTAGCCTTCCATCGTTATTAACATATCAACAAAGCAAATATTTAAAAGAGGTAATTTTAAGAATTAAATTTGCCACTAGTTTTCTTCAAACATAAATAATATATTAACAAAGAAAGGTGAATTTGGTGGGGTAAAAACACATGATTGGCATACCTTCATTAAGGTGATTATTTTGGTATATATATTTCTTTTATATTGGTAATATAAATATTTTTAGTTTTTTATTTTGTATACTTTGGAAACAAATAAGGATTCATTTTTATTGTTACAGTATGGTCTACCTCTACCTCTCCTAGATGACTTTGAAAACAACGTGAAAAACGCTATATATGATCTCGGCAAATACATGAGGTAAGTAGCGATATATATGAAAAATATTTTTTCAATTTGTTGTTGAACGTAATGACATATATTTTACTAGTAATGTAATATATTATGTTTTGTTGAAACAAGTTATTTTCTTACATCATCTGTAGATTGTTGTCATTGAAAGAAATCCATAAAGAAGATATAAAGTATTGGAAAAGAGAAATTCCTTAGCTAATGTGTGAAATGAAAAAGTATCTACCTCCAACATTTTTTCAATGCACAATAACACTACCTCATACACCAAGTTGATGAGATTGAACTGTGTGGAGTTGTACACACAAGGTCAATGTGAATGGTGGACAGGCAATTGAAATCATAGAAGGATTTGGTTAGACAAAGAGCACGCCTTGAGGATTCTATAGTGGAGGAATATATGGCATATCAATCAATGGTGTATATTAGTCAGTGTATTTCTAAATTAGTAGCAAATATGCACATGGATCGCATTTGGGATGTGAACTTCACCAAAAAAATTGAATAGGAGCATCTATTGTGGGGAAAGATAGAATGAGCAAAGTGAGAGGTAATTATTAAATTGTGGAGATTTATATATAATACATATAACTTTTTTTGTGTATATCATACTTTTTTATTTTTTAATCTTTCATCAATTATTAATATTTACCATAGTAATTAATATTTATTGATTAATTATGATTTTTTTATACAACTGCTCGAGAGTGGGATGCACTACATTTATACATTGTAAACAATCTTGACTAGATGAAGGTATGGATTGAAATATATATACAACACGATGGTAGGTTATCATGGGAAGGGGTGTCTACATTGGTTATAGAATCTCATTGTAATGAAGATCCCAATCTTATACAAAGGGAAATTGATTTATCATATGGTTTGAAAGATAAACAAGTAAGCATATTTACCCATTTTATTCAGTTATTTTATTTTATGTTAATGTGAATGTAGGTTTTTTTTTCCAGATACTTTCCAATTTATATAAATATGTTTATTAATTTATGACAATGCATTTTTTACATGTCTGGCATATTGGAGTTGAAACATCACAAGGCTATGTGGTGCAATGGTCGTAAATTTCGCATCAAAAAGTTGCATGAAAATATTAAAACTTATGATAGTGGGATAACTGCAATATTCCAGGTCACTAATGTTTCCTCTAGGAGTGACAAACATTGCAGAGTATCTAAAATATATATATTATGTGTACTTGGACAATATACTTCAGTTTGAATTTAATTCCTTTGAATTAGTTCTCTTCAATGCCAAATGGTATAGGCTACGAATGCATGAACAAGATCCTGATAGAACTGTTATTAAGAATGCTAATGAATTTACCATGATTAATACAACACTGTTGGAGCTAGTAAGACATGATATCTATGTTCTTCCAAGACAATGTGAACATTTATTTTACTCAAAGGTTCCGGATAACAAGGGTTGGTCCTTATTTTTTAGAGATCATACAAGAGGAAGGCCAATAAAGTATAATATAGAGAAATAATATAATATTGAAGAAGAAGATGATGTGAGGAGTAGGTAGCATATGTGTCAGATGAAGAACATGAAGAAGTTGAACCCAATGTAGCAAACGATGTAGTTCTTCATGATGATGACGTTGATGAAGATATGTTGATAGAAAATGACATTGATGATGATGTTGATATCATTAATCCTTTCAACATCATTTCAGGATCGGATGATATAGATGTTGACTTGGAGGAAGATCAAGAAGAATAATGATATTGAAATGTTGAAATGTACGAGGTATGTAACTATATATTTTCTATGAATTATTCTCTTTAAATAATTTACTTATATGGGTTAATTACATGTTTTTAAGTTTTATGCCATTTTTTTATATCCTATGTTAGATGTTGTTTATTATGTCCAACCTGAAAATAGTAGCCATAACATTCACGCTAAACTAAAATTATCATTTACAAACACATAATTTTATTTACCTTAATTAAATTTTGTTTTTTAGTTTCTATGCATGAATCTTACTTATATATGTTGCTTCCGATTATTTTCTAGTAGGTAGGTTGGGTATTGACCAGGAATTGAGAGTGATGTGAGGGGGAGGGGAGGGGCCATATGAGCTTCCAACTTCACATAGTTGGAATTGTTCAGTAGAGAAAAAATTATTCTCAAAACCAAGAGAACCTCATTCAGCTTTATACATGCATCATCATAAATGTCATCATTGTTGTCGTAGTATTCAGGTAGTATTGCAGTGACAAAGTTTTCATGAACATGTTCGTCATTGCAATATGATCTTCATCGAAACTATTAAAAAATGTGGGTCTTTTGACATATGACCCACCATCATCTTTATATTAATCATCAACATCATCTTACCCATCGTCATCATCATTTAATTTTATTTGTTATCATCAAATCAATTATCATCATCATCTTACTCATTGTCATTGTCTATTATTATTGACTTAAATTTAAGTAAATTTCTTGGTAAAATATCCATTATTTAACATCATTGTGCTAAATAATGAACCTAGTATTGTTTAACATCCCCATGGATGGTTCTTTGATCCAATGTTATTTAAACTTAAATTCATAAGTGAATATTCTTCTAATTTATCTGAGGCTATCTCAAGTAGAAGATTAATAACAAAAATCTCATACCTTCTTAATGTAGATATTACTGAGTGGAACTAGGAATACTCTATATAGTCTAAACTGGATAATATTCAACCACTTTCTATGATTTGACCGAGGAAAGTGAAATCGTAATGTTTTTTTTATAAAAAATGGTTTTGATCCTCCATGAATACGGGAAAATATGCATGACTTACCTAATCCACTCTTCGTATACCAACCATCATTCTTTCTTGTTACAAAGATATATTTAGATCACCTCCATCAATTGTGTGCCTTTGGCTAATATTGATCCTTCCAATCTAAATGTTCCCCAAAAATTATTTCTCAATAGTTGGTCTATATACATTGACACATATGATCTATTGAATTAGTTCATTGTTGAAGAGAGTGACAATGATAGAAGAGGGAAATAAATTTGATGATGTTTTAGATTATTTATTGCTCCACCCTATTGCTAAATGAATTTCTTTATATTCTACCTCCTATATTTCAAATATTTAACCACTTCCAACCTTGTTTAAACCTTTCAACCCATCAGTTTCCTAGCTTGGTAACTTTTAAGAGAAAAACACATGTGAATATAAATCAAACCTTGTTTCATGGATATCTAACATTATGATACCCAAATCCTCTCTAATTCCAAGGGATTATCTAGACCATCCACCTATCAAAGACTTATATTTTATTTTGCTCTTAATACATCTATTTTTCTTCTTCCTCTACCTAGAATCCTTATCTCCATTTTTTAAGGAGTAACTTTATTACACTCCTTATCTATAATTTCCTTTGTCTTAGTTAGATTCTATGTTCATTATTGAAGAGCCTCACTTCCTACAAATGAGTCATTAAGTGATTTTATATATGTTTAACTCCTTGTATATATTCTCTTAGGAGTTGTAGAGATGTTTGTGTTTCCCATTGGCCCTCAATGTCTTTTAATTTATATAATATTTCCATCAATCGAAAATAGCTGAGATGAGTCATCTCCTGCAAATAATATATGGGTTCTTATTCCCCTAAATATATATTATCATCAAAAGGGCTATTATTCTTATAATTTGTAAATACATGAGTGCATTCCTCATTAGGAAGACTACAAAATCCAAGGATTTTTTGTTGTCATCTATAAGGGCTCTTTACCATGATCCTTGGATGAACTATAGCTTGGGTAAAATTAATTAATATGTACATAAATCCTATAATATATACATAAAAAGGTATTTTTATTATGATCATGAAGCTACCAGAAAAGAAAAGAAAAGAAAATATATATATATATATATATATATATATAATGTCTACGACCACTCCTAGTAAAATGTGTGCTTCATTCACTTCTATAAGGCCTATACTTCTCCTCCACTTCAACAACATTGAGAAATAAGAGACAGCATTCTAATTTTAAGGAATATTTTGAGTTAGTTGGTACCTTTTAGCTTGTTTATAGATTAAAACCAAAATCCCAAAATTTGGAACCCTTGCCACTTTCATGAAGTACCTGATAGGTTGTTAAACAAAATTCGCTCTTTGTGATGTGTGTGTGTGTGTGTTTGAGAGAGAGAGAGAGAGATGTTTGTGTGCACATGCGTGTCTACATACATACATAGGCTATACTTGTAAGACCTATACTTCTCCTCCACTTCAACAACCTTGAGCAATAACAGACAACATCCTAATTTAAAGGAATATTTTGAGTTAGTTGCTACCTTTTATCTTGTCCATAGATTCAAACCATAATCCCAAAAGTTGGAACCCTCGCCACTTTCATGAAGTACCTGATAGGTTGTTAAACAAAATTTTCTATTCATAGTGTTGTTATTAGTGATTGATTTGAGAGTCTTACTTATTTAGAATTACCTTAAATTATTTCCATATACCATGCTACTCATTGACTATTTTCTAGATTCTCTTGTATAGGAATTGAATATATGTCACGTATATATGAAAACTAAGATATTATTAAAGGGAATTTTTTCATAGTTAAACTTCACCAATTTCTTCATATAAATCTATAATTTGATCAGTCCATGTGATTTGAGAGCTAGTGTTTGAGTGGTTGTTGATGCTAACTTATAGAGTATGAATAGATGATGATTTTTGTTTAGTGTTTTTACCCACACTTTCTAACCCTCAATTCTACCCTACAACTTTCAACAAGTTTATATGACCACTAACTCATTGATACTTCCATTTTGATTAATGTTCTCCATCAATACTTATTGTTTGACTTCACACATGGATTCCACAATCCCATTGGTCATTCACTATGAATTTTCTACATGGAATTCTATGTATGTCGTAGGTGATTTCTGAGAACAATTGTCATTGCACCAACCCAATCCAAATATAAAACTCCTATTGCCCAATAGTTTTTCATGTTGGATAGAAAACTTTGTATCCTTAAGTTTGAAAAATCTCTAAATGGGGATCCTTGATTTATTGTTTTGAATACTACATCAAAATTCAGTCTATTCTAATAAATGCTTAGAATATCCTTATAGTTGAAGTAATCACAGAATAACAAGACCTCACATAGTGTAAGACGTATGACGGTCAATAAGATGTAGCTTCCAACCAATCTTTGATCAACACTTTGGGTGATTTTAAAGTTGTTATATGCAAGTGGTTACACCCATTACGGACAAGGATGTGATGTGTTACAATGGATACAACTTAAGTATAATCATGAAAATCCAACCCAATAGTTCATTAAGGATTTTAATAGATTATGCATCAAAATCTAGGCAAATGATCTTAAATATATCATTCACATCAAGTTCATTTCTAGTTTAATTCCTCACATCATGAATATAAGATTAAATAACTCTACGTACTCTACAACTTGGTGTCAACTTGCTTCCAAAATTGTAGTTAAAATTAATCACCCCACCCATGTAAGCTACCACAACCCTTGTAAGTAAATTTATTCCACAACTACCATTAGTTTTAATCTGTATGAATCTAGTCCTAGTAATCAATGGGATATGCATATACCACTCTAATCATTAGCAATATCTATATTGTGATTATGGATGTTATTCCATGTAAGCATTAATCATTAGCAATATCTATATTGTGATTATGGATGTTATTCCGTATAAGCATTAAAAGGTCAAAGATGTCATTGTGGAACTATAATAGATACTAATTAAAGGAACCTCCCCTAGGGAATATGTAAGAACATAAAACAAAACAAAATAAAAAAAATTAAAAATAAAAAATAAAACAAAACCAATAATAATCATAAACAAATTACCAACCAACAAATTACAAACAAAAATTATAATGTTACAGTGCTTCCATTGTGGTCAGAACCTTGGCCTGTTTTCCCTGCCCAAATAGTGTTGCGGTCGTTGCTTGCATCGTGGAGGATAATTGTTTACATTATTTCCATCATGGTGAGAACCTGGGCTGTTGCGGCCATTGCCATCATGGAGAACCCCGACCCAATTCGTCCCTGCTGCATTGATAGAGAGGCCCAAAAGCATCGTGGAGAACATAGTGAGTTTTCAATGTTACTCTCTACTGTTTTCATGTGATGGGTAAAAATAATTAGTAAAAAAATCGCATCCCTATCTCTATCTATAGGTAGTTGTGCCTCTGAATACAAAGAGAGGGGAGTGCACTGGCATGGCGGATCCGTGTAGTTAGGTTGGTCAACCTTGCCAAAGGGTAGCAGCTAGCTCTTTCTCTATAGACTGAAATACTCTCTTCTTCCTTTGTCTGATGGAATTCCACAATTTTTTTTTCAAAATTATGTCTTTATGATGTATAGAATGATTTATTTTTAACTTATGTATAAATATCTGATCTTAGATGTCCGAACTTATAAGTTTCTAAAAGTTTTAAATTTTTATTTTATAAACGAATATTTATTTTACAAGATCTCTCCCATATTAAATTGTAAAACACCTCTCGACGTAAAAAAAAATATAACTAAAATTCGTATTATTTGAACAAAGATCTCAACATTTTGCGTAAAAATAAAATAATAAAAAAGGCTTTATAAATAAAATAACATTCCTATGGAATATTGAAAAAAAACTACGTAAATAAGAATAATTTTAACTTTGCAGCTAAGATTCCATGTAGAACAGAATCCATAAATATTTTGAAAGAATGTACGTTAAACAAAACCAAAGTTAACATTGACGCATTCCGATGCCCATGAACCCAAAACCCTATTCTATTCATCCAATGATATGTGAGTGGTAAGGTAAGGATTTGAAAAATAGAGTAAACGAACAAGCTAATCCTTCAGAACTGTTGAACTGAATACTATCTAACTGGTTCTGTTAACGAATATCAAGCTGGCAAGTCTTGCGTTTAGTAAGACATTCCAATGATAATTAATTCGCTCGTGAACTCCCTGCTCGCACATTCCCAACTTCACGAATTAGCTTTTCAAAATAGTGGGCCGCTGCCTTCGTTAGCTCTTCAAGTTTTAGACAGCAATCTTCAAAATCCTTCAATGCATTTACCCCACTCTCAGCGTTACCGTTAGCTTTAACAGCATTATCTATACAATGTTGCAGTTCACTTTCGGCGTATTGATGAAGCCGTTGCAAACAATTTTCAGCTTCACCTTGGATGAATTCGAAGAGATTTTGTTTCTGTATAACAGGAACAGCATCATTATCATGATCCTGCAGCAAGGGAAGATAATAGCCATATGCATATGTCCATTTCAGCATATGCCTGCATTCTACTATCTGTAACCATGCATCTTCAACACATTTGAACGCTGTCAAGCCAGGTCGACTCATTCTGGTCAGGAGACAGTCACTCAATTTATTAAACTCTACCTCTTGAAAACGCTTTAGACGAGATAATGCCTCTTTCTGAGAGTTATCATTTGCGTGCCATCTTACAAGATAAATTCCTAATCTCTCCCCGTCATCTCTTCCTGATCCTGCAGCCTCATCAATTGTCTCTTGTTGATAGGGATTGTTTCCCGTCATCGAATCCTGATATTGGCTGCAACGAAGCGTAGAGGCAGAATCATGGTTATTCCAATCACGAAGGCATATCCAACAGAATTCAAACCCACACGGCAGCGTGCAATGCATATGGATACACCCTCTATTCTTCTCGATTGGCCGTTTACACATTGGACAGGGCTTGGTATTACGAAGTTTCCAGAGCACGCTGAGCAATTCGCCATGATCACTAATCCAAGCATCCCACTTTCTGACTGTGTCGCACTCAATTGGACTATGAGAATCCTGTAAACAGTTCCAGCAAAATTTATAGGAGCATTCGCAGACAACCTCTAGACTTGTATTGCCATCAACAACAACGTCAACCTCCACAGCGTACTCACAGTTGGGAGCTGGACACCATTTAACTTTACTATTTTGTTCAACGTATGAGTTCACAAGATATGATCTGTACTTGTCATTGTCTTCCCCAGGTAACCCCAAAGAAAAAACCATACCTTCACTGACAACAGCACGGCAAGGTGGATCTGGATGTGGACATCGTAGGGTTAGGCATCCAGAACCGTCGTTGTTTATTGATGTCTGAATATAACGTCTCCAACATTCTTTGCAAAATAGATGCCCGCAGTACTTGAGTGGCATCATGTATCGGATATTATAATTATCAAAACATATCGGACAGGTAATTAACTCCACAGGCTTTTCTTCTTCTTTGGTCTCATGTTTTACCTGGTGAAGCAATAACCCCACATCATTCCTCACTTTCTCCTCATTGGCAAACCATTTTTCGTTCACATAAATAACATCCCAATCGAAGTGACGCAAAAGAACGGCCGCCTCAACTTCAGAGACAGAGAGCACATTGGAAACACTTCTTTTAGCGTTGTGTTGACGCTCACAAATGTCCTTCAAACTCAAAACGGTGTACTTCATACATGTGTGAATTGCATCACCGGCTGCCATGTCATATCCATCGTCATCAACTGTTTCGTTTTCGTCGCAGCTGTCATATGCATCAGCATCGTACATATCATCATCAAACTCCATTTTCGTGGGGATTAGATAGATCAGGGCCTCAGCCTTTTCTCTTTCGTGGGAATTGGGTAGCTCAAATTAAAGTAATAAAATCCCAAATATATCAACAAATTCGTGATGCTCCACCTTTCTACTAAGTCATTGATTTGCATCGATGGCATTTATATTCATTTCAAGCCGTTAAAGAGCCGACAACACTAAGCAAGGATTGATAATTTGTCTTCACCCTTTTTTCCTTTTCATTGTATATCATGTTGTATTCCCACGTTACCACTAGGTATTTTCAAGTTGATCAAAACTTTCTTTACATCCCTTCTTTCCTTTTCATTGTGATCATGTTGTATTCCCATGTTATCACTCTAATGGGATTCAGAACTAACGGGATTCAGAACTAACGAAGGTCATAATGAATTTTTGGTAATGCCTTTTGGCCTTATAAATGCATTTTTCACATTTAAAGATTTGATGAATTCTATTTTTAATCTCTTTCTTAGAAAATTTGTGTTAGTATTTTTTGATGATATACTAATCTATATAGAAAGTCTTGGGAAGAAAATGGTCAACATGTTGATAGGGTACTACAACTACTAAAGGATCAACAACTATATGCAAAACCTTCCAAATGTTTCTTTGGGGTAAAGGAGGTAGAGTATTTGGGTCATATTGTATATCATGAAGGTGTCAATGTAGACCCTAACAAAATTGAAGCAATGATAGACTAGCTAATTCTCAAAACCTTGAAGAATATTAGAGGATTCTTAGGTTTGACATGGTACTACCACAAGTTTGTTCGGAACTATGGAAGAATAGCAGCGCCTCTAACAAAAGTCAACACATAGTCTTATCTCTCTTGACTTCCTTCTCACGGGAACTAAGTTAGCAACCCACTCAAAATGCCGGACTTTAAATATTATTTTAGCATCGAATAGCTTCTTCAATTCCTTTTGAATGAGAGGTTCAAGAGTAGGATGCATCCTTCTTAATTGCTGCTGAAATGGCTTGACACCTGCTTTCATTGGTATGACATGCTGAATAATGCGGGTGTCGTATGTTTTCAGATCTTCATAAGTCCATGCAAAAACATTTTTTTTGATTTCAAAATAGCTTGATGAACTTATCTCTTTCTCCTGGTGAACAACATTTGTCAAGGTTAACAAACTTTGGTTCAGCCTCGGTGCCCAAATTAACCAATTCATGCTGCATTGATGAGTTATTGGTCTTGGTATTTGCTGGCCTTTTGAACTTGCTCTGAAGATCAAACAACATTTCAAGTGACCTTACCCCTTTGGGGATGAAATTTCCATTAGTTGTATCTTTCTTTTGTAAATCGGAATCGTGCTCTTCTTCATCTATCACAGCTTCTTGGAAAATGTCTTCGTTTGTTAGAAAACTGATAATCTGTTCGTCATCGTCGAAGACTCCGAAATTTGTGATATTGTCAAGGACAGAAGGCCTGAAAAGTAATTCAATTGAGCACTTGTTATTAGTTGGCACCAATCTAGAAGCGGATGTTGCTAACAAATTAGCTGCAGAATTTTGCAATCTAGGAATAGAATTTATATTGAAGGCATCAAAATGCATAGTTAAATCCCATACCTCATCCTCGTAACCTTTCAAATGAGGTGAGAGACAGTGAATGGTATCTCTTACCTGTCTCACAACTATTTCCGAGTCATCGAACACCTTCAGGAACTTAACATTTAAACCGATGGCTTTCATTAATCCGTGGACCAAAGCTTCATATTCAGCAGTATTGTTAGTACAATCAAATTCTAACCTACAGGACAAAAAATACTTATTTCTTTCGGGATCCATCAGAACACAACCGGCTCTGGATCCTTCCAAATTTTTAGAACCATCAAAGTATAATGTCCAAAAAAGATCGTTTGATTTAACTAAGTTAGTATCCTTATGATCTAAGTCAATGACTAAACTAACTATATTACAATCAATATCACCAGTCCGAGAAAAATGAAGGAGATCGAACTCTTCATCTAATTCATGGCTAATAGTTTCAGACTGATAATTACCCGGATCAATTTCTAGGAAATAATTTCCCAAAACTAAAGATGAAAATGCCACAGCTTCATTCTTCCCTTCTAGTTGAGTTACATTTTGTTTCATGTGTGGTTCTCTCAGAACCTTGATCTGATTCTGCCTATTTTGATATGGCAACCACAAATGGGACCAATTAGTTGCAAAGTAACTGTTTAACTTTATGGACCAGTCCCTACTTAGGATCAAACCATAGGCCTCGAGAATGTCAACTACCATTATATCAATGAACTGACAAACTCTAATAACCTAATGAGGACATCTTTCATTTCCCCGATAACTTTGACAACAGTCCTATCTAACTGAATAATCTAGGTAAGAGATGGAATTGGCTGACCGTTGATTTTTTTACAGATAGATAGTGGCATGACATTCGAAGATGCTCCAGAATCTACCAGACAATTGTGCACATTGTGATTGAAGATTTCAAAAATTAAAAGGAACGACAATGTCTGAGATTTGGATTTCCCGCCGATACTAGCCTCATTAATTTCAAGGTCTTCTTGAGTATCAGTTAATGGAGTGCTGGGCTGGGATTGAAGTGCATGCAGCAACTTATCTCGTTGTTGGGGAAAACTGCACATATCGAATATTTAAACATTTTCCTTTACTTTCTTTATATCCTCAATAATGTCATATCCTATATCAGATTCTTTTACAATTCTAGTTGGATGGTCTATCTTATTCAGTGTGACCTTCGGTTGTTGAACTGTTGTGTCAATGCTTGTCTACTTGGTCGTTGTTGGGTTAGCTTTAGGCTGTGGTGGAATGACTATTATGTGTCTTTTAGGTAATTCTTTTGAAATTTTAGGCTTGGGAATAGTCGAGCTTGGCACAGGATCCATGATGGGATCTTTACTGTGAGTGTTAATATTTACAGCAGAGACTGAGCTTTCCACAGAATCATCTTCTACCACTCTGTTAAAGGTACCCAATCCCATAGCACCATGTTAGTGTCTGGAGATGGTTCCTCTATCTCAGGGCTTGGTTCTTCTGGAGGATCATCTTGATCTGGAATCTGTGAATCCAGCATTTGGTTCATGACTAAAATCATAGAATTAATCCATTGTGGGCAGCTCTTTTCCGAGAGTGGTTCTTGATGAAATGTGCAAAAGTTTTCCATCCCTATTTCATTTAGATTTAAAACAGGAGAAGTATTCATTGGTGGATGAGGTTGATCGTTGTCTTCTCTCTTCTTGTAGAAAGGTTTGAAAGGCTTCCTAGATGTACTAGCTGCTTTGTCTTTCTCGAGATCTACAATCTTATTAGACAATTTCTTCATCATCTTAACTACATTCTCCATGTCTGTCGATGACTCTTCTTTATTCCTGGTGAGTAGCAAGGTTTTTTTACTAGTTGTTGGTTTTGTCTCTGCATCTAGGGCATGTTTGGCAATGTTGTCTTCTTCTTCTTCCACTTTTCTAGCTTCTTCAAAATTTTCTATCAGGGTGGTTTTCTTAGATCTTTTGACGAACATTGCTATAGGCCCTTCAAGAGCTGTGGTATAATATTCGACTAGAGATTCTTCTGCTGGCTTATTTGCTTCGCTGAAATTATTTAAGAGTGTTGTGAACCTTTGGTTGAAGTCCTGAACCTTTTCTTTCTTTTCCATTCTCATGGACAATAATTCTTTCATGAGTGTAGCTACAGTCTTTTGATTTCCATACTTCTTTAGGAAACATGTTTCAAATTCATCCCAGCTGGAAATTGAGCTAGCTTGTAAGCTAAAATACCAGGAAGAAACTTTTGGCTCAAATGTGTATGGAAAAAGCCTACAAACTACATCTTCATGTTGTACATTTAAAAGATTCAGGGCTAAATAAAAACTCTTAAGATGATCTTCAGCAGAAATGGCTTTTCCTGGGTTGAATTTAGGCAAGACTTTCTCTGGATTTTTAGGTAGATTGTGGAATGGCCCAGCTAGATTCAATGCTCCCCTCGCTCTCCAAGCAGGCACAACCATGTTTCTACGTGGGGAATCGGGTGGAGAATTGTATGGTGAATTAGGTGGAGTGTTCTTTGGAGTAACAAGTTCTCCATGATTTTTTGGATCTGAAAATTTTCTAGGTTTTCAAGATCAGTTTCTCTCAGGGGTTCTGTGATCTCTTCCAAGGTTAAGTTTACAAGCTCTTCAAAATTCTGCACAAGAATCGAATCACGAGTGTATTTTCTTTCTTTTTTGGGAATACTTTTCCTAGGAAGGAAAGTTACAACATTTAAACCACATAATTGCTTAACATAAGACCGTGTATGTCTCCTTAAATCTTTTATTTCTGCAAAGGGCACAACATACAAGACTTCTTGTTGTTCAGAATCAGAGATGGAGTTTTCTTGATTTGTTACTTCAAGTTTTGGGTTGTCTGAAATTCCTGTTTTAAGCGGGTTTTCAGTAACATTTTTGACAATGGGAAATTTTCCTTTATCATCCATGCACTTCAGGCCCTCCTTCTAGCGCCAAAAACTGTTGATGCCTCTAAGATCGCAGCATCAAGCAAAAAGGGATTCTCCCCAGTAAACTATCCCAATTAAATTGTCCACCGTTTGGTATGGGGAATCCGTCAAGTTAGCAGTTCCAGCTACCGTCAGATTTGCTTTCTTTTACACCAGTTATGGACCGATCCACCATTCTTTTTTATTTTATTATTTTATTGTTAAAATGGTATGCAAGTGCCTAAGCTAATTTAATCTAAGTGCAGAACTTGAAGCAAATCTATGTCTAAGACTTAAATAAATCTAATCTATCCCTGCAAGGAGCAAACTGTAAATATGACCAATGTGTTGAAGGAAATATCTAAAGATCAACAGATAGCCATTAAATCACAAAGATACATCTACAGCAAGAGATTAAAGATATAAAAGATAGCTTTTAATCCATGTGAAAGCATTCTATTACTCATGTTAAGAGAAACATCAAAGCACAAAAAAAATAAGTAAGTTCATTCAACACACAGAAATAATTCTGAATAGCAAAGAAAGATCTCACTACAAGATATGAACGCCACAAGAATAATCCAGCAAACATCCAATATCCATTTCCAGGCAAAACGAATGTCTCCCTCAGGCTCTTTATTAGGCAAAATCGCTTCCACAGAGCTAATTACAAAATAGTTCGTACAAGCTGAGAAGCTTCTTTTCCCTGCCAAAAAGTCCTTCTCTATTCCCTCTAACCTTCTATTTATAATCTTACAAAGCGCCTCTTGGGATGACAAGTGTACCCTAATTCTAAAACCTCCTCCCTTCGTCTTTCATCGCATCATTACAAGGACTATGAATACGTGGAAGGTTTTACAAATAAGACAAAACTAGAGACCAGCTATCCTTTTAAAGAAATTACACAAAGGTGGAAATCCCACTTTTTCGCCTGCTTAAAACAAAATAAAAATGATCTGTCTAATTTGCTGGGGCTTCTGCTTGTTGGCTCGAAGACACGCCTCCACCAACCAGCTCGCTTAAAATTACTGGGACATCTACACTTTGAATGTATGAAGTCCATTGGGTGATGTCCCTTGCGATGAGCTTGCTACGAGAAGATACTGTTGCCTGGGATGCTATTTCCTGCTTTTGAAGGTATGACTTGATCAGCGCTTTTCCTTGTGTAGCCTCTTTTGCCATTGCTTCTAGGAAATAAATATGTATTGGAGGCTGGCAAATGAACCGCTGAAATTCATGCTAAGTCAAAAACTCTATCTTCTTGATACTAGCCAAGTCTTCGTCCAGCTCGTTCTACAACCCGAACACTCAGTCTTCTTCTTTAGGGAAATCATAAATGGAGGAGGGGATAACCAGATGACACTTGCTAAGCGATTCCCTGAGTGTGGAATAAATGGAACAACACTTGTGGACTGTCCTTTTGATTTCCACACTTCGTTTGGTGCCGCAGTCTCTAGTGAAATCAAGAATCCCTATATCTATATCCAATTCATCTCCTGTAGGGGCGCGCAAGTGTGAAGGGAGATGAGATTTTCCATTTTTCCACTCAGATTGCCACTTCAACTCCTCTACGTGATTTGCAAACCTTTCTCGAGTCTTTAGGGATTTGGTTTTGATTTTTGTCATTTTCTTGATCATCTCTTTCATCCTCCAAATCTCTTCCGAGATCAGCATTAGCAGCTGATGGATCTTAATCCGCATATCACATGCATGCTTGTGAAATGTGGACAAGTTTTGTTGGTCCTCCACTGCCTCCTTGAGCTATCTTGCTAGTTGTTCCTTTTCTTGAATCAACCCTTCACATTCATGCTAGTGGAGCTGGATCTGTTGAGCCCTGCCTACTTCAAGTTCTTCTAGTTCTGCTATCCGAGCCTTCAGATTCTCCAGCTCACCTTCAGAGAAAGCCACCTGCACTTCTAAGGAGTTCTTATCATTTTTGAGGTGGAGAACTTCCGACTTATGCACCTGATGCTCTCCTAACAATTGATTGTATTTCTACTTCAACTTGTTTGCTTCCAATACCTCCCTCACTCTGTCATCTCTGATCTTAAGGCATTTCTCTCTGTAATGCTTTATCTTTTCTTTGAAGAAATCAATGTTGGCTTTAGTTGCCTTAGCCGATGCTACGGTACATTGGGCTTGAAATGTAGGGTCGATATCAGTTCCTTGGACCAATGTCTTCTCTGTTACCCATAGTTCATATTCTTTCTCCTCGGTTTCCATATTCATTGTTGTGCCTTCTATCTTCTGCACCCTCCTATCAATGATGGCCCTTTTCCTTGGACTAAAATATACAGTATCCAAGTCTGCTACTTTGCGTTGCTTCCTGGGGTTATATGGAGTCAGCGATAAGCTTCCTAAATAGGCACCCTTTTCATGCGTTCCCCTTGGGGTGCATATCAATGGTGGATCAATCTCCATATCTGTCGGAGTAGATGGCTCCGGGTCGAGAGACTTCTCAGTCTGCTCTTTATCTTTCTCTCCTGTTAACTCTCCTTGCCGAGTCTGCATCAATCTACTTTTCCAGATTCTCCTTGCTGAGTCAACAACCCATCTGCTTCTTCAGACTCTCCTTGTTGAGTCTGTAATCCATCAACTTTCTCACCCAGGGGCCTTTGATCCTCCTCAGTTTGTTTCCTAGAAGCTTGCTCATGGGTACCTGATCTCCTTGTTCCTTCTAGATCCTAGCAGTCTCTTCTAGATGCTCCAACTGGGAGGTTTGGTCCTGTTGTTTCCTTGCATCCTCCTCTTGTTGAAGCTTGGCAACTATCTCACCTTGAATCTTTGCTTGTTCTTGGTCCTGCTGCTGATTGATAGCCTGCTCCTGGAGCACTCTGTCCGGCTCCAACTCCAATGGTTCCCCTGATTGTGAGGTGGAGGCCTCCCTTTCTCTTTGGATCAAACCGATAGGCCTGGGGCTTGGGTCTTTCACAACCTTTGTATTGTAGCGCTTTCCTAACTCAGTTAGGTTGTGGGCGCTTCTGAAGAATTCTTCTTCTCGGTCTGCTGCATGAGCATACTCAAAGGAAACCTTGAGGTCGAGGAAATGCCTGCTTACCGCGCCGTTAGGGTCATGCCTTCTGAAAGGGACAGAGCCGAAGTGGAATATTTCTAAGCCTTGAGCGCAATTTTCCCCATCTCTTGCTCTTGGGAGGCTGTAGGCTCCTATGGTAAATGGAATGGGAGGTTACATGCCCTTCCTCCTTTCCGTTAAGAACCTGCTTATGACACCGGTGCCAAATAGTTTCCTCATGGCCTCCTTATGAATAACAAAGTTTGTAACATACCGAGGGAGCATAAATGGTTCATGAGTCCCTCCACTCATCCTGATATACGTGCCTTCTGCGTTATAATAATAGTATCCAAATTGTTCAATGACAGGCATTGCATTCTCTGACATACAATCTGGCTCTTGCACAAAAATGAGCTGGTACAATGGCATGATAAACCTTTCACAAATCATCTTGTAGTGGTTTGCATACTTACTCGCCCATGTGCACTGATAGGCTATGAAGAGAGTTGTTTCATTCGGCTTCCACGAACAACCCAAGTCCGGGAATGAATGCTTGCTTAACAGGAAGTCAATTAGGTATGAATAGATATAGAAAACTGCCTTCTTCTAGGTCAATCCTCCTTGGGCTGCTGCTAACTGTGAGGCCAAGCTATCTGAAATTATTTCATCCCAATTGAAGATGGTTCCTTTTGTGGCTATGTGAAACATCACTGGCACCCATCCAATCTTAAATATATTTCCATTAGGCATGCCGAAGAGCCTACTTAACATCAAGACGATGAGCCTATAAGGGGTTTTTAGAAGATTGCTCTCATATTCATTATTTTGCCTCCTCCTGATTTGCCTACCATTTATAGTCATCTTACGGGCAGTTTCTAACAAGTCCATTTGATGCTTTTCCATCCATTCATCATCTAAAGAAGCCCTGTGTGAAGGTAATCTATAGGCAACAGTGACATGATCGGGGGGGAAGGAAGCCGGGACCAATCCATTTTTATCAGTCATAAGCCTTGTGTCGGTCTGAAAGTTAGGAATCAGCCATCCAACAACTTCAGAACAAGGGAAAAGCTCTGGCCGAGTTGTTTCCTTATGCAAATAGGACCTTCTGATGTTGGCATATACCAGAGCATATTCTATAGGGGCCGTCGAATCATTTTGAGCCAAGATGAATCTGTATAGATCACCCCATTGAAATTCAGGGGCGGCACTCCCAGGGGAAACACCAGTGGTAGCTTGTGTGTCAGCAAACATTGTGACAAGAGAAATGTCCGACAGAATCTCAACCTTTGAGTCTGAGGTCGCTTTCTATGTTGCCTTCCTTTTGACTGACCTCCTTTGCATGGTAATCCTATCAGTATGGCGGGCGCTCCGAGACCTCAACTGTTTGCAGCGAACGACAGCTTCGAACTTCGACGCGGATGGCGAGCGCTCCGAGTGCAAATGGCCAAACAAAAACTCAAAACGTCGTTGTATGCGTTAAATAAGGGAGAGTTAAATGCTCACGTACATTTACAGTTGGCGGGGTTATGAGCAAGGGGCTCGAGGAATCAGTCATTAAGAGTGGCACATGGATTTATTGAAATCCTTACCAACTTTGCCGGTGCACAGGGATCGAGGAGATCTTTTTGCGCCGAGTATCGATTTCATCTTTGGCGCCAAGCGGGGAGCGTAATGTTTCGTGCTATGTGGCAATCGCACGTTCAAATATAAGCTTTGCGCTCAAGAGGAAATCCCGGTGTTAGGATTGTGCTCTGAAAAACACGCCAGAAATGAGTTATACTGAAAGACGAGCGCAAATTTGCAAGTGGGAAGGATAAGCACATCTCTAGCGCTTGGGATTCAACTCTGTCATCATAGTTGCGCTGGGGAGTGACGCGCTGACTTTTAATCCTTCAAAAAAAGTGAAACACAGCTCCAAGGCGGGGAAGTAATGATAATTCTTGCGCCGCGCTCGATCGAGGAAAATTATCTCCTACACTAATAGTTTTTTGGCTTATTGCGCCAGATAACAGACTTGGGATTTTTCGAAAGGGCGATCGAATTAGAGTCAAGGACTACGCTTGACGAAGGACTTGTGTTTAAAGATGTGCCAAAGTCGCAGCAGGCTCAAATCTAAATCTTGCGCTAGAGCGGGGAAGATAAGACCAAAACCTGTGCTAAAGGGAAAGGATGACTTTGCCTCAGAAAAAATGAGAAACTCTTTTGGAAGCAGGTGATGAAAATATGATTAGCTGGAGGTAAACCTAAAAGATGACCTAAAGAGCTTGCTACAAAAGTGTTAGAAGGAGGGGCCCCAAATAACTTCAATTTTTTTTGGGGGAAGGGTGTTGCAGCAAAAACAAGCTTCCACTCGCAGATGTTGTTGTTATTGCTCAGGTTGGTTTGTATTATATTTGTTGTTATTGCTCAGATGTTGCTGTTATTGCTTCTCACCTATTTGTATTTATATTTTCTTTCGAGCTTATTTACTGCCTTAATCATCTTATGGTTTGAGAAGAGTTTCTATTGTCTTTAAACTAAAGTATACTTTCTTTTAATGTTAATATATGACAACAATATGTCTCATTCATGCAGACATATACTGGGTTAAGTGGTGGTGCCTGTACAATTGGAGAGAAACCAGTAAAGGTAGTAGATGGTCATGAATTTTGGATATGAGCAAAATCTCTCTGAGATGTCTTTTGAATGTACTTAAACAATTCCTGGTTTCAATAATATCAAAACAATCTCAGAATTTTTAAATTTCCAGGGTTTAATGAATCCAAAGTCAATGGCTAGGCTAGCAGTGGGGGAGGCTTTGACAAATATTGTTTGGGCTAAGGTGAGAATATTATGTCAAAATTTTGCTTTCTCAAGACGAGCTTTCCAATTTTCCGTTGGTCATTCTTGCAATCTTAGGTGAAAAGAGACATTGTTAAACATAATGAAAGTAAAAAGCATATGTTTTCCTTAATAATGATATTTGGTCTTCTAAAGAAGCACATCATACATGATTTACAGGTTACTTCACTGAATGATGTCAATGTTAGTGGGAATTGGATGTATGCTGCAAAGATAGATGGAGAAGGTGCATCCATGTATGATGCAGCTGATGCTCTTCAGGATGCAATGATAGAACTTGGGATAGCAATAGACATTGGCAAAGACAGTCTTTCAATGGATGCACAAGCTAGAGGAGAGACTGTCAAAGCTCCTGGCAATCTAGTAATCAGTGCTTATGTGACCTGTATGGATATTTCAAAGACTGTTACACCAGACTTGAAGGTGACATTTCAAAATGGATTTGGACAAGCAACTCTAAGATTGTTAAGTCTTCATAATTGTCATATTGAAATAATCCACTATTATGTAGCTAGGAGATGATGTACTTCTACTCCATATTGATTTGGCTAAAGAAAAGCACCGTTTAGGTGGTTCTGCCCTTGCTCATGTTTTTGACCAGGTAAATGCTAAAATATTTATTGTTGGATTGGTGTATTTTTATTAGCAAAGGTCGATACATTATGCAGAGAACAATATATTATGAATGGTTGGATGCACCATTTTGATTTCTTTCTTGGCATCACGTTTCATGATTAAATCATTCTTTATATTTACAATTTTGTCTTGCAAATTGGTGATGTTTTCCCAGACCTTGATGATGTTTCATATCTCAAGAGAGCCTTCAATGTAGTCTAGGTGAGGGCCTAACCAAATGGTAATTGGAAACCAATTAATAATTAATAACTGGGTAAATAATATGCTTATGTTATCCAACCTTTTTTTTATTAACTGAATAAATTCAATGATGCAAGAATGGTACTTAACTTATCCCACTATAAAATGGCCTTTGGGTCAATTTCAGAGTCAACCCTATCTCCCTATATGTGAAATTATTAATTTTGTGGAGGTTAAATTAGTGTCAACTTGTAATTTCTAAATGTATCCTATAGCTGCTCCAAGGAAGGATGTAAGAGGGAAAACTTTAGCTATACATAATTTGGCTTGCACTTAATCGATTTGCTTGAATGCAACGCTACAAACATTCCTGATAAAATTTTATTGGTCTTATTTAACTTTAAGAAGCAACCATTAATTTATGTTTTCATTTTGAATAAGTACATCATCAAAACATCAAGTCTATTTGCCAATCTTTTTTATTTTCTGCAAGTAATTAGGGAAAGGTTTATATATTATTATTATAATGCTGCGCCCTTGGATAAAAGGGGCTAGATTGGAAATTCCCATAGTCCCTTCTCCTAAGTAAAGTCTTTAATTCATTTCATACTTCCCTAGTGAAGTGACACTTGACCAGTAAATAATATATGTTTTTCCCAGCTTCCCAGCACAGAAAACAAATTCCCGGGTCCTACCATCACCTCTTCTAAAATGTGCCCCATGCTAACACTTTCCTTGAAAGTGGAAACCAAAAAAAGCTTCATTTTTAATTTCCAGATAATATCCAACCACCACTAAGAACCTGTATTACTATCAGCTACAAATAATGATGAATATCCTAACTTAAATGTATAAGATCCATCAATAGGATTTCTCAACCACACGAGTTCAGGTCCATGCATGCCTAGTTTTATCTTGCCAACTAGTAGGTGTTGTAACTTGTAAGTCCGCTACTTGTTAGTCATGTAAGTCCGCTATTTGACTGCTAATAAAGCTGTTGATTATGATACAAGCAAGGTAATGTTAAATGTTGAGTAGTTGTTGATTGTTGGTATCCTTGGTATACTCCATTATTTATTTAAATTTATGGTTTTATAATGACATTTTTCTTCTGTTGGCAGGTTGTTTATGATGTTACTGATCAGAGAGTTTCAATAATGTGAAACAATGGTTGAATGAGATTGATCGCTATGTGAGTGAGAATGTCAACAAGTTGCTTGTTGGAAACAAATGTGATTTGACTGCTAATAAAGCTGTTGATTATGATACATCCAAGGTAATGTTAAATACTGAGTAGTTGTTGATTGTTGGTATCCTTGGTATACTCCATTATTTATTTAAATTTATTGTTTTATAATGACATTTTTCTTCTGTTGTCAGGTTGTTTATGATGTTGCTAATCATGAGAGTTTCAATAATGTGAAACAATGGTTGAATGAGATTGATTGCTATGCGAGTGAGAATGTCAACAAGTTTCTTGTTGGAAACAAATGTGATTTGACTGCTAATAAAGTTGTTGATTATGATACAACCAAGGTAATGTTAAATGCTGAATAGCTATTGATTGTTGGTATCCTTGGTATACTCCATTATTTATTTAAATTTATGGCTTTATAATGATATTTTTCTTCTGTTGCTAGGTTGTTTATGATGTTACTGATCATGAGAGTTTCAATAATGTGAAAAAATGGTTGAATGAGATTGATCGCTATGCGAGTGAGAATGTCAACAAGTTTCTTGTTGGAAACAAATGTGATTTGACTGCTAATAAAGCTATTGATTATGATACAACCAAGGTAATGTTAAATGCTGAGTAGCTTTGGAATCATGTGCACTGCTATGTGTTTCACTGCATGCATCATCGTCTTTGACTCGATGAGGATTTAAATATGAGTGTGCCTTGAAGTTGTTGGTGCTCTGTTTTTTGTTAATTGCAACACTATGGCAGTTTGTGGTCTTAAGTTTTTTGACTTGGCTTGTAGATTCTTTTTTTTATTAATCTCAAGGGTTAGTTTTTTTTGTCACTTTTCAATCTACATTTTTCTTGACATGCTTTGTGTATTTTGTTCTTCAAGGCATTTGCTGATGAGTTTGGCATTCCATTTTTGGAGACAAGTGTGAAGAATGCAACAAATGTGTAGCAGGATTTCATGACCATGGCTGCTAAGATAAAGAACAGGTGCACTTTTTTGTTATGATGTTTTCCAACCTTTAAAAATCACCTATATTATACAATTGTGATGTTAGATGTTTGTTTGACTCCCTAATTTTAATTATGTGTAATGGTGTAAGCCTGTGCCGACAAATCCTAATGAATCTGATTGAGATTCTACTTTTTCTATGATCCTATTGTTTTATGATAAAGTTAAGTGGTGATACATAATTCAAATTACATGTCATGACTATTGGTAATCTTGTTGGTTTGAGACACGTTCCTATTGTCTATTTTATTGGGCATAGCTGATATAACATTGGGAAAATACTGGTTTTTTCAAGTCCTGATAGAGTGTTGTAACTATATACCTTGTCCATTCATTGCTTTGAAATCAACACTGTAGATGAACTCACAAATTTTTATGGCCAAGTGAATTGAATATAGAAGTTTGTATTTTTCAACCATATAAATACTCATGCCTATCATGTATTTAGTTGAAAATTTTGTTGCATATGTATCGAACCTTCATCTATATTCTATTATTGATTGCTTGTTTACTTGTGTGGGCATTAATGTATGACTTGTCTTTTTTCTAGTGACTCAGATATTTTAACATCAAATTTGATAAACCTCATTGATTGCATTTGAAAAGGGGCATTAAAGAACTACATCCCACACTCTACTTGTTATTCCTAAACAATTTTTTGTATGTCTTGTCTCCATAGAGCAACAGTTCCAATGATTATGCCATTTTCAGTTCCTGAACCTGGACATTTTAATTTCTAGGTTGCATGCATTCACATCACTAACCCTTCTTCATAACAATTTTGGTCAGGCGTCGGGATTCCAGGTTATAAAATCTTGCAATCATCTTGAGCATATCTATCAATATGCTCAAAATGTTCATGCCCAAGTGAATTGTATCCAGAATTTTGCATGTTGCAAGCATATAAAATTATAAATACTCATGCCCATCATTTATTTATTTGAAATTTTGTTGCATATGGATTGAACCTTCAACCATTTTCTATTATTGTTTGCCTCTTTACTTGTGGTGGAATTACCATATAACTTGTCCCTGTTCGAGTGACTAAGATATTTTAACATCAAAAATTTAAATATCAAATTTGATTAACCTCTCATTGATTTCATTTGATCCACAACATCAAAGAACTATATCCCACACTTTATTTGTTGTTTCTAAACAATTTCTTAGAGTCAACAGTGCCAATGAGAATTCCATTTTCAGTTAAGCTTTTGGTTGGGCCTTGACATTTGTAATTTCTGGGTTGCATGCATTCGCATCACTAACCCATCTTTGTAACAATTTTGTTGAGGCTCCAGGCTTTTAAAAATTTCCAGTATCTTAAGCATATTTATCGAGCAAAGCCTTGTTTTCACGAAATTGTTGAACCACAGAGAGACTGATATGTTTCTCTTTTTACATGGAATTCTTTCCTAATATGCAGCGTAGCCTTGAAAGAGGGTTTTCGACAAAAACAATTAACCTATACTCTAGAATAGAGCGTCCTATATAGATTCCTCATTATGACATCTTGCTTTTAAGGAGATTATATTTTCTATTTTCTATGAAATACTATTGACTTAACTCCATTTATTTTGTATTGCAGGATGGCAAGTACTCAGCGTGCCATGAATAGCAGCAGAACTGCTACTGTACAAATGAAAGGGCATCCTGTTGTTCAAAAAAGTGTCTGTTGCTCGTAAGACAATTCCTAGAATAATTTTTACTGCAACTGGTTTTGAATAAGTGAAGTTGAAGATAATTGTATGTATTTTGGATCTTAGAGAGGAAAACGTCTCTAGTTGTCGAGAGATCAACAAGTGATAGATAATTAAAACAAATTTATTGCAAGTTGGATCTTGTATTCTTTTCTATCTGTGAAGGGCAGCAGCTTGCTTTTGTTCCTGATAATTTATACATCCATGGATTATTGTACTCATGCGTAGTTTGTAAGATCATTCTTCTTTGAATTTTCATCACTGTCACAGTTGAAATAGTATATCTTAGAATTATTTTAGTACTTGAAGCATTATTCTTGAATATGTTTGACATTCATTATGTTCCCATGCAAAATTTGTTTGAATATCATCATCGTCAAGCAATAACAACTTCTTAAAGGGTGCTAGCTCAATGGTAGAGCACCTGCCTAATTATAGGCAGGCGATTGGTGGATCGATTCCTCTATACCCTATCATAAATTAGTGACTAAGAAAATGACTAAATTCACATATATATGACTATTAGTAGCTAATTTCCAGTATCTTATAGTGCGACTAATGTTTAGTCGTATTTAGCTTAGTCATTAATATGTTATCATCTAGTAGTTTATTTAGTCGTATATTTGGTCATTAATTGTGACAATCAATGACTAAATCAATGACTAACAATGACTAAATAAATGACTTAATCAGTGACTATCAATGACTAAATCGATGACTAATAAGTAAACCAATTAATGACTATTGAAATACAACTAGAGATAAGTTAGTGGAAATCGGATACTATTAGTCACTGACTCAAAAATAGTTGTTTATAGTCGAATTTTAGTCATTTTTTTAGTCATTAATTTCTCATTTTGTACTAGTGACTTATGATGAGGAGGGACACTATTCCAGAGATTGTCCCAAGAACAAAAGCAGCTCTCACAAGAGGAAGAACTCCAAGAGAAGACATCATGCTCACACTGCAGAGGATGATGAACCTCCCAGGAAGAGGGCCAAAGAAGAAAGTGAAGATTCTTCAAGCGATGAAGAGTATGTTTTGATTTCTACCCTCATAGGAACTGTTACACATGGTAGTAATGATTGGCTTATAGATAGTGGGGCTTCCAAGCATATGACGAGATTCAAGGAATCCTTTATGAACCTATCTGAACATGATTCACCCCACAAAGTGAAACTTTGGGATGACTACCAATATCCTATAAAAGGAAGTGGTGAAGCCTCTTATAAGCTAGACGCTGGAAAGTCTATGAAGATGAAAGATGTTCTATTTGTACTAGGACTAAAGAAGAACCTTCTCTCCATATCTGCATTGGATGCAAAAGGTATGAGGGTTGCATTTGTAGATGGCCAAGTTCTTATGTGGCCTAAAGGAAAGACTATAGATGATGGAGTAGTGATTGTAGAGCAAGAGGGAGGATTCTACAAATTGAAGGGCCAACCAGAACAAGCTTTGGTCCATGAATGCATGGAGCCAAGTGAACTATGGCATAGAAGGCTTGCACAAGTGCACTATAGAGCACCATCTATTGCAAGAAAAGCCATTGAAGGTCTTCCATAAATCTAGGAAAAGCATGAAGGCGTTTGCAAAGGATGTGCGAAGGGAAAGAACACAAAGAAGATATTTCCAAGTAGCGAAAGCAAGGAAAAAGTGATAATCGATGAAGTAGTTTTCTAGTAGGGATTTAGATCTGCATATTATCAATCTATTTTACTAAGAATTGGTGAGCTTCTATGTCAGCAAATGAACATGATTATCACAAGTTATTCATAAGATATACATTCGTTCATCAAACAAGATAAGCAAAGCTAAGATCTAATGCCATTCGAAGAGTTAAATCATACAAGATAAGCAACATTCAAACATTCAAATGGAACAAACTTGAATCATTTCATATTAAAACAATGAAGAGGTACATCCTTACCATGGATCTTGGTGTGAATCCCTCCTCCATTTCCATGAGATTTCCTTCCTCCACCCTTGCTTGTGAAGAAATTGAGATTTTCCTCCTCCTTTAGAATCTCTCCAGCATGCCTTTGCTCTTTATCTCTCCCTTTACAATGCCCCAAATGCCTTTCTTATATAGCATTGGGAAGTGTGCTCTCAAGTTTCTCTTTTCAATATTGGATTGCTCATTTTCATTATTTTAGATCATTTTCCCTCAAAAACCCACTTTTCTATAGTTTTTGGGCTTTTTCGCACAACTTAGCATACTTGAAGTACAATTAATGCAATTCTCTTCACTTTTTTATTGGTGTGGCTTAGTTTTGGACCTTTTGTGAACGGTTCAATCACTGAAGTTGATCTCTTTAGGTTCTTACTTTCTTCACCTAGTTCTTCCATTTATGGGAGAAGTGATTAGATCAGAGAGGATTTGTTTCTGAATGTACTTGTGTATTGTATTCATGTTGTAATATCCTATGGACAATCTACCAAGAATATTAAATTTATTCCAAAGTTCCTTTTAACTCCACTAGTCAAATTTCTGCTTGATTCCCCAAATGGTGCAGGATGTAAGTGAGGTGTACTAGCTGAGGATTGAAGATGGTGGGATGAAAGTTCAATTCTGGAATTTATATGGGGTTTGGTGAAGGAGCAGGTCAAAGTGAAGATATGAGATGTCCTATGCACCATGTACCAGTACCTTTCACTTTTCAACAAAGGAATTAATCCCTTGCCTACTTCGAGGCTTCCTAGGTAGCTGGCATATGCATACTAGACAGGTAGGGGTTCAGGGAGTTTGCAGAAATGTATATATCAGTCAAATAATGGTTGGATATGTTCAGGAGGATTCTGGAACGGATTGGACAAGGTTTGGAAAGATTGGGGTAACAGATGCTTAACTGGGATTATCGGGCTAGGAATTTTGCTAGCTTCCCAAACACAAGGCAGAAGCTTCCAGATTTCGATTTTAAAGGCTGATATGGTCAATATATTAAGTTATGAACCTACTGCAACAAACAGGAAATGAAATGGATTCACATATTGTATTTTATGAAGCAAACAGTGAAACTAGTCAAATAAAACCACTCAATGAGGTAGTCTCCGAATCTAACTTGATAACTGACCTACATTAATTGATTTTTCTGTTATGAATGAGTATGCAGCTCTGATATAGTAATAAATTGCAATAGATATGACAGAATCCTTCTTTTCTTATTCAATAACTCCCTTCTCAAAATGGTGCCTCACAGGCCATGATTTTACATTACATTGGTGAAGAAGATGAAGAAAGAGAAGGATTTTTACAGTAAATCTGTTCTGGATGTAAAGATCAGAACCTATATGGAGAATAGGGCTTATTTGGCTGCTCCTACTGCTAGAATTATTCATTGGTACGTCCTCCTTCAAACAGACACCTCCAGCAGGGGAAACGCCTCCAAAGTTAGCTAGATGAACTGGGGCAATGAGAGAAATGGGATATCAAGTCTGGATTCAGCCTCTGGGAATGGAAACCAACAACATAGGATGATAACAACTTCTAGATCCCACTGGAGGTCCTCGGCAAGCTCCTCCACCACAATCTTCTTCTGCTAATGTTCCTCCTCTAAAACTAGTTGCAGTTCTTCTTCAATGGGGTCCTCCTCTCCAATCTGGCATTAGATCTTCATGGCTGCGCTATACTGGACATCAATGGATGTAATATTACTTGTTGGACCTGCACAACACTCCTGGATAACTCACACAGTCTTGGAGCACATCACCCAAGTGAAATGGTTGAGGCACAACACTCAACTAGAGAAGCATTAGAGCTCTCATGAGAAAACATAAATGATCAAAAGTTTTTCATTGGAGTTGGTTGGCTTCTTTTATAAACTTTATGTTGACCTGCTGAGTAAGTTAATTAGCTTTGGTGACTTGTGAGAGTAAGTTACCACTTTCCCATCCTACTCCAAGTCATGTGGGTGCCTTCTTGGAATAATTAGCAAGTTTTGTCTTAGAAAAACTTGCCAACTTTTGTCTCTCTTCACCCATATTAGCAACTGTGCCTTAGTTAGCTTTCTGGATGTTTCTAAATCTTTACTTACAACTTTTCTTGTTCTTTCCAGTTTATTTACTTTCCACTTTTCTGCTTTTTCCTGCTTTTGCCAGCTTTTGCCAGTTTCTAATTTGTTTTCCTTGTCTTCTTTCCTCCTTTAGACTCCTTGCTTTTCCTGAGATTTTCCACTAAGGCAAGAGTGGTCCACATGACCAAATTCGACCTCCTAGCCATATTATCACCACTTGCCAATATTTATTAGCAATATTTATTAATAAAAATATTCCAACTCAGAATTAATTCCAAATTCAACATTTAAGCAATTAATTAATTCATTGTGGTATACTTGCCTAAAAAATAACCCCTACTCCAATTTGGCAACATCTTCCACATGGGTTCCCTCTTGGCCCACTTGCTCATTATCCATTAATTATATTTATCAAAATTACCTTGAATAAATAAATTTGCCAACTTGGGAGACTTAGGCCAAAATTCATTCTAAGCAAATAGAACTAATACCATTTAATTCCCTTAGGGGATGATTTTGTCCCCTTTCACCCATGGTACTGGATGAACCAAAATTGGGGGCATGACAGTCCTCCCTTCTCAAGATTGCTTGTCCTCAAGCAATGTTAGGATTCCACCAAGCTTCTGCTGCACCACTCTGATTTTATTTGTGCCCGTCCACTGAACAATCTGAAATTTAAACTTGGGGCCTTCAAAAAATCTAAATAAAATGTAATATGACTAAACTGCACTATAAACTCTATCTGTACTAAATCATGAACAAAAATCTTAACCCAGTTAATATAATTGAGTAGAATTCCCGGATCCCATTGCTTCCTCCGCAAAGACCCATAATTTTCTGTCACCTCTATAAAGTTATCACTCCAAGGAATTCCCAGATCCCAAAGTATCAACTGCATTTTTCCAATCTCCAAGCATGTGGATTCCCTCCACATAGGCCAACTTCTGCAAGTAATCATTAATTTATCTTGGCAACTTTCCTGCTTAGCTGCCATCCCTTGACCATAAGCAAAAACATTTTTTCAAGGAGATTTCATGTCTGTCAGGTAATCTTTCACCCAATCCATATGTGGATGAGTGACATCAGATGGCTGCAAATTATGCCTTTTCTGCTGTTTGCAAATCATATAAAAATCAGCAATGATGAAAACAATTTTCTTGCAACAAAACATAAGATTCTTACCTTCTAGGTTTTCCCTTTCAGTGATGCCTCTATCCATCCAACCAATGGATGGAAAAACACCTTTATCTGCTGAATCATATGGAATGTGATCAACCATATGTCTGTCCTCTTCAGATAAAGAGAACTCATGATTTCTACGGAACTCCATAGGTGTTCCCCTCTTCATCCAATGGCTCAACTCTGTGCCATTGATCCAAGGGTGCCAAATTCCATGACACGACCCACATGTTGAAAGTAAGTGTGGATCGGATGCCTCCTTTTCAAAAGTGGCTGCACACACATGCATGGGCTGCCTCCACTGCTGCAGGTTAAGGAACATGTCATATGACTTAAATTTAGGATCTTTCAGCTCATCATGTGACACAAAAAATAGAATCCTTTTACCCAATTTTCATTCCCAAGGTTTGTGGTTGAATGTAAAGTGGGGAATGAAGGGTGGTGAGCCATGCTTCTGAACATTTCATCCACTGAAGTTGTGGATGTATCCTATCTATTGATGGCTAAACCCTCTATGGTGAAATCAACTGCACCTTCCTTGGAAGATAGACCTTCTTCAATGATCCGCTCATGTTCATTCTGGAAAACATTATGCACTTGCTTTTCACACACTTTTTCTGCACATTCTTCAAGCACATACCGCATAGACTGCTCCTCATGGTCCACCCACTCATGAGGTTCCTTCATGTAATTTTTTATGTCATTGACCCAAAAGGGATGACTCTTAGGCAAAATTGAGGATTCAGTCAATTCTTTCCACTCTTGTTGGAATTGTTCTATCTTCATTTGGGATTCTGAGAGAGCACTTTGAGTGTATCTCAAAGAATCTTGGGTGGCCAACAACTCACTTTTGAGGTTGTAGTTCTCTTCTTCATATCTACAAATATTTTCTTCATCATGCAATGATGCATCCCGCAACAATTCAACAAGCTCACACATGTAATTTTTATCTGAAAGCAACTGTGAGAAATTACCTTTGTTGTGGACATTGCTTTTTGGATATTCTCCATGGCTGCAAAGAAATATTGATCTTCCCTTAAAGAAGCTTCCCAACAAAACCTCGACACTGAAGAATGAGTGTCATGGAGAATTTTCAGGGCCTCTTGGATCTTCTGTTCATCCATCTTCAATGACCCTACAAGAAGATGAGGTTCTTGCAGATGTTCCTCCTCTTCATTCCCCATCACCGGATCGATTTCAAGCAGTGCACTTGAGGTTTCGAAATCTGATCCATATGTTGTTGCTGCAATATATTCATCTTTTAGGTCCTCAAAAACATAATTTGGATTGCAAAATAAGTGCTCATTCACTCTTGGTGCCACATAAATATCTTCTCTCAAATTTTAAGCCTTCACACTACTTTCATTTTTTACACTAGAATTATGAACCTCATCACCAGGGGGCTCAAACATTCTGAAATTTTCAATGGACATCGCTGCCATCTCAGTTTGACCTAATGACACATAAAAATAAGAAATTACTAATTCACCATGTGTCATGTTCTCCTCCTTATGTGGTGGAATTATGATGGCTTGTTCAGCCACCCATTTCTCTGCTTCACACCCTACTGTGATGTGCTCAATTTCTGCTTCCTGATGAGGCTCAAGTTGTGTCTTTGGATCTGATTTATGTTCTACTTTTAGATCTGATCCGAAATATGGTTCAACACCCCTAACAGTACCAATCTCATCCGAGATGATATTTATATCCTCATCATAGAATCTTGCAGTAGATTCTTCTTCTATTTTGTCAACAATCTCATGATTGGGTTTTGGGTCATGTTTCTCCTTGGTTGTCTTAGGATGAATATTATTGGAGGATCTTCTTGAAGAGGATCCAAAAATTCTTGTCAATTCACAGGCATCCAATGAAACTTTGATATCTTTTATTATATCTTCCATAGAAGGTTTACCTATGACTGTAGAACATGCAACTTTTTCCTGGATATGGCTATCAGAAAAATCATAGTCTGTTCTGTCAATCATGATCTCATGGGGGATACTTATGGAAGGTACTTCTTGGGAATTATCTTCCTCATACTGTCTGCAATATTATTCATACTGATCATCATAATCTTCATCATATTCCTCATAAGAATAATCTTCTTCCTCATAAATCTCAAAATCTAAATCTTCCATAACATGGAACTAATTTGACAACTACAATTTGAAAATAGTGTTGAGATACTTTTCCACTGAGATTAACTTTCCACAGGCTGAGCCAAGGAAAGTGCTCCGATACCACTGTAATATCCTATGGAAAATATACCAAGAATATTAACTTGATTCCAAAGTTCCTTTTAACTTCACTAGTCAAATTTCTACTTGATTCCCCAAATGGTGCAGGATGTAAGTGAGGTGTACTGGCTGAGGATTGAAGATGGTGGGATGAAAGTTCAATTCTGGAATTTATATGGGGTTTGGTGCAGCAGCAGGTTAAATTGCACATCTAAGATTTCCTATGCACCATGTACCAGTACCTTTCACTTTTCAGCATAGGAATTAATCCCTTGACTACTTGGAGGCTTCCTAGGTAGTTGGCATATGCATACTAGACAGGTAGGGGTTCAGGGAGTTTTCAGCAGTGTATGTATCAGTCAAATAATGGTTGTATATGTTTAGGAGGATTCTGGAACAGATTGGACAAGTTTTCGAAATATTGGGGTGACAGATTCTTAACTGGGATTGTCGGGCTAGGAATTTTGTTGGCTTCCAAAACACAAGGCATAAGGTTCCAGGTTTCGATTTTAAAGGCTGATATGGTCAATATATTAAGTTATGAACCTACTGCAACAAACGGGAAATGAAATGGATTCACATATTGTATTTTATGAAGCAAACAATGAAACTAGTAAAATAAAACCACTCAATGAGCTAGTCTCCGAATCTAACTTGATAACTAACCTCCATTAATTGATTTTTCTGTTATGAATGAGTATGAAGATATGATATAGTAATAACTTGCAATAGATATGACAGAATCCTTCTTTTCTTATTCAATAACTCCCTTCTCAAAATGGTGCCTCACAGGCTATGATTTTACATTACATTGGTGAAGAAGATGAAGAGAGAGAAGGATTTTTACAGTAAATATGTTCTGGATGTAAAGATCAGAACCTATATGGAGAATAGGCCTAATTTTCCTACTCCTACTGCTGTAAGTCTTCACTGGTACTTCCTCCTTCAAATAGACACCTCCATCAGGGGAAACGCCTCCAAAGTTAGTTGGACGAACTAGGGCAATGAGAGAAATGGGAGATCAAGTCTGGATTCGACCTATGGGCATGGAAGCCAACAACATAGGTTGATAACAACTTCTAGATCCCACTGGAGGTCCTGGGAAATCTCCTCCACCACAATCTTCTTCTGCTAATGTTCCTCCTCTAAAACTAGCTGCAGTTCTTCTTCAATGGGGTCCTCCTCTCCAATCTGGCATTAGATCTTCATGGCTGCACTATAATGGACATCAATGGCTATAATATTACTTGCTAGACCTGCACAACACTCCTGGATAAATCACACAGTCTTGGGGCACATCACCCAAGTGAAATGATTGAGGCACAACACTCAACTAGAGAAGCATCATAGCTCTCATGAGAAAACATAAATGATCAAAAGTTCTTCATTGGAGTTGGTTGGCTTCTTTTATAAAATTTATAATGACCTGCTGAGTAAGTTACTTAGCTTTGGTGAGTTGTGAGAGTAGGTTACCACTTTCCCATCCTACTCCAAGTCATGTGGGTGCCTTCTTGGAATAATTAGCAAGTTTTGTCTTAGAAAAACTTGCCAACTTTTGTCTCTCTTCACCCAGATTAGCAACTGTGCCTTAGTTAGCTTTCTGGATGTTGCTAAATCTTCACTTACAACTTTTCTTGTTCTTTCCACTTTGTTTACTTTCCACTTTTTTGCTTTTGCCTGTTTTTGCCAGCTTTTCTGTTTGCTTTTGTCAGTTTCTAATTTGTTTGCCTTGTCTTCTTTCCTTCTTTGGACTCCTTGCTTTTCCTAAGATTTTCCACTAAGGCAAGAGTGGTCCACATGACCAAATTCGACCTCCTAGCCATATTATCACCACTTTCCAATATTTATTAATAAAAATATTCCAAATTCAACATTTAAGCAATTAATTAATTCATTGTGGAAGAATTGCCTCAAAATTAACCCCTACTCCAATTTGGCAACATCTTCCACATGGGTGCCCTCTTGGCCCACTTGCTCATTATCCATTAATTTTATTTATCAAAATTACCTTTAATAAATAAATTTTCCAACATGGGAGACTTAGGCCAAAATTAATTCTAAGCAAATAGAACTAATACCATTTAATTTCCTTAGGGGTTGATTTTGTCCCCTTTCACCCATGGTACTGGATAAACCAAAATTGGGGACATGACACATGTTGTGGACGCATAGTAAAACTGTGCTTCTTCTGTCAAATGAATAAGGGTGTTAATTTGATTGTTAACAGATGCCCCCTAATGTGTGAGGTCTGAAGTAGAGCTAAGGGATGAAATACATTACTTAAATTTATACTCTGTATACTGATACTCTTTATTGTTCAAAGCAAGGATGAGGAAAGGAAAAAATCATGGGCGCGGGATTGAGGATCACACCTGCAAAACATAGAAATTTATCAAATATATAATATCTTCCTGAGGCGGGCATACCCATGCTCAGTAGTAAACAAGCATGGCCACGAACAATACACAGTGGATCCATGTCAAAAGTAAAAATTTTAGAAGTGTAAACATGCATTTTGATGAGTGCAAGAACAAAGTCTTTATCAAATTTCTGACATGGCAATCTAATCTTGTGCAGCTCGGGAAGTGCATCGATGAGTGATACAACTGTTTTTCCCAAGGTCTTCAATACAAACAGATGATAATATGAGTTTATATCATGCGAATAAATGATCTGATGTCGAGCATAATAAAACACCATCTGATTACCGGTCATTGATGTATACTGTTAACAGGTGCAAAGAGACCCACCGATAATGATGATGGACTCTAAGGTATTGAGTACAAACTAACAAGTGTGAATAGATGTTCTGAAGTCGAACACTTGTAGAATCAAACAATCAGGGGTCATTGATGTATACCCACTGTCATTTGCAAGGAAACCTGCCACTAATGACTGCAAGATCCAAGGTACTCTTGGGTTTCTAGATCCATGTCCTAGATGATGATTTGATGTCGATAGGAATAGATCCATCAGAAGTAGCGCATTAATGCATCCCACATCAGCCAATATGAAACAAAGATCAATAGTATGATATAATTTGGTAGAACTACAAGACCCAACACTGTATACTAACACGAGGAAGGCCGACATGATTAGTTAGGAATATCTGAGGAATGGCCGACTCAGTTTGGACTTCCCTTGAACACATAACACGATGCAGAATGGACACTTGGAAACATAGTACTTTGAGTAACTGACCTTGGTGAAATCCGCTAATGCAAGGTGTATTAACGAAATCTCCATTGGTGACAGGAAGGATAACCCATCGGTGGAGATATGTTTCAAAATACTGGTACAATTTCCTAAGGCAAATGTAGATGGTGTACGGACAACGGATATAATATTATGTGCCATGTTCAAGGGCGATAAGGACTAACTGTTGTTGTTTTCTTCAAAGTTTATAATATGAAGTGATTCAAGTCTCTCCCATTTTGGATTTTTGTGTTTTTTTAATCTTTATGCTTATTCAAAAAAAATTTAAAAAAATGTTATGATACATAGGAGGGAATGAGTGTTGCATGGGAATACGTCTATTTTTCAAGGGCACGGGTTAGGCCAAGGAAAAGATCCATATTGTAAACAAGGAATAAGCTAGTTGTGCACACTCTTACAGTTGTTCCCTCCCGGAGTAGGCTATCTGAACCAGGATTATGTGTCGATGAACGGTGAAGTAATACCATGTGACTGAGGTTATCCAATTTGGTGAAATGGCCAATTAGGAATGGTTCAATGAGGTTTACTTCAGCTTGAGTCTTGTGAAAATTTCCAAAATCATAGATCATCATGAATCATGGTCTGTCTCAACTATCTGAATCAAATAGTTTGAACTGTCAAAGTATTCAAGTCCTGAAATCAAAACCATTTCACTATCCAATAGTTTAGTTAGAAACTGGTTCAAATGTGCATTTAATATCTAAAAAGATAGCTAAAATTGAGGAATTATGCATCTTTCTATCATTCAAAAGGATATGGTTTGTACATGTATGAATAGAAGATAAGTAAGAAATACTCATGATTTACCATATGTGTTCGTATCTGCCAGTAGTGGGTTAGTTTCGATGTCGGACTAGAAAATTTTGAAACAGTTTACCATGTTTTCGAATTTTTCGAATTTTTTCATTTTTTTGTATGAAATTTTTGTGGGTGTTATCTGTAAGAAAAGAATAAAAAAGAGAAATAGTATTTACACTATTCTTTTTGGTGTGTGCAAAATTTACACACTTTTTGGGTTATGATGTAAGCTAGGTTCTTTTGGTTTTACTTATGTCCTTAAATGATGTGTCCAATTAAATTGGTCATGAAATAATGTACATGCTTTCTTTTCGGGATGATGTTAATGATTTAGATGCCAATCAAGTACATAGTTGGCCAAAGAATCAGCCAAACTATTCAGACTTCTAGGGACGTGTATATATTCAATAAACGTGAACTGACACTCTAAAAGACGTACTCATAGAAACTTTCTAAACAATGTAGGATGTCGAACTTGATACTGACCATTTAACTGGGAGGCAACTATTTCTAAGTCCAGTTTGACAATTATTCGTCGAATGCCAAGGGTGATAGCCTCGACAAGAAGCTCAATAACTGCGCTATATTCTGCAACATTGTTGGATGCAGATTCAAGAAAATGCCTCCTGAACTAAGAACTTCGTTACTAGGTGTGAAAATGACCCATGCGGCAGAAGCAATGTTCCAAGAACTACGGCTGGTGCCATCCGCATATCCCAAATATGCGAAAGATTCTTGTGCCATCTACCAAAGTGACAATGCCAAGCAAGATAAGTGTGTGCCCGAAATAACTAATGTACAAAATTTTATACAAAGAATACAACATAATACAACAAAGGGTGCGAGGCATCAGTGCCTACGCGAAGTATTTCTTCAGATAGAGACCATTCCTGATCTCCGACATGGGTTCCCCATCAAAATTGACCAATTCATAAGCTCCCTTTTTTAACATAGTTTTGACTAAAAGTGGGCCAAACCATTTAGCTACAAATTTCCCTTCCCCTATTTTATCTTGGTTTTGGTCATAAACTAAAACCAGATCGCCTTCAGAAAAGAATCGGGGACGGGTAGACTTGGCATATTGTGTTTTAACCCTCTTCTTGTGTGCTTCTACATTTAGAGAGGCTTCCCTTCTAGTTTCATCAAGAGAATGGAGATAGAGAAGCCTTTCCTCTTCTACAGAAGTGTTAGGTAGGAGTTCAACTGCTCTTTTTAATGATGGGATTTCACATTCAATCGGAAACACAACTTCCTCTCCATAAACCAGTTGGAAGGGAGTGAATCCATTTGTGGTTTTAGCGATTGTTCGGTAAGCCAAAAGAGTAGTAAACAACATCAAGTGCCAGTTATTCTTGTTTTTATTAATCGTCCTCTATAACATAGTTTTCAAAACCTTGTTGATGGCTTCGACTTGCCCGTTAGCTTGAGGGTAATATGGAGAGAATAAGTCCTGCCGCAATCCAAACCGGTCTGTAAGTTCATCGATACCGAAATTCCTAAAATGAATTCCGTTGTTAGTAGTGATCTCTTTGGGTACACCAAACCTTGCTATCACATGATTGAATAGAAAATATGCTGCAGTTTTACCCATGCAATTGAATGTAGGCATCGCCTCAGCCCACTTGGTGAAGTAGTCCACTGCTACGATGATGTAGTGGTGGCCATCGGCTGAAGGTGGGTTTACAGTTATAAAATCAATGGCCCATTTTGAAAATGGACCCATGGTTACTACAGAGTGTAAAGGAGCAGGGTGTGCGCGCATTTTTCTTGTGTAAATTTGGCAAGGGTGACACTTTTTGATAGCATTCATGCAATCTTTGAAAATTGTAGGCCAAAAGTATCCTGCACACAATATTTTTTGGGCAATTCCAAACCCAGAAAGATGAATGCCACATGCCCAAGCATGGCAATCATTCAAAACTTGTTCAGCTTCCTCGTGTACTAAACAATGTCTTAATATCATGTCAATTCCTCGACGGTACAAAGTATCCCCGATGATGAGGTATCTTCGAGCTCGGTGTCGAATGCGACATCGTTCAATACTAGAAAACTGAGGATCGATCCTTTGGGTTTGAAGATGTATGATGAATGTTCCATACCAAGGATCAGAAGTTTCAATGAGAAATACATGTTCATCTTCCCAAGATTCAACAGATACAGTACCCACCTTCTCAATGGGTAACTCAGACATTAACTCAGCAAATGCCAACAATTTCTTGGCTTTAGCGATTTTGAATTCGAGGTCGAATTCTTGTAAAATTACTATCCATTTTGAGTATTTGCCACCAATGGTATGGCGGGATAAAATGTGTCTCATGGGGTTCATTTCAGCCACTATGGTTGTTTTCCTTGGAAGTATGTAATGTTTAATTCGTTGGAAAACATGGACTGCTGCCAAGGCCAACTTCTCGACCTGGGAATATCTCAATTCAGGACCTGCAAGGCCCTTACTAAGATAGTAAATAACATGTTCTTGAGATGATTCATCATCTTGGGCTAAGACCATTCCAATGGTGGAAGGAGATGCTTCCAAATATAGCAGAAAGTCTCTTTTGTAGTTCGGTGGACTAAGAACTGGGGTAGAGACCAAAGCTTTCTTTATTTCATCAAATGAACGTTGAGCTTGGTCATCCCATATGAATATCGCATCTCGTTTCAAGAGACACATGAAACCTATAGATTTTTCAGCAAAATTCTCCACAAATCTCCTCAAGTAGTTAGGTTTCCCTTGAAGGCTTTGAAGTTGAGTGATTGTTCTCGGGGAAGGCAACTGAAGTATTGCCTCAACCTTGATGCGATCAACCATGATCCCTTTTTGGGACACTACAAACCCAAGTAACCTCCCAGAGTCCACACAAAACATGCATTTATGTTGATTTAACCTAATGTTGTACTTGCGGCAGCGCTCGAAGATGGCTCGTAAATGGTCACTATGCTCAGCTCTCCTTTTAGATTTAGCTTCTAAGTCATCAAGATAAACCTCAACGATTTTCTTAGTATCATGAAATGCTTATGACATAGATCTTTGAAAATTAGCTCTGACGTTTTTAAGGCCAAATGGCATTTTCTGATAAGCGAAGGTCCCCCAAGGGCATATTAAAGCTATCTTATGTTGGTCTTCCTTTTTTATCTGGATTTGGTTGTAACCGGAGAAGCCGTCCATAAACGAAAAGATTTCATTCCCAGCACATTCATCGATGATATGATCAATGAAGGGTGTGGGATAGTTATCCTTAGGACAAGCCAAGTTTAGATCTCTAAAATCGGTATAAACCCAAATAGTTCCTTGTTTTTTGTTGATGGGAACAGGATTGGATACCCAATCATTCAAAGGAACAAGATAGATGAATCCAAATTTTAATAGCTTTTCGACCTCGGATTTAATGGTAGCGGACTTCTTAAGGTTCACTGGATGTAGTTTTTGCCGCACAGGTTTAACATTGGGATAGGTTTTGATCTCATGTTCCACGATAATGGGATGGATGCCTAGCATTTCTTCATAAGACCATGTGAACACATCACGAAACTCTTTAAATAAAGCAGTATAAAGTGTTATTTCCTCGGGAGAACAATACGCACCTATGTTGATGTTCTCAACGATGCCAGGTTTTATAGATATGTCAATTGGGCTGGTTTTCGAAATGTTCGCCAAATTTCTTTCCGAACTCACATTGTGGGTTTGGATAGGGCATTGGTACTTGGTCCTATCCTCATCAAAATAATTATTTTCAGGCTTGACTTCTAATGAATCGATTTTGGGAAGAAATGAGCATTTGTGGTGCATATCCTCCTAGGGTCATTCTGATATGTTCATGACCTCTAGGATGGCTTCATCAGAAGAGAAATTCTGATCCAGGATATCATGGGTACTATGAGAGTTCAATGGCCAAACAGGTGAAGTATAGGGATCATATTCCTCCATCTTGGGAGGATTTTGATCCGGTTCTACCGAGGCCATTTGAATAGCTTGATAAGCGAGCTCTATGGTAGAAAAGGGAACACTACTCTTCGTTTCATCATGTGGTGCAGAAGTATGTGTATTTCCATCATTCTTTTCATCTATGATGTTTTCTTTGGAAGTTCCAACTAATGAGGTAGAACCAACCTCCGATGTGGAGTTAGAAAAAACTTTTAATGGGAAATACACTTCCGATGTAATGGTGAAAATCGGGGCAGTGTTAGGGGTCAATATTGGTGGTGGAATTGGAAAAGTTCCCAAAAGGGATGAGTCTTTAAACATTCCTACCCCAACATCCTGAATCACCGTCGTTGAATCCCCTACAAAAGGTACATTTGAGTGGAGACTAGTTTCAGGTGTGCAGTAATCTAGTTGATCGATTGTGATAGTCTTCCCTTGGTGGGGGAATTGAATGAATCAGAATACAGAAGATACTACAGTCGCCATCTTATGTATCCAACTGCGTTTCAATAGAAAATTGTATTCTATGGGTGCATCCACTACCTCAACATCTACTTGAACTGTTCCCCCCCCAGTTTAACTGGGAAAGCCATGATAATTCCATGAGGTGGGAACGAATGACCATCAAATGCTTTGAGAATTGTGTGGGATGGTACTAGGGTGGGTGATCCCAAAGCTTTCCAACAAGCTAGTGACATGACACAAGTGGAGGCTCCTTCATCCACAATGGTTCGAAAAATGTTCTTACCATGTGAAGTTACTTTAATTTGGAATGCAATTTGTGAGGGAAGCCTACATGTGGTTTGTTCTAAGTCAAATGTGATCAAATTAGTGTTTTATGGATCAATAGCACCGATGGCAGACAATAGTGCTTTCCGTTGAGCGGGACAACTTTGAAACACTTCCAAGGAAGACATTGCACAAGGAGCTTGAGCTAAATCTTCAACCACATTGTAGTTTTGAGCAGCTCGCACATTGGGGTTGTGTGTTGCTTTGCAGAGGACCCCTTTCGGAGGTCGAGGCACCATGTCTATGGTTGGTTTCTCAATATTTAGAAAACCATTAGGTTGAGATCCAACTGTTTCAGCATCTTTTGAAGGTATGTCATAAGAACGGACCCTTGTTTGGATATGGATGTCATGTTCACCAATTGCGAAGATATTAGCATTGGGTGGATTTCCCCCTTGTGGGGGGTTTGCTTGGTTTCCTCCTGGTGGAGGTGCTTGTTACACCAAAATTTCGTCACCCTTGTGAAAGTGTCGCAAGTGTTGCAAGTGTCGTCGTCATGACCTGGTGTCGTCATCATGACCGTTGCAAGTACTGTCATTATGTCCAAGTCTTGTCATCATGACCGTTGTGATAATGTCGTCATCTTGACCATTGTGTATACACCCCTGAACATACCTAGACTAAGTGCTCATTTGGGAGGATTTGTACTCAGTTTGTACAAACTTTTGAGAGGTCGTCACAGGTTGCATACTAACAACATGCGACGTCGCAGGTTGCTCCATAGCACAGTGCGACGAGGTCTGTTAATGGGAAAAAATAGCCATTTTGAGATCTTTCTCGAAGCTTGCCCATTTGGGGCTTATCCCTGATCTCTTGGAGAGCTGGTACTCGATCCCTAACTCATTGGGAAGATCCCCTATCTCTCTCCTACCATCCCTCATCCTGTCATATCCATAACCTCATCCACTTAGTCCTATATATATGAGGCTCACTCCCATACCAAAGGGGGGAAGACTATGGTATCTACATGCTGGTGAAATCTCTCTTGGACACCTTCACTCACCTCTTGGAGAATTCATGCTTCCTTGGAAGGGCTTGGCAATTGGCTTGTGTGGAGAAGGGCTACTACGTTAAGTCATTGGTTGTAGTTCTATATCTCTATCATGTACTCCTCTATTTGCAGTAATACAAATGCTTTCCACCAATATCGTTCTCAATGTGTAATGATGTTGTGTTGTTTACCTGCTTAACTGTTTACATAGATCTCTTATTGTATAGATGCTCTTTACTCGTTTCTCTTTTCTGTGTCTTAACAGGTCTTGCAGCTTGGATCTGACGACCGTGGGACGTGAAGCAACATTTGGGAGAAAGGATAGCGAAATCAAAGAGGTAAGACATCTAGTACTTGATCCTTAAGTAGATCTAGGAAACGTGTTTGTAGTTTGTTCTATTTGTTCTAGACTCACATTGAGCTAGGGAGATCCGGCTCGCCTCCAGTCGAGTGGATTGTCTGGCAACAAATCTGGCGACCATACTGGGGAAGAGAAGAAGAAGAAAGGGAAGATTAAGAAGACGAAAGATAAGAAAGAGACCAAGCGTCAACCATCTGCCTCTGATGGCACTCATTCTATGAGAACACCTCGTAAGCCAAAGTTCCCTTGCAAACTTTGCAAGGGTGATCACCTTCTCAAGAATTGTCCTCGTCTTTCCCGTGTGTCAAAAGTGTGGTCTAAAAACCCCAAACCGCTTGTATCGTCAACCTCTGACCATCATGTTGATGATACTCCCTCGACCAGTGACCCATTGTTGATGGGTCGAAAGGGTAGAGATGCAAACCCTTGCTGGATATGCAAGGGCTTGCATCGTACTTACCTTTTCCCAAGCATGGATGAAGCTTCACGGTGGTTGGAAAATATTACTAGCTCTCAACAAGTGCTTCCAACAAGTGATAGTAAGTTGCCCCTCGATCCCCCACTGGTTGACCAAGTGATCAATTCAGTTTCATCTGTAATTGGTCCCACTCTTCCTTCCGAGAGTGAAGTGATCGAGTCGTTTTCATCTCCACTCAATCCCGTTCTTTCATTGGAGAAAGTCCAGACTGAAGCAGTCACCATGACACAATCTTCGTCTCATTCTTATCTTCCAAGTTAGAGTGAAATGGAAACCCCTGATGTTTTCCTAGTCATTTCAGAATGTCCTAGGCAAGGGGAAACCCTGTCCATTTCGACAGGACCCCCCCCAAGTTTTGAGGTCATTTCCTTTGATTGGAATGGTCTAACAGAATCTCATCTTCCTTCAAGTATTCCTTTTCAAATATCTGTAGGAGTTTTTGATAAAGAAATATTTTGTATGATAGTTGATGAGGGAGCTTTTGTTAGTATTTTATCCTCAACTGCTTGGCAAGATATAGGTTCTCCTCAGCTTGTGCCAGTAACTAACCAGATTTTGGCTTTTAATCGAAGGCCTACCGGACCTTTAGGTATTCTCCCGCAGTTACCTATCACGTTGAGAGGTAAAACTGTTTATGTTGACGTCATGGTTGTCCAAGGTCCTTTAGATTTCAATCTGCTCCTTGGACGTGATTATGTCTATGCTATGAAAGCTGTAGTGTCCACACTCTTTCGAGTGATGTATTTTCCTCATCATGGGAATATTGTGACCATTGATCAGCTATCCTTCGCGACACCCACTCATCATATGACTCCTAGTCATTTGAATTCCCTAAATGTTCCACATGTTTTAGTGGTTTCTTCCCCCTGAGAATAGGGTACGAGCACGGTTTATGTTTTGTTTCAAGCTCGTTAAAAAATGAAACCAACTTTCAAGCAAAGTTTTTCTTTGATTTCAAGCTTGCATAAAAATGAAACCATTTCACATGAGCATAGTTCCCGTTCTATGTCAAGCTCGTTAAAAAATGAAATAGGTTCCTACGAGCACGATTTATGTTATGTTTCAAGCTCGTTAAAAAATGAAACCAACCACCCTAGCATAGTTTCCCTTTGGTTTCAAGCTTGCATAAAAATGAAACCAATCCATTGGAGCATAGTTTTATTCTATTTCAAGCTCGTTAAAAAATGAGATAGACCCCTATAGCATAGTTTATCTTTGGTTTCAAGCTTGCATAAAAATGAAACCATCCCCTCAAGCATAGTTTTATTCCATTTCAAGCTCGTTAAAAAATAAGATGGGTCCCCTCGAGCATAGTTTTATTCCATTTTAAGCTCGTTAAAAAATAAGATGGGCCCACTCAAGCATAGTTATTGTCTATTTCAAGCTTGTGTAAAAATGAAATAGATCTCCCTCCCATCAGTTCGAGTCTCTCGCTAGAGTTAGAACTTGAACCTTCATTTCATCCGTTTCTCGTTCCCCCCCCCCCCCCCCGGGGTGAACATTTTCATATTAGTAGTCAGGTTGGTAGTTGGGTTAGCAAGCATCATTTTTAGATGAAATGAAGCTTGGGGGGCATGTCACATGTCGTACCGTCCACAATCATGTTGAAGTAACACCACCATGTTAAGCCACTAGCAATCATGCTGGGGGCATTTACCAACCTCTGGGCATCATGTTGGGAAGGAACCCATCAATGGGTCTTAACCTATGAGCATAGTTCCCTTTTTGTGTCAAGCTCATTAAAAAATGAAACCAGTAGTCTGAGCAGAGTTCTATTCCTGTGTCAAGCTCGTTAAAAAATGAAACAACTCCTTTCCCTTTGAGTCGAGTCTCCTCATAGACTTAGTACCTAAACCTTCTTTTCATATGCCTATGCCTTAGGAGAATGAAATGAAGCTTGGGGGCATGTCTTCAACCTCTAAAAGTTACGTTGAAGTCAACTCGATCACCTCTCCACACCACATTGGAGCTAAGTCACTTCTAGCAATCATGCTGGGGGCACACACCAACCTCTGGATACCATGTTGGGAAAAAGTTCACCATTGGGAACATTTTCGATGATACTTTCCTTTTTTAGGTTTCGAGCTCATTAAACCATGAAAATTATGCCGAGCATAGTTCATTTTATGTTACAAGCTCGTTAAAAAATGAAGCAGACACCATGAGCATTCTTCCAACCTATCTTTGAGCTCGCTAAAAACAGTAAGATGACATTCGAGCTTACTTTTCACTTTTTTCGTGCTCTGGTTGAAACATGAAAAGTGGTTTGAGCTTACTTTTTACTTTTTCGTGCTCTGGTTCAAATATGAAAAAGATTCCAAGTGCTTTTGATACCATTCTCGTGCTCGTTAAAAATTTGAGTTAAAAAGGTGTGTCTAACGAGTATAGGTTTATCATTTTATCCGGCCTCGCTAGACTATTTACGAAAAAGGAACTGTGTCGAGTTTACTTTTTCCTTTGTCGTACTCGGTCATCAACCAGGACAAAGTTGTTCATGGAGTCCTTTTAAGCACTTTTCAGACTCCCTAAATCGGAAAAGATTGCCAAGCGAACTTGATGCTTTCACGCTTGTAAAAGAATTTGAATGATCGTCTTTCTGGTGATAGTTTACCCCTTTTTGTTGATGTATATGTAACTTCGGAATGTATTTCACATATATGTATATTGAATTCCTATAGAGATGTTATTATTCCTCTATACAGAAGTGTCGTCATTTATATTTTAAGTATCGTAACTTATACTTGATGGGTTATTAGACCACCTTCTTTGGGGTCGGCCCTGTATAAGTCATGTGGGTCAAAGGGTTATTAGACCACCCTATTGGGGGTCGGCCATGTGGGTCAAATGGTTATTAGACAACCCTATTGGGGGTCGGCCCAGTCAGCATTATGTTATGTGGTTAAGTTCGAGCCTACATGAGTTAGGTAAAAAGGCAAGTCAAGTCAAGTATAAATAGAGTGCGGGAGGCACTCTATTTGCTCACTCACTTCTCACTCATGCACTCAAGGAGGAGTGGCGCACATATGGAGGAGGAGGATCTGCTTCTAGGTTATGTCTATCTCTCATGGTTGGTTGTATCATTGCTCTATCTATCTCTGAGGAAGTTATTGGGGTTTTTCACCTTTATGGTTTTCCCCAAGTAAATCTGTGTGTCTCTTGTGTGCTTGCATTATTGTCTCAATGATTGATATGCTGTAGATATGCTGTACATGTTGTTCTCTCAGTTAAGATCCTAGATCAGATTGAATTAAATTCTGAAAATTTAACATGGTATCAGAGCTAGCCTGAAAGAAGGCATGATATGGCATGTATGACACTTGTTGCACTTACGATGCTAGGGCTTGATATAGCAAAAACCAAGTCGTCGTAGCACTTTCACTATAAATCCGTTTTGGAGAAGGTTTCAGATCTGAAATCTTTACAGGTTGAATATTAAATCTCCAGGTACCTTGTGTCCAAAGGAAAACCTCTAATGCATTGTACTTTGTGATTTATGATCTGTACAATATAGGGTTTCTGCCTCTTCCAGATCTGAGTCAAAATCAGGTGACCTTGGGAAAAAGGTCATAAAATGGGATAGGAAGCTCCAAATGAAATTTCGTAAAAAGTGACAGGTAGTACACAGAATGTACTATCTCAGGAAACTTTTTCAGAGGCCGAAGTTGAACCAGTGACATGTGGCACGCCGTACAAGTTCGATCTTTTGTATTATCCCATAAATAGGTCACGTTGCGACACTTGGCATAACTCTCTCTCAGAAAGTTCAATTGAGGTCAGACCTGTCAGGATGGAAATTTAACATGGCGATATATCTCAGGAAAAGTTTTTAGAGGCCGAAGTTCAAACAGTGACACGTGGCACGCTGTACAAGTTTGCACTCCTGTATTATCCCAAAACAGGTCACGTTGCGACATTTGGCATAACTCTCTCTCAGAGAATCCAATTGAGGTCAGACCTGTCAATATGGAAAGATAACAGGTCAGGCTATCTCAGGAAACTTTTTCAGACCCTGTGGATCAAAAATTTCGGAGTTACACCAGAAACAATCAGGTACATATTTCTGTCAAAACAGAATTATTTTTTAGTACCTTCATTCATGGCTTCCGAAATTTAGGGCTTCGGAAAAAGTTGGAATTTTTGTAATTGGAGACCACGGATGAATTATACTCATCAAAATAAAAATTTAGAGACCAAAATCAGAATTTTTGGTTGGGCAGAAGGCCGGGCTTGATCAGACCCTAGTTCGGGACTTTGATTAGAAAAGTGGAAAATTAGGGCTTCTGTAAAAATGAGAATTTTTGAATTCTATGACCACGGCTGGAAGTTCCTCAGAAAAATAGAAGCTTAGAGATTTGGATCAAACTGTTTGATTGGGAAGAAGAGTGGGATTCATCAAACCCCAGTTCAGGGTCACGTCTAGTAAATCCAGAAGTCTCAAAGGAAAAATTGAGGAGTGAAACTCTGCAGTTTTCAAATTCTGAATATACCGGTTTGATCAGCTTATCAAGGCGCATATTTCTATCCTTTCGGAAGTTTGAAATTCAAAGTTTGAATTTTTGGGGTTTCTCTGACAAACCCATATCCAACTCCAGGTCCGGTTCTTGCAAATCAAGTGGATTGGGTTAATCCTAGAATAAGATGGATTGATCACCTGCATAAGTGAAGATGTTCCTGTTTCAGAGGGAGATGAAGCTAAGGCCTTACATAAGAAGATTACAAGTGATCTCGACAGGTATGAATCATTGAGGTATGTTTTGAGATTTGTTCATGATTAAGTTTATGGTATGTTTGTCTTCATGTTATTACGGATAGTACAATCTTGACTTGTCATATCACCTTAATAAAACTATGAATGGACAATAGAAAATATTCATTGATTAGGGTGTTGACACTTATGATTATACTAATGCATTATGGTGTTGTATGAGGTTTATGTTGTCTACTAACATGAAAGGTACACCAAGAAAGACAAATCATGTTCTGGTCCAAGAACATATGATCATGATAATATGAGGACAAAGATTCATCCATTGTCATGGATCTCATAGAAGATCCATTTGTGAGGTATGTATAACTTGGTTTTGTAATAGTTAACCAATGAGATATACAGGTTACTAGCACAATTCATTGAAGAAGAACAAGAAGACATCATGTGAGTATGTTAGACATAAATAGCTAGCATGCTAATCCAGGTATGTTTTTCCTATATCAAGCTAGAATCCTACCTTGTGTTAGGATCTTATACTGTTGTTGATAATGATTATTCATGAAGTCATAGGTTTGAATAATCATGGTTGTATGCATATTATGTTTCTTACCATAATTGATGATATGACAAACCAGAAGAATCATGAAGGTATAGGTTTGAATAAACACAGGTTTTATGCATATTATATCTCTTATCTTGATTGATTATTCAATTAACCTGAAGAGTCATAGGTTTGAGTAATTACAGGTTTAGACATGTTATGTTTCTTATGATTTGACTAACCTTAAGAATCCTACATAAACCTTGAATGCTAATGCTTATTATTTTCTGTTTGAAATGATCATGACTATACATGCTTGAGATTATTGTGTTTTAATAGTATACTACTGAATGTATGATTTTATATGAGATCACAAGGATAACACAATCATGATACTAATAAGCATGCATAGGGACCAAGGATGAATATGAGTTCAAGAATAGGTAATCCAGGAAGCAAAGATCAAGAGGGAGCACACTCCAGTTGTTCCTGCAAGAAAGCAAAGGAACACACTTCAGTAGTTTCTGCAAGGATGCAGATATTCAGAGGGAGTTGACCATCTTTCCACAATAGAAAGGTGTAGAAGAAGCTACTTCAGATTAGGACTCCAGCAGCTCCTGTAAGGAAGAAAAGATTCAGAGGGAGTCCACCCAACGAACAAACAAAGATAAGTATTTTAATTTCTTGCATATTTGTCTGTTTAAATAAAATTGTTCAATGATGTATATGCTCATGTTCCTAGACTTAGGATATGTATTGTGCATATTAGAATAGTTGCATTGATGAACAATATACTACTAATATACATGGGTAAGTGGCCTATGGCACTGTACAACATTCCATTGCTACTTATCTAGAATGAAACCTCTTTGCTGACATGTTGGGAGTTGTGCACACTCTTAACAATGTTCTGGTAGAGATTGGAAGGCATCTAGAAAGTTACTGGATATGGATAAATGTTGTATTGAAGCATTGGCTAAGACAATTGCATGACTGTATGACATATTTCTTTATGTGTAATAATTTGTTCTGAAAACTATGAGATGTTTTCTAATCATGCAATTTAACTTGTTGTGTAGGAAAGATCGTATGCCATCACCTACAAAAGAACTACAACATTTGTTCAGCAACAAAATTATCTATTGAATATATTGAAGTTCCCAGGATACGAGAAGAATTCCATGATCCGTCGATCATGAAAAACGATGTTTGGGATGTAGTCCCAAGAGCTGAAGGGAAGTCTATTGTGACTTCCATATGGATCTATCAAGATCAAGCATGCTGCAGACGGTAGCATAGAGAAATATAAAAGTGATGAAATAGAAGATACACCAGATGGATTTCAAGAAGTGTAATTGGAGCAACCACTTGGTTCTGAGATACATGACATGAAATCATATATGTGCAGAACTTGGTATGGTAGGATAGGCAACTTTCTATCTAGTTTGATCTTTACCAAGAGTAAAGCGGGTTCCAACCTTTTCTACAAGGTTGAGGAAGGAAATCCAGTGATACTACTTTTGTATGCGGATAACCTGTTTGTTACAGGTGAAGATAGATTGATTGCCGACACGCAGCGGAAGCTTGCTGCCGAGTTTGAGATGAAGAACTTGGGGATGATGCACTATTTGTTTTTGGCATAGAGGTGTGGCAAAGTGCAGATGGAATCTTCCTCGGACAAGGGAAGTATGTAGTAGAGATCCTGAAGAGGTTCAGGATGATGGATTGCAAGGCCATGGCCACACCTATGGCATCGAATCTGAAGCTTCTTTGTGATGCTTCATATGAGCTGGTTGATGTCTCTATGTATCGTCAGATGATTGGGTCCTTGATGTACCTGACAAACACGAGACTAGATATTTGCTTTGTGGTGAACACATTGAGCCAGCTCCTTTCGGATCCGAGGAGTGTTCACTTGGTTGCTGTAAAGCATGTTCTGAGGTACCTGAAGGGTACAGTGGATTATGGGCTCAAGTATGAAGCGAATCAAAAGCTTAACCTGCAGGGTTATGTTGACTCATATTGGGATGGCAGTGCTGCAGATAGGAAGAGCACATCTGGATGTTGCTTCAGTATGGGAATAGATGTGATCTCTTGGTTTAGCAGGAAGTAGTCCTGCGTAGCACTTAGTACAGCTGAGGCAGAGTATGTTGCAGCCTGTTCAGCTAGTTGTGAGGCAGTATGGCTACAGAAGCTACTGTCTGAGTTATTTGATCTCCCATTGGATGCTACTGGTATCTTCTGTGATAAACAGAGTTGTGTGAAGCTGTTTAAGAACCCAGTGTTTCATGACAGGTCGAAACACATAGAGATCAAATATCACTATATCAGGGATATGTTGCAGAGAGGAGCCTTGAAGCTCCTATATGTTGAGATGGACGAGCAGATTGCAGATGTGCTGACGAAGCCACTAGCCAGGGTGAATTTCGAGTACTTCAGAGAGAGGCTTGGCGTGCTTCAGATCGAGGATACTTCGAGGAAGAAGTGATGGACACATTTGCTGAAGCCATTCCAAGCATGTTGGAAGGGGAACTCTTCACATGGTTGTGGATGTAAGCGCTAGATGATGAGCATCAGGATGATGTTCTAGTTTCTGCTTGGATATGATCAGTTGGATCATTATATGTATATATGTATGCATCATGTTGGATGTTGGATATGATCGGTTGGATCATGTGTATGTATTTTGTATATGCATCATGTTGGATGCTGGATATGATCAGTTGGATCATTTATGTATGTATGCATCATGTTGGATGCTAGATATGATCAGTTGGATCATTTATGTATGTACGCATCATGTTGGATGCTGATGGATACATTGTGTGGATCATGTATCTTTGTATGATCAGGTAGATCATGTATGATTGATGGATACATTGTGTGGATCATGTATCTATGTATGTATCAGGTGGATACTTGGTGTGCATCAGATGGATGCATTGTATGATCAGGATGATCGTGGATGATGAGCTTCTCCAGATAACATGCAGCAGGATGTTGCAGTGATGATGATCAGGATGATCATGTGTACATCAGGATGATGTTTGATGAGTATCAGATGATACTTTGTGGGCGTGGATCAGGTTGTGCAGGTAAGCATGTAATTTGTGCCCTGGGAGATTTGCAGATGGTCTTTCGAGGTTTTTCCTATGGCATGTAATTCGGTGCCCTGGGACATCTGGCAAATGCTCTTGCGAGGTTTTGCTTGGGAGGACATGTAATTTGCGCCCTGGGAGATCTGCAGATAGTCTTTCGAGGTTTTGCCTATGGCATGTAATTCGGTGCCCTGAGATATCTGGAAGATGCTCTTGCGAGGTTTTGTCCTATGGCATGTCCTGGGAGATCTGGACAGGATGAAAAAGGCCTCAGATGCTTCAGCCAGGTTTTGCCATGACCACATGTAATTTGCTCCTGGGAGATATGGACAGGATGAAAAAGGCCTCAGATGCTTCAGCCAGGTTTTGTGGTGAGATCACATGTAATGTGCTCCTGGGAGATATGACAGGTAGAGCCGCATGCTCATAACAGCCTGGGATGCTTCAGCCAGGTTTTGTGATGGGTCACATGTAATGTGCTCCTGGGAGATCCTACAGGTAGAGCTGTGTGCTCATAATAGCCTGGGATGCTGCAGCCAGGTTTTGTGACGCACGTAATAAGTCCTGAGGATTCCACAGTATGGCCAGTGATGATGAATACCTACAGGTGGTGGGCCTACATCAAGTATGAAAAAGGACTGGCTCTGTAGAACTTCCTATGACGAGTAGATTCAGAGATTGATTGAGATAGCAGCAACAGTGACGATGATGATGACTCGATGACGATTATCCAGTGACGATGATCCAGAGAAGATGACTTGTGCTAGAAGAACTGTGCTGAGAAATACCTTCCTAGTTAAGAGGGAGTGTTGATGTATATGTAACTTCGGAATGTATTTCACATATATGTATATTGCATTCCTATAGAGATGTTATTATTCCTCTATACGGAAGTGTCGTCATTTATATTGTAAGTATCGTAACTTATACTTGATGGGTTATTAGACCACCTTGTTTGGGGTCGGCCCTGTATAAGTCATGTGGGTCAAAGGGTTATTAGACAACCCTATTGGGGGTCGGCCATGTGGGTCAAAGGGTTATTAGACAACCCTATTGGGGGTCGGCCCAGTCAGCATTATGTTATGTGGTTAAGTTCGAGCCTACATGAGTTAGGTAAAAAGGCAAGTCAAGTCAAGTATAAATAGAGTGCGGGAGGCACTCTATTTGCTCACTCACTTCTCACTCATGCACTCAAGGAGGAGTGGCGCACTTATGGAGGAGGAGGATCTGCTACTAGGTTATGTCTATCTCTCATCGTTAGTTGTATCATTTCTCTATCTATCTCTGAGGAAGTTATTGGGGTTTTTCACCTTTATGGTTTTCCCCAAGTAAATCTGTGTGTCTCTTGTGTGCTTGCATTATTGTCTCAATGATTGATATGCTATAGATATGTTGTACATGTTGTTCTCTCAGTTAAGATCCTAGATCAGATTGAAGTAAATTCTGAAAATTTAACACTTTTTCGGACCAGGAAGCACTATTTATGAAAAAGGAATACTCCAACCAACCATGGTTGGAAGAGTCCTCTCCCGCATTGTTTTACCCTTTCTCGGGCGATGAGGCTAACTTTACCAAAAAGGACCTTTTGGAGTCTCCTTTAGTTCTTTTCAGACTCTCTAAACATGAAATGATGCTGAGTTTTCCTTCTTTGGACTCGTTAAATTTTAAACATTGAAGGGCCCATTATGGGACGAACCCCTCCTATCCTAGGTTCGTAAAACATTTGGGATTGGACTCATCTTTGAGATGAGCTATACCGATCATCTGGTTACCCTCATCAAGCTCGTTCAAAAACAAGTGAGTCACTCATCATTCATGATGAGGAAAAAGGAAAGTGTTTGTGTTACATACCTTAGTGGCAGTATATAGTCATTCTTGAACATGGAACTCGTCTGCATTTGCATACCAACACTTGGGCCATCTATTTGTCTATGAGTCCTTGCTTACTTTTTGAGTCCTGTTACTCCTCTGAGTCATTCGGAGAAAGCTTCTACTATCAGTTTCATTAGAAGTTTGCGTCATTCTCATGTCAATACTGCCAAGTCATGCCATGCCCATGTTCAAGAACACATTCATCACTCATCATTTTCAGTCAGTACACACGTTGTCATGTCGTTGTTACTTTGAGTCAGTCTCACACATTATTGTACCATCCGATCCACTCTACACATTTTTGTCATGTTTCGTGTCGATTGATGGGGGATTCATCATGGCCCTCCTTCGACGGATTCATCCTTGTCGACTTCAACTCATCAACCAAGGATTGAATCTAGAAACCAATCAAGTACCTTGGTCCTGCATGCCTCAATGACAAGTCACCTCGCTTTCATCATGAGTTTACTTTATTGACTCTTGATTGAGAGATTTCATCTTGCGTTCGACGTCAACTCATTTATTCACGCTCAATGATATGTACTGCGATACCTTGGGAATCATCGACATTAATGGTGATCTCCCTCGCACTTGTTAACGGTTTACATCAATGACCGGTAATCAAGTGGTTTCTACCATGTTCGACGTCAAGACATTTGTAATCACATGGATAGATTCGTATCATTGCGGGTTCAGCTTGAAGACCCTGGGGAGTCATGTTTTACCCAAGTTGCGATGGAGTTTGTATTGAGTCATATTACATGGATCCACTTTTGTATTGGTCGTGGCGGTGTTATCATCTCATCGTAGATCTACGCTTGTGTCTAGTATCCATGATTGTGTTCAGTCGGTCATTACTCCCATGGATCTGCAATGTATTGGTTGGCAACCATGTTGTACTACATATGAGATTGTCAGTTCAGAGTCAGTTGTACTGCAGCAACGTCCTTCATCCGACAAGTCTTTTGCCATTATTTCTATCAAAGCATTTCAACTGTACATCCTTAACAAATTCATGCTTTGGGGGGCATTATGTTACACGAAAATGTCGTCACCCTTGTGCAAGTGTCACAAGTGTCGCAAGTGTTGCAAGTGTCGTCGTCATGACCTAGTGTCGTCATCATGACCGTTGCAAGTACCGCCATTATGTCCAAGTGTTGTCATCATGACCATTGTGATAATGTCGTCATCTTGACCATTGTGTATACACCCCTGAAGATACTTAGACTAAGTGCTCATTTGGGAGGATTTGTACTCAGTTTGCACAACCTTTTGAGAGGTCTTCGTAGGTTGCATACTAACAACATGCAACATCGTAGGTTGCTCCATAGCAGAGTGTGACGAGGTCTGTTAATGGGAAAAAAGAGCCATTTCAAGATCTTTCTCGAAGCTTGCCCATTTGGGGGCTTATCCTTGATCTCTTGGAGAGTTGGTACTCGACCCCTAACTCATTGGGAAGATCCCCTATCTCTCTCCTACCATCTCTCATCCTATCCTATCCATAACCTCATCCACTTAGTCCTATATATATGAGGCTCACTCCCATACCAAAGGGGGGAAGACTATAGTATCTACATGCTGGTGAAATTTCTCTTGGACACCTTCACTCACCTCTTGGAGAATTCATGCTTCCTTGGAAGCGCTTGGCAATTGGCTTGTGTGGAGAAGGGCTGCTACGTTAAGTCATTGGTTGTAGTTCTATATCTCTATCATGTACTCCTCTATTTGCAGTAATACAAATGCTTTCCACCAATATCATTCTCAATGTGTAATGATGTTGTGTTGTTTACCTGCTTAACTGTTTACATAGATCTCTTATTGTATAGATGCTCTTTACTCGTTTCTCTTTTCTGTGTCTTAATAGGTCTTGCAGCTTGGATCTGACGACCGTGGGACGTGAAGCAACATTCGGGAGAAAGGATAGCGAAATCAAATAGGTAAGACATATAGTACTTGATCCTTAAGTAGATCTAGGAAATGTGTTTGTAGTCTGTTCTATTTGTTCTAGACTCGCATTGAGCTAGGGAGATTCGGCTCGCCTCCGGTCGAGTGGATTGTCCAGCAACAGTGTTGGCGCTGCAGCAACCATCTGTTGTTGTTGGGGGAAGGGTCGAGTTAGGATGGCAGGTTGTGGTTTCCCTCCTCGTTGTGCAAACATGCGATGAATATCATCCATATGAGGACAAAGATGAGTAGGATGGTCCCCTTGGCAAATTTTGCAAGGGTACTTGTTCTTTCGGTTTTCATGATTTCCTCTAGTAGGATTATTCACCTTAGGTGCATCTCTTGTACCAGGGTTAGCATTAGGCTTCTTCTTTTGTTTCTTCTTTTTTCCTTTTGGGTCCATAGTTTGAACTGTAAGGACTTCAAAAGTTTGGGTAGGAGTTGTAGATTGATGAGTTGCCTGGCGAGCTGTGGGTTGCGGATTTTGAATTGACATTTGTCCCAATTGTTGGGTAATCTGTTCAAGTTGGTTAACGGGTCCAATCACACCATCGGTATGAGGTCCTTTTGTCAGCCTAGCTGGATCAGATGCAGATCTTATAGCATGAGGTATTAAGTCATAAAGTGTGCCCGATTGGGAATATACCAAATCCATTTGGTGAGCACTCTAAATGAGTTTTTCTTCAGTCATGGCCCCTGACATGGCTACATCTTTGGCTAGAGTAGGAAATAGGGATTTTATGAACCAATTTGCTAAGAATTGGTCAGGGATTTTAGCTTTTATAAGCCTTCGGCGCCTCCTCCACTCATGGATGTGATCCGAGATGTGAGTAGTGGTGGATTGCCTAAGTGAAGTTAAAAGTTTTGTTCTCGTCTCATAGCGGATAGGTAATGGAAAATGTGTCAAGAATACCATAGCTAAAGATGAAAAATCTGTGAATGTATTGCGTGGAAATCCAATTTACCATTTTGCAGCAGTTCCCGTTAGGGTCCGCTGAAACAACCTTAACCTAACACTATCATTAACTAGGGAATTGGATGAACACCACAGATGGAATGCCATCACATGATTGGATGGGTCTTCCCCTGGTTTTTCGTCAAACTTGGGTATGTCTGAGGGTAGTTTAGTTGGTATGGTTGGCCACCCATTCAAATGTAGAACATGGTCATTAGTCAGTCGGGATAAATTTGGTAGATTCAATGTGGCTAGAAATGGTGACTTGGATGGTGCTGGAGAAAACGTTTGATATCTAGGTGAAGCTTGATGGCTCCACTGCTGGTTTCCTTGGGCTTGAGAAGCATTCCAATAAGGGTTACCTCCTTGTGGAGATCGCATCCAAAAAGATGGGTTGCTTCCTGAAGGTTGTTCATTCCATTGTGGAATAGGATGCATGTATGGATTTCCCCCTTGTGGAGGTATGTTCCATTGAGATTGGTTACTTGGTGGAACATTAAAACTCCATTGTGGGATAGGATTAATGGGTGGATTTCCCCCTTGCGGGGGTACGTTCCATTGAGATTGGTTACTTGGTGGAACATTACCACTCCATTGTGGGATAGGATTAATGGGTGGATTGCCCCCTTGCGGGGGTATGTTCCATTGAGATTGGTTACTTGGTGGAACATTACCACTCCATTGTTGGTTGGGATTCATGGCTAGATTTCCCCCTTACAGGGGTGGGCCCCAATTAGATTGGTTACTAGTCGAAATTTGACCACTCCATTGATTGTTTCCTTGGTTTGGATAAGCATTCCAAGGTTTTTTTCCCCCTTGCGGTGGTGGTGCCCAAGAAGATTGGGTACTTCCTGGAACCTACCCACTCCATGGTGGAACGGGGTTGGTGGATGGAATACCTTCTAGTGTGCTACCTATTGGGGGTATGGGATTGCCCCCAGGATTTATGCTAGGAAAGTTTAGATAATGGCTTCCCGATGCACTTCCAATAACTTGTGGAGCATTACCCCAGTTGGCATTACTGTTCCATGGTCCATTGATTCCACTAGGGATATTGAGATTCCAAAGTGAAGGATTCCCCCCCGGGTTAGAAATTGGAATACTGTTTGGTATTCCAATAGGATTTTGGCTTACTCCCGGATTGTTTTGACCTTGTGCATCCAAACCATATGGGAAACCCAAGTTTGGTAAGGCACCCCCTCCAGTAGGGATTCATGCAGGAATAGTGGATGTACTTCCAGGATTGGGACATGAAACTATACCAACTGGCATTGAAATGCTATTTGAACTTATGGTAGCAGTAGGTAAACTAACTGTTGGGATTGTGGTAGAGGTCAATTTGGAACTATTGCTACCTTCAGCAACCGTTTGAGGTTGTGGTGATGTGCTTCCTTGTGCTCCTGGTGAATCCATAGGGATGTTGGAAGTATTGCTACCTCCAACACTCGTTTGAGGTGGTGCTGATGTGGTTCCTTGTGCTCTGGATGAAGCCAAAGGGATGTTGGAAGTGTTGCTACCTCCAGCACTCGTTTGAGGTGGTGCTAATGTGGTCCCTTGTGCTCCTGATGAAGACATGGGGTTAGGTGTTGAATTTTGCATGTGTGCCAACTTTTCAAAAGTAGAATTGATGGTGTGCAATAGTTCACTGATGTGAAGTACCTCTAGGTCTGAAATATTTTTCAAATGTGGATTTACAGGAGCTACAGTGTTGTCTTCTAAAGTTTCAATTTCAAATGGAGCAAGAGGGTCAAAAATCTATGTGGTTTCCTGGGTAGGTGATGTTGCAGTATTTGTTTGATGTGTTTCTTCTCTATTGTTGTTAATTGAAGTTAGAAGTGTTTCAGTTTTAAAGTCAATATATTTTGTATTTTGTATCCGTCTCTGCAATGTAGTGGGGCGTTCAATTTCTAGTGATTCACCTCGCTGCCGCCGTGACTGGCGGGTCGGGAGAGTAGCCACTTTGAAGAATTTTGATAAAAGGATGTGTTTAAAAAGTTTTTGAAAAAAAGAATCAAACAAGCCTATGGATTTCTAGACTCAACAAAATAAAAAGTGTCCACACAGTAAAAATTCCTAGAGGTTTCAAGCAAGCAAACTACTCTTCCAAAGAACCGAAGCTCAGCGAAAAAATGGATTAGAGGGCCTTCTGAAACTAGTAGCTACTGAGGGATTTCATGTACTCATATAATTGCTAGAAGCGAAGGTGTGAGAAACAATTACAATAAACTTTAATCGCCAGGGGTGCAAGCGTTGATTCTTGACTAATCACCCTCCCAAGGAGTAAAAGTTCCAAAGTCTGTCTCAGGTACTGCAATATTTCCCCACTTATAGCAGCCTATATGATATCTTAGGAAAAGCCACTAAAGTTACCACTTCACAATTCGCGATCGATCGGAACAGTCACAAGTTGAGGACAACCCTCATAACCAGGTACTCTAGAAAAGTGATGTCACCCCGAGGAATTGTCACTTACATAGAGTTTTGTGATGATTACATGTCCCACTAAACAAGCAAGAGGGGGGAACCACTCTTTATTGATTCAGATTGACCTCGTGCTTAACACATGTTTTAGAAGTGCTTTCCTGACAGGCGCTTCATGCTACTAATGGATTTACTCTCTTTAATCAATGCTAGTTTCAAAGTTTTGCAGCCCAAGAGTTTTAACTCTCCAAACCTAATCCAGGACACTAACCTAAACTTGTTGGTGATATGAAAATCAAAAGTTTGTCAATTTTTAGATTAAGCGCCAATTTTAGAGGGTAGTTTGTTTAGTTTCGGGAGTGGAAGTGAAACTGGTGGTGTTTTGACTTGAAAACATAAAAATGAACCAAACAATGCAAAATGCTCACTACTCTACCTCTCAATTCGATAAATATTCTAAATTAAGGAAGAGTTAGAGGTTCATGAGTTTCTTTCAGACATGCAAAGTTTCTGGTAGATTTTGTATGTTCATGCACAGTTTTTCTGAAATATGGATAATAATTGATGTTAAAGACCAATGTAACCCAAACAGATATCTCAAGTGAAACTGAATCTAATTCTATTACATGGGGGATCTATGTTTCCCATTCACAAGATCGTATGAAGGTCCAAGTGAAGAGGATACCCAAAGCCCTTTGGAATGCTTATGAATTAAATTATAAACTGTTACACGTGAGATCCACTTTCTCATTCACAAGATCGCCATAAGGCCCAAGTGAAGAGGATACGGTGGCTCGAAAAACTGTATGCAAAAATCAAATCTACTTTTTAACAGTGAGATCCAGTTTCTCATTCGCAAGATCTCCATAAGGTGAGAGTGAAGAGGATACAGTGGCTCGATATAAGATTGTTTGAAAAAATCAACTCCTAAACTTACAAGTGAGATACACTTTCTCATTCACAATATCACCATACGGTGCGAGTGAAGAGGATACGGTGCCTCATACACAATATATCTCAAGAAAACTGAACTCTAAAGGTGCAACTCTCTCTAATTGTGCATGAAAATCATCAAAATATTCTACCTCCAAAACAAAATGTAACTAATGAAAGTTTATTTCTGTTTTCTGGAAAGAAATTACTCTCAAACTATCTCAACATGTGATGTTCCAAGTGTTTTTCAAATGCAAATGTGTGTGGAAGGTTCTTCAAATGTGTATGGTTATTCTTTGGTTTTAAAGTTTCCAATCAGCATGTGCTTAAGGTTTGAAATATGAAATGTCCTTTAAGATGTTTTTAATGAACAATTCTTTAATGTGTTTGGAAGACTTGCAGCCATGTAAAAGAGACAGTAATGTAAGTTTAAGATCAGTCCCTAAATATATAAAAGCACGGATCCATCCACAAATGTGGTTGTATGCAAGTAGATCTACTACCAGAAAGAAAGATTGAAAATTGATGACAATTTGGAGCAATTTTAAAGGTGTTTGGAAGTGAATTCCAATTGTAAATATCTTGATCCAAATGGTGCAAAACTTGCCTAACTTTTCAAGAGTAGTAGAACACTGATCTCAAGCTACAAATAAGGCCTTAAACAAGTGTGCAAATGCAATAAAAACCAGGTCTCCAAACAGATCCAAAAGCTAAAGAGATCTCCACAAACTAGTGTATGATTGCAAAATTGAATTAATATGTTTGGAAGGTAGTTTGGTTGCAAACATGTAAAGGAGACACTAATGCAAGTAAGGATCAGTCCTAAATGTATCAAGACAGGGATCTATCTTCAAATATATCTTTAATTAAGTAGATCCATTACAACTTTGAAGGAGATTTGAAAAGAGAACAATTTGCAACATTTTAAAACTATTTTGGAAGTGGATTCCAATCGAAAAGATGTTGATCCAAATTGTGTAAATATTTTCTACACTCTTCAAACAAGCAACCTATTGATATTTAGGAAGAAATAGAAGCTTTAATGAAGTCTTCAAGTGCACAAACAAGGCCTCCAAAACAAATCCAAAATAGGGATCTGACAAACTAGTATTATGAGCTGCAAATTGAAAACAAAAGATGTACATCTTTTAAACCAAAAAGATAAGCAAAGGAGGGATCAAAAAGGAGTAAAGCAGGTTAGGTATTCACCCTAAGAGGTCCCTAATCCAAGCCATAAATCCATACTACATCCAAGGAGCAAAGGTAAGGCGATTTGAGGTCTCCAAACAAATTTTTTAGCCTCATTGCAACCTGCAGGTATGGACATTGCGACAACCCTTCAATGCACAAAACCCGAGATCTACTTTGATTTTTTGAAGTATTTGTTGAATGGAGAGTGTGGGGGAGGCCGTTTTGGAGCTTCCCTTGCTGGATCTAAGGTTCTGTTAATGATCCTTAAGCTGAAAATTAATAGATCTGAAGGATGGAAATCACCAAAATGTCAAGAAAAATCATGAAATATCAAGAAATTTCAAGCCACCGAGTCGCCAATATGATAATAGATGAAGTAGTTTGCTAGTAGGGAGTTAGATCTGCATATTATCAATCTATTTTACTAAGAATTGGTGAGCTTCTATGTCAGCAAATGAACATTATTATCACAAGTTATTCATAAGATCTACATTCATTTATCAAACAAGATAAGCAAAGCTAAGATCTAATGCCATTTGAAGAGTTAAATCATACAAGATAAGCAACATTCAAAGATTCAAATCGAACAAACTTGAATCATTTCATATTAAAAAAATGAAGAGGTACATCCTTACCATGGATCTTGGTGTGAATCCCTCCTCCATTGCCATGATCTTTCCTTCCTCCACCCTTGCTTTTGAAGAAATTGAGCTTTTCCTCCTCCTTCAAAATCTCTCCAACATGTGTTTGCTCTTCTTCTCTCCATTTACAATGCCCCAAAAGCCTTTCTTATATAGCATTGGGAAGTGTGCTCTCAAGTTTCTCTTTTCAATATGGGAATGCTCCTTTTTATTATTTTAGATCATTTTCACTCAAAAGCCCACTTTTCTATAGTTTTTAGGATTTTGTGCACAACGTAGCATACTTTAAGTACAATTAATGTATTTTAACGTATTTCTCTTCACTTTTTTATTGGTGTAGCTTAGTTTTGGACCTTTTGTAAGCAGTTCAATCACTGAACTTGATTTCTTTAGGTTCTTACTTTCTTCACCTAATCCTTCCATTTATGGGAGAAGTGATTAGATCAGAGAGGATTTGTCCCTGAATGTACTTGTGTTATGTCTTCATGTTGTGGGTGCATAGTAAAAATGTGCTTCTTTTGTCACATGACTAAGGGTGTTAATTTGATTGTTAACAAAAAGGAATCTTGGAAATCATCCACTCCAATGTATGCGGTCCGATGTCATCCAGTTTTTTGAGTGGGTATGTATATTATGTTTCTTTCATTGATGATTTTTATAGGAAGACATGGATATATTTCTTGAAGGGAAAAGATGAAGTATTAAGTAAGTTCAAGGAATTCAAAGCCTTGATCGAGAACCACACAAAGAAGAGAATCAAGACTTTTTGGTAAGACAATGGCGAAGAGTTCACATCAGAAGACTTCAAGAAATTATGCAGAGATTCAGGGATTAAGAGGGAGTTGACCACTCCATATAATCCACAACAAAATGGAGTTGCAGAAAGGGAGAATGGAACAATTATGGAGGCAGCAAGGGAAGTGCTTCATGAATAGGATCTTCCTATGCATCTATGGGCAGAAGCTGCAAGGACAACTGTGTATGTACAGAATCGTACTCCACATAGAGTGCTTGAAAACAAGACACCAGAAGAAGACTTCCCCGAAGAGAAACCAGAAGTTAACCATCTCATAATATTTGGTTGTCTAGTGTACATGGACATTCCGAAAGAGAAGAGGATGAAGTTAGATCCTTCATGAAAAAAGGGTATATTTGTGGGATATAGTGAAAACTCGAAGTCTTACAAAATATATTTCCCAGGATTCAAGAAGATCGACATCAGCAGGGATGTAACATTTGACGAAGACTCGGAATACAACAAATCCAGAAAGCTACCTGTTGAAGACATTGAAGAACCATAAGCACCCAGGATTCAAGATACAACAATGAATGAAGTAAATCCAGAAGAAGATCATGAGATAGAAGATCCAAAGGAACCTGTACATCCACCCCGTGAGAAGAACTCCTATAAGAGGAAACCAACATGGCTACGAGAGGTAATTCAAGATGCAGAAAGGTATGGTGCTTCACAAGGAATGCAAAGAGAAAGCAAGAGACCAAGGTCATACACCAGTTATGTAGCCCTGCTATGTGACATCATTGACAAGGAACTTGCCAACTATGAAGAAGGGACAGAAATAAAGGAATGGAAGGATGCCATGATCAAGGAGTACTAGTCAATCGTGAAGAATGATGTCTAGGATGTGGTCCCGAGACTAGAAGGGAAGTCAGTGATAACTTCCAAGTGGATCTACAAGATCAAGCGTGTTGCAGATGGCAACATAGAGAAATACAAGGCAATATTTTTGGCACGTGGCTTCTCCCAGAAATAATGGATAGACTACGAGTAGACATTTGCACCTGTAGCCAGATACACTTCCATCAGAACAATACTTGCTCTGGCTGTAGTGATGAAATGGAATGTACACCATATGGATGTCAAGACAACGTTCTTGAATGGTGTAGTGGAAGAGGAAGTGTATGTGGAGCAGCCACTCGGGATTGAGACACATGACAGGGAGTCTCATGTGTGCAAAATGAAGAAAGCCTTGTACGGTTTGAAATAGGCACCCAGGAAGTGGTACGGCAGGATAGACAACTTCCTGACTAGTTTGGGATTTACCAAGAGTAAAGCGGATTCCAACCTTTACTACAAGGTGGAGGAAGGGAACCCAGTGATACTCCTACTGTATGTAGATTACCTGTTTGTGATAGATGAGGATGGGTTGATTGTTGACACAAAGAGTAAGCTTGTTGTCGAGTTCGAGATGAAGGACTTGGGTATGATGCACTATTTTCTAGGCATGGAGGTGTGGCAGAGTGTGGATGGAATCTTCCTTGGACAAGGGAAGTATGCAGTAGAGATCCAGAAGAGGTTTGGGATGATGGAATGCAAGGCCATGGACACACTTATGGCATCGAACCTGAAGCTATTGCGTGACGCTTCATCAGAGTCGGTTGATGCCACGATGTATCGTCAGATGATTGGGTCTTTGATATACCTGACGAATATGAGACCAGATATTTGCTTTGTTGTAAACACATTGAGCCAGTTCCTGACGGATCCGAGACATGTTCACATGATTGCTGCAAAGCATATTCTGAGGTACCTGAAGGGTACGGTTGATTATGGGCTCAAGTATGATGTGAATCAGAAGATTAACCAAGAGGGTTATGTTGATTCAGTTTGGGAAGGAAGTGCCATTGATAGGAAGAGCACTTCGGGGTGTTGCTTCAATATGGGATCAGGTGTGATCTCTTGGATTAGCAGGAAGCAGTCCTACGTGGCACTGAGTACATCCGAAGCAGAGTATGTCGCAGCTTGTTCAGCTATTTGTGAGGCAGTATGGCTAAGGAAGCTACTATCTGATTTGTTTAATCTCTAGTTGGACGCGACTTGTATACATTGCGACAACTAGAGTTGTGTGAAGTTGTCTGAAAACCCAGTGTTCCATGACAAGTCGAAGCACATTGAGATCAAGTACCACTATATCAGGGATATGGTGCAGAGAGGAGCAGTGAAGCTCCAGTATGTTGCGACCGACAAGTAGATAGTCGATGTGTTGACAAAGCCGTTGGCTAGAGTGAAGTTTGAATTCTTCAGAGAGAAGCTTGGTGTACTTCATATAGAGGTTCCTTCCAAGGGGAAGTGATGAGTCCGAAAGACGCAGATTCACATGGGATTTTTCGACATGGTGGTAGGTTAGTCCTCCCATGGTTGTTGTTGTTGTAATTGTCAGGATTTTCCGACATGGTGGTAGGTTAGTCCTCCCATGGTTGTTGATGTAATTGTTGAAGAATTTTCGACATGGTGGTAGGTGAGTCCTCCCATGGTCGTTAATTTAATTATTGATCCTTTCACGGATGGTGGTAGGTTAGTCCTCCCATGCCGGTGAGTGTAAGTGTTGTGTTGTGTGCATCTGGGTTGTGCTCCGTTGACAATGAGATGATCTGAAGATGATGAGGTGATAGTAGGGTGCATAGGTTTTGCATAGGAATATAATCAGTCATGGGATGATCCTTGAGGTTTTGCAGTGGCATATAATCAGTCCCGAGAGATCTTGCAGGTTTTGTAAGTGGCATATAATCAGTCCTGGGATGCTCCTTCAGGTTTTGTAGTGGCATATAATCTGTTCATAATGGTCATCGACCATTTCAATGCGAAATATATGTGCATCGGGAAGACCTTCGTCGATGCTACTTGGTTCCACGCCTGATTCGATCCTCAACAGATGGTTAGGTCCTGCATTCAATCGTCCAGGCTTCACGATTATTTCAAAGTCAAATTCCTGAAACAACAACAACCACCGACAGATCTTCCCCCCCATCACAGCTTGTTGACCAGGTACTTCAGTGTTGAGTGGTCAGTAAACATATTGAAGTATCCTCCTATCATATAGTGTCGAAAATTTTACAATGCATATACCATCGCCATGCCTTCTCTTTCCGTCATTATATAATTTTTCTCTATGGTTGACAACTTCCGGCTAGCAAACACGATAGGATGGTCGATCGACCCTTCTTTAGGATGGGCCAATATCACCCCCAACGCGACTGACGAAGCATCTACGTGGACATGTAACTCTTTCTTCCAGTCGGGGAAGGATAATATTGGTGTTGCAACCATCTTTTCCTTCAATAAGTGAGGCTCTTATGACACTTATCATTCCATTCAAACTTCGCATCTTTCTTCAATAGCTTCACCATGGGCGCAGTAATCGCTGCATACCCCTTTATGAACTTTCTATAGTATCCTGTATGCACCAACGTGGCCCTCAGCTACTTTACTGTCATAGGTGTTGGTAAGTCGACAATGATCGCAATCTTGGCTGGGTCGACCAACATACATTCCTTGCAGACAGTATGTCCCAACAAGATACCAAATGGTGCACAAAATATACACTTCTTTAAATTTAAAGGGATTTGATGCTATCGACATCTTTCAAGCATCATCTTGAGGCTCTCAACATGTTATTTAACCAATCCATACATAGTCCAATCCTTAATATACACCACCAAGAACTTGTGAATAAAATATTTGAAAGCAGCGACAACTAACCTTGATAAAATTGCAGGGGCATTCTTGAGACCAAATGGCATTACTGTGTACTGATAGCATCCCCACTTTGTTAGAAAGGTGTTTTTGTGTCAATCTTCTTTTGCAATCTAGATCTGGTGATATCCTTAGAACCCATCGGTAATGAATATACTTCTTGTCCTCCAACACCTTCAAGTGCTTCGTCGGTAAAGGATGTGGGGAAGGGATCATGAAGGCATGCATCGTTTAACTTCCCCAAGTCCCTGGAAATGCGCTTTATTTCAGAAAAAATTTGCCAGGAATAAATCTTGGATTTCATGCAATAAGTCGGTGACCTTCCCGATTGTTGTGTCATCCCAATAGTCTCTGATATTGTCAAATTTGGATTCTCCAATGACAGTATTCCACATCCGCAATCCGCATTCCGCATTCCATATTGCGGGTGTAGAAATGCAGAATTCCATAAACCGCAATGGTTCATTCCTGAACTCCGCAATCTGCAATCCACATTGCGGATGTGGAAAGGTTAGGACTAAAGACCCCTACCCCAACAAGTTTTCCAAGGAAAACTTCTGAGGGGCATAACTTCCTCCTCCCTGGTCCAAATGGGACAAGGTTGGTACCGTTGGAAAGATATTGAAGAGCTCTATACAATGGTACAACCCCCAACCCATATGATCACTCCAACCATGCTAATTCCCCAACTACTTTTCTTCTCATAACTCCACTTAAGTTCCTTTATCCTTCTTCCAAGGATTCTGCCTTCTTCCTGCCATGAATTCTCCCTTCACATGACCACAATGGGCTCTGAAACACATTAGGTGGTTATCCCCTTTCTTCGCCAAGTCCAGGTGAGGTTAATCCATCCCTTTGAAGGGTGAATGCAATGCATAATAAACACATATAATGGACGAAACTAGCTAATCATATCAACAACCTGCATGGGTTATCTATGCACATCATTTATGTAAACAATGAAGTCTTCCAACATGCATTCAATCTTATATTCAAGCTTATAGATGGCTTTCTAATGAGCAAGTTCATGGAGTCCTCCATTCCTTAATATAGAGCATAACAAGCATAACTTAACAATAATTATCAAGGATAACTTAGGGGTGAAATTTAGCCCATCGGCTATTTTTCCATGTTTTTTCCAAGAAAAATTCGCCAATTTGCATTTTTTGAAGCCCTGTTTCGCCCAATTTTGATGCGGTAAACTTTTTTCACTCTAAAAATCGCCAAATTATTATATAAACTATATAAAATCCTTAGAATTTGAAATAATTTTAGAAAAATATCGCTAAATATTTTATAGTTGACATTTTAAGAATTGGTAAGATTCACCAAGGTTTATACACTTTTAAATAAGTATGGGTCCTCAAAATTATCTCTGATAGTTATAACACATGAATTTGCATCATTTAACACATAGAAGCACTTATCTTTGGAACTGAAGCTGCCCCAAGCAACTGGCTAAGTGAGGACAACTGTCCACCCAACCTTAGGTCTCTGTCCAACTTGTACTCCTTCAGCTGAGAGACCACCCTTGAGCTGGGTTGTGTATCCACTAAGGAGGGCTAAGGAAATCTCTCACGGTTAAGGTCTCTTCCCAATGCTAAGCCAACCTATAACTGGGTTTATCAAGCAATCCAGGGAAAAAAGAGGGTATTGCTAAGCTAGTGATCTCTACCACAAAGCTGCAGGCATCTCAGACCACTCAACAAGCATGACACCCACATTACCTACCTCACCCAACACAAGGAAGGCGCTCTTCTCTACTGCACAGTCCCTCAAGGCCCCTTCCCTCCAGTGCTATTCAACATGGGCATAGAAAGGTTTAGCTGATGTTCTTCATGAGATTACAGCCTTCACTAGGTTTATCAAGCAGACCCAATCCTAAGTGACATTTGACTTTGTTATACCAGCTAGTTTCTCACAAGGCTGTGCTCTAAACTCTGCCCTGCAACTTAGGTCTTCTGCAATCAATCCAAGGGATTATTACGGGTTCTCTAGGTCGTTCCAAATTTTCAATTCACCCCACAAACTTCTCTATGACTTCCCAAACCAGTTTCATTCTTGCACGGGGTTTCCTTGACTGTTCTCGGCTCTGCTCTTTGGCTTACACAGGAAATCACGATTTTTCTTCTTTTCTCCCCCACTGGGCTCTGTAGGTGCATGAATGACTTGGTTTCTTGGTCAATCCATGGTTAGAAAACATGATGGCAAATTCCTAGGCATGGAGTGGCTTAAGGGACAAGCAACGCACAAGACCATACCCTGCCATATGGATCCACAGGTTTCCCCATACTCCATCGAATTCATGGGTTTGGTTTTCTCAACCACCTTCTTACAGTTGCATTAATGTCAGCATGGGGAGTCAAATGGGTTCACAATTGGACATGTGGCAGCATGGGCACCAATCCCATAACCCCCTCACCTCTCCCTAATGGATACACATGGCCCCTTCTCATTGGTTGCCTACTTAGCTAGTTTCTCGGGTATTTTATTGCATTAGTTAATAAATACATCATTTACAAATCTTCATGGCTTAACAACTCATGGATAATCAAACTGTCAAATACTTTCCTATGCAATTAAAACCTAAACATCCAATAGTGGGGCCTTGGCCTTAAGCTCCACACTAGGGTAAACATGCACATAGCATGTATACAATATTTACATTGACGCCAATAAACATAAGGGTCAAAATAGAGGTATTACAACATTAATCTACGTGACCCTTGGTTTCATATTCCAAGAGGTCTCTTGGACTTCTGATGACTCTTCCTTATCACCAATGATTCCATAAGGATTAGGTTTCCTACAAGAATAATTATTTGAATTGTTTTCTTTGCTTTATTAGAAGAAAAAATTGATTAATTTTAATAATAAAAGCATTATATAATATGATAACATGGAATTGATTTCAATGATTTTTCTAAAATTAACATGTTTAAATGAAAAAGATGTTCGATAATTTCAAATGTACATTCACTTTCTTATTTAATGATGATGTAGTGTTTCATTAGTTTTTTTGGTATTATGCTATGTTAATGCATCTAACTTAAATTGAAGTATAGTCCTAAAAAGTATAACTAGAAAGAAACACGTTCAATAGTTGTTGAATTATGGGCATGTAGCCTTATGTATCATGAGTACGGTGCCTTTGACTCACTGTCTTCATTCCAGACTTGTTGGGGCAACCCTCTTAGCCTATCTTCATGAGATCTAGACTTGTTGGCTTCACAAGCTCTACTTGCAATTGGCCTTGGAACAATATAAGTTAGGAATTCTAAGAACAATGGGAGATCATATCTTGTGCGCTCATATGTTGAACGACAAAATAATGTTAAATGGTGTCCAACTCCCCACTGTGAGTACGCTGTGGAGCTTCACGTTGTTGTTCATGGCAATGCAACTCTGGAGGTTGTCTGTAAATGCTCCTATGCATTTTGTTGGAACTGTTTACAGGAGTGGCATCGTCCACTAGAGTGTGACACAGTCAGAAAGTGGGTTGCTATGATTAATGACGGTGAATCCAAGAACAAGTATTGGCTACTTGGTAATTCTAGGCCCTGTCCAAAGTGTAAACGACCAATCGAGAAGATTTCTGGATGTGTGCGTATGACATGTCTTCCCCCTTGTCAGTTTCAATTCTGTTGGATATGCCTTTGTGATTGGAATGTGCATGGTTATGTTGATACAGTTCCTTGCAACCGATATCAGCCAGAAGGATCAAATGGAGATGGTGAGAATGGCCAATCCCTATCCGAGGATCTTATGAAAATGACTGCTAAAATGTCGTCAGAAATATTCCTATTTTATCTTGAGAGATGGAAGGAAAATGAAAAGTCTCAGGAGAAGGCAGTATCTGATCTGAATCGTGTGCAAGCTATGGATGTAAACAAAATGAGTCTTAGTCCCGTGCTCACAACGAGTCAATCTACCCTTACAGGATTCAAATGTGTGACAGATGCATGGCAGCAGATAGTAGAATGCAGGCGTATGCTGAAATGGACATATGCATATGCCTATTATCTTCCCTCGCTCTATGAACATGATGGTGAGCGTGTTGAACAAAAGCAAAATTTCTTCGAATTCCTCCAAGGTGACGCTGAGGATAGTTTAGAACTGCTTCATCAATGTGATGAGCATGAACTTCAACATTACATCGACCATGTCCATGCAGCTGAAGCTGGGACTGCGACTGCGACTGAGACAAGCCATAACCTAACTTTGGAGGAATTCGATGACTTCTGTATAAAACTTGAAGGGTTAACGATGGTTATGGCTCCCTATTTTGAAAAGCTAATTCAAGCCTTTGAAAACGGGTTGTTAGAAGATTGGTCTAACATCGAGCTGGCGTGCACATCAGCTTTTAGTTCAGTGTCATGAATTTAGGATTAACTGATTGATTTTAGTTCAATGTCGTGAATTTAGTTATACAGCTTATTGTTACACAACTTACTGTTTTGTCTAATTTGCTGTTGTTGTTCTGCAGCTTCTTGTTTTGTCTAATTTGCTGTTGTTGTTAAACAGCTTATTGTTTTGTCTAATTTGTTGTTGTTGTTCCGCAGCTTATTGTTTTTTCTAGTTTGTTGTCGTTGTTCCACAACTTCTTGTTTTGTCTAGTTTGTTGTTGTTGTTCCGCAGCTTCTTGTTTTGTCTAATTTACTATTGTTGTTACGCAGCTTATTGTTTTGCTTATTATAATTTAATATTTTAAGGTTAGTGGTTCCTAACATATTTGTTATTACATAGTGGTTACTACATCTTTGTAGTGTTTCCTAACTGATTTATTATAAGAAGAATTTTATTGAAAAGTGTTTTTAAAAAAATGTTTTTTCTTTTCTTTTTTAAATTGAATATCTGATTTAGAAATTACTTTCTTTTAATTTTTATATTAAATGACATTAATATGTGTGTTATATTTTACAACATGAATAGTGGAAACTTAGAATGGAAATTATAATGGATTATTTACAGCATGATTCCAAATTGAAAATTATAAGGCCCACAGGGGTGTAGCTTAACCATTGATTCTCTTATGGCCTCCTCTATAGTTCGAGGTTAATCAAACTCAATTATGTTTTTATATGATTGGGGTACACCACTTACAAAACATTGAATTTTGACTTTGTCATACTTGATATACTTAGCATACCTCAGCAGCTGCAAGAACCTGTTGGATATTCTTCCACAGTCATTTGTCCCAATTTCAGCGCATGAAACTCTTTGATTTTGGTATCATTGTACTTATCATAAATGTACTTTTCCTTGAAGTACTTCTTGAATTGCTTCCACACAATCTTCCTTTCATTCATCCTCTTTACTTGCCTAAGGTGTTCCCACCATATAGGTTCTCTCCCATTCAGATTGAATATGGCCACTCTTGCCTTCATATTTCCTTAGTAGTATTGGACATGGAAATAATTCCTCGTGCCAAGGATCCAAGCCTCAACTCCTTGACCATATTTTACCTCACCATCAAATGTAGGAGATTTGGCCTTCTTAAATTCTTCATGCGAGTTATTCTTGGAAGACCTATTTCTCTTGTTTCTATGAGATGAAGAGCTTGAACATTCAATGGAGTCTTTAGATTTAGATGACTTACTAGAAGAGATTTCTAGAGTGTGTGTCCTATCTCTAGAAATCCTTCTTGACTATGGGATCTCTTATGGGAATGCCTCCTTGAGCTACTCCCACTCTTTTCTTGGTTTTTGAATTTTTCCCATGGTTAAACTTCCTCTGAATGTATGTCAAAATTTAGAGCATAGCTGCATTCAACTAATTCTGTTCTTCTTGGGCTCTGATCATCCTTCCATTGTATGCTCTGCAACTCTACAATTCCACCCTTAGGCTCCTCATGGTTTCTATAATGTTTGGGGGAGTTGCTTGGTTTCTTCTTCCATTGGATTTTGTCTCTGCATTCTCAACCTGTATATTCTCTCCCACTGCATCTACCTCAGCTTCATAAGTATCTTATGCCACATCCATGATGATACTCTTCTTGTTGCTCCAACCAAGATCAAACATTTTCCAACTGCACTATACTCAATCTTGAAACATTTGAATCACCCCTTCAAACTCTAACTATTCACAGCTGCAGTTGAACTTGAGAACCAACTTTGTAGATTTAAAAAACATAAAACTGGATGTCAAGGGGGCTTTCCCCTTTGCATCCTCCTTGCACAGTTGCAGGGTGGTTCGAGGGCAGTGCCCTCATTTTTTTTGTAAATATTTCATTTTCGTGCAATCTGGCACATGAGATCATTTCCATTTTTTTATCTCGAGCACCCGAAAACTAGCTGTGAAAACCCTTCTCTTTCTGTGATATGCGCCCTTCATCTGGCACTTACATCACCTTACCAATTGAAATTAATAAGTGGTTTCAAGCTCTAGGAAGAGGTCTCTTGAAATGGATTTTACGAGATTGAAAGCATGAGAGGGTGACACATCACTAGGTGGTTTTTGTCTTCGGCTCATGCCAATCGATTATCTATCGTGCAAGTTTATGGACCTGAAGAAATCTTGGCCATTGATCAGATATACATGATCCTCCCAGACTAACATGATCGTTGTGGGTCCCATCACCCCTTTCACCTCCACACATCATGTCTAGACCGCACGTCACATCACTTCCTATTAGGTTGAAAGTGTTTTCAGGATCCAAGGGAAGTGGTTTCCCCAACCTGCTTTCGCGAGCCTGAGTGCATGAGAGGGAGACACATCATAGGGTGGTTTACCACTTTAGGTTCATGCTGATTAGTTATCCCTCATACATCTTCAAGTGCCTGAAGCAGTATCGACTGTCTCCCTCGCAACCCTCACTGATATCTGCTCGTTAGGTTTTGCATTATAGTTTCAATCATCCTTTTGGTGGCAACATGTCTCTCTGCATCACAACTACCTCAACTCTCAACTTATGGTGACTCTTCTTCCTATACCCTCATCCTTATTTCATTACTTCACACCTCTAGTTTTCCCTTCGTCTCTTCATATTTACAGTGTATATCCTACTCTGCATCATATACCCAAAAACAAAAAGGAAAACTGAACTTCTCAACTTTGTCCCACTACTTTCATAACGACTTACCAAGTACCTTGACCTGCTGTGTCATGATTCACCTTCACCTCCAATTGTATCTTCATGAATTTGATGTCAATATGCTATCATTTCAAATTATTTCCCACCAATTTTTATATTGATGACCAGACGTGTTCTTTGATGCACATCACTTAGAGCCTGTCATTGCACTACCTTCATTGTCTCCATCATCTTCTGAAGTGTTTCCTTTGCAATCCAAACCTATTCCTTTGCTTGTGCTTCCTTCTCTGTGATTCCTTCTGCTTTATGCATGCTCATAGGTCCCTTCAACTTCTCCTATGTGTCCTAACTTGTCTTCTTCACACCAACTTGTACTATAGCAATTTATTCTATCACCTTATATGCTTCATCCTACTGAGTCTCCAAATTATGCAAAATTTCCTACTGCTAAGTCCTAATCTTATTAACTTCAATTAGTTGATTTCTATGATCCACCACCATGGCCATACGCTTAGTTGCTGGCAGAATACCCATTGTGTCTCCAGGATTTATTCCTTTGTCTGTGCAGGAAACACTTTTTGTTCTATCTCCTTCAACTCTACACTCTCAATGAGCCGTGACTAAATTTGTGTGATTTCTTCATGCATCTTCATGCACTTTTCTTCCCATGTCTTGATGTTTTCTGCTTCTGCACTATCTATTTGCTCCCTTTGTTGTATTTCCTCTGGTAGAGTACTTAGTGTGGTCCTTGATTCCATGTCCACGATATTTGAATGGAATCCTTGAATTACTTCACTTATCTTTGATACTTTTTCTTAAACTGGGATATCTACCTCTAGGTGTTCCGATGGGATTGTGTTGTATATTCTCTCTAGTGCCTTCTGCAACTTCTCCTTCTCTTGCGCCACCTCTTTCTATTTAAACAGCTTATTATTTTATTCCTCAAGCGCTCCCTTTGCTACAGTTTCCATATCCCATTCTATTGATGTCGTAGCATCGGACAACTTAATTCCCCTTACTACTCCTGTTTGCAATGTATACGACACTTCTATTGGTATTTTTGATAAAAACCAACTGCAGTGTACTTACCGCCAATACGCTTTCTTGAAATTCTGTAATAGGGAACTCCAAATATCCAAATATCTCAACGCTATCTTTAGGTTTATTCACTCAGTTGATGATATTTATGGCTATGAGATCGTCTACCTCGGTCCCATACTCTTTATATGATCTTCCTCTAATATACTTGGTGTGATTTTAGATACTTCCAAAACCTGACACACTGTAGTTAACTGCTCCTACATGCTCGTTTGCATCTCTTCCTGCTTCTGCACTAATTTCTCTAATTCGTCCTCTACTACTTCCTGGATTTGGTCACCAATATTTTCCAAGTCATCTTCCACTACTGGGTGTACCATAGGATCTTTTGTTGCTTTCCTCTTTTTTTTTTCATGGAGGGACCTTCCTCCTTTCTCCTGCTGTTGGAACAATTTCCTACCTAGTGCCACCTGAACCATTTCCTTGTTATAATTTTTTTTTCTTGTTGGCCTTCATGTTCCTCATCTTGCTCTTCATCTGAATCTTCTTATGATTCTTCATTTGATTCTTCATCCTACTTTTCATCCTATTCTTTTTCGTCTTCTGTGACTGGGACTCTCCACTTTGTATCCCAATCATTCACAATATAGTTGGCATCGTGCTCATTCAGTCTATACAATGTTGGTAACCACTATGCTTTTGGATCCCTTCTTGCTTGGATATACATATGGTGCATCCTAGCCTTAAATTGCAAAATCCCCTTGTACAGTTCTACCACCTACAGCTGAATATGTGGTATTGACTTGATGATATACCAGATAGTGTCATTATAAAAAAAGAATGTCACATTGGTATCAATCTACCTCCTTTTATTCTTGGTATATATCAAATAAGCATATTTGGATACTAGACATGGTTTATATGTAGTATCCAGGAACTGCAAATCCTTGGGCTCCCTCCATGCAACCAAAGCAATCAATACCAATAACCATGCATAATGGAATGGTTGCATTTTTTCTTGTGCCTCTTTGTAGTCCTCTAGAAACTCATTCACTAAGAATGTTTCCCAATTTAGTTGTACACCTATTGCAGTCCTCTAGAAACTCATTCACTAAGAATGTTGCCCAATTTATATTTTCATGTCCCCATTGTTTCTCCATCATGTATTTTTTTAGTGCTTTCGGCCTATCTTCCCATCTACATTTCTTCTTGTTCACACAACATTCTTCCTCCTCTCTCAATGACATACTTCCTTTTTTTCCTTTGCAACATTGTTCCTTCTCTCTCTACAACACACATTCTTTCTCTACAACACTCATTTTTTTTCTGCAACACTCATTCTTTTTCTGCAACACACATTTTTTTTCACCCTTATTCTCACTATTGTGCACAAGGATGATTGTCCCTATACAGTTTCAACTGACTTCCATTAACAAATCCTTCTATGGGTTCCCCATTTAGCTTCTCAAGATGAATAACCCATACCTCTATGATATATTTTATAACATAAGGACCTAACCAATTCATTTTGAACTTACCTGGATGCTTTATGAATTTGTTTTCATACAACAAAAACAAGTCTCCAATCTTGAACTACTTATGCATGATATTCCTGTCGTTTTAGGCCTTCTCTCATGATTTTTGGACCTATTGATGAAATTCTGCCGAAAACTTGTCTTCTTCCAACTCCATTAGTGCTGCCAGTCTTCTTTCTATGGTGCCACCATCTATGAGCTATGTAATAGCATCAAGGAGTAGACTCAAAACAATGAATCCCATATAAATTATTGCATCTTGTCTATACACTAGCATGAATGGATTTTGTCCCATCAACTTCTTGCACGTTGTCCTATAAGCCCATAAAAATGCAGGAATCCTCAAAGACCACTCATCTCTATTCGCGTTGAAGATCTTTTTCATCACATTCTCTAGGATTTTGTTGATTTGCTTGAGGGTGATAGGGGGTTCTCTTCTGATTGTAGATCTAGAATTCTTCACTCAAAGCAGCAATTGTATTATTAAAAAAATGGGTCCCTTAATCACTCAATTAAACTCTTGGGCAACCAAACCTTGTCACAACATTCTCAAATAGAAACCACGTACTTGTCTATGTGTTGCAATTCCTTCATCATTTTTGCTTCATCCCATTTGGTTAAGTATTGCTTCATAGCGATGATATATATTTATCCCAACTGCTTCAAAGGTGGATTAATAGGACCAAAAAAATCCACTACCCATTTATCAAATGGCTCCATTGTTAACTACAGCATCAAGGGAATCTCATCCCTCCTTGATGCCTTGTCCACTCACTAGAATATGGCACATGTCTGACAAAATTCATTAGAATCCCAACATAATGGCCTCCTTCAACTCCTTCATCAGCCTCTTTCAGTACCATAGGCTGATAATAACTTTTAAGGTAGTGTTAGATCTACTTTAAAACATCTATAACGAGGTGAATCTTCAATGTCAAAAATCCATAATGCATTCCCTAATATATTTAAAATCAATCATAGGAATGGAATTGAATTATTTTATATTAAGCTAAAGAAGAAGATACAAACTTACAATGTAGCTTGATGTGCATCCCTTCTCCTTTTCCATGAGCTATCCTTTCTCCACCCTTTCCTTTGATGAAGATGTCGAGCTTTCCAATCCTCCAAATCTATCTAGCATGCCTTTGATTTTCCTTTTTCCTCCTTCTACCATGCCCCAAATTCCTTTGTTTTATAGCATTGGGAAATGCGCTCTCAAGTTTCTCTTTTCAATTTGGGATTATCCCTTTTCTTTTTTTTCTTTTTTCTTGCTCAAAAACCCACTTTCCATAGGATTTTAGGATTTTGTCACAACTTTAGCATATTTAAGTATAATGAATGCACTTTTGTGCATTTATTCTCACTATTTGACTGGTGGAGCTTAGATTTGAGCCTTTAATGAGTAGTTCAATCACTGAACCTTGTCTCCTTAGGTTACCTATTTCTTCACTCAATCTTTCTAATTGTGGATGTAGTGATTAGATAAGAGAGGACTTGTTCTCTTTTGTACTTGTCTTATGTCTTCATGTTGTGGGTGCATAGTAGAATATGCTTCTTCCCCTAACTTTGTTAAGGGTGTTAATTTAATTGTTAACAGCTGCCCCCTAATGTGTGAGGTCCAAAGCAGAGCTAAGGGTTGAAATACATTATTTTTATACTGATACTCTTCATACTGATACTCTTTATTGATCAAAGAAAGGATGAGGAAAGAATAAGCTCATGGGTGCAGGATTTAGGATAACATCTACAAGTCAAATATAGCAATTTATCAAATATATAATATCTTCCTGAGGTGGGCATACCCATGCTCAGCAGTAAACAAGCATGGCCAGGAACAATACACAGTGGATCCATGTCAAAAGTAAATTTTTCATAAGTGTAAACATGCACTTTGATGAGTGTGAGAATAAGATCTTCATTGAACTTCTGACATGGTAGTCTAATCTTGCGTAGCTCGAGAAGTGCATCGATGAGTGATACAACTGTTTTTCCCAAGGTCTTCAATACAAAACGACAATAGTACGAGTGTATATAATGCGAATAAATGAATTGATGTCGAGCATAATAAAACACCATCTGATTACCGGTCATTGATGTATACCGTTAACAGATGCAAAGAGACCCACCGATAATGATGATGGACTCTAACGTACTGAGTAAAAACTAGAAAGTGTGAATAGATGTTCTGAAGTCGAACACTTGTAGAATCAAATAATCAAAGGTCATTGATGTATACCCACTATCATTTGTGAGGAAACCTGGCACTAATGATTGCAAGATCCAAGGTACTCCTGGGCTTCTAGATCCATTTCCTAGATGATGATTTGGTGTCGATAGGAATAGATCCATCGGAAGGAGGGAATTAATGCATCACATCAAATGATACGAAAAAAAGATCAATGTTCTGATATAATTTGGTAAAACTGCGAGATCCGACACTATATACTGACACTTGGAAACATAGGACTTTGAGGAACCAACCTTAATGAAATATTCCAATGCCAGATGCGTTAATGAAAGCTCCATAGTTGATGGGAAGGATAGCCCATCGGTGGAGATCTGTTCAAAATACTGGTACCCTTTCTTAAGGAAAATGTAGATGGTGTACTAACAAGGGATACCAAATTATGTGTCATGTTCAAGGGAGACAAGGATTAACTGTTGCCATTTTATTCAATAATATAATATGAAATGATTCAATTCTCTCTCTTTTTTGGAATTGTGTGTTTTTTAATTTTTATGACTTTTTCATTTTATCAGCTTGAAAAGGAATAAAGAATTCCATAGTACATGGGAGGGAACGAGTGTTGCATGGTCGTATGCCTATTTTCCAAGGGAACGGGTCAGGCCAAGGCAAAGATCCATATTGCAAACAAGGGATGACCTAGTTTTGCACACTCTTACAGATGTTCCTTCCATGGGTAGTCTATCTGAGGCAGAATGATGTGTCGATGGATGGTGAAATAATACCATGTAACAGAGCTTATCCAATTTGGTATGATGGCCAAGTAGGAATGTTTCAATGAGGTTTACTTCAATAGAGTCGCGTGAAAAATGCCAAAATCATAATTCATCATGAATCATGGTCTATCTCCAACTACCAGAATCAAATAGTTTGAACTGTCAAAGTCTCCAAGTCCTGTAATCAAACTTACCATTTCATTACCCAACTGTTTAGTCAAACACTGGTTCAAATGTGTATTAATATCTAAAAAGATAACCAAAATTTGAAGAATTAGACATCATCATATCATTCAAAAGGATACGGTTAGACATGTATGAATAAAAGATAAGTAAAGTACTCGGTTTTTACCATATTCCTTGTAGGTGTAGCAGATGGATGAGAGGAAGCATCTCCTTTTAGCATGCATTTCTAGAAGTTGTGAACCTTTTTTCAGTGATCTTCTAGTTGTGGGTGATTTTTCATGTTGGACTCGGAAATTTTGAAATAGTTTCACATGTTTTTGAATTTTCCAAATATTTTCCAATTAAATTGCCATGAATAATGTACATGCTCTCTTTTCTTTTCTTCTTTTTTTTTTTTTTTTTTTTTTTTTTTTTTTTTTTTTTTTTTTTTTTTTTTTTTTTTTTTTTTTTTTTTTTTTTTTTTTTTTTTTTTTTTTTTTTTTTTTTTTTTTTTTTCTGTATGATGTTGATAACTTAGATGCCAATCAAGTATGTTGTTGGATAAGGAATCAACCAAACTATTCAGATTTCTAGGAACGTGAATATATTCAATGAACTCCAATTGACACTCTAAAAGACATACTCATCGAAAATTTCTAAACAGTGTAGGATTTCGAACCTGATACTGACCATTTAACTGAGATACAACTAATTCTGAGTCCATTTTGACTATTATCCGTTAGATTCCAAGGGTGATAGCCTCGAAAAGATTCTCAATAACTGTGTTATATTCTACAACATTGTTGGTTGCAGATATGAGAAAAAATCCTTTTGAACTAAAAACTTCGTCATTACATGTGAAAATCACACATGCGGCGGAAACAATGTTCCGAGAACTATGGTTGGCGCCATCCGCATATCCCAAATATGTGAAGGTTTCTTGTGCCATCTTCTAAAGTTACAATGCGAAGCAAGATAAGTGTGTTCCTGAAATAACTAATGTACAAAAGTTTATACAAAGAATACAACATAATACAACAAGTTTCGCGAGGTATTAGTGCCTACGTGAAGTATTTCTTCAGATATAGACCATTTTTTATCTCCGACATAGGTTCCCCATCATAATTGATAAATTCATAAGCTCCTGTTTTTAACATACTTTTGACTACAAGTGAGCCAAACCATTTTGGTACAAATTTCCCTTCTCCTATTTTGTCTTGGTTTTGGTCATAAACTAAAACCAGATCGCCTTCAGAAAAGACTCTAGGATGGGTAGACTTGTCATATTGCATTTTAACCAATTTCTTGTGTGCTTACACATTTAAAGAATCTTCCCTTCTACTTTCATCAAGAGAACGGAGATAGAGAATCCTTTCTTCTTATGCAAAGTGTTAGGTAGGAATTCGACTGCTATTTTTAATGATGGGATTTCGCATTCAATCAGCAACACAACTTCCTCTCCATAAACCAATTGGAAAGGAGTGAATCCGGTTGAGGTTTTAGCAGTGGTAAGGTAATCCCAAAGAGTGGTAAACAACATTAAGTTCTAGTTAGTTTTGTTCTTATCAATCATCCTCTACAACATAGTTTTCAAAACCTTATTGATGGCTTTGACTTGTCTATTAGCTTGAGGGTAATATGGCGAGGAAAAAATTTGCTGCAATCCTAACCTATTGGTAAGTTCATCCATAAAGGAATTCCTAAAATGAATTTTGTTATCAGTAGTGATCTCTTTGGGTACACCAAACCTTGTTATCACGTGATTGAATAGGAAATATGTTGCAGTTTTACCCGTGCAGTTGAATGTAGGCATCGCCTCATCCCACTTGGTGAATTAGTCCACTGCTACGATGATGTAGTGGTGGCCATCAGCTGAAGGCGGATTGATTGTCATAAAATCAATAGCCCATTTTGAAAATGGACCCACGGTTACTACTGGGTGTAATGGAGCAGGATGTGCATGCATTTTTCTTGTGTAGATTTGGCAAGGGTGACACTTTTTAATCGCATTGATGCAATCTTTGAATATTGTAGGCCAAAAGTATCCTGCATGCAAGATTTTCTAGGAAGTTCCCAACCCAGAAAGATGACCACCACATGCCCCAACATGGAAATCATTCAGAAATTGTTCAACTTCCTTGTGTACTAAACAACGTCTTAAGATCATGTCTACTCCTCGACAATACAAAGTATCCCCTATGATGAGGTATCTTCGTGCGTTGTGCCGAATGTGACGTCGTTCAATGCTAGAAAAATGAGGAGCAATCCTTTTGGTTTGGAGATATGTGATAAATGTTCCATACCAAGGATCTGATGTTGCGATGAGGAATACATGTTCATCGTCCCAAAGATTCAACAGATACGGTATCCTCTTTCTCACAGGGTAACTCAAGCATTAGTTCAGCAAATGCCAACAATTTTTTGGCTTTAGCGTTTTTTGAACTCGAGATCGAATTCTTGCAAAATTACTATCCATTTTGAATATTTTCCACCAATGATATGGCGGGACATAATGTGTTTCATGGGGTTCATTTCAGCCACTATGGTCATTTTTCTTGGAAGTATATAATTTCTAAGTCTTTGGGCAGCATGGAATGCTTCCCAGGCCAGCTTCTTAACCTGGGAATATCTCAATTCGGGACCTGTAAGGCCCTTACTAAGATAGTAAATAATGCGCTCTTGTGATGATTCATCTTCTTGTGCCAATACCATTCCTATGGTGGAACTAGATGCTGCCAAATATAGCAACAAGTCTCTATTATAGTTTGGTGGACTAAGTACTGGGGAAGAGACCAAAGATTTCTTTATTGCATCAAATGAGCGTTGAGCTTGGTCATCCCATATGAATAGTGCATTTTTTTTAGGAGATGCATGAATCCTTTAGCTCTTTCAGCAAAATCCTCGACAAATCTTCTCAATTAATTAGCTTTCCCTTGAAGGATTTGAATTTGTGTTATTGTTTTCGGGGAAGGCAATTGAAGTATTGCCTCAACCTTGATGGGATCCACCATAATCCCTTTTTTGAAACTATGAACCCAAGCAATCTCCTAGAGTCCACACAAAACATGCATTTGTGTGGGTTCAACCTAATGTTGTATTTGCGACATCAGTCAAAGATAGCTCGTAAATGTGATAGAGACCATTTTTTATCTCCAACATAGGTTCCCCATCATAATTGATAAATTCATAAATTCATAAGCTCGTGTTTTTAACATACTTTTGACTACAAGTGAGCCAAACCATTTTGGTACAAATTTCATTTCTCCTATTTTGTCTTGGTTTTGGTCATAAACTAAAACCAGATCGCCTTCAGAAAAGACTTTGGCATGGGTAGACTTGTCATATTGCGTTTTAACCAATTTCTTGTGTGCTTACACATTTAAAGAATCTTCCCTTCTACTTTCATCAAGAGAACGGAGATAGAGAATCCTTTCTTCTTATGCAAAAGTGTTAGGTAGGAATTCGACTGCTATTTTTAATGATGGGATTTCGCATTCAATCAGCAACACAACTTCCTCTCCATAAACCAATTGGAAAGGAGTGAATCTGATTGCGGTTTTAGCAGTGGTAAGGTAATCCCAAAGAGTGGTAAACACCATTAAGTTCTAGTTAGTTTTGTTCTTATCAATCATCCTCTGCAACATAGTTTTCAAAACCTTATTGATGGCTTTGACTTGTCTATTAGCTTGAGGGTAATATGGCGAGGAAAAAATTTGCTGCAATCCTAACCTATTGGTAAGTTCATCCATAAAGGAATTCCTAAAATGAATTATGTTATCAGTAGTGATCTCTTTGGGTACACCAAACCTTGTTATCACGTGATTGAATAGGAAATATGTTGCAGTTTTACCCGTGCAGTTGAATGTAGGCATCGCCTCATCCCACTTGGTGAATTAGTCCACTGCTACGATGATGTAGTGGTGGCCATCAGCTGAAGGCGGGTTGATTGTCATAAAATCAATATCCCATTTTGAAAATGGACCCACGGTTACTACTGGGTGTAATGGAGCAGGATGTGCATGCATTTTTCTTGTGTAGATTTGGAAAGGGTGACACTTTTTAATCACACTGATGCAATCTTTGAATATTGTAGGCCAAAAGTATCCTGCACGCAAGATTTTCTCGGAAGTTCCCAACCCAGAAAGATGACCACCACATGCCCCAGCATGGAAATCATTCAGAAATTGTTCAACTTCCTCGTGTACTAAACAACGTCTTAAGATCATGTCTACTCCTCGATGATACAAAGTATCCCCTATGATGAGGTATCTTCATGCCTTGTGCCGAATGTGACGTCGTTCAATCCTAGAAAACTGAGGATCAATCCTTTTGGTTTGGAGATATGTGATAAATGTTCCATACCAACGATCTGATGTTGCGATGAGGAATACATGTTCATCTGCCCCAAGATTCAACAGATACGGTATCCTCTTTCTCACAGGGTAACTCAAGCATTAGTTCAGCAAATGCCAACGATTTTTTTGGCTTTAGCATTTTTTGAACTTGAGATCGAATTCTTGCAAAATTACTATCCATTTTGAATATTTTCCACCAATGATATGGCGGGACATAATGTGTTTCATGGGGTTCATTTCAGCCACTATGGTCATTTTTCTTGGAAGTATATAATTTCTAAGTCTGTGGGCAGCATGGAATGCTTCCCAGGCTAGCTTCTCAACCTGGGAATATCTCAATTCGGGACCTGTAAGGCCCTTACTAAGATAGTAAATAATGCGCTCTTGTGATGATTCATCTTCTTGTGCCAATACCATTCCTATGGTGGAACTATATGTTTCCAAATATAGCAACAAGTCTCTATTATAGTTTGGTGGACTAAGTACTGGGGCAGAGACCAAAGCTTTCTTTATTGCATCAAATGAGTGTTGAGCTTGGTCATCCCATATGAATAGTGCATTTTTTTTAGGAGATGCATGAATCCTTTAGCTCTTTCAGCAAAATCCTCGACAAATCTTCTCAATTAATTATCTTTCCCTTGAAGGCTTTGAATTTGTGTTATTGTTTTCGGGGAAGGCAATTGAAATATTGTCTCAACCTTGATGGGATCCACCATAATCCCTTTTTTGAAACTATGAACCCAAGCAATCTCCCAGAGTCCACACAAAACATGCATTTGTGTGGGTTCAACCTAATGTTGTATTTGCGAAATCAGTCAAAGATAGCTCGTAAATGTGCACTATGTTCATCTCTCCTTTTATATTTGGCTGCCAAGTCATCAAGATAAACTTCAACGATTTTCTTAATTTCATGAAATGCATATGACATGGCTCTTTGAAAAGTAGCCCCAATGTTTTTAAGGCCAAATGGAATTTTCCGATATGAAAAAGTACCCCAAGGGCATATGAAATCTATTTTATGTTGGTCATCCTCTTTTATCTGGATTTGGTTGTAACCGGAGAATCCATCCATAAATGAAAAGATTTCGTTCTTGGCACATTCGTCTATAATCTTATCAATGAAGGGTGTGGGATAGTTGTATTTGGGACAAGCCAATTTAGATCCCTAAAATCAGTACAGACACGGATAGTTCCTTGTTTTCATTAACCGAAACGGGGTTGGATACCCATTCAGTTAAAGGAACATGATAGATTAATCCAGCTTTCAATAGTTTCTCGACCTCTTCTTTGATGGAAACTAATTTCGTAGGGTTAACCATACGTAGCTTCTATCGCACTGGTTTGACATTGTTATAGGTTTTTATCTCATGTTCGACAATGCTGGGATCGATGCCTGACATTTCTTCATAAGACCATGAGAACACATCGTGAAATTCCTTGAATAGATCAGTATAATGTGCGATTTCCTCTGGCGATCAATCTACACCTATGTTGATGTTTTCAATGATGCCAAGATTAATGGATATATCCATAGGGATGGTTTTCGAAATAGTTTCCAATTTCCCTTTCAAACTCACATTGTGTGTTTGGACGAGGAATTGGTATTTTTCCATATCATCATCGAAGTAAAATTTTTTGGGTTTGACTTCTAATGAATCGATCTTTGGAAGAAATGAGGATTTGTGGTGAATATCCTCCCAGGGTCGTTTAGATATATTCATGACCTCAAGGATGGCTTCATCCGAAGAAAATTTTTGATCCAAGATGTCATGAGTACTATGAGAGTTCATGGTCCATATAGGTGAAGTATAAGTATCATATTCCCCCATCTTTGAAGGATTTTTATCCAAGTCTGTCAAATCCATTTGAATAGCTTGATAAGAAAGCTCTACAGCATAAAGGGGAACAATACTCTCTATTTCCTTATGTTGCATAGAAGTTGGTATATTTCCATCACTCTTTTCAACTAATATGTCCTCTTTGGAGGCTCCCTCCAATGGGTTGGAGCCAACTTCTGGTATGGGCTTAGAAAAAACTTTTAATGCAAACTATACTTCTGATGTAATAGTGAAAATTGGAGCAGTGTTAGGGGTCAATATCGGTGGTGGAATCACGAAAGTTCCCATGAGGGATGAATATTTGAACATTCCTACCCCAACATATTGAATCACCATTTTTGAATCCCCTACAAAAGGTACATTCGAGTGGAGACCAGTTTCAGGTGTGCAATAATCTAGTTGATTGATCGTGATCATATTCCCTTGGTGGGGGAACCGAATAAATAGGAATAATGAATACGCTACAACCTTCACCTTATGTATCCAACTACGACCCAATAGAAAATTGTAATCTATGGGTGCATCCACTACCTGAACATCTACTTGAACTGTTTTACCTCCCAGTTCAACTGGGAAAGACATGATAAGTCCACGAGGTGGGAATGAATGACCATCAAATGCATTGAGTATTGTATGGAATGGTACTAGGGTGGGTGATCCCAAATCTTTCCAACATGCTAGTGATATGACACAAGTTGAGGCTCATTCATCAACAACTGTTCAAAAAATGTTCTTACCATGTGAAGTCACTTTGATCTGAAATGCGATTTGTGATGGAAGCCTACATGTGGACTGTTCTAAGTCAAAAGTTATCAAATTGATGTCAGATGGATCGATAGGACCAATAGCAGACAATAGTTCCTTTCGTTGAGCAGGACAACTTTTCAATACTTCCAAGGCGGACATTACACAAGGAGCTTGAGCTAAGTCTTCAACCACATTGTAGTTTTGAGCAGCTCGTGCGTTAGGATTGTGTGGTGTTATACGGAAAACCCCTTTTGGAGGTCGAGGTACTATGTCTATGGTTGGCTTCTTAATGGTTATAGAACCATCAGGCTAAGATCCAGTCGTTTCTGCATCTTTCAAATGTATTTCATAAGAATGAGCCCTTGTTTGAATGTTCATTTCATGTCCACCAATTGTGAAGATATTAGCATTGGGTGGATTTCCCCCTTGTGGGGTTTTTTTCTGGTTTCCTCCTAGTGGAGGTATTGGAGCCGCAATAACCATTTGTTGTTGCTAGGAGAAAGGATGAGTTAGAAAGGTAGGTGGTTGTTTCCCTCCTCATTGTGCCAGCATTTGATGAATATCATCCATATGAGGACAAAGGTGAGTACGATGATCCCCTTGGAAAATTTTGCAAGGGTATTTGTTTTTCCGGTTTTCATGATTGCCTCTAGTAGGATTATTCACCTTGGGTGCATCTCCTGCCCCAGAATTAGCATTGGGATTCTTCTTTTGTTTCTTATTTTTTCCTTTTGGCTCTGCAGTTTGAACCGTAAGTACTTCAGAAGTTTGGGTGGTAGTTGCAGATTGTTGTGTTTCCTGGCCAGTTGTAGGTTGTGAAGTATGAACCGACATTTGTCCCAATTGTTGGGTAATATGTTCAAGTTGGTTGAAGGATCCAAACACATCATCGATATGAGGTCCTTTTGGTGGCCTAGCTAGATCAGATGCAGGTCTTACATCATGATGTATTAAATCATAAAGTGTGTTCGATTGGGAATATATCAAATCCATCTATTAAGCACTCTGAATGAGTTGTTCTTTGGTCGTGGCTCCCGACATGGCTACATATTTGGCAAGAGTAGGTAATAGTGATTTTATGAACCAATTGCTAAGAATTGATCAGGTATTTCTTCTTTTATAATCCTTTGGCGCCTCCTCCACTCGTGGATTCGATCCGATATGTGAGTAGCAATGGATTTCCTAAGTGAAGTTTCGATATGTGAGTAGCAGTGGACTGCCTAAGTGAAGTTAAAAGTTCTATTCCCATCTCATAGTGGATAGGTAATTGAAAATATGTCATAAAGACCATATCTAAATATGAAAATTCTGTGAAAGTATTGCGTGGCAATTCAATGTACCATTTCGCAGCAGTTCCCGTTAGGGTCCGCTGAAACAACCTTAACCGAACACTATCATCAACTAGGGAATTGGATGAACACCAAAAATGGAATGCCATCACATGATTTGATGGATCTTCCCCTGGTTTTCCGTCAAACTTGGGTATGTCTGAGCGTAGTTTAGTTGGTATGGCTGACCATCCATTCAAATGTAGATTAATGGGTTAGGATTAATGGGTGGATTAATGGGTGGATTAATGGCTGAACATTACCATTCCATTGCGGGATAGGATTAATGGGTGGATTTCCCCCTTGCAGAGGTGGGCCCCAATAAGATTGGTTACTTGTCGGAATCTGACCACTTTATTGATTGTTTCCTTGGTTTTAATAAGCGTTCCAAGGTTGATTTCTCCCTTGTGGGGATGGTTCCCAATAATATTGGTTACTTCTTGGAACTTGCCCACTCCATGGTGGAATGGGGTTGATAGGTGGATTGCCTCCTAGTGTGATACCTATTTGGGGTATGGTATTTCCCCCAGAAAATACAATAGGAAAAGTTGGATGATGACCTCATGAGGCATTTCCACTCACATGTGGAGAATAACCCCAATTGGAATTATTGTTCCATGGTCATTGGTTCCACTAGGAATATTGAGATTCCATGGTAAAGGGTTTAACCTAGAAGTAGAACTTGGAAAAATGTTAGGTATACCAAGAGGATTTTGGTTTACTCCTTGATTGTTTTGATATTGAGCAGCCAAACCATATGGAAAACCCGAATTGGTAAGGCACAACCCCCAGTAGGAATTCCTACAGACGAAGTGGATGTACTTCCGGGATTGGAACCCAAAACTATAGCAACTAGAACTGAAGTGTTGGTTGAACTTGTGCTAATGGAAGGCATACTAACTGTTTGGATTGATGTAGAGGCCAAATTGGAAGTATTGCTACCTCCAACAACTTTTTTAGGTTGCGATGATGTAGTCCCTTGTGTCCTGATGAAGCCATAGGGTCAATTGTGGAATTTTGCATATTAGTCCAATATCCGGAAAGAGGATTGATGTAATCAAATGGCTCATTGATGTGAAGTACCACTGGGTCTGAAATATTTTTTAAAGGTGGGTTTACGTGAGTAGCTGTGTTTTTCTCTAGTATGTCAATTTCAAATGGAGCAAGATTATCAACAATGTCCGTGTTTTCCTTGGTAGGTGATGCTTTAGTATTTGTTTGATGTTGCTCTTCTCTATTGTTGTTAATTGAATCTAGAATTTGTTTAGTTTCCAAGTCACGAGGTTGGGTGTTTTGTATTCGTCTTTGCGATGTAGCGGGGCCTTCAATTTCCGGTGACTCACCTTGCTGCATGATTGGTGGATCGGGAGAGTAACCAATTTGAATAATTTGAGAAAAGGACGTGTTTAAAATGATTTTGATCGAAAAATAGAATCAAACAATCCTAAGGATATCTAGACTCAACAAAATAAAAAGTGTCCACAGAGTAAAAATTCCGATAGATCCAAGCAAGCACACTTACTTTTACAAAGAATCGAAGCTCAGTGAAAAGTTGGATTAGGGGGCCTTCTGAAACTAGTAGTTGTTGAGGGATATCAAGCCTCAAACAATTGCTAGCAGTGAAGGTGTGAGAAACAGTTACAATAAAATTTAATAGACAAGGGTGCAAGTGTTGGTTCCTGACTAATCACCCTCCCAAGGAGTACAATCTTCAAAGTATGTCTCAGGTATTTCAAGAGTTCCCCAGTTACAATAGCCTGTGTGATATCCCAGAAAGAGAAACCAAAGCTACCACTTCACAATCAATGGTAGGGCAGAACAGTTGTAAGTCGAGGACAACTCTCATAACCAATTACTCTAGAAAAGTGATGTCACCCTAAGTACTTGTCACTTTACATAGAATTCCGTGATGAGTTCATGTCCCACTAAACAAGAAAGAGGGGAGAACCACCCTTACTTATCCATATTGACCTCGTTCTTAACGCATGTGTTATATGCACTTTCCTGACAAGTGTTTTTTGCTACTAATGGGTTTAAACTCCCAGTAATCAATATTAGTTTCAAAATTTTTGCAGCCCGGGAGTGTTAACTCTCCAAACCTAATCCAGGGCGCTAACTTATTCTTGTTGGTGATATAAAAATAAAATGTTGGTTAGTTTTAGATTAAGCGCCAATTTTAATCGTAGTTTGCTTAGTTTCAGGAGTGGAAGTGAAACTGGTGGTGTGTTGACTTGAAAAATATGAACCAAACAATGCAATCTGATCACTATACTAAACTAATGAAAGGTTAGAGGTTCATGTGTGTCTTTCGAACATGCAAAATGTGTTGGTATATTTTGTTTTTTATGAACGGTTCTTCTGAAATATGGATAATAACTTATTTGAAAATCAATGTAAACCAAACAGATATCTCATTGAAAATGAATCTAATTCTATTACACGGGGGATCTTTGTTTCTCGTTTGGAGGGCCACCCGAAAGTGCAAGCAAAGAGGATACGGTATCTCGAGAAGTGTATGCGAAAATTGAAATCTACTCTATTACACTTGAGATCCACTTTATCGTTCACATGATCGCCTGAAGGCCCAAGTGAAGAGGATACGGTGGCTTGAAAGAACAATGCTTGAAAAATCAAATCCTAGACTATTACACTTGAGATCCACTTTCCCATTTGCAGAGCCACCCGAAAGTGCAAGCAAAAAGGATACGGTTGCTCAGACACAACTTATCACAAGAAAATTGAGGTATGAAGCTACAATCTTCTCTAATTGTGCATAAACATAATGAAAATACTATAGATCCAAAACAAAATTGAACTATTTAAATTTTGTATTCGGTTTTGGAGGGAAATTATTTTCAAAATGTCTCAAGGTGTAATTTTAACATAGGCCTTTCATGCTCTAAAACACATAATTGTAGAATCCCATCTATGCCTAACTTGTACAAATTTCCTGCTATTAGTTGATAGTCTGCTTCTTTTACCACTAGTTGTTTCTTCTAGGCCACCATGTACTCGGGTGGGGCTACTTCGATACTAAAAAACTATGCAATATATGATAAATGATCATCAACCATATGAAATACAAACGGATGCACATCTGGTATACTATCATCTATGTTTTCTGCATCCTATCCAGTTTCTATGCACGACAAGTGGTCAGGTCTTGAGTTCAGTTTCCCTGGTTACACTACAACCTCAAAATCATACCCTTGAAATAAAAACAACTATTTTTCATATATTAACATGCAACACTCTATTTTTAACTAGGTATCACGACACATAATGGTTAATGTACATTTTAAAGTGCAAACCCGACAAATGGCATTTAAAATTATACAGTGCATACACTATCGCCAATCCCTCATGCTCTGTAGTGGTGCAATTCTTCTCGACAGCCTATAGCTTCCTGCTAGAAAATGAAATGGGGTGGTATAAGTCTCATTCCTATGGTTACACTAAAACTGCACCCAACACTATGGAGACACATCCACATGAACACAAAATTCCTTCTTCCAATCAGGGAATACCAAGATTGGTGCAATCACCAACTTCTGCTTTAAGATATCCAAACTCCATTGACACTCTTCGCTCTATTGGAACTTGACATCGTTCATTAATAACTTCTCTAATGGGGCTATGATATGCACATACCCCTTAATAAACTTTATGTAGTATCTTGTGTGCCCCAATGTAGCATGCAACTGTCGCACTAAAGTGGGTGGTGGTAAGTCCACAATAGATACAATCTTCACCAAATCCACCAACAGTCCTTGTCTACAAACTAGATGACCCAATAAAATACCGAATGGTGCACAAAAAATGCACTTCTTCATATTTAACAAGATCTGGAACTATCTGCATCTATCCAATATCAAGTGTGGAACCTCAATGTGATTCTTCAATAGATTGAATATTTTCCATTCATCCAGATATACTTCTAGAAACTTATGAATAAACTCTTTGAAAGTTGTGACAACCACTCTGGAGAATATTGTTGATGCATTTGTCAGTCCAAACGGCATTACTGTATGTTGATGACATCCCCATTTTGTTGCAAAATTTGTCTTATGTCTATCTTCTGGTGGAATATAGATTTGATGATACCCAAAAAATCCATTCATGAATGAGTAGGCTTCATGTCCCCCTACATTTTCCAACACTTCATTTGTGAATGATGTTGGAAATGGATCATGAAACACGCATCATTCAATTTTCACAGATCCACACAAATTCGTATTTATCCTATATTATTATCCTGAACCAACATCAAACTAATCCATCCTGACTCTTCAACCAATTCTATGATTCATGCTTCCAGCATCCTATCGATTTCAGCCTTTACCTTTTACTTGTATAATGGATTTAGTTGGTATGGTGTCTGCCTCGCTGGCTTAGCATCAGGCTTCAACAATATCTTCAATTCTCCTAGTTCACCAACAATTCCCTTCATTTCTGAAAATTTAGTGGGAAAAATATCTTGATATTCATGAAGTAAGTCAACAATCTTTTCAACTATTTCATCATTCCAGTAGTCCCCAATATTGGAAAACTTAGTATTCTTCTATGTGCTTATGTTCACTTTATGGTTCTTCAATGGTTTCCTATAATTATTAGATACTAACTGAAGTCTTTCGGCTGCGTACTTCCCCTTGGTTTCTAGTATTTTCATATTTTTTATTGTCCTCCTAATCTTTTTCAACCACCTTATAACATTTCAAAATCTCTTCAATCATCACAGATGATCAATGTGCACTACACATGGGTATAGTTTCTGTCGCTTCTTTGGGCACAAATATCTACTCCTTGATAGTTTGTAATGTTGCATCTAGCGAAGGGATCTCATCTTCAATGATAAATGTTGCTTTAAAATTTTGCATCATCTCCTTCGAGTCTATTGTGCATCGATGCAATTCTATCTCTATATACCAATTCCTAGGAATGGTCTCCAAAATTTTCACAAATAGATCTATCCATTCTTGCTTTGGTACTGCACTCCATGTTGTGATACACTATGCAACATGATCTAATGGATATCTCATCCCCGCGTACTTTTGCATAGTATACTCACTGCCAAATCTGACATTTAGAAACCTTTTTCACTGCTACCAGTCACTCATTTTCTCCTTATGTGTATGCCACCAGTTTGTGGGTGTCACTTTAAGGGAAACATCTAATGCTAACATCCTTTTATATTATGGTATCTACACCTCAAATCTTGTTACAAAAGAAGCTACAATTGTTAGACCATCATACTTTGGTTGACCGCATACCTGTATTATTATCTAGTGCAATGAACATGTGATGCAGGAACACCTTCTCATATGTCCTTCATGCATATGTTGCTTCCAATATTCAAAGTATTCTTCATATTCTAACACGTGGAGCTGATACTGTACCAACTAAGCCTACCATCAGCAGTGGGATTCACATAGTCTTCCATTCTACCATTCATGTTATATAGATTTTCCAACTCTCAATTTCTAACCAGTTCCACATAAATTATCCCTTCTATTCGGTCCAATGGTGCATTGACCCTCAAAATATCCCCCTCAAAAATTATTTGTCTATCCTTCAGGTCAATAATGGCGTAGTTAGCAAAATCCCATCCAAGTACCAATAATTAAGGATATGTTTTGTTGTCATCTATAATCTCTATAACCTCAAATTCAGCTCTATTGTGCATCCCATACACATCTGCAGTTACCCCCACTAGCCTTCAAATTGGAACAATTATGTGCTTGTTAGATAGCCTTAATTGAACATTAGACCAAATCAGCTTTGTCCTACCCATCATTTCTGCCTGTGAAGCCACCTTCTGTTGCATCAATGGCAGTCTAATATGGGGCAACCGTGCGGCTATAAACCACTCTTGGTGTTGTTGCGGTGCTATGACAAAACTGACCTGGTATAACAATGTTTTAAACTTTTGGTCAAATTCCAACACTGTCTCGTTAGGTTTTTGCTTAATTTCGTTTAATTTTATTATACATTGGGATTCTAACTTTGGTTTCTTGAACTCACTCAATAGTGCAGCCTTAATCTCCACTAAGGTTCTATTCTGTCCATGAGAATACATCATGAACCAGTTCAAAGCTCTATCTATGAATGTCGTGACGAGCTGCGCCTGCTTCGTAGCATCATCCTGAACTTGCTTGACACTCCATACGGCTTCGCATAGAAACCAATGTTGTTCAGGTTCCTCTAGACCCGCACCTTTGAATATCGGCATCTTAATATCGTCGTTCATCCTTCTTCTAGGTGGTCCAGTAGTATTATGCGCAATGGTTTGGGTGGTGTTATGGATGTTACTGCACGGAATGTTCTGAATTGGAATAGTCTGAGCTAGGATGGCCTGAGTCGAGATGGTCTGAGTACTCACTCCCGCGATGTTACTGGTATTGATGCTCTGCGGACTAGGAATATTAACAATTGGAGGGTTCTGAACTGGTGGACTCTGTGAAATGGGCGGCGCAGTATTTATAACCGACGGATTCTACGAAGTAATAGGATGATAGGTGGCTAATGGAGGTGCGACCTGGCTATCAAGCTCGGCTTGTAAATCAATTTCTACACGGATTCCATGTTCACTAGAAGTCTTCTTAGTAGTATACTTATATCTTTTTCGACTTCTCAAATTGTGTGTATCTTTGTCAGAATCACTATATATGTTATTGACCATTACAGATTCAAAAACTTCTAGGACTTTTACTGCATTCTTAAAACGCCTTTCTTACGTAAAATAATTTTAATATATAAACTCAGATTGTTGAGGTGCTTACCCATGAAACCTTTGAAAAAATCTGCTTTTGCTGTGCTCTAGGACTTCAACATGTCCACAGCTAGCTCTGTCACGAATCCTTCTAGTATGGTGTCAACCTAAAAGTTGACTGCTCGCGAGAGTGGACTATCTATTTCTTTAAGCCTCTGAATGAGCTATGGAGTCCACTCAGTCGGTACTCCTTCTGGTTGAAAACAGTTCTTTCGCTCTACGACTCTTGATATCCACGCGTGCAACTCGTTTCCAAAACTTGCCCAAAATATTTTGTGAATATCCTTCCACAGGTATTTATTTAACCAATCTACGTCGGAGAGATGTGGATGTCTATTCTACTTTCTGGAAAAGTCTCTCTATTTCTTATCACACCAATCCTAGATTTCTTTCTTGTCTGGATGCCAAGTTTTAGTGCCGGTACTCATCACCATTTCAAGCGCAGCAACAGAACCATTTGTTGGCTTGTATAACTGTTCTCGAGGTTTTCTGTAAAGACCCAGGTTATGCGCGGTTTGAGGAACCAACAAAACACCTTTTCAGCGGCCCTTTCAGCAACAATTTGCGAACAAACTGAGGTCTCACCCGAGGTGAAGTAATGGGGTGTTGCAGAATTAGGTTTCCACAACCAGGTGATGAGTGTTTAGACAGATTGGTGAGCAACGCGCTACAGGGCTTGCGCTGCGGACTTCGGACTGCACGAAGTTCCACCTCTTAGTGATGAACACTTAGGCTATCACGCATCCAAGGACTGCGCAATGCAGGAAGATTACTTGACGATAGGGCAGTTCCACAAAGACTACGCTCCCTCTCACAACTTATGCAACTTAATATATTTTACTTAATGCAAAAAGACTCATTCAACAAACATAATGAGCAGAATCTTCCAACCTTATACATATTAATTACAACAATATCATTGCACACTTCTGGTGCTGCGCTAAGTGTTTATCTGACTAGTTCATGTATTCATCCAACTGTGAAGTGTTGGTGCATCTAGCATTCATTCATACATGTGATTACTTAACATATTATTCCCATCATCATCTTTATGGAGAATACATATAAAAGCAAAGCACATAAACTCATAAACAACATTTAACCGTTCATCATAAGTAAAGACACAAATGCAAACACGTAAGCAATCATATAACACAGAATTTAACGTGGTTCACCCCCAGGATGGGAGATACATCCATAGGAACTGTTGTTGTATTATCTTTGGGAAGGGTACAATAGTTACAGTCTGCACACTCAGCTGCAGACTCTTCTCTCTCTCTCTGTAGGTCTCTGCACACATAGCGTGCAGAGCCTTTTACAATAGCATTCACTCCTTAAACACTTAGAATATTTTACAATGAAGAGCATTCAGCTACTAGAGATTAACGATTACCCTTTCCCTTACAAAATGTGCCCTTTTATATATCGTTCCGTAGGTGACGTCTTTGCAATCAAGAGAGCCAAAAACCCTAAGGTTACCCAAAACCCATCATGGTTACTCCGCTAACCAAGACTGCTAGGCTCTTATAGCGGCTTCTCCGTTGTGGCCATCCTTTGTGCGTGGTCACGTCACTTTCAGCCTACCCTATAGACTACATGTCGACGGTCACCTTCACCCTGTCATTCCTTATCGAATGGATTTGTGCGGCCGGCTTACGTTGTGCTGCTTATTCTCATGTGACTAGTCGCTTTCCTTCCGCGCCACTCCTTACCCGACTTTTGGGAATCATGGAGTACTTCGACAAAAGAGGTTGCTTTCGCAACTCGACCTTCCCTTCATTCTTTTCCCAAATTAGGTTCCCTACTAGCACTTCGTGGAACTAGGTCTCAGTTGCGTGGTTCCCATCCTGTCAATACTGCGCTTCTCTCAACTTCACAACTCCTCCAAAACTGTCTTGCTAAAACTTCCTTCATTTGAGTTGCGTTATAACTTAGCAGCTCCAAAACTGTCTTGCATCAAAAATGCCTTACTTGGGCTAGGCCCAACACTTTAGGAACTAACTAATGATGCATTTGGGAGGTTTGTACTTCATTTGGTAAGCCATTAGTGGCCTCTACCCTAGGGGTTTTGAACCTCGAAATTACTAGTAAATTCCCTAATTTATCCAGTGATTACAAATGAATGTTGCAGAAGTATTTTGAGAGTGTCCAAGCACCTATTAGACTCCTTTCTATTTCCTAATACCTTTCAAGTACCTTCAGACCCAATTCTAAATCCTTAGGATCCATTTGGAATCACTCGGGTCATTACTAGTCCTGGGTTCGAATTGACCAAAAAATTGCATTTTTTCCAATTTTTCCAAATTATTAAAAAGGGACACTACAGATGGAGATAGAAGTAGCCTTCCATCTTTATTAACAGATCAACAAAGCAAATATTTAAAAGAGGTAATTTTAAGAATTAAATTTGCCACTAGTTTTCTTCAAACATAAATAATATATTAACAAAGAAAGGTGAATTTGGTGGGGTATAAACACATGATTGGCATACCTTCATTAAGGTGATTATTTTGGTATATATATTTCTTTTATATTGGTAATATACATATTTTTAGTTTTTTATTTTGTATACTTTGGAAACAAATAAGGATTCATTTTTATTGTTACAGTATGGTCTACCTCTACCTCTCCTAGATGACTTTGAAAACAACGTGAAAAAAGCTATATATGATCTCGGCAAATACATGAGGTAAGTAGCAATATATATGAAAACTATTTTTTCAATTTGTTGTTGAACGTAATGACATATATTTTACTAGTAATGTAATATATTATGTTTTGTTGAAACATGTTATTTTCTTACATCACCTGTAGATTGTTTTCATTGAAAGAAATCCATAAAGAAGATATAAAGTATTGGAAAAGAGAAATTCCTCAGCTAATGTGTGAAATGAAAAAGTATCTACCTCCAACATTTTTTCAATGCACAATAACACTACCTCATACACCAAGTTGATGAGATTGAACTGTGTGGAGTTGTATACACAAGGTCAATGTGAATGGTGGACAGGCAATTGAAATCATAGAAGGATTTGGTTACACAAAGAGCACGCCTTGAGGGTTCTATAGTGGAGGAATATATGGAATATCAATCAATGGTGTATATTAGTCATTGTATTTCTAAATTAGCAGCATATATGCACATGGATCGCATTTGGGATGTGAACTTCACCAAAAAAATTGAATAGGAGCATCTATTGTGGGGAAAGATAGAATGAGCAAAGTGAGAGGTAATTATTAAATTGTGGAGATTTATATATAATACATATAACTTTTTTTGTGTATATCATACTTTTTTATTTTTTAATCTTTCATCAATTATTAATATTTACCATAGTAATTAATATTTATTGATTAATTATGATTTTTTTATACAACTGCTCAAGAGTGCGATGCACTACATTTATACATTGTAAACAATCTTGACTAGATGAAGGTATGGATTGAAATATATATACAACACGATGGTAGGTTATCATGGGAAGGGGTGTCTACATTGGTTATAGAATCTCATTGTAATGAAGATCCCAATCTTATACAAAGGGAGATTGATTTATCATATGGTTTTAAAGATAAACAAGTAAGCATATTTACCCATTTTATTCAGTTATTTTATTTTATGTTAATGTGAATGTAGGTTCTTTTTTCCAGATACTTTCCAATTTATATAAATATGTTTATTAATTTATGACAATGCATTTTTTACATGTCTGGCATATTGGAGTTGATACATCACAAGGCTATGTGGTGCAATGGTCGTAAATTTCACATCAAAAAGTTGCATGAAAATATGAAAACTTATGATAGTGGGATAACTGCAATATTCCAGGTCACTAATGTTTCCTCTAGGAGTGACAAACATTGCGGAGTATCTAAAATATATATATTATGTGTACTTGGACAATATACTTCAGTTTGAATTTAATTCCTTTGAATTAGTTCTCTTCAATGCCAAATGGTATAGGCTACGAATGCATGAACAAGATCCTGATAGAACTCTTATTAAGAATGCTAATGAATTTACCATGATTAATACAATGTTGTTGGAGCTAGTAAGACATGATATCTATGTTCTTCCAAGACAATGTGAACATCTATTTTACTCAAAGGTTCTGGATAACAAGGGTTGGTCCTTATTTGTTAGAGATCATACAAGAGGAAGGCCAATAAAGTATAATATAGAGAAATAATATAATATTGAAGAAGAAGATGATGTGAGGAGTAGGTAGCATATGTTTCAGATGAAGAACATGAAGAAGTTGAACCCAATGTAGGAAACGATGCAGTTCTTCATGATGATGACGTTGATGAAGATATGCTGGTCGAAAATGACATTGATGACGATGTTGATATCATTAATCCTTTCAAAATCATTTCAGGATCGGATGATATAGATGTTGACTTGGAGGAAGATCAAGAAGAATAATGATATTGAAATGTTGAAATGTACGAGGTATGTAACTGTATATTTTGTATGAATTATTCTCTTTAAATAATTTACTTATATGGGTTAATTACATGTTTTTAAGTTTTATGCCATTTTTTTATATCTTGTGTTAGATGTTGTTTATTATGTCCAACCTGAAAATAGTAGCCATAACATTCACGCTAAACTAAAATTATCATTTACAGACACATAATTTTATTTACCTTAATTAAATTTTGTTTTTTAGTTTCTATGCATGAATCTTACTTATATATGATGCTTCCGATTATTTTCTAGTAGGTAGATTGGGTATTGACCAGGAATTGAGAGTGATGTGAGGGGGAGGGGAGGGGCCATATGAGCTTCCAACTTCACATAGTTGGAATTGTTCAGCAGAGAATAAATTATTCTCAAAACCAAGAGAACCTCATTCAGCTTTATACATGCATCATCATAAATGTCATCATTGTTGTCGTAGTATTCACGTAGTATTGCAATGACAAAGTTTTCATGAACATGTTCGTCATTGCAATATCATCTTCATCGAAACTATTCAAAAATGTGGGTCTTTTGACATATGACCCACCATCATCTTTATATTAATCATCAACATCATCTTACCCATCGTCATCATCATTTAATTTTATTTGTTATCATCAAATCAATTGTCATCATCATCTTACTCATTGTCATTGTCTATTATTATTGACTTAAATTTAAGTAAATTTCTTGGTAAAATATCCATTATCTAACATCATTGTGCTAAATAATGAACCTAGTATTGTTTAACATCCCCATGGAGGGTTCTTTGATCCAATGTTATTTAAACTTAAATTCATAAGCGAATCTTCTTCTAATTTATCTGAGGCTATCTCAAGTAGAAGATTATTTGATCCATATCCTCTAATAACAAAAATCTCATACCTTCTTAATGTAGATATTACTGAGTGGAACAAGGAATATTCTATATAGTCTAAACTGGATAATATTCAACCACTTTCTATGATTTGACCGAGGAAAGTGAAATCCTAATGTTTTTTTTTATAAAAAATGGTTTTGATCCTCCATGAATACGGGAAAATATGCATGCCTTACCTAATCCATTCTTTGTATACCAACCATCATTCTTTCTTGTTACAAAGATATATTTAGATCACCTCCATCAATTGTGTGCCTTTGGCTAATATTGATCCTTCCAATCTAAATGTTCCCCAAAAATTATTTCTCAATAGTTGGTCTATATACATTGACACATATAATCTATTGAATTAGTTCATTGTTGAAGAGAGTGACAATGATAGAAGAGGGAAATAAATTTGATGATGTTTTAGATTATTTATTGCTCCACCCTATTGCTAAATGACTTTCTTTATATTCTACCTCCTATATTTCAAATATTTAACCACTTCCAACCTTGTTTAAACCTTTCAACCCATCAGTTTCCTAGCTTGGTAACTTTTAAGAGAAAAACACATGTGAAGATAAATCAAACCTTGTTTCATGGATATCTAACATTATGATACCCAAATCCTCTCTAATTCCAAGGGATTATCTAGACCATCCACCTATCAAAGACTTATATTTTATTTTTCTCTTAATACATCTATTTTTCTTCTTCCTCTACCTAGAATCCTTATCTCCATTTTTTAAGGAGTAACTTTATTACACTCCTTATCTATAATTTCCTTTGTCTTAGTTAGATTCTATGTTCATTATTGAAGAGCCTCACTTCCTACAAATGAGCCATTAAGTGATTTTATATATGTTTAACTCCTTGTATATATTCTCTTAGGAGTTGTAGAGATGTTTGTGTTTCCCATTGGCCCTCAATGTCTTTTAATTTATATAATATTTCCATCAATCGAAAATAGCTGAGATCAGTCATCTCCTGCAAATAATATATGGGTTCTTATTCCCCTAAATATATATTATCATCAAAAGGGCTATTATTCTTATAATTTGTAAATACATGAGTGCATTCCTCATTAGGAAGACTACAAAATCCAAGGATTTTTTGTTGTCATCTATAAGGGCTCTTTACCATGATCCTTGGATGAATTATAGCTTGGGTAAATTTAATTTATATGTACATAAATCCTATAATATATACATAAAAAGGTATTTTTATTATGATCATGAAGCTACCAAAAAAGAAAAAAAGAAAAAAAGAAAATATATATATATATATAATGTCTACGACCACTCCTAGTAAAATGTGTGCTTCATTCACTTCTATAAGGCCTATACTTCTCCTCCACTTCAACAACATTGAGAAATAAGAGACAACATTCTAATTTTAAGGAATATTTTAAGTTAGTTGATACCTTTTAGCTTGTTTATAGATTAAAACCAAAATCCCAAAATTTGGAACCCTTGCTACTTTCATGAAGTACCTGATAGGTTGTTAAACAAAATTCTCTCTTTGTGATGTGTGTGTGTGTGTGTTTGAGAGAGAGAGAGAGAGAGATGTTTGTGTGCACATGCGTGTCTACATACATACATAGGCTATACTTGTAAGACCTATACTTCTCCTCCACTTCAACAACCTTGAGCAATAACACACAACATACTAATTTAAAGGAATATTTTGAGTTAGTTGCTACCTTTTATCTTGTCCATAGATTCAAACCATAATCCCAAAAGTTGGAACCCTCGCCACTTTCATGAAGTACCTGATAGGTTGTTAAACAAAATTTTCTATTCATAGTGTTGTTATTAGTGATTGATTTGAGAGCCTTACTTATTTAGAATTACCTTAAATTATTTCCATATACCATTCTACTCATTGACTATTTTCTAGATTCTCTTGTATAGGAATTGAATATATGTCACGTATATATGAAAACTAAGATATTATTAAAGGGAATTTTTTCATAGTTAAACTTCACCAATTTCTTCATATAAATCTATAATTTGATCAGTCCATGTGATTTGAGAGCTAGTGTTTGAGTGGTTGTTGATGCTAACTTATAGAGTATGAATAGATGATGATTTTTGTTTAGTGTTTTTACCCACACTTTCTAACCCTCAATTCTACCCTCCAACTTTTCAACAAGTTTATATGACCACTAACTCATTGATACTTCCATTTTGATTAATGTTCTCCATCAATACTTATTGTTTGACTTCACACATGGATTCCACAATCCCATTGGTCATTCACTATGAATTTTCTACATGGAATTCTATGTATGTCGTAGGTGATTTCCGAGAACAATTGTCATTGCACCAACCCAATCCAAATATAAAACTCCGATTGCCCAATAGTTTTTCATGTTGGATAGAAAACTTTGTATCCTTAAGTTTGACAAATCTCTAAATGGGGATCCTTGATTTATTGTTTTGAATACTACATCAAAATTCAGTCTATTCTAATAAATGCTTAGAATATCCTTATAGTTGAGGTAATCACAGAATAACAACGCCTCACATAGTGTAAGATGTATGACGGTCAATAAGATGTAGCTTCCAACCAATCTTTGATCAACACTTTGGGTGATTTTAAAGTTGTTATATGCAAGTGGTTACACCCATTACAGACAAGGATGTGATGTGTTACAATGGATACAACTTAAGTATAATCATGAAAATCCAACCCAATAGTTCATTAAGGATTTTAATAGATTATGCATCAAAATCTAGGCAAATGATCTTAAATATATCATTCACATCAAGTTCATTTCTAGTTTAATTCCTCACATCATGAATATAAGATTAAATAACTCTACGTACTCTACAACTTGGTGTCAACTTGCTTCCAAAATTGTAGTTAAAATTAATCACCCCACCCATGTAAGCTACCACAACCCTTGTAAGTAAATTTATTCCACAACTACCATTAGTTTTAATCCATATGAATCTAGTCCAAGTAATGGGATATGCATATACGGGAAAATTCTATATAGTCTAAACTGGATAATATTCAACCACTTTCTATGATTTGACCGAGGAAAGTGAAATCCTAATGTTTTTTTTATAAAAAATGGTTTTGATCCTCCATGAATACGGGAAAATATGCATGCCTTACCTAATCCACTCTTTGTATACCAACCATCATTCTTTCTTGTTACAAAGATATATTTAGATCACCTCCATCAATTGTGTGCCTTTGGCTAATATTGATCCTTCCAATCTAAATGTTCCCCAAAAATTATTTCTCAATAGTTGGTCTATATACATTGACACATATGATCTATTGAATTAGTTCATTGTTGAAGAGAGTGACAATGATAGAAGAGGGAAATAAATTTGATGATGTTTTAGATTATTTATTGCTCCACCCTATTGCTAAATGACTTTCTTTATATTCTACCTCCTATATTTCAAATATTTAACCACTTCCAACCTTGTTTAAACCTTTCAACCCATCAGTTTCCTAGCTTGGTAACTTTTAAGATAAAAAAACATGTGAAGATAAATCAAACCTTGTTTCATGGATATCTAACATTATGATACCCAAATCCTCTCTAATTCCAAGGGATTATCTAGACCATCCACCTATCAAAGACTTATTTTTTATTTTGCTCTTAATACATCTATTTTTCTTCTTCCTCTACCTAGAATCCTTATCTCCATTTTTTAAGGAGTAACTTTATTACACACCTTATCTATAATTTCCTGTGTCTTAGTTAGATTCTATGTTCATTATTGAAGAGCCTCACTTCCTACAAATGAGCCATTAAGTGATTTTATATATGTTTAACTCCTTCTATATATTCTCTTAGGAGTTGTAGAGATGTTTGTGTTTCCCATTGGCCCTCAATGTCTTTTAATTTATATAATATTTCCATCAATCGAAAATAGCTGAGATCAGTCATCTCCTGCAAATAATATATGGGTTCTTATTCCCCTAAATATATATTATCATCAAAAGGGCTATTATTCTTATAATTTGTAAATACATGAGTGCATTCCTCATTAGGAAGACTACAAAATCCAAGGATTTTTTGTTGTCATCTATAAGGGCTCTTTGCCATGATCCTTGGATGAATTATAGCTTGGGTAAATTTAATTTATATGTACATAAATCCTATAATATATACATAAAAAGGTATTTTTATTATGATCATGAAGCTACCAGAAAAGAAAAAAGAAAAAAGAAAAAAAGAAAAAAAAAAAAAATATATATATATATATATATATATATATATATATCATGTCTACGACCACTCCTAGTAAAATGTGTGCTTCATTCACTTCTATAAGGCCTATACTTCTCCTCCACTTCAACAACATTGAGAAATAAGAGACAACATTCTAATTTTAAGGAATATTTTGAGTTAGTTGGTACCTTTTAGCTTGTTTATAGATTAAAACCAAAATCCCAAAATTTGGAACCCTTGCCACTTTCATGAAGTACCTGATAGGTTGTTAAACAAAATTCTCTCTTTGTGATGTGTGTGTGTGTGTGTTTGAGAGAGAGAGAGAGAGAGAGAGCTGTTTGTGTGCACATGCGTGTCTACATACATACATAGGCTATACTTGTAAGACCTATATTTCTCCTCCACTTCAACAACCTTGAGCAATAAGAGACAACATACTAATTTAAAGGAATATTTTGAGTTAGTTGCTACCTTTTATCTTGTCCATAGATTCAAACCATAATCCCAAAAGTTGGAACCCTCGCCACTTTCATGAAGTACCTGATAGGTTGTTAAACAAAATTTTCTATTCATAGTGTTGTTATTAGTGATTGATTTGAGAGTCTTACTTATTTAGAATTACCTTAAATTATTTCCATATACCATGCTACTCATTGACTATTTTCTAGATTCTCTTGTATAGGAATTGAATATATGTCACGTATATATGAAAACTAAGATATTATTAAAGGGAATTTTTTCATAGTTAAACTTCACCAATTTCTTCATATAAATCTATAATTTGATCAGTCCATGTGATTTGAGAGCTAGTGTTTGAGTGGTTGTTGATGCTAACTTATAGAGTATGAATAGATGATGATTTTTGTTTAGTGTTTTTACCCACACTTTCTAACCCTCAATTCTACCCTACAACTTTCAACAAGTTTATATGACCACTAACTCATTGATACTTCCATTTTGATTAATGTTCTCCATCAATACTTATTGTTTGACTTCACACATGGATTCCACAATCCCATTGGTCATTCACTATGAATTTTCTACATGGAATTCTATGTATGTCGTAGGTGATTTCTGAGAACAATTGTCATTGCACCAACCCAATCCAAATATAAAACTCCTATTGCCCAATAGTTTTTCATGTTGGATAGAAAACTTTGTATCCTTAAGTTTGAAAAATCTCTAAATGGGGATCCTTGATTTATTGTTTTGAATACTACATCAAAATTCAGTCTATTCTAATAAATGCTTAGAATATCCTTATAGTTGAAGTAATCACAGAATAACAACACCTCACATAGTGTAAGACGTATGACGGTCAATAAGATGTAGCTTCCAACCAATCTTTGATCAACACTTTGGGTGATTTTAAAGTTGTTATATGCAAGTGGTTACACCCATTACGGACAAGGATGTGATGTGTTACAATGGATACAACTTAAGTATAATCATGAAAATCCAACCCAATAGTTCATTAAGGATTTTAATAGATTATGCATCAAAATCTAGGCAAATGATCTTAAATATATCATTCACATCAAGTTCATTTCTAGTTTAATTCCTCACATCATGAATATAAGATTAAATAACTCTACGTACTCTACAACTTGGTGTCAACTTGCTTCCAAAATTGTAGTTAAAATTAATCACCCCACCCATGTAAGCTACCACAACCCTTGTAAGTAAATTTATTCCACAACTACCATTAGTTTTAATCTGTATGAATCTAGTCCGAGTAATCAATGGGATATGCATATACCACTCTAATCATTAGCAATATCTATATTGTGATTATGGATGTTATTCCATGTAAGCATTAATCATTAGCAATATCTATATTGTGATTATGGATGTTATTCCGTATAAGCATTAAAAGGTCAAAGATGTCATTGTGGAACTATAATAGATACTAATTAAAGGAACCTCCCCTAGGGAATATGTAAGAACATAAAACAAAACAAAATTAAAAAAATTAAAAATAAAAAATAAAACAAAACCAATAATAATCATAAACAAATTACCAACCAACAAATTACAAACAAAAATTATAATGTTACAGTGCTTCCATTGTGGTCAGAACCTTGGCCTGTTTTCCCTGCCCAAATAGTGTTGCGGTCGTTGCTTGCATCGTGGAGGATAATTGTTTACATTATTTCCACCATGGTGAGAACCTGGGCTGTTGCGGCCATTGCCATCATGGAGAACCCCGACCCAATTCGTCCCTGCTGCATTGATAGAGAGGCCCAAAAGCATCGTGGAGAACATAGTGAGTTTTCAATGTTACTCTCTACTGTTTTCATGTGATGGGTAAAAATAATTAGTAAAAAAATCGCATCCCTATCTCTATCTATAGGTAGTTGTGCCTCTGAATACAAAGAGAGGGGAGTGCACTGGCATGGCGGATCCGTGTAGTTAGGTTGGTCAACCTTGCCAAAGGGTAGCAGCTAGCTCTTTCTCTATAGACTGAAATACTCTCTTCTTCCTTTGTCTGATGGAATTCCACAATTTTTTTTTCAAAATTATGTCTTTATGATGTATAGAATGATTTATTTTTAACTTATGTATAAATATCTGATCTTAGATGTCCGAACTTATAAGTTTCTAAAAGTTTTAAGTTTTTATTTTATAAACGAATATTTATTTTACAAGATCTCTCCCATATTAAATTGTAAAACACCTCTCGACGTAAAAAAAATATATAACTAAAATTCGTATTATTTGAACAAAGATCTCAACATTTTGCGTAAAAATAAAATAATAAAAAAGGCTTTATAAATAAAATAACATTCCTATGGAATATTGAAAAAAAACTACGTAAATAAGAATAATTTTAACTTTGCAGCTAAGATTCCATGTAGAACAGAATCCATAAATATTTTGAAAGAATGTACGTTAAACAAAACCAAAGTTAACATTGACGCATTCCGATGCCCATGAACCCAAAACCCTATTCTATTCATCCAATGATATGTGAGTGGTAAGGTAAGGATTTGAAAAATAGAGTAAACGAACAAGCTAATCCTTCAGAACTGTTGAACTGAATACTATCTAACTGGTTCTGTTAACGAATATCAAGCTGGCAAGTCTTGCGTTTAGTAAGACATTCCAATGATAATTAATTCGCTCGTGAACTCCCTGCTCGCACATTCCCAACTTCACGAATTAGCTTTTTAAAATAGTGGGCCGCTGCCTTCGTTAGCTCTTCAAGTTTTAGACAGCAATCTTCAAAATCCTTCAATGCATTTACCCCACTCTCAGCGTTACCGTTAGCTTTAACAGCATTATCTATACAATGTTGCAGTTCACTTTCGGCGTATTGATGAAGCCGTTGCAAACAATTTTCAGCTTCACCTTGGATGAATTCGAAGAGATTTTGTTTCTGTATAACAGGAACAGCATCATTATCATGATCCTGCAGCAAGGGAAGATAATAGCCATATGCATATGTCCATTTCAGCATATGCCTGCATTCTACTATCTGTAACCATGCATCTTCAACACATTTGAACGCTGTCAAGCCAGGTCGACTCATTCTGGTCAGGAGACAGTCACTCAATTTATTAAACTCTACCTCTTGAAAACGCTTTAGACGAGATAATGCCTCTTTCTGAGAGTTATCATTTGCGTGCCATCTTACAAGATAAATTCCTAATCTCTCCCCGTCATCTCTTCCTGATCCTGCAGCCTCATCAATTGTCTCTTGTTGATAGGGATTGTTTCCCGTCATCGAATCCTGATATTGGCTGCAACGAAGCGTAGAGGCAGAATCATGGTTATTCCAATCACGAAGGCATATCCAACAGAATTCAAACCCACACGGCAGCGTGCAATGCATATGGATACACCCTCTATTCTTCTCGATTGGCCGTTTACACATTGGACAGGGCTTGGTATTACGAAGTTTCCAGAGCACGCTGAGCAATTCGCCATGATCACTAATCCAAGCATCCCACTTTCTGACTGTGTCGCACTCAATTGGACTATGAGAATCCTGTAAACAGTTCCAGCAAAATTTATAGGAGCATTCGCAGACAACCTCTAGACTTGTATTGCCATCAACAACAACGTCAACCTCCACAGCGTACTCACAGTTGGGAGCTGGACACCATTTAACTTTACTATTTTGTTCAACGTATGAGTTCACAAGATATGATCTGTACTTGTCATTGTCTTCCCCAGGTAACCCCAAAGAAAAAACCATACCTTCACTGACAACAGCACGGCAAGGTGGATCTGGATGTGGACATCGTAGGGTTAGGCATCCAGAACCGTCGTTGTTTATTGATGTCTGAATATAACGTCTCCAACATTCTTTGCAAAATAGATGCCCGCAGTACTTGAGTGGCATCATGTATCGGATATTATAATTATCAAAACATATCGGACAGGTAATTAACTCCACATGCTTTTCTTCTTCTTTGGTCTCATGTTTTACCTGGTGAAGCAATAACCCCACATCATTCCTCACTTTCTCCTCATTGGCAAACCATTTTTCGTTCACATAAATAACATCCCAATCGAAGTGACGCAAAAGAACGGCCGCCTCAACTTCAGAGACAGAGAGCACATTGGAAACAATTCTTTTAGCGTTGTGTTGACGCTCACAAATGTCCTTCAAACTCAAAACGGTGTACTTCATACATGTGTGAATTGCATCACCGGCTGCCATGTCATATCCATCGTCATCAACTGTTTCGTTTTCGTCGCAGCTGTCATATGCATCAGCATCGTACATATCATCATCAAACTCCATTTTCGTGGGGATTAGATAGATCAGGGCCTCAGCCTTTTCTCTTTCGTGGGAATTGGGTAGCTCAAATTAAAGTAATAAAATCCCAAATATATCAACAAATTCGTGATGCTCCACCTTTCTACTAAATCATTGATTTGCATCGATGGCATTTATATTCATTTCAAGCCGTTAAAGAGCCGACAACACTAAGCAAGGATTGATAATTTGTCTTCACCCTTCTTTCCTTTTCATTGTATATCATGTTGTATTCCCACGTTACCACTAGGTATTTTCAAGTTGATCAAAACTTTCTTTACATCCCTTCTTTCCTTTTATCACTCTAATGGGATTCAGAACTAACGAAGGTCATAATGAATTTTCGGTAATGCCTTTTGGCCTTATAAATGCATTTTTCACATTTAAAGATTTGATGAATTCTATTTTCAATCTCTTTCTTAGAAAATTTGTGTTAGTATTTTTTGATGATATACTAATCTATATAGAAAGTCTTGGGAAGAAAATGGTCAACATGTTGATAGGGTACTACAACTACTAAAGGATCAACAACTATATGCAAAACCTTCCAAATGTTTCTTTGGGGTGAAGGAGGTAGAGTATTTGGGTCATATTGTATATCATGAAGGTGTCAATGTAGACCCTAACAAAATTGAAGCAATGATAGACGGGCTAATTCTCAAAACCTTGAAGAATATTAGAGGATTCTTAAGTTTGACATGGTACTACCACAAGTTTGTTCGGAACTATGGAAGAATAGCAGCGCCTCTAACAACATTATTGAATAATGAAGCATTTTTGTGGACTCCATAGGTAACTCAAGCATTTGAACAACTTAAAGAGGCAATGTGCAAAGCTCCTGTTTTGACCACAACAAACTTCAAAAAAACCTTCATTGTGGAATGTGATGCCTCAGGAAATGGAATTGGCGTTGTTCTAATGCAAGAAGGATGACCCCTTGCTTTTAAAAGTCGACCAATCAAGGGAAATAACTTAGAGAAACCCATTTATGACAATGAAATGATGGAAATACTACATGCACTTAAGCAATGTCGTCCTTACCTAATATGTAGCATTTCAAGGTCAAAACAAATCATGCTAGTCTTAAATACTTCTTGGAACATAGAATATCTTCAGAAGAGTAACAAAATAGGGTAACCAAGATGTTGGGATATGACTTTAGAATCATCTATAAAAAAGGGAAGCAGAATGTGGTGGTAGTTCCACTCTCCAGAAAATATGAGAATGTTGAGCCATTACTTTGTGAACTTTCGATTATACAACTTGATTGTGTAGTAGAAGCAAGGGAATATTGGAATCCATGTGGACACTCATTCAAAATATACAAAAGGATCCCAGTGTATCAAATACTTTTGCATGGAAAAACGAATCACTATGGTATAAGGATCATTATATTTATGTAAGAAATCTCAACTCAAACAAAAGATCATTTTTGAATTACACACCTATCCTATAGGTGGGAACTCATGATTCCTAAAAACGTACCACAGGGTCAAGAAGGAATTATTTTGGGAAGGTCATATATCTAATGTTCAAATTTTTGTGGCAGAATGTTTGGTTTGCCAAAAAAATAAGGTTGAAACAGTTAAGACCCCGGGTCTCTTACAACCACTAGAAATGTCTTGTTAGCACTGGGAGGAAGTCTCAATGGATTTTATCACAGGTCTACCCAAGTCAGAAGGGAAGACTGCTATTATGGTGGTTTTTGATAGACTCGCAAAGTATGCACACTTTTGTGCACTCTCTCACCCTTTTAATGCAAGTACATTTGTTGCAGACTTCATGGAAACAGTTCAGAAGTTACATGTAAACCTGAAGGTTATTGTAAGTAATAGAGATCCAATTTTCACTGGAAAAATTTGGAGTAAATTATTTTTTTGTTTGGGTACCCAGTTGGCTCATAATTCTTCTTATCATTCTCAATATGATGGGAAAAATGAGATACTGATCAAATGTTTGGAATCTTCCCTGCTTTGCATCTGATAAACAAACAAAGTGGGTGAAATGGTATATTTGGCATAATGGTGGTACAATACTTCCTTCCATACGTCATAAAAAAGGTCTCAATTTATGGCACTTTATGGGTACCCTACTACATATATCACATCTCCCTTAAAAGGAAAATATAGAGTTCAAGTTGTGGAATATCACCTAGAGCACCAACAAAAACTTCTCCAGTTACTGAAGGATAACCTAGCTATGTCAAAAAATAGGATGAAACAACAAGCAGATCAACATCACAATGAAATGAGTTTTGAAGAAGGGGATTGGGTATTCCTGGTGTTGCAACCTTACAAACATACGTCCATTAAGCAAATAAATAAAGACAATAAATTATCTCCCAAGTACTATGGTACTTATAAAGTGTTGTAGAAGATTGGTAACATGGCTTACAAATTGAAGATCCCTTCATCTTCAAGGGTACACCCAATTTTTCATGTTTCTTGCTTAAAGAAGGTAATAAGAGACAAGAAGGTAATAATAGTAATAAGATACAACATGGTCTTCCCTCTTTTTTGAAAAAACAGTCACATCATCTAGATAGACAACCACACAGTGGCCACCCAATCCTCGGAAGGCGATGTCTATTGCTCACTGGAACGTAGCTCCTGCGTTTATTAGGCCAAAGGGAATCCTTCGGTATGCGAACGTTCCCCACTTAGTGTGGAAAGTAGTCTTGAGACGGTCTTCTTTAGCTACTAACACTTGATTGTAACCAAAGAAGCCATCAAGAAGAGAGAATAGTTCAGACCCTGACACCATCTGGAGAATTTGTTCCATTGAAGGGACGGGATAGTTATCTTTATCTGAAGCTATGTTTAAATTTCTGAAGTCAACACATAGTCTTATCTCTCTTGACTTCCTTCTCACGGGAACTAAGTTAGCAACCCACTCAGAATGCCGGACTTTAAAGATTATTTTAGCATCCAATAGCTTCTTCAATTCCTTTTGAATGAGAGGTTCAAGACTAGGATGCATCCTTCTTAATTGTTGCTGAAATGGCTTGACACCTGCTTTCATTGGTAAGACATGCTGAATAATGCGGGTGTCGTATGTTTTCAGATCTTCATAAGTCCATGCAAAAACATCTTTATATTGTAAAAATAGCTTGATGAACTTATCTCTTTCTCCTGGTGAACAACATTTGCCAAGGTTAACAAACTTTGGTTCAGCCTCGGTGCCCAAATTAACCAATTCATGCTGCATTGATGAGTTATTGGTATTGGTATTTGCTGGCCTTTTGAACTTGCTCTTAAGATCAAACAACATTTCAAGTGACCTTACCCCTTTGGGGATGAAATTGCCCTTAGCTGTATCTTTCTTTTGTAAATCGGAATCGTGCTCTTCTTCATCTATCACAGCTTCTTGGAAGATGTCTTCGTTTGTTAGAAAACTGATAATCTGTTCGTCATCATCGAAGACTCTGAAATTTGTGATATTGTCAAGGACAGAAGGCCTGAAAATTAATTCAATTGAGCACTTGGTATTAGTTGGCACCAATCTAGAAGCGGATGTTGCTAACAAATTAGCTGCAGAATTTTGCAATCTAGGAATAGAATTTATATTGAAGGCATCAAAATGCATAATTAAATCCCATACCTCATCCTGGTAACCTTTCAAATGAGGTGAGAGACAGTGAATGGTATCTCTTACCTGTCTCACAACTATTTCCGAGTCACCAAACACCTTCAGGAACTTAACATTTAAACCGATGGCTTTCATTAATCCGTGGACCAAAGCTTCATATTCAGCAGTATTGTTAGTACAATCAAATTCTAACCTACGGGACAAAAAATACTTATTTCTTTCTGGATCCATCAAAACACAACCGGCTCTGGATCCTTCCAAATTTTTAGAACCATCAAAGTATAATGTCCAAAAAAGATCGTTTGATTTAACTAAGTTAGTATCCTTATGATCTAAGTTAGTGACTAAACTAACTATATTACAATCAATATCATCAGTCCGAGAAAAATAAAGGAGATCGGACTGTTCATCTAATTCATGGCTAATAGTTTCAGACTGATAATTACCCGGATCAATTTCTAGGAAATAATTTCCCAAAACTAAAGATGAAAATGCCACAGCTTCATTCTTCCCTTCTAGTTGAGTTACATTTTGTTTCATGTGTGGTTCTCTCAGAACCTTGATCTGATTCTGCCTATTTTGATATGGCAACCACAAATGGGACCAATTAGTTGCAAAGTAACTGTTTAACTTTATGGACCAGTCCCTACTTAGGATCAAACCATAGGCCTCGAGAATGTCAACTACCATTATATCAATGAACTGACAAACTCTAATAACCTAATGAGGACATCTTTCATTTCCCCGATAACTTTGACAGCAGTCCTATCTAACTGAATAATCTGGGCAAGAGATGGAATTGGCTGACCGTTGATTTTTTTACAAATAGATAGTGACATGACATTCGAAGACGCTCCAGAATCTACCAGACAATTGTGCACATTGTGATTGAAGATTTCAAAAGTTAAAAGGAACGACAATGTCTGAGATTTGGATTTCTCGTCGATACTAGCCTCATTAATTTCAAGGTCTTCTTGAGTATCAGTTAATGGAGTGCTGGGCTGGGATTGAAGAGCATGCAGCAACTTGTCTCGTTGTTGGGGAAAACTGCACATATCGAATATTTAAACATTTTCCTTTACTTTCTTTATATCCTCAATAATGTCATATCCTATATCAGATTATTTTACAATTCTAGTTGGATGGTCTGTCTTACTCAGCGTGACCTTCGGTTGTTGAACTGTTGTGTCAATGCTTGTCTACTTGGTCGTTGTTGGGTTAGCTTTAGGCTGTGGTGGAATGACTATTATGTGTCTTTTAGGTAATTATTTTGAAATTTTAGGCTTGGGAATAGTCAAGCTTGGCACAGGATCCGTGATGGGACCTTTACTGCGAGTGTTAATATTTACAGCAGAGACTGAGCTTTCCACAGAATCATATTCTACCACTCTGTTAAAGGTACCCAATCCCATAGCACCATGCTAGTGTCTGGAGATGGTTCCTCTATCTCAGGTCTTGGTTCTTCTGGAGGATCATCTTGATCTGGAATCTGTGAATCCAGCATTTGGTTCATGACTAAAATCATAGAATTAATCCATTGTGGGCAGCTCTTTTCCGAGAGTGGTTCTTGATGAAATGTGCAAAAGTTTTCCATCCCTATTTCATTTAGATTTAAAACAGGAGAAGTATTCATTGGTGGATGAGGTTGATCGTTGTCTTCTCTCTTCTTGTAGAAAGGTTTGAAAGGCTTCCTAGATGTACTAGCTGCTTTGTCTTTCTCGAGATCTACAATCTTATTAGATAATTCCTACATCATCTTAACTACATTCTCCATGTCTGTCGATGACTCTTCTTTATTCCTAGTGAGTAGCAAGGTTTTTTTACTAGTTGTTGGTTTTGTCTCTGCATCTAGGGCATGTTTGGCAATGTTGTCTTCTTCTTCTTCCACCTTTCTAGCTTCTTCAAAATTTTCTATCAGGGTGGTTTTCTTAGATCTTTTGACGAACATTGCTATAGGCCCTTCAAGAGCTGTGGTATAATATTCGACTAGAGATTCTTCTGCTGGCTTATTTGCTTCGCTGAAATTATTTAAGAGTGTTGTGAACCTTTGGTTGAAGTCCTGAACCTTTTCTTTCTTTTCCATTCTCATGGACAATAATTCTTTCATGAGTGTAGCTACAGTATTTTGATTTCCATACTTCTTTAGGAAACATGTTTCAAATTCATCCCAGCTGGAAATTGAGCTAGCTTGTAAGCTAAAATACCAGGAAGAAACTTTTGGCTCAAATGTGTATGCAAAAAGCCTACAAACTACATCTTCATGTTGTACATTTAAAAGATTCAGGGCTAAATAAAAACTCTTGAGATGATCTTCAGCAGAAATGGCTTTTCCTGGGTCGAATTTAGGCAAGACTTTCTCTGGATTTTTAGGCAGATTGTGGAATGGCCCAGCTAGATTCAATGCTCCCCTCGCTCTCCATGCAGGCACAACCATGTTTCTACGTGGGGAATCGGGTGGAGAATTGTATGGTGAATTAGGTGGAGTGTTCTTTGGAGTAACAAGTTCTCCATGATTTTCTGGATCTGAAAATTTTCTGGGTTTTCAAGATCAGTTTCTCTCAGGGGTTCTGTGATCTCTTCCAAGGTTAAGTTTACAAGCTCTTCAAAATTCTGCACAAGAATCGAATCACGAGTGTATTGTCTTTCTTTTCTGGGAATACTTTTCCTAGGAAGGAAAGTTACAGCATTTAAACCACCTAATTGCTTAACATAAGACCGTGTATGTCTCCTTAAATCTTCTATTTCTGCAAAAGGCACATCATACAAGACTTCTTGTTGTTCAGAATCAGAGATGGAGTTTTCTTGATTTGTTACTTCAAGGTTTGGGATGTCTGAAATTTATGTTTTAAGCGGGTTTTCAGTAAGATTTTTGACAATGGGAGATTTTCCTTTATCATCCATGCACTTCAGGCCCTCCTTCTAGCGCCAAAAACTGTTGATGCCTCGAAGATCGCAGCATCAAGCAGAAAGGGATTCTCCCCGGTAAACTATCCCAATTAGATTGTCCACCGTTTGGTATGGGGAATCCGTCAAGTTAGCGTTTCCGGCTACCGTCAGATTTGCTTTCTTTTACACCGGTTATGGCCCGATCCACCATTCTTTTTTATTTTATTATTTTATTGTTAAAATGGTATGCAAGTGCCTAAGCTAATTTAATCTAAGTGCAGAACTTGAAGCAAATCTATGTCTAAGACTTAAGTAAATCTAATCTATCCCTGCAAGGAGCAAACTGTAAATATGACCAATGTGCTGAAGGAAATATCTAAATATCAACAGATAGCCATTAAATCACAAAGATACATCTACAGCAAGAGATTAAAGATATAAAAGATAGCTTTTAATCCATGTGAAAGCATTCTATTACTCATGTTAAGAGAAACATCAATGCACAAAAAAAATAAGTAAGTTCATTCAACACATAGAAATAATTCTGAATAGCAAAGAAAGATCTCACTGCAAGATATGAACGCCACAAGAATAATCCAGCAAACATCCAATATCCATTTCTAGGCAAAACGAATGTCTCCCTCAGGCTCTTTATTGGGCAAAATCGCTTCCACAAAGCTAATAACAAAAAAGTTCGTACAAGCTGAGAAGCTTCTTTTCCCTGCCAAAAAGTCCTTCTCTATTCCCTCTAACCTTCTATTTATAATCTTACAAAGCGCCTCTTGGGTTGACAAGTGTACCCTAATTCTAAAACCTCCTCCCTTCGTCTTTCATCGCATCATTACAAGGCCTATGAATACGTGGAAGGTTTTACAAATAAGACAAAACTAGAGACCAGCTGTCCTTTTAAAGAAATTACACAAAGGTGGAAATCCCACTTTTTCGCCTGCTTAAAACAGAATAAAAATGATCTGTCTAATTTGCTGGGGCTTCTGCTTGTTGGCTCGAAGACACGCCTCCACCAACCGGCTCGCTTAAAATTACTGGGACATCTACACTTTGAATGTATGAAGTCCATTGGGCGATGTCCCTTGCGATGAGCTTGCTACGAGAAGATATTGTTGCCTGGGATGCTATTTCCTGCTTTTGAAGGTCTGACTTGATCAGTGCTTTTCCTTGCGTAGCCTCTTTTTCCATTGCTTCCGGGAAATAAATATGTATGGCAGGCTAGCAAATGAACCGCTGAAATTCATGCTGAGTCAAAAACTCTATCTTCTTGATACTAGCCAAGTCTTCGTCCAGCTCATTCTGGAACTCGAACACTTGGTCTTCTTCTTTAGGGAAATCATAAATGGAGGAGGGGATAACCAGATGACACTTGCTAAGCGATTCCCTGAGTGCGGAATAGATGGAACAACACTTGTGGACTGTCCTTTTGATTTCCACACTTAGTTTGGTGCCGCAGTCTCTAGTGAACTCAAGAATTCCTATATCTATATCCAATTCATCTCCTGTAGGGGCGCGCAAGTGTGAAGGGAGCTGATATTTTCCATTTTTCCACTCAGATTGCCACTTCAACTCCTCTACATGATTTGCAAACCTTTCTCGAGTCTTTAGGGCTTTGGTTTTGATTTTTGTCATTTTCTTGATCATCTCTTTCATCCTCCAAATCTCTTCCGAGATCAGCATTAGCAGTTGATGGATCTTAATCCGCATATCACATGCATGCTTGTGAAATGTGGACAAGTTTTGCTGGTCCTCCGCTGCCTCCTTGAGCTATCTTGCTAGTTGTTCCTTTTCTTGAATCAACCCTTCACATTCATGCTGGTGGAGCTGGATCTGTTGAGCCCTGCCTACTTCGAGTTCTTCTAGTTCTGCTATCCGAGCCTTTGGATTCTCCAGCTCACCTTCGGAGAAAGCCACCTACACTTCTAAGGAGTTCTTATCATTTTCAAGCTAGAGAACTTCCGACTTATGCACCTGATGCTCTCCTAACAATTGATTGTATTTCTCCTTCAGCTTGTTTGCTTCCAATACCTCCCTCACTCTGTCATCTCTGATCTTAAGGCATTTCTCTCTGTAATGCTTTATCTTTTCTTTGAAGAAATCAATGTTGGCTTTAGTTTCCTTAGCCGATGCTACAGTACATTGGGCTTGAAATGTAGGGTCGATATCAGTTCCTTGGACCAATGTCTTCTCTGTTACCCATAGTTCATATTCTTTCTCCTCGGTTTCCATATTCATTGTTGTAACTTCTATCTTCTGCACCCTCCTATCAATGATGGCCCTTTTACTTGGACTAAAATATACAGTATCCAAGTCTGCTACTTTGCGCTGCTTCCTGGGGTTATATGGAGTCAGCGATAAGCTTCCTAAATAGGAACCCTTTTCATGCGTTCCCCCTGGGGTGCATATCAATGGTGGATCAATCTCCATATCTGTCGGAGTAGATGGCTCCGGGTCGAGAGACTTCTCAGTCTGCTCTTTATCTTTCTCTCCTGCTAACTCTCCTTGCTGAGTCTGCAATCAATCTACTTTTCCAGATTCTCCTTGCTGAGTCAACAACCCATCTGCTTCTTCAGACTCTCCTTGTTGAGTCTGTAATCCATCAACTTTCTCACCCAGGGGCCTTTGATCCTCCTCAGTTTGTTTCCTAGAAGCTTTCTCCTGGGGTACCTGATCTCCTTGTTCCTTCTAGATCCCAGCGGTCTCTTCTAAATGCTCCAACTGGGAGGTTTGGTCCTGTTGTTTCCTTGCATCCTCCTCTTGTTGAAGGTTGGCAGCTATCTCACCTTGAATATTTGCTTGCTCTTGGTCCTGCTGCTGATTGATAGCCTGCTCCTAGAGCACTCTGTCCGGCTCCAACTCCAATGGTTCCCCTGATTGTGAGGTGGAGGCCTCCCTTTCTCTTTGGATCAAACTGATAGGCCTAGGGCTTGGGTCTTTCACAACCTTTGTATTGTAGCGCTTTCCTAACTCAGTTAGGTTGTGGGCGCTTCTGAAGAATTCTTCTTCTCGGTCTGCTGCATGAGCATACTCAAAGGAAACCCTGAGGTCGAGGCAATGCCTGCTTACTGCACCTTTAGGGTCATGCCTTCTGAAAGGGACAGAGCCGAAGTGGAATATTTCTAAGCCTTGAGCGCAATTTTCCCCATCTCTTGCTCTTGGGAGGCTGTAGGTTCCTATGGTAAATGGCATGGGAGGTTACATGCCCTTCCTCCTTTCCGTTAAGAACCTGCTTATGGCACCGGTGCCAAGTAGTTTCCTCACGGCCTCCTTATGAATAACAAAGTCTGTAACATACTGAGGGAGCATAAATGGTTCATGAGTCCCTCCACTCATCCTGATATACGTGCCTTCTGCGTTATGATAATAATATCCAAATTGTTCAATGACAGGCATTGCATTCTCTGACATACAATCTATCTCTTGCACAAAAATGAGCTGGTACAATGGCATGATAAACCTTTCACAAATCATCTTGTAGTGGTTTGCATGCTTACTCGCCCATGTGCACTGATAGGCTATGAAGAGAGTTGTTTCATTTGGCTTCCACGAACAACCCAAGTCCGGGAATGAATGCTTTCTTAACGGGAAGTCAATTAGGTATGAAGAGATGAAGAAAACTGCCTTCTTCTGGGTCAATCCTCCTTGGGCTGCTGCTAACTGTGAGGCCAAGCTATCTGAAATTATTTCAGCCCAATTGAAGATATTGCCTTTTGTGGCTATGTGAAACATCACTAGCACCCATCCAATCTTAAATATATTTCCATTAGGCATGCCGAAGAGCCTACTTAACATCAAGACAATGAGCCTATAAGGGGTTTTTAGAAGATTGCTCTCATATTCATTATTTTGCCTCTTCCTGATTTGCCTGCCATTTATAGTCATCTTACGGGCAGTTTCTAACAAGTCCATTTGATGCTTTTCCATCCATTCATCATCTAAAGAAGCCCTGTGTGAAGGTAATCTGTAGGCAGTAGTGACATGATCAAGGGCGAAGGAAGCTAGGACCAATCCATTTTTATCAGTCATAAGCCTTGTGTCGGTCTGAAAGTTAGGAATCAGCCATCCAACAACTTCATAACAAGGGAAAATCTCTGGCCGAGTTGTTGCCTTATGCAAACAGGACCTTCTGATGTTGGCATATACCAGATCATCTTCTATAGGGGCCGTCGAATCATTTTGAGCCAAGATGAATCTGTATAGATCACCCCATTTGAAATTCAGGGGAGGCACTCCCAGGGGGAAACACCAGTGGTAGCTTGTGTGTCAGCAAACATTGTGACGAGAGCAATGTCCGACAGAATCTCAACCTCTGAGTCTGAGGTCGCTTTCTGCATTGCCTTCCTTTTGGCTGACCTCCTTTGCATGGTAATCCTATCAGTATGGCGGGCGCTCCGAGACCTCAACTGTTTGCAGCGAACGGTAGCTTCGAACTTCGACGCGGATGGCGAGCGCTCCGAGTGCAAATGGCCAAACAAAAACCCCAAAAACGTCATTGTATGCGTTCAATAGGGGAGAGTTAAATGCTCTCGTACGTTTATAGTTGGTGGGGTTATGAGCACGGGGCTCGAGGAATCAGTCATTAAGAGTGGCACATGGATTTATTGAAAGCCTTACCAACATCTACCGGTGCACAGGGATCGAGGAGATCTTTTCGCGCCGAGGTATCGATTTCAGCTTTGGCTCCAAGCGGGGAGCATAATGTTTCGCGCTATGTGGAAATCGCACGTTCAAAGATAAGCTTTGCGCTCAAGCGTAAATCCCGGTGTTAGGATTGCGCTCCGAAAAAACACGCCAGAAAATGAGTTATCCTGAAAGACGAGCGCAGATTTGCAAGCGGAAGGATAAGCACATCTCTAGCACTTGGGATTCGACTCTATCATCATATTTGCGTTGGGGGAGTGACTCGCTGACTTTTAATCCTTCAAAGGAAGTGAAGCACAGCTCCAAGGCGGGGAAGTAATGATTAATTCTTGCGCCTGCGCTCGACCGAGGAAAATTATCTCCTGCGCTAACAGTTTTTTGGCTTATTGCGCCAGATAAAAGACTTGGGATTTTTTTGAAACGGCGGTCGAATTAGAGTCAAGGCCTACGCTTGACGGAGGACTTGTGATTAAAGATGCGCCAAATTCGCGGCGGGCTCAAATCTAAATCTTGCGCTAGAGCGGGCAAGATAAGACCAAAACCTGCGCTAAAGGGAAAGGATGACTTTGCCTCAGAAAAAATGAGAAACTCTTTTGGAAGCAGGTGATGAAAATATGATTAGCTGGAGGTAAACCTAAAAGATGACCTAAAGAGCTTGCTACAAAAGTGTTAGAAGGAGGGGGCCCCAAATAACTTCAAATTTTTGGGGGGAAAGGGTGTTGCAGCAACAACAAGCTTCCACTCACAGATGTTGTTGTTATTGCTCAGGTTGGTTTGTATTATATTTGTTGTTATTGCTCAGATGTTGCTGTTATTGCTTCTCACCTATTTGTATTTATATTTTCTTTCAAGCTTATTTACTGCCTTAATCATCTTATGGTTTGAGAAGAGTTTCTATTTTCTTTAAACTAAAGTATACTTTCTTTTAATGTTAATATATGACAACAATATGTCTCATTCATGCAGACATATACTGGGTTAAGTGGTGGAGCCTGTGCAATTGGAGAGAAACCAGTAAAGGTAGTAGATGGTCATGACTTTTGGATATGAGCAAAATCTCTCTGCGATGTCTTTTGAATGCACTTTAAACAATTCCTGGTTTCAATAATATCAAAACAATCTCAGAATTTTTAAATTCCAGGGTTTACTGAATCCAAAGTCAATGGCTAGGCTAGCAGTGGGGGAGGCTTTGAAAATCTTGTTTGGGCTAAGGTGAGAATATTATGTCAAAATTTTACTTTCTCAAGACAAGCTTTCCAATTTTCCGTTGGTCATTCTTGCAATCTTAGGTGAAAAGAGACATTGTTAAACATAATGAAAGTACAAAGCATATGTTTTCCTTAATAATGATATTTGGTCTTATAAAGAAGCACATCATACATGATTTACAGGTTACTTCACTGAATGATGTCAATGTTAGTGGGAATTGGATGTATGCTGCAAAGCTAGATGGAGAAGGTGCATCCATGTATGATGCAGCTGATGCTCTTCAGGATGCAATGATAGAACTTGGGATAGCAATAGACATTGGCAAAGACAGTCTTTCAATGCTGCACAAGCTAGAGGAGAGACTGTCAAAGCTCCTGGCAATCTAGTAATCAGTGCTTATGTGACCTGTATGGATATTTCAAAAGACTGTTACACCAGACTTGAAGGTGACATTTCAAAATGGATTTGGACAAGCAACTCTAAGATTGTTAAGTCTTCATAATTGTCATATTGAAATAATCCACTATTATGTAGCTAGGAGATGATGTACTTCTACACAATATTGATTTGGCTAAAGGAAAGCACCGTTTAGGTGGTTCTTCCCTTGCTCATGTTTTTAACCAGGTAAATGCTAAAATATTTATTGTTGGATTGGTGTATTTTTATTAGCAAAGGTCGATACATTATGCAGAGAACAATATATTATGAATGGTTGGATGCACCATTTTGATTTCTTTCTTGGCATCACGTTTCTTGATTAAATCATTCTTTATATTTACAATTTTGTCTTGCAGATTGGTGATGTTTTCCCATACCTTGATGATGTTTCATATCTCAAGAGAGCCTTCAATGCAGTCTAGGTGAGGGCCTAACCAAATGGTAATTGGAAACCAATTAATAATTAATAACTGGGTAAATAATATGCCTTATGTTATCCAGCCTTTTTTTTATTAACTGAATAAATTCAATGATGCAAGGATGGTACTTAACTTATCCCACTATAAAATGGCCTTTGGGTCAATTTCAGAGTCAACCCTATCTCCCTATATGTGAAATTATTAATTTTGTGGAGGTTAAATTAGTGTCAACTTGTAATTTCTTAATGTATCCTATAGCTGCTCCAAGGAAGGATGTAAGAGGGCAAACTTTAGCTATACATAATTTGGCTTGCACTTAATCGATTTGCTTGAATGCAACACTACAAACATTCCTGATAAAATTTTATTGGTCTTATTTAACTTTAAGAAGCAACCAATTAATTTATGTTTTCGTTCTGAATAAGTAACATCATCAAAACATCAAGTCTATTTGCCAATCTTTTTTATTTTCTGCAAGTAATTAGGGAAAGGTTTATATATTATTATTATAATGCTGTGCCCTTGGATAAAATGGGCATAGATTGGAAATTCCCACAGTCCCTTCTCCTAAGTAAAGTCTTTAATTCATTTCATACTTCCCTAGTGAAGTGACACTTGACCAGTAAATAATATATGTTTTTCCCAGCTTTCCCAACACAGAAAACAAATTCCCGGGTCCTACCATCACCTCTTCTAAAAAGTGCCCCCATGCTAACACTTTCCTTGAAAGTGGAAACCAAAAAAGCTTCATTTTTTAATTTCCAGATAATATCCAACCACCACTAATAACCTGTATTACTATAAGATACAAATAATGATGAATATCCTAACTTAAATGTATAAGATCCATCAATAGGATTTCTCAACCACACGAGTTTCAGGTCCATCCATGCCTAGTTTTATCTTGCCAACTAGTAGGTGTTGTAACTTGTAAGTCCGCTACTTGTTAATCATGTAAGTCCGCTATTTGACTGCTAATAAAGTTGTTGATTATGATACATGAAAGGTAATGTTAAATGTTGAGTAGTTGTTGATTGTTGGTATCCTTGGTATACTCCATTATTTATTTAAATTTATGGTTTTATAATGACATTTTTCTTCTGTTGGCAGGTTGTTTATGATGTTACTGATCAGAGAGTTTCAATAATGTGAAACAATGGTTGAATGAGATTGATCGCTATGCGAGTGAGAATGTCAACAAGTTGCTTGTTGGAAACAAATGTGATTTGACTGCTAATAAAGCTGTTGATTATGATACATCCAAGGTAATGTTAAATACTGAGGTAGTTGTTGATTGTTGGTATCCTTGGTATACTCCATTATTTATTTAAATTTATGTTTTATAATGACATTTTTCTTCTGTTGTCAGGTTGTTTATGATGTTACTGATCATGAGAGTTTCAATAATGTGAAACAATGGTTGAATGAGATTGATCGCTATGCGAGTGAGAATGTCAACAAGTTTCTTGTTGGAAACAAATGTGATTTGACTGCTAATAAAGTTGTTGATTATGATACAACCAAGGTAATGTTAAATGCTGAATAGATATTGATTGTTGGTATCCTTGTATACTCCATTATTTATTTAAATTTATGGCTTTATAATGATATTTTTCTTCTGTTGCTAGGTTGTTTATGATGTTACTGATCATGAGAGTTTCAATAATGTGAAAAAATGGTTGAATGAGATTGATCGCTATGTGAGTGAGAATGTCAACAAGTTTCTTGTTGGAAACAATGTGATTTGACTGCTAATAAAGCTATTGATTATGATACAACCAAGGTAATGTTAAATGCTGAGTAGCTTTGGCATCATGTGCACTGTTATGTGTTTCACTGCATGCATCATCGTCTTTGACTCGATGAGGATTTAAATATGAGTGTGCCTTGAAGTTGTTGGTGCTCTGTTTTTTGTTAATTGCAACACTATGGCAGTTTGTGGTCTTATGTTTTTTGACTTGGCTTGTAGATTCTTTTTTTTATTAATCTCAAGGGTTAGTTTTTTTTTGTCACTTTTCAATCTACATTTTTCTTGACATGCTTTGTGTATTTTGTTCTTCAAGGAATTTGCTGATGAGATTGGCATTCCATTTTTGGAGACAAGTGCGAAGAATGCAACAAAATGTGTAGCAGGCTTTAATGACCATGGCTGCTAAGATAAAGAACAGGTGCACTTATTTTGTTATGATGTTTTCCAACCTTTAAAAAGCACCTATATTATACAATTGTGATGTTAGATGTTTGTTTGACTCCCCTAATTTTAATTATGTGTATTGGTGTAAGCCTGTGCCGACAAATCCTAATGAATCTGATTGAGATTCTACTTTTTCTATGATCCTATTTTTTTATGATAAAGTTAAGTGGTGATACATAATTTAAATTACATGTTACGACTATTGGTAATCTTGTTGGTTTGGGACACGTTCCTATTGTCTATTTTTATTGGGCATAGCTGATATAACATTGGGAAAATACTGGTTTTTTTCAGGTCGTGATAGAGTGTTGTAACTATATACCTTGTCCATTCATTGCTTTGAAATCAACACTGTAGATGAACTCACAAATTTTTATGGCCAAGTGAATTGTATATAGAAGTTTGTATTTTGCAACCATATAAATACTCATACCTATCATGTATTTAGTTGAAAATTTTGTTTCATATGTATCGAACCTTCATCTATATTCTATTATTGATTGCTTGTTTACTTGTGTGGGCATTAATGTATGACTTGTCTTTGTTCTAGTGACTCAGATATTTTAACATCAATTTGAAAAACCTCATTGATTGCATTTGAAAAGGGGCATTAAAGAACTACATCCCACACTCTACTTGTTATTCCATAAACAATTTTTTGTATGTCTTGTCTCCATAGAGCAACAGTGCCAATGATTATGCCATTTTTCAGTTCCTGAACCTGGACATTTTAATTTCTAGGTTGCATGCATTCACATCACTAACACCTTCTTCATAACAATTTTGGTCAGGCGTCGGGATTCCAGGCTATAAAATCTTGCAATCATCTTGATCATATCTATCAATATGCTCAAAATGTTCATGCCCAAGTGAATTGTATCCAGAAGTTTGCATGTTGCAAGCATATAAAATTATAAATACTCATGCCCATCATTTATTTATTTGAAATTTTTGTTGCATATGGATTGAACCTTCAACCATATTCTATTATTGTTTGCCTCTTTACTTGTGGCGTAATTACCATATAACTTGTCCCTGTTTGAGTGACTTAAGATATTTTATCAAAAATTTAAATATCAAATTTGATTAACCTCTCATTGATTTCATTTGATCCACGACATCAAAGAACTATATCCCACACTTTATTTGTTGTTTCTAAACAATTTCTTAGAGTCAACAGTGCCAATGATAATTCCATTTTCAGTTAAGCTTTTGGTTGGGCCTGGACATTTGTAATTTCTGGGTTGCATGCATTCGCATCACTAACCCATCTTTGTAACAATTTTGTTGAGGCTCCAGGCTTTAAAAACTTGCCAGGATCTTAAGCATATTTATCGAGCAAAGCCTTGTTTTCATTAAATTGTTGAACCACAAAGAGACTGATATGTTTCTATTTTTACGTGGAATTCTTTCCTAATATGCAGCGTAGCCTTGAAAGAGGGTTTTCGACAAAAAAAAAATTACCCTATACTCCAGAATAGAGCGTCCTATATAGATTCCTCATTATGACATCTTTCTTTTAAGGAGATTATATTTTCTATTTTCTATGAAATACTATTGACTTAACTCCATTTATTTTGTATTGCAGGATGGCAAGTACTCAGCCTGCCATGAATAGCAGCAGAGCTGCTACTGTACAAATGAAAGGGCATCCTATTGTTCAAAAAAGTGTATGTTGCTCATAAGACAATTCCTAGAATAATTTTTACTGCAACTGGTTTTGAATAAGTGAAGTTGAAGATAATTGTATGTATTTTGGATCTCAGACAGGAAAACGTCTCTAGTTGTCGAGAGATTAACAAGTGATAGATAATTAAAACAAATTTATTGCAAGTTGGATCTGGTATTCTTTTCTATCTGTGAAGGGCAGCAGCTTGCTTTTGTTCCTGATAATTTATACATCCATGGATTATTGTACTCATGCGTAGTTTGTAAGATCATTCTTCTTTGACTTTTCATCACTGTCACAGTTGAACTGCTATATCTTAGAATTATTTTAGTACTTGAAGCATTATTCTTGAATATGTTTGACATTCATTATGTTCCCATGCAAAATTTCTTTGAATATCATCATCATCAAGCAATAACAACTTCTTAAAGGGTGCTAGCTCAATGGTAGAGCACCTGCCTAATTATAGGCAGGCGATTGGTGGTTCGATTCCTCTATACCCTATCATAAATCAGTGACAAAGAAAATGACTAAATTCACATATATACGACTATTAGTAGCTAATTTCCAGTATCTTATAGTGCGACTAATGTTTAGTCGTATTTAGCTTAGTCATTAATATGTTATCATCTAGTAGTTTATTTAGTCGTATATTTGGTCATTAATTGTGACAATCAATGACTAACAATGACTAAATAAATGACTTAATCAGTGACTATCAATGACTAAATCGATGACTAATAAGTCAACCAATTAATGACTATTGAAATACGACTAGAGATAAGATAGTGGAAATCGGATACTATTAGTCACTGACTCAAAAATAGTTGTTTATAGTCGAATTTTAGTCATTTTTTAGTCATTAATTTCTCATTTTGTACTAGTGACTTGTGATGAGAAGGGACACTATTCCAGAGATTGTCCCAAGAACAAAAGCAGCTCTCACAAGAGGAATAACTCGAAGAGAAGACATCATGCTCACACTGTAGAGGATGATGAACCTCCCAGGAAGAGGGCCAAAGAAGAAAGTGAAGATTCTTCAAGCGATGAAGAGTATGTTTTGATTTCTACCCTCATAGGAACTGTTACACATGGTAGTAATGATTGGCTTATAGATAGTGGGGCTTCCAAGCATATGACGAGATTCAAGGAATCCTTTATGAACCTATCTGAACATGATTCACCCCACAAAGTGAAACTTGGGGATGACTACCAATATCCTATAAAAGGAAGTGGTGAAGCCTCTTATAAGCTAGACGTTGGAAAGTCTATGAAGATGAAAGATGTTCTATTTGTACTAGGACTAAAGAAGAACCTTCTCTCCATATCTGCATTGGATGCAAAAGGTATGAGGGTTGCATTTGTAGATGGCCAAGTTCTTATGTGGCCTAAAGGAAATACTATAGATGATGCAGTAGTGATTGTAGAGCAAGAGGGAGGATTCTACAAACTGAAGGGCCAACCAGAACAAGCTTTGGTCCATGACTCCATGGAGCCAAGTGATCTATGGAATAGAAGGCTTGCACATGTGCACTATAGAGCATCATGTATTGCAAGCAAATCCATTGAAGGTCTTCCATAAATCCAGGCAAAGCATGAAGGCGTTTGCAAAGGATGTGCGAAGGGAAAGAACACAAAGAAGATATTTCCAAGTAGCGAAAGCAAGGCAAAAGTGATAATAGATGAAGTAGTTTTCTAGTAGGGAGTTAGATATGCATATTATCAATCTATTTTACTAAGAAGTGGTGAGTTTCTATGTCAGCAAATGAACATGATTATCACAAGTTATTCATAAGATATACATTCATTCATCAAACAAGATAAGCAAAGCTAAGGTCTAATGCCATTTGAAGAGTTAAATCATACAAGATAAGCAACATTCAAACATTCAAATGGAACAAACTTGAATCATTTCATATTAAAACAATGAAGAGGTACATCCTTACCATGGATCTTGGTGTGAATCCCTCCTCCATTTCCATGAGATTTCCTTCCTCCACCCTTGCTTTTGAAGAAATTGAAATTTTCCTCCTCCTTCAGAATCTCTCCAGCATGCCTTTGCTCTTTCTCTCTCCCTTTACAATGCCCCAAATGCCTTTCTTATATAGCATTGGGAAGTGTGATCTCAAGTTTCTCTTTTCAATATGGGATTGCTCCTTTTCATTATTTTAGATCATTTTCCCTCAAAACCCCACTTTTCTATAGTTTTTGGGCTTTTTCGCACAACTTAGCATACTTGAAGTACAATTAATGCAATTCTCTTCACTTTTTTATTGGTGTGGCTTAGTTTTGGACCTTTTGTGAATGGTTCAATCACTGAACTTGATCTCTTTAGGTTCTTACTTTCTTCACCTAATTCTTCCATTTATGGGAGAAGTGATTAGATCAAAGAGGATTTGTCTCTGAATGTACTTGTGTAATGTATTCATGTTGTAATATCCTATGGAAAATCTACCAAGAATATTAACTTTATTCCAAAGTTCCTTTTAACTCCACTAGTCAAATTTCTGCTTGATTCCCCAAATGGTGCAGGATGTAAGTGAGGTGTACTAGCTGAGGATTGAAGATGGTGGGATGAAAGTTCAATTATGGAATTTATATGGGGTTTGGTGAAGGAGCAGGTCAAAGTGAAGATATGAGATGTCCTATGCACCATGTACTAGTACCTTTCACTTTTCAGTAAATGAATTAATCCCTTGCCTACTTCGAGGCTTCCTAGGTAGCTGGCATATGCATACTACACAGGTAGGGGTTCAGGGAGTTTGCAGAAATGTATATATCCGTCAAATAATGGATGGATATGTTCAGGAGGATTCTGGAACAGATTGGACAAGGTTTGGAAAGATTGGGGTGACAGATGCTTAACTGGGATTGTCGGGCTAGGAATTTTGTTGGCTTCCCAAACACAAGGAAGACGCTTACAGATTTCGATTTTAAAGGATGATATGGTCAATATATTAAGTTATGAACCTACTGCAACAAACAGGAAATGAAATGGATTCACATATTGTATTTTATGAAGCAAACAGTGAAACTAGTCAAATAAAACCACTCAATGAGCTAGTCTCCGAATCTAACTTGATAACTGACCTCCATTAATTGATTTTTCTGTTATGAATGAGTATGCAGATCTGATATAGTAATAAATTGCAATAGATATGATAGAATCCTTCTTTTCTTATTCAATAACTCCCTTCTCAAAATGGTGCCTCACAGGCCATGATTTTACATTACATTGGTGAAGAAGATGAAGAGAGAGAAGGATTTTTACAGTAAATCTGTTATGGATGTAAAAATCAGAACCTATATGGAGAATAGGCCTTGTTTGGATGCTCCTACTTCTGGAATTCTTCACTGGTACGTCCTCCTTCAAACAGACACCTCCATCAGGGGAAACGCCTCCAAAGTTAGCTAGACGAACTAGGGCAATGAGAGAAATGGGATATCAAGTCTGGATTTGGCCTCTGGGCATGGAAGCCAACAACATAGGCTGACAACAACTTCTAGATCCCACTGAAGGTCCTCGACAAGCTCCTCCACCACAATCTTCTTCTGCTAATGTTCCTCCTCTAAAACTAGTTGCAGTTCTTCTTCAATGGTGTCCTCCTCTCCAATCTGGCATTAGATGTTCATGGCTACGCTATACTGGACATCAATGGATGTAAGATTACTTCTTGGACCTGCACAACACTCCTGGATAACTCACACAGTCTTGGGGCACATCACCCAAGTGAAATGGTTGAGGCACAACACTCAACTAGAGAAGCATTAGAGCTCTCATGAGAAAACATAAATGATCAAAAGTTCTTCATTGGAGTTGGTTGGCTTCTTTTATAAACTTTATGTTGATCTTCTGAGTAAGTTACTTAGCTTTGGTGACTTGTGATAGTAGGTTACCACTTTCCCATCCTACTCCAAGTCATGTGGGCGCCTTCTTGGAATAATTAGCAAGTTTTGTCTTAGAAAAACTTGCCAACTTTTGTCTCTCTTCACCCATATTAGCAACTGTGCCTTAGTTAGCTTTCTGGATGTTGCTAAATCTTTACTTACAACTTTTCTTGTTCTTTCTAGTTTATTTACTTTCCACTTTTTCTACTTTTTCCTGCTTTTGCCAGCTTTTCTATTTGCTTTTGCCAGTTTCTAATTTGTTTGCCTTGTCTTCTTTCCTCCTTTGCACTCCTTGCTTTTCCTGAGATTTTCCACTAAGGCAAGAGTGGTCCACATGACCAAATTCGACCTCCTAGCCATATTATCACCACTTTCCAATATTTATTAGCAATATTTATTAATAAAAATATTCCAACTCAGAATTAATTTCAAATTCAACATTTAAGCAATTAATTAATTCATTGTGGTATAATTGCCTAAAAAATAACCCCTACTCCAATTTGGCAACATCTTCCACATGGGTGCCCTCTTGGCCCACTTTCTCATTATCCACTAATTTTATTTATCAAAACTACCTTTAATAAATAAATTTGCCAACTTGGGAGACTTACGCCAAAATTAATTCTAAGCAAATAGAACTAATACCATTTAATTCCCTTAGGGGTTGATTTTGTCCCCTTTCACCCATGGTATTGGATGAACCAAAATTGGGGACATGACAGTCCTCCCTTCCCAAGATTGCTTGTCCTCAAGCAATGTTAGGATTCCACCAAGCTTCTGCTGCACCACTCTGATTTTATTTGTGCCCGTCCAGTGAACAATCTGAAATTTAAACTTGGGGCCTTCAAAAAATCTAAATAAAATGTAATATGACTAAACTGCACTATAAACTCTATCTGTACTAAATCATGAACAAAAATATTAACCCAGTTAATATAACTGAGTAGAATTCCCGGATCCCATTGCTTCCTCCGCAAAGACCCATAATTTTCTGTCACTTCTATAAAGTTATCACTCCAAGGAATTCCCAGATCCCAAAGTATCAACTGCATTTTTCCAATCTCCAAGCATGTGGATTCCCTCCACATAGGCCAACTTCTGCAAGTAATCATTAATTTATCTTGGCAACTTTCCTGCTTAGCTTCCTTCCCTTGACCATAAGCAAAAACATTTTTGCAAGGAGATTTCATGTCTGTCAGGTAATCTTTCACCCAATCCATATGTGGATGAGTGACATCAGATGGCTGCAAATTATGCCTTTTCTGCTGCTTGCAAATCATATAAAAATCAGCAATGATGAAAACAATTTTCTTGCAACAAAACATAAGATTCTTACCTTCTAGGTTTTCCCTTTCAGTGATGCCTCTATCCATCCAACCAATGGATGGAAAAACACCTTTATCTGCTGAATCATATGGAATGTGATCAGCCATATGTCTGTCCTCTTCAGATAAAGAGAACTCATGATTTCTACGGAACTCCATAGGTGTTCCCCTCTTCATCCAATGTCTCAACTCTCTGCCATTGATCCAAGGGTGCCAAATTCCATGACACGACCCACATGTTGAAAGTAAGTGTGGATCTGATGCCTCCTTGTCAAAAGTGGCTGCACACACATGCATGGGCTGCCTCCACTGCTGCAGGTTAAGGAACATGTCATCTGACTTAAATTTAGGATCTTTCTGCTCATCATGTGACACAAAAAATAGAATCCTTTTACTTAATTTTCATTCCCAAGGTTTGTGGTTGAATGTAGAGTGGGGAATGAAGGGTGGTGAGCCATGCTTCTGAACATTTCATCCACTGAAGTTGTGGATGTATCCTCTCTATTGATGGCTGAACCCTCTATGGTGAAATCAACTGCACCTTCCTTGGAAGATAGACCTTCTTCAATGATCCTCTCATGTTCATTTTGGAAAAAATTATGCACTTTCTTTTCACCCACTTTTTCTGCACATTCTTCAAGCACATACCGCATAGACTGCTCCTCATGGTCCACCCACTCATGAGGTTCCTTCATGTAATTTTTTATGTCATTGACCCAAAAGGGATGACTCTTAGGAAAAATTGAGGATTCAGTCAATTCTTTCCACTCTTGTTGGAATTGTTCTATCTTCATTTGGGATTCTGAGAGAGCACTTTGAGTGTATCTCAAAGAATCTTGGGTGGCCAACAACTCACTTTTGAGCTTGTAGTTCTCTTCTTCATATCTGTAAATATTTTCTTCATCATGCAATGATGCATCCCGCAACAATTCGACAAGCTCACACATGTAATTTTTATCTGAAAGCAAATGTGAGAAATTACCTTTGATTGTGGACATTGCTTTTTGGATATTCTCCATAGCTGCAAAGAAATATTGATCTTTCCTTAAAGTAGCTTCCCAACACAACCTCGACACTGAAGAATGAGTGTCATGGAGAATTTTCAGGGCCTCTTGGATCTTATGTTCATCCATCTTCAATGACCCTGCAAGAAGATGAGGTTCTTGCAGATGTTCCTCCTCTTCATTCCCCATCACCGGATCGATTTCAAGCAGTGCACTTGAGGTTTAGAAATCTGATCCATATGTTGCTGCTGCAATATATTCATCTTTTAGGTCCTCAAAAACATAATTTGGGTTGCAACATAAGTGCTCATTCATCCTTGGTGCCACAGAAATATCTTCTCTCAAATTTTCAGCCTTCACACTACTTTCATTTTTTACACTAGAATTATGAACCTCATCACCAGGGGGCTCAAACATTTTGAAATTTTCAATGGACATGGCTGCCATCTCAGTTTGACCTAATGACACATAAAAATCATAAATTACTAATTCACCATGTGTCATGTTCTCCTCCTTATGTGGTGGAATTATGATGGCTTGTTCATCCACCCATTTCTCTGCTTCACACCCTACTATGATGTGCTCAATTTCTACTTCCTGGTGAGGCTCAAATTGTGTCTTTGGATCTGATTTATGTTCTACTTTTATATCTGATCCGAAATATGGTTCAACACCCCTAACAGTACCAATCTCATCCAAGATGATCTTTATATCCTCATCATAGAATCTTGCAGTAGATTCTTCTTCTATTTTGTCAACAATCTCATGATTGGGTTTTGGGTCATGTTTCTCCTTAGTTGTCTTAGGATGAATATTATTGGAGGATCTTCTTGAAGAGGATCCAAAAATTCTTGTGAATTCACATGCATCCAATGCAACTTTGATATCTTTTATTATATATTCCATAGAAGGTTTACCTATGACTGTAGAACATGCAACTTTTTCCTGGATATGGCTATCAGAAAAATCATAGTATGTTCTGTCAATCATGATCTCATGGGGGATACTTATGGAAGGTACTTCTTGGGTATTATATTCCTCATACTGTTTGCAGTATTATTCATATTGCTCATCATAATCTTCATCATATTCCTCATAAGAATAATCTTCTTCCTCATAAATCTCAAAATCTAAATCTTCCATAACATGGAACTAATTTCACAACTACAATTTGAAAATAGTGTTGAGATACTTTTCCACTGAGATTAACTTTCCACATGCTGAGCCAAGGAAAGTGCTCCGATACCACTGTAATATCCTATGGACAATCTACCAAGAATATTAACTTGATTCCAAAGTTCCTTTTAACTCCACTAGTCAATTTCTGCTTGATTCCCCAAATGGTGCAGGATGTAAGTGAGGTGTACTGGCTGAGGATTGAAGATGGTGGGATGAAAGTTCAATTCTGGAATTTATATGGGGTTTGGTGCAGCAGCAGGTCAAAGTGCACATCTAAGATGTCCTATGCACCATGTACCAGTACCTTTCACTTTTCAGCAAAGGAATTAATCTATTGACTACTTCGAGGCTTCCTAGGTAGCTGGCATATGCATACTAGATAGGTAGGGGTTCAGGGAGTTTGAAGCAGTTTATATATCAGTCAAATAATGGTTTTATATGTTCAGGAGGATTCTGGAACAGATTGGACAAGTTTTGGAAAGATTGGGGTGACAGATGCTTAACTGGGATTGTCGGGCTAGGAATTTTGTCGGCTTCCAAAACACAAGGCAGAAGCTTCCAGGTTTCGATTTTAAAGGATGATATGGTCAATATATTAAGTTATGAACCAATGCAACAAATGGGAAATGAAATGGATTCACATATTGTATTTTATGAAGCAAACAATGAAACTAGTCAAATAAAACCACTCAATGAGCTAGTCTCCGAATCTAACTTGATAACTGACCTCCATTAATTTATTTTTCTGTTATGAATGAGTATGAAGATCTGATATAGTAATAACTTGCAATAGATATGACAGAATCCTTCTTTTCTTATTCAATAACTCCCTTCTCAAAATGGTGCCTCACAGGCTATGATTTTACATTACATTGGTGAAGAAGATGAAGAGAGAGAAGGATTTTTACAGTAAATATGTTCTTGATGTAAAGATCAGAACCTATATAGAGAATAGGCCTAATTTTCCTGCTCCTACTGTTGTAAGTCTTCACTGGTACGTCCTCCTTCAAACAAACACCTCCATCAGGGGAAACACCTCCAAAGTTAGTTGGACGAACTAGGGCAATGAGAGAAATGGGAGATCAAGTCTGGATTCGACCTATGGGCATGGCAGCCAACAACATAGGCTGATAAAAAATTCTAGAGCCCACTGAAGGTCCTAGGAAAGCTCCTCCACCACAATCTTCTTCTGCTAATGTTCCTCCTCTAAAACTAGCTGCAATTCTTCTTCAATGGGGTCCTCCTCTCCAATCTGGCATTAGATCTTCATGGCTGCACTATACTGGACATCAATGGCTAGAATATTACTTGCTAGACCTGCACAACACTCCTGGATAACTCACACAGTCTTGGGGCACATCACCCAAGTGAAATGATTGAGGCACAACACTCAACTAGAGAAGCATCAGAGCTCTCATGAGAAAACAAAAATGATCAAAAGTTCTTCATTGGAGTTGGTTAGCTTCTTTTATAAACTTTATGATGACCTGCTGAGTAAGTTACTTAGCTTTGGTGACTTGTGAGAGTAGGTTACCACTTGCCCATCCTAGTCCAAGTCATGTGGGCGCCTTCTTGGAATAATTAGCATGTTTTGTCTTAGAAAAACTTGCCAACTTTTGTCTCTCTTCACCCATATTAGCAACTGTGCTTTAGTTAGCTTTCTGGATGTTGCTAAATATTTACTTACAACTTTTCTTGTTCTTTCCACTTTATTTACTTTCCACTTTTCTGCTTTTGCCTGTTTTTGCCAGCTTTTCTGTTTGCTTTTTCCAGTTTCTAATTTGTTTTCCTTGTCTTCTTTCCTTCTTTGGACTCCTTGCTTTTCCTAAGATTTTCCACTAAGGCAAGAGTGGTCCACATGACCAAATTCGACCTCCTAGCCATATTATCACCACTTTCCAATATTTATTAGCAATATTTATTAATAAAAATATTCCAAACTCAGAATTAATTCCAAATTCAACATTTAAGCAATTAATTAATTCATTGTGGTATAATTGCCTCAAAATTAACCCCTACTCCAATTTGGCAACATCTTCCACATGGGTGCCCTCTTGGCCCACTTGCTCATTATCCATTAATTTTATTTATCAAAATTACCTTTAATAAATAAATTGTCCAACATGGGAGACTTAGGCCAAAATTAATTCTAAGCAAATAGAACTAATACCATTTAATTCCCTTAGGGGTTGATTTTGTCCCCTTTCACCCATGGTACTGGATGAACCAAAATTGGGGACATGACACATGTTGTGGGCGCATAGTAAAACTGTGCTTCTTCTGTCACATGACTAAGGGTGTTAATTTGATTGTTAACAGATGCCCCCTAATGTGTGAGGTCCGAAGCAGAGCTAAGGGACGAAATAGATTACTTAAATTTATACTCTGTATACTGATACTCTTTATTGTTCAAAGCAAGGATGAGGAAAGGAAAAACTCACGGGCGTGAGATTGAGGATCACACCTGCAAAAAATAGAAATTTATCAAATATATAATATCTTCCTGAGGTGGGCATACCCATGCTCAGTAGTAAACAAGCATGGCCACGAACAATACACAGTGGATCCATGTCAAAAGTAAAATTTTTAGAAGTGTAAACATGCACTTTGATGAGTGCAAGAACAAAGTCTTTATCAAATTTCTGACATGGCAATCTAATCTTGTGCAGCTCGGGCAGTGCATCGATGAGTGATACAACTGTTTTTCCCAAGGTCTTCAATACAAACCGATGATAATATGAGTTTATATCATGCGAATAAATGATATGATGTCGAGCATAATAAAACACCATCTGATTACCGGTCATTGATGTATACCGTTAACAGGTGCAAAGAGACCCACCAATAATGATGATGGACTCTAAGGTACTGAGTACAAACTAATAAGTGTGAATAGATGTTTTGAAGTCGAACACTTGTAGAATCAAACAATCAGGGGTCATTGATGTATACCCACTGTCATTTGCAAGGAAACCTACCACTAATGACTGCAAGATCCAAGGTACTCTTGGGTTTCTAGATCCATGTCCTAGATGATGATTTGATGTCGATAGGAATAGATCCATCAGAAGAAAGGCATTAATGCATCCCACATCAACCAATATGAAACAAAGATCAATAGTATGATATAATTTGGTAGAACTACAAGATCCAACACTGTATACTAACACGAGGAAGGCCGACATGATTAGTTAGGAATATCTGAGGAATGGCCGACTCAGTTTGGACTTCCCTTGAACACATAACACGATGCAGAATGGACACTTGGAAACATAGTACTTTGAGTAACTGACCTTGGTGAAATCCGCTAATGCGAGGTGCATTAATGAAATCTCCATTGGTGACAGGAAGGATAACCCATCGGTGGAGATCTGTTTCAAAATACTGGTACAGTTTCCTAAGGCAAATGTAGATGGTGTACTGACAACAGATATAATATTATGTGCCATGTTCAAGGGCGACAAGGACTAACTGTTGTTGTTTTCTTCAAAGTTTATAATATGAAGTGATTCAAGTCTCTCCCATTTTGGATTTTTGTGTTTTTTTAATTTTTATGCTTATTCAAAAAAAATTAAAAAAATGTTATGATACATAGGAGGGAACGAGTGTTGCATGGGCATACATCTATTTTTCAAGGGCACGGGTTAGGCCAAGGAAAAGATCCATATTGTAAACAAGGAATAAGCTAGTTGTGCACACTCTTACATTTGTTCCCTCCCGGAGTAGGTTATCTGAAGCAGGATTATGTGTCGAATAATGGTGAAGTAATACCATGTGACTGAGGTTATCCAATTTGGTGAAATGGCCAATTAGGAATGGTTCAATGAGGTTTACTTCAGCTTGAGTCTTGTGAAAATTGCCAAAATCATAGATCATCATGAATCATGGTCTGTCTCAACTATCTGAATCAAATAGTTTGAACTGTCAAAGTATTCAAGTCCTGAAATCAAAACCATTTCACTATCCAACAGTTTAGTTAGAAACTGGTTCAAATGTGCATTTAATATCTAAAAAGATAGCTAAAATTGAGGAATTATGCATCTTTCTATCATTCAAAAGGATATGGTTTGTACATGTATGAATAAAAGATAAGTAAGAAATACTCATGATTTACCATATGCGTTCGTATCTGCCAGTAGTGGGTTAGTTTCGATGTCGGACTAGAAAATTTTGAAACAGTTTCCCATGTTTTTGAATTTTTCGAATTTTTTCATTTTTTTGTATGAAATTTTTTTGGGTGTTATCTGTAAGAAAAGAATCAAAAAGAGAAATAGTATTTACACTATTCTTTTTGGTGTGTGCAAAATTTACACACTTTTTGGGTTATGATGTAAGCTAGGTTCTTTCGATTTTACTTATGTCCTTAAATGATGTGTTCAATTAAATTGGTCATGAAATAATGTACATGCTTTCTTTTTGGTATGATGTTAATGATTTAGATGCCAATCAAGTACATAGTTGGCCAAAGAATCAGCCAAACTATTCAGACTTCTAGGGACGTGTATATATTCAATAAACGTGAACTGACGCTCTAAAAGACGTACTCATAGAAACTTTCTAAACAATGTAGGATGTCGAACTTGATACTGACCATTTAACTGGGATGCAACTAATTCTGAGTCCAGTTTGACAATTATTCGTCGAATGCCAAGGGTGATAGCCTCGACAAGAAGCTCAATAACTGCGCTATATTCTGCAACATTGTTGGATGCATATTCGAGAAAAATGCCTCCTGAACTAAGAACTTCGTTGATAGGTGTGAAAATGACCCATGCGACGGAAGCAATGTTCCAAGAACTACGGCTGGCGCCATCCGCATATCCCAAATATGCGAAAGATTCTTGTGCCATCTACCAAAGTGACAATGCCAAGCAAGATAAGTGTGTGCCCGAAATAACTAATGTACAAAATTTTATACAAAGAATACAACATAATACAACAAAGAGTGCGAGGCATCAGTGCCTACGCGAAGTATTTCTTCAGATAGAGACCATTCCTGATCTCCGACATGGGTTCCCCATCAAAATTGACCAATTCATAAGCTCCCCTTTTTAACACAGTTTTGACTACAAGTGGGCCAAACCATTTAGCTACAAATTTCCCTTCCCCTATTTTATCTTGGTTTTGGTCATAAACTAAAACCAGATCGCCTTCAGAAAAGAATCGGGGACAGGTAGACTTGGCATATTGTGTTTTAACCCTCTTATTGTGTGCTTCTACATTTAGAGAGGCTTCCCTTCTAGTTTCATCAAGAGAATGGAGATGGAGAAGCCTTTCCTCTTCTGCAGAAGTGTTAGGTAGGAGTTCAACTTCTCTCTTTAATGATGGGATTTCACATTCAATCGGCAACACAACTTCCTCTCCATAAACCAGTTGCAAGGGAGTGAATCCGTTTGCGGTTTTAGTGGTTGTTCAGTAAGCCAAAAGAGTAGTAAACAACATCAAGTGCCAGTTATTCTTTTTTTTATTAATCGTCCTCTGTAACATAGTTTTCAAAACCTTGTTGATGGCTTCGACTTGCCCATTAGCTTGAGGGTAATATGGTGAGAAGAATTCCTGCCGCAATCCTAACCGGTCTGTAAGTTCATCGATACCGAAATTCCTAAAATGACTTCCGTTGTTAGTAGTGATCTCTTTGGGTACACCAAACCTTGCTATCACATGATTGAATAGAAAATATGCTGCAGTTTTACCCGTGCAATTGAATGTAGGCATTGCCTCAGCCCACTTGGTGAAGTAGTCCACTGCTACGATGATGTAGTGGTGGCCATCGGCTCAAGGTGGGTTTACCGTTATAAAATCAATGGCCCATTTTGAAAATGGACCCATGGTTACTACAGAGTGTAAAGGAGCAGGGTGTGCGTGCATTTGTCTTGTGTAAATTTGGCAAGGGTGACACTTTTTGACAGCATTCATGCAATCTTTGAAAATTGTAGGCCAAAAGTGTCCTGCACACAATATTTTCTGGGCAGTTCCAAACCCAGAAACATGAATGCCACATGCCCAAGCATGGCAATCATTCAACACTTGTTCAACTTCCTCGTGTACTAAACAACGTCTTAATATCATGTCAATTCCTCGATGGTACAAAGTATCCCCGATGATGAGGTATCTTCGAGCTCGGTGTCGAATGTGACATCGTTCAATACTAGAAAACTGAGGATCGATCCTTTGGGTTTGAAGATATATGATGAATGTTCCATACCAAGGATCAGAAGTTTCAATGAGGAATACATGTTCATCTGCCCAAGATTCAACAGATACAGTACCCTCCTTCTCAATGGGTAACTCAGACATTAACTCAGCAAATGCCAACAATTTCATGGCTTTAGCGATTTTGAATTCGAGGTCGAATTCTTGTAAAATTACTATCCATTTGAGTATTTGCCACCAATGGTATGGCGGGATAAAATGTGTCTCATGGGGTTCATTTTAGCCACTATGGTTGTTTTCCTTGGAAGTATGTAATGTCTAAGTCATTGGACAACATGGACTGCTGCCAAGGCCAACTTCTCGACCTGGGAATATCTCAATTCGGGACCTGCAAGGCCCTTACTAAGATAGTAAATAACATGTTCTTGAGATGATTCGTCCTCTTTGGCTAAGACCATTCCAATGGTGGAAGGAGATGCTGCCAAATATAGTAGAAAGTCTCTTTTGTAGTTCGGTGGACTAAGAACTGGGGCAGAGACCAAAGCTTTCTTTATTTCATCAAATGAACGTTGAGCTTGGTCATCCCATATGAATATCGCACCTCGTTTCAAGAGACACATGAAACCTATAGATTTTTCAGCAAAATTCTCCACAAATCTACTCAAGTAGTTAGCTTTCCCTTGAAGGCTTTGAAGTTGAGTGATTGTTCTCGGGGAAGGCAACTGAAGTATTGCCTCAACCTTGATGGGATCAACCATGATCCCTTTTTGGGACACTACAAACCCAAGTAACCTCCCAGACTCCACACAAAACATGCATTTATGTGGATTTAACCTAATGTTGTACTTGCGGCAGCGCTCGAAGATGGCTTGTAAATGGTCACTATGCTCAGCTCTCCTTTTAGATTTAGCTGCTAAGTCATTAAGATAAACCTCAATGATTTTCTTAGTGTCATGAAATGCGTATGACATAGATCTTTGAAAAGTAGCTCTGACGTTTTTAAGGCCGAATGGCATTTTCCGATAAGCGAAGGTCCCCCAAGGGCATATGAAAGCTATCTTATGTTGGTCTTCCTTTTTTATCTGGATTTGGTTGTAACCGAAGAAGCCGTCCATAAACGAAAAGATTTCATTCCTAGCACATTCATCGATGATATGATCAATGAAGGGTGTGGTATAGTTATCCTTAGGACAAGCCAAGTTTAGATCTCTAAAATCGGTATAAACCCAAATAGTTCCTTTTTTTTGTTGATGGGAACAGGATTGGATACCCAATCAGTCAAGGGAACAAGATAGATGAATCCAGCTTTTAATAGCTTTTTGACCTCGGATTTAATGGTAGCGGACTTCTTAAGGTTCACTGGACGTAGTTTTTGCCGCACATGTTTAACATTGGGATAGGTTTTGATCTCATATTCCACAATACTGGGATGGATGCCTGGAATTTCTTCATAAGACCATGTGAACACATCATGAAACTCTTTAAATAAAGAAGTATAATGTGTTATTTCCTCGGGAGAACAATCCGCACCTATGTTGATGTTCTCAACGATGCCAGGTTTTATAGATATGTCAATTGGGCTGGTTTTCGAAATGTTTGCCAAATTTCTTTCCGAACTCACATTGTGGGTTTGGATAGGGCATTGGTACTTGGTCCTATCCTCATCAAAATAAATATTTTCAGGCTTGACTTCTAATGAATCGATTTTGGGAAGAAATGAGCATTTGTGGTGCATATCCTCCCAGGGTCATTCTGATATGTTCATGACCTCTAGGATGGCTTCATCAGAAGAGAAACTCTGATCCAGGAGATCATGGGTACTATGAGAGTTCAATGGCCAAATAGGTGAAGTATAGGGATCATATTCCTCCATCTTGGGAGGATTTTGATCCGGTTCTACCGAGGCCATTTGAATAGCTTGATAAGCGAGCTATACGGTAGAAAAGGGAACACTACTCTTCGTTTCATCATGTGGTGCAGAAGTATGTGTATTTCCATCATTCTTTTCATCTATGATATTTTCTTTGGAAGTTCCAACTGATGAGGTAGAACCAACCTCCGATGTGGAGTTAGAAAAAACTTTTAATGGGAAATACACTTCTGATGTAATGGTGAAAATCGGGGCAGTGTTAGGGGTCAATATTGGTGGTGGAATTGGAAAAGTTCCCAAAAGGGATGAGTCTTTAAACATTCCTACCCCAACATCCTGAATCACCGTCGTTGAATCCCCTACAAAAGGTACATTCGAGTGGAGACTAGTTTCAGGTGTGGAGTAATCTAGTTGATCGATTGTGACAGTCTTCCCTTGGTGGGGGAATTGAATGAATCAGAATACGGAAGATACTACAGTCGCCATCTTATGTATCCAACTACGTCCCAATAGAAAATTGTATTCTATGGGTGCATCCACTACCTCAACATCTACTTGAACTGTTCCCCCCCCAGTTTAACTAGGAAAGCCATGATAATTCCATGAGGTGGGAACGAATGACCATCAAATGCTTTGAGAATTGTGTGGGATGGTACTAGGGTGGGTGATCCCAAAGCTTTCCAACAAGCTAGTGACATGACACAAGTGGAGGCTCCTTCATCCACAATGGTTCGAAAAATGTTCTTACCATGTGAAGTTACTTTAATTTGGAATGCAATTTGTGAGGGAAGCCTACATGTGGGTTTTTCTAAGTCAAATGTGATCAAATTAGTGTCTTATGGATCAATAGCACCGATGGAAGACAATAGTGCTTTCCGTTGAGCGGGACAACTTTGAAACACTTCCAAGGAAGACATTGCACAAGGAGCTTGAGCTAAATCTTCAACCACATTGTAGTTTTGAGCAGCTCGCACATTGGGGTTGTGTGTTGCTTTGCGGAGGACCCCTTTCGGAGGTCGAGGCACCATGTCTATGGTTGGTTTCTCAATATTTAGAAAACCATTAGGTTGAGATCCAACTGTTTCAGCATCTTTTGAAGGTATGTCATAAGAACGAGCCCTTGTTTGGATATGGATGTCATGTTCACCAATTGTGAAGATATTAGAATTGGGTGGATTTCCCCCTTGTGGGGGGTTTGCTTGGTTTCCTCCTAGTGGAGGTGCTTGTTACACCAAAATTTCGTCACCCTTGTGAAAGTGTCACAAGTGTCGCAAGTGTTGCAAGTGTCGTCGTCATGACCTAGTTTCGTCATCATGACCATTGCAAGTACCGTCATTATGTCCAAGTGTTGTGATCATGACCGTTGTGATAATGTTGTCATCTTGACCATTGTGTATACACCCCTGAAGATACCTAGACTAAGTGCTCATTTGGGAGGATTTGTACTCAGTTTGTATAACCTTTGGAGAGGTCGTCGCAGGTTGCTCCATAGCAAAGTGCGACGAGGTCTGTTAATGGGCAAAAATATCCATTTCGAGATCTTTCTCGAATATTTCCCATTTGGGGCTTATCCCTGATCTCTTGGAGAGCTGGTACTTGACCCCTAACTCATTGGGAAGATACCCTATCTCTCTCCTACCATCTCTCATCCTATCCTATCCATAACCTCATCCACTTAGTCCTATATATATGAGGTTCACTCCCATACCAAAGGGGGGAAGACTATGGTATCTACATGCTAGTGAAATCTCTCTTGGACACCTTCACTCGCCTCTTGGAGAATTCATGCTTCCTTGGAAGGGCTTGGAAATTGGCTTGTGTGGAGAAGGGCTGCTTCGTTAATTCATTGGTTGTAGTTCTATATCTCTATCATGTACTCCTCTATTTGCAGTAATACGAATGCTTTCCACCAATATCGTTCTCAATGTGTAATGATGTTGTGTTGTTTACCTGCTTAACTATTTACATAGATCTCTTATTGTATAGATGCTCTTTACTCGTTTCTCTTTTTTGTGTCTTAACAGGTCTTGCAGCTTGGATCTGACGACCGTGGGACGTGAAGCAACATTCGGGAGAAAGGATAGCGAAATCAAAGAGGTAAGACATCTAGTAATTGATCCTTAAGTAGATCTAGGAAATGTGTTTGTAGTTTGTTCTATTTGTTCTAGACTCACATTGAGCTAGGGAGATCCGGCTCGCCTCCGGTCGAGTGGATTGTCTGGCAACAAATCTGGCGACCATACTGGGGAAGAGAAGAAGAAGAAAGGGAAGATTAAGAAGACGAAAGATAAGAAAGAGACCAAGCGTCAACCATCTGCCTCTGATGGCACTCATTCTATGAGAACACCTCATAAGCCAAAGTTCCCTTGCAAACTTTGCAAGGGTGATCACCTTCTCAAGAATTGTCCTGGTCTTTCCCGTGTGTCAAAAGTGTGGTCTAAAAACCCCAAACCGCTTGTATCGTCAACCTCTGACCATCATGTTGATGATAATCCCTCGACCAGTGACCCATTGTTGATGGGTCGGAAGGGTAGAGATGCAGACCCTTGCTGGATATGCAAGGGCTTGCATCGTACTTACCTTTTCCCAAGCATAGATGAAGCTTCACGATGGTTGGAAAATATTACTAGCTCTCAACAAGTTCTTCCAACAATTGATAGTAAGTTGCCCCTCGATCCCCCACTGGTTGACCAAGTGATCAATTCAGTTTCATCTGTAATTGGTCCCACTCTTCCTTCCGAGAGTGAAGTGATCGATTCGTTTTCATCTCCACTCAATCCCGCTCTTTCATTGGAGAAAGTCCAGACTGAAGCAGTCACCATGACACAATCTTCGTCTCATTCTTATCTTCCAAGTGAGAGTGAAATGGAAACCGCTGATGTTTTCCTAGTCATTTCAGAATGTCCTAGGCAACGGGAAACCCTGTCCATTTCGACAGGACCCCCCCCAAGTTTTGAGGTCATTTCCTTTGATTGGAATGGTCTAACAGAATCTCGTCTTCCTTTAAGTATTCCTTTTCAAATATCTGTAGGAGTTTCTGATAAAGAAATATTTAGTACGATAGTTGATGAGGGAGCTTTTGTTAATATTTTATCCTCAACTGCTTGGAAAGATATAGGTTCTCCTCAGCTTGTGACAGTAACTGACCAGATTTTGGCTTTTAATCGAAGGCCTACCAGACCTTTAGGGATTCTCCCGCAGTTACCTATCACGTTGAGAGGTAAAACTGTTTATGTTGACGTCATGGTTGTCCAAGGTCCTTTAGATTTCAATCTGCTCCTTGGACGTGATTATGTCTATGCTATGAAAGCTGTAGTGTCCACACTCTTTCGAGTGATGTATTTTCCTCATCATGGGAATATTGTGACCATTGATCAGCTGTCCTTTGTGACACCCACTCATCATATGACTCCTAGTCATTTGAATTCCCTAAATGTTCCACATGTTTTAGAGGTTTCTTCCCCCTGAGAATAGGGTACGAGCACGGTTTATGTTTTGTTTCAAGCTCATTAAAAAATGAAACCAGCTTTCAAGCAAAGTTTTTCTTTGATTTCAAGCTTGCATAAAAATGAAACCATTTCACATGAGCATAGTTCCCGTTCTATGTCAAGCTCGTTAAAAAATGAAATAGGTTCCTACGAGCACGATTTATGTTATGTTTCAAGCTCGTTAAAAAATGAAACCAACCACCCTAGCATAGTTTCCCTTTGGTTTCAAGCTTGCATAAAAATGAAACCAATTCATTGGAGCATAGTTTTATTCTATTTCAAGCTCATTAAAAAATGAGATAGACCCCTATAGCATAGTTTATCCTTGGTTTCAATCTTGCATAAAAATGAAACCATCCCCTCGAGCATAGTTTTATTCCATTTCAATCTTGTTAAAAAATAAGATGGGTCCCCTCGAGCATAGTTTTATTCCATTTTAAGCTCGTTAAAAAATAAGATGGGCCCACTCAAGCATAGTTATTGTCTATTTCAAGCTTGTGTAAAAATGAAATAGATCTCCCTCCCATCAGTTTGAGTCTCTCGCTAGAGTTAGAACTTGAACCTTCATTTCATCTGTTTCTCGTTTCCCCCCCTGGTGAACATTTTCATATTAGTAGCCAGGTCGGTAGTTGGGTTAGCAAGCATAATTTTTAGACAAAATGAAGCTTGGGGGGCATGTCACATGTCGTACCGTCAACAATCATGTTGAAGGAACACCACCATGTTAAGCTGCTAGCAATCATGCTGGGGGCATTTACTAACCTCTGGGAATCATGTTGGGAAGGAACCCATCAATGGGTCTTAACCTATGAGCATAGTTCCCTTTCTGTGTCAAGCTCATTAAAAAATGAAACCAGTAGTCTGAGCAGAGTTCTATTCCTGTGTCAAGCTCGTTAAAAAATGAAACAACTCCTTTCCCTTTGAGTCGAGTCTCCTCATAGACTTAGTACCTGAACCTTCTTTTCACCCACCTATGCCTTAGGTGAATGAAATGAAGCTTGGGGGCATGTCTTCAACCTCTAAAAGTTACGTTGAAGTCAACTCGATCACCTCTCCACACCACATTGGATCTAAGTCACTTACTTCTAGCAATCATGTTGGGGGCACACACCAACCTCTTGATGACATGTTGGGAAAAAGTTCACCATTGGGAACATTTTCGAGGATACTTTCCTTTTTTAGGTTTCGAGCTCATTAAACCATGAAAATTATCCCGAGCATAGTTCATTTTATGTTACAAGCTCGTTAAAAAATGAAGCAGACATCATGAGCATTCTTCCAACCTATCTTTGAGCTCGTTAAAAACAGTAAGATGGCATTCGAGCTTACTTTTCACTTTTTTCGTGCTCTGGTTGAAACATGAAAAGTGGTTTGAGCTTACTTTTTACTTTTTCGTGCTCTGGTTCAAATATGAAAAAGATTCCAAGTGCTTTTGATACCATTCTCGTGCTCATTAAAAATTTGAGTTAAAAAGGTGTGTCTAACGAGTATAGGTTTATCATTTTATCCGGCCTCGCTAGACTATTTACGGAAAAGGAACTGTGTCGAGTTTACTTTTTTCGTTGTCGTACTCGGTCATCAACCATGACAAAGTTGTTCGTTAAGTCCTTTTAAGCACTTTTCAGACTCCCTAAATAGGAAAATATTGCCAAGCGAACTTGATGCTTTCACGCTTGTAAAAGCATTTGAATGATCGTCTTTCTGGTGATAGTTTACCCCTTTTTCGGACCAGGAAGCACTATTTACGAAAAAGGAATACTCCAACCAACCATGGTTGGAAGAGTCCTCTCCCGCGTTGTTTTACCCTTTTTCGAGCGATGAGGATAACTTTACCAAAAAGGACCTTTTGGAGTCTCCTTTAGTTCTTTTCAGACTCTCTAAACATGAAATGACGCTGAGTTTTCCTTCTTTGGACTCGTTAAATTTTAAACATTGAAGGGCCCATTATGGGATGAACCCCTCCTATCCTAGGTTCGTAAAACATTTGGGATTGGACTCATCTATGAGATGAGCTATACCAATCATCTGGTTACCCTCATCAAGCTCATTCAAAAACAAGTGAGGCACTCATCATTCATGATGAGGAAAAAGGAAAGTGTTTGTGTTACATACCTTAGTGGCAGTATATAGTCATTCTTGAACATGGAACTCGTCTGCATTTGCATACCAACACTTGGGCCATCTATTTGTCTATGAGTCCCTGCTTACTTTTTGAGTCCTGTTACTCCTCTGAGTCATTCGGAGAAAGCTTCTACTATCAGTTGCATTAGAAGTTTGCGTCATTCTCATGTCAATACTGCCAAGTCATGCCATGCCCATGTTCAAGAACACATTCATCACTCATCATTTTCAGTCAGTACACACGTTGTCATGCAGTTGTTACTTTGAGTCAGTCTCACACATTATTGTACCATCCGATCCACTCTACACATTTTTGTCGTGTTTCGTGTCGATTGATGGGGGATTCATCATGGCCCTCCTTCGACGGATTCATCCTTGTCGACTTCAACTCATCATCCAAGGATTGAATCTAGAAACCAGTCAAGTACCTTGGTCCTGAATGCCTCAATGGCAAGTCACCTCACTTTCATCATGAGTTTACATCATTGACTCTTGATTGAGAGATTTCATATTGCGTTCGACGTCAACTCATTTATTCACGCTCGATGATATGTATTGCGATACCTTGGGAATCATCGACATTAATGGTGATCTCCCTCGCACTTGTTAACGGTTTACATCAATGACCGGTAATCAAGTGGTTTCTACCATGTTCGACGTCAAGACATTTGTAATCACATGGATAGATTCGTATCAATGCGGGTTCAGCTTGAAGAGCCTGAGGAGTCATGTTTTACCCAAGTTGCGATGGAGTTTGTATTGAGTCATATTACACAGATCCACTTTTGTATTGGTCGTGGCGATGTTATCATCTCATCGTGGATCTACGCTTGTGTCTAGTATCCATGATTGTGTCCAGTCGGTCATTACTCCCATGGATCTGAAATGTATTGGTTGGCAGCCATGTTGTACTACATATGAGATTGTCAGTTCAGAGTCAATTGTACTGCAGCAGCGTCCTTCATCCGACAAGTCTTTTGCCATTATTTCTATCAAAGCATTTCACCTGTACATCGTTAACAACTTCATGCTTTGGGGGGCATTATGTTACACCAAAATGTCGTCACCCTTGTGCAAGTTTCGCAAGTGTTGAAAGTGTCGTCGTCATGACCTAGTGTCGTCATCATGACCGTTGCAAGTACTACCATTATGTCCAAGTGTTGTCATCATGACCATTGTGATAATGTCGTCATCTTGACCATTGTGTATACACCCCTGAAGATACCTAGACTAAGTGCTCATTTGGGAGGATTTGTACTCAGTTTGTACAACCTTTTGAGAGGTCGTCGTAGGTTGCATACTAACAACATGCGACGTCGCAGGTTGCTCCATAGCAGAGTGCGACGAGGTCTGTTAATGGGAAAAAATAGCCATTTCAAGATCTTTCTCGAAGCTTGCCCATTTGGGGGCTTATCCTTGATCTCTTGGAGAGTTGGTACTCGACCCCTAACTCATTGGGAAGATCCCCTATCTCTCTCCTACCATCTCTCATCCTATCCTATCCATAACCTCATCCACTTAGTCCTATATATATGAGGCTCACTCCCATACCAAAGGGGGGAAGACTATGGTATCTACATGCTGGTGAAATATCTCTTGGACACCTTCACTCACCTCTTGGAGAATTCATGCTTCCTTGGAAGCGCTTAGCAATTGGCTTGTGTGGAGAAGGGTTGCTACGTTAAGTCATTGGTTGTAGTTCTATATCTCTATCATGTACTCCTCTATTTGCAGTAATACAAATGCTTTCCACCAATATCATTCTCAATGTGTAATGATGTTGTGTTGTTTACCTGCTTAACTGTTTACATAGATCTCTTATTGTATAGATGCTCTTTATTCGTTTCTCTTTTCTGTGTCTTAACAGGTCTTGCAGCTTGGATCTAACGACCGTGGGACGTGAAGCAACATTCGGGAGAAAGGATAGCGAAATCAAAGAGGTAAGACATCTAGTACTTGATCCTTAAGTAGATCTAGGAAACGTGTTTGTAGTCTGTTCTATTTGTTCTAGACTTGCATTGAGCTAAGGAGATTCGGCTCGCCTCCGGTCGAGTAGATTGTCCGGCAACAGTGTTGGCGCCGCAGCAACCATCTGTTGTTGTTGGGGGAAGGGTCAAGTTAGGATGGCAGGTTGTGGTTTCCCTCCTCGTTGTGCAAACATGCGATGAATATCATCCATATGAGGACAAAGATGAGTAGCATGGTCCCCTTGGAAAATTTTGCAAGGGTACTTGTTCTTCCGGTTTTCATGATTTCCTCTAGTAGGATTATTCACCTTAGGTGCATCTCTTGTACCAGGGTTAGCATTAGGCTTCTTCTTTTGTTTCTTCTTTTTTCCTTTTGGGTCCACAGTTTGAACCGTAAGGACTTCAAAAGTTTGGGTAGGAGTTGTAGATTGCTGAGTTGCCTGGCCAGCTGTGGGTTCCGTATTTTGAATTGACATTTGTCCTAATTGTTGGGTAATCTATTCAAGTTGGTTAACGGGTCCAATCACACCATCGGTATGAGGTCCTTTTGGCGGCCTAGTTGGATCAGACGCAGGTCTTATAGAACGAGGTATTAAGTCATAAAGTGTACCCGATTGGGAATATACCAAATCCATTTGGTGAGCACTCTAAATGAGTTTTTCTTCAGTCATGGCCCCTGACATGGCTACATCTTTGGCTAGAGTAGGAAATAGGGATTTTATGAACCAATCTGCTAAGAATTGGTCAGGGATTTTAGCTTTTATAAGCCTTCGGCGCCTCCTCCACTCATGGATGTGATCCGAGATGTGAGTAGTGGTGGATTGCCTAAGTGAAGTTAAAAGTTTTGTTCCCGTCTCATAGCGGATAGGTAATGGAAAATGTGTCAAGAAGACCATAGCTAAAGATGAAAAATCTGTGAATGTATTGCGTGGAAATCCAATTTACCATTTCGCAGCAATTCCCGTTAGGGTCTGCTGAAACAACCTTAACCTAACACGATCATTAACTAGGGAATTGGATGAACACCACAGATGGAATGTCATGACATGATTGGATGGGTCTTCCCCTGGTTTTTCGTCAAACTTGGGTATGTCTGAGGGTAGTTTAGTTGGTATGGTTGGCCACCCATTCAAATGTAGAACATGGTCATTAGTCAGTCGGGATAAATCCGGTAGATTCAATGTGGCTAGAAATGGTGACTTGGATGGTGCTTGAGAAAACATTTGATATCCAGGTGAAGCTTGATGGCTCCACTGTTGGTTTCCTTGGGCTTGAGAAGCATTCCAATAAGGGTTACCTCCTTGCAGAGATTGCATCCAAAAAGATGGGTTACTTCCTGAAGGTTGTTCATTCCATTGTGGAATAGGATGCATGTATGGATTTCCCCCTTGCGGAGGTATGTTCCATTGAGATTGGTTACTTGGTGGAACATTACAACTCCATTGTGGGATAGGATTAATGGGTGGATTTCCCCCTTGCGGGGGTACGTTCCATTGAGATTGGTTACTTGGTGGAACATTACCACTCCATTGTGGGATAGGATTAATGGGTGGATTGTCCCCTTGAGGGGGTATGTTCCATTGAGATTGGTTACTTGGTGGAACATTACCACTCCATTGTTGGTTGGGATTCATGGCTAGATTTCCCCCTTGCAGGGGTGGGCCCCAATTAGATTGGTTACTAGTCAAAATTTGACTACTCCATTGATTGTTTCCTTGGTTTGGATAAGCATTCCAAGGTTGATTTCCCCCTTGCGGTGGTGGTGCCCAAGAAGATTGGGTACTTCCTGGAACCTACCCACTCCATGGTGGAACGGGGTTGGTGGACGGAATACCTTCTAGTGTGCTACCTATTGTGGGTATGGGATTGCCCCAGGATTTATGCTAGGAAAGTTTAGATAATGGCTTCCCGATGCACTTCCAATAACTTGTGGAGCATTACCCCAGTTGACATTACTGTTCCATGGTCCATTGATTCCACTAGGGATATTGAGATTCCAAAGTGAAGGATTCCCCCCCGGGTTAGAAATTGGAATACTGTTTGGTATTCCAATAGGATTTTGGCTTACTCCCAGATTTGTTTGACCTTGTGCATCCAAACCATATGGGAAACCCAAGTTTGGTAAGGCACCCCCTCCAGTAGGGATTCATGCAGGAATAGTGGATGTACTTCCGGGATTGGCACCCGAAACTATACCAACTAGCATTGAAATGCTATTTGAACTTATGGTAGCAGTAGGTAAACTAACTATTGGGATTGTGGTAGAGGTCAATTTGGAAGTATTGCTACCTTCAGCAACCGTTTGAGGTTGTGGTGATGTGCTTCCTTGTGCTCCTGGTGAATCCACAGGGATGTTGGAAGTATTGCTACCTCCAACACTCGTTTGAGGTGGTGCTGATGTGGTTCCTTGTGCTCTGGATGAAGCCAAAGGGATGTTGGAAGTGTTTCTACCTACAGCACTCGTTTGAGGTGGTGCTGATGTGGTCCCTTGTGCTCCTGATGAAGACATGGGGTTAGGTGTTTAATTTTGCATGTGTGCCAACTTTTCAAAAGTAGAATTGATGGTGTGCAATAGTTCACTGATGTGAAGTACCACTAGGTCTGAAATATTTTTCAAAGGTGGATTTACAGGAGCTACAATGTTGTCTTCTAAAGTTTCAATTTCAAATGGAGCAAGAGGATCAAAAATTTATGTGGTTTCCTGGGCAGGTGATGTTGCAGTATTTGTTTGATGTGTTTCTGGTCTATTGTTGTTAATTGAAGTTAGAAGTGTTTCAATTTTAAAGTCAATATATTTTGTATTTTGTATCCATCTCTGCAATGTAGTGGGGCCTTCAATTTCTGGTGATTCACCTCGCTGCCGCCGTGACTGGCGGGTCGGGAGAGTAGCCACTTTGAAGAATTTTGATAAAAGGATGTGTTTAAAAAGTTTTTGAAAAAAGAATCAAACAAGCCTATGGATTTCTAGACTCAACAAAATAAAAAGTGTCCACATAGTAAAAATTCCTAGAGGTTTCAAGCAAGCAAACTACTCTTCCAAAGAACCGAAGCTCAGCGAAAAAATGGATTAGAGGGCCTTCTGAAACTAGTAGCTACTGAGGGATTTCATGTCCTCATATAATTGCTAGAAGCAAAGGTGTGAGAAACAATTACAATAAACTTTAATCGCCAGGGGTGCAAGCGTTGATTCTTGACTAATCACCCTCCCAAGGAGTAAAAGTTCCAAAGTCTGTCTCAGGTACTGCAATATTTCCCCACTTATAGCAGCCTATATGATATCTTAGGAAAATCCACTAAAGTTACCACTTCACAATTCGCGGTCGAGCAGAACAGTCGCAAGTCGAGGACAACCCTCATAACCAGGTACTCTAGAAAAGTGATGTCACCCCGAGGAATTGTCACTTACATAGAGTTCTGTGATGATTACATGTCCCACTAAACAAGCAAGATGGGGGAACCACTCTTTATTTGTTCAGATTGACCTCGTGCTTAACGCATGTTTCAGAAGCGCTTTCCCGACAGGCGTTTCATGCTACTAATGGATTTACTCTCTTTAATCAATGATAGTTTCAAAGTTTTGCAGCCCAGGAGTTTTAACTCTCCAAACCTAATCCAGGACACTAACCTAAACTTTTTGGTGATATGAAAATCAAAAGTTTGTCAATTTTTAGATTAAGCGCCAATTTTAGAGGGTAGTTTGTTTAGTTTCGGGAGTGGAAGTGAAACTGGTGGTGTTTTGACTTGAAAACATAAAAATGAACCAAACAATGCAAGATGCTCTTACTCTACCTTTCAATTCGATAAATATTCTAAATTAAGGAAGAGTTAGAGGTTCATGAGTTTCTTTCAGACATGCAAAGTTTCTGGTAGATTTTGTATGTTCATGCACAGTTTTTCTAAAATATGGATAATAATTCATGTTAAAGACCAATGTAACCCAAACAGATATCTCAAGTGAAACTGAATCTAATTCTATTACATGGGGGATCTATGTTTCCCATTCACAAGATCGTACGAAGGCCCAAGTGAAGAGGATACCCAAATCCCTTTGTAATGCTTATGAATTAAATTATAAACTGTTTCACGTGAGATCCACTTTCTCATTCACAAGATCGCCACAAGGCCCAAGTGAAGAGGATACGGTGGCTCGAAAAACTGTATGCAAAAATTAAATCTACTTTTTTACCAGTGAGATCCAGTTTCTCATTCATAAGATCTCCATAAGGTGAGAGTGAAGAGGATACAGTGGCTCGATATAAGATTCTTTGAAAAAATCAACTCCTAAACTTACAAGTGAGATACACTTTCTCATTCACAATATCACCATACGGTGTGAGTGAAGAGGATACGGTGCCTCATACACAATATATCTCAATAAAACTAAACTCTAAAGGTGCAACTCTCTCTAATTGTGCATGAAAATCGTCAAAATATTCTACCTCGAAAACAAAATGTAACTAATTAAAGTTTATTTCTGTTTTTTGGAAAGAAATTACTCTCAAACTATCTCAACATGTGATGTTCCAAGTGTTTTTCAAATGCAAATGTGTGTGGAAGGTTATTCAAATGTGTATGGTTATTCTAAATGTGTATGGTTATTCTTTGGTTTTAAAGTTTCCAATCAGCATGTGCTTAAGGTTTGAAATATGAAATGTCCTTTAAGATGTTTTTAATGAACAATTCTTTAAGGTGTTTGGAAGACTTGCAGCCATGTAAAAGAGACAGTAATGTAAGTTTAATATCAGTCCCTAAATATATAAAAGCAGGGATCCATCCACAAATGTGGTTGTATGCAAGTAGATCTACTACCAGAAAGAAAGATTGAAAATTGATGACAATTTGGAGCAATTTTAAAGGTGTTTGGAAGTGAATTCCAATTGTAAATATCTTGATCCAAATGGTGCAAAACTTGCCTAACTTTTCAAGAGGAGTAGAACACTGATCTCAAGCTACAAATAAGGCCTTAAACAAGTGTGCAAATGCAATAAAAATCAGGTCTCCAAACAGATCCAAAATCTAAAGAGATCTCCACAAACTAGTGTATGATTCCAAAATTGAATTAATATGTTTGGAAGGTAGTTTGGTTGCAAACATGTAAAGGAGACACTAATGCAAGTAAGGATCAGTCCTAAATGTATTGAGACAGGGATCTATCTTCAAATATATCTTTAATTAAGTAGATCCATTACAACTTTGAAGGATATTTGAAAAGAGAACAATTTGCAACATTTTAAAACTGTTTTGGAAGTGGATTCCAATCGAAAAGATGTTGATCCAAATTGTGTAAATATTTTCTACACTCTTCAAACAAGTAACCTACTGATATTTAGGAAAAAATAGAAGCTTTAATGAAGTCTTCAAGTGCACAAACAAGGCCTCCAAAACAAATCCAAAATAGGGATCTCACAAACTAGTATAATCAGCTGCAAATTGAAAACAAAAGATGTACATCTTTTAAACCAAAAAGATAAGCAAAGGAGGGATCAAAAAGGAGTAAAGGAGGTTGGGTATTCACCCTAAGAGGTCCCTAAGCCAAGCCATAAATCCATACTACATCCAAGGAGAAAAGGTAAGGGGATTTGAGGTCTCCAAACAAATTTTTTAGCCTCATTGCAACCTGCAGGTATGGACAGTGCGATGACCCTTCAATGCACAAAACCCGAGATCTACTTTGATTTTTTGAAGTATTTGTTGAATGGAGAGTGTGGGGGAGGCCGTTTTGGAGCTTCCCTTGCTGGATCTAAGGTTCTTTTAATGATCCTTAAGCTGAAAATTAATAGATCTGAAGGATGGAAATCACCAAAATGTCAAGAAAAATCATGAAATATCAAGAAATTTCAAGCCACCGAGTCTCCAATATGATAATAGATGAAGTAGTTTGCTAGTAGGGAGTTAGATCTGCATATTATCAATCTATTTTACTAAGAAGTGGTGAGCTTCTATGTCAGCAAATGAACATGATTATCACAAGTTATTCATAAGATCTACATTCATTTATCAAACAAGATAAGCAAAGCTAAGATCTAATGCCATTTGAAGAGTTAAATCATACAAGATAAGCAACATTCAAAGATTCAAATCGAACAAACTTGAATCATTTCATATTAAAAAAATGAAGAGGTACATCCTTACCATGGATCTTGGTGTGAATCCCTCCTCCATTGCCATGAGCTTTCCTTCCTCCACCCTTGCCTTTGAAGAAATTGAGCTTTTCCTCCTCCTTCAAAATCTCTCCAACATGCGTTTGCTCTTCTTCTCTCCATTTACAATGCCCCGAAATCCTTTCTTATATAGCATTGGGAAGTGTGCTCTCAAGTTTCTCTTTTCATTATGGGAATGCTCATTTTCATTATTTTAGATCATTTTCACTCAAAAGCCCACTTTTCTATAATTTTTAGGATTTTTTGCACAACTTAGCATACTTTAAGTACAATTAATGCATTTTAACGTATTTCTCTTCACTTTTTTATTGGTGTAGCTTAGTTTTGGACCTTTTGTAAGCGGTTCAATCACTGAACTTGATTTCTTTAGGTTCTTACTTTCTTCACCTAATCCTTCCATTTATGGGAGAAGTGATTAGATCAGAGAGGATTTGTCCCTGAATGTACTTGTGTTATGTCTTCATGTTGTGGGTGCATAGTAAAAATGTGCTTCTTTTGTCACATGACTAAGGGTGTTAATTTGATTGTTAACAAAAAGGAATCTTGGAAATCATCCACTCCAATGTATGCGGTCCGATGTCATCCAGTTTTTTGAGTGGGTATGTATATTATGTTTCTTTCATTGATGATTTTTATAGGAAGACATGGATATATTTCTTGAAGGGAAAAGATGAAGTATTAAGTAAGTTCAAGGAATTCAAATCCTTGATCGAGAACCACACAAAGAAGAGAATCAAGACTTTTTGGTAAGACAATGGCGGAGAGTTCACATCAGAAGACTTCAAGAAATTATGCAGAGATTCAGGTATTAAGAGGGAGTTGACCACTCCATATAATCCACAACAAAATGGAGTTGCAGAAAGGGAGAATGGAACAATTATGGAGGCAGCAAGGGCAGTGCTTCATGAATAGGATCTTCCTATGCATCTATGGGCAGAAGCTGCAAGGACAACTGTGTATGTACAAAATCGTACTCCACATAGAGTGCTTGAAAATAAGACACCAGAAGAAGACTTCCCCAAAGAGAAACCAGAAGTTAACCATCTCATAATATTTGGTTGTCTAGTGTACATACACATTCTGAAAGAGAAGAGGACGAAGTTAGATCCTTCATGAAAAAAGGGTATATTTGTGGGATATAGTGAAAACTCGAAGGCTTACAGAATATATTTCCCAGGATTCAAGAAGATCGACATCAGCAGGGATGTAATATTTGACGAAGACTCAGCATACAACAAATCCAGAAAGCTACCTGTTGAAGACATTGAAGAACCATAAGCACCCAGGATTCGAGATACAATAATGAATGAAGTAAATCCAGAAGAAGATCATGAGATAGAAGATCCAAAGGAACCTGTACATCCACCCCGTGAGAAGAACTCCTATAAGAGGAAACCAACATGGCTACGAGAGGTAATTCAAGATGCAGAAAGGTATGGTGCTTCACAAGGAATGCAAAGAGAAAGCAAGAGACCGAGGCCATACACCAGTTATGTAGCCCTGCTATGTGACATCACTGACAAGGAACCTGCCAACTATGAAGAAGCGACAGAAATAAAGGAATGGAAGGATGCCATGATCAAGGAGTACTAGTCGATTGTGAAGAATGATGTCTAGGATGTGGTCCCGAGACTAGAAGGGAAGTCAGTGGTAACTTCCAAGTGGATCTACAAGATCAAGCATGTTGCAGATGGCAACATAGAGAAATACAAGGAAATATTTTTGGCACGTGGCTTCTCCCAGAAATAAGGGATAGACTACGAGTAGACATTTGCACCTGTAGCCAAATACACTTCCATCAGAACAATACTTGCTCTGGCTGTAGTGATGAAATGGAATATACACCATATGGATGTCAAGACAACGTTCTTGAATGGTGTAGTGGAAGAGGAAGTGTATGTGGAGCATCCACTCGGGATTGAGACACATGACAGGGAGTCTCATGTGTGCAAAATGAATAAAGCCTTGTATGGTTTGAAATAGGCACCCAGGAAGTGGTACATCAGGATAGACAACTTCCTAACTAGTTTAGGATTTACCAAGAGTAAAGCGCATTCCAACCTTTACTACAAGGTGGAGGAAGGGAACCCAGTGATGCTCCTACTGTATGTAGATTACCTGTTTGTGACAGATGAGGATGGGTTGATTGTTGACACAAAGAGTAAGCTTATTGTCGAGTTTGAGATGAAGGACTTGGGTATGATGCACTATTTTCTAGGCATGGAGGTGTGGCAGAGTACGGATGGAATCTTCCTTGGACAAGGGAAGTATGCAGTAGAGATCCTGAAGAGGTTCGGGATGATGGAATGCAGGGCCATGGACACACCTATGGCATCGAACTTAAAGCTATTGCGTGACGCTTCATCAGAGTCGGTTGATGCCACGATGTATCGTCAGATGATTGGGTCTTTGATATACCTGACGAATACGAGACCAGATATTTGCTTTGTTGTAAACACATTGAGCTAGTTCCTGACAGATCCGAGACATGTTCACATGATTGCTGCAAAGCATATTCTGAGGTACCTGAAGGGTACGGTTGATTATGGGCTCAAGTATGATGTGAATCAGAAGATTAACCAAGAGGGTTATGTTGATTCATATTGGGCAGGAAGTGCCATTGATAGGAAGAGCACTTCGGGGTGTCGCTTCAATATGGGATCAGTTGTGATCTCTTGGTTTAGCAGGAAGCAGTCCTACGTGGCATTGAGTACATCCAAAGCAGAGTATGTCGCAGCTTGTTCAGCTATTTGTGAGGCAGTATGACTAAGGAAGCTACTATCTGATTTGTTTGATCTCTAGTTGGACGCGACTTGTATACATTGCGACAACTAGAGTTGTGTGAAGTTGTCTGAAAACCCAGTGTTCCATGACAAGTCAAAGCACATTGAGATCAAGTACCACTATATCAGGGATATGGTGCAGAGAGGAGTAGTGAAGCTCCAGTATGTTGCGACCGACAAGTAGATAGTCAATGTATTGACCAAGCCGTTGGCCAGAGTGAAGTTTGAGGTCTTCAGAGAGAAGCTTGGTGTACTTCATATCGAGGTTCCTTCCAAGGGGAAGTGATGAGTCTGAAAGACGCAGATTCACATGGGATTTTTCGACATGGTGGTAGGTTAGTCCTCCCATGGTTGTTGTTGTAATTGTCGGGATTTTTCGACATGGTGGTAGGTTAGTCCTCCCATGGTTTTTGATGTAATTGTTGAAGAATTTTCGACATGGTGGTAGGTGAGTCCTCCCATGGTCATTAATTTAATTATTGATCCTTTCATGGATGGTGGTAGGTTAGTCCTCCCATGCCGGTGAGTGTAAGTGTTGTGTTGTGTGCATCTGGGTTGTGCTTCGTTAACAATGAGATGATCTGAAGATGATGAGGTGACAGTAGGGTGCATAGGTTTTGCATAGGAATATAATCTGTCATGGGATGATCCTTGAGGTTTTGCAGTGGCATATAATCAGTCCCGAGAGATCTTGCAGGTTTTGTAAGTGGCATATAATCAGTCCTGGGATGCTCCTTCCGGTTTTGTAGTGGCATATAATCAGTTTTGGGAGGTCTTGCAAGTTTTGCAGAGGCATATAATAAGTCCTGATATGTACCTACTAGGTGGATTGCTCGTAGAGATGATGAAGGCCTACATGGATGATAGGCCTACATCCAGCATGAAAAAGGGTTGGACCTGTAGAATTTCCTATGATGAGTAGATTGGAGATTGATGGTCGAGATAGCAGTAGCAGTGACGATGATGATCCAGCTTTGATGATGATCCAGCTTTGATAATGATCCAGTGACGAAGACTTGTGCTAATGAACTATGTCAAGAGAATACCTTCCTAGTTAAGAGGGAGTGTTGATGTATTTGTAAATTAAGAATGTATTTCACTTGTATATTTTATATTGCATTCATATGACATTTTACTTATGATGGAGAGGTTTCATTCCTCCGATTGGGAAATCTATTATTGTATTTGAGTGGGTTATTAGACTCCCCTAGTGGGGTCGGCCCAGAGTTAAGTTGTAATGGGTTATTAGAATCTCCTAGGAGAAGTCGGCCCAATTAGGGTAAAAGGAAAGAGAAAGTAAAGTATAAATAGAGAGGAGCATCCTCTCTCTTTGATCATTCACTCACTCACTCATTCGTACAAGCGAGAGAGAGACAAGTTCGCACAAGTGGAGGAGGAGGAAGCTGTTGGAGACCATCTACTTGTTTTGGGGTTTTGTATTATTGTTCATTCTATCTCTGAGGAAGTTGCGTGGTTTTCGCCTTTATGGTTTCCCCATTGAAATGCTTTGTGTCTCTTGTCTCTTATGTTTAATATGTTGTGCATGTTGTTCTCTCAGATAAGATCCTATATCATATTGAATTAAATTGTGAAAAACTAACACTCCATCCACTTAAACTTTCGTCTGCCTCGTCTTAAATGCTTCATTTATTGCCTGGTATGACCAGTTCACACTTCGCCAATGTCAACAGGGCCCAATCCTCGTCGTCATTCCATCTCCAATTATTTGAGCTCAATCCCTACCACATTTCCATCGATAGATGTATGAACTCAAGCCTCATTGTCGTTTCATCGACAGAATCTCGAACTGTGCGGTGTACCTATTTCATCCCTGTTTTTCAACCTCCTATCTTCCTCAGTGGAGGTGCGTCGGGATATCCCGATAGGGATTTAGCCGGATCCCATTCACTAATCTCGTCACAAGTGTTCCATCCAACTTTTGCAATTGAACTGCGCCCCCGTCAGTAATAAAATTTATGACATATGGACCAAGCCAATGCATTTGGATCTTACCTGGGTGTTTTGCGAACTTGTTGTCGTATAGGAGTACCATGTCTCCGCGCTGAAAGTGATTCTACTTTACATGGCGATCATGCCATGCCTTCTTTTGATCTTTTTCCACTTGCTGTTGAAACCCTGAAATGAAGCAATCTTCTTCTAGTTGTAGTAATGGCACCAATCTTTCTTCAATAGCCCCATCGTCACTCATACCTGTTGTTGCTTCTATACTCAGAATGGGGACAATGTACTCCATATGCATTACTACTTCTTGTCCATATACTAGCTTGAAGAGGGTTTGTCCTGTCAATATTTTGCACATTTTTCTATAGGCCCATATTACCGCAGAAATGTTCAAGTCCCAATCGTCGCAGTTGTATTGCACACCTTAGTGAGCGCGTTTTCCATATTTTTATTCATCGCTTGAACTACTCAATTCTCCTGTGGGTGGTACGGAGTACTTATTCTATGATAAATCTGAAACTCCTCAGTCATTGCTTTGATGGTCTAATTTACAAAATGCATACCTTGTTTGCTCATCAAGATTTTTGGACACCCAAACCTAGTGACCACATTGTCGAAAAGAAATCTTGCTCCTATCTCAGCTGTGCAATCTTTCACTGGTGGTGCTAACCCATTTTGTTAGGTATTTTGTCGCAATAATGATGTACCTCGCACCCGTCCTCTTTCCTTGTGGGTTAATGGGTCCCACAAAGTCTACTGCCCATTTTTCAAAAGGTTGTAATGTCAACTGGGGCACCAATGGCATCTCATCTCGTCACGATGGTTTCCCCATCCTCTAACATACGTCGCAACTCTTGGAGTAATCTATTGCGTCGCCATGTAATGTTGGCCACCATAAGACAGCTCTAAGTATCTTTCTAGCAGTTGCACACCCTCCATAATGCCCTCTTGCGATCCCACTTTGAGCCTCATCCAACAATATTTTTTTCTCATGTGGAAGGACACATCGATGAATAATTTCATCTAGCCCCGTCTTGTATAAATGTCCTGCAATCAACTGGAAATCGACAACTCTGACGACTGAATGCTTCTTCTGATTGGTGGTGAACTCTTTAGGTGCTCTTCCCATGGACAAAAACTGAACAATCTGTTCATAATGGTCATCGACCATTTCAATGCGAAATATATGTGCATCGGGCAGACCTTCGTCGATGCTACTTGGTTCCACGCCCGATTCGATCCTCAACAGATGGTCAGGTCCTACGTTCAATCGTCTAGGCTTCATGATTATTTCAAAGTCAAATTCCTGAAACAACAGCAACCACCGACAGATATTCCCCCCCATCACAACTTGTTGACCAGGTACTTCAGTGTTGAGTGGTCAGTAAACATATTGAAGTATCCTCCTATCATATAGTGTCATAATTTTTACAATGCATATACCATCACCATGCCTTCTCTTTCTGTCATTGTATAATTTTTCTCTATGGTTGACAACTTCCGGCTAGCAAACACGATAGGATGGTCGATCGACCCTTCTTTAGGATGGGCCAATATCACCCCCAACGCGACTGACGAAGCATCTACGTGGACATGGAACTCTTTCTTCCAGTCGGGGAAGGATAATATTGGTGTTGCAACCATCTTTTCCTTCAATATGTGAGGCTCTTATGACACTTATCATTCCATTCAAACTTCGCATCTTTCTTCAATAGCTTCACCATGGGCGTAGTAATCGCTGCATACCCCTTTATGAACTTTCTATAGTATCCTGTATGCACCAACGTGGCCCTCAGCTACTTTACGGTCATAGGTGTTGGTAAGTCGACAATGATCGCAATCTTGGCTGGGTCGACCAACATACATTCCTTGCAGACAGTATGTCCCAACAAGATACCAAATGGTGCACAAAATATACACTTCTTTAAATTGAAAGGGATTTGATGCTATCGACATCTTTCAAGCATCATCTTGAGGCTCTCAACATGTTATTTAACCAATCCATACATAGTCCAATCCTTAATATACACCACCAAGAACTTGTGAATAAAATATTTGAAAGTAGCGACAACTAACCTTGATAAAATTGCAGGGGCATTCTTGAGACCGAATGGCATTACTGTGTACTGATAGCATCCCCACTTTGTTACAAAGGTGTTTTTGTGTCGATCTTCTTTTGCAATATTGATCCGGTGATATCCTTAGAACCCATCAGTAATGAATATACTTCTTTTCCTCCAACACCTTCAAGTGCTTTGTCGGTAAAGGATGTGGGGAACGGATCATGAAGTAATGCATCGTTTAACTTCCTTAAGTCGACGCAAATTTGGACTTCGCTAGTATTTTTTATCTTGGACAACCATCGGCATGATCCATTTTGACACCTCGACAGGATCAATATCTAGGATTCAATCTATATGGTAGCTGCTTCACTGGATTAGAAGCATTTTTAAGGGGGATATTCATATCTCCCAAGTCTCTGGAAATGCGCTTTATTTCAGAAAAATTTGCCAGGAATAAATCTTGGAATTCATGCAATAAGTCGGTGACCTTCCCGATTGTTGTGTCATCCCAATAGTCTCCGATATTGTCAAATTTGGATTCTCCAATGACAGTATTCCGCATCCGCAATCCGCATTCCGCATTCCATATTGCGGGTGTAGAAATGCGGAAATCCATACACCGCAATGGTTCATTCCTGACCTCCGCAATCCGCAATCCACATTGCGGATGTGGAAAGGTTAGGACTAAAGACCCCTACCCCAACAAGCTTTCCAAGGAAAACTTCTGAGGGGCATAACTTCCTCTTCCCTGGTCCAAATGGGACAAGGTTGGTACCGTTGGAAAGATATTGAAGAGCTATATACAATGGTACAACCCCCAACCCATATGAGCACTCCAACCATGCTAATTTCCCAACTACTTTTCTTCTCATAACTCCACTTAAGTTCCTTTATCCTTCTTCCAAGGATTCTGCCTTCTTCCTGCCATGAATTCTCCCTTCACATGACCACAATGGGCTTTGAAACACATTAGGTGGTTATCCCCTTTCTTCCCCAAGTCCAGGTGAGGTTAATCCATCCCTTTGAAGGGTGAATGCAATGCATAATAAACACATATAATGGACTAAACTAGCTAATCATATCAACAGCCTGCATGGGTTATCTATGCACATCATTCATGTAAACAATGAAGTCTTCCAACATGCATTCAATCTTATATTCAAGCTTATAGATGGCTTTCTAATGAGCAAGTTCATGGAGTCCTCCATTCCTTAATATAGAGCATAACAAGCATAACTTAACAATAATTATCAAGGATAACTTAGGGGTGAAATTTAGCCCATGGGCTATTTTTCCATGTTTTTTCCAAAAAAATATTCGCCAATTTGCATTTTTTGAAGCCCTGTTTCACCCAATTTTGATGCGGTAAACTTTTTTCACTCTAAAAATCGCCAAATTATTATATAAACTATATAAAATCCTTAGAATTTGAAATAATTTTAGAAAAATATCGCTAAATATTTTATAGTTGACATTTTAAGAATTGGTAAGATTCACCAAGGTTTATACACTTTTAAATAAGTATGGGTCCTCAAAATTATCTCTAATAGTTATAACACATGAATTTGCATCATTTAACACATAGAATCACTTATCTTTGGAACTGAAGCTGCCCCAAGCAACTAGCTAAGTGAGGACAACTGTCCACCCAACCTTAGGTCTCTGTCCAACTTGTACTCCTTCAGCTGAGAGACCACCCTCGAGTTGGGTTGTGTATCCACTAAGGAGGGCTAAGGAACTCTCTCACGGTTAAGGTCTCTTCCCAATGCTAAGACAACCTATAATGGGGTTTATCAAGCAATCCAGGGAACAAAGAGGGTATTTCTAAGCTAGTGAGCTCTACCACAAAGCTGCAGGCATCTCAGACCACTCAACAAGCATGACACCCACATTACCTACCTCACCCAACACAAGGAAGGCCCTCTTCTCTACTGCACAGTCCCTCAAGGCCCCTTCCCTCCAGTGCTATTCAACGTGGGCATAGAAAGGTTTAGCTGATGTTCTTCATGAGATTACAGCCTTCACTAGGTTTATCAAGCAGACCCAATCCTAAGTGACATTTGACTTTGTTATACCATCTAATTGCTCACAAGCTGTGCTCTAAACTCTGCCCTGCAACTTAGGTCTTCTGCAATCAATCCAAGGGATTCTTAGGGGTCCTCTAGGTCGCTCCAAATTTTCAATTCACCCCACAAACTTCTCTATGACTGCCCCAATCACGATTTTTCTTCTTTTCTCCCCCACTAGGCTCTGCAGGTGCGTGAATGACTTGGTTTCTTGGTCAATCCATGGTTAGAAAACATGATGGAAAATTCGTAGGCATGGAGTGGCTTAAGGGACAAGCAACACACAAGACCATACCCTGCCATATGGATCTACAGGTTGCCCCATACTCCATCGAATTCATGGGTCTGATTTTCTCAACCACCTTCTTACAGTTGCATTAATGTCAGCATGGGGAGTCAAATGGGTTCACAATTGGACATGTGGCAGCATGGGAACCAATCCCATAACCCCCTCTCCTCTCCCTAATGGATACACATGGCCCCTTCTCCTTGGTTGCCTACTTAGCTAGTTTCTTGGGTATTTTATTGCATTAGTTAATAATTACATCATTTACAAATCTTCATGGCTTAACAACTCATGGATAATCAAACTATCAAATACTTTCCTATGCAATTAAAGCCTAAACATCCAATAGTGGGGCCTTGGCCTTAAGCTCCACACTAGGGTAAACATGCACATAGCATGTATACAATATTTGCATTGACGCCAATAAACATAAGGGTCAAAATAGAGGTATTACAACATATATCTACGTGACCCTTGGTTTCATATTCCAAGAGGTCTCTTGGACTTCTGATGACTCTTCCTTATCACCAATGATTCCATAAGGATTAGGTTTCCTACACAAATAATTATTTGAAATGTTTTCTTTGCTTTATTAGAAGAAAAAATGGATTAATTTTAATAATAAAAGCATTATATAATATGATAACATGGAATTGATTTCAATGATTTTTCTAAAATTAACATGTTTAAATGAAAAAGATGTTCGATAATTTCAAATGTACATCCACTTTCTTATTTAATGATGATGTAGTGTTTCATTAGTTTTTTTGGTATGATGCTATGTTAATGCATCTAACTTAAATTGAAGTATAGTCCTAAAAAGTATAACTAGAAAGAAACACGTTCAATAGTTGTTGAATTATGGGCATGTAGCCTTATGTATCATGAGTAGGGTGCCTTCAACTCACTGTCTTCATTCTAGACACTGTCTTCATTCCAGACTTGTTGGGGCATCCCTCTTGGCCTATCTTCATGAGATCTAGACTTGTTGGCTTCACAAGATCTACTTGCAATTGGCCTTGGAACAATATAAGTTAGGAATTCTAAGAACAATGGGAGATCATATCTTGTGCACTCATATGTTGAATGACAAAATAATGTTAAATGGTGTCCAACTCCCAACTGTGAGTATGCTGTGGAGCTTCACGTTGTTGTTCATGGAAATGCAACTCTGGAGGTTGTCTGCAAATGCTTCTATGCATTTTGTTGGAACTGTTTACAGGAGTGGCATCGTCCACTAGAGTGTGACACAGTCAGAAAGTGGGTTGCTATGATTAATGACGGCGAATCCAAGAACAAGTGTTGGCTACTTGGTAAATCTAGGCCCTGTCCAAAGTGTAAACGACCAATCGAGAAGATTTCTGGATGTGTGCGTATGACATGTCTTCCCCCTTGTCAGTTTCAATTCTGTTGGATATGCCTTTGTGATTGGAATGTGCATGGTTATGTTGATACAGTTCCTTGCAACCGATATCAGCCAAAAGGATCAAGTGGAGATGGTGAGAATGGCCAATCCCTATCCGAGGATCTTATGAAAATGACTGCTAAAATGTCGTAAGAGAGATTCCTATTTTATCTTGAGAGATGGAAGGAAAATGAAAAGTATCAGGAGAAGGCAGTATCTGATCTGAATCGTGTGCAAGCTGCGGATGTAAACAAAATGAGTCTTAGTCCCGTGCTCACAACGAGTCAATCTGCCCTTATAGGATTCAAATGTGTGACGGATGCATGGCAGCAGATAGTAGAATGGAGGCATATGCTGAAATGGACATATGCATATGCCTATTATCTTCCCTCGCTCTATGAACATGACGGTGAGCGTGTTGAACAAAAGCAAAATTTCTTCGAATTCCTCCAAGGTGACGCTGAGGATAGTTTAGAATGACTTCATCAATGTGCTGAGCATGAACTTCAACATTACATCGACCATGTCCATGCAGCTGAAGCTGGGACTGGGACTGCGACTGAGACAAGCCATAACCTAACTTTGGAGGAATTCGATGACTTCTGTATAAAACTTGAAGGGTTAACGATGGTTACAGCTCGCTATTTTGAAAAGCTAATTCAAGCCTTTGAAAACGGGCTGTTAGAAGATTGGTCTAACATCGAGCTGGTGTGCACATCAGCTTTTAGTTCAGTGTCATGAATTTAGGATTAAGTGATTGATTTTAGTTCAATGTCGTGAATTTAGTTATACAGCTTATTGTTACACAACTTACTGTTTTGTCTAATTTGCTGTTGTTGTTCCGCAGCTTATTGTTTTGTCTAATTTGATGTTGTTGTTAAACAGCTTATTGTTTTGTCTAATTTGTTGTTGTTGTTCCGCAACTTATTGTTTTGTCTAGTTTGTTGTTGTTGTTCCTCAGCTTCTTGTTTTGTCTAGTTTGTTGTTGTTGTTCCGCAGCTTCTTGTTTTGTCTAATTTACTGTTGTTGTTACACAGCTTATTGTTTTGCTTATTATAATTTAATATTTTAAGGTTAGTGGTTCCTAACATATTTGTTATTACATAGTGGTTACTACATCTTTGTAGTGGTTCCTAACTGATTTATTATAAGAAGAATTTTATTGAAATTTTTTTTAAAAAAAATGTTTTTTCTTTTCTTTTTTAAATTGAATATCTGATTTAGAAATTACTTTCTTTTAATTTTTATATTAAATGACATTAATATGTGTGTTATATTTTACAACATGAATAGTGGACACTTAGAATGGAAATTATAATGGATTATTTACAACATGATTCCAAATTGAAAATTATAAGGCCCACAGGGGTGTAGCTTAACCGTTGATTCTCTTATGGCCTCCTTTATAGTTCGAGGTTAATCAAACTCAATTATGTTTTTATATGATTGGGGTAGACCACTTACAAAACATTTAATTTTGACTTTGTCATACTTGATATACTTGACATACCTGAGCAGCTGCAAGAACCTGTTGGATATTCTTCCATAGTCATTTGTCCCAATTTCAGCTCATGAAACTCTTTGATTTTGGTATCATTGTACTTATCATAAATGTAATTTTCCTTGAAGTACTTCTTGAATTGCTTCCACACAATCTTCCTTTCATTCATCCTCTTTACTTGCCTAAGGTGTTCCCACCATATAGGTTCTCTCCCATTCATATTGAATATGGCCACTCTTGCCTTCATATTTCCTTAGTAGTATTGGACATGCAAATAATTCCTCGTTCCAAGAAGCCAAGCCTCAACTCCTTGACCATATTTTACCTCACTATCAAATGTAGGAGATTTGGCCTTCTTAAATTCTTCATGCGAGTTATTCTTGGAAGACCTCTTTCTCTTGTTTCTATGAGATGAAGAGCTTGAACATTCAATGGAGTCTTTAGATTTAGATGACTTACTAGAAGAGATTTTTGGAGTGTGTGTCCTATCTCTAGAAATCCTTCTTGAACTATAGGATCTCTTATGGGAATGCCTCCTTGAGCTACTCCCACTCTTTTCCTGGTTTTTTGAATTTTTCCCATGGTTAAACTTCCTCTGAATGTATGTCAAAATTTAGAGCATAGCTGCATTCAACTAATTCTGTTCTTCTTGGGCTCTGATCATCCTTCCATTGTCTGCTCTGTAACTCTACAATTCCACCCTTAGGATCCTCATGGTTTCTACAATGTCTGGGGGAGTTGCTTGGTTTCTTCTTCCATTGGATTTTGTCTCTGCATTCTCAACCTGTATATTCTCTCCCATTGCATCTACCTCAGCTTCATAAGTATCTTATGCAACATCCATGATGATACTCTTCTTGTTGCTCCAACCAAGATCAAACATTTTCCAACTGCACTATACTCAATCTTGAAACATTTGAATCACCCCTTCAAACTCTAACTATTCACAGTTGCAGTTGAACTTGAGAACCAACTTTGGAGATTTAAAAAACATAAAAATGGATGTCAAGGGGGCTTTCCCCTTTGCATCCTCCTTGCACAGTTGCAGGGTGGGTCGAGGGCAGTGCCCTCTTTTTTTTGTAAATATTTCATTTTCGCGCAATCTGGCGCATGAGATCATTGCCATTTTTTTATCTCGAGCACCCGAAAATTAGCTGTGAAAACCCTTCTCTTTTTGTGATATGCGCCCTTCATCTGCCACTTACATCACCTTACCAATTGATGTTCATAAGTGGTTTCAAGCTCTAGGAAGAGGTCTCTTGAAATGGATTTTACGAGCTTGAAAGCATGAGAGGGTGACACATCACTAGGTGGTTTTTGTCTCCAGCTCATGCCAATCGATTATCTATCGTGCAAGTTTATGGACCTGAAGAAATCTTGGCCATTGATCAGATATACATGATCATCCCAGACTAACATGATCGTTGTGGGTCCCATCACCCCTATCCCCTCCACACATCATGTATGGACCGCACGTCACATCACTTCCTATTAGGTTGAAAGTGTTTTCAGGATCCAAGGGAAGTGGTTTCCCCAACCTGCTTTCGCAAGCCTGAGTGCATGAGAGGGAGACACATCATAGGGTGGTTTACCACTTTAGGTTCATGTTGATTAGTTATCCCTCGTGCATCTTCAAGGGCCTGAAGCAGTATCGACTGTCTCCCTCACAACCCTCACTGATATCTGCTCGTTAGGTTTTGCATTATAGTTTCAATCATCCTTTTGGTGGCAACATGTCTCTCTACATCACAACTACCTCAACTCTCAACTTATGGTGACTCTTCCTCCTATACCCTCGGCCTTATTTCATTACTTCACACTTCTAGTTTTCCCTTCGTCTCTTCATATTTACAGTGTATATCCTACTCTGCATCATATACCCAAAAACAAAAAGGAAAACTGAACTTCTCAACTTTGTCCCACTACTTTAATAACGACTTACCAAGTACCTTGACCTGGTGTTTCATGATTCACCTTCACCTCCAATTGTATCTTCATGGATTTGATGTCAATATGCTATCATTTCAAATTATTTCCCACCATTTTTTATATTGATGACCAGACGTGTTCTTTGATGCACATCACTTCGAGCCTGTCATTGCACTACCTTCATTGTCTCCATCATCTTCTGAAGTGTTTCCTTTGCAGTCTGAACCTATTCCTTTGCTTGTGCTTCCTTCTCTGTGATTCCTTCTGCTTTATGCATGCTCATAGGTCCCTTCAACTTCTCCTATGTGTCCTAAATTGTCTTCTTCACACCAACTTGTACTATAGCAATTTATTCTATCACCTTATATGCTTCATCCTACTGAGTCTCCAAATTATGCAAAATGTCCTACTGCTAAGTCCTGATCTTATTAACTTCAATTAGTTGATTTCTATGATCCACCACCATGGCCATATGCTTAGTTGATGGCAGAGTACCCATTGTGTCTCCAGGATTTATCCCTTTGTCTGTGCAGGAAACACTTTTTGTTCTATCTCCTTCAACTCTACACTCTCAATGAGCCGTGACTAAATTTGTGTGATTTCTTCATGCATCTTCATGCACTTTTCTTCCCAGGTCTTGATGTTTTTTGCTTCTGCACTATCTATTTGCTCCCTTTGTTGTATTTCCTCTGGTAGAGTACTTAGTGTGGTCCTTGATTCCAAGTCCACGATATTTGAATGGAATCCTTGAATCACTTCACTTATCTTTGATACTTTTTCTTAAACTGGGATATCTACCTCTAGGTGTTCCTATGGGATTGTGTTGTATATTCTCTCTAGTGCCTGCTGCAACTTCTCCTTCTCTTGCGCCACCTCTTTCTATTTACACAGCTTATTATTTTATTCCTCAAGCGCTCCCTTTGCTACAGTTTCCATATCCCATTCTATTGATGTCGTAGCGTCGGAAAACTTAATTCCCCTTACTACTCCTGTTTGCAACGTATACGACACTTCTATTGGTATTTTCGATAAAAACCAACTGCAGTGTACTTACCGCCAATACGCTTTCTTGAAATTCTGTAATAGGGAACTCCAAATATCCAAATATCTCAACGCTATCTTTAGGTTTATTCACTCATTTGATGATATTTATGGCTATGAGATCGTCTACCTCGGTCCCATACTCTTTATATGATCTTCCTATAATATACTTGGTGTGATTTTAGATACTTCCAAAACCTGACACACTGTAGTTAACTGCTCCTACATGCTCGTCTGCATCTCTTCCTGCTTCTGCACTAATTTCTCTAATTCATCCTCTACTACTTCCTGGATTTGGTCACCAATATTTTCCAAGTCATCTTCCACTACTGGGTGTACCATAGGATCTTTTGTTGCTTTCCTCTTTTTTTTTCATGGAGGGACCTTCCTCCTTTCTCCTGTTGTTGGAACAATTTCCTACCTAGTGCCACCTGAACCATTTCCTTTTTATAATTTTTTTTTCTTGTTGGCCTTCATGTTCCTCATCTTGCTCTTCATCTGAATATTCTTATGATTCTTCATTTGATTCTTCATCCTACTTTTCATCCTGTTCTTTTTCGTCTTCTGTGACTGGGACTCTCCACTTTGTATCCCAATCATTCACAATATAGTTGGCATCGTGCTCATTCAGTCTATACAATGTTGGTAACCACTATGCTTTTGGATCCCTTCTTGCTTGGATATACATATGGTGCATCCTAGCCTTAAATTGCACAATCCCCTTGTACAGTTCTACCACCTACGGCTGAATATGCGGTATTGACTTGATGATATACCAGATAGTGTCATTATAAAAAAGAATGTCACATTGGTATCAATCTACCTCCTTTTATTCTTGGTATAGATCAAATAAGCATATTTGGATACTAGACATGGTTTATATGTAGTATCCAGGAACTGCAAATCCTTGGGCTCCCTCCATGCAACCAAAGCAATCAATACCAATAACCATGCATAATGGAATGGTTGCATTTTTTCTTGTGCCTCTTTGTAGTCCTCTAGAAACTCATTCACTAAGAATGTTTCCCAATTTAGTTGTACACCTATTGCAGTCCTCTAGAAACTCATTCACTAAGAATGTTGCCTAATTTATTTTTTCATGTCCCCGTTGTTTCTCCATCATGTCTTTTTTTAGTGCTTTCGGCCTATCTTCCCATCTATATTTCTTCTTGTTCACACAACATTCTTCCTCCTCTCTCAATGACATACTTCCTTTTCTTCATTTGCAACATTGTTCCTTCTCTCTCTACAACACACATTCTTTCTCTACAACACTCATTTTTTTTCTGCAACACTCATTCTTTTTCTGCAACACACATTTTTTTTCACCCTTATTCTCACTATTGTGCACAAGGATGATTGTCCCTGTACAGTTTCAACTGACTTCCATTAACAAATCCTTCTATGGGTTCCCCATTTAGCTTCTCAAGATGAATAACCCATACCTCTATGATATATTTTATAACATAAGGACCTAACCAATTCATTTTGAACTTACCTGGATGCTTTATGAATTTGTTTTCATACAACAAAAACAAGTCTCCAATCTTGAACTGCTTATGCATGATATTCCTGTCGTTTTAGGCCTTCTCTCATGATTTTTGGACCTACTAATGAAATTCTGCAGAAAACTTGTCTTCTTCCAACTCCATTAGTGCTGCCAGTCTTCTTTCTATGGTGCCACCATCTATGAGATATGTAATAGCATCAAGGAGTAGACTCAAAACAATGAATCCCATATAAATTATTGCATCTTGTCTATACACTAGCATGAACGGATTTTGTCCCATCAAATTCTTGCACGTTGTCCTATAAGCCCATAAAAATGCAGGAATCCTCAAATACCACTCATCTCTATTCGCGTTGAATATCTTTTTCAGCACATTCTCTAGGATTCTGTTGATTTGCTTGAGGGTGATAGGGGGTTCTCTTCTGATTGTAGATCTAGAATTCTTCAATCAAAGCAGCAATTGTATTATTAAAAAAATGGGTCCCTTAATCACTCAATTAAACTCTTGGGCAACCAAACCTTGTCACAACATTCTCAAATAGAAACCACGTAGTTGTCTATGTGTTGCAATTCCTTCATCATTTTTGCTTCATCCCATTTGGTTAAGTATTGCTTCACAGTGATGATATATATTTATCCCGACTGCTTCAAAGGTGGATTAATAGGACCAAAAAAATCCACTACCCATTTATCAAATGGCTCCATTGTTAACTACAACATCAAGGGAATCTCATCCCTCCTTGATGCTTTGTCCACTCACTAGAATATGGCACACGTCTGACAAAATTCATTAGAATCCCAACATAATGGCCTCCTTCAACTCCTTCATCGGCCTCTTTCAGTACCATAGGCTGATAATAACTTTTAAGGTAGTGTTAGACCTACTTTAAAACATCTATAAGGAGGTGAATCTTCAATGTCAGAAATCCATAATGCATTCCCTAATATATTTAAAATCAATCATAGGAATGGAATTGAATTATTTCATATTAAGCTAAAGAAGAAGATACAAACTTACAATGTAGCTTGATGTGCATACCTTCTCCTTTTCCATGAGCTATCCTTTCTCCACCCTTTCCTTTGATGAAGATGTCGAGCTTTCCAATCCTCCAAATCTATCTAGCATGCCTTTTCTTTTCCTTTTTCCTCCTTCTACCATGCCCCGAATTCCTTTGTTTTATAGCATTTGGAAATGCGCTCTCAAGTTTCTCTTTTCAATGTGGGATTATCCCTTTTCTTTTTTTTCTTTTTTCTTGCTCAAAAACCCACTTTCCATAGGATTTTAGGATTTTGTCACAACTTTAGCATATTTAAGTATAATGAATGCACTTTTGTGCATTTATTCTCACTATTTGACTGGTGGATCTTAGATTTGAGCCTTTAATGAGTAGTTCAATCACTGAACCTTGTCTCCTTAGGTTACGTCTTTCTTCACTCAATCTTTCTGATTGTGGATGTAGTGATTAGATAAGAGAGGACTTGTTCTCTTTTGTACTTGTCTTATGTCTTCATGTTGTGGGTGCATAGTAGAATATGCTTCTTCCCCTAACTTTGTTAAGGGTGTTAATTTAATTGTTAACAGCTTCCCCCTAATGTGTGAGGTCCGAATCAGAGATAAGGGTTGAAATACATTATTTTTATACTGATACTCTTTATTGATCAAAGAAAGGATGAGGAAAGGATAAGCTCATGGGTGCAGGATTTAGGATAACATCTACAAGTCAAATATAGCAATTTATCAAATATATAATATCTTCCTGAGGTGGGCATACCCATGCTCAGCAGTAAACAAGCATGGCCAGGAACAATACACAGTGGATCCATGTCAAAAGTACATTTTTCATAAGTGTAAACATGCACTTTGATGAGTGTGAGAATAAGATCTTCATTGAACTTTTGACATGGTAGTCTAATCTTGCGTAGCTCGAGAAGTGCATTGATGAGGGATACAACTGTTTTTCCCAAGGTCTTCAATACAAACCGACAATAGTACGAGTTTATATAATGCGAATAAATGAATTGATGTCGAGCATAATAAAACACCATCTGATTACCGGTCATTGATGTATACCGTTAACAGATGCGAAGAGACCCACCGATAATGATGATGGACTCTAACGTACTAAGTAAAAACTAGAAAGTGTGAATAGATGTTCTGAAGTCGAACACTTGTAGAATCAAATAATCAAAGGTCATTGATGTATACCCACTATCATTTGTGAGGAAACCTGGCACTAATGATTGCAAGATCCAAGGTACTCCTGGGCTTCTAGATCCATTTCCTAGATGATGATTTGGTGTCGATAGGAATAGATCCATCAGAAGGAGGGAATTAATGTATCACATCAACTGATACGAAAAAAAGATCAATGTTCTGATATAATTTGGTAGAACTGCGAGATCCAACACTATATACTGACACTTGGAAACATAGGACTTTGAGGAACCAACCTTAATGAAATATGCCAATGCCAGATGCATTAATGAAAGCTCCATAGTTGACGGGAAGGATAGCCCATTGGTGGAGATCTGTTCAAAATACTGGTACCCTTTCTCAAGGAAAATGTAGATGGTGTACTAACAACGGATACCAAATTATGTGTCATGTTCAAGGGCGACAAGGATTAACTGTTGCCATTTTATTCAATAATATAATATGAAATGATTCAATTCTCTCTCTTTTTTGGAATTATGTGTTTTTTATTTTTTATGACTTTTTCATTTTATCAGCTTGAAAAGGAATAAAGAATGCTATAGTACATGGGAGGGAACGAGTGTTGCATGGTCGTATGCCTATTTTCCAAGGGAACGGGTCAGGCCAAGGCAAAGATCCATATTGCAAACAAGGGATGGCCTAGTTTTGCACACTCTTACAGATGTTCCTTCCATGGGTAGTCTATCTGAGGTAGGATTATCTGTCGATGGATGGTGAAATAATACCATGTAACTGAGCTTATCCAATTTGGTATGATGGCCAAGTAGGAATGTTTCAATGAGGTTTACTTCATATAGAGTCGCGTGAAAAATGCCAAAATCATAATTCATCATGAATCACGGTCTATCTCCAACTACCTGAATCAAATAGCTTGAACTGTCAAAGTCTCCAAGTCCTGTAATCAAAATTGCCATTTCATTACCCAACTGTTTAGTCAAACTCTGGTTCAAATGTGTATTAATATCTAAAAAGATAACCAAAATTTGAAGAATTAGACATCATCATATCATTCAAAAGGATACGGTTAGACATGTATGAATAAAAGATAAGTAAAATACTCGTTTTTTACCATATTCCTTGTAGGTGTAGCAGATGGATGAGAGGAAGCATCTCCTTTCAGCATGCATTTCTAGAAGTTGTGAACCTTTTTTCAGTGATCTTCCAGTTGTGGGTGATTTTTCATGTCGGACTCGGAAATTTTGAAATAGTTTCACATGTTTTTGAATTTTCCAAATATTTTCCAATTAAATTGCCATGAATAATGTACATGCTTTCTTCTTTTATTTTTTTTTCTTTTTTTCTGTATGATGTTGATGACTTAGATGCCAATCAAGTACGTCGTTGGATAAGGAATCAACCAAACTATTCAAATTTCTAGGAACGTGAATATATTCAATGAACTCCAATTGACGCTCTAAAAGACATACTCATAGAAAATTTCTAAACAGTGTAGGATTTCGAACCTGATATTGACCATTTAATTGAGATACAACTAATTTCGAGTCCATTTTGACTATTATCCGTTAGATGCCAATGGTGATAGCCTCGAAAAGATGCTCAATAACTGTGTTATATTCTACAACATTGTTGGTTGCAGATCTGAGAAAAAATCATTTTGAACTAAAAACTTCATCATTACATGTGAAAATACACACATGCGGCGGAAACAATGTTCCGAGAACTACGGTTGGCGCCATCCGCATATCCCAAATATGTGAAGGTTTCTTGTGCCATCTACTAAAGTTACAATGCGAAGCAAGATAAGTGTGTTCCTGAAATAACTAATGTACAAAAGTTTATACAAAGAATACAACATAATACAACAAGTTTCGCGAGGTATTAGTGCCTACGTGAAGTATTTCTTCAGATAGAGACCATTTTTTATCTCCGACATAGGTTCCCCATCATAATTGATAAATTCATAAGCTCCTGTTTTTAACATACTTTTGACTACAAGTGAGCCAAACCATTTTGGTACAAATTTCCCTTCTCCTATTTTGTCTTGGTTTTGGTCATAAACTAAAACCAGATCGCCTTCAGAAAAGACTCTGGGATGGGTAGACTTGTCATATTGCATTTTAACCAATTTCTTGTGTGCTTACACATTTAAAGAATCTTCCCTTCTACTTTCATCAAGAGAACGGAGATAGAGAATCCTTTCTTCTTATGCAAAAGTGTTAGGTAGGAATTCGACTGCTATTTTTAATGATGGGATTTCGCATTCAATCAGCAACACAACTTCCTCTCCATAAACCAATTGGAAAGGAGTGAATCCGGTTGCGGTTTTAGCAGTGGTAAGGTAATCGCAAAGAGTGGTAAACAACATTAAGTTCTAGTTAGTTTTGTTCTTATCAATCATCCTCTGCAACATAGTTTTCAAAACCTTATTGATGGCTTTGACTTGTCTATTAGCTTGAGGGTAATATGGCGAGGAAAAAATTTGCTGCAATCCTAACCTATTGGTAAGTTCATCCATAAAGGAATTCCTAAAATGAATTTTGTTATCAGTAGTGATCTCTTTGGGTACACCAAACCTTGTTATCACGTGATTGAATAGGAAATATGTTGCAGTTTTACCCGTGCAGTTGAATGTAGGCATCGCCTCATCCCAATTGGTGAATTAGTCCACTGCTACGATGATGTAGTGGTGGCCATCAGCTGAAGGCGGGTTGATTGTCATAAAATCAATAGCCCATTTTGAAAATGGACCCACGGTTACTACTGGGTGTAATGGAGAAGGATGTGCATGCATTTTTCTTGTGTAGATTTGGCAAGGGTGACACTTTTTAATCACACTGATGCAATCTTTGAATATTGTAGGCCAAAAGTATCCTGCACGCAAGATTTTCTAGGAAGTTCCCAACCCAGAAAGATGACCACCACATGTCCCAACATGGAAATCATTCAGAAATTGTTCAACTTCCTCGTGTACTAAACAACGTCTTAAGATCATGTCTACTCCTCGACGATACAAAGTATCCCCTATGATGAGGTATCTTCGTGCCTTGTGCCGAATGTGACGTCGTTCAATGCTAGAAAACTGAGGATCAATCCTTTTGGTTTGGAGATATGTGATAAATGTTCCATACCAAGGATCTGATGTTGCGATGAGGAATACATGTTCATCTGCCCCAAGATTCAACAGATACGGTATCCTCTTTCTCACAACGTAACTCAAGCATTAGTTCAGCAAATGCCAACGATTTTTTGGCTTTAGCGTTTTTTGAACTCGAGATTGAATTCTTGCAAAATTACTATCCATTTTGAATATTTTCCACCAATGATATGGCGGGACATAATGTGTTTCATGGGGTTCATTTCAGCCACTATGGTCATTTTTCTTGGAAGTATATAATTTCTAAGTCTTTGGGCAGCATGGAATGCTTCCCAGGCCAGCTTATCAACCTGGGAATATCTCAATTCGGGACCTGTAAGACCCTTACTAAGATAGTAAATAATGCGCTCTTGTGATGATTCATCTTCTTGTGCCAATACCATTCCTATGGTGGAACTATATGCTGCCAAATATAGCAACAAGTCTCTATTATAGTTTGGTGGACTAAGTACTGGGGCAGAGACCAAAGCTTTCTTTATTGCATCAAATGAGCGTTGAGCTTGGTCATCCCATATGAATAGTGCATTTTTTTAGGAGATGCATGAATCCTTTAGCTCTTTCAGCAAAATCCTCGACAAATCTTCTCAATTAATTAGCTTTCCCTTGAAGGCTTTGAATTTGTGTTATTGTTTTCGGGGAAGGCAATTGAAGTATTGCCTCAACCTTGATGGGATCCACCATAATCCCTTTTTTGAAACTATGAACCCAAGCAATCTCCCAGAGTCCACACAAAACATGCATTTGTGTGGGTTCAACCTAATGTTGTATTTGCGAAATTAGTCAAAGATAGCTCATAAATGTGCACTATGTTCATCTCGCCTTTTATATTTGGCTGCCAAGTCATCAAGATAAACTTCAACGATTTTCTTAATGTCATGAAATGCATATGACATGGCTCTTTGAAAAGTAGCCCCAATGTTTTTAAGGCCAAATGGAATTTTCCGATATGCAAAAGTACCCCAAGGGCATATGAAATCTATTTTATGTTGGTCATCCTCTTTTCTCTGGATTTGGTTGTAACCGGAGAATCCATCCACAAATGAAAAGATTCCGTTCTTGGCACATTCATCTATAATCTGATCAATGAAGGGTGTGGGATAGTTGTATTTGGGAGAAGCCAATTTAGATCCCTAAAATCAGTACAGACACGGATATTTCCTTGTTTTCATTAACCGGAACGGGGTTGGATACCCATTCAGTTAAAGGAACATGATAGATTAATCCAGCTTTCAATAGTTTCTCGACCTCTTCTTTGATGGAAACTAAATTCTTAGGGTTAACCATACATAGCTTCTACCGCACTGGTTTGACATTGTTATAGGTTTTTATCTCATGTTCGACAATGCTGGGATCGATGCCTGACATTTCTTCATAAGACCATGAGAACAAATCGTGAAATTCCTTGAATAGATCAGTATAAAGTGCGATTTCCTCTGGCGATCAATCTACACCTATGTTGATGTTTTCAATGATGCCAAGATTAATGGATATATCCATAGGGATGGTTTTCGAAATAGTTTCCAATTTCCCTTTCGAACTCACATTGTGTGTTTGGACGAGGAATTGGTATTTTTCCATATCATCATCGAAGTAAAAAATTTTGGGTTTGACTTCTAATGAATCGATCTTTGGAATAAATGAGGATTTGTGGTGCATATCCTCCCAGGGTCGTTTAGATATATTCATGACCTCAAGGATGGCTTCATCCGAAGAAAATTTTTGATCTAGGATGTCATGAGTACTATGAGAGTTCATGGTCCATATAGGTGAAGTATAAGTATCATATTCCCCCATCTTTGAAGGATTTTGATCCAAGTCTGTCGAAGCCATTTGAATAGCTTGATAAGAAAGCTCTACAGCATAAAGGGGAACAATACTCTCTATTTCCTTATGTTGCATAGAAGTTGGTATATTTCCATCACTCTTTTCAACTAATATGTCCTCTTTGGAGGCTCCCTCCGATGGGTTGGATCCAACTTCTTGTATGGGCTTAGAAAAAACTTATAATGCAAACTATACTTCTGATGTAATAGTGAAAATTGGAGCAGTGTTAGGGGTCAATATCGGTGGTGGAATCACGAAAGTTCCCATGAGGGATGAATATTTGAACATTCCTACCCCAACATATTGAATCACCATTTTTGAATCCCCTACAAAAGGTACATTCGAGTGGAGACCAGTTTCAGGTGTGCAATAATCTAGTTGATTGATCGTGATCATATTCCCTTGGTGGGGGAACCGAATAAATAGGAATAATGAATACACTACAACCTTCACCTTATGTATCCAACTACGACCCAATAGAAAATTGTAATCTATGGGTGCATCCACTACCTGAACATCTACTTGAACTGTTTTACCTCCCAGTTCAACTGGGAAAGCCATGATAAGTCCACAAGGTGGGAATGAATGACCATCAAATGCTTTGAGTATTGTATGGAATGGTACTAGGGTGGGTGATCCCAAATCTTTCCAACATGCTAGTGATATGACACAAGTTGAGGTTCATTCATCAACAACTGTTCAAAAAATGTTCTTACCATGTGAAGTCACTTTGATTTGAAATGCGATTTGTGATGGAAGCCTACATGTGGATTTTTCTAAGTCAAAAGTTATCAAATTGATGTCAGATGGATCGATAGCACCAATAGCAGACAATAGTTCCTTTCGTTGAGCAGGACAACTTTACAATACTTCCAAGGCGGACATTGCACAAGGAGCTTGAGCTAAGTCTTCAACCACATTGTAGTTTTGAGCAGCTCGTGCGTTAGGATTGTGTGGTGTTCTACGGAAAACCCCTTTTGGAGGTCGAGGTACTATGTCTATGGTTGGCTTCTTAATGGTTACAGAACCACCAGGCTAAGATCCAGTCGTTTCTGCATCTTTCAAATGTATTTCATAAGAATGAGCCCTTGTTTGAATGTTTATTTCATGTTCACCAATTGTGAAGATATTATCATTGGGTGGATTTCCCCCTTGTGGGGTTTTTTCCTGGTTTCCTCCTAGTGGAGGTACTGGAGCCGCAACAACCATTTGTTGTTGCTAGGAGAAAGGATGAGTTAGAAAGGTAGGTGGTTGTTTCCCTCCTCATTGTGCCAGCATTTGATGAATATCATCCATATGAGGACAAAGGTGAGTAGGATGATCCCCTTGGAAAATTTTGCAAGGGTATTTGTTTTTCCGGTTTTCATGATTGCCTCTAGTAGGATTATTCACCTTGGGTGCATCTCCTGCCCCAGAATTAGCATTGGGATTCTTATTTTGTTTCTTATTTTTTCCTTTTGGTTCTGCAGTTTGAACCGTAAGTACTTCAGAAGTTTGGGTGGTAGTTTCAGATTGTTGTGTTTCCTGGCCAGTTGTAGGTTGTGAAGTATGAACCGACATTTGTCCCAATTGTTGGGTAATATGTTCAAGTTGGTTGGAGGATCCAAACACACCATCGATATGAGGTCCTTTTGGTGGCCTAGCTAGATCAGATGCAGGTCTTACATCATGACGTATTAAATCATAAAGTGTGTTCGATTGGGAATATATCAAATCCATCTATTGAGCACTCTGAATGAGTTGTTCTTCGGTCGTGGCTCCCAACATGGCTACATATTTGGCAAAAGTAGGTAATAGTGATTTTAAGAACCAATTGCTAAGAATTGATCAGGTATTTCTTCTTTTATAATCCTTTGGCGCCTCCTCCACTCGTGGATATGATCTGATATGTGAGTAGCAGTGGATTGCCTAAGTGAAGTTTTGATATGTGAGTAGCAGTGGACTGCCTAAGTGAAGTTAAAAGTTCTATTCCCATCTCATAGTGGATAGGTAATTGAAAATATGTCAGAAATACCATAGCTAAATATGAAAATTCCGTGAAAGTATTGCGTGGCAATTCAAAGTACCATTTCGCAGCAGTTCCCGTTAGGGTCCGCTGAAACAACCTTAACCGAACACTATCATCAACTAGGGAATTGGATGAACACCAAAAATGGAATGCCATCACATGATTTGATGGATCTTCCCCTGGTTTTCCGTCAAACTTGGGTATGTCTGAGCATATTTTAGTTGGTATGGCTGGCCATCCATTCAAATGTAGATTAATGGTTTAGGATTAATGGGTGGATTAATGGGTGGATTAATGGATGAACATTACCATTCCATTGCGGGATAGGATTAATGGGTGGATTTCCCCCTTGCAGAGGTGGGCCCCAATAAGATTTGTTACTTGTCGGAATCTGACCACTTTATTGATTGTTTCCTTGGTTTTGATAAGCGTTCCAAGGTTGATTTATCCCTTGTGGGGATGGTTCCCAAGAATATTGGTTACTTCTTGGAACTTGCCCACTCCATGGTGGAATGGGGTTGATAGGTGGATTGCCTCCTAGTGTGATACCTATTTGGGGTATGGTCTTTCCCTCAGAAAATACAATAGTAAAAGTTGGATGATGACATAATGAGGCATTTCCACTCACATGTGGAGAATAACCCCAATTGGAATTATTGTTCCATGGTCATTGGTTCCACTAGGAATATTGAGATTCCATGGTAAAGGGTTTAACCTAGAAGTAGAACTTGGAAAAATGTTAGGTATACCAAGAGGATTTTGGTTTACTGCTTGATTGTTTTGATATTGAGTAGCCAAACCATATGGAAAACCCGAATTGGTAAGGCACAACCCCCAGTAGGAATTTTTGCAGACGAAGTGGATGTACTTCCGGGATTGGAACCCGAAACTATACCAACTAGAACTGAAGTGTTGGTTGAACTTGTGCTAATGGAAGGCATACTAACTGTTTGGATTGATGTAGAGGCCAAATTGGAAGTATTGCTACCTCCAACAACTGTTTTAGCTTGCGATGATGTAGTCCCTTGTGTCCTGATGAAGCCATAGGGTCAATTGTGGAATTTTGCATATTAGTCCAATATCAGGAAAGAGGATTGATGTAATCAAATGGCTCACTGATGTGAAGTACCACTGGGTCTAAAATATTTTTTAAAGGTAGGTTTAGGTGAGTAGCTGTGTTTTTCTCTAGGGTGTCAATTTCAAATGGAGCAAGATTATCAACAATGTCCATGTTTTCCTTGGTAGGTGATGCTTTAGTATTTGTTTGATGTTGCTCTTCTCTATTGTTGTTAATTGAATCTAGAATTTGTTTAGTTTCCAAGTCACGAGGTTGGGTGTTTTGTATTCGTCTTTGCGATGTAGCGGGGCCTTCAATTTCCGGTGACTCACCTTGCTGCATGATTGGTGGATCGGGAGAGTAGCCAATTTGAAGAATTTGAGAAAAGGACGTGTTTAAAATGATTTTGATCGAAAAATAGAATCAAACAATCCTAAGGATGTCTAGACTCAACAAAATAAAAAGTTTCCACACAGTAAAAATTCCTATAGATCCAAGCAAGCACACTTACTTTTACAAAGAATCGAAGCTCAGTGAAAAGTTGGATTAGGGGGCCTTCTGAAACTAGTATTTGTTGAGGGATATCAAGCCTCAAACAATTGCTAGCAGTGAAGGTGTGAGAAACAGTTACAATAAACTTTAATCGACAGGGGTGCAAGTGTTGGTTCCTGACTAATCACCCTCCCAAGGAGTAAAATCTTCAAAGTATGTCTCAGGTATTTCAAGAGTTCCCCAGTTACAATAGCCTATGTGATATCCCAGAAAGAGAAACCAAAGCTACCACTTCACAATCAATGGTAGGGTGGAACAGTTGTAAGTCGAGGACAACTCTCATAACCAAGTACTCTAGAAAAGTGATGTCACCCTATGTACTTGTCACTTTACATAGAATTCTGTGATGAGTTCATGTCCCACTAAACAAGAAAGAGGGGATAACCACCCTTACTTATCCATATTGACCTCGTTCTTAACGCATGTGTTATATGCACTTTCCTGACAAGTGTTTTTTGCTACTAATGGGTTTAAACTCCCAGTAATCAATATTAGTTTCAAAATTTTTGCAGCCCGGGAGTGTTAACTCTCCAAACCTAATCCAGGGCACTAACTTATTCTTGTTGGTGATATAAAAATAAAATGTTTGTTAGTTTTAGATTAAGCGCCAATTTTAATGGTAGTTTGCTTAGTTCCAGGAGTGGAAGTGAAACTGGTGGTGTGTTGACTTGAAAAATATGAACCAAACAATGCAATATGATCACTATACTACCTTTCATTTCGATGAATGTTCTAAACTAATGAAAGGTTAGAGGTTCATGTGTGTCTTTCGAACATGCAAAATGTGTTGGTATATTTTGTTTTTTATGAACGGTTCTTCTGAAATATGGATAATAATTGATTTGAAAATCAATGTAAACCAAACAGATATCTCATTGAAAATGAATCTAATTCTATTACACGGGGGATCTTTGTTTCTCGTTTGGAGGGCCACCCGAAAGTGAAAGCAAAGAGGATACGGTATCTCGAGAAGTGTATGCGAAAATTGAAATCTACACTATTACACTTGAGATCCACTTTATCGTTCACATGATTGCCGGAAGGCCCAAGTGAAGAGGATACAGTGGCTTGAAAGAACAATGCTTGAAAAATCAAATCCTAGACTATTACACTTGAGATCCACTTTCTCATTTGCAGAGCCACCCGACAGTGCAAGCAAAAAGGATACGGTGGCTCAGACACAACTTATCACAAGAAAATTGAGGTATGAAGCTACAATCTTCTCTAATTGTGCATAAACATAATGAAAATACTATAGATCCAAAACAAAATTGAACTATTTAAATTTTGTATTCAGTTTTGAAGGGAAATTGTTTTCAAAATGTCTCAAGGTGTAATGTTAACATAGGCCTTTCATGCTCTAAAACACATCATTGTAGAATCCCATCTATGCCTAACTTGTAAAAATTTCCTGCTATTAGTTGATAGTATGCTTCTTTTACCACTAGTTGTTTCTTCTAGGCCACCATGTACTCGGGTGGGGCTACTTCGATACTAAAAAACTATGCAATATATGATAAATGATCATCAACCATATGAAATACAAACGGATGCACATCTGGTATACTATCATCTATGTTTCCTGCATCCTCTCCAGTTTCTATGCACGACAAGTGGTCAAGTCTTGAGTTCAGTTTCCCTGGTTACACTACAACCTCAAAATCATACCCTTGAAATAAAAACAACCATTTTTCATATATTAACATGCAACACTCTCTTTTTACTAGGTATCGCGACACATAATGGTTAATGTTGTTAACACCCAAAAAGTGCTCACTAGCTCATTTCCCTATTCACATGACCCATTTGTCCACTTTTTCACCATCTGAGCCTCCGAAACCAACAAAAGGTCACCAAAAGACCTTAGTACACCCCTTTTTCCATTAAAAAAGATTATTTTTCCAAGAAAATCATAAAAAACCCTCAAAAAGGGTCCAAATTCCCAAAAATATTAAAAAGGGAATTAAAATATTGTTTTTATTCAAAAAAGGAAAAAGGAGGGAAAAGTACCTAAACCATGTTGGTCAATACCATTCGGTTTCCACAAAACCACAAATGGTATTCCTCACCACCAAAACCTATAAAAAGGTGGTAGGGGCTCCTCATTTCATATCCTTCCATTATCTCATCCTTATGCTGCTGAAATCTCCCCTGAGCACTTTTAGCCATTGAAGCAACCTTGGAGAAAGAGACCTATTGGAGTTTGGAGCTACTCATCTTGGGAGTTGCTCAACATCAACCTTCACCATTGAAGGTAATATCGCAAGCACTTGCTTGCCCCCCACTTTTCAATACAAAAAATTATTCATTATGTTTCTTGTTCTTGATTTTGAAATATTTAAATTATTTGCTTAGATTCTTGTTTAGATCCATGAAAAGTATTGTTTATTTAGTTTATTGTTTTTATTTCTATTGAAACTGCTACTACTAGTTAGTAGGTGCCCATAGCACTAAGCTTGGTTGCAAAACCGAGCCAACAGTTTTTTGGCGACTCCGCTGGGTTTTGAACAATAGATCTCTAGTTTTGCTTTTAATCTTAGTTTTTTATTAGTTTTTAACCTTTAGATCCATAGATCTGCCATCTTAGACAGCAGATCCATTGCTGCTCTGAGTTTTGGCCCCATTAACAGCCCGGAATTCTCAATTTTCGGGTTCGTTTTTCCGCATCCACGTCCGGCTTCCGCCTCGCGGCTTTTTGCCAGACAGTCACGCGGTCCATCGCGACTTTTCTGCGTTTTTCCGCGCGGTCCATCGCGGCTTCGCGCCCTGTTTCCGCGCGGTCCATCGCGGCTTCGCGGCCTTTTTCCGCGCGGTCCATCGCGACTGTGCCCCAGAAAGCCGCGCGGTCCATCGCGAATTTTGGCCCAAAACCTGCGCGGTCCATCGCGACTTTTGGCCCAAAACCCGCGCGGTCCATCGCGACTTTTAGCCCAAAACCCGCGCGGTCCATGTGATTTTTTGGCCGCGCAGCTCAATTTTCAAACGACCATATCTCCCTCTCCCGAACTCCGTTTGAAACGATTTTTTTTTTCAAATTGGGTGTTTTCGATCAAGGAATCCAAATATGCTATTAGATTTAAGAAATTTTCCATAAAAATTTATCTAATATTGTATTTTAGTGTTATTTATCACTTTAGTTCACCCATTTTGGCTCATATTTTACAGTACTAAGATTCCAACATTGTTTACAGCCATAGGAACATTTTACTATTTAGAATGCACATGTGAAAGAAGTCTTTTTAAAAAAATTTCATCAATTGAAAGAAAGATCTATTTTTGCATTTTCATCTAGATTCAAATTTTTTCCTGTTTACTTCTTTAAATCTTGCCCTTAGCAATTTTCTTGAACGAAGAAATCCATTTATTTCTTTTAAAAGAAGTCTATTATTTGCTTTCATAAATCCAAAAAATACATTATTTTTTGAGTTATTTTTTGAAAAGCATTTAAATTCCTTTTTAGTGAAAAAGCCATAAATATTTGCTTTTTATTTTCGAAAAATCCTTTATTTTTTGAAAATTTCCTGTAAAGCATTTAAATTTTTCAAGTTCAGTTTACAACACCTCATGTGCACTCACACGATCACTTAATTGAACTAAGCCTTAAAACGTACCCTAATTTGAACACACTTTTAACCCCACTTGGGGAACACTAAAAGAATTCTTGTAGCTAGGTAGTATTGGGGGGATAGGTGTTCCAATAACACCCCTCAGTTCTTACATCTGAGACATAGAAGTTGTCCAATTAGGGAGCTAAAATCTCTTAGTACTTTTTGGCGCGGTCACAACCGGTTTGTGGGAAGGCCTCTCCCTTAGGAGGGTTGAAGTCGCGAGGATGGTTCCGGAAGCCTGAGTGGAATACCGAAATCCATTCAGTAACCGAAGGGCTACCATTCGCAGTTCTCGGGATATCCCTGTATTGGGATATTGCGATCAAAGGACCAAACGGCAGATTTACCTTTTCTCGACGCGTCATGAACGGAGTATCCTAGTAGCCTGTCTTTAGGATTGATTACCCGGTGTCCCTCCCGGTAGGGGGATATCTAGCCGTTGTCTCAACATTCATATTGTCTGACTTGGATTTCATCACCTTGCAGAGGATATCGTCTGTTTGAGTCACAATACTTTTAGATTAGGTGTTTGCATGATTTCAACCTACCTCTGGTCTAGTTACACCTATTTTTTCTAGGAGCCGTGTGCATGTTGGTATTCTGACCAGTTGTTGCATTCCTCCACTTATTGTAGCACAACTGCTAGAATAAGTGCCTTTTTTGAGGATTGAATTTTTGGCCTGAGAGCCTTCTTTTTTCACTCCCCTTCTTGCACCCTTGGTTGCATTAGGGTTTTGAGTCTTTTATATATATATCACCACCTGATACTTAAAACAAATTTTTTACCTAAACACATTTTCTCACCATTGAGAATTTTAGACTCTCTCGTCGTCTACAGGGCGAACTCCCAGAGTTTAGTCCACTTGGCTCTCCACGTCACGGACGCAGAGCCTTATCCCTTGATTCGACACATCGTCAATCAATTAGACAGTCATCCGATTCTGACATACCTCACTTCACCTTTGATTTGGAGGTAGAATCCGAAAACCCCACAGAGTTACCATCAACCACCATTATGTCTGGAACACCATTTGATCCACTATTTACAACTACCATAGGTCAGACATCCGCAGACCCGTCTGCTGAAGTACCATCCACGGCAACAACCACCCCTCTGGGTATGCCCAATATGGGTAACACTCCACATTTAGGAATGCCGAACACAGGGCCACCACCTGTCATGGGTATACCCAACATGGGGGTCATACCACCTTTGGTTTCCACAAACCCCATCCCAGGAATCCCTAGTACGATTCCCAACCCAAGTGCAACCCACGTTGCACTTGGAAGTGCTATCCCAGGAATCCCTAGTGCGATTCCTAACCCAAGTGTAACCCAAGTTGCACTTGGAGGCGCTGGCCCATACCAGCCTACACCTATTGGAGGGCATATACCCTCCATACCTAGCATACCTTTAGGCGCTACTGGACCCCTACACCATACCACAATGGCTAGGCATGTCCCAGTTCCAGTCACCACATCTGCTAGTCTACCATACATGGCGAGTCTGAACCTGCCAGACTTAGCTAGGCTCACAAATGACCCCATCAGACATGATCCTGCGTGGCCTCACATGCCCACCAAACTCCCCTCTGATATCCCTAAATTTGAGGGAAAAGCAGGTGAAGACCCCCAGAATCACATCATGTCCTTCCATTTATGGTGTTCCTCCAACTCCATAGTGGACGACTCAATCCGCCTCCGGCTTTTACAACGCACCTTCACTGGCTCTGCAGCCAAATGGTATATCGAGCAGCCCCATGGGACGCATGCCACATTTACCTCCCTTGCCTCGACTTTCCTGCAATTCTTCCAGTTACCTGTCCGCTACGATGCGGGCGTCGAGATCCTACTGTCTTGCAGACAGAACACGGCCACGCATATCACTGACCATATTCATGATTGGCGTCGGCGCCGAAGCCTCTGCAAAATCAAATTAGACGACCGTATCTTCCTAGATTGGTTTCTAAAATCCCTCCTTCCCCTCATTGCGAAGGATGTAGCATCTGAAAGACCCCAGTCTGAGGAGGAGGCCATCCTCAAAGCCCAACAGTTTGATCTCATTTACACCCAGTCAGGTTACCTATACACGATCATACCGGACGCCCCACGAGGCGACTCTGCACGCGGTGACACACCGGGGGCATCACATGCCGCTGATGGCATTATTGGCCAAATTACACCGCAAGCAAAACCTTTCAGTATGGTGAGCACCATGCCCGCCCCAGACCTTTCTAGGGCTACATCTAGTTCCGGAGCGATGACTTCCTATGCTCCAACAAACCAGACCCATCACGTTCATGGACCCTCTTGTCCACAACATTGTTATGGCCAAGCGCCATCAGCATATGTACCTCCTACATACTATGCTCAACCTACGGTTCAGACCCCCATGCAGTTCCCACAACAGCCCATGCATTACCCACAACCGGTTGCACCAGCTAACCTCACACCTCCACCAGCTCAGAGATACCAACAACCCCAACAGGCAACTGGACCACCTCCAGCTCCACCTGCATACTATCCACCGCAACCTACTCCTGCACTTGCGGCTCCCCAGAATCCCCCCAATGCTCAAGGGCATGTGTACGCACAACAACATCAGCCCCAATACCAAAATAACCAATGCAACCAAGGTGCGCAACAGAACCGTGGTAGAGGTCATAACCGCGGTAATAACCAACAACATCAGCAAGGTCCTCCACCTCCCAATCCTCCGCAGAATAACCATGCTGCTCCTCCCAACCGCAATCCGGATCGGAATCCTAAGCAGCCTAGAAATAATAACCTCAGAACAAACCACCCTTGTTCTATCTGCGGGGTCTATGGTCATTACACGCATTCTTGCCCACATTTGGGGCGACCTCGACAACTCTGGACTGACGATGCACATCGTCAAGGGCAAGCAGCTCCTCAGCCGCCGCCCAACCCTCCACCACCTCAACATCAACCCTTAGTGCTGCAAAACCCCTTTCCAAACCAAGGTGTAGTTAACACTCAGCCGTTAGCCCCCACTCAGGGAAACGTGCCACCCCAGCAGATCACTTATGCAGCCCCTGATCAACCCATGTTCGATTCAGGTACTCACCATTTGTTGATGATGTCGACTGCCGCTGCCAACCTCCAAACCCGTCGGAACCAATATGGCTCCACCTCTGAAGCCCCTCCCACTGACAAAAACACTAACGTTAATCCCACAGATCAAACGTTATGTATACCTTCGGCTCCACTTGATGGCGCTTCCAAAGCACCTCGCTTCCCACTTCGTCGCCTCAACAGTAATCCTAATTCTCGCGCTGCGTCGAATTACAACATTGTCAATGACTTAGCCCAGTCTCCTGCAGCCATGTCTGCTTTAGAAGTTTTGAAAAACTGTCCTTCGCAGCGCAAAACTTTGCTCTCTGCCATTGGCGCCATTGACCCCAATGATTCACAGTTGATCGCATTCGATTCAGACCAATCTGAACCCCGCCTGCCTTCCTCTTTAGCATTCCAAGTTTCCGTTTCTGTTCGGAATCTTGTCATCCATCGATGCATTATCGATGAAGGGGCCTCCACATGCGTCATGTCCACATTCGTTTGGCAGAAGTTGGGATCCCCTACTCTCCAGCAGTCCACCACTGCATTACGAGCTTATGACAGCCGTTCGGCTCAACCCCAAGGTCTTTTAGCCAATGTCCCTGTCCAGCTGGCGGGTAAAACCGTGCTCATTGACATTGAGGTCATCAATGCCCAACTAGACTATAACCTTTTACTTGGTCGCAGCTACATGTACGCCATGCGGGCTGTTGCCTCATCTGTATTTCGCACCATGCAGTTCCCCCATGAGGGACGCGTGGTCAAGGTCGACCAGCTCACCTATTACGATCCCAAGGCCCCCGCCACACCTGAAAATGTTCTCCCCATGGTTGAACAACCTGTTTGTGGTGCAACTACCTCATTCATTTCCTCGGTAGGACCCGGACTTTACTCCGAGGCGCCGATGACCTCTACATTCCAGGTCATTCCACCACCATCACCGGAGACCCAAGTCGCAAACCTCTGCACTCTTTCACAAACACCCGGTAATCAACCCTCCTTGTTACCCAAACCACCATTGGTCCCTAGTCACATCGGTGTTACACCTATCCACACAATCCCCTTTCTATTTCCTCCTTCGGGTGTAGTAAGCGCCCCGGTTATGGCTACCCTTAGTCTCCCCGGGTTAACATTGGGATTACCCGTGTGGTATATTACCCCTCCTGTTCCTCCACCGACACCAAATGTCATCCTACAACCGGTGCAACCCATTGTTACTTCTACCCAACCACCTCCCGGTATCACGACTCCTTCGTCGTCGACGAATCCCCCTCCATTTGTCAGGCCCACTGGGGGCAGAGGCCCGCAGCCATACACTGCGGTACCCCCACCCAAGGCAGTTAGACCTCCCCCCGTATTTCGTGCTCCTCCAAAATGCTCGTTGTGTGATGAGTTAGGCCATCCAACTCATCAGTGTCCACAGTTACTTGCATTGCAGGAACACATGCAAATGCTGGACGACGACCCCAACATCCCGGTTGTCAAACTCGATCCAAACCCCATGCCTCGTGATAAATCACTGCGTACCAACCACCCATGTGCGATATGCGGTATTTACGGCCACTACTCCCACAACTGTCCTGACATCCCCGACTATAGAGCAGCTCTCTACGAGATGAACAATTTGGACCTAGAGACGGCACCCCCTCCTATCGAGGAGATCTACCCTCCCGCAGCACCATCATCCGGAGAGATTAACACCATCTACATGATCTCTTCGACTACCACTACCTCATCACTCGATTTGACCACTCAAAGCTCCCGCAATGATGAAGAGGTTCTCGAGACTCCTACTACCTTTGATTATCCCGGGGAAGACATGCACCATCGTCCATACTTCCTCCTGGAAGAGACTTCATCCACCACCGCTACCCAATCCGCGGTTGAGTCCAAGGATTTCCTTCCTACTAAAATCGACTGGTTAACGGATCCCATGGCCGATATTTCTCCCGTCATCCACATTGACATCTCTGACCCACTTGGTGCCCTTCATACCATCACATTAGGAACCTCCCACAGTGAGCATGAGATCGAAGAATACCAACAACTGTTCCAAGAATTCATTGATGTCTTTACTTGGTCAGATACTAAAATGCCTGGCCTTGACCCCGCCATTTATACGATCTCCACTGGATACCCCTCTGTCCGGTCGGCCCCTTCCATTGATCCCTTTGACACACAGGTTCAACCCTTTCAAATCAACCAGGAAACCACATGTCCACAACATGGGGGCAGGCCCAAAACCTTTCCTACTCATCATCATCGTGATCCTCGTCGGAGATACTGGGGGCATCCACCCCACAAAGGGAATCCCCCATCATCATATCATCACTTCAGTATGCCACCACGACCCACAGCCTCATGGAATAACACCCCGCCAGCAGTTGCTCAATGCCCTATTGATCTCTCTCTGAGACAACATTTGCACCACATTGACACCTCTGAGTTAGGGGGCATAATAGATTACCTCGACCCCGGGATAGGGGGCATGATCAATCATTTTGAACCTTCCCCATCATCTCTATCTCAACACCTCAATGAGCCCATCGTTTAAACCAACACATATGTGATCCACAATCACAAACCCCATGCACATAGCATGGGGGCAGGTCATTAACCCTGCTCACTTTTTCATATTCGTGATCTCAACCATTTTTGAGGTCACGTGTCACTTGTATATTTCAGTTGATTTGATACACCTAGTATTTTGCCCCCACGGGTCATCATTTCTCCCCACCACTGCATCCTTCGCTTAGTGGGATCACCTTTATTTGTAGCCATTTTTTAACCTAGTTCTTTCCTTTAACCATTCCGGAGTCCTTATGACCTCCGTTTTTCGCACCATTTGCACTACCGGATTCATATTTCCGTGCCCGTGATGATGCTTGAGATCATTTCTCGCTCTCACCAGGACCAATATCAACATTGTGTCCCGACACCTTGTCGCCCCAGTTTGCGTACCACTTCGGCTGTTCTCCGTTTTGGACGTGTCTTATATCACCGGATTTAGTTTTCCGCGCTCGTGATGATGCTTGAGATCATTTCTCGCTCTCACCTTTAGATTTTTCGGGCATTTTTTTCCCATGCCCCCTTCGTCGCCTCAGTTTGCGTGCCACATCGGCCGTTCCCCGTTTTCGACGTGCCTTATATCGCCGGATTCAGTTTTCCGCGCTCGTGACGATGCTTGAGATCATTTCTCGCTCCCACCTTTAGATTTTTTGGGCATTTTTTCCACGCCCCCTCGTCGCCTCGGTTTGCGTGCCACATCGGCCGTTCTCCGTTTTCGATGTGTCTTATATCGCCGGATTCAGTTTTCCGTGCTCGTGATGATGCTGGAGATCATTTCTCGCTCTCACCTTTAGATTTTCTGGGCATTTTTTCCACGCCCCCTCGTCGCCTCGGTTTGCGTGCCACATCGGTCGTTCTCCGTTTTCGATGTGTCTTGTATCGCCGGATTCAGTTTTCCGCGCTCGTGATGATGCTTGAGACCATTTCTCGCTCTCACCTTTAGATTTTCCGGGCATTTTTTCCACGCCCCCTCGTCGCCTCGGTTTGCGTGCCACATCGGCCGTTCTCCGTTTTCGATGTGTCTTATATCGCCGGATTCAGTTTTCCACGCTCGTGATGATGCTGGAGATCATTTCTCGCTCTCACCTTTAGATTTTCTGGGCATTTTTTCCACGCCCCCTCGTCGCCTCGGTTTGCGTGCCACATCGGCCGTTCTCCGTTTTCGATGTGTCTTATATCGCCGGATTCAGTTTTCCGCGCTCGTGATGATGCTTGAGACCATTTCTCGCTCTCACCTTTAGATTTTCTGGGCATTTTTTCCACGCCCCCTCGTCGCCTCGGTTTGCGTGCCACATCGACCGTTCTCCGTTTTCGATGTGTCTTATGTCACCGGATCCAGTTTTCCGCACAGATGACGATGTTTGAGACCTCTTCTCGCCCTCATCAATCCATTTTTGTTCGGTATAATTTTATCCCTTTTTCGGGTCGAGCGACCCCTTTTTTACGAAAAAGGCACTAAGGGAGTTTCTGTTAAGCTCTTTTCTGACTCCTAAAACAATGAAAAGATCGCCGAGCAATCTTGCTTCCTTTCATGCTCGCTAAACGTATCTGAAAGGGCGTCTAGCTGGTATAAGTTTACCCCTTTTCCGGACCTCGTAGACTAATTACGAAAAAGGTATACTCTAGTCACATCGGCTAGAAGAGTTCTCCATCCGCATCATTTTATGCTTTTTCGGGCCTTGGAGACTAAACTACGAAAAAAAACACCAATAGAGTCCACTTACCGCTTTCAGACTCTCTAAAACATGATAGCAACCATGAGCATGCGCCGTCCTGGGCTCACAAAATCCACAGGACCGTACCATTTCAGAGCACACTTTTATCCCTTCTTGGAGCTCATTAAAACTACGAAGAAGGAAGAATGGTGCCTCTTGGCGCCACGACAGATCATATCTACTCACATAGCAGCTTCCCCATTCTGGTCGCCTTTGTTCAGAGTATTCTGCAGTATGTCACCCGGAAACTCCCTCGACAGCTACCATCAGCTTCACCCCCCCAGAGTCAGTACATACCCTTCAGTCCCTAAAAGATGATCCCCACACCTACAAGTCAGTTCCCTACGCTGCCAGGTCAACCACGTCATCTTGCTCTGAACAAAGGAAGTTTGAGTCTACCCATTTTTGACCCAGTTATTTCCCATCCCCACAAGTATGTCAGTCCTACCAGCAGTACTACATCACTTCAGTTTACACCTCGCGCTCCTAGCAAGGAAACATCATTGCCTTGTTAGTTGCTGGTCTCCCTCTGTCGACGACAACCACATTGATTCCAGAGGATAGACCTAGAGGCCCCTGTGTCTTGGACTCATTACCATTTATGATGAGTGCCTACGAATCATTTCGAGAGGAATCCTCAATGCCTCTCCAAATGGTTGTTTCTCACATGCTCGACTTCAACACCTTGATCGCATCGTTGAGACTCGCACAGGGTATTGGTCCGTTCGTTATTAGTCGAAGACCCCGGATACCTCCTGACTCCTCCACATTTGAGAGTCTTCCTATGGATAACACCAGTTACACTTTTTCTATAGATATCCGGGCTGCGCATGGCGACAGTATTCAGATTTACCCAGGTTTCATACTCCCTCGAGTATACAGTTACATTATTTCTCAAAGATGACTCATAGTCTTTGAGTCCCTACAGATGTTGGACACCTTCAGGTTCAGCAGTTCCACAGTTATTCCAGTGTATCAGTTATTGAGATCATTCATGATCATGAGTATATCCAACAATCATGTCCCCTCTGGACCATTATGATGTACCAATATATTTCTTTACGTATTAGACCCCCCTTCTTGGGACTAATTGTTTTGTATATGTCTTGATACGAGCATGGGAATGCCCGCCTCGTCCTTTATCAGAGATTATACCTCATTCATATTGAGGCCATGTAATATTTTTTGTTTTTGCAGCTTCCAAGGGCCGTGGCTCCAGTCTCCAACCGATCTCTTCTCTCCCCTAAACCCCAGAAAAAAGGACAAAAGAACTATGATGTCTATCGGCCATACGATGAGCTCCTGCCCTCACACATCAGGGGGCAATCTGTTAACACCCAAAAAGTGCTCACTAGCTCATTTCCCTATTCACATGACCCATTTGTCCACTTTTTCACCATCTGAGCCTCCGAAACCAACAAAAGGTCACCAAAAGACCTTAGTACACCCCTTTTTCCATTAAAAAAGATTATTTTTCCAAGAAAATCATAAAAAACCCTCAAAAAGGGTCCAAATTCCCAAAAATATTAAAAAGGGAATTAAAATATTGTTTTTATTCAAAAAAGGAAAAAGGAGGGAAAAGTACCTAAACCATGTTGTTCAATACCATTCGGTTTCCACAAAACCACAAATGGTATTCCTCACCACCAAAACCTATAAAAAGGTGGTAGGGGCTCCTCATTTCATATCCTTCCATTATCTCATCCTTATGCTGCTGAAATCTCCCCTGAGCACTTTTAGCCATTGAAGCAACCTTGGAGAAAGAGACCTATTGGAGTTTGGAGCTACTCATCTTGGGAGTTGCTCAACATCAACCTTCACCATTGAAGGTAATATCGCAAGCACTTGCTTGCCCCCCACTTTTCAATACAAAAAATTATTCATTATGTTTCTTGTTCTTGATTTTGAAATATTTAAATTATTTGCTTAGATTCTTGTTTAGATCCATGAAAAGTATTGTTTATTTAGTTTATTGTTTTTATTTCTATTGAAACTGCTACTACTAGTTAGTAGGTGCCCATAGCACTAAGCTTGGTTGCAAAACCGAGCCAACAAATGTACATTTTAAAGTGCAAACCTGACAAATGGAATTTAAAATTATACAGTGCATACACTATCGCCAATCCCTCATGCTCTGTAGTGGTGCAATTCTTCTCGACAGCCGATAGCTTCCTGCTAGAAAATGAAATGGGATGGTCTAAGTCTCATTCCTATGGTTGCACTAAAACTGCACCCAACACTATGGAGACACATCCGCATGAACACAAAATTCCTTCTTCCAATCAGGGAATACCAAGATTGGTGCAATCACCAACTTCTGCTTTAAGATATCCAAACTCCATTGACACTCTTCGCTCTATTGGAACTTGACATCCTTCATTAATAACTTCTCTAATGGGGCTGTGATATGCACATACCCCTTAATAAACTTTATGTAGTATCTTGTGTGCCCCAATGTAGCATGCAACTGTCGCACTAAAGTGGGTGGTGGTAAGGCCACAATAGATACAATCTTCACCAGATCCACCAACAGTCCTTGTCTACAAACTAGATGACCCAATAAAATACCGAATGGTGCACAAAAAATGCACTTCTTCATATTTAACAAGATCTGGAACTATCTGCATCTATCCAATATCAAGTGTGGAACCTCAATGTGATTCTTCAATAGATTGAATATTTTCCATTCATCCAGATATACTTCTAGAAACTTATGAATAAACTCTTTGAAATTTGTGACAACCACTCTGGAGAATATTTTTGATGCATTTGTCAGTCCAAATGGCATTACTGTATATTGATGACATCCCCATTTTGTTGCAAAATTTGTCTTATGTCTATCTTCTGGTGGAATATAGATTTGATGATACCCAAAAAATCCATTCATGAATGAGTAGGCTTCATGTCCCCCTACATTTTCCAACACTTCATTTGTGAATGATGTTGGAAATGGATCATGAAACACGCATCATTCAATTTTCACAGATCCACACAAATTCGTATTTATCCTATATTATTATCCTGAACCAACATCAAACTGATCCATCCTGACTCTTCAACCAATTCTATGATTCATGCTTCCATCATCCTATCGATTTCAGCCTTTACCTTTTACTTGTATAATGGATTTAGTTGGTGTGGTATCTGCCTCGCTGGTTTAGCATCAGGCTTCAACAATATCTTCAATTCTCCTAGTTCACCAACAATTCCCTTCATTTCTGAAAACTTAGTGGGAAAAATATCTTGATATTAGTGAAGTAAGTCAACAATCTTTTCAACTATTTCATCATTCCAGTAGTCCCCAATATTGGAAAACTTAGTATTCTTCTATGTGCTAATGTTCACTTTATGGTTCTTCAATGGTTTCCTATAATTATTATATACTAACTGAAGTCCTTCGACTGTGTACTTCCCCTTGGTTTCTAGTATTTTCATATTTTTTATTGTCCTCCTAATCTTTTTCAACCACCTTATAACATTTCAAAATCTCTTCAATCATCGCAGATGATCAATGTGCACTACACATGGGTATAGTTTCTGTCGCTTCTTTGGGAACAAATATCTACTCCTTGATAGTCTGCAATGTTGCATCTAGCGAAGGGATCTCATCTTCAATGATAAATGTTGCTTTAAAATTTTGCATCATCTCCTTCGAGTCTATTGTGCATCGATGCAATTCTATCTCTATATACCAATTCCTAGGAATGGTCTCCAAAATTTTCACAAATAGATCTATCCATTCTTGCTTTGGTACTGCACTCCATGTTGTGATACACTATGCAACATGATCTAATGGATATCTCATCCCCGCATACTTTTTCATAGTATACTCACTACCAAATCTGACATTTAGAAGCCTTTTGCACTGCTACCAGTCACTCATTTTCTCCTTATGAGTATGCCACCAGTGTGTGGGTGTCACTTTAAGGGAAACATCTAATGCTAAAATCCTTTTATATGATGGTATCTACACCTCAAAACTTGTTACAAAAGAAGCTACAATTGTTAGACCATCATACTTTGGGTGACCGCATACCTGTATTATTATCTAGTGCAATGAACATGTGATGCAGGAACACCTTCTCATATGTCCTTCATGCATATGTTGCTTCCAATATTCAAAGTATTCTTCATATTCTAACACGTGGAGCTGATACTGTACCAACTAAGCCTACCATCAGCAGTGGGATTCACATAGTCTTCCATTCTACCATTCATGTTATATAGATTTTCCAACTCTCAATTTCTAACCAGTTCCACATAAATTATCCCTTCTATTGGGTCCAATGGTGCATTGACCCTCAAAATATCCCCCTCAAAAATCATTTTTCTATCCTTCAGGTCAATAAGGGCGTAGTTAGCAAAATCCCATCCAAGTACCAATAATTAAGGATATGTTTTGTTGTCATCTATAATCTCTATAACCTCAAATTCAGCTCTATTGTGCATCCCATACACATCAGCAGTTACCCCCATTAGCCTTCAAATTGGAACAATTATGTGCTCGTTAGATAGCCTTAATTGAACGTTAGACCAAATCAGCTTTGTCCTACCCAACATTTCTGCCTGTGAAGCCACCTTCTGTTGCATCAACGGCAGTCTGATATGGGGCAACAGTGCGGCTATAAACCACTCTTGGTGCTGTTGCGGTGCTATGACAAAACTGACCTGGTCTAACAATGTTTTAAACTTTTGGTCAAATTCCAACACTGTCTCATTAGGTTTTTGCTTAATTTCCTTTAATTTTATTATACATTGGGATTCTAACTTTGGTTTCTTGAACTCACTCAATAGTGCAGCCTTAATCTTCACTAAGGTTCTATTCTGTCCATGAGAATACATCATGAACCAGTTCAAATCTCTATCTCTGAATGTCGTGACGAGCTGCGCCTGCTTCGCAGCATCATCCTGAACTTGCTTGACACTCCATACGGCTTCGCATAGAAACCAATGTTGTTCAGGTTCCTCTAGACTCGTACCTTTGAATATCGGCATCTTAATATCGTCATTCATCCTTCTTCTAGGTGGTCCGGTAGTATTCTGTGCAATGGTTTCAGTGGTGTTATGGATGTTACTGCGCGGAATGTTCTGAATTGGAATATTCTGAGCCAGGATGGTCTGAGTCGAGATGGTCTGAGTACTCACTCCCGCGATGTTACTGGTATTGATGCTCTACGGACTAGGAATATTAACAATTGGAGGGTTCTAAACTGGTGGACTATGTGAAATGGGCGGCGCAGTATTTATAACCGACAGATTCTACGAAGTAATAGGCTGATAGGTGGCTGATGGAGGTGCGACCTGCCTATCAGGATCGGCTTGTAAATCAATTTCTATGCGGAGTCCATGTTCACTAGAAGTCTTCTTAGTAGTATACTTATATCTTTTTCCACTTCTCAAATTGTGTGTATCTTTGTCAGAATCACTATATATGTTATTGACCATTACAGATTCAAAAACTTCTAGGACTTTTACTGCATTCTTAAAACGCCTTTCTTAGGTAAAATAATTTTAATATATAAACTCAGATTGTTGAGGTGCTTACCCCTGAAACCTTTGAAAAAATCTGCTTCTGCTGTGCTCTAGGACTTCAACATGTCCACAGCTAACTCTGTCACGAATCCTTCTAGTATGGTGTCAGCCTAAAAGTTGACTGCTTGCAAGAGTGGACTATCTATTTCTTTAAGCCTCTGAATGAGCTCTGGAGTCCACTCGGTCGGTACTCCTTCTGGTTGAAAACAGTTCTTTCGCTCTACGACTCTTGATATCCACGCGTGCAACTCGTTTCCAAAACTTGCCCAAAATATTTTGTGAATATCCTTCCACAGGTATTTATTTAACCAATCTACGTCGGAGAGATGTGGATTTCTATTCTCCTTTATGGAAAAGTCTCTCTATTTCTTATCACACCAATCCCAGATTTCTTTCTTGTCTGGATGCCAAGTTTTAGTGCCGGTACTCATCACCATTTCAAGCGCAGCAACAGAACCATTTGTTGGCTTGTATAACTGTTCTTGAGGTTTTTTGTAAAGACCCAGGTTATACGCGGTTTGAGGAACCAACAAAACACCTTTTCAGCGGCCCTTTCGGCAACAATTTGCGAACAAACTGAGGTCTCACCCGAGGCGAAGTAATGGGGTGTTGCGGAATCATGTTTCCACAACCAGGTGATGAGTGTTTAAACATATTGGTGAGCAACGCGCTACAGGGCTTGCGCTGCGGACTTCAGATTGCACGAAGTTCCACCTCTTAGTGATGAACACTTAGGCTATCACGCATCCAAGGACTGCACAATGCAGGAAGATTACTTGACGACAGGGCAGCGCCACAAAGACTGCGCTCCCTCTTACAACTTATGCAACTTAATATATTTTACTTAATGCAAAAAGACGCATTCAACAAGCATAATGAGCAGAATCTTGCAACCTTATACATCTTAATTACAACAATATCATTGCACACTTCCGGTGCTGCGCTAAGTGTTTATCTGACTAGTTCATGTATTCATCCAACTATGAAGTGTTGGTGCATCCAGCATTCATTCATACATGTGATTACTTAACATATTATTCCCATCATCATATTTATGGCGAATACATATAAAAGCAAAGCACATAAACTCATAAACAACAGTTAACCGTTCATCATAAGTAAAGACACAAATGCAAACACATAAGCAATCGTATAACACAGAATTTAACGTGGTTCACCCCCGGGATGGGAGATACATCCATAGGAACTGTTGTTGTATTATCTTTGGGAAGGGTACAATAGTTACAGTCTGCACACTCAGCTGCAGACTCTTCTCTCTCTCTCTGTAGGTCTCTGCACACATAGCGTGCAGAGCCTTTTACAATAGCATTCACTCCTTAAACACTTAGAATATTTTACAATGAAGAGTATTCAGCTACTAGAGATTAACGATTACCCTTTCCCTTACAAAATGTGCCCTTTTATAGATCCTTCCCGTAGGTGACGTCTTTACAATCAAGAGGGCCAAAAACCCTAAGGTTACCCAAAACCCATCATGGTTACTCCGCTAACCAAGACTGCTAGGCTCTTATAGCGGCTTCTCTGTTGTGGCCACCCTTTGCGCGTGGTCACGTCGCTTTCAACCTACCCTATAGACTACATGTCGACGGTCACCTTCACCCTGTCATTCCTTCTCTAATGGCTTTGTGCGACCGGCTCACGTTGTGCTTCCTCTTCTCATGTGACTAGTCGCTTTCCTTCCACGCCACTCCTTACCCGCCTTTTGGGAATCATGGAATACTTCGACAAAAGAGGTCACTTTCGCAACTCGACCTTCCCTTCATTCTTTGCCCAAAATAGGTTCCCTGCTGGCACTTCGCGGAACCGGGTCTCAGTTGCGTGGTTCCCATCCTATCAATACTGCGCTTCTCTCAAATTCACAACTCCTCCAAAACTGTCTTGCTAAAACTTCCTTCATTTGAGTTGCGATGTAACTTAGCAGCCCCAAAACTATCTTGCATCAAAAATGCCTTACTTGGGCTAGGCCCAACACTTTAGGAACTGACTAATGATGCATTTGGGTTCCCATTGAATTCATATCACTAATACATGTCCCTGTTCTTAAAGTTGGGAGGTTTGTACTTCATTTGGTAAGCCATTAGTGGCCTCTACCCTAGGGGTTTTGAACCTTGAAATTACTAGTAAATTCCCTAATTTATCCAGTGATTACAAATGAATGTTGCAGAAGTATTTTGAGAGTGTCCAAGCATCTATCAGCCTCCTTTCTATTTCCTAATACCTTTCAAGTACCTTCAGACCCAATTCTAAATCCTTAGGATCCATTTGGAAGCACTCGGGTCATTACTAGTCCAAGGTTCGAATTGACCAAAAAATTGCATTTTTTCCAATTTTTCCAAATTATTAAAAAGGGACACTACATATGGAGATAGAAGTAGCCTTCCATCGTTATTAACAGATCAACAAAGCAAATATTTAAAAGAGGTAATTTTAAGAATTAAATTTGCCACTAGTTTTCTTCAAACATAAATAATATATTAACAAAGAAAGGTGAATTTGGTGGGGTAAAAACACATGATTGGCATACCTTCATTAAGGTGATTATTTTGGTATATATATTTCTTTTATATTGGTAATATACATATTTTTAGTTTTTTATTTTGTATACTTTGGAAACAAATAAGGATTCATTTTTATTGTTACAGTATGGTCTACCTCTACCTCTCCTAGATGACTTTGAAAACAACGTGAAAAAAGCTATATATGATCTCGGCAAATACATGAGGTAAGTAGCGATATATATGAAAAATATTTTTTCAATTTGTTGTTGAACGTAATGACATATATTTTACTAGTAATGTAATATATTATGTTTTGTTGAAACATGTTATTTTCTTACATCATCTGTAGATTGTTGTCATTGAAAGAAATCCATAAAGAAGATATAAAGTATTGGAAAAGAGAAATTCCTCAGCTAATGTGTGAAATGAAAAAGTATCTACCTCCAACATTTTTTCAATGCACAATAACACTACCTCATACACCAAGTTGATGAGATTGAACTGTGTGGAGTTGTACACACAAGGTCAATGTGAATGGTGGACAGGCAATTGAAATCATAGAAGGATTTGGTTAGACAAAGAGCACGCCTTGAGGGTTCTATAGTGGAGGAATATATGGCATATCAATCAATGGTGTATATTAGTTAGTGTATTTCTAAATTAGCAGCAAATATGCACATGGATCGCATTTGGGATGTGAACTTCACCAAAAAAATTGAATAGGAGCATCTATTGTGGGGAAAGATAGAATGAGCAAAGTGAGAGGTAATTATTAAATTGTGGAGATTTATATATAATACATATAACTTTTTTTGTGTATATCATACTTTTTTATTTTTTAATCTTTCATCAATTATTAATATTTACCATAGTAATTAATATTTATTGATTAATTATGATTTTTTTATACAACTGCCCGAGAGTGGGATGCACTACATTTATACATTGTAAACAATCTTGACTAGATGAAGGTATGGATTGAAATATATATACAACACGATGGTAGGTTATCATGGGAAGGGGTGTCTACATTGGTTATAGAATCTCATTGTAATGAAGATCCCAATCTTATACAAAGGGAAATTGATTTATCATATGGTTTGAAAGATAAACAAGTAAGCATATTTACCCATTTTATTCAGTTATTTTATTATATGTTAATGTGAATGTAGGTTTTTTTTCCAGATACTTTCCAATTTATATAAATATGTTTATTAATTTATGACAATGCATTTTTTACATGTCTGGCATATTGGAGTTGAAACATCACAAGGCTATGTGGTGCAATGGTCGTAAATTTCGCATCAAAAAGTTGCATGAAAATATGAAAACTTATGATAGTGGGATAACTGCAATATTCCAGGTCACTAATGTTTCCTCTAGGAGTGACAAACATTGCGGAGTATCTAAAATATATATATTATGTGTACTTGGACAATATACTTCAGTTTGAATTTAATTCCTTTGAATTAGTTCTCTTCAATGCCAAATGGTATAGGCTACGAATGCATGAACAAGATCCTGATAGAACTGTTATTAAAAATGCTAATGAATTTACCATGATTAATACAACGTTGTTGGAGCTAGTAAGACATGATATCTATGTTCTTCCAAGACAATGTGAACATCTATTTTACTCAAAGGTTCCGGATAACAAGGGTTGGTCCTTATTTGTTAGAGATCATACAAGAGGAAGGCCAATAAAGTATAATATAGAGAAATAATATAATATTGAAGAAGAAGATGATGTGAGGAGTAGGTAGCATATGTGTCAGATGAAGAACATGAAGAAGTTGAACCCAATGTAGGAAACGATGCAGTTCTTCATGATGATGACGTTGATGAAGATATGCTTATCGAAAATGACATTGATGACGATGTTGATATCATTAATCCTTTCAACATCATTTCAAGATCGGATGATATAGATGTTGACTTGGAGGAAGATCAAGAAGAATAATGATATTGAAATGTTGAAATGTACGAGGTATGTAACTATATATTTTGTATGAATTATTCTCTTTAAATAATTTACTTATATGGGTTAATTACATGTTTTTAAGTTTTATGCCATTTTTTTATATCCTATGTTAGATGTTGTTTATTATGTCCAACCTGAAAATAGTAGCCATAACATTCACGCTAAACTAAAATTATCATTTACAGACACATAATTTTATTTACCTTAATTAAATTTTGTTTTTTAGTTTCTATGCATGAATCTTACTTATATATGTTGCTTCCGATTATTTTCTAGTAGGTAGATTGGGTATTGACCAGGAATTGAGAGTGATGTGAGGGGGAGGGGAGGGGCCATATGAGCTTCCAACTTCACATAGTTGGAATTGTTCAGCAGAGAATAAATTATTCTCAAAACCAAGAGAACCTCATTCAGCTTTATACATGCATCATCATAAATGTCATCATTGTTGTCGTAGTATTCACGTAGTATTGCAATGACAAAGTTTTCATGAACATGTCCGTCATTGCAATATCATCTTCATCGAAACTATTCAAAAATGTGGGTCTTTTGACATATGACCCACCATCATCTTTATATTAATCATCAACATCATCTTACCCATCATCATCATCATTTAATTTTATTTGTTATCATCAAATCAATTGTCATCATCATCTTACTCATTGTCATTGTCTATTATTATTGACTTAAATTTAAGTAAATTTCTTGGTAAAATATCCATTATTTAACATCATTGTGCTAAATAATGAACCTAGTATTGTTTAACATCCCCATGGAGGGTTCTTTGATCCAATGTTATTTAAACTTAAATTCATAAGTGAATCTTCTTCTAATTTATCTGAGGCTATCTCAAGTAGAAGATTATTTGATCCATATCCTCTAATAACAAAAATCTCATACCTTCTTAATGTAGATATTACTGAGTGGAACTAGGAATATTCTATATAGTCTAAACTGGATAATATTCAACCACTTTCTATGATTTGACCGAGGAAAGTGAAATCCTAATGTTTTTTTTATAAAAAATGGTTTTGATCCTCCATGAATACGGGAAAATATGCATGCCTTACCTAATCCACTCTTTGTATGCCAACCATCATTCTTTCTTGTTACAAAGATATATTTAGATCACCTCCATCAATTGTGTGCCTTTGGCTAATATTGATCCTTCCAATCTAAATGTTCCCCAAAAATTATTTCTCAATAGTTGGTCTATATACATTGACACATATGATCTATTGAATTAGTTCATTGTTGAAGAGAGTGACAATGATAGAAGAGGGAAATAAATTTGATGATGTTTTAGATTATTTATTGCTCCACCCTATTGCTAAATGACTTTCTTTATATTCTACCTCCTATATTTCAAATATTTAACCACTTCCAACCTTGTTTAAACCTTTCAACCCATCAGTTTCCTAGCTTGGTAACTTTTAAGATAAAAAAACATGTGAAGATAAATCAAACCTTGTTTCATGGATATCTAACATTATGATACCCAAATCCTCTCTAATTCCAAGGGATTATCTAGACCATCCACCTATCAAAGACTTATTTTTTATTTTTCTCTTAATACATCTATTTTTCTTCTTCCTCTACCTAGAATCCTTATCTCCATTTTTTAAGGAGTAACTTTATTACACACCTTATCTATAATTTCCTGTGTCTTAGTTAGATTCTATGTTCATTATTGAAGAGCCTCACTTCCTACAAATGAGCCATTAAGTGATTTTATATATGTTTAACTCCTTCTATATATTCTCTTAGGAGTTGTAGAGATGTTTGTGTTTCCCATTGGCCCTCAATGTCTTTTAATTTATATAATATTTCCATCAATCGAAAATAGCTGAGATCGGTCATCTCCTGCAAATAATATATGGGTTCTTATTCCCCTAAATATATATTATCATCAAAAGGGCTATTATTCTTATAATTTGTAAATACATGAGTGCATTCCTCATTAGGAAGACTACAAAATCCAAGGATTTTTTGTTGTCATCTATAAGGGCTCTTTACCATGATCCGTGGATGAATTATAGCTTGGGTAAATTTAATTTATATGTACATAAATCCTATAATATATACATAAAAAGGTATTTTTATTATGATCATGAAGCTACCAGAAAAGAAAAAAGAAAAAAGAAAAAAAGAAAAAAAGAAAAATATATATATATATATATATATATATATATATATATATATCATGTCTACGACCACTCCTAGTAAAATGTGTGCTTCATTCACTTCTATAAGGCCTATACTTCTCCTCCACTTCAACAACATTGAGAAATAAGAGACAACATTCTAATTTTAAGGAATATTTTGAGTTAGTTGGTACCTTTTAGCTTGTTTATAGATTAAAACCAAAATCCCAAAATTTGGAACCCTTGCCACTTTCATGAAGTACCTGATAGGTTGTTAAACAAAATTCTCTCTTTGTGATGTGTGTGTGTGTGTGTTTGAGAGAGAGAGAGAGAGAGAGAGAGAGCTGTTTGTGTGCACATGCGTGTCTACATACATACATAGGCTATACTTGTAAGACCTATATTTCTCCTCCACTTCAACAACCTTGAGCAATAAGAGACAACATACTAATTTAAAGGAATATTTTGAGTTAGTTGCTACCTTTTATCTTGTCCATAGATTCAAACCATAATCCCAAAAGTTGGAACCCTCGCCACTTTCATGTCTAGATTCTCTTGTATAGGAATTGAATATATGTCACGTATATATGAAAACTAAGATATTATTAAAGGGAATTTTTTCATAGTTAAACTTCACCAATTTCTTCATATAAATCTATAATTTGATCAGTCCATGTGATTTGAGAGCTAGTGTTTGAGTGGTTGTTGATGCTAACTTATAGAGTATGAATAGATGATGATTTTTGTTTAGTGTTTTTACCCACACTTTCTAACCCTCAATTCTACCCTACAACTTTCAACAAGTTTATATGACCACTAACTCATTGATACTTCCATTTTGATTAATGTTCTCCATCAATACTTATTGTTTGACTTCACACATGGATTCCACAATCCCATTGGTCATTCACTATGAATTTTCTACATGGAATTCTATGTATGTCGTAGGTGATTTCTGAGAACAATTGTCATTGCACCAACCCAATCCAAATATAAAACTCCTATTGCCCAATAGTTTTTCATGTTGGATAGAAAACTTTGTATCCTTAAGTTTGAAAAATCTCTAAATGGGGATCCTTGATTTATTGTTTTGAATACTACATCAAAATTCAGTCTATTCTAATAAATGCTTAGAATATCCTTATAGTTGAAGTAATCACAGAATAACAAGACCTCACATAGTGTAAGACGTATGACGGTCAATAAGATGTAGCTTCCAACCAATCTTTGATCAACACTTTGGGTGATTTTAAAGTTGTTATATGCAAGTGGTTACACCCATTACGGACAAGGATGTGATGTGTTACAATGGATACAACTTAAGTATAATCATGAAAATCCAACCCAATAGTTCATTAAGGATTTTAATAGATTATGCATCAAAATCTAGGCAAATGATCTTAAATATATCATTCACATCAAGTTCATTTCTAGTTTAATTCCTCACATCATGAATATAAGATTAAATAACTCTACGTACTCTACAACTTGGTGTCAACTTGCTTCCAAAATTGTAGTTAAAATTAATCACCCCACCCATGTAAGCTACCACAACCCTTGTAAGTAAATTTATTCCACAACTACCATTAGTTTTAATCTGTATGAATCTAGTCCGAGTAATCAATGGGATATGCATATACCACTCTAATCATTAGCAATATCTATATTGTGATTATGGATGTTATTCCATGTAAGCATTAATCATTAGCAATATCTATATTGTGATTATGGATGTTATTCCGTATAAGCATTAAAAGGTCAAAGATGTCATTGTGGAACTATAATAGATACTAATTAAAGGAACCTCCCCTAGGGAATATGTAAGAACATAAAACAAAACAAAATTAAAAAAATTAAAAATAAAAAATAAAACAAAACCAATAATAATCATAAACAAATTACCAACCAACAAATTACAAACAAAAATTATAATGTTACAGTGCTTCCATTGTGGTCAGAACCTTGGCCTGTTTTCCCTGCCCAAATAGTGTTGCGGTCGTTGCTTGCATCGTGGAGGATAATTGTTTACATTATTTCCACCATGGTGAGAACCTGGGCTGTTGCGGCCATTGCCATCATGGAGAACCCCGACCCAATTCGTCCCTGCTGCATTGATAGAGAGGCCCAAAAGCATCGTGGAGAACATAGTGAGTTTTCAATGTTACTCTCTACTGTTTTAAATTCCTAATCTCTCCCCGTCATCTCTTCCTGATCCTGCAGCCTCATCAATTGTCTCTTGTTGATAGGGATTGTTTCCCGTCATCGAATCCTGATATTGGCTGCAACGAAGCGTAGAGGCAGAATCATGGTTATTCCAATCACGAAGGCATATCCAACAGAATTCAAACCCACACGGCAGCGTGCAATGCATATGGATACACCCTCTATTCTTCTCGATTGGCCGTTTACACATTGGACAGGGCTTGGTATTACGAAGTTTCCAGAGCACGCTGAGCAATTCGCCATGATCACTAATCCAAGCATCCCACTTTCTGACTGTGTCGCACTCAATTGGACTATGAGAATCCTGTAAACAGTTCCAGCAAAATTTATAGGAGCATTCGCAGACAACCTCTAGACTTGTATTGCCATCAACAACAACGTCAACCTCCACAGCGTACTCACAGTTGGGAGCTGGACACCATTTAACTTTACTATTTTGTTCAACGTATGAGTTCACAAGATATGATCTGTACTTGTCATTGTCTTCCCCAGGTAACCCCAAAGAAAAAACCATACCTTCACTGACAACAGCACGGCAAGGTGGATCTGGATGTGGACATCGTAGGGTTAGGCATCCAGAACCGTCGTTGTTTATTGATGTCTGAATATAACGTCTCCAACATTCTTTGCAAAATAGATGCCCGCAGTACTTGAGTGGCATCATGTATCGGATATTATAATTATCAAAACATATCGGACAGGTAATTAACTCCACATGCTTTTCTTCTTCTTTGGTCTCATGTTTTACCTGGTGAAGCAATAACCCCACATCATTCCTCACTTTCTCCTCATTGGCAAACCATTTTTCGTTCACATAAATAACATCCCAATCGAAGTGACGCAAAAGAACGGCCGCCTCAACTTCAGAGACAGAGAGCACATTGGAAACACTTCTTTTAGCGTTGTGTTGACGCTCACAAATGTCCTTCAAACTCAAAACGGTGTACTTCATACATGTGTGAATTGCATCACCGGCTGCCATGTCATATCCATCGTCATCAACTGTTTCGTTTTCGTCGCAGCTGTCATATGCATCAGCATCGTACATATCATCATCAAACTCCATTTTCGTGGGGATTAGATAGATCAGGGCCTCAGCCTTTTCTCTTTCGTGGGAATTGGGTAGCTCAAATTAAAGTAATAAAATCCCAAATATATCAACAAATTCGTGATGCTCCACCTTTCTACTAAATCATTGATTTGCATCGATGGCATTTATATTCATTTCAAGCCGTTAAAGAGCCGACAACACTAAGCAAGGATTGATAATTTGTCTTCACCCTTCTTTCCTTTTCATTGTATATCATGTTGTATTCCCACGTTACCACTAGGTATTTTCAAGTTGATCAAAACTTTCTTTACATCCCTTCTTTCCTTTTCATTGTGATCATGCTGTATTCCCATGTTATCACTCTAATGGGATTCAGAACTAACGAAGGTCATAATGAATTTTCGGTAATGCCTTTTGGCCTTATAAATGCATTTTTCACATTTAAAGATTTGATGAATTCTATTTTCAATCTCTTTCTTAGAAAATTTGTGTTAGTATTTTTTGATGATATACTAATCTATATAAAAAGTCTTCGGAAGAAAATGGTCAACATGTTGATAGGGTACTACAACTACTAAAGGATCAACAACTATATGCAAAACCTTCCAAATGTTTCTTTGGGGTAAAGGAGGTAGAGTATTTGGGTCACATTGTATATCATGAAGGTGTCAATGTAGACCCTAACAAAATTGAAGCAATGATAGACTGGCTAATTCTCAAAACCTTGAAGAATATTAGAGGATTCTTAGGTTTGACATGGTACTACCACAAATTTGTTCGGAACTATGGAAGAATAGCAGCGCCTCTAACAACATTATTGAATAATGAAGCATTTTTGTGGACTCCATAGGTAACTCAAGCATTTGAACAACTTAAAGAGGCAATGTGCAAAGCTCCTGTTTTGACCACAACAAACTTCAAAAAAACCTTCATTGTGGAATGTGATGCCTCATGAAATGGAATTGGCGTTGTTCTAATGCAAGAAGGATGACCCCTTGCTTTTAAAAGTCGACCAATCAAGGGAAATAACTTAGAGAAACCCATTTATGACAATGAAATGATGGAAATACTACATGCACTTAAGCAATGTCGTCCTTACCTAATATGTAGCATTTCAAGGTCAAAACAAATCATGATAGTCTTAAATACTTCTTGGAACATAGAATATCTTCAGAAGAGTAACAAAATAGGGTAACCAAGATGTTGGGATATGACTTTAGAATCATCTATAAAAAAGGGAACCAGAATGTGGTGGTAGTTCCACTCTCCAGAAAATATGAGAATGTTGAGCCATTACTTTGTGAAATTTCGATTATACAACTTGATTGTGTAGTAGAAGCAAGGGAATATTGGAATCCATGTGGACACTCATTCAAAATATACAAAAGTATCCCAGTGTATCAAATACTTTTGCATGGAAAAACGAATCACTATGGTATAAGGATCATTATATTTATGTAAGAACTCTCAACTCAAACAAAAGATCATTTTGGAATTACACACATATCCTATAGGTGGGAACTCATGATTCCTAAAAACGTACCACAGGGTCAAGAAGGAATTATTTTGGGAAGGTCTTATATCTAATGTTCAAATTTTTGTGGCAGAATGTTTGGTTTGCCAAAAAAATAAGGTTGAAACAGTTAAGACCCCGGGTCTCTTACAACCACTAGAAATGTCTTGTTAGCACTGGGAGGAAGTCTCAATGGATTTTATCACAAGTCTACCCAAGTCAGAAGGGAAGACTGCTATTATGGTGGTTTTTGATAGACTCGCAAAGTATGCACACTTTTGTGCACTCTCTCACCCTTTTAATGCAAGTACATTTGTTGCAGACTTCATGGAAACAGTTCAGAAGTTACATGTAAACCCAAAGGTTATTGTAAGTAATAGAGATCCAATTTTCACTGGAAAAATTTGGACTAAATTATTTTTTTGTTTGGGTACCCAGTTGGCTCATAATTCTTCTTATCATTCTCAATATGATGGGAAAAATGAGATACTGATCAAATGTTTGGAATCTTCCTTGCTTTGCATCTGATAAACAAACAAAGTGGGTGAAATGGTATATTTGGCATAATGGTGGTACAATACTTCCTTCCATACGTTATAAAAAAGGTCTCAATTTATGGCACTTTATGGGTACCCTCCTACATATATCACATCTCCCTTAAAAGGAAAATATAGAGTTCAAGTTGTGGAAGCTCACCTAGAGCACCAACAAAAATTTCTCCAGTTACTGAAGGATAACCTAGCTATGTCAAAAAATAGGATGAAACAACAAGCATATCAACATCACAATGAAATGAGTTTTGAAGAAGGGGATTGGGTATTTCTGGTGTTGCAACCTTACAAACATACGTCCATTAAGCAAATAAATAAAGACAATAAATTATCTCCCAAGTACTATGGTACTTATAAAGTGTTGTAGAAGATTGGTAACATGGCTTACAAATTGAAGATCCCTTCATCTTCAAGGGTACACCCAATTTTTCATGTTTCTTGCTTAAAGATGGTTCCTCTATCTCAGGGCTCGGTTCTTCTGGAGGATCGTCTTGATCTGGAATCTTTGAATCCAGCATTTGGTTCATGACTAAAATCATAGAATTAATCCATTGTGGGCAACTCTTTTCCGAGTGTGGTTCTTGATGAAATGTGCAAAAGTTTTTCATCCCTATTTCATTTAGATTTAAAACAGGAGAAGTATTCATTGGTGGATGAGGTTGATCGTTTTCTTCTCTCTTCTTGTAGAAAGGTTTGAAAGGCTTCCTAGATGTACTAGCTGCTTTGTCTTTCTCGAGATCTACAATCTTATTAGACAATTTCTGCATCATCTTAACTACATTCTCCATGTATGTCGATGACTCTTCTTTCTTCCTGGTGAGTAGCAAGGTTTTTTTACTAGTTGTTGGTTTTGTCTCTGCATCTAGGGCATGTTTGGCAATGTTGTCTTCTTCTTCTTCCACCTTTCTAGCTTCTTCAAAATTTTCTATCAGGGTGGTTTTCTTAGATCTTTTGACGAACATTGCTATAGGCCCTTCAAGAGTTGTGGTATAATATTCGACTAAAGATTCTTCTGCTGGCTTATTTGCTTCGCTGAAATTATTTAAGAGTGTTGTGAACCTTTGGTTGAAGTCCTGAACCTTTTCTTTCTTTTCCATTCTCATGGACAATAATTCTTTCGTGAGTGTAGCTATAGTCTTTTGATTTCCATACTTCTTTAGGAAACATGTTTCAAATTCATCCCAGCTGGAAATTGAGCTAGCTTGTAAGCTAAAATACCAGGAAGAAACTTTTGGCTCAAATGCGTATGGAAAAAGCCTACAAACTACATCTTCATGTTGTACATTTAAAAGATTCAGGGCTAAATAAAAACTCTTGAAATGATCTTCAGCAGAAATGGCTTTTCGTGGGTCGAATTTAGGCAAGACTTTCTCTGGATTTTTAGGCAGATTGTGGAATGGCCCAGCTAGATTCAATGCTCCCCTCGCTCTCCAAGCAGGCACAGCCATGTTTCTACATGGGGAATCGGGTGGAGAATTGTATGGTGAATTAGGTGGAGTGTTCTTTGGAGTAACAAGTTCTCCACGATTTTTTGGATCTGAAAATTTTTTGGGTTTTCAAGATCAGTTTCTCTCAGGGGTTCTGTGATCTCTTCCAAGGTTAAGTTTACAAGCTCTTCAAAATTCTGCACAAGAATCGAATCACGAGTGTATTGTCTTTCTTTTCTGGGAATACTTTTCCTAGGAAGGAAAGTTATAGCATTTAAACCACCTAATTGCTTAACATAAGACCATGTATGTCTCCTTAAATCTTCTATTTCTGCAAAAGGCACAGCATACAAGACTTCTTGTTGTTCAGAATCAGAGATGGAGTTTTCTTGATTTGTTACTTCAAGGTTTGGGCTGTCTGAAATTCCTGTTTTAAGCCGATTTTCAGTAACATTTTTGACAATGGGAGATTTTCATTTATCATCCATGCACTTCAGGCCCTCCTTCTAGCGCCAAAAACTGTTGATGCCTCGAAGATCGCAGCATCAAGCAGAAAGGGATTCTCACCGGTAAACTATCCCAATTAGATTGTCCACCGTTTGGTATGGGGAATCCGTCAAGTTAGCGGTTCCAGCTACCGTCAGATTTGCTTTCTTTTACACCGGTTATGGCCCGATCCACCATTCTTTTTTATTTTATTATTTTATTGTTAAAATGGTATGCAAGTGCCTAAGCTAATTTAATCTAAATGCAGAACTTGAAACAAATCTGTGTCTAAGACTTAAATAAATCTAATCTATCCCTGCAAGGAGAAAACTGTAAATATGACCAATGTGCTAAAGGAAATATCTAAAGATCAACAGATAGCCATTAAATCACAAAGATACATCTACAGCAAGAGATTAAAGATATAAAAGATAGCTTTTAATCCATGTGAAAGCATTCTAGCTTTTAATCCATGTGAAAGCATTCTATTACTCATGTTAAGAGAAACATCAATGCACAAAAAAAATAAGTAAGTTCATTCAACACAAAGAAATAATTCTGAATAGCAAAGAAAGATCTCACTGCAAGATATGAACGCCACAAGAATAATCCAGCAAACATCCAATATCCATTTCCAGGCAAAACGAATGTCTCCCTCAGGCTCTTTATTAGGCAAAATCGCTTCCACAGAGCTAATTACAAAATAGTTCGTACAAGCTGAGAAGCTTCTTTTCCCTGCCAAAAAGTCCTTCTCTATTCCCTCTAACCTTCTATTTATAATCTTACAAAGCGCCTCTTGGGCTGACAAGTGTACCCTAATTCTAAAACCTCCTCCCTTCGTCTTTCATCGCATCATTACAAGGCCTATGAATACGTGGAAGGTTTTACAAATAAGACAAAACTAGAGACCAGATGTCCTTTTAAAGAAATTACACAAAGGTGGAAATCCCACTTTTTCGCCTGCCTAAAACAGAATAAAAATGATCTGTCTAATTTGTTGGGGCTTCTCCTTGTTGGCTCGAAGACATGCCTCCACCAACTGGCTCACTTAAAATTACTGGGACATCTACACTTTGAATGTATGAAGTCCATTGGGCGATGTCCCTTGCGATGAGCTTGCTACGAGAAGATACTGTTGCCTGGGATGCTATTTCTTGCTTTTGAAGGTCTGACTTGATCAGCGCTTTTCCTTGCGTAGCCTCTTTTGCCATTGCTTCCAGGAAATAAATATGTATTGCAGGCTGGCAAATGAACCGCTGAAATTCATGCTGAGTCAAAAACTCTATATTCTTGATACTAGCCAAGTCTTCGTCCAGCTCGTTCTACAACTCGAACACTCGGTCTTCTTCTTTAGGGAAATCATAAATGGAGGAGGGGATAACCAGATGACACTTGCTAAGCGATTCCCTGAGTGCGGAATAGATGGAACAACACTTGTGGACTATCCTTTTGATTTCCACACTTAGTTTGGTGTCGCAGTCTCTAGTGAACTCAAGAATCCCTATATCTATATCCAATTCATCTCCTGTAGGGGCGCGCAAGTGTGAAGGGAGCTGAGATTTTCCATTTTTCCACTCAGATTGCCACTTCAACTCCTCTACATGATTTCCAAACCTTTCTCGAGTCTTTAGGGATTTGGTTTTGATTTTTTTCATTTTCTTGATCATCTCTTTCATCCTCCAAATCTCTTACGAGATCAGCATTAGCAGTTGATGGATCTTAATCCGCATATCACATGCATGCTTGTGAAATGTGGACAAGTTTTGCTGGTCCTCCGCTGCCTCCTTGAGCTATCTTGCTAGTTGTTCCTTTTCTTGAATCAACCCTTCACATTCATGCTGGTGGAGCTGGATCTGTTGATCCCTGCCTACTTCGAGTTCTTCTAGTTCTGCTATCCGAGCCTTCAGATTCTCCAGCTCACCTTCAGAGAAAGCCACCTGCACTTCTAAGGAGTTCTTATCATTTTGGAGCTGGAGAACTTCCGACTTATGCACCTGATGCTTTCCTAACAATTGATTGTATTTCTCCTTCAGCTTGTTTGCTTCCAATACCTCCCTCACTCTGTCATCTTTGATCTTAAGGCATTTCTCTCTGTAATGCTTTATCTTTTCTTTGAAGAAATCAATGTTGGCTTTAGTTTCCTTAGCCGATGCTACGGTACATTGGGCTTGAAATGTAGGGTCGATATCAGTTCCTTGGACCAATGTCTTCTCTGTTACCCATAGTTCATATTCTTTCTCCTCTGTTTCCATATTCATTGTTGTGCCTTCTATCTTCTGCACCCTCCTATCAATGATGGCCCTTTTCCTTGGACTAAAATATACAGTATCCAAGTTTGCTACTTTGCGCTGCTTCCTGGGGTTATATGGAGTCAGCGATAAGCTTCCTAAATAGGCACCCTTTTCATGCGTTCCCCCTCAGGTGCATATCAATGGTGGATGAATCTCCATATCTGTCGGAGTAGATGGCTCCGGGTCGAGAGACTTCTCAGTCTACTTTTTATCTTTCTCTCCTGCTAACTCTCCTTGCTGAGTCTGCAATCAATCTACTTTTCCAGATTCTCCTTGTTGAGTCAGCAACCCATCTGCTTCTTCAGACTCTCCTTGTTGAGTCTGTAATCCATCAACTTTCTCACCCAGGGGCCTTTGATCCTCCTCAGTTTGTTTCCTAGAAGCTTTCTCCTGGGGTACCTGATCTCCTTGTTCCTTCTAGATCCTAGCGGTCTCTTCTAGATGCTCCAACTGGGAGGTTTGGTCCTGCTATTTCCTTGCATCCTCCTCTTGTTGAAGCTTGGCAGCTATCTCACCTTGAATCTTTGCTTACTCTTGGTCCTGCTACTGATTGATAGCCTGCTCCTGGAGCACTCTGTCCGGCTCCAACTCCAATGGTTCCCCTGATTGTGAGGTGGAGGCCTCCCTTTCTCTTTGGATCAAACTGATAGGCCTGGGGCTTGGGTCTTTCACAACCTTTGTATTTTATCACTTTCCTAACTCAGTTAGGTTGTGGGCGCTTCTGAAGAATTCTTCTTCTCGGTATGCTGCATGAGCATACTCAAAGGAAACCCTAAGGTCGAGGCAATGCCTGCTTACCGCGTCGTTAGGGTCATGCCTTCTGAAAGGGACAGAGCCGAAGTGGAATATTTCTAAGCCTTGAGCGCAATTTTCCCCATCTCTTGCTCTTGGGAGGCTGTAGGCTCCTATGGTAAATGGCATGGGAGGTTACATGCCCTTCCTCCTTTCCGTTAAGAACCTGCTTATGGCACCGATGCCAAATAGTTCCCTCATGGCCTCCTTATGAATAACAAAGTCTGTAACATACCGAGGGAGCATAAATGGTTCATGAGTCCCTCCACTCATCCTGATATACGTGCCTTTTGCGTTATGATAATAGTATCCAAATTGTTCAATGACAAGCATTGCATTCTCTGACATACAATCTGGCTCTTGCACAAAAATGAGCTGGTACAATGGCATGATAAACCTTTCACAAATCATCTTGTAGTGGTTTGCATACTTACTCGCCCATGTGCACTGATAGGCTATGAAGAGAGTTGTTTCATTCGGCTTCCACGAACAACCCAAGTCCGGGAATGAATGCTTGCTTAACAGGTAGTCAATTAGCTATGAAGAGATGAAGAAAACTACCTTCTTCTGGGTCAATCCTCCTTGGGCTGCTGCTAACTGTGAGGCCAAGCTATCTGAAATTATTTCAGCCCAATTGAAGATGGTGCCTTTTGTGGCTATGTGAAACATCACTGGCACCCATCCAATCTTAAATATATTTCCATTAGGCATGCCGAAGAGCCTACTTAACATCAAGACGATGAGCCTATAAGGGGTTTTTAGAAGATTGCTCTCATATTCATTATTTTGCCTCCTCCTGATTTGCCTGCCATTTATAGTCATCTTACGGGCAGTTTCTAACAAGTCCATTTGATGCTTTTCCATCCATTCATCATCTAAAGAAGCCTTGTGTGAAGGTAATCTGTAGGAAGCAGTGACATGATTGGGGGCGAAGGAATCCAGGACCAATCCATTTTGATCAGTCATAAGCCTTGTGTCAGTCTGAAAGTTAGGAATCAGCCATCCAACAACTTCAGAACAAGGGAAAAGCTCTGGCCGAGTTGTTGCCTTATGCAAACAGGACCTTCTGATGTTGGCATATACCAGAGCATCTTCTATAGGGGCCATCGAATCATTTTGAGCCAAGATGAATCTGTATAGATCACCCCATTGAAATTTAGGGGAGGCACTCCCAGGGGAAACACCAATGGTAGCTTGTGTGTCAGCAAACATTGTGACGAGAGCAATGTCCGACAGAATCTCAACCTCTGAGTCTGAGGTCTCTTTCTGCATTGCCTTCCTTTTGGCTGACCTCCTTTTCATGGTAATCCTATTAGTATGGTGGGCGCTCTGAGACCTCAACTGTTTGCAGCGAACGGCAGCTTCGAACTTCGACGCGGATGGCGAGCGCTCCGAGTGCAAATGGCCAAACAAAAACCCAAAACGTCATTGTATGCGTTAAATAGGGGAGAGTTAAATGCTCACATACGTTTACAGTTGGCGGGGTTATGAGCATGGGCCTCGAGGAATCAGTCATTAAGAGTGGCACATGGATTTATTGAAAGCCTTACCAACTCTGTCGGTGCACAGGGATCGAGGAGATCTTTTCGCGCCGAGTATCCATTTCAGCTTTGGTGCCAAGTGGGGAGCGTAATGTTTCGCGCTATGTGGCAATCGCACGTTCAAAGATAAGCTTTGTGCTCAAGCAGAAATCCCAGTGTTAGGATTGCGCTCCGAAAAAACATGCCAGAAATGAGTTATCCTGAAAGACGAGCGCAGATTTGCAAGCGGGAAGGATAAGCACATCTCTAGCGCTTGGGATTTGACACTATCATCATAGTTGCGCTGGGGAGTGACGCGTTGACTTTTAATCTTTCAAAGGAAGTGAAGCGCAGCTCCAAGGCGGGGAAGTAATGATAATTCTTGCGCTGCGCTCGACCGAGGAAAATTATCTCCCGCGCTAACAGTTTTTTGGCTTATTGCACCAGATAACAGACTTGGGATTTTTCGAAAGGGCAGTCGAATTAGAGTCAAGGCCTACGCTTGACGGAGGACTTGTGGTTAAATATGCGCCAAAGTCGCGGCGGGCTCAAATCTAAATCTTGCACTAGAGCGGGGAAGATAAGACCAAAACCTGCGCTAAAGGGAAAGGATGACTTTGCCTCAGAAAAAATGAGAAACTCTTTTGGAAGCAGGTGATGAAAATATGATTAGCTGGAGGTAAACCTAAAAGATGACCTAAAGAGCTTGCTACAAAAGTGTTAGAAGGAGGGGCCCCAAATAACTTCAAATTTTTTTGGGGGAAGGGTGTTGCAGCAACAACAAGCTTCCACTCGCAGATGTTTTTGTTATTGCTCAGGTTGGTTTGTATTACATTTGTTGTTATTGCTCAGATGTTGTTGTTATTGCTTCTCACCTATTTGTATTTATATTTTCTTTCGAGCTTATTTACTGCCTTAATCATCTTATGGTTTGAGAAGAGTTTCTATTGTCTTTAAACTAAAGTATACTTTCTTTTAATGTTAATATATGACAACAATATGTCTCATTCATGCAGACATATATTGGGTTAAGTGGTGGTGCCTGTGCAATTGGAGAGAAACCAGTAAAGGTAGTAGATGGTCATGACTTTTGGATATGAGCAAAATCTCTGTGAGATGTCTTTTGAATGTACTTAAACAATTCATGGTTTCAATAATATCAAAACAATCTCAGAATTTTTAAATTTCCATGGTTTACTGAATCCAAAGTCAATGGCTAGGCTAGCAGTAGGGGAGGCTTTGACAAATCTTGTTTGGGCTAAGGTGAGAATATTATGTCAAAATTTTGCTTTCTCAAGACGAGCTTTCCAATTTTCCGTTGGTCATTCTTGCAATCTTAGGTGAAAAGAGACATTGTTAAACATAATGAAAGTAAAAAGCATATGTTTTCCTTAATAATGATATTTGGTCTTATAAAGAAGCACATCATACATGATTTACAGGTTACTTCACTGAATGATGTCAATGTTAGTGGGAATTGGATGTATGCTACAAAGCTAGATGGAGAAGGTGCATCCATGTATGATGCAGCTGATGCTCTTCAGGATGCAATGATAGAACTTGGGATAGCAATAGACATTGGCAAAGATAGTCTTTCAATGGCTGCACAAGCTAGAGGAGAGACTGTCAAAGCTCCTGGCAATCTAGTAATCAGTGCTTATGTGACCTGTATGGATATTTCAAAGACTGTTACACCAGACTTGAAGGTGACATTTCAAAATGGATTTGGACAAGCAACTCTAAGATTGTTAAGTCTTCATAATTGTCATATTGAAATAATCCACTATTATGTAGCTAGGAGATTATGTACTTCTACTCCATATTGATTTGGCTAAAGGAAAGCACCATTTAGGTGGTTCTGCCCTTGCTCATGTTTTTGACCAGGTAAATGCTAAAATATTTATTGTTGGATTGGTGTATTTTTATTAGCAAAGGTCGATACATTATGCAGAGAACAATATATTATGAATGGTTGGATGCACCATTTTGATTTCTTTCTTGGCATCACGTTTCATGATTAAATCATTCTTTATATTTACAATTTTGTCTTGCAGATTGGTGATGTTTTCCCAGACCTTGATGATGTTTCATATCTCAAGAGAGCCTTCAATGCAGTCCAAGTGACGGCCTAACCAAATGGTAATTGGAAACCAATTAATAATTAATAACTGGGTAAATAATATGCTTATGTTATCCAGCCTTTTTTTTATTAACTGAATAAATTCAATGATGCAAGAATGGTACTTAACTTATCCCACTATAAAATGGCCTTTGGGTCAATTTCAGAGTCAACCCTATCTCCCTATATGTGAAATTATTAATTTTGTGGAGGTTAAATTAGTGTCAACTTGTAATTTCTTAATGTATCCTATAGCTGCTCCAAGGAAGGATGTAAGAGGGTAAACTTTAGCTATACATAATTTGGCTTGCACTTAATCGATTTGCTTGAATGCAACGCTACAAACATTCCTGATAAAATTGTATTGGTCTTATTTAACTTTAAGAAGCAACCATTAATTTATGTTTTCGTTCTGAATAAGTACATCATCAAAACATCAAGTCTATTTGCCAATCTTTTTTATTTTCTGCAAGTAATTAGGGAAAGGTTTATATATTATTATTATAATGTTGCGCCCTTGGATAAAATGGGCTAGATTGGAAATTCCCATAGTCCCTTCTCCTAAGTAAAGTCTTTAATTCATTTCATACTTCCCTAGTGAAGTGACACTTGACCAGTAAATAATATATGTTTTTCCCAGCTTCCCAACACAGAAAACAAATTCCCAAGTACTGCCATCACCTCTTCTAAAATGTGCCCCATGCTAACACTTTCCTTGAAAGTGGAAACCAAAAAAAGCTTAATTTTTAATTTCCAGATAATATCCAACCACCACTAAGAACCTGTATAACTATCAGCTACAAATAATGATGAATATCCTAACTTAAATGTATAAGATCCATCAATAGGTAACTCAAGCATTTGAACAACTTAAAGAGGCAATGTGCAAAGCTCCTGTTTTGACCACAACAAACTTCAAAAAAACATTCATTGTGGAATGTGATGCCTTAGGAAATGGAATTGGCGTTGTTCTAATGCAAGAAGGATGACCCCTTGCTTTTAAAATTCGACCAATCAAGGGAAATAACTTAGAGAAACCCATTTATGACAATGAAATGATGGAAATACTACATGCACTTAAGCAATGTCGTCCTTACCTAATATGTAGCATTTCAAGATCAAAACAAATCATGATAGTCTTAAATACTTCTTGGAACATAGAATATCTTCAGAAGAGTAACAAAATAGGGTAACCAAGATGTTGGGATATGACTTTAGAATCATCTATAAAAAAGGGAACCAGAATGTGGTGGTAGTTCCACTCTCCAGAAAATATGAGAATGTTGAGCCATTACTTTGTGAAATTTCGATTATACAACTTGATTGTGTAGTAGAAGCAAGGGAATATTGGAATCCATGTGGACACTCATTCAAAATATACAAAAAGATCCCAGTGTATCAAATACTTTTGCATGGAAAAATGAATCACTATGGTATAAGGATCATTATATTTATGTAAGAACTCTCAACTCAAACAAAAGATCATTTTGGAATTACACACCTATCCTATAGGTGGGAACTCATGATTCCTAAAAACGTACCACAGGGTCAAGAAGGAATTATTCTGGGAAAGTCTTATATCTAATGTTCAAATTTTTGTGGCAGAATGTTTGGTTTGCCAAAAAAATAAGGTTGAAACAGTTAAGACCTCGGGTCTCTTACAACCACTAGAAATGTCTTGTTAGCACTGGGAGGAAGTCTCAATGTATTTTATCACAGGTCTACCCAAGTCAGAAGGGAAGACTGCTATTATGGTGGTTTTTGATAGACTCGCAAAGTATGCACACTTTTGTGCACTCTCTCACCCTTTTAATGCAAGTACATTTGTTGCAGACTTCATGGAAACAGTTCAGAAGTTACATGTAAACCCGAAGGTTATTGTAAGTAATAGAGATCCAATTTTCACTGGAAAAATTTGGACTAAATTATTTTTTTTTTTGGGTACCCAGTTGGCTCATAATTCTTCTTATCATTCTCAATATGATGGGAAAAATGAGATACTGATCAAATGTTTGGAATCTTCCCTGCTTTGCATCTGATAAACAAACAAAGTGGGTGAAATGGTATATTTGGCATAATGGTGGTACAATACTTCCTTCCATACGTCATAAAAAAGGTCTCAATTTATGGCACTTTATGGGTACCCTCCTACATATATCACATCTCCCTTAAAAGGAAAATATAGAGTTCAAGTTGTGGAAGATCACCTAGAGCACCAACAAAAATTTCTCCAGTTACTGAAGGATAACCTAGCTATGTCAAAAAATAGGATGAAACAACAAGCAGATCAACATCACAATGAAATGAGTTTTGAAGAAGGGGATTGGGTATTTCTAGTGTTGCAACCTTACAAACATACGTCCATTAAGCCAATAAATAAAGACAATAAATTATCTCCCAAGTACTATGGTACTTATAAAGTGTTGTAGAAGATTGGTAACATGGCTTACAAATTGAAGATCCCTTCATCTTCAAGGGTACACCCAATTTTTCATGTTTCTTGCTTAAAGAAGGTAATAAGAGACAAGAAGGTAATAATAGTAATAAGAGACAACATGGTCTTCCCTCTTTTTTGAAAAAATGGTCACATCATCTAGATAGACAACCACACAGTGGCCACCCAATCCTCGGAAGGCGATGTCTATTGCTCACTGGAATGTAGCTCCTGCGTTTATTAGGCCAAAGGGAATCCTTCGGTATGCGAACGTTCCCCACTTAGTGTGGAAAGTAGTCTTGAGACGGTCTTCTTTAGCTACTAACACTTGATTGTAACCAGAGAAGCCATCAAGAAGAGAGAATAGTTCAGACCCTGACACCATCTGGAGAATTTGTTCCATTGAAGGGACGGGATAGTTATCTTTATCTGAAGCTATGTTTAAATTTATGAAGTCAACACATAGTCTTATCTCTCTTGACTTCCTTCTCACGGGAACTAAGTTAGCAACCCACTCAGAATGTCGGACTTTAAAGATTATTTTAGCATCCAATAGCTTCTTCAATTCCTTTTGAATGAGAGGTTCAAGAGTAGGATGCATCCTTCTTAATTGCTGCTGAAATGGCTTGACACCTGCTTTCATTGGTATGACATGCTGAATAATGCGGGTGTCGTATGTTTTCAGATCTTCATAATTCCATGCAAAAACATCTTTATATTGTCAAAATAGCTTGATGAACTTATCTCTTTCTCCTGGTGAACAACATTTGCCAAGGTTAACAAACTTTGGTTCAGCCTCGGTGCCCAAATTAACCAATTCATGCTGCATTGATGAGTTATTGGTCTTGGTATTTGCTGGCCTTTTGAACTTGCTCTGAAGATCAAACAACATTTCAAGTGACCTTACCCCTTTGGGGATGAAATTTCCCTTAGCTGTATCTTTCTTTTGTAAATCGGAATCGTGCTCTTCTTCATCTATCACAGCTTCTTGGAAGATGTCTTCGTTTGTTAGAAAACTGATAATCTGTTCGTCATCATCGAAGACTCTGAAATTTGTGATATTGTCGGGGACAGAAGGCCTGAAAATTAATTCAATTGAGCACTTGTTATTAGTTGGCACCAATCTAGAAGTGGATGTTGCTAACAAATTAGCTGCAGAATTTTGCAATCTAGGAATAGAATTTATATTGAAGGCATCAAAATGCATAATTAAATCCCATACCTCATCCTGGTAACCTTTCAAATGAGGTGAGAGACAGTGAATGGTATCTCTTACCTATCTCACAACTATTTCCGAGTCACCGAACACCTTCAGGAACTTAACATTTAAACCGATGGCTTTCATTAATCCGTGGACCAAAGCTTCATATTCAGCAGTATTGTTAGTACAATCAAATTCTAACCTACAGGACAAAAAATACTTATTTCTTTATGGATCCATCAGAACACAACCGGCTCTGGATCCTTCCAAATTTTTAGAACCATCAAAGTATAATGTCCAAAAAATATCGTTTGATTTAACTAAGTTAGTATCCTTATGATCTAAGTCAGTGACTAAACTAACTATATTACAATCAATATCACCAGTCCGAGAAAAATGAAGGAGATCGGACTGTTCATCTAATTCATGGCTAATAGTTTCAGACTGATAATTACCCGGATCAATTTCTAGGAAATAATTTCCCAAAACTAAAGATGAAAATGCCACAGCTTCATTCTTCCCTTCTAGTTGAGTGACATTTTGTTTCATGTGTGGTTCTCTCAGAACCTTGATCTGATTCTGCCTATTTTGATATGGCAACCACAAATGGGACCAATTATTTGCAAAGTAACTGTTTAACTTTATGGACCAATCCCTACTTAGGATCAAACCATAGGCCTCGAGAATGTCAACTACCATTATATCAATGAACTGACAAACTCTAATAACCTAATGAGGACATCTTTCATTTCCCCGATAACTTTGACAGCAGTCCTATCTAACTGAATAATCTGGGCAAGAGATGGAATTGGCTGACCGTTGATTTTTTTACAGATAGATAGTGGCATGACATTCGAAGATGCTCCAGAATCTACCAGACAATTGTGCACATTGTGATTGAAGATTTCAAAAGTTAAAAGGAACGACAATGTCTGAGATTTGGATTTCCCGACGATACTAGCCTCATTAATTTCAAGGTCTTCTTGAGTATCAGTTAATGGAGTGCTGGGCTGGGATTGAAGAGCATGCAGCAACTTGTCTCGTTGTTGGAGCAAACTGCACATATCGAATATTGAAACATTTTCCTTTACTTTCTTTATATCCTCAATAATGTCATATCCTATATCAGATTCTTTTACAATTCTAGTTGGATGGTCTGTCTTATTCAGCGTGACCTTCGGTTGTTGAACTGTTGTGTAAATGCCTGTCTACTTGGTCGTTGTTGGGTTAGCTTTAGGCTGTGGTGGAATGACTATTATGTGTTTTTTAGGTAATTCTTTTGAAATTTTAGGCTTGGGAATAGTCGAGCTTGGCACAGGATCCATGATGGGACCTTTACTGCGAGTGTTAATATTTACAGCAGAGAATGAGCTTTCCACAGAATCATCTTCTACCACTCTATTAAAGGTACCCAATCCCATAGCACCATGGTAGTGTCTGGAGATGGTTCCTCTATCTCAGGGCTTGGTTCTTCTGGAGGATCGTCTTGATCTGGAATCTGTGAATCCAGCATTTGGTTCATGACTAAAATCATAGAATTAATCCATTGTGGGCAGCTCTTTTCCGAGTGTGGTTCTTGATGAAATGTGAAAAAGTTTTCCATCCCTATTTCATTTAGATTTAAAACAGGAGAAGTATTCATTGGTGGATGAGTTTGATCATTGTCTTCTCTCTTCTTGTAGAAAGGTTTGAAAGGCTTCCTAGATGTACTAGCTGCTTTGTCTTTCTCGAGATCTACAATCTTATTAGACAATTTCTGCATCATCTTAACTACATTCTCCATGTTTGTCGATGACTCTTCTTTATTCCTGGTGAGTAGAAAGGTTTTTTTACTAGTTGTTGGTTTTGTCTCTGCATCTAGGGCATGTTTGGCAATGTTGTCTTCTTCTTTTTCCACCTTTCTAGCTTCTTCAAAATTTTCTATCAGGGTGGTTTTCTTAGATCTTTTGGCGAACATTGCTATAGGCCCTTCAAGAGCTGTGGTATAATATTCGACTAGAGATTCTTCTGCTGGCTTATTTGCTTCGCTGAAATTATTTAAGAGTGTTGTGAACCTTTGGTTGAAGTCCTGAACCTTTATTTTATTTTCCATTCTCATGGACAATAATTCTTTCATGAGTGTAGCTACAGTCTTTTGATTTCCATACTTCTTTAAGAAACATGTTTCAAATTCATCCCAGCTGGAAATTGAGCTAGCTTGTAAGCTAAAATACCAGGAAGAAACTTTTGGCTCAAATGTGTATGGAAAAATCCTACAAACTACATCTTCATGTTGTACATTTAAAATATTCAGGGCTAAATAAAAACTCTTGAGATGATCTTCAGCAGAAATGGCTTTTCCTGGGTCGAATTTAGGCAAGACTTTCTCTGGATTTTTAGGCAGATTGTGGAATGGCCCAGCTAGATTCAATGCTCCCCTCGCCCTCCAAGCAGGCACAGCCATGTTTCTATGTGGGGAATCGGGTGGAGAATTGTATGGTGAATTAGGTGGAGTGTTCTTTGGAGTAACAAGTTCTCCATGATTTTCTGGATCTGAAAATTTTCTGGGTTTTCAAGATCAGTTTCTCTCAGGGGTTCTGTGATCTCTTCCAAGGTTAAGTTTACAAGCTCTTCAAAATTCTGCACAAGAATCGAATCACGAGTGTATTGTCTTTCTTTTCTGGGAATACTTTTCCTAGGAAGGAAAGTTACAACATTTAAACCACCTAATTGCTTAACATAAGACCGTGTATGTCTCCTTAAATATTCTATTTCTGCAAAAGGCACAGCATACAAGACTTCTTGTTGTTCAGAATCAGATATGGAGTTTTCTTGATTTGTTACTTCAAGGTTTGGGCTGTCTGAAATTCCTGTTTTAAGCGGGTTTTCAGTAAGATTTTTGACAATGGGAGATTTTCCTTTATCATCCATGCACTTTAGGCCCTCCTTCTAGCGCCAAAAACTGTTGATGCCTCAAAGATCGCAGCATCAAGCAGAAAGGGATTCTCCCCGGTAAACTATGCCAATTAGATTGTCCACCATTTGGTATGGGGAATCCGTCAAGTTAGCGTTTCCGGCTACCGTCAGATTTTCTTTCTTTTACACCGGTTATGGCCCGATCCACCATTCTTTTTTATTTTATTATTTTATTGTTAAAATGGTATGCAAGTGCCTAAGCTAATTTAATCTAAGTGCAGAACTTGAAGCAAATCTGTGTCTAAGACTTAAATAAATCTAATCATTTTGAGCCAAGATGAATCTGTATAGATCACCCCATTGAAATTCAGGGGAGGCACTCCCAGGGGAAACACCAGTGGTAGCTTGTGTGTCAGCAAACATTGTGACGAGAGCAATGTCCGACAGAATCTCAACCTCTGATTCTGAGGTCACTTTCTGCATTGCCTTCCTTTTGGCTGACCTCCTTTGCATGGTAATCCTATCAGTATGGCGGGCGCTCCGAGACCTCAACTGTTTGCAGCGAACGGCAGCTTCGAACTTCGACGCGGATGGCGAGCGCTCCGAGTGCAAATGGCCAAACAAAAAACCAAAACGTCATTGTATGCGTTCAATAGGGGAGAGTTAAATGCTCATGTACGTTTACAGTTGGTGGGGTTATGAGCACGGGGCTTGAGGAATCAGTCATTAAGAGTGGCACATGGATTTATTGAAAGCCTTACCAACTCTGCCGGTGCACAGGGATCGAGGAGATCTTTTCGCGCCGAGTATCGATTTCAGCTTTGGCGCCAAGCAGGGAGCGTAATGTTTCACGCTATGTGGCAATCGCACGTTCAAAGATAAGCTTTGCGCTCAAGCGGAAATCCTGGTGTTAGGATTGCGCTCCGAAAAAACACGCCAGAGATGAGTTATCCTGAAAGATGAGCGCAGATTTGCAAGCGGGAAGGATAAGCACATCTCTAGCGCTTGGGATTCGACTCTATCATCATAGTTGCGCTGGGGAGTGACGCGCTGACTTTTAATCCTTCAAAGGAAGTGAAGCGCAGCTCCAAGGCAGGGAAGTAATGATAATTCTTGTGCCACGCTCGACCGAGGAAAATTATCTCCCGTGCTAATAGTTTTTTGGCTTATTGCGCCAGATAACAGACTTGGGATTTATCGAAAGGGCGGTCGAATTAAAGTCAATGCCTACGCTTGACGGAGGACTTGTGGTTAAAGATGCGCCAAATTCGCGGCGGGCTCAAATCTAAATCTTGCGCTAGAGCGGAGAAGATAAGACCAAAACCTGCACTAAAGGGAAAGGATGACTTTGCCTCAGAAAAAATGAGAAACTCTTTTGGAAGCAGGTGATGAAAATATGATTAGCTGAAGGTAAACCTAAAAGATGACCTAAAGAGCTTGCTACAAAAGTGTTAGAAGGAGGGGCCCCAAATAACTTCAAATTTGTTTGGGGGAAGGGTGTTGCAGCAACAACAAGCTTCCACTCGCAGATGTTGTTGTTATTGCTCAGGTTGGTTTGTATTATATTTGTTGTTATTGCTTAGATGTTGCTGTTATTGCTTCTCACCTATTTGTATTTATATTTTCTTTCGAGCTTATTTACTGCCTTAATCATCTTATGGTTTGAGAAGAGTTTCTATTTTCTTTAAACTAAAGTATACTTTCTTTTAATGTTAATATATGACAACAATATGTCTCATTCATGCAGACATATACTGGGTTAAGTGGTGGTGCCTGTGCAATTGGAGAGAAACCAGTAAAGGTAGTAGATGGTCATGACTTTTGGATATGAGCAAAATCTCTCTGAGATGTCTTTTGAATGTACTTAAACAATTCCTGGTTTCAATAATATCAAAACAATCTCAGAATTTTTAAATTTCCAGGGTTTACTGAATCCAAAGTCAATGGCTAGGCTAGCAGTGGGGGAGGCTTTGACAAATCTTGTTTGGGCTAAGGTGAGAATATTATGTCAAAATTTTGCTTTCTCAAGACAAGCTTTCCAATTTTCCGTTGGTCATTCTTTCAATCTTAGGTGAAAAGAGACATTGTTAAACATAATGAAAGTAAAAAGCATATGTTTTCCTTAATAATGATATTTGGTCTTATAAAGAAGCACATCATACATGATTTACAGGTTACTTCACTAAATGATGTCAATGTTAGTGGGAATTGGATGTATGCTGCAAAGCTAGATGGAGAAGGTGCATCCATGTATGATGCAGCTGATGCTCTTCAGGATGCAATGATAGAACTTGGGATAGCAATAGACATTGGCAAAGACAGTGTTTCAATGGCTGCACAAGCTAGAGGAGAGACTGTCAAAGCTCCTGGAAATCTAGTAATCAGTGCGTATGTGACCTGTATGGATATTTCAAAGACTGTTACACCAGACTTGAAGGTGACATTTCAAAATGGATTTGGACAAGCAACTCTAAGATTGTTAAGTCTTCATAATTGTCATAATGAAATAATCCACTATTATGTAGCTAGGAGATGATGTACTTCCACTCCATATTGATTTGGCTAAAGGAAAGCACCGTTTAGGTGGTTCTGCCCTTGCTCATGTTTCTGACCAGGTAAATGCTAAAATATTTATTGTTGGATTGGTGTATTTTTATTAGAAAAGGTCGATACATTATGCAGAGAACAATATATTATGAATGGTTGGATGCACCATTTTGATTTCTTTCTTGGCATCACGTTTCATGATTAAATCATTCTTTATATTTACAATTTTGTCTTGCAGATTGGTGATGTTTTCCCATACCTTGATGATGTTTCATATCTCAAGAGAGCCTTCAATGCAGTCCAGGTGAGGGCCTAACCAAATGGTAATTGGAAACCAATTAATAATTAATAACTGGGTAAATAATATGCTTATGTTATCCAGCCTTTTTTTTATTAACTGAATAAATTCAATGATGCAAGGATGGTACTTAACTTATCCCACTATAAAATGGCCTTTGGGTCAATTTCAGAGTCAACCCTATCTCCCTATATGTGAAATTATTAATTTTGTGGAGGTTAAATTAGTGTCAACTTGTAATTTCTTAATGTATCCTATAGCTGCTCCAAGGAAGGATGTAAGAGGGTAAACTTTAGCTATACATAATTTGGCTTGCACTTAATCGATTTGCTTGAATGCAACGCTACAAACATTCCTGATAAAATTTTATTGGTCTTATTTAACTTTAAGAAGCAACCATTAATTTATGTTTTCGTTCTGAATAAGTACATCATCAAAACATCAAGTCTATTTGCCAATCTTTTTTATTTTCTGCAAGTAATTAGGGAAAGGTTTATATATTATTATTATAATGATGCGCCCTTGGATAAAATGGGCTAGATTGGAAATTCCCACAGTCCCTTCTCCTAAGTAAAGTCTTTAATTCATTTCATACTTCCCTAGTGAAGTGACACTTGACCAGTAAATAATATATGTTTTTCCCAGCTTCCCAACACAGAAAACAAATTCACGGGTCCTACCATCACCTCTTCTAAAATGTGCCCCATGCTAACACTTTCCTTGAAAGTGGAAACCAAAAAAAGCTTCATTTTTAATTTCCAGATAATATCCAACCACCACTAAGAACCTATATTACTATCAGCTACAAATAATGATGAATATCCTAACTTAAATGTATAAGATCCATCAATAGGATTTCTCAACCACACGAGTTCAGGTCCATGCATGCCTAGTTTTATCTTGCCAACTAGTAGGTGTTGTAACTTGTAAGTCCGCTACTTGTTAATCATGTAAGTCCGCTATTTGACTGCTAATAAAGTTGTTGATTATGATACAGGCAAGGTAATGTTAAATGTTGAGTAGTTGTTGATTGTTGGTATCCTTGGTATACTCCATTATTTATTTAAATTTATGGTTTTATAATGACATTTTTCTTCTGTTGGCAGGTTTTTTATGATGTTACTGATCAGAGAGTTTCAATAATGTGAAACAATGGTTGAATGAGATTGATCGCTATGCGAGTGAGAATGTCAACAAGTTTCTTGTTGGAAACAAATGTAATTTGACTACTAATAAAGCTGTTGATTATGATACATCCAAGGTAATGTTAAATACTTAGTAGTTGTTGATTGTTGGTATCCTTGGTATACTCCATTATTTATTTAAATTTATTGTTTTATAATGACATTTTTCTTCTGTTGTCAGGTTGTTTATGATGTTACTGATCATGAGAGTTTCAATAATGTGAAACAATGGTTGAATGAGATTGATCGCTATGCGAGTGAGAATGTCAACAAGTTTCTTGTTGGAAACAAATGTGATTTGACTGCTAATAAAGTTGTTGATTATGATACAACCAAGGTAATGTTAAATGTTGAATAGCTATTGATTGTTGGTATCCTTGGTATACTCCATTATTTATTTAAATTTATGGCTTTATAATGATATTTTTCTTCTGTTGCTAGGTTGTTTATGATGTTACTGATCATGAGAGTTTCAATAATGTGAAAAAATGGTTGAATGAGATTGATCGCTATGCGAGTGAGAATGTCAACAAGTTTCTTGTTGGAAACAAATGTGATTTGACTGCTAATAAAGCTATTGATTGTGATACAACCAAGGTAATGTTAAATGCTGAGTAGCTTTGGCATCATGTGCACTGCTATGTGTTTCACTGCATGCATCATCGTCTTTGACTCGATGAGGATTTAAATATGAGTGTGCCTTGAAGTTGTTGGTGCTCTGTTTTTTGTTAATTGCAACACTATGGCAGTTTGTGGTCTTAAGTTTTTTGACTTGGCTTGTAGATTATTTTTTTATTAATCTCAAGGGTTAGTTTTTTGTCACTTTTCAATCTACATTTTTCTTGACATGCTTTGTGTATTTTGTTCTTCAAGGCATTTGCTGATGAGATTGGCATTCCATTTTTGGAGACAAGTGCGAAGAATGCAACAAATGTGTAGCAGGCTTTCATGACCATGGCTGCTAAGATAAACAACAGGTGCACTTTTTTGTTATGATGTTTTCCAACCTTTAAAAAGCACCTATATTATACAATTGTGATGTTAGATGTTTGTTTGACTCCCTAATTCTAATTATGTGTAATGGTGTAAGCCTGTGCCGACAAATCCTAATGAATCTGATTGAGATTCTACTTTTTCTATGATCCTATTGTTTTATGATAAAGTTAAGTGGTGATACATAATTCAAATTACATGTCACGACTATTGGTAATCTTGTTGGTTTGAGACACGTTCCTATTGTCTATTTTATTGGGCATAGCTGATATAACATTGGGAAAATACTGGTTTTTTCAGGTCGTGATAGAGTGTTGTAACTATATACCTTGTCCATTCATTGCTTTGAAATCAACACTGTAGATGAACTCACAAATTTTTATGGCCAAGTGAATTTTATATAGAAGTTTGTATTTTGCAACCATATAAATACTCATGCCTATCATGTATTTAGTTGAAAATTTTGTTGCATATGTATCGAACCTTCATCTATATTCTATTATTGATTGTGTGTTTACTTGTGTGGGCATTAATGTATGACTTGTCTTTGTTCTAGTGACTCAGATATTTTAACATCAAATTTGATAAACCTCATTGATTGCATTTGAAAAGGGGCATTAAAGAACTACATCCCACACTCTACTTGTTATTCCTAAACAATTTTTTGTATGTCTTGTCTCCATAGAGCAACAATGCCAATGATTATGCCATTTTCAGTTCCTGAACCTGGACATTTTAATTTCTAGGTTGCATGCATTCACATCACTAACCCTTCTTCATAACAATTTTGGTCAGGCGTCGGGATTCCAGACTATAAAATCTTGCAATCATCTTGATCATATCTATCAATATGCTCAAAATGTTCATGCCCAAGTGAATTGTATCCAGAAGTTTGCATGTTGCAAGCATATAAAATTATAAATACTCATGCCCATCATTTATTTATTTGAAATTTTTGTTGCATATGGATTGAACCTTCAACCATATTCTATTATTGTTTGCCTCTTTACTTGTGGCGGAATTACCATATAACTTGTCCCTCTTCGAGTGACTAAGATATTTTAACATCAAAAATTTAAATATCAAATTTGATTAACCTCTCATTGATTTCATTTGATCCACGACATCAAAGAACTATATCCCACACTTTATTTGTTGTTTCTAAACAATTTCTTAGAGTCAACCGTGCCAATGATAATTCCATTTTTAGTTAAGCTTTTGGTTGGGCCTGGACATTTGTAATTTATGGGTTGCATGCATTTGCATCACTAACCCATCTTTGTAACAATTTTGTTGAGGCTCCAGGCTTTAAAAACTTGCCAGGATCTTAAGCATATTTATCGAGCAAAGCCTTGTTTTCACGAAATTGTTGAACCACAGAGAGACTAATATGTTTCTCTTTTTACGTGGAATTCTTTCCTAATATGCAGCGTAGCCTTGAAAGAGGGTTTTCGACAAAAAAAATTACCCTATACTCCAGAATAGAGCGTCCTATATAGATTCCTCATTATGACATCTTGCTTTTAAGGAGATTATATTTTCTATTTTCTATGAAATACTATTGACTTAACTCCATTTATTTTGTATTGCAGGATGGCAAGTACTCAGACTGCCATGAATAACAGCAGACCTGCTACTGTACAAATGAAAGGGCATCCTGTTGTTCAAAAAAGTGTCTGTTGCTCATAAGATAATTCCTAGAATAATTTTTACTGCAACTGGTTTTGAATAAGTGAAGTTGAATATAATTGTATGTATTTTGGATCTCAGACAGGAAAACGTCTCTAGTTGTCGAGAGATCAACAAGTGATAGATAATTAAAACAAATTTATTGCAAGTTGGATCTTGTATTCTTTTCTGTCTGTGAAGGGCAGCAACTTCCTTTTGTTCCTGATAATTTATACATCCATGGATTATTGTACTCATGCGTAGTTTGTAAGATCATTCTTCTTTGAATTTTCATCACTGTCACAGTTGAACTGCTATATCTTAGAATTATTTTAGTAATTGAAGCATTATTCTTGAATATGTTTGACATTCATTATGTTCCCATGCAAAATTTGTTTGAATATCATCATCGTCAAGCAATACCAACTTCTTAAAGGGTGCTAGCTCAATGGTAGAGCACCTGCCTAATTATAGGCAGGCGATTGGTGGCTCGATTCCTCTGTACCCTATCATAAATCAGTGACTAATAAAATGACTAAATTCACATATATACGACTATTAGTAGCTAATTTCCAGTATCTTATAGTGCGACTAATGCTTAGTCATTAATATGTTATCATCTAGTAGTTTATTTAGTCGTATATTTGGTCATTAATTGTGACAATCAATGACTAACAATGACTAAATAAATGACTTAATCAGTGACTATCAATGACTAAATCGATGACTAATAAGTCAACCAATTAATGACTATTGAAATACGACTAGAGATAAGATAGTGGAAATCGGATACTATTAGTCACTGACTCAAAAATAGTTGTTTATAGTCGAATTTTAGTCATTTTTTTAGTCATTAATTTCTCATTTTGTACTAGTGACTTGTGATGAGAAGGGACACTATTCCAGAGATTGTCCCAAGAACAAAAGCAGCTCTCACAAGAGGAAGAACTCCAAGAGAAGACATCATGCTCACACTGTAGAGGATGATGATGTAAAATTAGTCACAACAGATCTAATGAACAAGTAAATCAATCACAATAGATGAACATAGAAAATATGGTGCAAAACTGTGCAAAACATGCAGCAGTGCTCAATATCCCAATAAGGGTGAATAATTACAATACAATCTGACTATGTGAGTGAGCAATTTGAATTGACTAAGTAGGCCATTCGAATCACTGAATGGATTAGCTTGACTCCAACTAGGAGTCCTCATCATCAATCGGTGGTGCTCATCAATGCACAAGAACCAGTCATCCAGGTGTCAATCTGAGTCTAACTGAGTGTAACAAGTGTAACTGAAGTGTGTAGCACTAATTAAGGGAAGGAGGCTCAGTGGGGGGCGCATGGGAGGCTAACTGAAGTTAGAACAAGTCATCTAGTCAATCTGGAGGTCCAACGGAAGTGAAATAATCAGTCGGGAGTGAAACTAGCCTCAAATCAAGGAGAATCAGAGCTAACTGAATGTAACTGATGTGGAACTGCAGTGGTAGGTGAGAAAGTGCGCCCTTCTCTGGAAGTAGGTGAGAAGTGGGTGCCTTTCAGACTAGGAGGGCTAAAGAACTGAAGTAAGTGGCTCCCAGGTGCTAGAAAGAGGTGACTAAGGTGCTGGAGGCATCAACCTGGTGACTGGGATGCATGCAAAGTGCATGCAAACCCTAATTGCATGCAAGATCCTGAAAAAGATGATGTGGATATCCGAACACCCCCCCTCAAGCTAGACTATGATGTGCAAAAAATAATGTGGGGCCCTGGTAACTAAGACCAAAGGTCACCCCAATACAATAATCCAAAAAATGCTGAAAATAAACTAAGTGAGGAAAGAGGGAAAACCTAGTGGGAAGAAAGCCCCCCCTCAAGCTAAAGCATAATAATGAATCAATCTGTCTCCACCATGATGGAACTCACCCCCAATAGTGAACGGAGGTAGCAGAACTTCTTCTCAGTGAAGCTCTTGGTGAAGATGTCTGCAATTTGCTCATCAGTAGGGCAATATTGCAGAATGATGGTGCAGTCATGCACCAACTGTCGAATGTAATGCATATGAATCTCAATGTGTTTGGTCCTCTGCCGCTGAACTGGATCTGTGGAGATATTGATAGCACTTTGATTGTCACAAAATAGGACATTCGAAGTAGTGCCACCAAAACCAAACTCGAAAAGAATACCCTGCAACCAAACTGCCTGAGTGCAGGCATTGACTGCCCCTCGATACTCTGCCTCTGCTGAAGAAAGTGCAATGGTTGCTTGCTTTTTGCTGGACCAGAAAATAGCACCATGAACAATCATGAAAACATAACCGGAAGTGGACTTCCGATCAATGCTATCACCTGCCCAATCTGAATCAGTAAAACCAATGAAATCAAGCTCAGAATCTGCAGCATAATGTATGCCAAACTGTCTCGTACCTTGCCATACTGCAAGATCCGCTTGGCTGCTCGCCAATGAAGCTCATGTGGGTGATGCATATATCTTGACACGGCACTCACGGCATATGAGATATCAGGCCGTGAGTGTGTCAAATAAAGTAGTGAACCAATCAACTGTCGATACATACTGCAATCTGCAAGCGGTGTAGAATCTCCCTCCTCAAGACTGATTCCTGAGAGGAATGGGAATGGGGCTGCCTTACATTCAGCCATATTAAACTTCAATAACAGGTCAGAAGCATATTTTTGCTGAGATATAGTGATCCCATCAAAATTTTGAGCTATCTCCAAGCCCAAAAAGTGACTCAGCAAGCCCAAATCGCTCATGTCAAAAGCTAGATTTAAGGCAGTTTTTAGCTTGTTTATTGAAGTAAGAGTGCTACCAGTAATGAGAAGATCATCAACATAAAGTATAATAACCAACAAATTACCTTTAACTCTTTGAAGATACACATTCGGATCAGATTTGCATCTTTGGAAATTCTGAGAAAGAAGGAAGGAGTCCATCTTTGCGTACCAAGCTCTTGGGGCCTGTTTTAACCCGTACAAAGATTTCTTCAATATGCAAACCAATGATGGATCTGATGTATAACCCTCTGGCTGCTGCATATATACCTCTTCAGCAAGGTATCCATGTAAAAATGCACTCTTTACATCCATGTGGTGCACTTCCCAGTGCTTGGATGTGGCAATGGCTAAAACAAGGCGGATGGAATCCATCTTTGCAACCGGTGCAAAAGTCTCAGTGTAGTCCACTCCTTGGACTTGGGAGAAACCTTTTGCCACCAACCTTGCTTTGTATTTGCTGATAGTTCCATCAGCAGAAACTTTAGTACGGTAGACCCATTTACACTTCACTAATTTTCTTCCAGGTGGAAGAGAAACTAGCTCCCATGTGTTGTTCTTTTGAAGAGAACTGTACTCTTCATCCATGGCACTTTGCCATCTCGGATCTCGGTGGGAAGAATAGTATGATGTGGGATCTGAACCAGCCATCAAATAACAAATCTCAGGAAGTAATGGATCAGCAATAGATAGTGCCATACCTTCTCTTTGAAAGTCTGCTCTTGTTCGTCTCGGATCAGCAGGATTTCCAAGGTTCGAACCAGCAGATTGGAGAGTGTTTTGGGCCCACTTTGGTAACTGAGGAGTATCATAATGGTCGGATTCTGAACCTGATATGTCATGATCATCATATGCTGTTGAAATATCAGAAATATCAGAACTCATACCTTCATTATCGCTGCACGGATCTTCTTCTGGTGAAGGCGGTGAATCGGCAGTCTTTTCCTCGACTAGTTGCAATTCTTGAAGCGGTTCTTCAAATTGCACACTGTGCTCTATGAATATCTTTTTAGATCTGATATCCATGAGTTCATATGCTTTTGATTCTTCCCCATATCCTATCAGTATGCACTCGGTACTTTGTGGATCCAAAGCTCGTCTCTTCTCAGAAGGAATTCTAGCCCATGCAGTAGAGCCAAAAACTCTCAAATTTGACACATCCGGTTTGTGACCAAAGAATGCTTCGAAAGGAGTCATACCTTTAACAGATGAATGTGGAACTCGGTTCTGTATGTATGCAGCAACATTGATTGCTTCATCCCAAATATTTGCAGCCAAACCTTTTGATTCAATCATGCATGTAGCCATCTCTTTCAGTGACCGGTTTTTCCTTTCCGCTACACCGTTCTGCTGGGGTGTGTAGGGAACTGTATGTTGGATTTGAATTCCGCTTTGGGCACAAAGTTGCAGCAACTCAGACTTAATATATTCTCCACCATTATCAAATCTAAGAGCTTTGATCTTGCTCTCAGTGGTGGTCTCAACAGAAGCCTTAAAATCCTTGAATTTTCCAAGCACTTCTGACTTGTTTTTGAGAAAGAATACCCATGTAAAGCGGGAAAAATCATCAATAAATGTCAAAACATACCTTGAACCATTTAATGACATATGGGGCAGCGGACCACTGATATCAGAATGGATCAACCCCAAAATAGTAGAAGCTCTTCTAGCTTTGTCGCGGTCGAATCTGTGCTCGGGGTGCTTCCCAATGATGCAACCAGTGCATATTCCCTTCGAGGAACGGAGTTGTGGAAAACCATATACCATGGATTTGTTTGATAAAAGCAGCAAATAATTATAATTAAGATGTCCAAATCTTTCATGCCAAATCCTACTAACCTCATTACCATGTGTGCGAAGAGCAGTGGGCTTTGCAAGCGGAATAAAGTGTGAAAACTCATAGCATTTTGCAGTGTGGTTTGCCTTTCCGACTGCAACAAGTCTTCCACTTTTGATATCATAAATTTCAACTGTATTAGGGATGAATGTAAATTGCTTCGGTTCACCAGTGTGTGTCATTTGATACACAGAAAGAAGATTTGAAGCCAAGGAAGGCACATAGAGAACATTCTGAAAGCTTCCATGATCTACATGAATCGTACCTTTGCCCTTTGAAGAAATTTTTGAGTCATCTCCCAAATGGATGGGGATGGAGCTGTTTGGATCGAATGAAGAAAAAGAATCAATATTTGCAGCCATATGATTCGATGCACCCGAATCTATCAAGAGAGTAGTGGGCTTCGAAACAGTTGCCATGAGTGCTTGTCCTCTTTCATGATCATCATTCCTATCCTTCTTCCTTGCACCGTCAGGAAGGGTTATGTTGTTCTTTTCCAAAAGGAGGGCCATTTGATCTATAGTCTTCTTCATACATGAACTTTCGGGATGAAAGCCACGGTTACAATAAGTACATTTATATTTTTGGTTACCTTCTTTTCCCTTTTGCTTGAACTTCGAACTGGATGGTGCATCCGTTTGTTTGCCTTTCTCTCTTTGCTTGTGAGGCTCGAATTTGGGCTTCTCCTTCTTTTGCTTTCCTTTACCATTCGGGATCTTGGGTCCTTGAACATATAGGGCTGAATCTTTGGAGCTTAAGGACCCCATTTGAATCAACTTGTCATGCTCTTTTGTGACGGACTCAATGAAGGCATTCAAGGTAGGCATCTTCCAATTCGGGGTAGTTAGCCGACCGGAATTGAAAGTAGAGACAAATACCGAATAATCTTTACCAAGCTTGCTTAGAATGGAGAGGATCAATTGTTTATCCTCTTTGATAACTCCACTGTTCTTCAACTGCAAGTTCAAGTTCTTGAATTTTGTGAAGAATTCATTGATGGTCTCGAAATTCTCAGGACTAAGGGCAATCAATTCATTCTCTAATTGAAAAGCCCTAAGCTCATCCTGCTTGCCAAATAGTGTTTCAAGTTGCTCCCATATAGCTTTTGGAGTCTTCAATCCGCTGAGATGGAAGTGAAGATCTTTGGATATGGAGAGACAAAGAAGACCATAAGCTTCATCAAGCTTGTTGTAGTGTTTGGTTCAATCTGACACATTGTTTGGCTCCAATTCAAGACCAAGAGTGACTCGGTAGTAACCTTTTGAACGTAATATGATCTCCATATCATCTTTCCAATCAAAATAATTGAATGGGGTGAGGATAGGCTTTGAAGAAGAGTATTCCATTGCTAGGAGCGAGTCAAACTGATGTAGAAGGAGCTTGCATGCACAGTGTAGCGAATGCAATTGCTATAGAGGAGCTTGCATGCACAATGTAGCGAATGCAATTGATGGAGACAATAAACCTGCAAATCACAATAAACCAAGAACAATAAGGTCGAACAATCCACCCTTTTAGAGTTGCATCACACCTGGGATTGGAGATCAAATAATGTTGAATGGGTCCAATGTATCAGATCCAGGAATTACGTGGAAACTCAAGCTTCTGGAGTGGTATTGGAAGTATTTTTAAGCTTTGCATGCACAGGAGCGAATGCCCTTGAGATATCTCATGCCAAAACTTTTTGCAATTTGAGCAATTCAGTCAAATATTCTTGTAAAAACACCTGTAGAAAAGAGATCGTGTCCCTGCAATGGCTCTGATACCATGTAAAATTAGTCACAGCAGATCTAATGAACAAGTAAATCAATCACAACAGATAAACATAGAAAATATGGTGCAAAACTGTGCAAAACATGCAGCAGTACTCAATATCCCAATAAGGGTGAATAATTACAATACAATCTGACTATGTGAGTGAGCAATTCGAATTGACTAAGTAGGCCATTCGAATCACTGAATGGAGTAGCTTGACTCCAACTAGGAGTCCTCATCATCAATCGGTGGTGCTCATCAATGCACAAAAACCAGTCATCCAGGTGTCAATCTGAGTCTAACTGGGTGTAACAAGTGTAACTGAAGTATGTAGCACTGATTAAGGGAAGGAGGCTCAGTGGGGGGCGCATGGGAGGCTAACTGAAGTTAGAACAAGTCATCTAGTCAATATGGAGGTCCAACAGAAGTGAAACAATCAGTCGGGAGTGAAACTAGCCTCAAATCAGGGAGAATCGGAGCTAATTGAATGTAACTGAAGTGGAACTGTAGTGGTAGGTGAGAAAGTGTGCCCTTCTCTGGAAGTAGGTGAGAAGTGGGCGCCTTTCAGACTAGGAGGGCTAAAGAACTGAAGTAAGTGGCTCCCAGGTGCTAGAAAGAGGTGACTAAGGTGCTGGAGGCATCAACCTGGTGACTGGGATGCATGCAAAGTGCATGCAAACCCTAGAATTTGCATGCAAACCCTAATTGCATGCAAGATCCTGAAAAAGATGATGTGGATATCCGAACAGATGAACCTCCCAGGAAGAGGGCCAAAGAAGAAAGTGAAGATTCTTCAAGCGATGAAGAGTATGTTTTGATTTCTACCCTCATAGGAACTGTTACACATGGTAGTAATGATTGGCTTATAGATAGTGGGGCTTCCAAGCATATGACGAGATTCAAGGAATCCTTTATGAACCTATTTGAACATGATTCACCCCACAAAGTGAAACTTGGGGATGACTACCAATATCCTATAAAAGGAAGTGGTGAAGCCTCTTATAAGCTAGACGCTGGAAAGTCTATGAAGATGAAAGATGTTCTATTTGTACTAGGACTAAAGAAGAACCTTCTCTCCATATCTGCATTGGATGCAAAAGGTATGAGGGTTGCATTTGTAGATGGCCAAGTTCTTATGTGGCCTAAAGTAAAGACTATAGATGATGCAGTAGTAATTGTAGAGCAAGAGGGAGGATTCTACAAACTGAAGGTCCAACCAGAACAAGCTTTGGTCCATGACTCCATGGAGCCAAGTGAACTATGGCATAGAAGGCTTGCACATGTGCACTATAGAGCACCATCTATTGCAAGCAAATCCATTGAAGGTCTTCCATAAATCCAGGCAAAGCATGAAGGCGTTTGCAAAGGATGTGCGAAGGGAAAGAACACAAAGAAGATATTTCCAAGTAGCGAAAGCAAGGCAAAAGTGATAATAGATGAAGTAGTTTTCTAGTAGGGAGTTAGATCTGCATATTATCAATCTATTTTACTAAGAAGTGGTGAGTTTCTATGTCAGCAAATGAACATGATTATCACAAGTTATTCATAAGATATACATTCATTCATCAAACAAGATAAGCAAAGCTAAGATCTAATGCCATTTGAAGAGTTAAATCATACAAGATAAGCAACATTCAAACATTCAAATGGAACAAACTTGAATCATTTCTTATTAAAATAATGAAGAGGTACATCCTTACCATGGATCTTGGTGTGAATCCCTCCTCCATTTCCGTGAGATTTCCTTCCTCCACCCTTGCTTTTGAAGAAATTGAAATTTTCCTCCTCCTTCAGAATCTCTCTAGCATGCCTTTGCTCTTTCTCTCTCCCTTTACAATGCCCCAAATGCCTTTCTTATATAGCATTGGGAAGTGTGATCTCAAGTTTCTCTTTTCAATATGGGATTGCTCATTTTCATTATTTTAGATCATTTTCCCTCAAAAACCCACTTTTCTATAGTTTTTGGGATTTTTCGCACAACTTAGCATACTTGAAGTACAATTAATGCAATTCTCTTCACTTTTTTATTGGTGTGGCTTAGTTTTGGACCTTTTGTGAACAGTTCAATCACTGAACTTGATCTCTTTAGGTTCTTACTTTCTTCACCTAATTCTTCCATTTATGGGAGAAGTGATTAGATCAGAGAGGATTTGTCTCTGAATGTACTTGTATATTGTCTTCATGTTGTAATATCCTATGGACAATCTACCAAGAATATTAACTTTATTCCAAAGTTCCTTTTAACTCCACTAGTCAAATTTCTACTTGATTTCCCAAATGGTGCAGGATGTAAGTGAGGTGTACTAGCTGGGGATTGAAGATGGTGGGATGAAAGTTCAATTCTAGAATTTATATGGGGTTTGGTGAAGGATCAGGTCAAAGTGAAGATATGAGATGTCCTATGCACCATGTACTAGTACCTTTCACTTTTCAGAAAAGGAATTAATCCCTTGCCTACTTCGAGGCTTCCTAGGTAGCTGGCATATGCATACTAGACAGGTAGGGGTTCAGGGAGTTTGCAGAAATGTATGTATCAGTCAAATAATGGTTGGATATGTTCAGGAGGATTCTGGAACAGATTGGACAAGGTTTGGAAAGATTGGGGTGACAGATGCTTAACTGGGATTGTCGGGCTAGGAATTTTGCTGGCTTCCCAAACACAAGGCAGAAGCTTCCAGATTTCGATTTTAAAGGATGATATGGTCAATATATTAAGTTATGAACCTACTGCAACAAACAGGAAATGAAATGGATTCACATATTGTATTTTATGAAGCAAACAATGAAACTAGTCAAATAAAACCACTCAATGAGCTAGTCTCCGAATCTAACTTGATAACTGACCTCCATTAATTGATTTTTCTGTTATGAATGAGTATGCAGCTCTGATATAGTAATAAATTGCAATAGATATGATAGAATCCTTCTTTTCTTATTCAATAACTCCCTTCTCAAAATGGTGCCTCACAGGCCATGATTTTACATTACATTGGGGAAGAAGATGAAGAGAGAGAAGGATTTTTACAGTAAATATGTTCTGGATGTAAAGATCAGAACCTATATGGAGAATAGGCCTTATTTGGATGCTCCTACTGCTGGAATTCTTCACTGGTACATCCTCCTTCAAACAGACACCTCCATCAGGGGAAACGCCTCCAAAGTTAGCTAGACGAACTAGGGCAATGAGAGAAATGGGATATCAAGTCTGGATTCGGCCTCTGGGCATGGCAGCCAACAACATAGGCTGATAACAACTTCTAGAGCCCACTGGAGGTCCTCGGCAAGCTCCTCCACGACAATCTTCTTCTGCTAATGTTCCTCCTCTAAAACTAGTTGCAGTTCTTCTTCAATGGGGTCCTCCTCTCCAATCTGGCATTAGATCTTCATGGCTGCGCTATACTGGACATCAATGGATGTAAGATTACTTGTTGGACCTGCACAACACTCCTGGATAAATCACACAGTCTTGGGGCACATCACCCAAGTGAAATGGTTGAGGCACAACACTCAACTAGAGAAGCATTAGAGCTCTCATGAGAAAACATAAATGATCAAAAGTTATTCATTGGAGTTGGTTGGCTTCTTTTATAAACTTTATGTTGACCTGCTGAGTAAGTTACTTAGCTTTGGTGACTTGTGAGAGCAGGTTACCACTTTCCCATCCTACTCCAAGTCATGTGGGCGCCTTCTTGGAATAATTAGCAAGTTTTGTCTTAGAAAAACTTGCCAACTTTTGTCTCTCTTCACCCATATTAGCAACTGTGCCTTAGTTAGCTTTCTGGATGTTGTTAAATCTTTACTTACAACTTTTCTTGTTCTTTCCAGTTTATTTACTTTCCACTGAGATTAACTTTCCACAGGCTGAGCCAAGGAAAGTGCTCCGATACCACTGTAATATCCTATGGACAATCTGCCAAGAATATTAACTTGATTCCAAAGTTCCTTTTAACTCCACTAGTCAAATTTCTGCTTGATTCCCCAAATGGTGCAGGATGTAAGTGAGGTGTACTGGCTGAGGATTGAAGATGGTGGGATGAAATTTCAATTCTGGAATTTATATGGGGTTTGGTGCAGCAGCAGGTCAAATTGCACATCTAATATGTCCTATGCACCATGTACCAGTACCTTTCACTTTTCAGCAAAGGAATTAAACCCTTGACTACTTCGAGGCTTCCTAGGTAGCTGGCATATGCATACTAGACAGGTAGGGGTTCAGGGAGTTTGCAGCACTTTATATATCAGTCAAATAATGGTTGTATATGTTCAGGAGGATTCTGCAATAGATTGGACAAGTTTTGGAAAGATTGGGGTGACAGATGCTTAACTGGGATTGTCGGGCTAGGAATTTTGTTGGCTTCCAAAACACAAGGCAGAAGATTCCAGGTTTCGATTTTAAAGGCTGATATGGTCAATATATTAAGTTATGAACCTACTGCAACAAATGGGAAATGAAATGGATTCACATATTGTATTTTATGAAGCAAACAATGAAACTAGTCAAATAAAACCACTCAATGAGCTAGTCTCCGAATCTAACTTGATAGCTGACCTCCATTAATTGATTTTTCTGTTATGAATGAGTATGAAGCTCTGATATAGTAATAAATTTCAATAGATATGACAAAATCCTTCTTTTCTTATTCAATAACTCCCTTCTCAAAATGGTGCCTCACAGGCTATGATTTTACATTACATTGGTGAAGAAGATGAAGAGAGAGAAGGATTTTTACAGTAAATATGTTCTAGATGTAAATATCAGAACCTATATGGAGAATAGGCCTAATTTTCCTGCTCCTACTGCTGTAAGTCTTCACTGGTACGCCCTCCTTCAAACAAACACCTCCATCAGGGGAAACGCCTCCAAAGTTAGTTGGACGAACTAGGGCAATGAGAGAAATGGGAGATCAAGTCTGGATTCAACCTATGGGCATGGAATCCAACAACATAGGCTGATAAAAACTTCTAGAGCCCACTGGAGGTCCTGGGAAAGCTCCTCCACCACAATCTTCTTCTGCTAATGTTCCTCCTCTAAAACTAGCTGCAATTCTTCTTCAATGGGGTCCTCCTCTCCAATCTGGCATTAGATCTTCATGGCTGCGCTATACTGGACATCAATGGCTAGAATATTACTTGCTAGACCTGCACAACACTCTTGGATAACTCACACAGTCTTGGGGCACATCACCCAAGTGAAATGATTGAGGCACAACACTCAACTAGAGAAGCATCAGAGCTCTCATGAGAAAACATAAATGATCAAAAGTTCTTCATTGGAGTTGGTTGGCTTCTTTTATAAACTTTATGATGACCTACTGTGTAAGTTACTTAGCTTTGGTGACTTGTGAGAGTAGGTTACCACTTTCCCATCCTACTCCAAGTCATGTGGGCGCCTTCTTGGAATAATTAGCAAGTTTTGTCTTAGAAAAACTTGCGAACTTTTGTCTCTCTTCACCCAGATTAACAACTGTGCCTTAGTTAGCTTTCTGGATGTTGCTAAATCTTTACTTACAACTTTTCTTGTTCTTTCCACTTTATTTACTTTCCATTTTTCTGCTTTTGCCTATTTTTGCCAGCTTTTCTCTTTGCTTTTGCCAGTTTCTAATTTGTTTGCCTTGTCTTCTTTCCTTCTTTGGACTCCTTGCTTTTCCTAAGATTTTCCACTAAGGCAAGAGTGGTCCACATGACCAAATTCGACCTCCTAGCCATATTATCACCACTTTCCAATATTTATTAGCAATATTTATTAATAAAAATATTCCAAACTCAGAATTAATTCCAAATTCAACATTTAAGCAATTAATTAATTCATTGTGGTATAATTGCCTCAAAATTAACCCCTACTCCAATTTGGCAACATCTTCCACATGGGTTCCCTCTTGGCCCACTTGCTCATTATCCATTAATTTTATTTATCAAAATTACCTTTAATAAATAAATTTGCCAACATAGGAGACTTAGGCCAAAATTAATTCTAAGCAAATAGAACTAATACCATTTAATTTCCTTAGGGATTGATTTTGTCCCCTTTCACCCATGGTACTGGATGAACCAAAATTGGGGACATGACACATGTTGTGGGCGCATAGTAAAACTGTGCTTCTTCTGTCACATGACTAAGGGTGTTAATTTGATTGTTAACAGATGCCCCCTAATGTGTGAGGTCCGAAGCAGAGCTAAGGGACGAAATACATTACTTAAATTTATACTTTGTATACTGATACTCTTTATTGCTCAAAGCAAGGATGAGGAAAGGAAAAACTCACAGGCACGGGATTGAGGATCACACCTGCAAAACATAGAAATTTATCAAATATATAATATCATCCTGAGGCGGGCATACCCATGCTCAGTAGTAAACAAGCATGGCCACGAACAATACACAGTGGATCCATGTCAAAAGTAAAATTTTTAGAAGTGTAAACATGCACTTTGATGAGTGCAAGAACAAAGTCTTTATCAAGTTTCTGACATGGCAATCTAATCTTGTGCAGCTCGGGCATTGCATCGATGAGTGATACAACTATTTTTCCCAAGGTCTTCAATACAAACCGATGATAATATGAGTTTATATCATACGAATAAATGATCTGATGTCGAGCATAATAAAACACCATCTGATTACCGGTCATTGATGTATACCGTTAACAGGTGCAAAGAGACCCACCAATAATGATGATGGACTCTAAGGTACTGAGTACAAACTAATATGTGTGAATAGATGTTCTGAAGTCGAACACTTGTAGAATCAAACAATCAGGGGTCATTGATGTATACCCACTGTCATTTGCAAGGAAACCTACCACTAATGACTGCAAGATCCAAGGTACTCTTGGGTTTCTAGATCCATGTCCTAGATGATGATTTGATGTCGATAGGAATAGATCCATCAGAAGAAGGGAATTAATGCATCCCACATCAACCAATATGAAACAAAGATCAATAGTATGATATAATTTGGTAGAACTACAAGATCCAACACTGTATACTAACACGAGGAAGGCCGACATGATTAGTTAGGAATATCTGAGGAATGGCCGACTCAGTTTGGACTTCCCTTGAACACATAACATGATGCAGAATGGACAATTGGAAACATAGTACTTTGAGTAACTGACCTTGGTGAAATCTGCTAATGCGAGGTGCATTAACGAAATCTCCATTGGTGACAGGAAGAATAACCCATCGGTGGAGATCTGTTTCAAAATACTTGTACAATTTCCTAAGGCAAATGTAGATGGTGTACTGACAACGGATATAATATTATGTGCCATGTTCAAGGGCGACAAGGACTAACTGTTGTTTTTTCTTCAAACTTTATAATATGAAGTGATTCAAGTCTCTCCCATTTTGGATTTTTGTGTTTTTTTAATTTTTATGCTTATTCAAAAAAATTTAAAAAAAATGTTATGATACATAGGAGGGAACGAGTGTTGCATGGGCATACGTCTATTATTCAAGGGCACGGGTTAGGCCAAGGAAAAGATCCATATTGTAAACAAGGAATAAGCTAGTTGTGCACACTCTTACAGTTGTTCCCTCCCGGAGTAGGCTATCTGAAGCAGGAATATGTGTTGATGAACGGTGAAGTAATACCATGTGACTGAGGTTATCCAATTTGGTGAAATGGCCAATTAGGAATGGTTCAATGAGGTTTACTTCAGCTTGAGTCTTGTGGAAATTGCCAAAATCATAGATCATCATGAATCATGGTCTATCTCAACTATCTGACTCAAATAGTTTGAACTGTCAAAGTATTCAAGTCCTGAAATCAAAACCATTTCACTATCCAACATTTTAGTTAGAAACTGGTTCAAATGTGCATTTAATATCTAAAAAGATAGCTAAAATTGAGGAATTATGCATCTTTCTATCATTCAAAAGGATATGGTTTGTACATGTATGAATAAAAGATAAGTAAGAAATACTCATTATTTACCATATGCGTTCGTATCTACCAGTAGTGGGTTAGTTTCGATGTCGGACTAGAAAATTTTGAAACAGTTTCCCATGTTTTCGAATTTTTCGAATTTTTTCATTTTTTTGTATGAAATTTTTTTGGGTGTTATCTGTAAGAAAAGAATCAAAAAGAGAAATAGTATTTACACTATTCTTTTTGGTGTGTGCAAAATTTAGACACTTTTTGGGTTATGATGTAAGCTAGGTTCTTTCGGTTTTACTTATGTCCTTAAATGATGTGTTCAATTAAATTGGTCATGAAATAATGTACATGCTTTCTTTTTGGTATGATTTTAATGATTTAGATGCCAATCAAGTACATAGTTGGCCAAAGAATTAGCCAAACTATTCAGACTTCTAGGGACGTGTATATATTCAATAAACGTGAACTGACGCTCTAAAAGACGTACTCATAGAAACTTTCTAAACAATGTAGGATGTCGAACTTGATACTGACCATTTAGCTGGGATGCAACTAATTCTGAGTCCAGTTTGACAATTATTCGTCGAATGCCAAGGGTGATAGCCTCGACAAGAATCTCAATAACTGCGCTATATTCTGCAACATTGTTGGATGCAGATTCGAGAAAAATGCCTCCTGAACTAAGAACTTCGTTACTAGGTGTGAAAATGACCCATGCGGCGGAAGCAATGTTCCAAGAACTACGGCTGGCGCCATCCGCATATCCCAAATATACGAAAGATTCTTGTGCCATCTACCAAAGTGACAATGCCAAGCAAGATAAGTGTGTGCCCGAAATAACTAATGTACAAAATTTTATACAAAGAATACAACATAATACAACAAAGGGTGCGAGGCATCAGTGCCTACGCGAAGTATTTCTTCAGATAGAGACCATTCCTGATCTCCGACATGGGTTCCCCATCAAAATTGACCAATTCTTAAGCTCCCTTTTCTAGCACAGTTTTGACTACAAGTGGGCCAAACCATTTAGCTACAAATTTCCCTTCCCCTATTTTATCTTGGTTTTGGTCATAAACTAAAACCAGATCGCCTTCAGAAAAGAATCGGGGACGGGTAGAGTTGGCATATTGTGTTTTAACCCTCTTCTTGTGTGCTTCTACATTTAGAGAGGCTTCCCTTCTAGTTTCATCAAGAGAATGGAGATGGAGAATCCTTTCCTCTTCTGCAAAAGTGTTAGGTAGGAGTTCAACTGCTCTCTTTAATGATGGGATTTCACATTCAATTGGCAACACAACTTCCTCTCCATAAACCAGTTGGAAGGGAGTGAATCCGTTTGCGGTTTTAGCGGTTGTTCGGTAAGCCAAAAGAGTATTAAACAACATCAAGTGCCAGTTATTGTTGTTTTTATTAATCGTCCTCTGTAACATAGTTTTCAAAACCTTGTTGATGGCTTCGACTTGCCCGTTAGCTTGAGGGTAATATGGCGAGAAGAAGTCCTTCCGCAATCCTAACCGGTCTGTAAGTTCATCGATACCGAAATTCCTAAAATGACTTTCGTTGTTAGTAGTGATCTCTTTGGGTACACCAAACCTTGCTATCACATGATTGAATAGAAAATATGCTGCAGTTTTACCCGTGCAATTGAATGTAGGCATTGCCTCAGCCCACTTGGTGAAGTAGTCCACTGTTACGATGATGTAGTGGTGGCCATCGGCTGAAGGTGGGTTTACCATTATAAAATCAATGGCCCATTTATAAAATGGACCCATGGTTACTACAGAGTGTAAAGGAGCAGGGTGTGCGTGCACTTTTCTTGTGTTAATTTGGCAAGGGTGACACTTTTTGACAGCATTCATGCAATCTTTGAAAATTGTAGGCCAAAAGTATCCTGCACGCAATATTTTCTGGGCAGTTCCAAACCCAGAAAGATGAATGCCACATGCCGAAGCATGGCAATCATTCAACACTTGTTCAGCTTCCTCGTGTACTAAACAACATCTTAATATCATGTCAATTCCTCGACGGTACAAAGTATCCCCGATGATGAGGTATCTTCGAGCTCGGTGTCGAATGCGACATCGTTCAATACTAGAAAATTGAGGATCGATCCTTTGGGTTTGAATATATATGATGAATGTTCCATACCAAGGATCAGAAGTTTCAATGAGGAATACATGTTCATCTGCCCAAGATTCAACAGATACAGTACCCTCCTTCTCAATGGGTAACTCAGACATTAACTTAGCAAATGCCAACAATTTCTTGGCTTTAGCGATTTTGAATTCGAGGTCGAATTCTTGTAAAATTACTATCCATATGAGTATTTTCCACCAATGGTATGGCGGGATAAAATGTGTCTCATGGGGTTCATTTCAGCCACTATGGTTGTTTTCCTTGGAAGTATGTAATGTCTAAGTCGTTGGACAACATGGACTGCTGCCAAGGCCAACTTCTCGACCTGGAAAAATCTCAATTCGGGACCTGCAAGGCCCTTACTAAGATAGTAAATAACATGTTCTTGAGATGATTAGTCCTCTTGGGCTAAGACCATTCCAATGGTGGAAGGAGATGTTGCCAAATATAGCAGAAAGTCTCTTTTGTAGTTCGGTGGACTAAGAACTGGGGCAGAGACCAAAGCTTTCTTTATTTCATCAAATGAACGTTGAGCTTGGTCATCCCATATGAATATCGCATCTCGTTTCAAGAGACACATGAAACCTATAGATTTTTCAGCAAAATTCTCCACAAATCTCCTCAAGTAATTAGCTTTCCCTTGAAGGCTTTGAAGTTGAGTGATTGTTCTTGGGGAAGGAAACTGAAGTATTGCCTCAACCTTGATGGGATCAACCATGATCCCTTTTGGGGACACTACAAACCCAAGTAACCTCCCAGAGTCCACACAAAACATGCATTTATGTGGATTTAACCTAATGTTGTACTTGCGGAAGCGCTCGAAGATGGCTCGTAAATGGTCACTATGCTCAGCTCTCCTTTTAGATTTAGCTGCTAAGTCATCAAGATAAACCTCAATGATTTTTTTAGTGTCATGAAATGCATATGACATAGATCTTTGAAAAGTAGCTCTGACGTTTTTAAGGCCGAATGGCATTTTCCAATAAGCGAAGGTCCCCCAAGGGCATATGAAAGCTATCTTATGTTGGTCTTCATTTTTTATCTGGATTTGGTTGTAACCGGAGAAGCCGTCCATAAACGAAAAGATTTCATTCCCAGCACATTCATCGATGATATGATCAATGAAGGGTGTGGGATAGTTATCCTTAGGACAAGCCAAGTTTAGATCTCTAAAATCGGTATAAACCCAAATAGTTCCTTTTTTTTGTTTATGGGAATAGGATTGGATACCCAATCAGTCAAAGGAACAAGATAGATGAATCTAGCTTTTAATAGCTTTTCGACCTCGGATTTAATGGTAGCGGACTTCTTAAGGTTCACTGGACGTAGTTTTTGCCGCACATGTTTAACATTGGGATAGGTTTTGATCTCATGTTCCACGATACTGGGATGGATGCCTAGAATTTCTTCATAAGACCATGTGAACACATCACGAAACTCTTTAAATAAAGCAGTATAAAGTGTTATTTCCTCGGGAGAACAATCCGCACCTATGTTGATGTTCTCAACGATGCCAGGTTTTATAGATATGTCAATTGGGCTGGTTTTCGAAATGTTCACCAAATTTCTTTTCGAACTCACATTGTGGGTTTGGATAGGGAATTGGTACTTGGTCCTATCCTCATCAAAATAAATATTTTCAGGCTTGACTTCTAATGAATCGATTTTGGGAAGAAATGAGCATTTGTGGTGCATATCCTCCCAGGGTCATTCTGATATGTTCATGACCTCTAGGATGGCTTCATCAGAAGAGAAAGTCTGATCCAGGAGATCATGGGTACTATGAGAGTTCAATGGCCAAATAGGTGAAGTATAGGGATCATATTCCTCCATCTTGGGAGGATTTTGATCTGGTTCTATCGAGGCCATTTGAATAGCTTGATAAGCGAGTTCTACGGTAGAAAAGGGAACACTACTCTTCGTTTCATCATGTGGTGCAGAAGTATGTGTATTTCCATCATTCTTTTCATCTATGATGTTTTCTTTGGAAGTTCCAACTGATGAGGTAGAACCAACCTCCGATGTGGAGTTAGAAAAAACTTTTAATGGGAAATACACTTCCGATGTAATGGTGAAAATCGGGGCAGTGTTAGGGGTCAATATTGGTGGTGGAATTGGAAAAGTTCCCAAAAGGGATGAGTCTTTAAACATTCCTACCCCAACATCCTGAATCACCGTCGTTGAATCCCCTACAAAAGGTACATTCGAGTGGAGACTAGTTTCAGGTGTGCAGTAATCTAGTTGATCGATTGTGACAGTCTTCCCTTGGTGGGGGAATTGAAAGAATCAGAATATGGAAGATACTACAGTCGCCATCTTATGTATCCAACTGCGTCCCAATAGAAAATTGTATTCTATGGGTGCATCCACTACCTCAACATCTACTTGAACTGTTCCCCCCCAGTTTAACTGGGAAAGCCATGATAATTCCATGAGGTGGGAACGAATGACCATCAAATGCTTTGAGAATTGTGTGGGATGGTACTAGGGTGGGTGATCCCAAAGCTTTCCAACAATCTAGTGACATGACACAAGTGGAGGCTCCTTCATCCACAATGGTTCGAAAAATGTTCTTACCATGTGAAGTTACTTTAATTTGGAATGCAATTTGTGAGGGAAGCCTACATGTGGGTTTTTCTAAGTCAAATGTGATCAAATTAGTGTCTTATGGATCAATAGCACCGATGGCAGACAATAGTGCTTTCCGTTGAGCGGGACAACTTTGAAACACTTCCAAGGAAGACATTGCACAAGGAGCTTGAGCTAAATCTTCAACCACATTGTAGTTTTGAGCAACTCGCACATTGGGGTTGTGTGTTGCTTTGTGGAGGACCCCTTTCGGAGGTCGAGGCACCATGTCTATGGTTGGTTTCTCAATATTTAGAAAACCATTAGGTTGAGATCCAATTGTTTCAGCATCTTTTGAAGGTATGTCATAAGAACGGGCCCTTGTTTGAATATGGATGTCATGTTCACCAATTGTGAAGATATTAGCATTGGGTGGATTTCCCCCTTGTGGGGGGTTTGCTTGGTTTCCTCCTGGAGGAGGTACTTGTTACACCAAAATTTCGTCACCCTTGTGAAAGTGTCACAAGTGTCCCAAGTGTTGCAAGTGTCGTCGTCATGACCTAGTGTCGTCATCATGACCGTTGCAAGTACCGTCATTATGTCCAAGTGTTGTCATCATGACCGTTGTGATAATGTCGTCATCTTGACCATTGTGTATACACCCTTGAAGATACCTAGACTAAGTGCTCATTTGGGAGGATTTGTACTCAGTTTGTACAACCTTTTGAGAGGTCGTCGCAGGTTTCATACTAACAACATGCAACGTCACAGGTTGCTCCATTGCAGAGTGCGACGAGGTCTGTTAATGGGAAAAAATAGCCATTTCGAGATCTTTCTCGAAGCTTTCCCATTTGGGGCTTATCCCTGATCTCTTGGAGAGCTGGTACTCGACCCCTAACTCATTGGGAAGATCCCCTATCTCTCTCCTACCGTCTCTCATCCTATCCTATCCATAATCTCATCCACTTAGTCCTATATATATGAGGCTCACTCCCATACCAAAGGGGGGAAGACTATGGTATCTACATGCTGGTGAAATCTCTCTTGGACACCTTCACTCACCTCTTGGAGAATTCATGCTTCCTTGGAAGGGCTTGGAAATTGGCTTGTGTGGAGAAGGGCTGCTACGTTATGTCATTGGTTGTAGTTCTATATCTCTATCATGTACTCCTCTATTTGCAGTAATACAAATGCTTTCCACCAATATCGTTCTCAATGTGTAATGATGTTGTGTTGTTTACATGCTTAACTGTTTACATAGATCTCTTATTGTATAGATGCTCTTTACTCGTTTCTCTTTTCTGTGTCTTAAAAGGTCTTGCAGCTTGGATCTGACGACCGTGGGACGTGAAGCAACATTCGGGAGAAAGGATAGCAAAACAAAGAGGTAAGACATCTAGTACTTGATCCTTAAGTAGATCTAGGAAACGTGTTTGTAGTCTGTTCTATTTGTTCTAGACTCACATTGAGCTAGGGAGATCCGGCTCGCCTCCGGTTGAGTGGATTGTCTGGAAACAAATCTGGCGACCATACTGGGGAAGAGAAGAAGAAGAAAGGGAAGATTAAGAAGATGAAAGATAAGAAAGAGACCAAGCGTCAACCATCTGCCTCTGATGGCACTCATTCTATGAGAACACCTCGTAAGCCAAAGTTCCCTTGCAAACTTTGCAAGGGTGATCACCTTCTCAAGAATTGTCCTGGTCTTTCCCGTGTGTCAAAAGTGTGGTCTAAAAACCCCAAACCGCTTGTATCGTCAACCTCTGACCATCATGTTGATGATACTCCCTCAACTAGTGACCCATTGTTGATGGGTCGGAAGGGTAGAGATGCATCGTACTTACCTTTTCCCAAGCATGGATGAAGCTTCACAGTGGTTGGAAAATATTACTAGCTCTCAACAAGTGCTTCCAACAAGTGATAGTAAGTTGCCCCTCGATCCCCCACTGGTTGACCAAGTGATCAATTCAGTTTCATCTATAATTGGTCCCACTCTTCCTTCCGAGAGTGAAGTGATCGAGTCATTTTCATCTCCACTCAATCCCGCTCTTTCATTGGAGAAAGTCCAGACTGAAGCAGTCACCATGACATAATCTTCATCTCATTCTTATCTTCCAAGTGAGAGTGAAATGGAAACCGTTGATGTTTTCCTAGTTATTTCAGAATGTCCTAAGCAATGGGAAACCCTGTCCATTTCGACAAGACCCCCCCCAAGTTTTGAGGTCATTTCCTTTGATTGGAATGGTCTAACAGAATCTCGTCTTCCTTCAAGTATTCCTTTTCAAATATCTGTAGGATTTTCCGATAAAGAAATATTTCGTACGATAGTTGATGAGGGAGCTTTTGTTAGTATTTTATCCTCAACTGCTTGGCAAGATATAGGTTCTCCTCAGCTTGTGCCAGTAACTGACCAGATTTTGGCTTTTAATCGAAGGCCTACCAGACCTTTAGGGATTCTCCCGCAGTTACCTATCACATTGAGAGGTAAAACTGTTTATGTTGACGTCATGGTTGTCCAAGGTCCTTTAGATTTCAATCTGCTCCTTGGACGTGATTATGTCTATGCTATGAAAGCTGTAGTGTCCACACTTTTTCGAGTGATGTATTTTCCTCATCATGGGAATATTGTGACCATTGATCAGCTGTCCTTAGTGACACCCACTCATCATATGACTCCTAGTCATTTGAATTCCCTAAATGTTCCACATGTTTTAGTGGTTTCTTCCCCCTGAGAATAGGGTACGAGCACGGTTTATGTTTTGTTTCAAGCTCGTTAAAAAATGAAACCAACTTTCAAGCAAAGTTTTTCTTTGATTTCAAGCTTGCATAAAAATGAAACCATTTCACATGAGCATAGTTCCCGTTCTATGTCAAGCTCGTTAAAAAATGAAATAGGTTCCTACGAGCACGATTTATGTTATGTTTCAAGCTCGTTAAAAAATGAAACCAACCACCCTAGCATAGTTTCCCTTTGGTTTCAAGCTTGCATAAAAATGAAACCAATCCATTGGAGCATAGTTTTATTCTATTTCAAGCTCGTTAAAAAATGAGATAGACCCCTATAGCATAGTTTATATTTGGTTTCAAGCTTGCATAAAAATGAAACCATCCCCTCGAGCATAGTTTTATTCCATTTCAAGCTCGTTAAAAAATAAGATGGGTCCCCTCGAGCATAGTTTTATTCCATTTTAAGCTTGTTAAAAAATAAGATGGGCCCACTCAAGCATAGTTATTGTCTATTTCAAGCTTGTGTAAAAATGAAATAGATCTCCCTCCCATCAGTTCGAGTCTCTCGCTAGAGTTAGAACTTGAACCTTCATTTCATCTGTTTCTCGTCCCCCCCCCCCTGGTGAACATTTTCATATTAGTATCCAGGTTGGTAGTTGGGTTAGCAAGCATCATTTTTAGACGAAATTGAGCTTGGGGGGCATGTCACATGTCGTACCGTCAACAATCATGTTGAAGGAACACCACCATGTTAAGCCGCTAGCAATCATGCTGGGGGCATTTACCAACCTCTGGGCATCATGTTGGGAAGGAACCCATCAATGGGTCTTAACCTATGAGCACAGTTCCCTTTCTGTGTCAAGCTCATTAAAAAATGAAACCAGTAGTCTGAGCAGAGTTCTATTCCTGTGTCAAGCTCGTTAAAAAATGAAACAACTCCTTTCCCTTTGAGTAAAGTCTCCTCATAGACTTAGTACCTGAACCTTCTTTTCACCCGCCTATGCCTTAGGCGAATGAAATGAAGCTTTGGGGCATGTCTTCAACCTCTAAAAGTTACGTTGAAGTCAACTCGATCACCTCTCCACACCACATTGGAGCTAAGTCACTTACTTCTAGCAATCATGCTGGGGGCACACACCAACCTCTGGATTCCATGTTGGGAAAAAGTTCACCATTGGGAACATTTTCAAGGATACTTTCCTTTTTTAGGTTTCGAGCTCATTAAACCATGAAAATTATCCCGAGCATAGTTCATTTTATGTTACAAGCTCGTTAAAAAATGAAGCAGACATCATGAGCATTCTTCCAACCTATCTTTGAGCTCGTTAAAAACAGTAAGATGGCATTCAATCTTACTTTTCACTTTTTCGTGCTCTGGTTGAAACATGAAAAGTGGTTTGAGCTTACTTTTTACTTTTTCGTGCTCTGGTTCAAATATGAAAAAGATTCCAAGTGCTTTTGATACCATTCTCGTGCTTGTTAAAAATTTGAGTTAAAAAGGTCTGTCTAACGAGTATAGGTTTATCATTTTATCCGGCCTCGCTAGACTATTTATGGAAAAGGAACTGTGTCGAGTTTACTTTTTTCTTTGTCGTACTCGGTCATCAACCATGACAAAGTTGTTCGTGGAGTCCTTTTAAGCACTTTTCAGAATCCCTAAATAGGAAAAGATTGCCAAGCGAACTTGATGCTTTCACGCTTGTAAAAGCATTTGAATGATCGTCTTTCTGGTGATAGTTTACCCCTTTTTCGGACCAAGAAGCACTATTTACGAAAAAGGAATACTCCAACCAACCATGGTTGGAAGAGTCCTCTCCCGCGTTGTTTTACCCTTTTTCGGGCGATGAGGCTAACTTTACCAAAAAGGACCTTTTGGAGTCTCCTTTAGTTCTTTTCAGACTCTCTAAACATGAAATGACGCTGAGTTTTCCTTCTTTGGACTCGTTAAATTTTAAACATTGAAGGGCCCATTATGGGATGAACCCCTCCTATCCTAGGTTCGTAAAACATTTGGGATTGGACTCATCTATGAGATGAGCTATACCGATCATCTGGTTACCCTCATCAAGCTCGTTCAAAAACAAGTGAGGCACTCATCATTCATGATGAGGAAAAAGGAAAGTGTTTGTGTTACATACCTTAGTGGCAGTATATAGTCATTCTTGAACATGGAACTCGTCTACATTTTCATACCAACACTTGGGCCATCTATTTGTCTGAGTCCCTGCTTACTTTTTGAGTCCTGTTACTCCTGTGAGTCATTCGGAGAAAGCTTCTACTATCAGTTGCATTAGAAGTTTGTGTCATTCTCATGTCAATACTGCCAAGTCATGCCATGCCCATGTTCAAGAACACATTCATCACTCATCATTTTCAGTCAGTACACACGTTGTCATGCCGTTGTTACTTTGAGTCAGTCTCACACATTATTGTACCATCCGATCCACTCTACACATTTTTGTCGTGTTTCGTGTCGATTGATGGGGGATTCATCATGGCCCTCCTTCGACGGATTCATCCTTGTCGACTTCAACTCATCATCCATGGATTGAATCTAGAAACCAGTCAAGTACCTTGGTCCTGCATGCCTCAATGGCAAGTCACCTCGCTTTCATCATGAGTTTACATCATTGACTCTTGATTGAGAGATTTCATCTTGCATTCAACGTCAACTTATTTATTCACGCTCGATGATATGTACTGCGATACCTTGGGAATCATCGACATTAATGGTGATCTCCCTCGTACTTGTTAACGGTTTACATCAATGACCGGTAATCAAGTGGTTTCTACCATGTTCGACGTCAAGACATTTGTAATCACATGGATAGATTCGTATCATTGCGGGTTCAGCTTGAAGACCCTGGGGAGTCATGTTTTACCCAAGTTGCGATGGATTTTGTATTGAGTCATATTACACGGGTCCACTTTTGTATTGGTCGTGGCGGTGTTATAATCTCATCATGGATCTACGCTTGTGTCTAGTATCCATGATTGTGTTCAGTCGGTCATTACTCCCATGGATCTGCAATGTATTGATTGGCAGCCATGTTGTACTACATATGAGATTGTCAGTTCAGAGTCAGTTGTACTGCAGCAGCGTCCTTCATCTGACAAGTCTTTTGACATTATTTCTATCAAATCATTTCACCTGTACATCCTTAACAACTTCATGCTTTGGGGGGCATTATGTTACACCAAAATGTCGTCACCCTTGTGCAAGTGTCACAAGTGTCGCAAGTGTTGCAAGTGTCGTCGTCATGACCTAGTGTCGTCATCATGACCATTGCAAGTACCGCCATTATGTCCAAGTGTTTTCATCATGACCATTGTGATAATGTCGTCATCTTGACCATTGTGTATACACCCCTGAAGATACCTAGACTAAGTGCTCATTTGGGAGGATTTGTACTCAGTTTGTACAACCTTTTGAGAGGTCGTCGTAGGTTTCATACTAACAACATGCGACGTCGCAGGTTGCTCCATAGCAGAGTGCAACGAGGTCTGTTAATGGGAAAAATAGCCATTTCAAGATCTTTCTCGAAGCTTGCCCATTTGGGGGCTTATCCTTGATCTATTGGAGAGTTGGTACTCGACCCCTAACTCATTGGGAAGATCCCCTATCTCTCTCCTACCATATCTCATCCTATCCTATCCATAACCTCATCCACTTAGTCCTATATATATGAGGCTCACTCCCATACCAAAGGGGGGAAGACTATGGTATCTACATGCTTGTGAAATATCTCTTGGACACCTTCACTCATCTCTTGGAGAATTCATGCTTCCTTGGAAGCGCTTGGCAATTGGCTTGTGTGGAGAAGGGCTGCTACGTTAAGTCATTGGTTGTAGTTCTATATCTCTATCATGTACTCCTCTATTTGTAGTAATACAAATGCTTTCCACCAATATCATTCTTAATGTGTAATGATGTTGTGTTGTTTACCTCCTTAACTGTTTACATAGATCTCTTATTGTATAGATGCTCTTTACTCGTTTCTCTTTTCTGTGTCTTAACAGGTCTTGCAGCTTGGATCTGACGACTGTGGGACGTGAAGCAACATTCGGTAGAAAGGATAGCGAAATCAAAGAGGTAAGACATCTAGTACTTGATCCTTAAGTAGATCTAGGAAATGTGTTTGTAGTCTGTTCTATTTGTTCTAGACTCGCATTGAGCTAGGGAGATTTGGCTCGCCTCCGGTCGAGTGGATTGTCTGGCAACAGTGTTGGCGCCGCAGCAACCATCTGTTGTTGTTGGGGGAAGGGTCGAGTTAGGATGGCAGGTTGTGGTTTCCCTCCTCGTTGTGCAAACATGCGATGAATATCATCCATATGAGGACAAAGATGAGTAGGATGGTCCCCTTGGAAAATTTTGCAAGGGTACTTGTTCTTCCGGTTTTCATGATTTCCTCTAGTAGGATTATTCACCTTAGGTGCATCTCTTGTACCAGGGTTAGCATTAGGCTTCTTCTTTTGTTTCTTCTTTTTTCCTTTTGGGTCCACAGTTTGAACCGTAAGGACTTCAAAAGTTTGGGTAGGAGTTGTAGATTACTGAGTTGCCTGGCCAGCTGTGGGTTGCGGATTTTGAACTGACATTTGTCCCAATTGTTGGGTAATCTGTTCAAGTTGGTTAACGGGTCCAATCACACCATCGGTATGAGGTCCTTTTGGCAGCCTAGCTGGATCGGACGCAGGTCTTATAGCATGAGGTATTAAGTCATAAAGTGTGCCCGATTGGGAATATACCAAATCCATTTGGTGAGCACTCTAAATGAGTTTTTCTTCAGTCGTGGCCCCTGACATGGCTACATCTTTGGCTAGAGTAGGAAATAAGGATTGTATGAACCAATCTGCTAAGAATTGGTCAGGGATTTTAACTTTTATAAGCCTTCGGCGCCTCCTCCACTCATGGATGTGATCCGAGATGTGAGTAGTGGTGGATTGCCTAAGTGAAGTTAAAATTTTTGTTCCCGTCTCATAGCGGATAGGTAATGGAAAATGTGCCAAGAAGACCATAGCTAAAGATGAAAAATCTGTGAATGTATTGCGTGGCAATCCAATTTACGATTTCGCAGCAGTTCCCGTTAGGGTCCGCTGAAACAACCTTAACCTAACACTATCATTAACTAGGGAATTGGATGAACACCACAGATGGAATGTCATCACATGATTGGATGGGTCTTCCCCTGGTTTTTCGTCAAACTTGGGTATGTCTGAGGGTAGTTTAGTTGGTATGGTTGGCCACCCATTCAAATGTAGAACATGGTCATTAGTCAGTCGGGATAAATCCGGTAGATTCAATGTGCCTAGAAATGGTGAATTGGATGGTGCTGAAGCAAACGTTTGATATCCAGGTGAAGCTTGATTGCTCCACTGTTGGTTTCCTTGGGCTTGAGAAGCATTCCAATAAGGGTTACCTCCTTGCGGAGATTGCATCCAAAAAAATGGGTTGCTTCCTGAAGGTTGTTCATTCCATTGTGGAATAGGATGCATGTATGGATTTCCCCCTTGCGGAGGTATGTTCCATTGAGATTGGTTACTTGGTGGAACATTACAACTCCATTGTGGGATAGGATTAATGGGTGGATTTCCCCCTTGCGGGGGTACGTTCCATTGAGATTGGTTACTTGGTGGAACATTACCACTCCATTGTGGGATAGGATTAATGGGTGGATTGCCCCCTTGTGGGGGTATGTTCCATTGAGATTGGTTACTTGGTGGAACATTACCACTCCATTGTTGGTTGGGATTCATGGCTAGATTGCCCCCTTGCAGGGGTGGGCCCCAATTAGATTGGTTACTAGTCAAAATTTGACCACTCCATTGATTGTTTCCTTGGTTTGGATAAGCATTCCAAGGTTGATTTCCCCCTTGCGGTGGTGGTGCCCAAGAAGATTGGGTACTTCCTGGAACCTACCCACTTCATGGTGGAACGGGGTTGGTGGACGGAATACCTTATGGTGTGCTACCTATTGGGGGTATGGGATTGCCCCCAGGATTTATGCTAGGAAAGTTTAGATAATGGATTCCCGATGCACTTCCAATAACTTGTGGAGCATTACCCTAGTTGGCATTACTGTTCCATGGTCCATTGATTCCACTAGGGATATTAAGATTCCAAAGTGAAGGATTCCCCCCCGGGTTAGAAATTAGAATATTGTTTGGTATTCCAATAGGATTTTGGCTTACTCCTGGATTGTTTTGACCTTGTGCATCCAAACCATATGGGAAACCCAAGTTTGGTAAGGCACCCCCTCCAGTAGGGATTCATGCAGGAATAGTGGATGTACTTCCGAGATTGGGACCGGAAACTATACCAACTGGCATTGAAATGCTATTTGAACTTATGGTAGCAGTAGGTAAACTAACTGTTGGGATTGTGGTAGAGGTCAATTTGGAAGTATTGCTACCTTCAACAACCGTTTGAGGTTGTGGTGATGTGCTTCCTTATGCTCCTGGTGAATCCACAGGGATGTTGGAAGTATTGCTACCTCCAACACTCGTTTGAGGTGGTGCTGATGTGGTTCCTTGTGCTCTGGATGAAGCCAAAGGGATGTTGGAAGTGTTGCTACCTCCAGCACTCGTTTGAGGTGGTGTTGATGTGGTCCCTCGTGCTCCTGATGAATACATGGGATTAGGCGTTGAATTTTGCATGTGTGCCAACTTTTCAAAAGTAGAATTGATGGTGTGCAATAGTTCACTGATGTGAAGTACCACTAGGTCTGAAATATTTTTCAAAGGTGGATTTACAAGAGCTACAGTGTTGTCTTCTAAAGTTTCAATTTCAAATGGAGCAAGAGGATCAAAAATTTATGTGGTTTCCTGGGCAGGTGATGTTGCAGTATTTGTTTGATGTGTTTATGCTCTATTGTTGTTAATTGAAGTTAGAAGTGTTTCAGTTTTAAAGTCAATATATTTTGTATTTTGTATCTGTCTCTGCAATGTAGTGGGGCCTTCAATTTCTGGTGATTCACCTCACTGCCGCCGTGACTGGCGGGTCGGGAGAGTAGCCACTTTGAAGAATTTTGATAAAAGGATGTGTTTAAAAAGTTTTTGAAAAAAGAATCAAACAAGCCTATGGATTTCTAGACTCAACAAAATAAAAAGTGTCCACACAGTAAAAATTCCTAGAGGTTTCAAGCAAGCAAACTACTCTTCCAAAGAACCGAAGCTCAGCGAAAAAATGGATTAGAGGGGCTTCTGAAACTAGTAGCTACTGAGGGATTTCATGACCTCATATAATTGCTAGAAGCGAAGGTGTGAGAAACAATTACAATAAACTTTAATCGCCAGGGGTGCAAGCGTTGATTCTTGACTAATCACCCTCCCAAGGAGTAAAAGTTCCAAAGTCTGTCTCAGGTACTGCAATATTTCCCCACTTATAGCAGCCTATATGATATCTTAGGAAAAGCCACTAAAGTTACCACTTCACAATTCGCGGTCGAGCGGAATAGTCGCAAGTCGAGGACAACCCTCATAACCAGGTACTCTAGAAAAGTGATGTCACCCCGAGGAATTGTCACTTACATAGAGTTCTGTGATTATTACATGTCCCACTAAACAAGCAAGAGGGGGGAACCACTCTTTATTGATTCAGATTAACCTCGTGCTTAACGCATGTTTCAGAAGCACTTTCCCGACAGGCGTTTCATGCTACTAATGGATTTACTCTCTTTAATCAATGCTAGTTTCAAATTTTTGCAGCCCAGGAGTTTTAACTCTCCAAACCTAATCCAGGACACTAACCTAAACTTGTTGGTGATATGAAAATCAAAAGTTTGTCAATTTTTAGATTAAGCGCCAATTTTAGAGGGTAGTTTGTTTAGTTTCGGGAGTGGAAGTGAAACTGGTGGTGTTTTGACTTGAAAACATAAAAATGAACCAAACAATGCAAAATTCTCACTACTCTACCTTTCAATTCGATAAATATTCTAAATTAAGGAAGAGTTAGAGGTTCATGAATTTCTTTCAGACATGCAAAGTTTCTGGTAGATTTTGTATGTTCATGCACAGTTTTTCTGAAATATGGATAATAATTGATGTTAAAGACCAATGTAACCCAAACAGATATCTCAAGTGAAACTGAATCTAATTCTATTACATGGGGGATCTATGTTTCCCATTCACAAGATCGTACGAAGGCCCAAGTGAAGAGGATACCCAAAGCCCTTTGGAATGCTTATGAATTAAATTATAAACTGTTACACGTGAGATCCACTTTCTCATTCACAAGATCGCCATAAGGCCCAAGTGAAGAGGATACGGTGGCTCGAAAAACTGTATGCAAAAATTAAATCTATTTTTTTACCAGTGAGATCCAGTTTCTCATTCACAAGATCTCCATAAGGTGAGAGTGAAGAGGATACAGTGGCTCGATATAAGATTCTTTGAAAAAATCAACTCCTAAACTTACAAGTGAGATACACTTTCTCATTCACAATATCACCATACGGTGCGAGTGAAGAGGATACGGTGCCTCATACACAATATATCTCAAGAAAACTGAACTCTAAAGGTGCAACTCTCTCTAATTGTGCATGAAAATCATCAAAATATTCTACCTCCAAAACAAAATGTAACTAATTAAAGTTTATTTCTGTTTTTTGGAAAGAAATTACTCTCAAACTATCTCAACATGTGATGTTCCAAGTGTTTTTCAAATTCAAATGTGTGTGGAAGGTTCTTCAAATGTGTATGGTTATTCTAAATGTGTATGGTTATTCTTTGGTTTTAAAGTTTCCAATCAGCATGTGCTTAAGGTTTGAAATATGAAATGTCCTTTAAGATGTTTTTAATGAACAATTCTTTAATGTGTTTGGAAGACTTGCAGCCATGTAAAAGAGACAGTAATGTAAGTTTAAGATCAGTCCCTAAATATATAAAAGCAGGGATCCATCCACAAATGTGGTTGTATGCAAGTAGATCTACTACCAGAAAGAAAGATTGAAAATTGATGACAATTTGGAGCAATTTTAAAGGTGTTTGGAAGTGAATTCCAATTGTAAATATCTTGATCCAAATGGTGCAAAAATTGCCTAACTTTTCAATAGGAGTAGAACACTGATCTCAAGCTACAAATAAGGCCTTAAACAAGTGTGCAAATGCAATAAAAATCAGGTCTCCAAACAGATCCAAAAGCTAAAGAGATCTCCACAAACTAGTGTATGATTGCAAAATTGAATTAATATGTTTGGAAGGTAGTTTGGTTGCAAACATGTAAAGGAGACACTAATGAAAGTAAGGATCAGTCCTAAATGTATCAAGACAGGGATCTATATTCAAATATATCTTTAATTAAGTAGATCCATTACAACTTTGAAGGAGATTTGAAAATAGAACAATTTGCAACATTTTAAAACTGTTTTGGAAGTGGATTCCAATCGAAAAGATGTTGATCCAAATTGTGTAAATATTTTCTACACTCTTCAAACAAGTAACCTACTGATATTTAGGAAGAAATAGAAGCTTTAATGAAGTCTTCATGTGCACAAACAAGGCCTCCAAAACAAATCCAAAATAGGGATCTCACAAACTAGTATAATGAGCTGCAAATTGAAAACAAAAGATGTACATCTTTTAAACCAAAAAGATAAGCAAAGGAGGGATCAAAAAGGAGTAAAGGAGGTTGGGTATTCACCCTAAGAGGTCCCTAAGCCAAGCCATAAATCCATACTACATCCAAGGAGCAAAGGTAAGGGGATTTGAGGTCTCCAAACAAAATTTTTAGCCTCATTGCAACCTGCAGGTATGGACAGTGCGACGACCCTTCAATGCACAAAACCCGAGATCCCCTTTGATTTTTTGAAGTATTTGTTGAATGGAGAGTGTGGGGGAGGCCGTTTTGGAGCTTCCCTTGCTGTATATAAGGTTCTTTTAATGATCCTTAAGCTGAAAATTAATAGATCTGAAGGATGGAAATCACCAAAATGTCAAGAAAAATCATGAAATTTCAAGAAATTTCAAGCCACCGAGTCGCCAATCTGATAATAGATGAAGTAGTTTGCTAGTAGGGAGTTAGATCTGCATATTATCAATCTATTTTACTAAGAAGTGGTGATCTTCTATGTCAGCAAATGAACATGATTATCACAAGTTATTCGTAAGATCTACATTCATTTATCAAACAAGATAAGCAAAGCTAAGATCTAATGCCATTTAAAGAGTTAAATCATACAAGATAAGCAACATTCAAAGATTCAAATCGAACAAACTTGAATCATTTCATATTAAAAAAATGAAGAGGTACATCCTTACCATGGATCTTGGTGTGAATCCCTCCTCCATTGCCATGAGCTTTCCTTCCTCTACCCTTGCTTTTGAAGAAATTGAGCTTTTCCTCCTTCAAAATCACTCCAACATGCATTTGCTCTTCTTCTCTCCAATTACAATGCCCCAAAATCCTTTCTTATATAGCATTGTGAAGTGTGCTCTCAAGTTTCTCTTTTCAATATGGGAATGCTCCTTTTCATTATTTTAGATCATTTTCACTCAAAAGCCCACTTTTCTATAGTTTTTAGGATTTTTTTGCACAACTTAGCATACTTTAAGTACAATTAATGCATTTTAACGTATTTCTCTTCACTTTTTTATTGGTGTAGCTTAGTTTTGGACCTTTTGTAAGCGGTTCAATCACTGAACTTGATTTCTTTAGGTTCTTACTTTCTTCACCTAATCCTTCCATTTATGGGAGAAGTGATTAGATCAGAGAGGATTTGTCCTTGAATGTACTTGTGTTATGTCTTCATGTTGTGGGTGCATAGTAAAAATGTGCTTCTTTTGTCACATGACTAAGGGTGTTAATTTGATTGTTAACAAAAAGGAATCTTGGAAATCATCCACTCCAATGTATGCGGTCCGATGTCATCTAGTTTTTTGAGTGGGTATGTATATTATGTTTCTTTCATTGATGATTTTTATAGGAAGACATGGATATATTTCTTGAAGGGAAAAGATGAAGTATTAAGTAAGTTCAAGGAATTCAAAGCCTTGATCGAGAACCACACAAAGAAGAGAATCAAGACTTTTTGGTAAGACAATGGTAGAGAGTTCACATCAAAAGGATTCAAGAAATTATGCAGAGATTCAGGGATTAAGAGGGAGTTGACCACTCCATATAATCCACAACAAAATGGAGTTGCAGAACGGGAAAATGGAACAATTATGGAGGCAACAAGGGCAGTGCTTCATGAACAGGATCTTCCTATGCATATATGGGCAGAAGCTGCAAGGACAACTGTGTATGTACAGAATCGTACTCCACATAGAGTGCTTGAAAACAAGACACCAGAAGAAGACTTCCCCGAAGAGAAACCAAAAGTTAACCATCTCATAATATTTGGTTGTCTAGTGTACATACACATGCCGAAAGAGAAGAGGACGAAGTTAGATCCTTCATGAAAAAAGGGTATATTTGTGGGATATAGTGAAAACTCGAAGGCTTACAGAATATATTTCCCAGGATTCAAGAAGATCAACATCAGCAGGGATGTAACATTTGACGAAGACTCGGCATACAACAAATCCAGAAAGCTACCTGTTGAAGACATTGAAGAACCATAAGCACCCAGGATTCGAGATACAACAATGAATGAAGTAAATCCAGAAGGAGATCATGAGATATAAGATCCAAAGGAACCTGTACATCCACACCGTGAGAAGAAATCCTATAAGAGGAAACCAACATGGCTACGAGAGGTAATTCAAGATGCAGAAAGGTATGGTGCTTCACAAGGAATGCAAAGAGAAAGCAAGAGACCGAGGCCATACACTATTTATGCAGCCCTGCTATGTGACATCATTGACAAGGAAACTGCCAACTATGAAGAAGCGACAGAAATAAAGGAATGGAAGGATTCCATGATCAAGGAGTACTAGTCGATCGTGAAGAATGATGTCTAGGATGTGGTCCCGAGACTAGAAGGGAAGTCAGTGGTAACTTCCAAGTGGATCTACAATATCAAGCATGTTGCAGATGGCAACATAGAGAAATACAAGGCAATATTTTTGGCACGTGGCTTCTCCCAGAAATAAGGGATAGACTACGAGTAGACATTTGCACCTGTAGCCAGATACACTTCCATCAGAACAATACTTGCTCTAGCTGTAGTGATGAAATGGAATATACACCATATGGATGTCAAGACAACGTTCTTGAATGGTGTAGTGGAAGAGGAAGTGTATGTGGAGCAGCCACTCGGGATTGAGACACATGACAGGGAGTCTCATGTGTGCAAAATGAAGAAAGCCTTGTACGGTTTGAAATAGGCACCCAGGAAGTGGTACGGCAGGATAGACAACTTCCTGACTAGTTTGGGATTTACCAAGAGTAAAGCGGATTCCAACCTTTACTACAAGGTGGAGGAAGGGAACCCAGTGATACTCCTATTGTATGTAGATTACCTGTTTGTGACAGATGAGGATGGGTTGATTGTTGACACGAAGAGTAAGCTTGTTGTCGAGTTCGAGATGAAGGACTTGGGTATGATGCACTATTTTCTAGGCATGGAGGTGTGGCAGAGTGCGGATGGAATCTTCCTTGGACAAGGGAAGTATGCAGTAGAGATCCTGAAGAGGTTCGGGATGATGGAATGCAAGGCCATGGACACACCTATGGCATCGAACCTGAAGCTATTGTGTGACGCTTCATCAGATTCAGTTGATGCCACGATGTATCGTCAAATGATTGGGTCTTTGATATACCTGACGAATACGAGACCAGATATTTGCTTTGTTGTAAACACATTGAGCCAGTTCCTGATGGATCCGAGACATGTTCACATGATTGCTGCAAAGCATATTCTGAGGTACCTGAAGGGTACGGTTGATTATGGGCTCAAGTATGATGTGAATCAGAAGATTAACCAAGAGGGTTATGTTGATTCAGATTGGGCAGGAAGTGCCATTGATAGGAAGAGCACTTCGGCGTGTCGCTTCAATATGGGATCAGGTGTGATCTCTTGGTTTAGTAGGAAGCAGTCCTACGTGGCACTGAGTACATCCGAAGCAGAGTATGTCGTAGCTTGTTCAGCTATTTGTGAGGCAGTATGGCTAAGGAAGCTACTATCTGATTTGTTTAGTTGGACGCGACTTGTATACATTGCGACAACTAGAGTTGTGTGAAGTTGTCTGAAAACCCAGTGTTCCATGACAAGTCGAAGCACATTGAGATCAAGTACCACTATATCAGGGATATGGTGCAGAGAGGAGCAGTGAAGCTCCAGTATGTTGCGACCAACAAGTAGATAGTCGATGTATTGACCAAGCCGTTGGCCAGAGTGAAGTTTGAATTCTTCAGAGAGAAGCTTGGTGTACTTCATATCAAGGTTCCTTCCAAGGGGAAGTGATGAGTCCGAAAGATGCAGATTCACATGGGATTTTTCGACATGGTGGTAGGTTAGTCCTCCCATGGTTGTTGTTGTAATTTTTGGGATTTTCCGACATGGTGGTAGGTTAGTCCTCCCATGGTCGTTGATGTAATTGTTGAAGAATTTTCGACATGGTGGTAGGTGAGTCCTCCCATGGTCATTAATTTAATTATTGAGCCTTTCACGGATGGTGGTAGGTTAGTCCTCCCATGCCGGTGAGTGTAAGTGTTGTGTTGTGTGCATCTGGGTTGTGCTCCGTTGACAATGAGATGATCTGAAGATGATGAGGTGACAGTAGGGTGCATAGGTTTTGCATAGGAATATAATCAGTCATGGGATGATCCTTGAGGTTTTGCAGTGGCATATAATCAGTCCCAAGAGATCTTGCAGGTTTTGTAAGTGGCATATAATCAGTCCTGGGATGCTCCTTCAGGTTTTGTAGTGGCATATAATCAGTTTTGGGAGATCTTGCAATTTTTGCAGAGGCATATAATAAGTCCTGATATGTACCTACTAGATGGCTTGCTCACAGAGATGATGAAGGCCTACATGGATGATAGGCCTACATCCAGCATGAAAAAGGGTTGGACCTGTAGAAATTCCTATGATGAGTAGATTGGATATTGATGGTCGAGATAGCAGTAGCAGTGACGATGATGATCCAGCTTTGATGATGATACAGCTTTGATAATGATCCAGTGACGAAGACTTGTGCTAATGAACTGTGTCAAGAGAATACCTTCCTAGTTAAGAGGGAGTGTTGATGTATTTGTAACTTAAGAATGTATTTCACTTGTATATTTTATATTGCATTCATATGACATTGTACTTCCGATGGAGAGGTTTCATTCCTCCGATTGGGAAATCTATTATTGTATTTGAGTGGGTTATTAGACTCCCCTAGTGGGGTCGGCCCAGAGTTAAGTTGTAATGGGTTATTAGACTCTCCTAGGAGAAGTCGGCCTAATTAGGTTAAAAGGAAAGAGAAAGTAAAGTATAAATAGAGAGGGGCATCCTCTCTATTTGATAATTCACTCACTCACTCATTCGTACAAGCGAGAGAGAGACAAGTTCGCACAAGTGGAGGAGGAGGAAGCTGTTGGAGACCATCTACTTGTTTTGGGGTTTTGTATTATTGCTCATTCTATCTCTGAGGAAGTTGCGTGGTTTTCGCCTTTATGGTTTCCCCGGTGAAATTCTTTGTGTCTCTTGTCTCTTATGTTTAATATGTTGTGCATGTTGTTCTCTCAGATAAGATCCTATATCATATTGAATTAAATTGTGAAAAACTAACACTCCATCCACTTAAACTTTCGTCTGCCTCGTCTTAAATGCTTCATTTATTGCCTGATATGACCAGTTCACACTTCGCCAATGTCAACAGGGCCCAATCCTCATCGACGTTCCATCGCCAAGTATATGAGCTCAATCCCTACCACATTTCCATCGATAGATGTATGAACTCAAGCCTCATTGTCGTTTCATTGACAGAATCTCGAACTGTGCGGTGTACCTATTTCATCCCTATTTTTCAACCTCCTATCTTCCTCAGTGGAGGTGCGCCGGGCTATCCCGATAGGGATTTAGCCGGATCCCATTCACTAATCTCGTCACAAGTGTTCCATCCAACTTTTGCAATTGAACTGCGCCCCCATCAGTAATAAAATTTATGACATATGGACCAAGCCAATGCATTTGGAGCTTACCTGGGTGTTTTGCAAACTTGTTGTCGTATAGGAGTACCATGTCTCCGCGCTGAAAGTGCTTCTACTTTACATGGCGATCATGCCATGCCTTCTTTCGATCTTTTTCCACTTGCTATTGAAACCCCGAAATGAAGCAATCTTCTTCTAGTTGTAGTAATGGCGCCAATCTTTCTTCAATAGCCCCATCGTCACTCATACCTGTTGTTGCTTCTATACTCAGAATGGGGACAATGTATTCCATATGCATTACTGCTTCTTGTCCATATACTAGCTTGAAGGGGGTTTGTCCTGTCAATATTTTGCACATTTTTCTATAGGCCCATATTACCGCAGAAATGTTCAAGTCCCAGTCGTCGCAGTTGTATTGCACACCTTAGTGAGCGCGTTTTCCATATTTTTATTCATCGCTTGAACTGCTCAATTCTCCTGTGGGTGGTATGGAGTACTTATTCTATGATAAATCTGAAACTCCTCAGTCATTGCTTTGATGGTCTGATTTACAAAATGCATACCTTGTTTGCTCATCAAGATTTTTGGACACCCAAACCTGGTGACCACATTGTCGAAAAGAAATCTTGCTCCTATCTCAGCTGCGCAATCTTTCACTGGTGGTGCTAACCCATTTTGTTAGGTATTTTATCGCAATAATGATGTACCTCGCCCCCATCCTCTTTCCTTGTGGGTTAATGGGTCCCATAAAGTCTACTGCCCATTTTTCAAAAGGTTGTAATGTCAACTGGGGCACCAATGGCATCTCATCTCGTCACGATGGTTTCCCCGTCCTCTGACATACGTCGCAACTCTTGGAGTAATCTATTGCGTCGCCATGTAGTGTTGGCCACCATAAGCCAGCTCTAAGTATCTTTCTAGCAGTTGCACACCCTCCATAATGCCCTCTTGCGATCCCACTTTGAGCCTCATCCAACAATATTTTTTCTCATGTGGAAGGACACATCGATGAATAATTTCATCTAGCCCCGTCTTGTATAAATGTCCTGCAATCAACTGGAAATCGACAACTCTGACGATAGAATGCTTCTTCTAATTGGTGGTGAACTCTTTAGGTGCTCTTCCCATGTCCAAAAACTGAACAATCTGTTCATAATGGTCATCGACCATTTCAATGCGAAATATATGTGCATCGGGAAGACCTTCATCGATGCTACTTGGTTCCACGCCCGATGCGATCCTCAACAGATGGTTAGGTCCTGTGTTCAATCGTCCAGGCTTCATGATTATTTCAAAGTCAAATTCCTGAAACAACAGCAACAACCGACAGATCTTCCCCCCCATCACAGCTTGTTGACCAGGTACTTCAGTGTTGAGTGGTCAGTAAACATATTGAAGTATCCTCCTATCATATAGTGTCAAAATTTTTACAATGCATATACCATCGCCATGCCTTCTCTTTCTGTCATTGTATAATTTTTCTCTATGGTTGACAACTTTCGGCTAGCAAACACGATAGGATGGTCAATCGACCCTTCTTTAGGATGGGCCAATATCACCCCCAATGTGACTGACGAAGCATATACGTGGACATGGAACTCTTTCTTTCAGTCGGGGAAGGATAATATTGGTGTTGCAACCATCTTTTCCTTCAATATGTGAGGCTCTTATGACACTTATCATTCCATTCAAACTTCGCATCTTTCTTCAATAGCTTCACCATGGGCGTAGTAATCGCTGCATACCCCTTTATGAACTTTCTATAGTATCCTGTATGCACCAACGTGGCCCTCAGCTACTTTACTTTCATAGGTGTTGGTAAGTCGACAATGATCGCAATCTTGGCTGGGTCGACCAACATACATTCCTTGCAAACAGTATGTCCCAACAAGATACCAAATGGTGCACAAAATATACACTTCTTTAAATTTAAAGGGATTTGATGCTATCGACATCTTTCAAGCATCATCTTGAGGCTCTCAACATGTTATTTAACCAATCCATACATAGTCCAATCCTTAATATACACCACCAAGAACTTGTGAATAAAATATTTGAAAGCAGCGACAACTAACCTTGATAAAATTGCAGGGGCATTCTTGAGACCGAATGGCATTACTGTGTACTGATAGCATCCCCACTTTGTTACAAAGGTGTTTTTGTGTCGATCTTCTTTTGCAATCTTGATCTGGTGATATCCTTAGAACCCATCGGTAATGAATATACTTCTTGTCCTCCAACACCTTCAAGTGCTTCGTCGGTAAAGGATGTGGGGAAGGGATCATGAAGGCATGCATCGTTTAACTTCCTTAAGTCGACGCAAATTTGGACTTCGCTAGTATTTTTTATCTTGGACAACCATCGGCATGATCCATTTTGACACCTCGACAGGCTCAATATCTAGGATTCAATCTATATGGTAGCTGCTTCACTGGATTAGAAGCATGTTTGAGGGGGATATTCATCTCTCCCAAGTCCCTGGAAATGCGCTTTATTTAAGAAAAATTCGCCAGGAATAAATCTTGGAATTCATGCAATAAGTCGGTGACCTTCCCGATTGTTGTGTCGTCCCAATAGTCTCCGATATTGTCAAATTTGGATTCTCCAATGACAGTATTCCGCATCCGCAATCCGCATTCCGCATTCCATATTGCGGGTGTAGAAATGTGGAATTCCATACACCGCAATGGTTCATTCCTGACCTCCGCAATCCGCAATCCACATTGCGGATGCGGAAAGGTTAGGACTAAAGACCCCAACCCCAACAAGCTTTCCAAGGAAAACTTCTGAGGGGCATAACTTCCTCTTCCCTGGTCCAAATGGGACAAGGTTGGTACCGTTGGAAAGATATTGAAGAGCTCTATACAATGGTACAACCCCCAACCCATATGAGCACTCCAACCATGCTAATTTCCCAACTACTTTTCTTCTCATAACTCCACTTAAGTTCCTTTATCCTTCTTCCAAGGATTCTGCCTTCTTCCTGCCATGAATTCTCCCTTCACATGACCACAATGGGCTCTGAAACACATTAGGTGGTTATCCCCTTTCTTCCCCAATTCCAGGTGAGGTTAATCCATCCCTTTGAAAGGTGAATGCAATGCATAATAAACACATATAATGGACGAAACTAGCTAATCATATCAACAACCTGCATGGGTTATCTATGCACATCATTCATGTAAACAATGAAGTCTTCCAACATGCATTCAATCTTATATTCAAGCTTATAGATGGCTTTCTAATGAGCAAGTTCATGGAGTCCTCCATTCCTTAATATAGAGCATAACAAGCATAACTTAACAATAATTATCAAGGATAACTTAGGGGTGAAATTTAACCCATGGGCTATTTTTCCATGTTTTTTCCAAAAACATATTCGCCAATTTGCATTTTTTGAAGCCCTGTTTCGCCCAATTTTGATGCGGTAAACTTTTTTCTCTAAAAATCGCCAAATTATTATATAAACTATATAAGATCCTTAGAATTTGAAATAATTTTAGAAAAATATCGCTAAATATTTTATAGTTGACATTTTAAGAATTGGTAAGATTCACCAAGGTTTATACACTTTTAAATAAGTATGGGTCCTCAAAATTATCTCTGATAGTTATAACACATGAATTTGCATCATTTAACACATAGAAGCACTTATCTTTGGAATTGAAGCTGCCCCAAGCAACTGGCTAAGTGAGGACAACTGTCCACCCAACCTTAGGTCTCTGTCCAACTTGTACTCCTTCAGCTGAGAGACCACCCTCGAGTTGGGTTGTGTATCCACTAAGGAGGGCTAAGGAACTCTCTCACGGTTAAGGTCTCTTCCCAATGCTAAGCCAACCTATAACTGGTTTTATCAAGCAATCCAGGGAACAAAGAGGGTATTGCTAAGCTAGTGAGCTCTACCACAAAGCTGCAGGCATCTCAGACCACTCAACAAGCATGACACCCACATTACCTACCTCACCCAACACAAGGAAGGCCCTCTTCTCTACTGCACAGTCCCTCAAGGCCCCTTCCCTCCAGTGCTATTCAACATGGGCATAGAAAGGTTTAGCTGATGTTCTTCATGAGATTACAGCCTTCACTAGGTTTATCAAGCAAACCCAATCCTAAGCGACATTTGACTTTGTTATACCAGCTAATTGCTCACAAGTATGCGCTCTAAACTCTGCCATGCAACTTAGGTCTTCTGCAATCAATCAAAGGGATTCTTACAGGTTCTCTAGGTCGTTCCAAATTTTCAATTCACCCCACAAACTTCTCTATGAATGCCCCAACCAGTTTCATTCTTGCACGGGGTTTCCTTGAGTGTTCTCGGCTCTGCTCTTCGGCTTACACAGGAAATCACGATTTTTCTTCTTTTCTCCCCCACTGGGCTCTGCAGGTGCGTGAATGACTTGGTTTCTTGGTCAATCCATGGTTAGAAAACATGATGGAAAATTCCTACGCATGGAGTGGCTTAAGGGACAAGCACCGCACAAGACCATACCCTACCATATGGATCCACAGGTTGCCCCATACTCCATCGAATTCATGGGTCTGGTTTACTCAACCACCTTCTTACAGTTGCATTAATGTCAGCATGGGGAGTCAAATGGGTTCACAATTGGACATGTGGCAGCATGGGCACCAATCCCATAACCCCCTCACCTCTCCCTAATGGATACACATGGCCCCTTCTCATTGGTTGCCTACTTAGCTAGTTTCTTGGGTATTTTATTGCATTAGTTAATAATTACATCATTTACAAATCTTCATGGCTTAACAACTCATGGATAATCAAACTGTCAAATACTTTCCTATGCAATTAAAACCTAAACATCCAATAGTGGGGCCTTGGCCTTAAGCTCCACACTAGGGTAAACATGCACATAGCATGTATACAATATTTGCATTGACGCCAATAAACATAAGGGTCAAAATAGAGGTATTACAACATATATCTATGTGACCCTTGGTTTCATATTCCAAGAGGTCTCTTGGACTTCTGATGACTCTTCCTTATCACCAATGATTCCATAAGGATTAGGTTTCCTACAAGAATAATTATTTGAATTGTTTTCTTTGCTTTATTAGAGGAAAAAATGGATTAATTTTAATAATAAAAGCATTATATAATATGATAACATGGAATTGATTTCAATGATTTTTCTAAAATTAACATGTTTAAATGAAAAAGATGTTCGATAATTTCAAATGTACATCCACTTTCTTATTTAATGATGATGTAGTGTTTCATTAGTTTTTTTGGTATGATGTTATGTTAATGCATCTAACTTAAATTGAAGTATAGTCCTAAAAAGTATAACTAGAAAGAAACACGTTCAATAGTTGTTGAATTATGGGCATGTAGCCTTATGTATCATGAGTAGGGTGCCTTTGACTCACTGTCTTCATTCTAGACACTGTCTTCATTCCAGACTTGTTGGGGCATCCCTCTTGGCCTATCTTCATGAGATCTAGACTTGTTGGCTTCACAAGCTCTACTTGCAATTGGCCTTGGAACAATATAAGTTAGGAATTCTAAGAACAATGGGAGATCATATCTTGTGCGCTCATATGTTGAACGACAAAATAATGTTAAATGGTGTCCAGCTCCCAACTGTGAGTACGCTGTGGAGCTTCACGTTGTTGTTCATGGCAATGCAACTCTGGAGGTTGTCTGCAAATGCTCCTATGCATTTTGTTGGAACTGTTTACAGGAGTGGCATCGTCCACTAAAGTGTGACACAGTCAGAAAGTGGGTTGTTATGATTAATGACAGCGAATCCAAGAACAAGTATTGGCTACTTGGTAATTCTAGGCCCTGTCCAAAGTGTAAACGACCAATCGAGAATATTTCTGGATGTGTGCGTATGACATGTCTGCCCCCTTGTCAGTTTCAATTCTGTTGGATATGCCTTTGTGATTGGAATGTGCATGGTTATGTTGATACAGTTCCTTGCAACCGATATCAGCCAGAAGGATCAAATGGAGATGGTGAGAATGGCCAATCCCTATCCGAGGATCTTATGAAAATGACTGCTAAAATGTCGTCAGAGAGATTCCTATTTTATCTTGAGAGATGGAAGGAAAATGAAAAGTATCAGGAGAAGGCAGTATCTGATCTGAATCGTGTGCAAGATACGGATGTAAACAAAATGAGTCTTAGTCCCGTGCTCACAACGAGTCAATCTGCCCTTACAGGATTCAAATGTGTGATGGATGCATGGCAGCAGATAGTAGAATGCAGGTGTATGCTGAAATGGACATATGCATATGCCTATTATCTTCCCTCGCTCTATGAACATGACAGTGAGCGTGTTGAACAAAAGCAAAATTTCTTCGAATTCCTCCAAGGTGACGCTGAGGATAGTTTAGAACGGCTTCATCAATGTGTTGAGCATGAACTTCAACATTACATCGACCATGTCCATGCAGCTGAGGCTGGGACTGGGACTGCGACTGAGACAAGCCATAACCTAACTTTGGAGGAATTCGATGACTTCTGTATAAAACTTGAAGGGTTAACGATGGTTACGGCTCGCTATTTTTAAAAGCTAATTCAAGCCTTTGAAAACGGGCTATTAGAAGATTGGTCTAACATCGAGCTGGCGTGCACATCAACTTTTAGTTCAGTGTCATGAATTTAGGATTAACTGATTGATTTTAGTTCAATGTCGTGAATTTAGTTATACAGCTTATTGTTACACAACTTACTGTTTTGTCTAATTTGCTATTGTTGTTCCGCAGCTTCTTGTTTTGTCTAATTTGTTGTTGTTGTTAAACAGCTTATTGTTTTGTCCAATTTGTTGTTGTTCTTCCGCAGCTTATTGTTTTGTCTAGTTTGTTGTTGTTGTTCCGCAGCTTCTTGTTTTGTCTAGTTTGCTGTTGTTGTTCCGCAGCTTCTTGTTTTGTCTAATTTACTATTTTTGTTACGCAGCTTATTGTTTTGCTTATTATAATTTAATATTGTAAGGTTAGTGGTTCCTAACATATTTTTTATTACATAGTGGTTACTACATCTTTGTAGTGGTTCCTAACTGATTTATTATAAGAAGAATTTTATTGAAAAGTGTTTTTAAAAAAATGTTTTTTCTTTTCTTTTTTAAATTGAATATCTGATTTAGAAATTACTTTCTTTTAATTTTTATATTAAATGACATTAATACGTGTGCTATATTTTACAACATGAATAGTGGACACTTAGAATGGAAATTATAATGGATTATTTACAACATGATTCCAAATTGAAAATTATAAGGCCCACAGGGGTGTAGCTTAACCGTTGATTCTCTTATGGCCTCCTCTATAGTTCGAGGTTAATCAAACTCAATTATGTTTTTATATGATTGGGGTAGACCACTTACAAAACATTGAATTTTGACTTTGTCATACTTGATATACTTGACATACCTCAGCAGCTGCAAGAACCTGTTGGATATTCTTCCATAGTCATTTGTCCCAATTTCAGCTCATGAAACTCTTTGATTTTGGTATCATTGTACTTATCATAAATGTACTTTTCCTTGAAGTACTTCTTGAATTGCTTCCACACAATCTTCCTTTCATTCATCCTCTTTACTTGCCTAAGGTGTTCCCACCATATAGGTTCTCTCCCATTCAGATTGAATATGGCCACTCTTGCCTTCATATTTCCTTAGTAGTATTGGACATGGAAATAATTCCTCGTGCCAAGAAGCCAAGCCTCAACTCCTTGACAATATTTTACCTCACCATCAAATGTAGGAGATTTGGCCTTCTTAAATTCTTCATGCGAGTTATTCTTGGAAGACCTCTTTCTCTTGTTTCTATGAGATGAAGAGCTTGAACATTCAATGGAGTCTTTAGATTTAGATGACTTACTAGAAGATATTTTTGGAGTGTGTGTCCTATCTCTAGAAATCCTTCTTGAACTATGGGATATCTTATGGGAATGCCTCCTTGAGCTACTCCCACTCTTTTCCTGGTTTTTTGAATTTTTCCCATGGTTAAACTTCCTCTGAATGTATGTCAAACTTTAGAGCATAGCTGCATTCAACTAATTCTGTTCTTCTTGGGCTCTGATCATCCTTCCATTGTCTGCTCTGTAACTCTACAATTCCACCCTTAGGCTCCTCGTGGTTTCTACAATGTCTGGGGGAGTTGCTTGGTTTCTTCTTCCATTGGATTTTGTCTCTGCATTCTCAACCTGTATATTCTCTCCCATTGCATCTACCTCAGCTTCATAAGTATCTTATGCAACATCCATGATGATACTCTTCTTGTTGCTCCAACCAAGATCAAACATTTTCCAACTGCACTATACTCAATCTTGAAACATTTGAATCACCCCTTCAAACTCTAACTATTCACAGCTGCAGTTGAACTTGAGAACCAACTTTGTAGATTTAAAAAAAATAAAACTGGATGTCAAGGGGGCTTTTCCCTTTGCATCCTCCTTGCACAATTGCAAGGTGGGTCGAGGGCAGTGCACTCATTTTTTTTGTAAATATTTCATTTTCGCGCAATCTGGCGCATGAGATCATTGCCATTTTTTTATCTCGAGCACCCGAAAATTAGCTGTGAAAACCCTTCTCTTTATGTGATATGCGCCCTTCATCTGCCACTTACATCACCTTACCAATTGACATTCATAAGTGGTTTCAAGCTCTAGGAAGAGGTCTCTTGAAATGGATTTTACGAGCTTGAAAGCATGAGAGGGTGACACATCACTAGGTGGTTTTTGTCTCCAGCTCATGCCAATCGATTATGTATCGTGCAAGTTTATGGACCTGAAGAAATCTTGGCCATTGATCAGATATACATGATCCTCCTAGACTAACATGATCGTTGTGGGTCCCATCACCCCTATCCCTTCCACACATCATGTCTGGACCGCACGTAACATCACTTCCTATTAGGCTGAAAGTGTTTTCAGGATCCAAGGGAAGTGGTTTCCCCAACCTGCTTTCGCAAGCCTGAGTGCATGAGAGGGAGACACATCATAGGGTGGTTTACCACTTCAGGTTCATGCTGATTAGTTATCCCTCGTGCATCTTCAAGGGCCTGAAGCAGTATCGACTGTCTCCCTCGCAACCCTCATTGATATCTGCTCGTTAGGTTTTGCACTATAGTTTCAATCATCCTTTTGGTGGCAACATGTCTCTATGCATCACAACTACCTCAACTCTCAACTTATGGTGACTCTTCTTCCTATACCCTCAGCCTTATTTCATTACTTCACACCTCTAGTTTTCTTTTGTCTCTTCATATTTACAGTGTATATCCTACTCTGCATCATATACCCAAAAACAAAAAGGAAAACTGAACTTCTCAACTTTGTCCCACTACTTTCATAACGACTTACCAAGTACCTTGACCTAGTGTGTCATGATTCACCTTCACCTCCAATTGTATCTTCATGGATTTGATGTCAATATGCTATCATTTCAAATTATTTCCCACCAATTTTTATATTGATGACCAGACGTGTTCTTTGATGCACATCACTTTGAGCCTGTCATTGCACTACCTTCATTGTCTCCATCATCTTCTGAAGTGTTTCCTTTGCAGTCCGAACCTATTCCTTTTCTTGTGCTTCCTTCTCTGTGATTCCTTCTGCTTTATGCATGCTCATAGGTCCCTTCAACTTCTCCTATGTGTCCTAACTTGTCTTCTTCACACCAACTTGTACTATATCAATTTATTCTATCACCTTATATGCTTCATCCTACTGAGTCTCCAAATTATGCAAAATGTCCTACTGCTAAGTCCTAATCTTATTAACTTCAATTAGTTGATTTCTATGATCCACCACCATGGCCATATGCTTAGTTGTTGGCAGAGTACCCATTGTGTCTCCAAGATTTATGCCTTTGTCTGTGCAGGAAACACTTTTTGTTCTATCTCCTTCAACTCTACACTCTCAATGAGCCGTGACTAAATTTGTGTGATTTCTTCATGCACTTTTCTTCCCAGGTCTTGATGTTTTCTGCTTCTGCACTATCTATTTGCTCCCTTTGTTGTATTTCCTCTGGTAGAGTACTTAGTGTGGTCCTTGATTCCAAGTCCACGATATTTGAATGGAATCCTTGAATCACTTCACTTATCTTTGATACTTTTTCTTAAACTGGGATATCTACCTCTAGGTGTTCCTATGGGATTGTGTTGTATATTCTCTCTAGTGCCTGCTGCAACTTCTCCTTCTCTTGTGCCACCTCTTTCTATTTACACAGCTTATTATTTTATTCCTCAAGCGCTCCCTTTGCTACAGTTTCCATATCCCATTCTATTGATGTCGTAGCGTCGGACAACTTAATTCCCCTTACTACTCCTGTTTGCAACGTATACGACACTTCTATTGGTATTTTCGATAAAAACCAACTGCAGTGTACTTACCTCCAATACGCTTTCTTGAAATTCTGTAATAGGGAACTCCAAATATCCAAATATCTCAATGCTATCTTTAGGTTTATTCACTCATTTGATGATATTTATGGCTATGAGATCCTCTACCTCGGTCCCATACTCTTTATATGATCTTCCTCTAATATACTTGGTGTGATTTTAGATACTTCCAAAACCTGACACACTGTAGTTAACTGCTCCTGTATGCTCGTCTGCATCTCTTCCTGCTTCTGCACTAATTTCTCTAATTCGTCCTCTACTACTTCCTGGATTTGGTCACCAATATTTTCCAAGTCATCTTCCACTACTGGGTGTACCATAGGATCTTTTGTTGCTTTCCTCTTTTTTTTTTCATGGAGGGACCTTCCTCCTTTCTCCTGCTGTTGGAACAATTTCCTACCTAGTGCCACCTGAACCATTTCCTTGTTATAATTTTTTTTTCTTGTTGGCCTTCATGTTCCTCATCTTGCTCTTCATCTGAATCTTCTTATGATTCTTCATTTGATTCTTCATCCTACTTTTCATCCTGTTCTTTTTCGTCTTCTGTGATTGGGACTCTCCACTTTGTATCCCAATCATTCACAATATAGTTGGCATCGTGCTCATTCAGTCTATACAATGTTGGTAACCACTATGCTTTTGGATCCCTTCTTGCTTGGATATACATATGGTGCATCCTAGACTTAAATTGCACAATCTCCTTGTACAGTTCTACCACCTACGGCTGAATATGCGGTATTGACTTGATGATATACCAGATAGTGTCATTATAAAAAAAGAATGTCACATTGGTATCAATCTACCTATTTTTATTCTTGGTATAGATCAAATAAGCATATTTGGATACTAGACATGGTTTATATGTAGTATCCAGGAACTGCAAATCCTTGGGCTCCCTCCATGCAACCAAAGCAATCAATACCAATAACCATGCATAATGGAATGGTTGCATTTTTTCTTATGCCTCTTTGTAGTCCTCTAGAAACTCATTCACTAAGAATGTTTCCCAATTTAGTTGTACACCTATTGCAGTCCTCTAGAAACTCATTCACTAAGAATGTTGCCCAATTTATTTTTTCATGTCCCCATTGTTTCTCCATCATGTCTTTTTTTAGTGCTTTCGGCCTATCTTCCCATCTACATTTCTTCTTGTTCACACAACATTCTTCCTCCTCTCTCAATGACATACTTCCTTTTCTTCCTTTGAAACATTGTTACTTCTCTCTCTACAACACACATTCTTTCTCTACAACACTCATTTTTTTTCTGCAACACTCATTCTTTTTCTGCAACACACATTTTTTTTCACCCTTATTCTCACTATTGTGCACAAGGATGATTGTCCCTATACAGTTTCAACTGACTTCCATTAACAAATCCTTCTATGGGTTCCCCATTTAGCTTCTCAAGATGAATAACCCATACCTCTATGATATATTTTATAACATAAGGACCTAACCAATTCATTTTGAACTTACCTGGATGCTTTATGAATTTGTTTTCATACAAGAAAAACAAGTCTCCAATCTTTAACTACTTATGCTTGATATTCCTGTCGTTTTAGGCCTCCTCTCATGATTTTTGGACCTACTGATAAAATTCTGCGGAAAACTTGTCTTCTTCCAACTCCATTAGTGTTGCCAGTCTTCTTTCTATGGTGCCACCATCTATGAGCTATGTAATAGCATCAAGGAGTAGACTCAAAACAATGAATCCCATATAAATTATTGCATCTTGTCTATACACTAGCATGAACGGATTTTGTCCCATCAACTTCTTGCACGTTGTCCTATAAGCCCATAAAAATGCAGGAATCCTCAAATACCACTCATCTCTATTCACGTTGAAGATCTTTTTCATCACATTCTCTAGTATTTTGTTGATTTGCTTGAGGGTGATAGGGGGTTCTCTTCTGATTGTAGATCTAGAATTCTTCAATCAAAGCAGCAATTGTATTATTAAAAAAATGGGTCCCTTAATCACTCAATTAAACTCTTGGGCAACCAAACCTTGTCACAACATTCTCAAATAGAAACCACGTAGTTGTCTATGTGTTGCAATTCCTTCATCATTTTTGCTTCATCCCATTTGGTTAAGTATTGCTTCACAGTGATGATATATATTTATCACGACTACTTTAAAGGTGGATTAATAGGACCAAAAAAATCCACTACCCATTTATCAAATGGCTCCATTGTTAACTACAACATCAAGGGAATCTCATCCCTCCTTGATGACTTGTCCACTCACTAGAATATGGCACACGTATGACAAAATTCATTAGAATCCCAACATAATGGCCTCCTTCAACTCCTTCATCGGCCTCTTTCAGTACCATAGGCTTATAATAACTTTTAAGGTAGTGTTAGATCTACTTTAAAACATCTATAAGGAGGTGAATCTTCAATGTCAGAAATCCATAATGCATTCCCTAATATATTTAAAATCAATCATAGGAATGGAATTGAATTATTTCATATTAAGCTAAAGAAGAAGATACAAACTTACAATGTAGCTTGATGTGCATCCCTTCTCCTTTTCCATGAGCTATCCTTTCTCCACCCTTTCCTTTGATGAATATGTCGAGCTTTCCAATCCTCCAAATCTATCTAGCATGCCTTTTCTTTTCCTTTTTCCTCCTTCTACCATGCCCCAAATTCCTTTGTTTTATAGCATTGGGAAATGCACTCTCAAGTTTCTCTTTTCAATGTGGGATTATCCCTTTTCTTTTTTTTCTTTTTTCTTGCTCAAAAACCCACTTTCCATAGGATTTTAGGATTTTGTCACAACTTTAGCATATTTAAGTATAATGAATGCACTTTTGTGCATTTATTCTCACTATTTGACTGGTGGAGCTTAGATTTGAGCCTTTAATGAGTAGTTCAATCACTGAACCTTGTCTCCTTAGGTTACCTCTTTCTTCACTCAATCTTTCTGATTGTGGATGTAGTGATTAGATAAGAGAGGACTTGTTCTCTTTTGTACTTGTCTTATGTCTTCATGTTGTGGGTGCATAGTAGAATATGCTTCTTCCCCTAACTTTGTTAAGGGTGTTAATTTAATTTTTAACAGCTTCCCCCTAATGTGTGAGGTCCGAAGCAGAGCTAAGGGTTGAAATACATTATTTTTATACTGATACTCTTTATTGATCAAAGAAAGGATGAGGAAAGGATAAGCTCATGGGTGCAGGATTTAGGATAACATCTACAAGTCAAGTATAGCAATTTATCAAATATATAATATCTTCCTGAGGTGGGAATATCCATGCTCAGCAGTAAACAAGCATGGCCAGGAACAATACACAGTGGATCCATGTCAAAAGTAAATTTTTCATAAGTGTAAACATGCACTTTGATGAGTGTGAGAATAAGATCTTCATTGAACTTCTGACATGGTAGTCTAATCTTGCGTAGCTCGAGAAGTGCATCGATGAGTGATACAACTGTTTTTCCCAAGGTCTTCAATACAAACCGACAATAGTACGAGTTTATATAATGCGAATAAATGAATTGATGTCGATCATAATAAAACACAGTCTGATTACCGGTCATTGATGTATACCATTAACAGATGCGAAGAGACCCACCGATAATGATGATGGACTCTAACGTACTGAGTAAAAACTAGAAAGTGTGAATAGATGTTTTGAAGTCGAACGCTTGTAGAATCAAATAATCAAAGGTCATTGATGTATACCCACTATCATTTGTGAGGAAACCTGGCACTAATGATTGCAAGATCCAAGGTACTCCTGGGATTCTAGATCCATTTCCTAGATGATGATTTGGTGTCGATAGGAATAGATCCATCAGAAGGAGGGAATTAATGCATCACATCAACTGATACGAAAAAAAGATCAATGTTCTGATATAATTTGGTAGAACTGCGAGATCCAACACTATATACTGACACTTGGAAACATAGGACTTTGAGGAACCAACCTTAACGAAATATGCCAATGCTAGATGCATTAATGAAAGCTCCATAGTTGACGGGAAGGATAGCCCATCGGTGGAGATCTGTTCAAAATACTGGTACCCTTTCTTAAGGAAAATGTAGATGGTGTACTAACAACGGATACCAAATTATGTGTCATGTTCAAGGGCGACAAGGATTAACTGTTGCCATTTTATTCAATAATATAATATGAAATGATTCAATTCTCTCTCTTTTTTGGAATTGTGTGTTTTTTTATTTTTTATGACTTTTTCATTTTATCAGCTTGAAAAGGAATAAAGAATGCTATAGTACATGGGAGGGAACGAGTGTTGCATGGTCGTATGCCTATTTTCCAAGGGAACGGGTCAGGCCAAGGCAAAGATCCATATTGCAAACAAGGTATGACCTAGTTTTGCACACTCTTACAGATGTTCCTTCCATGGGTAGGCTATCTGAGGCAGGTTTATGTGTCGATGGATGGTGAAATAATACCATGTAACTGAGCTTATCCAATTTGGTATGATGGCCAAGTAGGAATGTTTCAATGAGGTTTACTTCATATAGAGTCACGTGAAAAATGCCAAATCATAATTCATCATGAATCATGGTCTATCTCCAACTACCTGAATCAAATAGTTTGAACTGTCAAAGTCTCCAAGTCCTGTAATCAAAATTGCCATTTCATTACCCAACTGTTTAGTCAAACACTGGTTCAGATGTGTATTAATATCTAAAAAGATAACCAAAATTTGAAGAATTAGACATCATCATATCATTCAAAAGGATATGGTTAGACATGTATGAATAAAAGATAAGTAAAATACTCATTTTTTACCATATTCCTTGTAGCTGTAGCAGATGTATGAGAGGAAGCATCTCCTTTCAGCATGCATTTCTAGAAGTTGTGAACCTTTTTTCAGTGATTTTCCAGTTGTGGGTGATTTTTCATGTCGGACTCGGAAATTTTGAAATAGTTTCACATGTTTTTGAATTTTCCAAATATTTTCCAATTAAATTGCCATGAATAATGTACATGCTTTCTTTTTTTTTCTTTTCTGTATGATGTTGATGACTTAGATGCAAATCAAGTACGTCGTTGGATAAGGAATCAACCAAACTATTCAGATTTCTAGGAACGTGAATATATTCAATGAACTCCAATTGACGCTCTAAAAGACATACTCATAGAAAATTTCTAAACAGTGTAGGATTTTGAACCTGATACTGACCATTTAATTGAGATACAACTAATTCTGAGTCCATTTTGACTATTATCCGTTAGATGCCAAGGGTGATAGCCTCGAAAAATGCTCAATAACTGTGTTATATTCTACAACATTGTTGGTTGCGGATCTGAGAAAAAATCCTTTTGAACTAAAAACTTCGTCATTACATGTGAAAATGACACATGCGGCGGAAACAATGTTCCGAGAACTACAGTTGGCGCCATCCGCATATCCCAAATATGTGAAGGTTTCTTGTGCTATCTGCTAAAGTTACAATGTGAAGCAAGATAAGTGTGTTCCCGAAATAACTAATGTACAAAATTTTATACAAAGAATACAACATAATACAACAAGTTTCGCGAGGTATTAGTGCCTACGTGAAGTATTTCTTCAGACAGAAACCATTTTTTATCTCCGACATAGGTTCCCCATCATAATTGATAAATTCATAAGCTCCTGTTTTTAACATACTTTTGACTACAAGTGAGCCAAACCATTTTGGTACAAATTTCCCTTCTCCTATTTTGTCTTGGTTTTGGTCATAAACTAAAACCAGATCGCCTTCAGAAAAGACTCTGGGATGGGTAGACTTGTCATATTGCATTTTAACCAATTTCTTGTGTGCTGACACATTTAAAGAATCTTCCCTTCTACTTTCATCAAGAGAACGGAGATAGAGAATCCTTTCTTCTTATGCAAAAGTGTTAGGTAGGAATTCAACTGCTATTTTTAATGATGGGATTTCGCATTCAATCAGCAACACAACTTCCTCTCCATAAACCAATTGGAAAGGAGTGAATCCGGTTGCGGTTTTAGGAGTGGTAAGGTAATCCCAAAGAGTGGTAAACAACATTAAGTTCTAGTTAGTTTGGTTCTTATCAATCATCCTATGCAACATAGTTTTCAAAACCTTATTGATGGCTTTGACTTGTCTATTAGCTTGAGGGTAATATGGCGAGGAAAAATTTTGCTGCAATCCTAACCTATTGGTAAGTTCATCCATAAAGGAATTCCTAAAATGAATTTTGTTATCAGTAGTTATCTCTTTGGGTACACCAAACCTTGTTATCACGTGATTGAATAGGAAATATGTTGCAGTTTTACCCGTGCAATTGAATGTAGGCATCGCCTCATCCCACTTGGTGAATTAGTCCACTGCTACGATGATGTAGTGGTGGCCATCAGCTGAAGGCGGGTTGATTGTCATAAAATCAATAGCCCATTTTGAAAATGGACCCACGGTTACTACTGGGTGTAATGGAGCAGGATGTGCATGCATTTTTCTTGTGTAGATTTGGCAAGGGTGACACTTTTTCATCACACTGATGCAATCTTTGAATATTGTAGGCCAAAAGTATCCTGCACGCAAGATTTTCTAGGAAGTTCCCAACCCAGAAAGATGACCACCACATGCCCCAACATGGAAATCATTCAGAAATTGTTCAACTTCCTCGTGTACTAAACAACGTCTTAAGATCATGTCTACTCCTCGACAATACAAAGTATCCCCTATGATGAGGTATCTTCATGCCTTGTGCCGAATGTGACGTCGTTCAATGCTAGAAAACTGAAGAGCAATCCTTTTGGTTTGGAAATATGTGATAAATGTTCCATACCAAGGATCTGATGTTGCGATGAGGAATACATGTTCATCTACCCCAAGATTCAACAGATACAGTATCCTCTTTCTCATAGGGTAACTCAAGCTTTAGTTCAGCAAATGCCAACGATTTTTTGGCTTTAGCGTTTTTTGAACTCGAGATTGAATTCTTGCAAAATTACTATCCATTTTGAATATTTTCCACCAATGATATGGCGGGACATAATGTGTTTCATGGGGTTCATTTCAGCCACTATGGTCATTTTTCTTGGAAGTATATAATTTCTAAGTCTTTGGGCAGCATGGAATGCTTCCCAGGCGAGCTTCTCAACCTGGGAATATCTCAATTCGGGACCTGTAAGGCCCTTACTAAGATAGTAAATAATGCGCTCTTGTGATGATTCATCTTCTTGTTCCAATACCATTCCTATGGTGGAACTAGATGCTGCCAAATATAGAAACAAGTCTCTATTATAGTTTGGTGGACTAAGTACTGGGGCAGAGACCAAAGCTTTCTTTATTGCATCAAATGAGCATTGAGCTTGGTCATCCCATATGAATAGTGCATTTTTTTTAGGAGATGCATGAATCCTTTAGCTCTTTCAGCAAAATCCTCGACAAATATTCTCAATTAATTAGCTTTCCCTTGAAGGCTTTGAATTTGTGTTATTGTTTTCGGGGAAGGCAATTGAAGTATTGCCTCAACCTTGATGGGATCCACCATAATCCCTTTTTTGAAACTATGAACCCAAGCAATCTCCCAGAGTCCACACAAAACATGCATTTGTGTGGGTTCAACCTAATGTTGTATTTGCGACATCAGTCAAAGATAGCTCGTAAATGTGCACTATGTTCATCTCTCCTTTTATATTTGGCTGCCAAGTCATCAAGATAAACTTCAACGATTTTCTTAATGTCATGAAATGCATATGACATGGCTCTTTGAAAAGTAGCCCCAATGTTTTTAAGGTCAAATGGAATTTTCCGATATGCAAAAGTACCCCAAGGGCATATGAAATCTATTTTATGTTGGTCATCCTCTTTTATCTGGATTTGGTTGTAACCGGAGAATCCATCCATAAATGAAAAGATTTCGTTCTTGGCACATTCGTCTATAATCTGATCAATGAAGGGTGTGGGATAGTTGTATTTGGGACAAGCCAATTTAGATCCCTAAAATCAGTACAGACACGGATAGTTCCTTGTTTTCATTAACCGGAACGGGGTTGGATACCCATTCAGTTAAAGGAACATGATAGATTAATCCAGCTTTCAATAGTTTCTCGACCTCTTCTTTGATGGAAACTAATTTCTTAGGGTTAACCATACGTAGCTTCTACCGCACTGGTTTGACATTGTTATAGGTTTTTATCTCATGTTCGACAATGTTGGGATCGATGCCTGACATTTCTTCATAAGAACATGAGAACACATCGTGAAATTCCTTGAATAGATCAGTATAATGTGTGATTTCCTTTGGCGATCAATCTACACCTATGTTGATGTTTTCAATGATGCCAAGATTAATGGATATATCCATAGGGATGGTTTTCGAAATAGTTTCCAATTTCCCTTTCGAACTCACATTGTGTGTTTGGACGAGGAATTGGTATTTTTCCATATCATCATCGAAGTAAAAAATTTCGGGTTTGACTTCTAATGAATCGATCTTTGGAAGAAATGAGGATTTGTGGTGCATATCCTCCCAGGGTCGTTTAGATATATTCATGACCTCAAGGATGGCTTCATCCGAAGAAAATTTTTGATCCAGGATGTCATGAGTACTATGAGAGTTCATGGTCCATATAGGTGAAGTATAAGTATCATATTCCCCCATCTTTGAAGGATTTTGATCCAAGTCTGTCGAAGCCATTTGAATAGCTTGATAAGAAAGCTCTACAACATAAAGGGGAACAATACTCTCTATTTCCTTATGTTGCATAGAAGTTGGTATATTTCCATCACTCTTTTCAACTAATATGTCCTCTTTGGAGGCTCCCTCCGATGGGTTGGAGCCAAGTTCTGGTATGGGCTTAGAAAAAACTTTTAATGCAAACTATACTTATGATGTAATAGTGAAAATTGGAGCAGTGTTAGGGGTCAATATCGGTGGTGGAATCACGAAAGTTCCCATGAGGGATGAATATTTGAACATTCCTACCCCAACATATTGAATCACCATTTTTGAATCCCCTACAAAAGGTACATTCGAGTGGAGACCAGTTTCAGGTGTGCAATAATCTAGTTGATTGATCGTGATCATATTCCCTTGGTGGGGGAACCGAATAAATAGGAATAATGAAGACGCTACAACCTCCACCTTATGTATCCAACTACGACCCAATAGAAAAGTGTAATCTATGGGTGCATCCACTACCTGAACATCTACTTGAACTGTTTTACCTCCCAGTTCAACTGGAGCCGCAACAACCATTTGTTGTTGCTAGGAGAAAGGATGAGTTAGAAAGGTAGTTGGTTGTTTCCCTCCTCATTGTGCCAACATTTGATGAATATCATCCATATGAGGACAAAGGTGAGTAAGATGATTCCCTTGGAAAATTTTGCAAGGGTATTTGTTTTTCCGGTTTTCATGATTGCCTCTAGTAGGATTATTCACCTTGGGTGCATCTCCTGCCCCAGAATTAGCATTGGGATTCTTCTTTTGTTTCTTATTTTTTCCTTTTGGCTCTGCAGTTTGAACCGTAAGTACTTCAGAAGTATGGGTGGTAGTTGCAGATTGTTGTGTTTCCTGGCTAGTTGTAGGTTGTGAAGTATGAACCGACATTTGTCCCAATTGTTGGGTAATATGTTCAAGTTGGTTGAAGGATCCAAACACACCATCGATATGAGGTCCTTTTGGTGGCCTAGCTAGATCAGATGCAGGTCTTACATCATGACGTATTAAATCATAAAGTGTGTTCGATTGGGAATATATCAAATCCATCTATTGAGCACTCTGAATGAGTTGTTCTTCGGTCGTGGCTCCCGACATGGCTACATATTTGGCAAGAGTAGGTAATAGTGATTTTATGAACCAATTGCTAAGAATTGATCAGGTATTTCTTCTTTTATAATCCTTTGGCGCCTCCTCCACTCGTGGATATGATCCGATATGTGAGTAGCAGTGGATTTCCTAAGTGAAGTTTCGATATTGTGAGTAGCAGTGGACTGCCTAAGTGAAGTTAAAAGTTCTATTCCCATCTCATAGTGGATAGGTAATTGAAAATATGTCAGAAATACCATAGCTAAATATGAAAATTCCGTGAAAGTATTGCGTGGCAATTCAATGTACCATTTCGCAGCAGTTCCCGTTAGGGTCCGCTGAAACAACCTTAACCGAACACTATCATCAACTAGGGAATTGGATGAACACCAAAAATGGAATGCCATCACATGATTTGATGGATCTTCCCCTGGTTTTCCGTCAAACTTGGGTATGTCTGAGCGTAGTTTAGTTGGTATGGTTGGCCATCCATTCAAATGTAGATTAATGGGTTAGGATTAATGGGTGGATTAATGGGTGGATTAATGGCTGAACATTACCATTCCATTGCGGTATACGATTAATGGGTGGATTTCCCCCTTGCAGAGGTGGGCCCCAATAAGATTGGTTACTTGTCGAAATATGACCACTTTATTGATTGTTTCCTTGGTTTTGATAAGCGTTCCAAGGTTGATTTCTCCCTTGTGGGGATGGTTCCCAAGAATATTGGTTACTTCTTGGAACTTTCCCACTCCATGGTGGAATGGGGTTGATAGGTGGATTGCCTCCTAGTGTGATACCTATTTGGGGTATGGTATTTCCCCCAGAGAATATAATAGGAAAAGTTGGATGATGACCTCATGAGGCATTTCCACTCAAATGTGGAGAATAACCCCAATTGGAATTATTGTTCCATGGTCATTGGTTCCACTAGGAATATTGAGATTCTATGGTAAAGGGTTTAACCTAGAAGTAGAACTTGGAAAAATGTTAGGTATACCAAGAGGATTTTGGTTTACTCCTTGATTGTTTTGATATTGAGTAGCCAAACCATATGGAAAACCCGAATTGGTAAGGCACAGCCCCCAGTAGGAATTCCTGCAGACGAAGTGGATGTACTTCCGGGATTGGAACCCAAAACTATACCAACTAGAACTGAAGTGTTGGTTGAACTTGTGCTAATGGAAGGCATACTAACTGTTTGGATTGATGTAGAGGCCAAATTGGAAGTATTGCTACCTCCAACAACTGTTTTAGGTTGCGATGATGTAGTCCCTTGTGTCCTGATGAATCCATAGGGTCAATTGTGGAATTTTGCATATTAGTCCAATATCCGGAAAGAGGATTGATGTAATCAAATGGCTCACTGATGTGAAGTACCACTGGGTCTGAAATATTTTTTAAAGGTGGCTTTACGTGAGTAGATGTGTTTTTCTCTAGTGTGTCAATTTCAAATGGAGCAAGATAATCAACAATGTCCGTGTTTTCCTTGGTAGGTGATGCTTTAGTATTTGTTTGATGTTGCTCTTCTCTATTGTTGTTAATTGAATCTAGAATTTGTTTAGTTTCCAAGTCACGAGGTTGGGTGTTTTGTATTCGTCTTTGCGATGTAGCGGGGCCTTCAATTTCCGGTGACTCACCTTGCTGCATGATTAGTGGATCGAAAGAGTAGCCAATTTGAAGAATTTGAGAAAAGGACGTGTTTAAAATGATTTTGATCGAAAAATAGAATCAAACAATCCTAAGGATGTCTAGACTCAACAAAATAAAAAGTGTCCACACAGTAAAAATTCCTATAGATCCAAGCAAGCACACTTACTTTTACAAAGAATCGAAGCTCAGTGAAAAGTTGGATTAGGGGGCCTTTTGAAACTAGTAGTTGTTGAGGGATATCAAGTCTCAAACAATTGCTAGCAGTGAAGGTGTGAGAAACAGTTACAATAAACTTTAATCGACAGGGGTGCAAGTGTTGGTTCCTGACTAATCACCCTCCCAAGGAGTAAAATCTTCAAAGTATGTCTCCGGTATTTCAAGAGTTCCCCAGTTACAATAGCCTATGTGATATCCCAGAAAGAGAAACCAAAGCTACCACTTCACAATCAATGGTAGGGCGGAACAGTTGTAAGTCAAGGACAACTCTCATAACCAAGTACTCTAGAAAAGTGATGTCACCCTAAGTACTTGTCACTTTACATAGAATTTCGTGATGAGTTCATGTCCCACTAAACAAGAAAGAGGGGAGAACCACCCTTACTTATCCATATTTACCTCGTTCTTAACGCATGTGTTATATGCACTTTCCTGACAAGTGTTTTTTTCTACTAATGGGTTTAAACTCCCAGTAATCAATATTAGTTTCAAAATTTTTGCAGCCCGGGAGTGTTAACTCTCCAAACCTAATCCAGGGCACTAACTTATTCTTGTTGGTGATATAAAAATAAAATGTTGGTTAGTTTTAGATTAAGCGCCAATTTTAATGGTAGTTTGCTTAGTTCCAGGAGTGGAAGTGAAACTGGTGGTGTGTTGACTAGAAAAATATGAACCAAACAATGCAATATGATCACTATACTACCTTTCATTTCGATGAATGTTCTAAACTAATGAAAGGTTAGAGGTTCATGTGTGTCTTTCGAACATGCAAAATGTGTTGGTATATTTTTTTTTATGAACGGTTCTTCTGAAATATGGATAATAACTGATTTGAAAATCAATGTAAACCAAACAGATATCTCATTGAAAATGAATCTAATTCTATTACACAGGGGATCTTTGTTTCTCGTTTGGAGGGCCACCCGAAAGTGCAAGCAAAGAGGATACAGTATCTCGAGAAGTGTATGCGAAAATTGAAATCTACTCTATTACACTTGAGATCCACTTTATCATTCACATGATCGCCCGAAGGCCCAAGTGAAGAGGATACGGTGGCTTGAAAGAACAATGCTTGAAAAATCAAATCCTAGACTATTACACTTGAGATCCACTTTCTCATTTGCAGAGCCACCCGAAAGTGCAAGCAAAAAGGATATGGTGGCTCAGACACAACTTATCACAAGAAAATTGAGGTATGAAGCTACAATCTTCTCTAATTGTGCATAAACATAATGAAAATACTATAGATCCAAAACAAAATTGAACTATTTAAATTTTGTATTCGGTTTTGGAGGGAAATTGTTTTCAAAATGTCTCAAAGTGTAATGTTAACATAGGCCTTTCATGCTCTAAAACACATCATTGTAGAATCCCATCTATGCCTAACTTGTACAAATTTCCTGCTATTAGTTGATAGTCTGCTTCTTTTACCACTATTTGTTTCTTCTAGGCCACCATGTACTCTGGTGGGGCTACTTCGATACTAAAAAACTATGCAATATATGATAAATGATCATCAACCATATGAAATACAAACGGATGCACATCTGGTATACTATCATCTATGTTTCCTGCATCCTCTCCAGTTTCTATGCACGACAAGTGGTCAGGTCTTGAGTTCAGTTTCCCTGGTTACACTACAACCTCAAAATCATACCCTTGAAATAAAAAAAAAAACATTTTTCATATATTAACATGCAACACTCTCTTTTTTACTAGGTATCGCGACACATAATGGTTAATGTACATTTTAAAGTGCAAACCCAACAAATGGCATTTAAAATTATACAGTGCATACACTATCGCCAATCCCTCATGCTCTGTAGTGGTGCAATTCTTCTCGACGGTCGATAGCTTCCTGCTAGAAAATGAAATGGGGTGGTCTAAGTCTCATTCCTATGGTTGCACTAAAACTGCACTCAACACTATGGAGACACATCCGCATGAACACAAAATTCCTTCTTCCAATCAGGGAATACCAAGATTGGTGCAATCACCAACTTGTGCTTTAAGATATCCAAACTCCATTGACACTCTTCGCTTTATTGGAACTTGACATCCTTCATTAATAACTTCTCTAATGGGGCTGTGATATGCACATACCCCTTAATAAACTTTATGTAGTATCTTGTGTGCCCCAATGTAGCATGCAACTGTCGCACTAAAGTGGGTGCTGGTAAGTCCACAATAGATACAATCTTCACCAGATCCACCAACAGTCCTTGTCTACAAACTAGATGACCCAATAAAATACCGAATGGTGCACAAAAAATGCACTTCTTCATATTTAACAAGATCTGGAACTATCTGCATCTATCCAATATCAAGTGTGGAACCTCAATGTGATTCTTCAATAGATTGAATATTTTCCATTCATCCAGATATACTTCTAGAAACTTATGAATAAACTCTTTGAAAGTTGTGACAACCACTCTGGAGAATATTGTTGATGCATTTGTCAGTCCAAACGGCATTACTGTATATTGATGACATCCCCATTTTGTTGCAAAATTTGTCTTATGTCTATCTTCTGGTGGAATATAGATTTGATGATACCCAAAAAATCCATTCATGAATGAGTAGGCTTCATGTCCCCCTACATTTTCCAACACTTCATTTGTGAATGATGTTGGAAATGGATCATGAAACACGCATCATTCAATTTTCACAGATCCACACAAATTCGTATTTATCCTATATTATTATCCTGAACCAACATCAAACTAATCCATCCTGACTCTTCAACCAATTCTATGATTCATGCTTCCATCATCCTATCGATTTCAGCCTTTACCTTTTACTTGTATAATGGATTTAGTTGGTATGGTGTCTACCTCGCTGGCTTAGCATCAGGCTTCAACAATATCTTCAATTCTCCTAGTTCACCAACAATTCCCTTCATTTCTGAAAACTTAGTGGGAAAAATATCTTGATATTCGTGAAGTAAGTCAACAATCTTTTCAACTATTTCATCATTCCAGTAGTCCCCAATATTGGAAAACTTAGTATTCTTCTATGTGCTAATGTTCACTTTATGGTTCTTCAATGGTTTCCTATAATTATTAGATACTAACTGAAGTCCTTCGACTGCGTACTTCCCCTTGGTTTCTAGTATTTTCATATTTTTTATTGTCCTCCTAATCTTTTTCAACCACCTTATAACATTTCAAAATCTCTTCAATCATCGCAGATGATCAATGTGCACTACACATGGGTATAGTTTCTGTCGCTTCTTTGGGCACAAATATCTACTCCTTGATAGTCTGCAATGTTGCATCTAGCGAAGGGATCTCATCTTCAATGATAAATGTTGCTTTAAACTTTTGCATCATCTCCTTTGAGTCTATTGTGCATCGATGCAATTCTATCTCTATATACCAATTCCTAGGAATGGTCTCCAACATTTTCACAAATAGATCTATCCATTCTTGCTTTGGTACTGCACTCCATGTTGTGATACACTATGCAACATGATCTAATGGATATCTCATCCCCGCGTACTTTTTCATAGTATACTCACTGCCAAATCTGACAGTTAGAAACCTTTTTCACTGCTACCAGTCACTCATTTTCTCCTTATGAGTATGCCACCAGTGTGTGGGTGTCACTTTAATGGAAACATCTAATGCTAACATCCTTTTATATTATGGTATCTACACCTCAAATCTTGTTACAAAAGAAGCTACAATTGTTAGACCATCATACTTTGGGTGACCGCATACCTGTATTATTATCTAGTGCAATGAACATGTGATGCAGGAACACCTTCTCATATGTCCTTCATGCATATGTTGCTTCCAATATTCAAAGTATTCTTCATATTCTAACACGTGGAGCTGATATTGTACCAATTAAGCCTACCATCAGCAGTGGGATTCACATAGTCTTCCATTCTACCATTCATGTTATATAGATTTTCCAACTCTCAATTTCTAACCAGTTCCACATAAATTATCCCTTCTATTGGGTCCAATGGTGCATTGACCCTCAAAATATCCCCCTCAAAAATCATTTGTCTATCCTTCAGGTCAATAATGGCGTAGTTAGCTAAATCCCATCCAAGTACCAATAATTAAGGATATGTTTTGTTGTCATCTATAATCTTTATAACCTCAAATTCAGCTCTATTGTGCATCCCATACACATCAGCAGTTACCCCCATTAGCCTTCAAATTGGAACAATTATGTGCTCGTTAGATAGCCTTAATTGAACGTTAGAACAAATCAGCTTTGTCCTACCCATCATTTCTGCCTGTGAAGCCACCTTCTGTTGCATCAACGGCAGTCTGATATGGGGCAACAGTGCGGATATAAACCACTCTTGGTGTTGTTGCGGTGCTATGACAAAACTGACCTGGTCTAACAATATTTTAAACTTTTGGCCAAATTCCAACACTGTCTCGTTAGGTTTTTGCTTAATTTCCTTTAATTTTATTATACATTGGGATTCTAACTTTGGTTTCTTGAACTCACTCAATAGTGCAGCCTTAATCTCCAGTAAGGTTCTATTATGTCCATGAGAATACATCATGAACCAGTTCAAAGCTCTATCTCTGAATGTCGTGACGAGCTGCGCCTGCTTCACAGCATCATCCTGAACTTGCTTGACACTCCATACGGCTTCGCATAGAAACCAATGTTGTTCGGGTTCCTCTAGACCCATACCTTTGAATATTGACATCTTAATATCGTCATCCATCCTTCTTCTAGGTGGTCCAGTAGTATTCTGCACAATGGTTTGAGTGGTGTTATGGATGTTACTGCACGGAATGTTCTGAATTGGAATATTCTGAGCCAGGATGGTCTGAGTCGAGATGGTCTGAGTACTCACTCCCACGATGTTACTGGTATTGATGCTCTGCGGACTAGGAATATTAACAATTCGAGGGTTCTGAACTGATGGACTCTGTGAAATGGGCGGCGCAGTATTTATAACCGACGGATTCTACGAAGTAATAGGTTGATAGGTGGCTGATGGAGGTGCGACCTGGCTATCAAGCTCGGCTTGTAAATCGATTTCTACACGGAGTCCATGTTCACTAGAAGTCTTCTTAGTAGTATACTTATATCTTTTTCCACTTCTCAAATTGTGTGTATCTTTGTCATAATCACTATATATGTTATTGACCATTACAGATTCAAAAACTTCTAGGACTTTTACTGCATTCTTAAAACGCCTTTCTTAGGTAAAAGAATTTTAATTTATAAACTCAGATTGTTGAGGTGCTTACCCCTGAAACCTTTGAAAAAATATGCTTCTGCTGCGCTCTAGGACTTCAACATGTCCACAGCTAACTCTGTCACGAATCCTTCTACTATGGTGTCAACCTAAAAGTTGACTGCTTGCGAGAGTGGACTATCTATTTCTTTAAGCCTCTAAATGAGCTCTGGAGTCCACTCGATTGGTACTCCTTCTGGTTGAAAACAGTTCTTTCGCTTTGCGACTCTTGATATCCACGCGTGCAACTCGTTTCAAAAACTTGCCCAAAATATTTTGTGAATATCCTTCCACAGGTATTTATTTAACCAATCTACGTCGGAGAGATGTGGATGTCTATTCTCCTTTCTGGAAAAGTCTCTCTATTTCTTATCACACCAATCCCAGATTTCTTTCTTATCTGGATGCCAAGTTTTAGTGCCGGTACTCATCACCATTTCAAGCGCAGCAACGGAACCATTTGTTGGCTTGTATAACTGTTCTTGAGGTTTTCTGTAAAGACCCAGGTTATGCGCGGTTTGCGGAACCAACAAAACACCTTTTCAGTGGCCCTTTCGGAAACAATTTGCGAACAAACTGAGGTCTCACCCAAGGCGAAGTAATGGGGTGTTGCGGAATCAGGTTTCCACAACCAGGTGATGAGTGTTTAAACAGATTGGTGAGCAACGCGCTACAGGGCTTGCGCTACGGACTTCGGACTGCACGAAGTTCCACCTCTTAGCGATGAACACTTAGGCTATCACGCATCCAAGGACTGCGCAATGCAGGAAGATTACTTGACGACAGGTCAGTGCCACAAAGACTGCGCTCCCTCTTACAACTTATGCAACTTAATATATTTTACTTAATGCAAAAATATGCATTCAACAAGCATAATGAGCAGAATCTTGCAACCTTATACATCTTAATTACAACAATATCATTGCACACTTCCGGTGCTGCGCTAAGTGTTTATCTAACTAGTTCATGTATTCATCCAACTGTTAAGTGTTGGTGCATCCAGCATTCATTCATATATGTGATTACTTAACATATTATTCCCATCATCATCTTTATGGCGAATACATATAAAAGCAAAGCACATAAACTCATAAACAACAGTTAACCGTTCATCATAAGTAAAGACACAAATGCAAACACATAAGCAATTGTATAACACAGAATTTAACATGGTTCACCCCCAGGATGGGAGATACATCCATAGGAACTGTTGTTGTATTCTCTTTGGGAAGGGTACAACAGTTACAGTCTATACACTCAGCTGCAGACTCTTCTCTCTCTCTGTAGGTCTCTGCACACATAGCGTGCAGAGCCTTTTACAATAGCATTCACTCCTTAAACACTTAGAATATTTTACAATGAAGAGTATTCAGCTACTATAGATTAACGATTACCCTTTCCCTTACAAAATGTGCCCTTTTATAGAGCGTTCCCGTAGGTGACGTCTTTACAATCAAGAGGGCCAAAAACCCTAAGGTTACCCAAAACCCATCATGGTTACTCCGCTAACCAAGACTGCTAGGCTCTTATAGCGGCTTCTCCGTTGTGGCCACCCTTTGTGCGTGGTCACGTCGCTTTCAGCCTACCCTATAGACTACATGTCGACGGTCACCTTCACCCTGTCATTCCTTCTCTAATGGCTTTGTGCGGCCGGCTCACATTGTGCTGCCTCTTCTCATGTGACTAGTCGCTTTCCTTCCGCGCCACTCCTTACCTTCCTTTTGGGAATCATGGAGTACTTCGACAAAAGAGGTCGCTTTCGCAACTCGACCTTCCCTTCATTCTTTGCCCAAAATAGGTTCCCTGCTGGCACTTCGCGGAACCGGGTCTCAGTTGCATGGTTCCCATCCTGTCAATACTGCGCTTCTCTCAACTTCACAACTCCTCCAAAACTGTCTTGCTAAAACTTCCTTCATTTGAGTTGCGCTATAACTTAGCAGCTCCAAAACTGTCTTGCATCAAAAATGCCTTACTTGGGCTAGGCACAACACTTTAGGAACTGACTAATGATGCATTTGGGTTCCCATTGAATTCATATATCTAATACATGTCCCTGTTCTTAAATTTGGGAGGTTTGTACTTCATTTGGTAATCCATTAGTGGCCTCTACCCTAGGGGTTTTGAACCTCGAAATTACTAGTAAATTCCCTAATTTATCCAATGATTACAAATGAATGTTGCAGAAGTATTTTGAGAGTGTCCAAGCACCTATCAGCCTCCTTTCTATTTCCTAATACCTTTCAAGTACCTTCAGACCCAATTCTAAATCCTTAGGATCCATTTGGAAGCACTCGGGTCATTACTAGTCCAAGGTTCGAATTGACCAAAAAATTGCATTTTTTCCAATTTTTCCAAATTATTAAAAAGGGACACTACAGATGGAGATATAAGTAGCCTTCCATCGTTATTAACAGATCAACAAAGCAAATATTTAAAAGAGGTAATTTTAAGAATTAAATTTGCCACTAGTTTTCTTCAAACATAAATAATATATTAACAAAGAAAGGTGAATTTGGTGGGGTAAAAACACATGATTGGCATACCTTCATTAAGGTGATTATTTTGGTATATATATTTCTTTTATATTGGTAATATACATATTTTTAGTTTTTTATTTTGTATACTTTGGAAACAAATAAGCATTCATTTTTATTGTTACAGTATGGTCTACCTCTACCTCTCCTAGATGACTTTGAAAACAACGTGAAAAAAACTATATATGATCTCGGCAAATACATGAGGTAAGTAGCGATATATATGAAAATATTTTTTCAATTTGTTGTTGAACGTAATGACATATATTTTACTAGTAATGTAATATATTATGTTTTGTTGAAACATGTTATTTTCTTACATCATCTGTAGATTGTTGTCATTGAAAGAAATCCATAAAGAAGATATAAAGTATTGGAAAAGAGAAATTCCTCAGCTAATGTGTGAAATGAAAAAGTATCTACCTCCAACATTTTTTCAATGCACAATAACACTACCTCATACACCAAGTTGATGAGATTGAACTATGTGGAGTTGTACACACAAGGTCAATGTGAATGGTGGATAGGCAATTGAAATCATAGAAGGATTTGGTTAGACAAAGAGCACGCCTTGAGGGTTCTATAGTGGAGGAATATATGGCATATCAATCAATGGTGTATATTAGTCAGTGTATTTCTAAATTAGTAGCAAATATGCACATGGATCGCATTTGGGATGTGAACTTCACCAAAAAATTGAATACGAGCATCTATTGTGGGGAAAGATAGAATGAGCAAAGTGAGAGGTAATTATTAAATTGTGGAGATTTATATATAATACATATAACTTTTTTTGTGTATATCATACTTTTTTATTTTTTAATCTTTCATCAATTATTAATATTTACCATAGTAATTAATATTTATTGATTAATTATGATTTTTTTATACAACTGCTCGAGAGTGGGATGCACTACATTTATACATTGTAAACAATCTTGACTAGATGAAGGTATGGATTGAAATATATATACAACACGATGGTAGGTTATCATGGGAAGGGGTGTCTACATTGGTTCTAGAATCTCATTGTAATGAAGATCCCAATCTTATACAAAGGGAAATTGATTTATCATATGGTTTGAAAGATAAACAAGTAAGCATATTTACCCATTTTATTCAGTTATTTTATTTTATGTTAATGTGAATGTAGGTTTTTTTTTCCAGATACTTTCCAATTTATATAAATATGTTTATTAATTTATGACAATGCATTTTTTACATGTCTGGCATATTGGAGTTGAAACATCACAAGGCTATGTGGTGCAATGGTTGTAAATTTCGCATCAAAAAGTTGCATGAAAATATGAAAACTTATGATAGTGGGATAACTGCAATATTCCAGGTCACTAATGTTTCCTCTAGGAGTGACAAACATTGCGGATTATCTAAAATATATATATATTATGTGTACTTGGACAATATACTTCAGTTTGAATTTAATTCCTTTGAATTAGTTCTCTTCAATGCCAAATGGTATAGGCTACGAATGCATGAACAAGATCCTGATAGAACTGTTATTAAGAATGCTAATGAATTTACCATGATTAATACAACGCTGTTGGAGCTAGTAAGACATGATATCTATGTTCTTCCAAGACAATGTGAACATCTATTTTACTCAAAGGTTCCGGATAACAAGGGTTGGTCCTTATTTGTTAGAGATCATACAAGAGGAAGGCCAATAAAGTATAATATAGAGAAATAATATAATATTGAAGAAGAAGATGATGTGAGGAGTAGGTAGCATATGTGTCAGATGAAGAACATGAAGAAGTTGAACCCAATGTAGGAAACAATGCAGTTCTTCATGATGATGACGTTGATGAAGATATGCTGATCGAAAATGACATTGATGACGATGTTGATATCATTAATCCTTTCAACATCATTTCAGGATCGGATGATATAGATGTTGACTTGGAGGAAGATCAAGAAGAATAATGATATTGAAATGTTGAAATGTACGAGGTATGTAACTATATATTTTCTATGAATTATTCTCTTTAAATAATTTACTTATATGGGTTAATTACATGTTTTTAAGCTTTATGCCATTTTTTTATATCCTATGTTAGATGTTGTTTATTATGTCCAACCTGAAAATAGTAGCCATAACATTCACGCTAAACTAAAATTATCATTTATAGACACATAATTTTATTTACCTTAATTAAATTTTGTTTTTTAGTTTCTATGCATGAATCTTACTTATATATGTTGCTTCCGATTATTTTCTAGTAGGTAGATTGGGTATTGACCAGGAATTGAGAGTGATGTGAGGGGGAGGGGAGGGGCCATATGAGCTTCCAACTTCACATAGTTGGAATTGTTCAGCAGAGAATAAATTATTCTCAAAACCAAGAGAACCTCATTCAGCTTTATACATGCATCATCATAAATGTCATCATTGTTGTCGTAGTATTCACGTAGTATTGCAGTGACAAAGTTTTCATGAACATGTTCATCATTCAATATCATCTTCATCGAAACTATTCAAAAATGTGGGTCTTTTGACATATGACCCACCATCATCTTTATATTAATCATCAACATCATCTTACCCATCGTCATCATCATTTAATTTTATTTGTTATCATCAAATCAATTGTCATCATCATCTTACTCATTGTCATTGTCTATTATTATTGACTTAAATTTAAGTAAATTTCTTGGTAAAATATCCATTATTTAACATCATTGTGCTAAATAATGAACCTAGTATTGTTTAACATCCCCATGGAGGGTTCTTTGATCCAATGTTATTTAAACTTAAATTCATAAGTGAATCTTCTTCTAATTTATCTGAGGCTATCTCAAATAGAAGATTATTTGATCCATATCCTCTAATAACAAAAATCTCATACCTTCTTAATGTAGATATTACTGAGTGGAACTAGGAATATTCTATATAGTCTAAACTGGATAATATTCAACCACTTTCTATGATTTAACCGAGGAAAGTGAAATCCTAATGTTTTTTTTATAAAAAATGGTTTTGATCCTCCATGAATACGGGAAAATATGCATGCCTTACCTAATCCACTCTTTGTATACCAACCATCATTCTTTCTTGTTACAAAGATATATTTAGATCACCTCCATCAATTGTGTGCCTTTGGCTAATATTGATCCTTCCAATCTAAATGTTCCCCAAAAATTATTTCTCAATAGTTGGTCTATATACATTGACACATATGATCTATTGAATTAGTTCATTGTTGAAGAGAGTGACAATGATAGAAGAGGGAAATAAATTTGATGATGTTTTAGATTATTTATTGCTCCACCCTATTGCTAAATGACTTTCTTTATATTCTACCTCCTATATTTCAAATATTTAACCACTTCCAACCTTTTTTAAACCTTTCAACCCATCAGTTTCCTAGCTTGGTAACTTTTAAGAGAAAAACACATGTGAAGATAAATCAAACCTTATTTCATGGATATCTAACATTATGATACCCAAATCCTCTCTAATTCCAAGGGATTATCTAGACCATCCACCTATCAAAGACTTATATTTGATTTTGCTCTTAATACATCTATTTTTCTTCTTCCTCTACCTAGAATCCTTATCTCCATTTTTTAAGGAGTAACTTTATTACACTCCTTATCTATAATTTCCTTTGTCTTAGTTAGATTCTATGTTCATTATTGAAGAGCCTCACTTCCTACAAATGAGCCATTAAGTGATTTTATATATGTTTAACTCCTTGTATATATTCTCTTAGGAGTTGTAGAGATGTTTGTGTTTCCCATTGGCCCTCAATGTCTTTTAATTTATATAATATTTCCATCAATCGAAAATAGCTGAGATCGGTCATCTCCTGCAAATAATATATGGGTTTTTATTCTTCTAAATATATATTATCATCAAAAGGGCTATTATTCTTATAATTTGTAAATACATGAGTGCATTCCTCATTAGGAAGACTACAAAATCCAAGGATTTTTTGTTGTCATCTATAAGGGATCTTTACCATGATCCTTGGATGAATTATAGCTTGGGTAAATTTAATTTATATGTACATAAATCCTAGAATATATACATAAAAAGGTATTTTTATTATGATCATGAAGCTACCAGAAAAGAAAAAGAAAAAAAGCACACATTTTAGTAGGAGTGGTCGTAAACATTATAGATATATATATATATATATATATATATATATATATATATATATATATATATATATATATATATATATATATATATATATATAATGTCTACGGCCACTCCTACTAAAATGTGTGCTTCATTCACTTCTATAAGTCCTATACTTCTCCTCCACTTCAACAACATTGAGAAATAAGAGACAACATTCTAATTTTAAGGAATATTTTGAGTTAGTTGGTACCTTTTAGCTTGTTTATAGATTAAAACCAAAATCCCAAAATTTGGAACCCTTGGCACTTTCATGAAGTACCTGATAGGTTGTTAAACAAAATTCTCTCTTTGTGATGTGTGTGTGTGTGTGTTTGAGAGAGAGAGAGAGAGATGTTTGTGTGCACATGCGTGTCTATATACATACATAGGTTATACTTGTAAGACCTATACTTCTCCTCCACTTCAACAACCTTGAGCAATAAGAGACAACATACTAATTTAAAGGAATATTTTGAGTTAGTTGCTACCTTTTATCTTGTCCATAGATTCAAACCATAATCCCAAAAGTTGGAACCCTCGCCACTTTCATGAAGTACCTGATAGGTTGTTAAACAAAATTTTCTATTCATAGTGTTGTTATTAGTGATTGATTTGAGAGTCTTACTTATTTAGAATTACCTTAAATTATTTCCATATACCATGCTACTCATTGACTATTTTCTAGATTCTCTTGTATAGGAATTGAATATATGTCACGTATATATGAAAACTAAGATATTATTAAAGGGAATTTTTTCATAGTTAAACTTCACCAATTTCTTCATATAAATCTATAATTTGATCAGTCCATGTGATTTGAGAGCTAGTGTTTGAGTGGTTGTTGATCATTCCATGTGATCAGCATCGTACATATCATCATCAAACTCCATTTTCGTGGGGATTAGATAGATCAGGGCCTCAGCCTTTTCTCTTTCGTGGGAATTGGGTAGCTCAAATTAAAGTAATAAAATCCCAAATATATCAACAAATTCGTGATGCTCCACCTTTCTACTAAATCATTGATTTGCATCGATGGCATTTATATTCATTTCAAGCCGTTAAAGAGCCGACAACACTAAGCAAGGATTGATAATTTGTCTTCACCCTTCTTTCCTTTTCATTGTATATCATGTTGTATTCCCACGTTACCACTAGGTATTTTCAAGTTGATCAAAACTTTCTTTACATCCCTTCTGTCCTTTTCATTGTGATCATGTTGTATTCCCATGTTATCACTCTAATGGGATTCAGAACTAACGAAGGTCATAATGAATTTTCGGTAATGCCTTTTGGTCTTATAAATGCATTTTTCACATTTAAAGATTTGATGAATTATATTTTCAATCTTTTTCTTAGAAAATTCGTGTTAGTATTTTTTGATGATATACTAATCTATATAGAAAGTCTTGGGAAGAAAATGGTCAACATGTTGATAGGGTACTACAACTACTAAAGGATCAACAACTATATGCAAAACCTTCCAAATGTTTCTCTGGGGTAAAGGAGGTAGAGTATTTGGGTCATATTGTATATCATGAAGGTGTCAATGTAGACCCTAACAAAATTGAAGCAATGATAGACTGGCTAATTCTAAAAACCTTGAAGAATATTAGAGGATTCTTAGGTTTGACATGGTACTACCACAAGTTTGTTCGGAACTATGGACGAATAGCAGCGCCTCTAACAACATTATTGAATAATGAAGCATTTTTGTGGACTCCATAGGTAACTCAAGCACTTGAACAACTTAAAGAGGCAATGTGCAAAGCTCCTGTTTTGACCACAACAAACTTCAAAAAAACCTTCATTGTGGAATGTGATGCCTCAGGAAATGGAATTGGCGTTGTTCTAATGCAAGAAGGATGACCCCTTGCTTTTAAAAGTCGACCAATCAAGGGAAATAACTTAGAGAAACCCATTTATGACAATGAAATGATGGAAATACTACATGCACTTAAGCAATGTCGTCCTTACCTAATATGTAGCATTTCAAGGTCAAAACAAATCATGATAGTCTTAAATACTTCTTGGAACATAGAATATCTTCAGAAGAGTAACAAAATATGGTAACCAAGATGTTGGGATATGACTTTAGAATCATCTATAAAAAAGGGAACCAGAATGTGGTGGTAGTTCCACTCTCCAGAAAATATGAGAATGTTGAGCCATTACTTTGTGAAATTTCGATTATACAACTTGATTGTGTAGTAGAAGCAAGGGAATATTGGAATCCATGTGGACACTCATTCAAAATATGCAAAAGGATCCCAGTGTATCAAAGACTTTTGCATGGAAAAACGAATCACTATGGTATAAGGATCATTATATTTATGTAAGAACTCTCAACTCAAACAAAAGATCATTTTGGAATTACACACATATCCTATAGGTGGGAACTCATGATTCCTAAAAACGTACCACAGGGTCAAGAAGGAATTATTCTGGGAAGGTCTTATATCTAATGTTCAAATTTTTGTGGCAGAATGTTTGGTTTGCCAAAAAAATAAGGTTGAAACAGTTAAGACCCCGGGTCTCTTACAACCACTAGAAATGTCTTGTTAGCACTGGGAGGAAGTCTCAATGGATTTTATCACAGGTCTACCCAAGTCAGAAGGGAAGACTGCTATTATGGTGGTTTTTGATAGACTCGCGAAGTATGCACACTTTTGTGCACTCTCTCACCCTTTTAATGCAAGTACATTTGTTGCAGACTTCATGGAAACAGTTCAGAAGTTACATGTAAACCCGAAGGTTATTGTAAGTAATAGAGATCCAATTTTCACTGGAAAAATTTGGACTAAATTATTTTTTTGTTTGGGTACCCAGTTGGCTCATAATTCTTCTTATCATTCTCAATATGATGGGAAAAATGAGATACTGATCAAATGTTTGGAATCTTCTCTGCTTTGCATCTGATAAACAAACAAAGTGGGTGAAATGGAATATTTGGCATAATGGCGGTACAATACTTCCTTCCATACGTCATAAAAAAGGTCTCAATTTATGGCACTTTATGGGCACCCTCCTACATATATCACATCTCCCTTGAAAGGAAAATATAGAGTTCAAGTTGTGGAAGATCACCTAGAGCACCAACAAAAATTTCTCCAGTTACTGAAGGATAACCTAGCTATGTCAAAAAATAGGATGAAACAACAAGCAGATCAACATCACAATGAAATGAGTTTTGAAGAAGGGGATTGGGTATTTTTGGTGTTGCAACCTTACAAACATACGTCCATTAAGCAAATAAATAAAGACAATAAATTATCTCCCAAGTACTATGGTACTTATAAAGTGTTGTAGAAGATTGGTAACATGGATTACAAATTGAAGATCCCTTCATCTTCAAGGGTACACCCAATTTTTCATGTTTCTTGCTTAAAGAAGGTAATAAGAGACAAGAAGGTAATAATAGTAATAAGAGACAACATGGTATTCCCTCTTTTTTGAAAAAACGGTCACATCATCTAGATAGACAACCACACAGTGGCCACCCAATCCTCGAAAGGCGATGTCTATTTCTCACTGGAACGTAGCTCCTGCGTTTATTGGGCCAAAGGGAATCCTTCGGTATGCGAACGTTCCCCACTTAGTGTGGAAAGTAGTCTTGAGATGGTCTTCTTTAGCTACTAACACTTGATTGTAACCAGAGAAGCCATCAAGAAGAGAGAATAGTTCAGACCCTGACACCATCTGGAGAATTTGTTCCATTGAAGGGACAGGATAGTTATCTTTATCTGAAGCTATGTTTAAATTTCTGAAGTCAACACATAGTCTTATCTCTCTTGACTTCCTTCTAATGGGAACTAAGTTAGCAACCCACTCAGAATGTCGGACTTTAAAGATTATTTTAGCATCCAATAGCTTCTTCAATTCCTTTTGAATGAGAGGTTCAAGAGTAGGATGCATCCTTCTTAATTGCTGCTGAAATGGATTGAAACCTGATTTCATTGGTATGACATGCTGAATAATGCGGGTGTCGTATGTTTTCAGATCTTCATAAGTCCATGCAAAAACATCTTTATATTGTCAAAATAGCTTGATGAACTTATCTCTTTCTCCTGGTGAACAACATTTGCCAAGGTTAACAAACTTTGGTTCAGCCTCGGTGCCCAAATTAACCAATTCATGCTGCATTGATGAGTTATTGGTCTTGGTATTTGCTGGCCTTTTGAACTTGCTTTGAAGATCAAACAGCATTTCAAGTGACCTTACCCCTTTGGGGATGAAATTGCCCTTAGCTGTATCTTTCTTTTGTAAATCAGAATCGTGCTCTTCTTCATCTATCACAGCTTCTTGGAAGATGTCTTCGTTTGTTAGAAAACTGATAATCTGTTCGTCATCATCGAAGACTCTGAAATTTGTGATATTGTCAGGGACAGAAGGCCTGAAAATTAATTCAATTGAGCACTTGTTATTAGTTGGCACCAATCTAGAAGCGGATGTTGCTAAAAAATTAGCTGCAGACTTTTGCAATCTAGGAATTGAATTTATATTGAAGGCATCAAAATGCATAATTAAATCCCATACCTCATCCTGGTAACCTTTCAAATGAGGTGAGAGACAGTGAATGGTATCTCTTACCTGTCTCACAACTATTTCCGAGTAACCGAACACCTTCAGGAACTTAACATTTAAACTGATGGCTTTCATTAATCCGTGGACCAAAGCTTCATATTCAGCAGTATTGTTAGTACAATCAAATTCTAACCTACAGGACAAAAAATACTTATTTCTTTCTGGATCCATCAGAACACAACCGGCTCTGGATCCTTCCAAACTTTTAGAACCATCAAAGTATAATGTCCAAAAAAGATCGTTTGATTTAACTAAGTTAGTATCCTTATGATCTAAGTCAGTGACTAAACTAACTATATTACAATCAATATCACCAGTCCGAGAATAATGAAAGAGATCGGACTGTTCATCTAATTCATGGCTAATAGTTTCAGATTGATAATTACCCGGATCAATTTCTAGGAAATAATTTCCCAAAACTAAAGATGAAAATGCCACAGCTTCATTCTTCCCTTCTAGTTGAGTTACATTTTGTTTCATGTGTGGTTCTCTCAGAACCTTGAGCTGATTCTACCTATTTTGATATGGCAACCACAAATGGGACCAATTAGTTGCAAAGTAACTGTTTAACTTTATGGACCAGTCCCTACTTAGGATCAAACCATAGGCCTCGAGAATGTCAACTACCATTATATCAATGAACTGACAAACTCTAATAACCTAATGAGGACATCTTTCATTTCCCCGATAACTTTGACAGCAGTCCTATCTAACTGAATAATCTAGGTAAGAGATGGAATTGGCTGATCGTTGATTTTTTTACAGATAGATAGTGGCATGACATTCGAAGATGCTCCAGAATCTACCAGACAATTGTGCACATTGTGATTGAAGATTTCAAAAGTTAAAAGGAACGACAATGTCTGAGATTTGGATTTCCCGCCGATACTAGCCTCATTAATTTCAAGGTCTTCTTGAGTATCAGTTAATGGAGTGTTGGCCTGGGATTGAAGAGCATGCAGCAAATTGTCTCGTTGTTGGGGTAAACTGCACATATCGAATATTGAAACATTTGCCTTTACTTTCTTTATATCCTCAATAATGTCATATCCTATATCATATTCTTTTACAATTCTAGTTGGATGGTCTGTCTTATTCAGCGTGACCTTCGGTTGTTGAACTGTTGTGTAAATGCTTGTCTACTTGGTCGCTGTTGGGTTAGCTTTAGGCTGTGGTGGAATGACTATTATTTGTCTTTTAGGTATTTCTTTTGAATTTTTAGGCTTGGGAATAGTCGAGCTTGGCACAGGATCCGTGATGGGACCTTTACTGCGAGTGTTAATATTTACAGCAAAGAATGAGCTTTCCAAAGAATCATCTTCTACCACTCTGTTAAAGGTACCCAATCCCACAGCACCATGGTAGTGTCTGGAGATGGTTCCTCTATCTCAGGGCTTGGTTCTTCTGGAGGATCGTCTTGATCTGGAATCTGTGAATCCAGCATTTGGTTCATGACTAAAATCGTAGAATTAATCCATTGTGAGCAGCTCTTTTCCGAGTGTGGTTCTTGATGAAATGTGCAAAAGTTTTCCATCCCTATTTCATTTAGATTTAAAACAGGAGAAGTATTCATTGGTGGATTAGGTTGATCGTTGTCTTCTCTCTTCTTGTAGAAATGTTTGAAAGGCTTCCTAGATGTACTAGCTGCTTTGTCTTTCTCGATATCTACAATCTTATTAGACAATTTCTGCATCATCTTAACTACATTCTCCATGTCTGTCGATGACTCTTCTTTATTCCTGGTGAGTAGAAAGGTTTTTTTACTAGTTGTTGGTTTTGTCTCTGCATCTAAGGCATGTTTGGCAATGTTGTCTTCTTCTTCTTCCACCTTTATAGCTTCTTCAAAATTTTCTATCAGGGTGGTTTTCTTAGATCTTTTGACGAACATTGCTATAGGCCCTTCAAGAGCTATGGTATAATATTCGACTAGAGATTCTTCTGCTGGCTTATTTGCTTCGCTGAAATTATTTAAGAGTGTTGTGAACCTTTGGTTGAAATCCTGAACCTTTTCTTTCTTTTCCATTCTCATGGACAATAATTCTTTCATGAGTGTAGCTACAGTCTTTTGATTTCCATACTTATTTAGGAAACATGTTTCAAATTCATCCCAGCTGGAAATTGAGCTAGCTTGTAAGCTAAAATACCAGGAAGAAACTTTTGGCTCAAATGTGTATGGAAAAAGCCTACAAACTACATCTTCATGTTCTACATTTAAAATATTCAGGGCTAAATAAAAACTCTTGAGATGATCTTCAGCAGAAATGGCTTTTCTTGGGTCGAATTTAGGCAAGACTTTCTCTGGATTTTTAGGCAGATTGTGGAATGGCCGAGCTAGATTCAATGCTCCCCTCGCTCTCCAAGCAGGCACAGCCATGTTTCTACGTGGGGAATCGGGTGGAGAATTGTATGGTGAATTAGGTGGAGTGTTATTTGGAGTAACAAGTTCTCCACGATTTTCTGGATCTGAAAATTTTCTGGGTTTTCAAGATCAGTTTCTCTCAGGGGTTCTGTGATCTCTTCCAAGGTTAAGTTTACAAGCTCTTCAAAATTATGCCAAGAATCGAATCACGAGTGTATTGTCTTTCTTTTCTGGGAAAACTTTTCCTAGGAACGAAAGTTACAGTATTTAAACCACCTAATTGCTTAACATAAGACCGTGTATGTCTCCTTAAATCTTCTATTTCTGCAAAAGGCACAGCATACAAGACTTCTTGTTGTTCAGAATCAGATATGGAGTTTTCTTGATTTGTTACTTCAAGGTTTGGGCTGTCTGAAATTCCTGTTTTAAGCGGGTTTTAAGTAACATTTTTGACAATGGGAGATTTTCCTTTATCATATATGCACTTCAAGCCCTCCTTCTAGCGCCAAAAACTGTTGATGCCTCGAAGATCGCAGCATCAAGCAGAAAGGGATTCTCCCCGGTAAACTATCCCAATTAGATTGTCCACCGTTTGGTATGGGGAATCCGTCAAGTTAGCGGTTTCGGCTACTGTCAGATTTGCTTTCTTTTACACCGGTTATGGCCCGATCCACCGTTCTTTTTTATTTTATTATTTTATTGTTAAAATGGTATGCAAGTGCCTAAGCTAATTTAATCTAAGTGCAGAACTTGAAGCAAATCTGTGTCTAAGACTTAAATAAATCTAATCTATCCCTGCAAGGAGCAAACTGTAAATATGACCAATGTGCTGAAGGAAATATCTAAAGATCAACAGATAGCCATTAAATCACAAAGATACATCTACAGCAAGAGATTAAAGATATAAAAGATAGCTTTTAATCCATGTGAAAGCATTCTATTACTCATGTTAAGAGAAACATCAATGCACAAAAAAATAAGTAAGTTCATTCAACACACAGAAATAATTCTGAATAGCAAAGAAAGATCTCACTGCAAGATATGAACACCACAAGAATAATCCAGCAAACATCCAATATCCATTTCCAGGCAAAACGAATGTCTCCCTCAGGCTCTTTATTAGGCAAAACCGCTTCCACTGAGCTAATTACAAAATAGTTCGTACAAGCTGAGAAGCTTCTTTTCCCTGCCAAAAAGTCCTTCTCTATTCCCTCTAACCTTCTATTTATAATCTTACAAAGCGCCTCTTGGGCTGACAAGTGTACCCTAATTCTAAAACCTCCTCCCTTCTTCTTTCATCGCATCATTACAAGGCCTATGAATACGTGGAAGGTTTTACAAATAAGACAAAACTAGAGACCAGCTGTCCTTTTAAAGAAATTACACAAAGGTGGAAATCCCACTTTTTCGCCTGCTTAAAACAGAATAAAAATGATCTGTCTAATTTTCTGGGGCTTCTGCTTGTTGGCTCAAAGACACGCCTCCACCAACCGGCTCGCTTAAAATTAATGGGACATCTACATTTTGAATGTATGAAGTCCATTGGGCGATGTCCCTTGCGATGCGACTGCTACGAGAAGATACTGTTTCCTAGGATGCTATTTCCTACTTTTGAAGGTCTGACTTGATCAGCGCTTTCCCTTGCGTAGCCTCTTTTGACATTGCTTCCAGGAAATAAATATGTATTGCAGGCTAGCAAATGAACCGCTGAAATTCATGTTGAGTCAAAAACTCTATCTTCTTGATACTAGCCATGTCTTCCTCCAGCTCATTCTGCAACTCGAACACTCGGTCTTCTTCTTTAGGGAAATCATAAATGGAGGAGGGGATAACCAGATGACACTTGCTAAGCGATTCCCTGAGTACGTAATAGATGGAACAACACTTGTGGACTGTCCTTTTGATTTCCACACTTAGTTTGGTGCCGCAGTCTCTAGTGAACTCAAGAATCCCTATATCTATATCCAATTCATCTCCTATAGGGGTGCGCAAGTGTGAAGGGAGCTGAGATTTTCCATTTTTCCACTCATATTGCCACTTCAACTCCTCTACATGATTTGCAAACCTTTCTCGAGTCTTTAGGGCTTTGGTTTTGATTTTTGTCATTTTCTTGATCATCTCTTTCATCCTCCAAATTGTTAATTTTCTGAATTTACTTCAATCTGATCTAGGATCTTAACTGAGAGAACAACATGTACAGCATATCTACAGCATATCAATCATGGAGACAATAATGCAAGCACACAAGAGACACAAAGATTTACTTGGGGAAAACCATAAAGGTGAAAAACCCCAATAACTTCCTCAGAGATAGATAGAGCAATGATACAACCAACCAAGAGAGATAGCCATAACCTAGCAGCAGTCCTCCTCCTCCATAAGTGCGCCTCTCCTCCTTGAGAGCATGTGTGAGAAGTGAGTGAGTAAATAGAGTGCCTCCCGCACTCTATTTATACTTGACTTGACTTGCCTTTTTTACCTAACTCATGTAGGCTCGAACTTAACCACATAACATAATGCTGAGTGGGCCGACCCCCAATAGGGTGGTCTAATAACCCTTTGACCCACATGGACGACCCCCAATAGGGTGGTCTAATAACCCTTTGACCCACATGACTTATACAAGGCCGACCCCAAATAAGGTGGTCTAATAACCCATCAAGTATAAGTTACGACACTTACAATATAAATGACGACACTTCCTTATAGAGGAATAATACCATCTCTATAGGAATACAATATACATATATGTGAAATACATTCCGAAGTTACATATACATCAACACTCCCTCTTAACTAGGAAGGTATTTCTCAGCACAGTTCTTCTAGCACAAGTCATCTTCTCTGGATCATCGTCACTGGATAATCGTCATCGAGTCATCATCATCATCGTCACTGCTGCTGCTATCTCAATCAATCTCTGAATCTACTCGTCATAGGAAGTTCTACAGAGCCAGTCCTTTTTCATACTGGATGTAGGCCCACCACCTGCAGGTCTTCGTCATCACTGGCCATACTGTGGAATCTTCAGGACTTTTACGTGCGTCACAAAACCTCGCAAGAGCATCCCAGGCTGTTACGAGCACACAGCTCTACCTATAGGATCTCCCAGGGCAACGAATTACATGTGACCTCACCACAAAACCTCGCAAGATCATCCCAGGCTGTTACGAGCACACATCTATACCTATAGGATCTCCCAGGGCAACGAATTACATGTGGTCATGGCAAAACCTCGCAAGAGCATCCCAGGACTGATTACGGGCACACAGCCCAACCTATCGGATCTACCAGGGAAACGAATTACATGCCATAGGACAAAACCTCGCAAGAGCATCTGCCTGATATCCCAGGGAAACGAATTACATGCCATAGGAAAAACCTCGCAAGACTATCTGCAGATCTCCCAGGGCAACGAATTACATGTCCTCCCAGAGCAAAACCTCGAAAGAGCATTTGCCAGATGTCCCAGGGCAACGAATTACATGCCATAGGAAAAACCTCGCAAGACCATCTGCAAATCTCCCAGGGCAACGAATTACATGCTCATCTGCACAACCTGATCCACGGCCACAGAGTATCAACCTGATACTCACCATACATCATCCTGATGTATCCATGATCATCCTGATCATCATTACTGCAACGTCCTGCTGCATGTCATCTGGAGCAACATCCTGAAGCTCGTCATCTATGATCGTCCTGATCATCACTGCAACATCCTGCTGCATGTCATCTGGAGCAACATCCTGAAGCTCGTCATCTATGATCATCCTGATCATCAATGCAACATCCTGCTGCATGTCATCTGGAGCAACATCCTGAAGCTCGTCATCTATGATCGTCCTGATCATCACTGCAACATCCTGCTGCATGTCATCTGGAGCAACATCCTGAAGCTCGTCATCTATGATCGTCCTGATCATCCTTGCAACATCCTGCTGCATGTCATCTGGAGCAACATCCTGAAGCTCGTCATCTATGATCATCCTGATCATCAATGCAACATCCTGCTGCAAATACAAAACATATGATATATATATCACCATACATGATCCACCTGATCATACAATGTATCCACCTGATACATATACAGAACATATGATATATATCACCATACATGATCCACCTGATCATACAATGTATCCACCTGATACATATACAGATACATGGTCCAAGCATCCAACATGATGCATACATACATACATAAAATGATCCAACTGATCATATCCAGCATCCAACATGATGCGTACATTCATACATAAAATGATCCAACTGATCATATCCAGCAGAAACTAGAACATCATCCTGATGTTTATCATCCAGCGCTTACATCCACAGCCATGTGAAGGATCCTCCTTCCAACATGCTTGGAATGGCTTCAGCAAATGTGTCCATCACTTCTTCCTCGAAGTGTCCTCGATCTGAATAACGCCAAGCCTCTCTCTGAAGTACTCGAACTTCACCCTGGCTAGTGGCTTCGTCAGCACATCTGCAATCTGCTCGTCCGTCGCAACATACAGGAGCTTCACAGCTCCTCTCTGCACCATATCCCTGATATAGTGGTATTTGATCTCTATGTGTTTCGACCTGTCATGAAACACTGGGTTCTCGGACAGCTTCACACAACTCTGGTTATCACAGAAGATACCAGTAGCTTCCAACGGGAGATCAAATAACTCAGACAGTAGCTTCCGTAGCCATACTGCCTCACAACTAGCTGAATAGGCTGCAACATACTCTGCCTCAGCTGTACTCAGTGCTACGCAGGATTGCTTCCTGCTAAACCAAGAGATCACACCTGATCCCATACTGAAGCAACACCCAGATGTGCTCTTCCTATCTGCAGCACTGCCAGCCCAATCTGAATCAACATAACCCTACAGGTTAAACTTTTGATTCGCCTCATATCTGAGCCCATAATCCACTGTACCCTTCAGGTACCTCAGAACATGCTTTACAGCAACCAGGTGAACACTCCTCGGATCCGTCAGGAACTGGCTCAATGTGTTCACAGCAAAGCAAATATCTGGTCTCGTGTTCATCAGGTACATCAAGGACCCAATAATCTGACGATACATAGAAACATCAACTGGCTCAGATGAAGCATCACAAAGAAGCTTCAGATTCGATGCCATAGGTGTGGTCATGGCCTTGCAATCCATCATCCTGAACCTCTTCAGGATCTCTACTGCATACTTCCCTTGTCCAAGGAAGATTCCTTCTGCACTCTGCCACACCTCCATGCCAAAACCAAATAGTGCATCATCCCCAAGTTCTTCATCTCGAACTCGATAGTAAGCTTCCGCTGCGTGTCGGCAATCAATCTATCTTCACCATACCAAGTTCTGCACATATATGATTTCCTATCATGTGTCTCAGAACCAAGTGGCTGCTCCACATACACTTCTTCTTCAACTACACTATTCAAGAAAGCTGTCTTGAATCCATCTGGTGTATCTTCTATTTCATCACTTTTATATTTCTCAATGCTGCCATCTGCAACATGCTTGATCTGATAGTTCCATTTGGAAGTCATAGCAAACTTCCCTTCATGTCTTGGGATTACATCCCAAACATCATTCTTCATGATCGACGGATCATGGCATTCCATTTCTTCATCCCAGATCCTGGGAACTTCAATATCTTCAATATCTTCAATAGATATCTTTGTTGCTAGAACAAATGTTGTAATTCTTCTTTTGTAGGAGATGGCATACGATCTTTCCTACACAACAAGTTAAATTGCATGATTAGAAAACATCTCATAGTTTTCAGAACAAATTCTTACACATAAAGAAATATGCCATACAGTCATGCAATTATCTTAGCTAATGCTTCAATACAACATTTATCCATATTCCGTAACTTTCTAGATGCCTTCCAATCTCTACCAGAACATTGTTAAGAGTGTGCACAACTCCCAACATGTCAGCAAAGAGGTTTCATACTAGATAAGTAGCAATGGAATGTTGTACAGTGCCATAGGCCACTTACCCATGCATATTAGGAGTATACTATTCATTAATGCAATTATTCTAATATGCATAATACACAACCTAATTCTAGGAACATCAGTATATACATTTTTGAACAGTATTATTTAAGAAATGACAATTCAAATACTTATCTTTGTTTGTTCGTTGGGTGGACTCCCTCTGAGTCTTCGCTTCCTTGCAGGAGCTACTGGAGTCCTAATCTGAAGTAGCTTCTTCTACATCTTTTGATGTGGAATGTAGAGAGATGGTCAACTCCCTCTGAATATTTGCATCCTTGAATAAACCACTGGAGTGTACTCCCTCTTGATCTTTGCTTCCTGGATTATCTGTTCTTGAACTCATATTCATCCTTGGTCCCTATGCATGCTGATTAGTATCATGATTAAATCATACATATACTATTAAAGCACAATAATCTCAAGCATGTATAGTCATGATCATTTCAAACAGAAATAATAAGCATTAGCATTCAAGGTTTATGTAGGATTCTTATGGTTAGTTAAAGCATAAGAAACATAACGTGTCTAAACCTATAATTACTCAAAGCTATGACTCTTCGGGTTTAGTCATATCATCAATCAAGAGAAGAGATATAATATGCATAAGACCATGACTATTCAAACCTATGGTTTCATGATTCTTCTGGTTAGTCAAATCAATCAATATAAGAGACATATTATTTTACTTATATTCCTATTTGACCATAGGACTTTTCTGGTTAGTCATATCATTAAACAAAGTAAAAAGCATAATATGCCTAAACCCATGATTACTAACTTCAATGAATAATCATAATCAATCATGCCAAGTATACTTATATAAAGGATCTTATCACAAGATGAGATTGTAACTTGATATAGGAAAAACATACCTGGATTAGCATGATAGCTAGTTATGTCTTAACATACTCACATGATGTCTTCTTATTCTTCTTCAATGACTTGTGCTAGTAACCTGTATATCTCATAGGTTGGCCATTATAAAACCAAGTTATACATACCTCATAAATGGATCTTCTATGAGATCCATGATAATGGATGAATCTTTGTCCTCATGTTATCATGATCATATGTTCTTGGACCAGAACATGATTTGTCTTTCTTGGTGTGCCTTTCATGTTAGTAGACAACATAAATCTCATACAACACCATAATGCATTAGTACAATCATAAGTGTCAACACCCTAACCAATGAATATCTTCTATCATGCATTCATAATTTTGTTAAGGTGATACGACAAATCTAAAATCAAAATTGTACTAACCATAATAACATGAAGACAAACATACCATAAAATTAATCATGGACAAATATCGAAACATACCTCGATGAGTCATACCTGTTAAGGTCGCTTGTAATCTTCTTATGTAAGGCCTTGGCCTCATCTCCCTCTGAAACAGGAACTTCTTTACTCATGCAGATGATCAATCCATCTTCTTCTAGGATTAACCCAATCCACTTGATTTGCAAGAACTGGACCTGGAGCTGGATATGGGTTTGTCAGAGAAACCCCAAAAATTCAAGCTTTGAATTTCAAACTTTCGAAAGGATAGAAATGTGCGCCTTGATGAGCTGATTAAACTGGTATATTCAGAATTTGAAAACTGCAGAGTTTCACTCCTCAATTTTGCCTTTGAAACTCCCGGATTCACTGGACATGATCCTGAACTGGGGTTTGATGAAGCCCACTCTTTTGCCCCATCAAAATGTTTGATCCAAAGCTCTAAGCTTCTATTTTTCTGAGGAGCTTCCAGCCGTGGTCACAGATTTCAAAAATTCCCATTTTTACACAAGCCCTAATTTTCCACTTTTCTGATCAAAGTCCCGAACTAGGGTCTAATCAAGCCCGGCCTTCTGCCCAACCAAAAATTCTGATCTTGGTCTCTAAATTTCTATTTTGATGATTATCATCTAGCCGTGGTCTCCGATTACAAAAATTCCAACTTTCTCCAAAGCCCTAAATTCCGGAAGCCATGAATGAAGGTACCAAAAAATAATTCTATTTTGACAGAAATATATACCTGATTGTTTCTGGTGTAACTCCGAAATTTTTGATCCACGGGGTCTGAAAAAGTTTCCTGAGATAGCCTGACCTATTATCTTTCCATCCTGACAGGTCTGAACTCAATTGGATTCTCTGAGAGAGAGTTATGCCAAATGTCGCAACGTGACCTGTTTTGGGATAAAACAGGAGAGCGAACTTGTACGGCGTGCCACGTGTCACTATTTTAACTTAGGCCTCTGAAAAAGTTTTCTGAGATATATCTGCCTTTTACCTTTCCATCCTGACAGGTCTCGCCTCAATTGGACTCTCTGAGAGAGAGTTATGCCAAATGTCGCAAAGTGACCTGTTTATGGGATAATACAGGAGAGCGAACTTGTACGGCGTGCCACGTGTCACTGGTTCAACTTCGGCCTTTGAAAAAGTTTTCTGAGATATTACAGACTGTGTACTACCTGTAACGTTTTACGAAATTTCATTTGGAGCTTCCTAGCCCAAGATATGACCTTTTTCCCAAGGTCACCTGATTTTGACTCAGATCTGGAAGAGGCAGAAACCCTAGATTGTACAGATCATAAATCACAAAGTACAACGAATTAGAGGTTTTCCTTTGGACACAAGATACCTGGAGATCTTAGCTTCGGCCTGTAACAATTTCAGATCCGAAAACTTTGCCAAAACGGATTTATAGAGAAAGTGCTACGATGACTGGTTTTTGCTATATCAAGCCCTAGCATCGTAAGTGCAACAAGTGTCATACATGCCATATCATGCCTTCTTTCAGGCTAGCTCTGATACCATGTTAATTTTCTGATTTTACTTCAATCTGATCTAGGATCTTAACTGAGAGAACAACATGTACAGCATATCTACAGCATATCAATCATGGAGACAATAATGCAAGCACACAAGAGACACAAAGATTTACTTGGGGAAAACCATAAAGGTGAAAAACCCCAATAACTTCCTCAGAGATAGATAGAGCAATGATACAACCAACCAAGAGAGATAGCCATAACCTAGCAGCAGTCCTCCTCCTCCATAAGTGCGCCTCTCCTCCTTGAGAGCATGTGTGAGAAGTGAGTGAGTAAATAGAGTGCCTCCCACACTCTATTTATACTTGACTTGACTTGCCTTTTTTACCTAACTCATGTAGGCTCGAACTTAACCACATAACATAATGCTGAGTGGGCCGACCCCCAATAGGGTGGTCTAATAACCCTTTGACCCACATGGCCGACCCCCAATAGGGTGGTCTAATAACCCTTTGACCCACATGACTTATACAAGGCCGACCCCAAATAAGGTGGTCTAATAACCCATCAAGTATAAGTTACGACACTTACAATATAAATGACGACACTTCCTTATAGAGGAATAATACCATCTCTATAGGAATACAATATACATATATGTGAAATACATTCCGAAGTTACATATACATCAACACAAATCTCTTCCGAGATCAGCATTAGCAGCTGATGGATCTTAATCCGCATATCACATGCATGCGTGTGAAATGTGGACAAGTTTTGCTGGTCGTCCGCTGCCTCCTTGAGCTATCTTGCTAGTTGTTCCTTTTCTTGAATCAACCCTTCACATTCATGCTGGTGGAGCTGGATCTGTTGAGCCCTGCCTACTTCGATTTCTTCTAGTTCTGCTATCCGAGCCTTCAGATTCTCCAACTCACCTTCAGAGAAAGCCACCTACACTTCTAAGGAGTTCTTATCATTTTCGAGCTGGAGAACTTCCGACTTATGCACCTGATGCTCTCCTAACAATTGATTGTATTTCTCCTTCAGCTTGTTTGCTTCCAATACCTCCCTCACTCTGTCATCTCTGATCTTAAGGCATTTCTCTCTATAATGCTTTATCTTTTCTTTGAAGAAACCAATGTTGGCTTTAGTTGCCTTAGCCGATGCTACGGTACATTGGGCTTGAAATGTAGGGTCGATATCAGTTCCTTGGACCAATGTCTTCTCTGTTACCCATAGTTCATATTCTTTCTCCTCAGTTTCCATATTCATTGTTGTGCCTTCTATCTTCTGCACCCTCCTATCAATGATGGCCCTTTTCTTTGGACTAAAATATACAGTATCCAAGTCTGCTACTTTGCGCTGTTTCCTGGGGTTATATGGAGTCAGCGATAAGCTTCCTAAATAGGCACCCTTTTCATGCGCTCCCCCTTGGGTGCATATCAATGGTGGATCAATCTCCATATCTGTCGGAGTAGATGGCTCCGGGTCGAGAGACTTCTCAGTCTGCTCTTTATCTTTCTCTCCGCTAACTCTCCTTGTTGAGTCTGCAATCAATCTACTTTTCCAGATTCTCCTTGCTGAGTCAACAACCCATCTGCTTCTTCAGACTCTCCTTGTTGAGTCTGTAATCCATCAACTTTCTCACCCAGGGGCCTTTGATCCTCCTCAGTTTGTTTCCTAGAAGCTTTCTCTTGGGGTACCTGATCTCCTTGTTCCTTCTAGATCCCAGCGGTCTCTTCTAGATGCTCCAACTGGGAGGTTTGGTCCTGTTGTTTCCTTGCATCCTCCTCTTGTTGAAGCTTGGAAGCTATCTCACCTTGAATCTTTGCTTGCTCTTGGTCCTGCTGCTGATTGATAGCCTGCTCCTAGAGCACTCTGTCCGGATCCAACTCCAATGGTTCCCCTGATTGTGAGGTGGAGGCCTCTTTTTCTCTTTGGATCAAACCGATAGGCCTGGGGCTTGGGTCTTTCACAACCTTTGTATTGTAGCTCTTTCCTAACTCAGTTAGGTTGTGGGCGCTTCTGAAGAATTCTTCTTCTCGGTCTGCTGCATGAGCATACTCAAAGGAAACCCTGAGGTCGAGGCAATGCCTGCTTACCGTGTCGTTAGGGTCATGCCTTCTGAAAGGGACAGAGCCGAAGTGGAATATTTCTAAGCCTTGAGCGCAATTTTCCCCATCTCTTGCTCTTGGGAGGCTGTAGGCTCCTATGGTAAATGGAATGGGAGGTTACATGCCCTTCCTCCTTTCCGTTAAGAACCTTCTTATGGCACCGGTGCCAAATAGTTTCCTCACGGCCTCCTTATGAATAACAAAGTCTGTAACATACCGAGGGAGCATAAATGGTTCATGAGTCCCTCCACTCATCCTGATATACGTGCCTTCTGCGTTATGATAATAGTATCCAAATTGTTCAATGACAGGCATTGCATTCTCTGACATACAATCTGGCTCTTGCACAAAAATGAGCTGGTACAATAGCATGATAAACCTTTCACAAATCATCTTGTAGTGGTTTGCATACTTACTCGCCCATGTGCATTGATAGGCTATGAAGAGAGTTGTTTCATTTAGCTTCCACGAACAACCCAAGTCCGGGAATTAATGCTTGCTTAACAGGCAGTCAATTAGGTATGAAGAGATGAAGAAAACTGCCTTCTTCTAGGTCAATCCTCCTTGGGCTGCTGCTAACTGTGAGGCCAAGCTATCTGAAATTATTTCATCCCAATTGAAGATGGTGCCTTTTTTGGCTATGTGAAACATCACTGGCACCCATCCAATCTAAAATATATTTCCATTCGGCATGCCAAAAATCCTACTTAACATCAAGACGATGAGCCTATAAGGGGTTTTTAGAAGATTGCTCTCATATTCATTATTTTGCCTCCTCCTGATTTGCCTGCCATTTATAGTCATCTTACGGGCAGTTTCTAAATCGCGGCGGGCTCAAATCTAAATCTTGCGCTAGAGCGAGGAAGATAATACCAAAACCTGCACTAAAGGGAAAGGATGACTTTGCCTCAGAAAAAATGAGAAACTCTTTTGGAAGCGGGTGATGAAAATATGATTAGCTGGAGGTTAACCTAAAAGATAACCTAAAGAGCTTGCTACAAAAGTGTTAGAAGGAGGGGCCCCAAATAACTTCAATTTTTTTGGGGGAAGGGTGTTACAGCAACAACAAGATTCCACTCGCAGATGTTGTTGTTATTGCTCAGGTTGGTTTGTATTATATTTGTTGTTATTGCTCAGATGTTGCTGTTATTGCTTCTCACCTATTTGTTTTTATATTTTCTTTCGAGCTTATTTACTGCCTTAATCATCTTATGGTTTGAGAAGAGTTTCTATTGTCTTTAAACTAAAGTATACTTTCTTTTAATGTTAATATATGACAACAATATGTCTCATTCATGCAGACATATACTGGGTTAAGTGGTGGTGCCTATGCAATTGGAGAGAAACCAGTAAAGGTAGTAGATGGTCATGACTTTTGGATATGAGCAAAATCTCTCTGAGATGTCTTTTGAATGTACTTAAACAATTCCTGGTTTCAATAATATCAAAACAATCTCAGAATTTTTAAATTTCCAGGGTTTATTGAATCCAAAGTCAATGGCTAGGCTAGCAGTGGGGGAGGCTTTGACAAATCTTGTTTGGGCTAAGGTGAGAATATTATGTCAAAATTTTGCTTTCTCAAGACGAGCTTTCCAATTTTCCGTTGGTCATTCTTGCAATCTTAGGTGAAAAGAGACATTGTTAAACATAATGAAAGTAAAAATCATATGTTTTCCTTAATAATGATATTTGGTCTTATAAAGAAGCACATCATACATGATTTACAGGTTACTTCACTGAATGATGTCAATGTTAGTGGGAATTGGATGTATGCTGCAAAGCTAGATGGAGAAGGTGCATCCATGTATGAGGCAGTTGATGCTCTTCAGGATGCAATGATAGAACTTGGGATAACAATAGACATTGGCAAAGACAGTCTTTCAATGGCTGCACAAGCTAGAGGAGAGATTGTCAAAGCTCCTGGCAATCTAGTAATCAGTGCTTATGTGACTTGTATGGATATTTCAAAGACTGTTACACCAGACTTGAAGGTGACATTTCAAAATGGATTTGGACAAGCAACTCTAAGATTGTTAAGTCTTCATAATTGTCATATTGAAATAATTCACTATTATGTAGCTAGGAGATGATGTACTTCTACTCCATATTTATTTGGCTAAAGGAAAGCACCGTTTAGGTGGTTCTTCCCTTGCTCATGTTTTTGACCAGGTAAATGCTAAAATATTTATTGTTGGATTGGTGTATTTTTATTAGCAAAGGTCGATACATTATGCAGAGAACAATATATTATGAATGGTTGGATGCACCATTTTGATTTCTTTCTTGGCATCACGTTTCATGATTAAATCATTCTCTATATTTACAATTTTGTCTTGCATATTGGTGATGTTTTCCCATACCTTGATGATGTTTCATATCTCAAGAGAGCCTTCAATGCAGTCCAGGTGAGGGCCTAACCAAATGGTAATTGGAAACCAATTAATAATTAATAACTGGGTAAATAATATGCTTATGTTATCCAGCCTTTTTTTTATTAACTGAATAAATTCAATGATGCAAGGATGGTACTTAACTTATCCCACTATAAAATGGCCTTTGGGTCAATTTCAGAGTCAACCCTATCTCCCTATATGTGAAATTATTAATTTTGTGGAGGTTAAATTAGTGTCAACTTGTAATTTCTTAATGTATCCTATAGCTGCTCCAAGGAAGGATATAAGAGGGCAAACTTTAGCTATACATAATTTGGCTTGCACTTAATCGATTTGCTTGAATGCAACACTACAAACATTTTTGATAAAATTTTATTGCTCTTATTTAACTTTAAGAAGCAACCATTAATTTATGTTTTCGTTCTGAATAAGTACATCATCAAAACATCAAGTCTATTTGCCAATCTTTTTTATTTTCTGCAAGTAATTAGGGAAAGGTTTATATATTATTATTATAATGCTGCGCCCTTGGATAAAATGGGCTAGATTGGAAATTCCCACAGTCCCTTCTCCTAAGTAAAGTCTTTAATTCATTTCATACTTCCCTAGTGAAGTGACACTTGACCAGTAAATAATATATGTTTTTCCCAGCTTCCCAACACAGAAAACAAATTCCCGGGTCCTACCATCACCTCTTCTAAAATGTGCCCCATGCTAACACTTTCCTTGAAAGTGGAAACCAAAAAAAGCTTCATTTTTAATTTCCAGATAATATCCAACCACCACTAAGAACCTGTATTACTATCAGCTACAAATAATGATGAATATCCTAACTTAAATGTATAAGATCCATCAATAGGATTTCTCAACCACACAAGTTCAGGTCCATGCATGCCTAGTTTTATCTTGCCAACTAGTAGGTGCTGTAACTTGTAAGTCCGCTACTTGTTAATCATGTAAGTCCGCTATTTGACTACTAATAAAGTTGTTGATTATGATACAGGCAAGGTAATGTTAAATGTTGAGTAGTTGTTGATTGTTGGTATCCTTGGTATACTCCATTATTTATTTAAATTTATGGTTTTATAATGACATTTTTCTTCTGTTGGCAGGTTGTTTATGATGTTACTGATTAGAGAGTTTCAATAATGTGAAACAATGGTTGAATGAGATTGATCGCTATGCGAGTGAGAATGTCAACAAGTTTCTTGTTGGAAACAAATGTGATTTGACTGCTAATAAAGCTGTTGATTATGATACATCCAAGGTAATGTTAAATACTGAGTAGTTGTTGATTGTTGGTATCCTTGGTATACTCCATTATTTATTTAAATTTATTGTTTTATAATGACATTTTTCTTCTGTTGTCAGGTTGTTTATGATGTTACTGATCATGAGAGTTTCAATAATGTGAAACAAGGGTTGAATGAGATTGATCGCTATGCGAGTGAGAATGTCAACAAGTTTCTTGTTGGAAACAAATGTGATTTGACTACTAATAAAGTTGTTGATTATGATACAACCAAGGTAATGTTAAATGTTGAATAGCTATTGATTGTTGGTATCCTTGGTATACTCCATTATTTATTTAAATTTATGGATTTATAATTATATTTTTCTTCTGTTGCTAGGTTGTTTATGATGTTACTGATCATGAGAGTTTCAATAATGTGAAAAAATGGTTGAATGAGATTGATCGCTATGCGAGTGAGAATGTCAACAAGTTTCTTGTTGGAAACAAATGTGATTTGACTGCTAATAAAGCTATTGATTATGATACAACCAAGGTAATGTTAAATGCTGAGTAGCTTTGGCATCATGTGCACTGCTATGTGTTTCACTGCATGCATCATCGTCTTTGACTCAATGAGGATTTAAATATGAGTGTGCCTTGAAGTTGTTGGTGCTCTGTTTTTTGTTAATTGCAACACTATGGCAGTTTGTGGTCTTAAGTTTTTTGACTTGGCTTGTAGATTATTTTTTTATTAATCTCAAGGGTTAGTTTTTTTTGTCACTTTTCAATCTACATTTTTCTTGACATGCTTTGTGTATTTTGTTCTTCAAGGCATTTGCTGATGAGATTGGCATTCCATTTTTGGAGACAAGTGCGAAGAATGCAACAAATGTGTAGCAAGCTTTCATGACCATGGCTGCTAAGATAAACAACATGTGCACTTTTTTGTTATAATGTTTTCCAACCTTTAAAAAGCACCTATATTATACAATTGTGATGTTAGATGTTTGTTTGACTCCCTAATTTTAATTATGTGTAATGGTGTAAGCCTGTGCCGACAAATCCTAATGAATCTGATTGAGATTCTACTTTTTCTATGATCCTATTGTTTTATGATAAAGTTAAGTGGTGATACATAATTCAAATTACATGTCACGACTATTGGTAATCTTGTTGGTTTGAGACACGTTCCTATTGTCTATTTTATTGGGCATAGCTGATATAACATTGGGAAAATACTGGTTTTTTCAGGTCGTGGTAGAGTGTTGTAACTATATACCTTGTTCATTCATTGCTTTGAAATCAACACTGTAGATGAACTCACAAATTTTTATGGCCAAGTGAATTTTATATAGAAGTTTGTATTTTGCAACCATATAAATACTCATGCCTATCATGTATTTAGTTGAAAATTTTGTTGCATATGTATCGAACCTTCATCTATATTCTATTATTGATTGCTTGTTTACTTGTGTGGGCATTAATGTATGACTTGTCTTTGTTCTAGTGACTCGGATATTTTAACATCAAATTTGATAAACCTCATTGATTGCATTTGAAAAGGGGAATTAAAGAACTACATCCCACACTCTACTTGTTATTCCTAAACAATTTTTTGTATGTCTTGTCTCCATAGAGCAACAGTGCCAATGATTATGCCATTTTCAGTTCCTGAACCTGGACATTTTAATTTCTAGGTTGCATGCATTCACATCACTAACCCTTCTTCATAACAATTTTGGTCAGGCATCGGGATTCCAGGCTATAAAATCTTGCAATCATCTTGATCATATCTATCAATATGCTCAAAATGTTCATGCCCAAGTGAATTGTATCCAGAAGTTTGCATGTTGCAAGCATATAAAATTATAAATACTCATGCCCATCATTTATTTATTTGAAATTTTTGTTGCATATGGATTGAACCTTCAACCATATTCTATTATTGTTTGCCTTTTTACTCGTGGCGGAATTACCATATAACTTGTCCTTGTTCGAGTGACTAAGATATTTTAACATCAAAAATTTAAATATCAAATTTGATTAACCTCTCATTGATTTCATTTGATCCACGACATCAAAGAACTATAACCCACACTTTATTTGTCGTTTCTAAACAATTTCTTAGAGTCAACAGTGCCAATGATAATTCCATTTTCAGTTAAGCTTTTGGTTGGGCCTGGACATTTGTAATTTCTGGGTTGCATGCATTCGCATCACTAACCCATCTTTGTAACAATTTTGTTGAGGCTCCAGGCTTTAAAAACTTGCCAGGATCTTAAGCATATTTATCGAGCAAAGCCTTGTTTTCACGAAATTGTTGAACCACAGAGAGACTGATATGTTTCTCTTTTTACGTGGAATTCTTTCCTAATATGCAGCGTAGCCTTGAAAGAGGGTTTTCAACAAAAAAAATTACCCTATACTCCAGAATAGAGCGTCCTATATAGATTCCTCCTTATGACATCTTGCTTTTAAGGAGATTATATTTTCTATTTTCTATGAAATATTATTGACTTAACTCCATTTATTTTGTATTGCGGGATGGCAAGTACTCAGCCTGCCATGAATAGCAGCAGACCTGCTACTGTACAAATGAAAGGGCATCTTGTTGTTCAAAAAAGTGTCTGTTGCTCATAAGACAATTCCTAGAATAATTTTTACCGCAACTGGTTTTGAATAAGTGAAGTCGAAGATAATTGTATGTATTTTGGATCTCAGACAGGAAAACATCTCTAGTTGTCGAGAGATCAACAAGTAGCAAAGGAATTAATCCCTTGCCTACTTCGAGGCTTCCTAGGTAGCTGGCATATGCATACTAGACAGGTAGGGGTTCAGGGAGTTTGCAGAAATGTATGTATCAGTCAAATAATGGCTGGATATGTTCAGGAGGATTCTGGAATAGATTGGACAAGGTTTGGAAAGATTGGGGTGACAGATGCTTAACTAGGATTGTCGGGCTAGGAATTTTGCTGGCTTCCCAAACACAAGGCAGAAGCTTCCAGATTTTGATTTTAAAGGATGATATGGTCAATATATTAAGTTATGAACCTACTGCAACAAATAGGAAATGAAATGGATTCACATATTGTATTTTATGAAGCAAACAATGAAACTAGTCAAATAAAACCACTCAATGAGCTAGTCTCCGAATCTAACTTGATAACTGACCTCCATTAATTGATTTTTCTATTATGAATGAGTATACAGCTCTGATATAGTAATAAATTGCAATAGATATGATAGAATCCTTCTTTTCTTATTCAATAACTCCCTTCTCAAAATGGTGCCTCACAGGCCATGATTTTACATTACATTGGTGAAGAAGATGAAGAGAGAGAAGGATTTTTACAGTAAATCTGTTTTGGATGTAAAGATCAGAACCTATATGGAGAATAGGCCTTATTTGGCTGCTCCTACTGCTGGAATTCTTCACTGGTACATCCTCCTTGAAACAGACACCTCCATCAGGGGAAACGCCTCCAAAGTTAGCTAGACGAACTAGGGTAATGAGAGAAATGGGATATCAAGTCTGGATTTGGCCTCTAGGCATGGCAGCCAACAACATAGACTAATAACAAATTTTAGAGCCCACTGGAGGTCCTCGGCAAGCTCCTCCACCACAATCTTCTTCTGCTAATGTTCCTCCTCTAAAACAAGTTGCAGTTCTTCTTCAATGGGGTCCTCCTCTCCAATCTGGCATTAGATCTTCATGGCTGCGCTATATTGGACATCAATGGATGTAAGATTACTTGTTGGACCTGCACAACACTTCTGGATAAATCACACAGTCTTGGGGCACATCACCCAGGTGAAATGGTTGAGGCACAACACTCAACTAGAGAAGCATTAGAGCTCTCATGAGAAAACATAAATGATCAAAAGTTCTTCATTGGAGTTGGTTGGCTTCTTTTATAAACTTTATGTTGAACTGCTGAGTAAGTTACTTCGCTTTGGTGACTTGTGACAGTAGGTTACCACTTTCCCATCCTACACCAAGTCATGTGGGCGCCTTCTTGGAATAATTAGCAAGTTTTGTCTTAGAAAAACTTGCCAACTTTTGTCTCTCTTCACCCAGATTAGCAACTGTGCCTTAGTTAGCTTTCTGGATGTTGCTAAATCTTTACTTACAACTTTTCTTGTTCTTTCCAGTTTATTTACTTTCCACTTTTCTGCTTTTGCCAACTTTTCTATTTGCTTTTGCTAGTTTCTAATTTGTTTGCCTTGTCTTCTTTCCTCCTTTGGACTCCTTGCTTTTCCTGAGATTTTCCACTAAGGCAAGAGTGGTCCACATGACCAAATTCGACCTCCTAGCCATATTATCACCACTTTCCAATATTTATTAGCAATATTTATTAATAAAAATATTCCAACTCAGAATTAATTCCAAATTCAACATTTAAGCAATTAATTAATTCATTGTGGTATAATTGCCTAAAAAATAACCCCTACTCCAATTTGGAAACATCTTCCACATGGGTGCCCTCTTGGCCCACTTGCTCATTATCCATTAATTTTATTTATCAAAATTACCTTTAATAAATAAATTTGCCAACTTGGGAGACTTAGGCCAAAATTAATTCTAAGCAAATAGAACTAATACCATTTAATTCCCTTAGGGGTTGATTTTGTCCCCTTTCACCCATGGTACTGGATGAACCAAAATTGGGGACATGACAGTCCTCCCTTCCCAAGATTGCTTGTCCTCAAGCAATGTTAGGATTCCACCAAGCTTTTGCTGCACCACTCTGATTTTATTTGTGCCCGTCCACTGAACAATCTGAAATTTAAACTTGGGGCCTTCAAAAAATCTAAATAAAATGTAATATGACTAAACTGCACTATAAACTCTATCTGTACTAAATCATGAACAAAAATCTCAACCCAGTTAATATAACTGAGTAGAATTCCCGGATCCCATTGCTTCCTCCGCAAAGACCCATAATTTTCTGTCACCTTTATAAAGTTATCACTCCAAGGAATTCGCAGATCCCAAAGTATCAACTGCATTTTTCCAATCTCTAAGCATGTGGATTCCCTCCACATAGGCCAACTTCTGCAAGTAATCATTAATTTATCTTGGCAACTTTCCTGCTTAGATGCCTTCCCTTGACCATAAGCAAAAACATTTTTGCAAGGAGATTTCATGTCTTTCAGGTAATCTTTCACCCAATCCATATGTGGATGAGTGACATTAGATGGCTGCAAATTATGCCTTTTCTGCTGCTTGCAAATCATATAAAAATCAGCAATGATGAAATCAATTTTCTTGCAACAAAACATAAGATTCTTACCTTCTAGGTTTTCCCTTTCAATGATGCCTCTATCCATCCAACCAATGGATGGAAAAACACCTTTATCTGCTGAATCATATGGAATGTGATCAGCCATATGTCTGTCCTCTTCAGATAAAGAGAACTCATGATTTCTACGGAACTCCATAGGTGTTCCCCTCTTCATCCAATGTCTCAACTCTCTGCCATTGATCCAAGGGTGCCAAATTCCATGACACGACCCACATGTTGAAAGTAAGTGTGGATCTGATGCCTCCTTGTCAAAAGTGGCTACACACACATGCATGGGCTGCCTCCACTGCTGCAAGTTAAGGAACATGTCATCTGACTTAAATTTAGGATCTTTCTGCTCATCATGTGACACAAAAAATAGAATCCTTTTACCCAATTTTCATTCCCAAGGTTTGTGGATGAATGTAAAGTGGGGAATGAAGGGTGGTGATCCATGCTTCTGAACATTTCATCCACTGAAGTTGTGGATGTATCCTCTCTATTGATGGCTGAACCCTCTATGGTGAAATCAACTGCACCTTCCTTGGAAGATAGACCTTCTTCAATGATCCTCTCATGTTCATTCTGGAAAAAATTATGCACTTGCTTTTCACCCACTTTTTCTGCACATTCTTCAAGCACATACCGCATAGACTGCTCCTCATGGTCCACCCACTCATGAGGTTCCTTCATGTAATTTTTTATGTCATTGACCCAAAAGGGATGACTCTTAGGCAAAATTGAGGATTCAGTCAATTCTTTCCACTCTTGTTGGAATTGTTCTATCTTCATTTGGGATTCTAAGAGAGCACTTTGAGTGTATCTCAAAGAATCTTCGGTGGCCAACAAATCACTTTTGAGCTTGTAGTTCTCTTCTTCATATCTGCAAATATTTTCTTCATCATGCAATGATGCATCCCGCAACAATTCAACAAGCTCACACATGTAATTTTTATCTGAAAGCAAATGTGAGAAATTACCTTTGATTGTGGACATTGCTTTTTGGATATTCTCCATGGCTGCAAAGAAATATTGATCTTCCCTTAAAGCAGCTTCCCAACACAACCTCGACACTGAAGAATGAGTGTCATGGAGAATTTTCAGGGCCTTTTGGATCTTCCGTTCATCCATCTTCAATGACCCTGCAAGAAGATGAGCTTCTTGCAGATGTTCCTCCTCTTCATTCCCCATCACCGGATCGATTTCAAGCAGTGCACTTGAGGTTTTGAAATCTGATCCATATGTTGCTGCTGCAATATATTCATCTTTTAGGTCCTCAAAAACATAATTTGGGTTGCAACATAAGTTCTCATTCATCCTTGGTGCCACAGAAATATCTTCTCTCAAATTTTCAGTCTTCACACTACTTTCATTTTTTACACTAGAATTATGAACCTCATCACCAGGGGGCTCAAACATTTTGAAATTTTCAATGGACATGGCTGCCATCTCAGTTTGACCTAATGACACATAAAAATCAGAAATTACTAATTCACCATGTGTCATGTTATCCTCCTTATGTGGTGGAATTATGATGACTTGTTCATCCACCCATTTCTCTGCTTCACACCCTACTATGATGTGCCCAATTTCTGCTTCCTGGTGAGGCTCAAGTTGTGTCTTTGGATCTGATTTATGTTTTACTTTTAGATCTGATCCGAAATATGGTTCAACACCCCTAACAGTACCAATCTCATCCAAGATGATCTTTATATCCTCATCATAAAATCTTGCAGTAGATTCTTCTTCTATTTTGTCAACAATCTCATGATTGGGTTTTGGGTCATGTTTCTCCTTGGTTGTCTTAGGATGAATATTATTGGAGGATCTTCTTGAAGAGGATCCAAAAATTCGTGTGAATTCACATGCATCCAATGCAACTTTGATATCTTTTATTATATATTCCATATAAGGTTTACCTATGACTATAGAACATGCAACTTTTTCCTGGATATGCTATCAAAAAAATCATAGTCTGTTCTGTCAATCATGATCTCATGGGGGATACTTATGGAAGGTACTTCTTGGGAATTATCTTCCTCATACTGTCTGCAATATTATTCATACTGCTCATCATAATCTTCATCATATTCCTCATAAGAATAATATTCTTCCTCATAAATCTCAAAATCTAAATCTTCCATAACATGGAACTAATTTCACAACTACAATTTGAAAATAGTGTTGAGATACTTTTCCACTGAGATTAACTTTCCACAGGCTGAGCCAAGGAAAGTGCTCCGATACCACTGTAATATCCTATGGACAATCTACCAAGAATATTAACTTGATTCCAAAGTTCCTTTTAACTCCACTAGTCAAATTTCTGCTTGATTCCCCAAATGGTGCAGGATGTAAGTGAGGTGTACTGGCTGAGGATTGAAGATGGTGGGATGAAAGTTCAATTCTGGAATTTATATGGGGTTTGGTGCAGCAGCAGGTCAAAGTGCACATCTAAGATGTCCTATGCACCATGTACCAGTACCTTTCACTTTTCAGCAAAGGAATTAATCCCTTGACTACTTCGAGGCTTCCTAGGTAGCTGGCATATGCATACTAGACAGGTAGGGGTTTAGGGAGTTTGCAGTAGTTTATATATCAGTCAAATAATGGTTGTATATGTTCAGGAGGATTCTGGAACAGATTGGACAAGTTTTGGAAAGATTGGGTTGACAGATGCTTAACTGGGATTGTCGGGCTAGGAATTTTGTTGGCTTCCAAAACACAAGGCAGAAGCTTCCAGGTTTTGATTTTAAAGGCTGATATGGTCAATATATTAAGTTATGAACCTACTGCAACAAACGGGAAATGAAATGGATTCACATGTTGTATTTTATGAAGCAAACAATGAAACTAGTCAAATAAAACCACTCAATGAGCTAGTCTCCGAATCTAACTTGATAACTGACCTCCATTAATTGATTTTTTTGTTATGAATGAGTATGAAGCTCTGATATAGTAATAACTTGCAATAGATATGACAGAATCCTTCTTTTCTTATTCAATAACTCCCTTCTCAAAATGGTGCCTCACAGGCTATGATTTTACATTACATTAGTGAAGAAGATGAAGAGAGAGAAGGATTTTTACAGTAAATATGTTCTGGATGTAAAGATCAGAACCTATATGGAGAATAGGCCTAATTTTCCTGCTCCTACTACTGTAAGTCTTCATTGGTACGCCCTCCTTCAAACAGACACCTACATCAGGGGAAACGCCTCCAAAGTTAGTTGGACGAACTAGGGCAATGAGAGAAATGGGAGATCAAGTCTGGATTCGACCTATGGGCATGGCAGCCAACAACATAGGCTGATAACAACTTCTAGAGCCCACTGGAGGTCCTGGGAAATCTCCTCCACCACAATCTTCTTCTGCTAATGTTCCTCCTCTAAAACTAGCTGCAATTCTTCTTCAATGGGGTCCTCCTCTCCAATCTGGCATTAGATCCTCATGGCTGCGCTATATTGGACATCAATGGCTAGAATATTACTTACTAGACCTGCACAACACTCTTGGATAACTCACACAGTCTTGGGGCACATCACCCAAGTGAAATGATTGAGGCACAACACTCAACTATAGAAGCATCAGAGCTCTCATGAGAAAACATAAATGATCAAAAGTTCTTCATTGGAGTTGGTTGGCTTCTTTTATAAACTTTATGATGACCTGCTGAGTAAGTTACTTAGCTTTGGTGACTTGTGAGAGTAGCTTACCACTTTCCCATCCTACTCCAAGTCATGTGGGCGCCTTCTTGGAATAATTAGCAAGTTTTGTCTTAGAAAAACTTGTCAACTTTTGTCTCTCTTCACCCAGATTAGCAACTGTGCCTTAGTTAGCTTTCTGGATGTTGCTAAATCTTTACTTACAACTTTTCTTGTTCTTTCCACTTTTCTGCTTTTTCCTGTTTTTGCCAGCTTTTCTGTTTGCTTTTGCCAGTTTCTAATTTGTTTGCCTTGTCTTCTTTCCTTCTTTGGACTCCTTGCTTTTCCTAAGATTTTCCACTAGGGAAAGAGTGGTCCACATGACCAAATTCGACCTCCTAGCCATATTATCACCACTTTCCAATATTTATTAGCAATATTTATTAATAAAAATATTCCAAACTCAGAATTAATTCCAAATTCAACATTTAAGCAATTAATTAATTCATTGTGGTATATTTGCCTCAAAATTAACCCCTACTCCAATTTGGCAACATCTTCCACATGGGTTCCCTCTTGGCCCACTTGCTCATTATCCATTAATTTTATTTATCAAAATTACCTTTAATAAATAAATTTTCCAACATGGGAGACTTAGGCCAAAATTAATTCTAAGCAAATAGAACTAATACCATTTAATTCCCTTAGGGGTTGATTTTGTCCCCTTTCACCCATGGTACTGGATGAACCAAAATTGGGAACATGACACATGTTGTGGGCGCATAGTAAAACTGTGCTTCTTCTATCACATGACTAAGGGTGTTAATTTGATTGTTAACAGATGCCCCCTAATGTGTGAGGTCCGAAGCAGAGCTAAGGGACGAAATACATTACTTAAATTTATACTATGTATACTGATACTCTTTATTGTTAAAAGCAAGGATGAGGAAAGGAAAAACTCACAGGTGCAGGATTGAGGATCACACCTGCAAAACATAGAAATTTATCAAATATATAATATCTTCCTGAGGCGGGCATACCCATGCTCAGTAGTAAACAAGCATGGCCACGAACAATACACAGTGGATCCATGTCAAAAGTAAAATTTTTAGAAGTGTAAACATGCACTTTGATGAGTGCAAGAACAAAGTATTTATAAAATTTCTGACATGGCAATCTAATCTTGTGCAGTTTGGGCAGTGCATCGATGAGTGATACAACTGTTTTTCCCAAGGTCTTCAATACAAACCGATGATAATATGAGTTTATATCATGCGAATAAATGATCTGATCTCGAGCATAATAAAACACCATCTGATTACCGGTCATTGATGTATATCGTTAACAGGTGCAAAGAGACACACCAATAATGATGATGGACTCTAATGTATTGAGTACAAACTAATAAGTGTGAATAGATGTTCTGAAGTCGAACACTTGTAGACTCAAACAATCAGGGGTCATTGATGTATACCCACTGTCATTTGCAAGGAAACCTACCACTAATGACTGCAAGATCCAAGGTACTCTTGGGTTTCTAGATCCATGTCCTAGATGATGATTTGATGTCGATAGGAATAGATCCATCAGAAGAAGGGCATTAATGCATCCCACATCAACCAATATAAAACAAAGATCAATAGTATGATATAATTTGGTAGAACTACAAGATCCAATACTGTATACTAACACGAGGAAGGCCGACATGATTAGTTAGGAATATCTGAGGAATGGCCGACTCAGTTTGGACTTCCCTTGAACACATAACATGATGCAGAATGGACACTTGGAAACATAGTACTTTGAGTAACTGACCTTGGTGAAATCCGCTAATGCGAGGTGCATTAACGAAATCTCCATTGGTGACAGGAAGGATAACCCATCGGTGGAGATCTGTTTCAAAATACTGGTACAATTTCCTAAGGCAAATGTAGATGGTGTACTGACAACGGATATAATATTATGTGCCATGTTCAAGGGTGACAAGGACTAACTGTTGTTGTTTTCTTCAAAGTTTATAATATGAAGTGATTCAAGTCTCTCCCATTTTGGATTTTTGTGTTTTTTTAATTTTTATGCTTATTCAAAAAAATTTAAAAAAAATGTTATGATACATAGGAGGGAACGAGTATTGCATGGGCATACGTCTATTTTTCAAGGGCACGGATTAGGCCAAGGAAAAGATCCATATTGTAAACAAGGAATAAGCTAGTTGTGCACACTCTTACAGTTGTTCCCTCCCGGAGTAGGCTATCTGAAGCATGATTATGTGTTGATGAACGGTGAAGTAATACCATGTGACTGAGGTTATCCAATTTGGTGAAATGGCCAATTAGGAATGGTTCAATGAGGTTTACTTCAGCTTGAGTCTTGTGAAAATTGCCAAAATCATAGATCATCATGAATCATGGTCTGTCTCAACTATCTGAATCAAATAGTTTGAACTATCAAAGTATTCAAGTCCTGAAATCAAAACCATTTCACTATCCAACAGTTTAGTTAGAAACTGGTTCAAATGTGCATTTAATATCTAAAAAGATAGCTAAAATTGAGGAATTATGCATCTTTCTATCATTCAAAAAGTATTGATGGTTTGTACATGTATGAATAAAAGATAAGTAAGAAATTCTCATGATTTACCATATGCGTTCGTATATGCCAGTAGTGGGTTAGTTTCAATGTCGGACTAGAAAATTTTGAAACAGTTTCTCATGTTTTCGAATTTTTCGAATTTTTTCATTTTTTTGTATGAAATTTTTTTGGGTGTTATCTGTAAGAAAAGAATCAAAAAGAGAAATAGTATTTACACTATTATTTTTGGTGTGTGCAAAATTTACACACTTTTTGGGTTATGATGTAAGCTAGGTTCTTTCGGTTTTACTTATGTCCTTAAATGATGTGTTCAATTAAATTGGTCATGAAATAATGTACATGCTTTCTTTTTGGTATGATGTGAATGATTTAGATGCCAATCAAGTACATAGTTGGCCAAAGAATCAGCCAAACTATTCAGACTTCTAGGGACATGTATATATTCAATAAATGTGAACTGACGCTCTAAAAGACGTACTCATAGAAACTTTCTAAACAATGTAGGATGTCGAACTTGATACTGACCATTTAACTGGGATGCAACTAATTCTGAGTCCAGTTTGACAATTATTCGTCGAATGCCAAGGGTGATAGCCTCGACAAGAAGCTCAATAACTGCGCTATATTCTGCAACATTGTTGGATGCAGATTCGAGAAAAATGCCTCCTGAACTAAGAACTTCGTTACTAGGTGTGAAAATGACCCATGTGGCGGAAGCAATGTTCCAAGAACTACGGCTGGCGCCATCCACATATCCCAAATATGCGAAAGATTCTTGTGCCATCTACCAAAGTGACAATGCCAAGCAAGATAAGTGTGTGCCCGAAATAACTAATGTACAAAATTTTATACAAAGAATACAACATAATACAACAAAGGGTGCAAGGCATCAGTGCCTACGCGAAGTATTTCTTCAGATAGAGACCATTCCTGATCTCCGACATGGGTTCCCCATCAAAATTGACCAATTCATAAGCTCCCTTTTTTAACACAGTTTTGACTACAAGTGGGCCAAACCATTTAGCTACAAATTTCCCTTCCCCTATTTTATCTTGGTTTTGGTCATAAACTAAAACCAGATCATCTTCAGAAAAGAATCGGGGACGGGTAGAGTTGGCATATTGTGTTTTAACCCTCTTCTTGTGTGCTTCTACATTTAGAGAGGCTTCCCTTCTAGTTTCATCAAGAGAATGGAGATGGAGAAGCCTTTCCTCTTCTGCAGAAGTGTTAGGTAGGAGTTCAACTGCTCTCTTTAATGATGGGATTTCACATTCAATCGGAAACACAATTTCCTCTCCATAAACCAGTTGGAAGGGAGTGAATCCATTTGCGGTTTTAGCGGTTGTTCGGTAAGCCAAAAGAGTAGTAAACAACATCAAGTGCCAGTTATTCTTGTTTTTATTAATCGTCCTCTGTAACATAGTTTTCAAAACCTTGTTTATGGCTTCGACTTGCCCGTTAGCTTGAGGGTAATATGGCGAGAAGAAGTCCTGCCGCAATCTTTACCGGTCTGTAAGTTCATCGATACCTAAATTCCTAAAATGACTTACGTTGTTAGTAGTGATCTCTTTGGGTACACCAAACCTTGCTATCACATGATTGAATAGAAAATATGCTGCAGTTTTACCCGTGCAATTGAATGTAGGCATCGCCTCAGCCCACTGAGTGAAGTAGTCCATTGTTACGATGATGTAGTGGTGGCCATCGGCTGAAGGTGGGTTTACCGTTATAAAATCAATGGCCCATTTTGAAAATGGACCCATGGTTACTACAGAGTGTAAAGGAGCAGGGTGTGCGTGCATTTTTCTTGTGTAAATTTGGCAAGGGTGACACTTTTTGACAGCATTCATGCAATCTTTGAAAATTGTAGGCCAAAAGTATCTTGCACGCAATATTTTATGGGCAGTTCCAAACCCAGAAAGATGAATGCCACATGCCCAAGCATGGAAATCATTCAACACTTTTTCAGCTTCCTTGTGTACTAAACAACGTCTTAATATCATGTCAATTCCTCGACGGTACAAAGTATCCCCGATGATGATGTATCTTCGAGCTCGGTGTCGAATGCGACATCGTTCAATACTAGAAAACTGAGGATCGATCCTTTGGGTTTGAAGATATATGATGAATGTTCCATACCAAGGATCAGAAGTTTCAATGAGGAATACATGTTCATCTGCCCAAGATTCAACAGATACAGTACCCTCCTTCTCAATGGGTAACTCAGACATTAACTCAGCAAATGCCAACAATTTCTTGGCTTTAGCGATTTTGAATTCGAGGTCAAATTCCTGTAAAATTACTATCCATTTGAGTATTTTCCACCAATGGTATGGCGGGATAAAATGTGTCTCATGGGGTTCATTTCAACCACTATGGTTGTTTTCCTTGGAAGTATGTAATGTCTAAGTCATTGGACAACATGGACTGCTGCCAAGGCCAACTTCTCGACCTGGGAATATCTCAATTCGGGACCTGCAAGGCCCTTACTAAGATAGTAAATAACATGTTCTTGAGATGATTCGTCCTCTTGGGCTAAGACCATTCCAATGGTGGAAGGAGATGTTGCCAAATATAGCAGAAAGTCTCTTTTGTAGTTCGGTGGACTAAGAACTGGGGCAGAGACCAAAGTTTTCTTTATTTCATCAAATGAACGTTGAGCTTGGTCATCCCATATGAATATCGCATCTCGTTTCAAGAGACACATGAAACCTATAGATTTTTCAGCAAAATTCTCCACAAATCTCCTCAAGTAGTTAGCTTTCCCTTGAAGGCTTTGAAGTTGAGTGATTGTTCTCAGGGAAGGCAACTGAAGTATTGCCTCAACCTTGATGGGATCAACCATGATCCGTTTTTGGGACACTGCAAACCCAAGTAACCTCCCAGAGTCCACACAAAAAATGCATTTATGTGGATTTAACCTAATGTTGTACTTGCGGCAGCGCTCGAAGATGGCTCGTAAATGGTCACTATGCTCAGCTCTCCTTTTAGATTTAGATGCTAAGTCATCAAGATAAACCTCAATGATTTTTTTAGTGTCATGAAATGCATATGACATAGATCTTTGAAAAGTAGCTCTGACGTTTTTAAGGCCGAATGGCATTTTCCAATAAGCGAAGGTCCCCCAAGGGCATATGAAAGCTATCTTATGTTGGTCTTCCTTTTTTATCTGGATTTGGTTGTAACCGGAGAAGCCGTCCATAAACGAAAATATTTCATTCCCAGCACATTCATCGATGATATGATCAATGAAGGGTGTGGGATAGTTATCCTTAGGACAAGCCAAGTTTAGATCTCTAAAATCGGTATAAACCCAAATAGTTCCTTTTTTTGTTGATGGGAATAGGATTGGATACCCAATCAGTCAAAGGAACAAGATAGATGAATCCAGCTTTTAATAGCTTTTCGACCTCGGATTTAATGGTAGCGGACTTCTTAAGGTTCACTGGACGTAGTTTTTGCCGCACATGTTTAACATTGGGATAGGTTTTGATCTCATGTTCCACGATACTGGGATGGATGCCTGGAATTTCTTCATAAGACAATGTGAACACATCACGAAACTCTTTAAATAAAGCAATATAAAGTGTTATTTCCTCGGGAGAACAATCCGCACCTATGTTGATGTTCTCAACGATGCCAGGTTTTATAGATATGTCAATTGGGCTGGTTTTCGAAATGTTCGCCAAATTTTTTTCCGAACTCACATTGTGGGTTTGGATAGGGCATTGGTACTTGGTCCTATTCTCATCAAAATAAATATTTTCAGGCTTGACTTCTAATGAATCGATTTTGGGAAGAAATGAGCATTTGTGGTGCATATCCTCCCAGGGTCATTCTGATATGTTCATGACCTCTAGGATGGCTTCATCAGAAGAGAAAGTCTGATCCAGGAGATCATGGGTACTATGAGAGTTCAATGGCCAAACAGGTGAAGTATAGGGATCATATTCCTCCATCTTGGGAGGATTTTGATCTGGTTCTACCAAGGCCATTTGAATAGCTTGATAAGCGAGCTCTACGGTAGAAAAGGGAACACTACTCTTCGTTTCATCATGTGGTGCAGAAGTATGTGTATTTCCATCATTCTTTTCATCTATGATGTTTTCTTTGGAAGTTCCAACTGATGAGGTAGAACCAACCTCCGATGTGGAGTTAGAAAAAACTTTTAATGGGAAATACACTTCCCATGTAATGGTGAAAATCGGGGCAGTGTTAGGGGTCAATATTGGTGGTGGAATTGGAAAAGTTCCCAAAAGGGATGAGTCTTTAAACATTCCTACCCCAACATCCTGAATCACCATCGTTGAATCCCCTACAAAAGGTACATTCGAGTGGAGACTAGTTTCAGGTGTGCAGTAATCTAGTTGATCGATTGTGATAGTCTTCCCTTGGTGGGGGAATTGAATGAATCAGAATACGGAAGATACTACAGTCGCCATATTATGTATCCAACTGCGTCCCAATAGAAAATTGTATTCTATAGGTGCATCCACTACCTCAACATCTACTTGAACTGTTCCCCCCCCAGTTTAACTGGGAAAGCCATGATAATTCCATGAGGTGGGAACGAATGACCATCAAATGCTTTGAGAATTGTGTGGGATGGTACTAGGGTGGGTGATCCCAAAGCTTTCCAACAAGCTAGTGACATGACACAAGTGGAGGCTCCTTCATCCACAATGGTTCGAAAAATGTTCTTACCATGTGAAGTTACTTTAATTTGGAATGCAATTTGTGAGGGAAGCCTACATGTGGGTTTTTCTAAGTCAAATGTGATCAAATTAGTGTCTTATGGATCAATAGCACCGATGGCAGACAATAGTGCTTTCCGTTGAGCGGGACAACTTTGAAACACTTCCAAGGAAGACATTGCACAAGGAGCTTGAGCTAAATCTTCAACCACATTGTAGTTTTGAGAAGCTCGCACATTGGGGTTGTGTGTTGCTTTGCGGAGGACCCCTTTCGGAGGTCGAGGCACCATGTCTATGGTTGGTTTCTCAATATTTAGAAAACCATTAGGTTGAGATCCAATTGTTTCAGCATCTTTTGAAGGTATGTCATAAGAACGGGCCCTTGTTTGAATATGGATGTCATGTTCACCAATTGTGAAGATATTAGCATTGGGTGGATTTCCCCCTTGTGGGGGGTTTGCTTGGTTTCCTTCTGGTGGAGGTGCTTGTTACACAAAAATTTTGTCACCCTTGTGAAAGTGTCACAAGTGTTGCAAGTGTCGTCGTCATGACCTAGTGTCGTCATCATGACTGTTGCAAGTACCGTCATTATGTCCAAGTGTTGTCATCATGACCGTTGTGATAATGTCGTCATCTTGACCATTGTGTATACACCCCTGAAGATACCTAGACTAAGTGCTCATTTGGGAGGATTTGTACTCAGTTTGTACAACCTTTTGAGAGGTCGTCGCAGGTTGCATACTAACAACATGCGACTTCACAGGTTGCTCCGTAGATGAGTGCGACGAGGTCTGTTAATGGGAAAAAATAGCCATTTCGAGATCTTTCTTGAAGCTTTCCCATTTGGGGCTTATCCCTGATCTCTTGGAGAGCTGGTACTCGACCCCTAACTCATTGGGAAGATCCCCTATCTCTCTCCTACCATCTCTCATCCTATCCTATCCATAATCTCATCCACTTAGTCCTATATATATGAGGCTCACTCCCATACCAAAGGGGGCAAGACTATGGTATCTACATGCTGGTGAAATCTCTCTTGGACACCTTCACTCACCTCTTGGAGAATTCATGCTTCCTTGGAAGGGCTTGGCAATTGGCTTGTGTGGAGAAGGGCTGCTACATTAAGTCATTGGTTGTAGTTCTATATCTCTATCATGTACTCCTCTATTTGCAGTAATACAAATGCTTTCCACCAATATCATTCTCAATGTGTAATGATGTTGTGTTGTTTACCTGCTTAACTGTTTACATAGATCTCTTATTGTATAAATGCTCTTTACTCGTTTCTCTTTTTTGTATCTTAACAGGTCTTGCAGCTTGGATCTGACGACCGTGGGACGTGAAGCAACATTCGGGAGAAAGGATAGTGAAATCAAAGAGGTAAGACATCTAGTACTTGATCCTTAAGTAGATCTAGGAAACGTGTTTGTAGTCTGTTCTATTTGTTCTAGACTCACATTGAGCTAGGGAGATCCGACTCGCCTCCGGTTGAGTGGATTGTCTGGCAACAAATCTAGCGACCATACTGGGGAAGAGAAGAAGAAGAAAGGGAAGATTAAGAAGACAAAAGATAAGAAAGAGACCAAGAAAGAGACCAAGCGTCAACCATCTGCCTCTGATGGCACTCATTCTATGAGAACACCTCGTAAGCCAAAATTCCCTTGCAAACTTTGCAAGGGTGAACACCTTCTCAAGAATTGTCCTGGTCTTTCCCGTGTGTCAAAAGTGTGGTCTAAAAACCCCAAACCGCTTGTATCGTCAACCTCTGACCATCATGTTGATGATACTCCCTCAACTAGTGACCCATTGTTGATGGGTCGGAAGGGTAGAGATGCATCGTACTTACCTTTTCCCAAGCATGGATGAAGCTTCACAGTGGTTGGAAAATATTACTAGCTCTCAACAAGTGCTTCCAACAAGTGATAGTAAGTTGCCCCTCGATCCCCCACTGGTTGACCAAGTGATCAATTCAGTTTCATCTGTAATTGGTCCCACTCTTCCTTCCGAGAGTGAAGTGATCGAGTCGTTTTCATCTCCACTCAATCCCGCTCTTTCATTGGAGAAAGTCCAGACTGAAGCAGTCACCATGACACAATCTTCGTCTCATTCTTATCTTCCAAGTGAGAGTGAAATGGAAACCGCTGATGTTTTCCTAGTTATTTCAGAATTTCCTAGGCAAGGGGAAACCCTGTCCATTTCGACAAGACCCCCCCCAAGTTTTGAGGTCATTTCCTTTTATTGGAATGGTCTAACAAAATCTCGTCTTCCTTCAAGTATTCCTTTTCAAATATCTGTAGGAGTTTCTGATAAAGAAATATTTCGTACGATAGTTGATGAGGGAGCTTTTGCTAGTATTTTATCCTCAATTGCTTGGCAAGATATAGGTTCTCCTCAGCTTGTGCCAGTAACTGACCAGATTTTGGCTTTTAATCGAAGGCCTACCAGACCTTTAGGGATTCTCCCGCAGTTACCCATCACTTTGAGAGGTAAAACTATTTATGTTGACGTCATGGTTGTCCAAGGTCCTTTAGATTTCAATCTGCTCCTTGGACGTGATTATGTCTATGCTATGAAAGCTGTAGTGTCCACACTCTTTCGAGTGATGTATTTTCCTCATCATGGGAATATTGTGACCATTGATCAGCTGTCCTTCGTGACACCCACTCATCATATGACTCCTAGTCATTTGAATTCCCTAAATGTTCCACATGTTTTAGTGGTTTCTTCCCCCTGAGAATAGGGTACGAGCACGGTTTATGTTTTGTTTCAAGCCCGTTAAAAAATGAAACCAACTTTCAAGAAAAGTTTTTCTTTGATTTCAAGATTGCATAAAAATGAAACCATTTTACATGAGCATAGTTCTCGTTCTATGTCAAGCTCGTTAAAAAATGAAATAGCTTCCTACGAGCACGATTTATGTTATGATTCAAGGTCGTTAAAAAATGAAACCAACCACCCTAGCATAGTTTCCCTTTGGTTTCAAGCTTGCATAAAAATGAAACGAATCCATTGGAGCATAGTTTTATTCTATTTCAAGCTCGTTAAAAAATGAGATAGACCCCTATAGCATAGTTTATCTTTGGTTTCAAGCTTGCATAAAAATGAAACCATCCCCTCGAGCATAGTTTTATTCCATTTCAAGCTCGTTAAAAAATAAGATGGGTCCCCTCGAGCATAGTTTTATTCCATTTTAAGCTCGTTAAAAAATAAGATGGGCCCACTCAAGCATAGTTATTGTCTATTTCAAGCTTGTGTAAAAATGAAATAGATCTCCCTCCCATCAGTTCGAGTCTCTCGCTAGAGTTAGAACTTGAACCTTCATTTCATCTGTTTCTCGTTTCCCCCCCCCCCTGGTGAACATTTTCATATTAGTAGCCAGGTTGGTAGTTGGGTTAGCAAGCATCATTTTTAGACGAAATGAAGCTTGGGGGGCATGTCACATGTCGTACCGTCAACAATCATGTTGAAGGAACACCACCATGTTAAGCCCCTAGCAATCATGCTGGGGGCATTTACCAACCTCTGGGCATCATGTTGGGAAGGAACCCATCAATGGGTCTTAACCTATGAGCATAGTTCCCTTTCTATGTCAAGCTCATTAAAAAATGAAACCAGTAGTCTGAGCAGAGTTCTATTCCTGTGTCAAGCTCGTTAAAAAATGAAACAACTCCTTTCCCTTTGAGTCGAGTCTCCTCATAGACTTAGTACCTGAACCTTCTTTTCACCCGCCTATGCCTTAGGCGAATGAAATGAAGCTTGGGGGCATGTCTTCAACCTCTAAAAGTTACGTTGAAGTCAACTCGATCACCTCTCCACACCACATTGGATCTAAGTCACTTACTTCTAGCAATCATGCTGGGGGCACACACCAACCTCTGGATGCCATGTTGGGAAAAAGTTCACCATTGGGAACATTTTCGAGGATACTTTCCTTTTTTAGGTTTCGAGCTCATTAAACCATGAAAATTATCCCGAGCATAGTTCATTTTATGTTACAAGCTCGTTAAAAAATGAGGCAGACATCATGAGCATTCTTCCAACCTATCTTTGAGCTCGTTAAAAACAGTAAGATGGCATTCGAGCTTACTTTTCACTTTTTTCATGCTCTGGTTGAAACATGAAAAGTGGTTTGAGCTTACTTTTTACTTTTTTGTGCTCTGGTTCAAATATGAAAAAGATTCCAAGTGCGTTTTATACCATTCTCGTGCTCATTAAAAATTTGAGTTAAAAAGGTGTGTCTAACGAGTATAGGTTTATCATTTTATCCGGCCTCGCTAGACTATTTACGGAAAAGGAACTGTGTCGAGTTTACTTTTTCCTTTGTCATATTCGGTCATCAACCATGACAAAGTTGTTTGTGGAGTCCTTTTAAGCACTTTTCAGACTCCCTAAATAGGAAAAGATTGCCAAGCGAACTTGATGCTTTCACGCTTGTAAAAGCATTTGAATGATCGTCTTTCTGGTGATAGTTTACCCCTTTTTCGGACCAAGAAGCACTATTTACGAAAAAGGAATACTCCAACCAACCATGGTTGGAAGAGTCCTCTCCCACGTTGTTTTACCCTTTTTCGGGTGATGAGGCTAACTTTACCAAAAAGGACCTTTTGGAGTCTCCTTTAGTTCTTTTTAGACTCTCTAAACATGAAATGACGCTGAGTTTTCCTTCTTTGGACTCGTTAAATTTTAAACATTGAAGGGCCCATTATGGGACGAACCCCTCCTATCCTAGGTTCGTAAAACATTTGGGATTGGACTCATCTATGAGATGAGCTATACCGATCATCTGGTTACCCTCATCAAGCTCATTCAAAAACAAGTGAGGCACTCATCATTCATGATGAGGAAAAAGGAAAGTGTTTGTGTTACATACCTTAGTGGCAGTATATAGTCATTCTTGAACATGGAACTCATCTGCATTTACATACCAACACTTGGGCCATCTATTTGTCTATGAGTCCCTGCTTACTTTTTGAGTCCTGTTACTTCTCTGAGTCATTCGGAGAAAGCTTCTACTATCATTTTCATTAGAAGTTTGTGTCATTCTCATGTCAATACTGCCAAGTCATGCCATGCCCATGTTCAAGAACACATTCATCACTCATCATTTTCAGTTAGTACACACGTTGTCATGCCGTTGTTACTTTGAGTCAATCTCACACATTATTGTACCATACGATCCACTCTACACATTTTTGTCGTGTTTCGTGTCGATTGATGGGGGATTCATCATGGCCCTCCTTCGACGGATTCATCCTTGTCGACTTCAACTCATCATCCAAGGATTGAATCTAGAAACCAGTCAAGTACCTTGGTCCTGCATGCCTCAATGGCAAGTCACCTCGCTTTCATCATGAGTTTACATCATTGACTCTTGATTGAGAGATTTCATCTTGCGTTCAACGTCAACTCATTTATTCACGCTCGATGATATGTACTGCGATACCTTGGGAATCATCGACATTAATGGTGATCTCCCTCGCACTTGTTAACGATTTACATCAATGACCGGTAATCAAGTGGTTTCTACCATGTTCGACGTCAAGACATTTGTAATCACATGGATAGATTCGTATCATTGCAGGTTCAGCTTGAAGACCCTGAGGAGTCATGTTTTACCCAAGTTGCGATGGAGTTTGTATTGAGTCATATTACACGGGTCCACTTTTGTATTGGTCGTGACGGTTTTATCATCTCATCGTGGATCTACGCTTGTGTCTAGTATCCATGATTGTGTTCAGTCGGTCATTACTCCCATGGATCTGCAATGTATTGATTGGAAACCATGTTGTACTACATATGAGATTATCAGTTCAGAGTCAGTTGTACTGCAGCAGTGTCCTTCATCCGACAAGTCTTTTGCCATTATTTATATCAAAGCATTTCACCTGTACATCCTTAACAACTTCATGCTTTAGGGGGCATTATGTTACACCAAAATTTAGTCACCCTTGTGCAAGTGTCGCAAGTGTTGCAAGTGTCATCGTCATGACCTAGTGTCGTCATCATGACCGTTGCAAGTACCGCCATTATGTCCAAGTGTTGTCATCATGACCATTGTGATAATGTCGTCATCTTGACCATTGTGTATACACCCCTGAAGATACCTAGACTAAGTGCTCATTTGGGAGGATTTGTACTCGGTTTGTACAACCTTTTGAGAGGTCGTCGTAGGTTGCATACTAACAACATGCGACGTCGCAGGTTGCTCCATAGCAGAGTGCGACGAGGTCTGTTAATGGGAAAAAATAGCCATTTCGAGATCTTTCTCGAAGCATGCCCATTTGGGGGCTTATCCTTGATCTCTTGGAGAGTTGGTACTCGAACCCTAACTCATTGGGAAGATCCCCTATCTCTCTCCTACCATCTCTCATCCTATCCTATCCATAACCTCATCCACTTAGTGCTATATATATGAGGCTCACTCCCATACCAAAGGGGGGAAGACTATGGTATCTACATGCTGGTGAAATATCTCTTGGACACCTTCACTCACCTCTTGGAGAATTCATGCTTCCTTGGAAGCGCTTGGCAATTGGCTTATGTGGAGAAGGGTTGCTACGTTAAGTCATTGGTTGTAGTTCTATATCTCTATCATGTACTCCTCTATTTGCAGTAATACAAATGCTTTCCACCAATATCATTCTCAATGTGTAATGATGTTGTGTTGTTTACCTGCTTAACTGTTTACATAGATCTCTTATTGTATAGATTCTCTTTACTCGTTTCTCTTTTCTGTGTCTTAATAGGTCTTGCAGCTTGGATCTGATGACTGTGGGACGTGAAGCAACATTCGGCAGAAAGGATAGCAAAATCAAAGAGGTAAGACATCTAGTACTTGATCCTTAAGTAGATCTAGGAAACGTGTTTGTAGTCTGTTCAATTTGTTCTAGACTCGCATTGAGCTAGGGAGATTCGGCTCGCCTCCGGTCGAGTGGATTGTCCGGCAACAGTGTTGGCGCCGCAGCAACCATCTGTTGTTGTTGGGGGAAGGGTCAAGTTAGGATGGTAGGTTGTGGTTTCCCTCCTCGTTGTGAAAACATGCAATGAATATCATCCATATGAGGACAAGGATGAGTAGGATGGTCCCCTTGGAAAATTTTGCAAGGGTACTTGTTCTTCCGGTTTTCATGATTTCCTCTAGTAGGATTATTCACCTTAGGTGCATCTCTTGTACCAAGGTTAGCATTAGGCTTCTTCTTTTGTTTCTTCTTTTTTCCTTTTGGGTCCACAGTTTGAACCGTAAGGAATTCAAAAGTTTGGGTAGGAGTTGTAGATTGTTGAGTTGCCTGGCCAGCTGTGGGTTGCGGATTTCGAATTGACATTTGTCCCAATTGTTGGGTAATCTGTTCAAGTTGGTTAACGGGTCCAATCACACCATCGGTATGAGGTCCTTTTGGCGGCCTAGCTGGATCAGACGCAGGTCTTATAGCATGAGGTATTAAGTCATAAAGTGTGCCTGATTGGGAATATACCAAATCCATTTGGTGAGCACTCTAAATTAGTTTTTCTTCAGTCATGGCCCCTGACATGGCTACATCTTTGGCTAGAGTAGGAAATAGGGATTTTATGAACCAATCTGCTAAGAATTGGTCAGGGATTTTAGCTTTTATAAGCCTTCGGCGCCTCCTCCACTCATGGATGTGATCCGAGATGTGAGTAGTGGTGGATTTCCTAAGTGAAGTTAAAAGTTTTGTTCCCGTCTCATAGCGGATAGGTAATGGAAAATGTGTCAAGAAGACCATAGCTAAAGATGAAAAATCTGTGAATGTATTGCGTGGCAATCCAATTTACCATTTCGCAGCAGTTCCCGTTAGGGTCCGCTGAAACAACCTTAACCTAACACTATCATTAACTAGGGAATTGGATGAACACCACAGATGGAATGTCATCACATGATTGGATGGGTCTTCCCCTGGTTTTTCATCAAACTTGGGTATGTCTGAGGGTAGTTTAGTTGGTATGGTTGGCCACCCATTCAAATGTAGAACATGGTCATTAGTCAGTCGGGATAAATCCGGTAGATTCAATGTGGCTAGAAATGGTGACTTGGATGGTGTTGGAGCAAACGTTTGATATCCAGGTGAAGCTTGATGGCTCCACTGTTGGTTTCCTTGGGCTTGAGAAGCATTCCAATAAGGGTTACCTCCTTGCGGAGATTGCATCCAAAAAGATGGGTTGCTTCCTGAAGTTTGTTCATTCTATTGTGGAATAGGATGCATGTATGGATTTCCCCCTTGTGGAGGTATGTTCCATTGAGATTGGTTACTTGGTGGAACATTACAACTCCATTGTGGGATAGGATTAATGGGTGGATTTCCCCCTTGCGGGGGTACGTTCCATTGAGATTGGTTACTTGGTGGAACATTACCACTCCATTGTGGGATAGGATTAATGGGTGGATTTCCCCCTTGCGGGGGTATGTTCCATTGAGATTGGTTACTTGGTGGAACATTACCACTCCATTGTTGGTTGGGATTCATGGCTAGATTGCCCCTTTGCAGGGGTGGGCCCCAATTAGATTGGTTACTAGTCAAAATTTGACCACTCCATTGATTGTTTCCTTGGTTTGGATAAGAATTCCAAGGTTTATTTCCCCCTTGCGGTGGTGGTGCCCGAGAATATTGGGTACTTCCTGGAACCTACCCACTTCATGGTGGAACGGGGTTGGTGGACGGAATACCTTCTAGTGTGCTACCTATTGGGGGTATGGGATTGCCCCCAGGATTTATGCTAGGAAAGTTTAGATAATGGCTTCCCGATGCACTTCCAATAACTTGTGGAGCATTACCCCAGTTGGCATTACTGTTCCATGGTCCATTGATTCCACTAGGGATATTGAGATTCCAAAGTGAAGGATTCCCCCCCGGGTTAGAAATTGGAATACTATTTGGTATTCCAATAGGATTTTGGCTTACTCCCGGATTGTTTTGACCTTGTGCATCCAAACCATATGGGAAACCCAAGTTTGGTAAGGCACCCCCTCCAGTAGGGATTCATGCAGGAATAGTGGATGTACTTCCGGGATTGGGACCCGAAACTATACCAACTGGCATTGAAATGCTATTTGAACTTATGGTAGCAATAGGTAGACTAACTGTTGGGATTGTGGTAGAGGTCAATTTGAAAGTATTGCTACCTTCAACAACCGTTTGAGGTTGTGGTGATGTGCTTCCTTGTGCTCCTGGTGAATCCACAGGGATGTTGGAAGTATTGCTACCTCCAACACTCGTTTGAGGTGGTGCTGATGTGGTTCCTTGTGCTCTGGATGAAGCCAAAGGGATGTTGGAAGTGTTGCTACCTCCAGCACTCATTTGAGGTGGTGCTGATGTGGTCCCTTGTGCTCCTGATGAAGACATGGGGTTAGGTGTTGAATTTTGCATGTGTGCCAACTTTTCAAAAGTAGAATTGATGGTGTGCAATAGTTCACTGATGTGAAGTACCACTAGGTCTGAAATATTTTTCAAAGGTGGATTTACAGGAGCTACAGTGTTGTCTTCTAAAGTTTCAATTTCAAATGGAGCAAGAGGATCAAAAATTTATGTGGTTTCCTGGGCAGGTGATGTTGCAGTATTTGTTTGATGTGTTTATGCTCTATTGTTGTTAATTGAAGTTAGAAGTGTTTCAGTTTTAAAGTCAATATATTTTGTATTTTGTATCCGTCTCTACAATGTAGTGGGGCCTTCAATTTCTGGTGATTCACCTCGCTGCCCGCCATGACTGGCGGGTCGGGAGAGTATCCACTTTGAATAATTTTGATAAAAGGATGTGTTTAAAAAGTTTTTGAAAAAAGAATCAAACAAGCCTATGGATTTCTAGACTCAACAAAATAAAAAGTGTCCACACAGTAAAAATTCCTAGAGGTTTCAAGCAAGCAAACTACTCTTCCAAAGAACCGAAGCTCAGTGAAAAAATGGATTAGAGGGCCTTCTGAAACTAGTAGCTACTGAGGGATTTCATGTCCTCATATAATTGCTAGAAGCGAAGGTGTGAGAAACAATTACAATAAACTTTAATCGCCAGGGGTGCAAGCGTTGATTCTTGACTAATCACCCTCCCAAGGAGTAAAAGTTCCAAAGTCTGTCTCGGGTACTGCAATATTTCCCCACTTATAGTAGCCTATATGATATCTCAGGAAAAGCCACTAAAGTTACCACTTCACAATTCGCTGTCGAGCGGAACAGACGCAAGTCGAGGACAACCCTCATAACCAGGTACTCTAGAAAAGTGATGTCACCTAGAGGAATTGTCACTTACATAGAGTTCTGTGATTATTACATGTCCCACTAAACAAGCAAGAGGGGGGAACCACTCTTTATTGATTCAGATTGACCTCGTGCTTAACGCATGTTTTAGAAGCGCTTTCCCGACAGGCGTTTCATGCTACTAATGGATTTACTCTCTTTAATCAATGCTAGTTTCAAAGTATTGCAGCCCAGGATTTTTAACTCTCCAAACCTAATCCAGGACACTAACCTAAACTTGTTGGTGATATGAAAATCAAAAGTTTGTCAATTTTTAGATTAAGCGCCAATTTTAGAGGGTAGTTTGTTTAGTTTCGGGAGTGGAAGTGAAACTGGTGGTGTTTTGACTTGAAAACATAAAAATGAACCAAACAATGCAAAATCCTCATTACTCTACCTTTCAATTCGTTAAATATTCTAAATTAAGGAAGAGTTAGAGGCTCATGAGTTTCTTTCAGACATGCAAAGTTTCTGGTAGATTTTGTATGTTCATGCACAGTTTTTCTGAAATATGGATAATAATTGATGTTAACGACCAATGTAACCCAAACAGATATCTCAAGTGAAACTGAATCTAATTCTATTACATGGGGGATCTATGTTTCCCATTCACAAGATCGTACGAAGGCCCAAGTGAAGAGGATACCCAAAGCCCTTTGTAATGCTTATGAATTAAAGTATAAACTGTTTCACGTGAGATCCACTTTCTCATTCACAAGATCGCTATAAGGCCCAAGTGAAGAGGATACGGTGGCTCGAAAAAATGTATGCAAAAATTAAATCTACTTTTTTACCAGTGAGATCCATTTTCTCATTCACAAGATCTCCATAAGGTGAGAGTGAAGAGGATACAGTGGCTCGATATAAGATTCTTTGAAAAAATCAACTCCTAAACTTACAAGTGAGATACAGTTTCTCATTCACAATATCACCATACGATGCGAGTGAAGAGGATACGGTGCCTCATACACAATATATCTCAAGAAAACTGAACTCTAAAGGTGCAACTCTCTCTAATTGTGCATGAAAATCATCAAAATATTCTACCTCCAAAACAAAATGTAACTAATTAAAGTTTATTTCTGTTTTTTGGAAAGAAATTAATCTCAAACTATCTCAACATGTGATGTTCCAAGTGTTTTTCAAATTCAAATGTGTGTGGAAGGTTCTTCAAATGTGTATGGTTATTCTAAATGTGTATGGTTATTCTTTGGTTTTAAAGTTTCCAATCAGCATGTGCTTAAGGTTTGAAATATGAAATGTCCTTTAAGATGTTTTTAATGAACAATTCTTTAATGTGTTTGGAAGACTTGAAGCCATGTAAAAGAGACAGTAATGTAAGTTTAATATCAGTCCCTAAATATATAAAAGCAGGGATCCATCCACAAATGTGGTTGTATGCAAGTAGATCTACTACCAGAAAGAAAAATTGAAAATTGATGACAATTTGGAGCAATTTTAAAGGTGTTTGGAAGTGAATTCCAATTGTAAATATCTTGATCCAAATGGTGCAAAACTTGCCTAACTTTTCAAGAGGAGTAGAACACTGATCTCAAGCTACAAATAAGGCCTTAAACAAGTGTGCAAATGCAATAAAAATCAGGTCTCCAAACAGATCCAAAAGCTAAAGAGATCTCCACAAACTAGTGTATGATTGCAAAATTGAATTAATATGTTTGGAAGGTAGTTTGGTTGCAAACATGTAAAGGAGACACTAATGCAAGTAAGGATCAGTCCTAAATGTATCAAGACAGGGATCTATCTTCAAATATATCTTTAATTAAGTAGATCCATTACAACTTTGAAGGAGATTTGAAAAGAGAACAATTTGCAACATTTTAAAACTGTTTTGGAAGTGGATTCCAATCGAAAAGATGTTGATCCAAATTGTGTAAATATTTTCTACACTCTTCAAACAAGTAACCTACTGATATTTAGGAAGAAATAGAAGATTTAATGAAGTCTTCAAGTGCACAAACAAGGCCTCCAAAACAAATCCAAAATAGGGATCTCACAAACTAGTATAATGAGATGCAAATTGAAAACAAAAGATGTACATCTTTTAAACCAAAAAGATAAGCAAAGGAGGGATCAAAAAGGAGTAAAGGAGGTTGGGTATTCACCCTAAGAGGTCCCTAAGCCAAGCCATAAATCCATACTACATCCAAGGAGAAAAGGTAAGGGGATTTGAGGTCTCCAAACAAATTTTTTAGCCTCATTGCAACTTGCAGGTATGGACAGTGCGACGACCCTTCAATGCACAAAACCAGATATCTACTTTGATTTTTTGAAGTATTTGTTGAATGGAGAGTGTGGGGGAGGCCGTTTTGGAGCTTCCCTTGCTGTATCTAAGGTTCTTTTAATGATCCTTAAGCTGAAAATTAATAGATCTGAAGGATGGAAATCACCAAAATGTCAAGAAAAATCATGAAATATCAAGAAATTTCAAGCCACCGAGTCGCCAATCTGATAATAGATGAAGTAGTTTGCTAGTAGGGAGTTAGATCTGCATATTATCAATCTATTTTACTAAGAAGTGGTGAGCTTCTATGTCAGCAAATGAACATGATTATCACAAGTTATTCATAAGATCTACATTCATTTATCAAACAAGATAAGCAAAGCTAAGATCTAATGCCATTTGAAGAGTTAAATCATATAAGATAAGCAACATTCAAAGATTCAAATCGAACAAACTTGAATCATTTCATATTAAAAAAATGAAGAGGTACATCCTTACCATGGATCTTGGTGTGAATCCCTCCTCCATTGCCATGAGCTTTCCTTCCTCCACCCTTGCTTTTGAAGAAATTGAGCTTTTCCTCCTCCTCCAAAATCTCTCCAACATGCGTTTGCTCTTCTTCTCTCCATTTACAATGCCCCAAAAGCATTTCTTATATAGCATTGTGAAGTGTGCTCTCAAGTTTCTCTTTTCAATATGGGAATGCTCCTTTTCATTATTTTAGATCATTTTCACTCAAAAGCCCACTTTTCTATAGTTTTTAAGATTTTTTTGCACAACTTAGCATACTTTAAGTACAATTAATGCATTTTAACGTATTTCTCTTCACTTTTTTATTGGTGTAGCTTAGTTTTGGACCTTTTGTAAGCGGTTCAATCACTGAACTTGATTTCTTTAGGTTCTTACTTTCTTCACCTAATCCTTCCATTTATGGGAGAAGTGATTAGATCAGAGAGGATTTGTCCCTGAATGTACTTGTGTTATGTCTTCATGTTGTGGGTGCATAGTAAAAATGTGCTTATTTTGTCACATGACTAAGGGTGTTAATTTGATTGTTAACAAAAAGGAATCTTGGAAATCATCCACTCCAATGTATGCGGTCCGATGTCATCCAGTTTCTTGAGTGGGTATGTATATTATGTTTCTTTCATTGATGATTTTTATAGGAAGACATGGATATATTTCTTGAAGGGAAAAGATGAAGTATTAAGTAAGTTCAAGGAATTCAAAGCCTTGATCGAGAACCACACAAAGAAGAGAATCAAGACTTTTTGGTAAGACAATGGTGGAGAGTTCACATCAGAAGACTTCAAGAAATTATGCAGAGATTCAGGGATTAAGAGGGAGTTGACCACTCCATATAATCCACAACAAAATGGAGTTGCAGAAAGGGAGAATGGAACAATTATGGAGGCAGCAAGGGCAGTGCTTCATGAACAAGATCTTCCTATGCATCTATGGGCATAAGCTGCAAGGACAACTGTGTATGTATAGAATCGTACTCCACATAGAGTGCTTGAAAACAAGACACCAGAAGAAGACTTCCCCGAAGAGAAACCAAAAGGTAACCATCTCATAATATTTGGTTGTCTAGTGTACATACACATGTCGAAAGAGAAGAGGACGAAGTTAGATCCTTCATGAAAAAAGGGTATATTTGTGGGATATAGTGAAAACTCGAAGGCTTACAGAATATATTTCCCAGGATTCAAGAAGATCGACATCAGCAGGGATGTAACATTTGACGAAGACTCGGCATACAACAAATCCAGAAAGCTACCTGTTGAAGACATTGAAGAACCATAAGCACCCAGGATTCGAGATACAATAATGAATGAAGTAAATCCAGAAGAAGATCATGAGATAGAAGATCCAAAGGAACCTGTACATCGACCCCGTGAGAAGAACTCCTATAAGAGGAAACCAACATGGCTACGAGAGGTAATTCAAGATGCAGAAAGGTATGGTGCTTCACAAGGAATGCAAAGAGAAAGCAAGAGACCGAGGCCATACACTAGTTATGTAGCCCTGCTATGTGACATCATTGACAAGGAACCTGCCAACTATGAAGAAGCGACAGAAATAAAGGAATGGAAGGATTCCATGATCAAGGAGTACTAGTCGATCGTGAAGAATGATGTCTAGGATGTGGTCCCGAGACTAGAAGGGAAGTCAGTGGTAACTTCCAAGTGGATCTACAATATCAAGCATGTTGCAGATGGCAACATAGAGAAATACAAGGCAATATTTTTGGCACGTGGCTTCTCCCAGAAATAAGGGATAGACTATGAGTAGACATTTGCACCTGTAGCCAGATACACTTCCATCAGAACAATACTTGCTCTGGCTGTAGTGATGAAATGGAATATACACCATATGGATGTCAAGACAACGTTCTTGAATGGTGTAGTGGAAGAGGAAGTGTATGTGGAGCAGCCACTCGGGATTGAGACACATGACAGGGAGTCTCATGTGTGCAAAATGAAGAAAGCCTTGTACGGTTTGAAATAGGCACCCAGGAAGTGGTACGGCAGGATAGACAACTTCCTGACTAGTTTGGGATTTACCAAGAGTAAAGCGGATTCCAACCTTTACTACAAGGTGGAGGAAGGGAACCCAGTGATACTCCTACTGTATGTAGATTACCTATTTGTGACAAATGAGGATGGGTTGATTGTTGACACGAAGAGTAAGCTTGTTGTCGAGTTCGAGATGAAGGACTTGGGTATGATGCACTATTTTCTAGGCATGGAGGTGTGGCAGAGTGCGGATGGAATCTTCCTTGGACAAGGGAAGTATGCAGTAGAGATCCTGAAGAGGTTCGGGATGATGGAATGCAAGGCCATGGACACACCTATGGCATCGAACCTGAAGCTATTGCGTGACGCTTCATCAGATTCGGTTGATGCCATGATGTATCATCAGATGATTGGGTCTTTGATATACCTGACAAATACGAGACCAGATATTTGCTTTGTTGTAAACACATTGAGCCAGTTCCTGACGGATCTGAGACATGTTCACATGATTGCTGCAAAGCATATTCTGAGGTACTTGAAGGGTACGGTTGATTATGGGCTCAAGTATGATGTGAATCAGAATATTAACCAAGAGGGTTATGTTGATTCAGATTGGGCAGGAAGTGCCATTGATAGGAAGAGCACTTCGGCGTGTCGCTTCAATATGGGATCAGGTGTGATCTCTTGGTTTAGCAGGAAGCAGTCCTACGTGGCACTTAGTACATCCGAAGCAGAGTATGCCGTAGCTTGTTCAGCTATTTGTGAGGCAGTATGCCTAAGGAAGCTACTATCTGATTTGTTTGATCTCTAGTTGGACGCGACTTGTATACATTGCGACAACTAGAGTTGTGTGAAGTTGTCTGAAAACCCAGTGTTCCATGACAAGTCAAAGCACATTGAGATCAAGTACCACTATATCAGGGATATGGTGCAGAGAGGAGCAGTGAAGCTCCAGTATGTTGCGAAAAACAAGTAGATAGTCGATGTATTGACCAAGCCGTTGGCCATAGTGAAGTTTGAATTCTTCAGAGAGAAGCTTGGTGTACTTCATATCGAGGTTCCTTCCAAGCGGAAGTGATGAGTCTGAAAGACGCAGATTCACATGGGATTTTTTGACATGGTGGTAGGTTAGTCCTCCCATGGTTGTTGTTGTAATTGTCAGGATTTTTCGACATGGTGGTAGGTTAGTCCTCCCATGGTTGTTGATGTAATTGTTGAAGAATTTTCGACATGGTGGTAGGTGAGTCCTCCCATGGTCATTAATTTAATTATTGAGCCTTTCACAGATGGTGGTAGGTTAGTCCTCCCATGCCGGTGAGTGTAAGTGTTGTGTTGTGTGCATCTGGGTTGTGCTCCATTGACAATGAGATGATCTGAAGATGATGAGGTGACAGTAGGGTTCATAGGTTTTGCATAGGAATATAATCAGTCATGGGATGATCCTTGAGGTTTTGCAGTGGCATATAATCAGTCCTGAGAGATCTTGAAGGTTTTGTAAGTGGCATATAATCAGTCCTGGGATGCTCCTTCAGGTTTTGTAGTGGCATATAATCAGTTTTGGGAGATCTTGCAAGTTTTGCAAAGGCATATAATAAGTCCTGATATGTACCTACTAGATGGATTGCTCGGAGAGATGATGAAGGCCTACATGGATGATAGGCCTACATCCAGCATGAAAAAGGGTTGGACCTGTAGAAATTCCTATGATGAGTAGATTGGATATTGATGGTCGAGATAGCAGTAGCAGTGACGATGATGATCCAGCTTTGATGATGATCCAGCTTTGATAATGATCCAGTGACGAAGCTTTGTGCTAATGAACTGTGTCAAGAGAATACCTTCCTAGTTAAGAGGGAGTGTTGATGTATTTGTAACTTAAGAATGTATTTCACTTGTATATTTTATATTGCATTCATATGACATTGTACTTCCGATGGAGAGGTTTCATTCCTCCGATTGGGAAATCTATTATTGTATTTGAGTGGGTTATTAGACTCCCCTAGTGGGGTTGGCCCAGAGTTAAGTTGTAATGGGTTATTAGACTCTCCTAGGAGAATTCGGCCCAATTAGGGTAAAAGGAAAGAGAAAGTAAAGTATAAATAGAGAGGAGCATCCTCTCTATTTGATAATTCACTCACTCACTCATTCGTACAAGCGAGAGAGAGACAAGCTCGCACAAGTGGAGGAGGAGGAAGCTGTTGGAGACCATCTACTTGTTTTGGGGTTTTGTATTATTGCTCATTCTATCTCTGAGGAAGTTGCGTGGTTTTTGGCTTTATGGTTTCCCCGGTGAAATGCTTTGTGTCTCTTGTCTCTTATGTTTAATATGTTGTGCATGTTGTTCTCTCAGATAAGATCCTATATCATATTGAATTAAATTGTGAAAAACTAACACTCCATCCACTTAAACTTTCGTCTGCCTCGTCTTAAATGCTTCATTTATTGCCTGATATGACCAGTTCACACTTCGCCAATGTCAACAGGGCCCAATCCTCGTCGGCGTTCCATCGCCAAGTATATGAGCTCAATCCCTACCACATTTCCATCGATAGATGTATGAACTCAAGCCTCATTGTCCTTTCATTGGAAGAATCTCGAACTGTGCGGTGTACCTATTTCATCCCTGTTTTTCAACCTCCTATCTTCCTCAGTGGAGGTGCGCCGGGCTATCCCGATAGGGATTTAGCCGGATCCCATTCACTAATCTCATCACAAGTGTTCCATCCAACTTTTGCAATTGAACTGCGCCCCCATCAGTAATAAAATTTATGACATATGGACCAAGCCAATGCATTTGGAGCTTACCTGGGTGTTTTGCGAACTTGTTGTCGTATAGGAGTACCATGTATCCACGCTGAAAGTGCTTCTACTTTACATGGCGATCATGCCATGCCTTCTTTCGATCTTTTTCCACTTGCTATTGAAACCCCGAAATGAAGCAATCTTCTTCTAGTTGTAGTAATGGCGCCAATCTTTCTTCAATAGCCCCATCGTCACTCATACCTGTTGTTGCTTCTATACTCATAATGGGGACAATGTACTCCATATGCATTATTGCTTCTTGTCCATATCCTAGCTTGAAGGGGGTTTGTCCTGTCAATATTTTGCACATTTTTCTATAGGCCCATATTACAGCAGCAATGTTCAAGTCCCAGTCGTCGCAGTTGTATTGCACACCTTAGTGAGCACGTTTTCCATATTTTTATTCATCGCTTGAACTGCTCAATTCTCCTGTGGGTGGTACGGAGTACTTATTCTATGATAAATCTGAAACTCCTCAGTCATTGCTTTGATGGTCTGATTTACAAAATGCATACCTTGTTTGCTCATCAAGATTTTTGGACACCCAAACCTGGTGACCACATTGTCGAAAAGAAATCTTGCTCCTATCTCAGCTGCGCAATCTTTCACTGGTGGTGCTAACCCATTTTGTTAGGTATTTTATCGCAATAATGATGTACCTCGCCCCCATCCTCTTTCCTTGTGGGTTAATGGGTCCCATAAAGTCTACTGCCCATTTTTCAAAAGGTTGTAATGTCAACTGGGGCACCAATGGCATCTCATATCGTCACGATGGTTTCCCCGTCCTCTGACATACGTCGCAACTCTTGGAGTAATCTATTGCGTCACCATGTAGTGTTGGCCACCATAAGCCAGCTCTAAGTATCTTTCTAGCAGTTGCACACCCTCCATAATGCCCTCTTGCGATCCCACTTTGAGCCTCATCCAACAATATTTTTTCTCATGTGGAAGGACACATCGATGAATAATTTCATCTAGCCCCGTCTTGTATAAATGTCCTGCAATCAACTGGAAATCGACAACTCTGACGACAGAATGCTTCTTCTAATTGGTGGTGAACTCTTTAGGTGCTCTTCCCATGTCCAAAAACTGAACAATCTGTTCATAATGGTGACCACATTGTCGAAAATAAATCTTGCTCCTATCTCAGCTTTGCAATCTTTCACTAGTGGTGCTAACCCATTTTGTTAGGTATTTTGTCGCAATAATGATGTACCTCACACCCGTCCTCTTTCCTTGTGGGTTAATGGGTCCCACAAAGTCTACTTCCCATTTTTCAAAAGGTTGTAATGTCAACTGGGGCACCAATGGCATCTCATCTCGTCATGATGGTTTCCCCGTCCTCTGACATACGTCGCAACTCTTGGAGTAATCTATTGCGTCGCCATGTAGTGTTGGCCACCATAAGCCATCTCTAAGTATCTTTATAGCAGTTGCACACCCTCCATAATGCCCTCTTGCGATCCCACTTTAAGCGTCATCCAACAATATTTTTTTCTCATGTGGAAGGACACATCGATGAATAATTTCATCTAGCCCCGTCTTGTATAAATGTCCTGCAATCAACTGGAAATCGACAACTCTGACAATCTATTCATAATGGTCATCGACCATTTCAATGCGAAATATATGTGCATCGGGCAGACCTTCGTCGATGCTACTTGGTTCCACGCCCGATTCGATCCTCAACAGATGGTTAGGTCCTGCGTTCAATCGTCCAGGCTTCACGATTATTTCAAAGTCAAATTCCTGAAACAACAACAACCACTGACAGATCTTCCCCCCCATCACAGCTTGTTGACCAGGTACTTCAATGTTGAGTGGTCAGTAAACATATTGAAGTATCCTCCTATCATATAGTGTCAAAACTTTTACAATGCATATACCATCGCCATGCCTTCTCTTTCTGTCATTGTATAATTTTTCTCTATGGTTGACAACTTCCGGCTAGCAAACATGATAGGATGGTCGATCGACCCTTCTTTAGGATGGGCCAATATCACCCCCAACACGACTGACGAAGCATATACGTGGACATGGAACTCTTTCTTCCAATCGGGGAAGGATAATATTGGTTTTGCAACCATCTTTTCCTTCAATATGTGAGGCTCTTATGACACTTATCATTCCATTCAAACTTCGCATCTTTCTTCAATAGCTTCACCATGGGCGTAGTAATCACTGCATACCCCTTTATGAACTTTCTATAGTATCCTGTATGCACCAACGTGGCCCTCAGCTACTTTACTATCATAGGTGTTGGTAAGTCGACAATGATCGCAATCTTGGCTGGGTCGACCAACATACATTCCTTGCAAACAGTATGTCCCAACAAGATACCAAATGGTGCACAAAATATACACTTATTTAAATTTAAAGGGATTTGATGCTATCGACATCTTTCAAGCATCATCTTGAGGCTCTCAACATGTTATTTAACCAATCCATACATAGTCCAATCCTTAATATACACCACCAAGAACTTGTGAATAAAATATTTGAAAGCAGCGACAACTAACCTTGATAAAATTGCAGGGGCATTCTTGAGACCGAATGGCATTACTGTGTACTGATAGCATCCCCACTTTGTTACAAAGGTGTTTTTGTGTTGATCTTCTTTTGCAATCTTGGTCTAGTGATATCCTTAGAACCCATCGGTAATGAATATACTTTTTGTCCTCCAACACCTTCATGTGCTTCGTCGGTAAAGGATGTGGGGAAGGGATCATGAAGGCATGCATCGTTTAACTTCCTTCAGTCGATGCAAATTTGGACTTCGCTAGTATTTTTTATCTTGGACAACCATCGGCATGATCCATTTTGACACCTCGACAGGCTCAATATCTAGGATTCAATCTATATGGTAGCTGCTTCACTGGATTAGAAGCATGTTTAAGGGGGATATTCATCTCTCCCAAGTCCCTGGAAATGCGCTTTATTTCAGAAAAAATCGCCAGGAATAAATCTTGGAATTCATGCAATAAGTCGGTGACCTTCCCGATTGTTGTGTCGTCCCAATAGTCTCTGATATTGTCAAATTTGGATTCTCCAATGACAGTATTCCGCATCCGCAATCCGCATTCTGCATTCCATATTGCGGGTGTAGAAATGTGGAATTCCATACACCGCAATGCTTCATTCCTGACCTCTGGAATCCGCAATCCACATTGCGGATGCGGAAAGGTTAGGACTAAAGACCCCTACCCTAACAAGCTTTCCAAGGAAAACTTCTGAGGGGCATAACTTCCTCTTCCCTGGTCCAAATGGGACAAGGTTGGTACCGTTGGAAAGATATTGAAGAGCTCTATACAATGGTACAACACCCAACCCATATGAGCACTCCAACCATGCTAATTTCCCAACTACTTTTCTTCTCATAACTCCACTTAAGTTCCTTTATCCTTCTTCCAAGGATTCTGCCTTCTTCCTGTAATGAATTCTCCCTTCACATGACCACAATGGGCTCTGAAACACATTAGGTGGTTATCCCCTTTCTTCCCCAAGTCCAGGTGAGGTTAATCCATCCCTTTGAAGGGTGAATGCAATGCATAATAAACACATATAATGGACGAAACTAGCTAATCATACCAACAACCTGCATGGGTTATCTATGCACATCATTCATGTAAACAATGAAGTCTTCCAACACGCATTCAATCTTATATTCAAGCTTATAGATGGCTTTCTAATGAGCAAGTTCATGGAGTCCTCCATTCCTTAATATAGAGCATAACAAGCATAACTTAACAATAATTATCAAGGATAACTTAGGGGTGAAATTTAGCCCATGGGCTATTTTTCCATGTTTTTTCCAAAAACATATTCGCCAATTTGCATTTTTTGAAGTCCTGTTTCGCCCAATTTTGATGCGGTAAACTTTTTTCACTCTAAAAATCGCCAAATTATTATATAAACTATATAAAATCCTTAGAATTTTAAATAATTTTAGAAAAATATCGCTAAATATTTTATAGTTGACATTTTAAGAATTGGTAAGATTCACCAAGGTTTATACACTTTTAAATAAGTATGGGTCCTCAAAATTATCTCTGATAGTTATAACACATGAATTTGCATCATTTAACACATAGAAGCACTTATCTTTGGAACTGAAGCTGCCCCAAGCAACTGGATAAGTGAGGACAACTGTCCACCCAACCTTAGGTCTCTGTCCAACTTGTACTCCTTCAGCTGAGAGACCACCCTCAAGTTGGGTTGTGTATCCACTAAGGAGGGCTAAGGAACTCTCTCACGGTTAAGGTATCTTCCCAATGCTAAGCCAACCTATAACTGGGTTTATCAAGCAATCCAGGGAACAAAGAGGGTATTGCTAAGCTAGTGAGCTCTACGACAAAGCTGCAGGCATCTCAGACCACTCAACAAGCATGACACCCACATTACCTACCTCACCCAACACAAGGAAGGCCCTCTTCTCTACTGCACAGTCCCTCAAGGCCCCTTCCCTCCAGTGCTATTCAACGTGGGCATAGAAAGGTTTAGCTGATGTTCTTCATGAGATTACAGCCTTCACTAGGTTTATCAAGCAGACCCAATCCTAAGCAACATTTGACTTTGTTATACCAGCTAATTGCTCACTAGGCTGCACTCTAAACTCTTCCCTGCAACTTAGGTCTTCTGCAATCAATCCAAGGGATTCTTACGGGTTCTCTAGGTCGTTCCAAATTTTCAATTCACCCCACAAACTTCTCTATGACTGCCCCAACCAGTTTCATTCTTGCACGGGGTTTCCCTGAGTGTTCTCGGCTCTGCTCTTCGGCTTACACAGGAAATCATGATTTTTCTTCTTTTCTCCCCCACTGGGCTCTGCAGGTGCGTGAATGACTTGGTTTCTTGGTCAATCCATGGTTATAAAACATGATGGATAATTCCTAGGAATGGAGTGGCTTAAGGGACAAGCACCGCACAAGACCATACCCTGCCATATGGATCCACAGGTTGCCCCATACTCCATCGAATTCATGGGTCTGGTTTTCTCAACCACCTTCTTACAGTTGCATTAATGTCAACATGGGGAGTCAAATGGGTTCACGATTGGACATGTGGCAGCATGGGCACCAATCCCATAACCCCCTCACCTCTCCCTAATGGATACACATGGCCCCTTCTCATTGGTTGCCTACTTAGCTAGTTTCTTGGGTATTTTATTGCATTAGTTAATAATTACATCATTTACAAATCTTCATGGCTTAACAACTCATGGATAATCAAACTGTCAAATACTTTCCTATGCAATTAAAACCTAAACATCCAATAGTGGGGCCTTGGCCTTAAGCTCCACACTAGGGTAAACATGCACATAGCATGTATACAATAATTGCATTGACGCCAATAAACATAAGGGTCAAAATAGAGGTATTACAACATATATCTACGTGACCCTTGGTTTCATATTCCAAGAGGTCTCTTGGACTTCTGATGACTCTTCCTTATCACCAATGATTCCATAAGGATTAGGTTTCCTACAAGAATAATTATTTGAATTGTTTTCTTTGCTTTATTAGAGGAAAAAATGGATTAATTTTATAATAAAATCATTATATAATATGATAACATGGAATTGATTTCAATGATTTTTCTAAAATTAACATGTTTAAATGAAAAAGATGTTCGATAATTTCAAATGTACATCCACTTTCTTATTTAATGATGATGTAGTGTTTCATTAGTTTTTTTGGTATGATGTTATGTTAATGCATCTAACTTAAATTGAAGTATAGTCCTAAAAAGTATAACTAGAAAGAAACACGTTCAATAGTTGTTGAATTATGGGCATGTAGCCTTATGTATCATGAGTAGGGTGCCTTTGACTCACTGTCTTCATTCTAAACACTGTCTTCATTCCAGACTTGTTGGAGCATCCCTCTTGGCCTATCTTCATGAGATCTAGACTTGTTGGCTTCACAAGCTCTACTTGCAATTGGCCTTGGAACAATATAAGTTAGGAATTCTAAGAACAATGGGAGATCATATCTTGTGCGCTCATATGTTGAATGACAAAATAATGTTAAATGGTGTCCAGCTCCCAACTGTGAGTACGCTGTGGAGCTTCACGTTGTTGTTCATGGCAATGCAACTCTGGAGGTTGTCTGCAAATGCTCCTATGCATTTTGTTGGAACTGTTTACAGGAGTGGCATCGTCCACTAGAGTGTGAAACAGTCAGAAAGTGGGTTGCTATGATTAATGACGGCGAATGCAAGAACAAGTATTGGCTACTTGGTAATTCTAGGCCCTGTCCAAAGTGTAAACGACCAATCGAGAAGATTTCTGGATGTGTGCGTATGACATGTCTGCCCCCTTGTCAGTTTCAATTCTGTTGGATATGCCTTTGTGATTGGAATGTGCATGGTTATGTTGATACAGTTCCTTGCAACCGATATCAACAAGAAGGATCAAATGGAGATGGTGAGAATGGCCAATCCCTATCCAAGGATCTTATGAAAATGACTGCTAAAATGTCGTCAGAGAGATTCCTATTTTATCTTGAGAGATGGAAGGAAAATGAAAAGTCTCAGGAGAAGGCAGTATCTGATCTGAATCGTGTGCAAGTTGCGGATATAAACAAAATGAGTCTTAGTCCCGTGCTCACAACGAGTCAATCTTCCCTTACAGGATTCAAATGTGTGATGGATGCATGGCAGCAGATAGTAGAATGCAGGCGTATGCTGAAATGGACATATGCATATGCCTATTATCTTCCCTCGCTCTATGAACATGACGGTGAGCGTGTTGAACAAAAGCAAAATTTCTTCGAATTCCTCCAAGGTGACGCTGAGGATAGTTTAGAACAGCTTCATCAATGTGTTGAGCATGAACTTCAACATTACATCGACCAAGTCCATGCAGCTGAGGCTGGGACTGGGACTGGGACTGAGACAAGCCATAACCTAACTTTGGAGGAATTCGATGACTTCTGTATAAAACTTGAAGGGTTAACGATGGTTACGGCTCGCTATTTTGAAAAGCTAATTCAAGCCTTTGAAAACGGGCTGTTAGAAGATTGGTCTAACATCGAGCTGGCGTGCACATCAACTTTTAGTTCAGTGTCATGTTGATTGATTTTAGTTCAATGTCATGAATTTAGTTATATAGCTTATTGTTACACAACTTACTGTTTTGTCTAATTTGTTGTTGTTGTTCCGCAGCTTCTTGTTTTGTCTAATTTGGTGTTGTTGTTAAACAGCTTATTGTTTTGTCTAATTTGTTGTTGTTGTTCCGCAGCTTATTGTTTTGTCTAGTTTGTTGTTGTTGTTCCGCAGCTTCTTGTTTTGTCTAGTTTGTTGTTGTTGTTCCGCAGCTTCTTGTTTTGTCTAATTTACTGTTGTTGTTGCGCGGCTTATTGTTTTGCTTATTATAATTTAATATTTTAAGGTTAGTGGTTCCTAACATATTTGTTATTACATAGTGGTTACTACATCTTTGTAGTGGTTCCTAAGTGATTTATTATAAGAAGAATTTTATTGAAAAGTGTTTTAAAAAAAATGTTTTTTCTTTTCTTTTTTAAATTGAATATCTGATTTAGAAATTACTTTCTTTTAATTTTTATATTAAATGACATTAATATGTGTGTTATAGTTTACAACATGAATAGTGGACACCTAGAATGGAAATTATAATGGATTATTTACAACATGATTCCAAATTGAAAATTATAAGGCCCACAGGGGTGTAGCTTAACCGTTGATTCTCTTATGGCCTCCTCTATAGTTCGAGGTTAATCAAACTCAATTATGTTTTTATATGATTGGGGTATACCACTTACAAAACATTGAATTTTGACTTTGTCATACTTGATATACTTGACATACCTCAGCAGTTGCAAGAACCTGTTGGATATTCTGCCATAGTCATTTGTCCCAATTTCAGCTCATGAAACTCTTTGATTCTGGTATCATTGTACTTATCATAAATGTACTTTCCTTGAAGTACTTCTTGAATTGCTTCCACACAATATTCCTTTCATTCATCCTCTTTACTTGCCTAAGGTGTTCCCGCCATATAGGTTCTCTCCCATTCAGATTGAATATGGCCACTCTTGCCTTCATATTTCCTTAGTAGTATTGGACATGGAAATAATTCCTCGTGCCAAGAAGCCAAGCCTCAACTCCTTGACAATATTTTACCTCACCATCAAATGTAGGAGATTTGGCCTTCTTAAATTCTTCATGCGAGTTATTCTTGGAAGACCTCTTTCTCTTGTTTCTATGAGATGAAGAGCTTGAACATTCAATGGAGTCTTTGGATTTAGATGACTTACTAGAAGAGATTTTTGGAGTGTGTGTCCTATCTCTAGAAATCCTTCTTGAACTATGGGATCTCTTATCGGAATGCCTCCTTGAGCTACTCCCACTCTTTTCCTGGTTTTTTGAATTTTTCCGATGGTTAAACTTCCTCTGAATGTATGTCAAAATTTAGAGCATAGCTGCATTCAACTAATTCTGTTCTTCTTGGGCTCTGATCATCCTTCCATTGTCTGCTCTGTAACTCTACAATTCCACCCTTAGGCTCCTCATGGTTTCTACAATGTCTGGGGGAGTTGCTTGGTTTCTTCTTCCATTGGATTTTGTCTCTGCATTCTCAACCTGTATATTCTCTCCCATTGCATCTACCTCAGCTTCATAAGTATCTTATGCAACATCCATGATGATACTCTTCTTGTTGCTCCAACCAAGATCAAACATTTTCCAACTGCACTATACTCAATCTTGAAACATTTGAATCACCCCTTCAAACTCTAACTATTCACAGCTGCAGTTGAACTTGAGAACCAACTTTGTAGATTTAAAAAAAATAAAACTGGATGTCAAGGGGGCTTTCCCCTTTGCATCCTCCTTGCACAGTTGCAGGGTGGGTCGAGGGCAGTGCACTCATTTTTTTTGTAAATATTTCATTTTCGCGCAATCTGGCGCATGAGATCATTGCCATTTTTTTATCTCGAGCACCCGAAAATTAGCTGTGAAAACCCTTCTCTTTATGTGATATGTGCCCTTCATCTTCCACTTACATCACCTTACCAATTGACATTCATAAGTGGTTTCAAGCTCTAGGAAGAGGTCTCTTGAAATGGATTTTACGAGCTTGAAAGCATGAGAGGGTGACACATCACTAGGTGGTTTTTGTCTCCGGCTCATGCCAATCAATTATCTATCGTGCAAGTTTATGGACCTGAAGAAATCTTGGCCATTGATCAGATATACATGATCCTCCCAGACTAACATGATCGTTGTGGGTCCCATCACCCCTATCCCCTCCACACATCATGTCTGGACCGCACGTCACATCACTTCCTATTAGGTTGAAAGTGTTTTCAGGATCCAAGGGAAGTGGTTTCCCCAACCTGCTTTCGCGAACCTGAGTGCATGAGAGGGAGACACATCATAGGGTGGTTTACCAATTCAGGTTCATGTTGATTAGTTATCCCTCATGCATCTTCAAGGGTCTAAAGCAGTATCGACTGTCTCCCTCGCAACCCTCACTGATATCTGCTTGTTAGGTTTTGCATTATAGTTTCAATCATCCTTTTGGTGGCAACATGTCTCTATGCATCACAACTACCTCAACTCTCAACTTATGGTGACTCTTCTTCCTATACCCTCAGCCTTATTTCATTACTTCACACCTCTAGTTTTCCCTTCGTCTCTTCACATTTACAGTGTGTATCCTACTCTGCATCATATACCCAAAAACAAAAAGGAAAACTGAACTTCTCAACTTTGTCCCACTACTTTCATAACGACTTACCAAGTACCTTGACCTGGTGTGTCATGATTCACCTTCACCTCCAATTGTATCTTCATGGATTTGATGTCAATATGCTATCATTTCAAATTATTTCCCACCAATTTTTATATTGATGACCAGACGTGTTCTTTGATGCACATCACTTCGAGCCTGTCATTGCACTACCTTCATTGTCTCCATCATCTTCTGAAGTGTTTCCTTTGCAGTCCGAACCTATTCGTTTGCTTATGCTTCCTTCTCTGTGATTCCTTCTGCTTTATGCATGCTCATAGGTCCCTTCAACTTCTCCTATGTGTCCTAACTTGTCTTCTTCACACCAACTTGTACTATAGCAATTTATTCTATCACCTTATATGCTTCATCCTACAGAGTCTCCAAATTATGCAAAATGTCCTACTGCTAAGTCCTAATCTTATTAACTTCAATTAGTTGATTTCTATGATCCACCACCGTGGCCATACGCTTAGTTGCTGGCAGAGTACCCATTGTGTCTCCAGGATTTATGCCTTTATCTGTGCAGGAAACACTTTTTGTTCTATATCCTTCAACTCTACACTCTCAATGAGCCGTGACTAAATTTGTGTGATTTCTTCTTGCATCTTCATGCACTTTTCTTCCCAGGTCTTGATGTTTTCTTCTTCTGCACTATCTATTTGCTCCCTTTGTTGTATTTCCTCTGGTAGAGTACTTAGTGTGGTCCTTGATTCCAAGTCCACGATATTTGAATGGAATCCTTGAATCACTTCACTTATCTTTGATACTTTTTCTTAAACTGGGATATCTACCTCTAGGTGTTCCTATGGGATTGTGTTGTATATTCTCTCTAGTGCCTGCTGCAACTTCTCCTTCTCTTGCGCCACCTCTTTCTATTTACACAGCTTATTATTTTATTCCTCAAGCACTCCCTTTGCTACAGTTTCCATATCCCATTCTATTGATGTCATAGCGTCGGACAACTTAATTCCCCTTACTAATCCTGTTTGCAACGTATACGACACTTCTATTGGTATTTTCGATAAAAACCAACTGCAGTGTACTTACCGCCAATACGCTTTCTTGAAATTCTGTAATAGGGAACTCCAAATATCCAAATATCTCAACGCTATCTTTAGGTTTATTCACTCATTTGATGATATTTATGGCTATGAGATCGTCTACCTCAGTCCCATACTCTTTATATGATCTTCCTCTAATATACTTGGTGTGATTTTAGATACTTCCAAAACCTGACACACTGTAGTTAACTGCTCCTGCAGGCTCGTATGCATCTCTTCCTGCTTCTGCACTAATTTCTCTAATTCGTCCTCTACTACTTCCTGGATTTGGTCACCAATATTTTCCAATTCATCTTCCACTACCGGGTGTACCATAGGATCTTTTGTTGCTTTCCTCTCTTTTTTTTTCATGGAAAGACCTTCCTCCTTTCTCCTGCTGTTGGAACAATTTCCTACCTAGTGCCACCTGAACCATTTCCTTGTTATAATTTTTTTTTCTTGTTGGCCTTCATGTTCCTCATCTTGCTCTTCATCTGAATCTTCTTATGATTCTTCATTTGATTCTTCATTTGATTCTTCATCCTACTTTTCATCCTGTTCTTTTTCGTCTTCTGTGACTGGGACTCTCCACTTTGTATCCCAATCATTCACAATATAGTTGGCATCGTTCTCATTCAGTCTATACAATGTTGGTAACCACTATGCTTTTGGAACCCTTCTTGCATGGATATACATATGGTGCATCCAAGCCTTAAATTGCACAATCTCCTTGTACAGTTCTACCACCTACGGCTGAATATGCGGTATTGACTTGATGATATACCAGATAGTGTCATTATAAAAAAAGAATGTCACATTGGTATCAATCTACCTCCTTTTATTCTTGGTATAGATCAAATAAGCATATTTGGATACTAGACATGGTTTATATGTAGTATCCAGGAACTGCAAATCCTTGGGCTCCCTCCATGCAACCAAAGAAATCAATACCAATAACCATGCATAATGGAATGGTTGCATTTTTTCTTGTGCCTCTTTGTAGTCCTCTAGAAACTCATTCACTAAGAATGTTTCCCAATTTAGTTGTACACCTATTGCAGTCCTCTAGAAACTCATTCACTAAAAATGTTGCCCAATTTATTTTTTCATGTCCCCGTTGTTTCTCCATCATGTCTTTTTTTAGTGCTTTCGGCCTATCTTCCCATCTACATTTCTTCTTGTTCACACAACATTCTTCCTCCTCTCTCAATGACATACTTCCTTTTCTTCCTTTGCAACATTGTTCCTTCTCTCTCTACAACACACATTCTTTCTCTACAACACTCATTTGTTTTCTGCAACACTCATTCTTTTTCTGCAACACACATTTTTTTTCACCCTTATTCTCACTATTGTGCACAAGGATGATTGTCCCTATACAGTTTCAACTGACTTCCATTAACAAATCCTTCTATGGGTTCCCCATTTAGCTTCTCAAGATGAATAACCCATACCTCTATGATATATTTTATAACATAAGGCCCTAACCAATTCATTTTGAACTTACCTGGATGCTTTATGAATTTGTTTTCATACAAGAAAAACAAGTCTCCAATCTTGAACTACTTATCCATGATATTCCTGTCGTTTTAGGCCTTCTCTCATGATTTTTGGACCTACTGATGAAATTCTGTGGAAAACTTGTCTTCTTCCAACTCCATTAGTGCTGCCAGTCTTCTTTCTATGGTGCCACCATCTATGAGCTATGTAATAGCATCAAGGAGTAGACTCAAAACAATGAATCCCATATAAATTATTGCATCTTGTCTATACACTAGCATGAATGGATTTTGTCCCATCAACTTCTTGCACGTTGTCCTATAAGCCCATAAAAATGCAGGAATCCTCAAATACCACTCATCTCTATTCACATTGAAGATCTTTTTCAGCACATTCTCTAGGATTTTGTTGATTTGCTTGAGGGTGATAGGGGGTTCTCTTCTAATTGTAGATCTAGAATTCTTCAATCAAAGCAGCTATTGTATTATTAAAAAAATGGGTCCCTTAATCACTCAATTAAACTCTTGGGAAACCAAACCTTGTCACAACATTCTCAAATAGAAACCACGTAGTTGTCTATGTGTTGCAATTCCTTCATCATTTTTGCTTCATCCCATTTGGTTAAGTATTGCTTCACAGTGATGATATATATTTATCCCGACTGCTTCAAAGGTGGATTAATAGGACCAAAAAAATCCACTACCCATTTATCAAATGGCTCCATTGTTAAATACAACATCATGGGAATCTCATCCCTCCTTGATGCCTTGTCCACTCACTAGAATATGGCACACGTCTGACAAAATTCATTAGAATCCCAACATAATGGCCTCCTTCAACTCCTTCATCGGCCTCTTTCAGTACCATAGGCTGATAATAACTTTTAAGGTAGTGTTAGATCTACTTTAAAACATCTATAAGGAGGTGAATCTTCAATGTCAGAAATCCATAATGCATTACCTAATATATTTAAAATCAATCATAGGAATGGAATTGAATTATTTCATATTAAGCTAGCGAAGAAGATACAAACTTACAATGTAGCTTGATGTGCATCCCTTCTCCTTTTCCATGAGCTATCCTTTCTCCACCCTTTCCTTTGATGAAGATGTCGAGCTTTCCAATCCTCCAAATCTATCTAGCATGCCTTTTCTTTTCATTTTTCCTCCTTCTACCATGCTTCCTTTGTTTTATAGCATTGGGAAATGCGCTCTCAAGTTTCTCTTTTCAATGTGGGATTATCCCTTTTCTTTTTTTTCTTTTTTTTCTTTTTTCTTGCTCAAAAACCCACTTTCCACAGTATTTTAGGGTTTTGTCACAACTTTAGCATATTTAAGTATAATGAATGCACTTTTGTGCATTTATTCTCACTATTTGACTGGTGGAGCTTAGATTTGAGCCTTTAATGAGTAGTTCAATCACTGAACCTTGTCTCCTTAGGTTACCTCTTTCTTCACTCAATCTTTCTGATTGTGGATGTAGTGATTAGATAAGAGAGGACTTGTTCTCTTTTGTACTTGTCTTATGTCTTCATGTTGTGGGTGCATAGTAGAATAAGCTTCTTCCCCTAACTTTGTTAAGGGTGTTAATTTAATTGTTAACAGTTGCCCCCTAATGTGTGAGGTCCGAAGCAGAGCTAAGGGTTGAAATACATTATTTTTATACTGATACTCTTTATTGATCAAAGAAAGGATGAGGAAAGGATAAGATCATGGGTGCAAGATTTAGGATAACATCTACAAGTCAAATATAGCAATTTATCAAATATATAATATCTTCCTGAGGTGGGAATACCCATGCTCAGCAATAAACAAGCATGGCCAGGAACAATACAAAGTGGATCCATGTCAAAGTAAATTTTTCATAAGTGTAAACATGCACTTTGATGAGTGTGAGAATAAGATCTCCATTGAACTTCTGACATGGTAGTCTAATCTTGCGTAGCTCGAGAAGTGCATCGATGAGTGATACAACTGTTTTTCCCAAGGTCTTCAATACAAACCGACAATAGTACGAGTTTATATAATGCGAATAAATGAATTGATGTCGAGCATAATAAAACACCGTCTGATTACCGGTCATTGATGTATACCATTAACAGATGTGAAGATACCCACCGATAATGATGATGGACTCTAACGTACTGAGTAAAAACTAGAAAGTGTGAATAGATGTTCTAAAGTCGAACACTTGTAGAATCAAATAAACAAAGTTCATTGATGTATACCCACTATCATTTGTGAGGAAACCTGGCACTAATGATTGCAAGATCCAAGGTACTCCTGGGATTCTAGATCCATTTCCTAGATGATGATTTGGTGTCGATAGGAATAGATCCATCAGAAGGAGGGAATTAATGCATCACATCAACTGATACGAAAAAAAGATCAATGTTCTGATATAATTTGGTAGAACTACGAGATCCAACACTATATACTGACACTTGGAAACATAGAACTTTGAGGAACCAACCTTAATGAAATATGCCAATGCCAGATGCATTAATGAAAGCTCCATAGTTGACGGGAAGGATAGCCCATCGGTGGAGATCTGTTCAAAATACTGGTACCCTTTCTTAAGGAAAATGTAGATGGTGTACTAACAACGGATACCAAATTATGTGTCATGTTCAAGGGCGACAAGGATTAACTGTTGCCATTTTATTCAATAATATAATATGAAATTATTCAATTCTCTCTCTTTTTTGGAATTGTGTGTTTTTTATTTTTTATGACTTTTTCATTTTATCAGCTTGAAAAGGAATAAAGAATGCTATAGTACATGGGAGGGAACGAGTGTTGCATGGTCGTATGCCTATTTTCCAAGGGAACGGGTCAGGCCAAGGCAAAGATCCATATTGCAAACAAGGGATGACCTAGTTTTGCACACTCTTACAGATGTTCCTTCCATGGGTAGGATATCTGAGGCAGGATTATGTGTCGATGGATGGTGAAATAATACCATGTAACTGAGCTTATCCAATTTGGTATGATGGCCAAGTAGGAATGTTTCAATGAGGTTTACTTCATATAGAGTCGCGTGAAAAATGCCAAAATCATAATTCATCATGAATCATGGTCTATCTCCAACTACCTGAATCAAATAGTTTGAACTGTCAAAGTCTCCAAGTCCTGTAATCAAAATTGCCATTTCATTACCCAACTGTTTAGTCAAACACTGGTTCAAATGTGTATTAATATCTAAAAAGATAACCAAAATTTGAAGAATTAGACATCATCATATCATTTAAAAGGATACGGTTAGACATGTATGAATAAAAGATAAGTAAAATACTCGTTTTTTACCATATTCCTTGTAGGTGTAGCAGATGGATGAGAGGAAGCATCTCCTTTCAGCATGCATTTCTAGAATTTGTGAACCTTTTTTCAGTGATCTTCCAGTTGTGGGTGATTTTTCATGTCAGACTCAGAAATTTTTAAATAGTTTCACATGTTTTTGAATTTTCCAAATATTTTCCAATTAAATTGCCATGAATAATGTACATGCTTCCTTTTTTTTTCTCTTTTTTTTTTTCTTTTTTTTTCTGTATGATGTTGATGACTTAGATGCCAATCAAGTACGTCGTTGGATAAGGAATCAACCAAACTATTCAGATTTCTAGGAACGTGAATATATTCAATGAATTCCAATTGACGCTCTAAAAGACATACTCATAGAAAATTTCTAAACAGTGTAGGATTTCGAACCTGATACTGACCATTTAATTGAGATACAACTAATTCCGAGTCCATTTTGACTATTATCCGTTAGATGCCAAGGGTGATAGCCTCGAAAAGATGCTCAATAACTGTGTTATATTCTACAACATTATTGGTTGCAGATATGAGAAAAAATCCTTTTGAACTAAAAACTTCGTCATTACATGTGAAAATCACACATGCGGCGGAAACAATGTTCCGAGAACTACGGTTGGCGCCATCTGCATATCCCAAATATGTGAAGGTTTCTTGTGCCATTTGCTAAAGTTACAATGCGAAGCAAGATAAGTGTGTTCCCGAAATAAATAATGTACAAAAGTTTATACAAAGAATACAACATAATACAACAAGTTTCGCGAGGTATTAGTGCCTACGTGAAGTATTTCTTCAGATAGAAACCATTTTTTATCTCCGACATAGGTTCCCCATCATAATTGATAAATTCATAAGCTCCTGTTTTTAACATACTTTTGACTACAAGTGAGCCAAACCATTTTGGTACAAATTTCCCTTCTATTTTGTCTTGGTTTTGGTCATAAACTAAAACCAGATCGCCTTCAGAAAAGACTCTGGGATGGGTAGACTTGTCATATTGCATTTTAACCAATTTCTTGTGTGCTTACACATTTAAAGAATCTTCCCTTCTACTTTCATCAAGAGAACGGAGATAGAGAATCCTTTCTTCTTATGCAAAAGTGTTAGGTAGGAATTCGACTGCTATTTTTAATGATGGGATTTCGCATTCAATCAGCAACACAACTTCCTCTCCATAAACCAATTGGAAAGGAGTGAATCCGGTTGCGGTTTTAGCAGTGGTAAGGTAATCCCAAAGAGTGGTAAACAACATTAAGTTCTATTTAGTTTTGTTCTTATCAATCATCCTCTGCAACATAGTTTTCAAAACCTTATTGATGGCTTTGACTTTTCTATTAGCTTGAGGGTAATATGGCGAGGAAAAAATTTGTTGCAATCCTAACCTATTGGTAAGTTCATCCATAAAGGAATTCCTAAAATGAATTTTGTTATCAGTAGTGATCTCTTTGGGTACACCAAACCTTGTTATCACGTGATTGAATAGGAAATATGTTGCAGTTGAATGTAGGCATCACCTCATCCCACTTGGTGAATTAGTCCACTGCTACGATGATGTAGTGGTGGCCATCAGCTGAAGGCGGGTTGATTGTCATAAAATCAATAGCCCATTTTGAAATGGACCCACGGTTACTACTGGGTGTAATGGAGCAGGATGTGCATGCATTTTTCTTGTGTAGATTTGGCAAGGGTGACACTTTTTAATCGCACTGATGCAATCTTTGAATATTGTAGGCCAAAAGTATGCTGCACGCAAGATTTTCTAGGAAGTTCCCAACCCAGAAAGATGACCACCACATGCCCCAACATGGAAATCATTCAGAAATTGTTCAACTTCCTCGTGTACTAAACAACGTCTTAAGATCATGTCTACTCCTCGACGATACAAAGTATCCCCTATGATGAGGTATCTTCGTTCCTTGTGCCGAATGTAACGTCGTTCAATGCTAGAAAACTGAGGAGCAATCCTTTTGGTTTGGAGATATGTGATAAATGTTCCATACCAAGGATCTGATGTTGCAATGAGGAATACATCTTCATCTGCCCCAAGATTCAACAGATACAGTATCCTCTTTCTCACAGGGTAACTCAAGCATTAGTTCAGCAAATGCCAACGATTTTTTGGCTTTAGCGTTTTTTGAACTCGAGATCGAATTCTTGCAAAATTACTATCCATTTTGAATATTTTCCACCAATGATATGGCGGTACATAATGTGTTTCATGGGGTTCATTTCTGCCACTATGGTCATTTTTCTTGGAAGTATATAATTTCTAAGTCTTTGGGCAGCATGGAATGCTTCCCAAGCCAGCTTCTCAACCTGGGAATATCTCAATTCGGGACCTATAAGGCCCTTACTAAGATAGTAAATAATGCGCTCTTGTGATGATTCATCTTCTTGTGCCAATACCATTCCTATGGTGGAACTAGATGCTGCCAAATATAGCAACAAGTCTCTATTATAGTTTGGTGGACTAAGTACTGGGGCAGAGACCAAAGCTTTCTTTATTGCATCAAATGAGCGTTGAGCTTGGTCATCCCATATGAATAGTGCATTTTTTTAGGAGATGCATGAATCCTTTAGCTCTTTCAGCAAAATCCTCGACAAATCTTCTCAATTAATTAGCTTTCCCTTGAAGGCTTTGAATTTGTGTTATTTTTTTCGAGGAAGCCAATTGAAGTATTTCCTCAACCTTGATGGGATCCACCATAATCCCTTTTTTGAAACTATTAACCCAAGCAATCTCCCAGAGTCCACACAAAACATGCATTTGTGTGGGTTCAACCTAATGTTGTATTTTCGACATCAGTCAAAGATAGCTCGTAAATGTGCACTATGTTCATCTCTCCTTTTATATTTGGCTTCCAAGTCATCAAGATAAACTTCAACGATTTTCTTAATGTCATGAAATGCATATGACATGGCTCTTTGAAAAGTAGCCCCAATGTTTTTAAGGCCAAATGGAATTTTCCGATATGCAAAAGTACCCCAAGGGCATATGAAATCTATTTTATGTTGGTCATCCTCTTTTATCTGGATTTGGTTGTAACCGGAGAATCCATCCATAAATGAAAAGATTTCGTTCTTGGCACATTCGTCTATAATCTAATCAATGAAGGGTGTGGGATAGTTGTATTTGGGACAATCCAATTTAGATCCCTAAAATCAGTACAGACACGGATAGTTCCTTGTTTTCATTAACCGGAACGGGGTTGGATACCCATTCAGTTAAAGGAACATGATAGATTAATCTAGCTTTCAATAGTTTCTCGACCTCTTCTTTGATGGAAACTAATTTCTTAGGGTTAACCATACGTAGCTTCTACCGCACTGGTTTGACATTGTTATAGGTTTTTATCTCATGTTCGACAATGTTGGGATCGATGCCTGACATTTCTTCATAAGACCATGAGAACACATCGTGAAATTCCTTGAATAGATCAGTATAATGTGTGATTTCCTCTGGCGATCAATCTACACCTATGTTGATGTTTTCAATGATGCCAAGATTAATGGATATATCCATAGGGATGGTTTTCGAAATAGTTTCCAATTTCCCTTTCGAACTCACATTGTGTGTTTGGACGAGGAATTGGTATTTTTCCATATCATCATCGAAGTAAAAAATTTCGAGTTTGACTTCTAATGAATCGATCTTTGGAAGAAATGAGGATTTGTGGTGCATATCCTCCCAGGGTCGTTTAGATATATTCATGACCTCAAGGATGGCTTCATCCGAAGAAAATTTTTGATCCAGGATGTCATGAGTACTATGAGAGTTCATGGTCCATATAGGTGAAGTATAAGTATCATATTCCCCCATCTTTGAAGGATTTTGATCCAAGTCTGTCGAAGCCATTTGAATAGCTTGATAAGAAAGCTCTACAGCATAAAGGGGAACAATACTCTCAATTTCCTTATGTTGCATAGAAGTTGGTATATTTACATCACTCTTTTCAACTAATATGTCCTCTTTGGAGGCTCCCTCCAATGGGTTGGAGCCAAGTTCTGGTATGGGCTTAGAAAAAAAAATTAATGCAAACTATACTTCTGATGTAATAGTGAAAATTGGAGCAGTGTTAGGGGTCAATGTCGGTGGTGGAATCATGAAAGTTCCCATGAGGGATGAATATTTGAACATTCCTACCCCAACATATTGAATCACCATTTTTGAATCCCCTACAAAAGGTACATTCGAGTGGAGACCAGTTTCAGGTGTGCAATAATCTAGTTGATTGATCGTGATCATATTCCCTTGGTGGGGGAAGCGAATAAATAGGAATAATGAAGACGCTACAACCTTCACCTTATGTATCCAACTACGACCCAATAGAAAATTGTAATCTATGGGTGCATCCACTACCTGAACATCTACTTGAACTATTTTACCTCCCAGTTCAACTGGGAAAGCCATGATAAGTCCACGAGGTGGGAATGAATGACCATCAAATGCTTTGAGTATTGTATGGAATGGTAATAGGGTGGGTGATCCCAAATCTTTCCAACATGCTAGTGATATGACACAAGTTGAGGCTCATTCATCAACAACTGTTCAAAAAATATTCTTACCATGTGAAGTCACTTTGATCTGAAATGCGATTTGTGATGGAAGCCTACATGTGGACTGTTCTAAGTCAAAAGTTATCAAATTGATGTCAGATTGATTGATAGCACCAATAGTAGACAATAGTTCCTTTCGTTGAGCAGGACAACTTTTCAATACTTCCAAGGCGGACATTGCACAAGGAGCTTGAGCTAAGTCTTCAACCACATTGTATTTTTGAGCAGCTCGTGCGTTAGGATTGTGTGGTGTTCTACGGAAAACCCCTTTTGGAGGTCGAGGTACTATGTCTATGGTTGGCTTCTTAATGGTTACAGAACCACCAGGCTAAGATCCAGTCATTTCTGCATCTTTCAAATGTATTTCATAAGAATGAGCCCTTGTTTGAATGTTTATTTCATGTTCACCAATTGTGAAGATATTAGCATTGGGTGGATTTCCCCCTTGTGGGGTTTTTTCCTGGTTTCCTCCTGGTGGAGGTACTGGAGCCGCAACAACCATTTGTTGTTGCTAGGAGAAAGGATGAGTTAGAAAGGTAGGTGGTTGTTTCCCTCCTCATTGTGCCAGCATTTGATGAATATCATCCATATGAGGACAAAGGTGAGTAGGATGATCCCCTTGGAAAATTTTGCAAGGGTATTTGTTTTTCCGGTTTTCATGATTGCCTCTAGTAGGATTATTCACCTTGGGTGCATCTCCTACCCCAGAATTAGCATTGGGATTCTTCTTTTGTTTCTTATTTTTTCCTTTTGGCTCTGCAGTTTGAACCGTAAGTACTTCAGAAGTTTGGGTGGTAGTTGCAGATTGTTGTGTTTCCTGGCCAGTTGTAGGTTGTGAAGTATGAACCGACATTTGTCCCAATTGTTGGGTAATATGTTCAAGTTGGTTGAAGGATCCAAACACACCATCAATATGAGGTCCTTTTGGTGGCCTAGCTAGATCAGATGCAGGTCTTACATCATGACGTATTAAATCATAAAGTGTGTTCAATTGGGAATATATCAAATCCATCTATTGAGCACTCTGAATGAGTTGTTCTTCGGTCGTGGCTCCCGACATGGCTACATATTTGGCAAGAGTAGGTAATAGTGATTTTATGAACCAATTGCTAAGAATTGATCAGGTATTTCTTCTTTTATAATCCTTTGGCGCCTCCTCCACTCGTGGATATGATCCAATATGTGAGTAGCAGTGGATTGCTCAGTGAAGTTTCGATATGTGAGTAGCAGTGGACTGCCTAAGTGAAGTTAAAAGTTCTATTCCCATCTCATAGTGGATAGGTAATTGAAAATATGTCAGAAAGACCATAGCTAAATATGAAAATTTCGTGAAAGTATTGCGTGGCAATTCAATGTACCATTTCGCAGCAGTTCCCGTTAGGGTCCGCTGAAACAACCTTAACCAAACACTATCATCAACTAGGGAATTGGATGAACACCAAAAATGGAATGCCATCACATGATTTGATGGATCTTCCCCTGGTTTTCCGTCAAACTTGGGTATGTCTGAGCGTAGTTTAGTTGGTATGGCTGGCCATCCATTCAAATGTAGATTAATGGGTTAGGATTAATGGGTGGATTAATGGTTGAACATTACCATTCCATTGCGGGATAGGATTAATGGGTGGATTTCCCCCTTGCAGAGGTGGGCCCCAATAAGATTGGTTACTTGTCAGAATCTGACCACTTTATTGATTGTTTCCTTGGTTTTGATAAGCGTTCCAAGGTTGATTTCTCCCTTGTGGGGATGGTTCCCAAGAATATTGGTTACTTCTTGGAACTTGCCCACTCCATGGTGGAATGGGGTTGATAGGTGGGTTGCCTCCTAGTGTGATACCTATTTGGGGTATGGTGTTTCCCCCAGAAAATACAATAGGAAAAGTTGGATGATGACCACATGAGGCATTTCCACTCACATGTGGAGAATAACCCCAATTGGAATTATTGTTCCATGGTCATTGGTTCCACTAGGAATATTGAGATTTTATGGTAAAGGGTTTAACCTAGAAGTAGAACTTGGAAAAATGTTAGGTATACCAAGAGGATTTTGGTTTACTCCTTGATTGTTTTGATATTGAGTAGCCAAACCATATGGAAAACCCGAATTGGTAAGGCACAGCCCCCAGTAGGAATTCTTGCAGACGAAGTGGATGTACTTCCGGGATTGGAACCCAAAACTATACCAACTAGAACCGAAGTGTTGGTTGAACTTGTGCTAATGGAAGGCATACTAACTGTTTGGATTGATGTAGAGGCCAAATTGGAAGTATTGCTACCTCCAACAACTATTTTAGGTTACGATGATGTAGTCCCTTGTGTCCTGATGAATCCATAGGGTCAATTGTGGAATTTGGCATATTAGTCCAATATCCGGAAAGAGGATTGATGTAATCAAATGGCTCACTGATGTGAAGTACCAATGGGTATGAAATATTTTTTAAAGGTGGGTTTACGTGAGTAGCTGTTTTTTTCTCTAGTGTGTCAATTTCAAATGGAGCAAGATTATCAACAATGTCTGTGTTTTTCTTGGTAGGTGATGCTTTAGTATTTGTTTGATGTTGCTCTTCTCTATTGTTGTTAATTGAATCTAGAATTTGTTTAGTTTCCAAGTCACGAGGTTGGGTGTTTTGTATTCGTCTTTGCGATGTAGCGGGGCCTTCAATTTCCGGTGACTCACCTTGCTGCATGATTGGTGGATCGGGAGAGTAGCCAATTTGAAGAATTTGAGAAAAGGACGTGTTTAAAATGATTTTGATCAAAAAATAGAATCAAACAATCCTAAGGATGTCTAGACTCAACAAAATAAAAAGTGTCCACACAGTAAAAATTCCTATAGATCCAAGCAAGCACACTTAATTTTACAAAGAATCGAAGCTCGGTGAAAAGTTGGATTAGGGGGCCTTCTGAAACTAGTAGTTGTTGAGGGATACCAAGTCTCAAACAATTGCTAGCAGTGAAGGTGTGAGAAACAGTTACAATAAACTTTAATCGACAGGGGTGCAAGTGTTGGTTCCTGACTAATCACCCTCCCAAGGAGTAAAATCTTCAAAGTATGTCTCAGGTATTTCAAGAGTTCCCCAGTTACAATAGCCTATGTGATATCCCAGAAAGAGAAACCAAAGCTACCACTTCACAATCAATGGTAGGGCGGAACAGTTGTAAGTCGAGGACAACTCTCATAACCAAGTACTCTAGAAAAGTGATGTCACCCTAAGTACTTGTCACTTTACATAGAATTTCGTGATGAGTTCATGTCCCACTAAACAAGAAAGAGGGGAGAACCACCCGTACTTATCCATATTGACCTCGTTCTTAATGCATGTGTTATATGCACTTTCCTGACAAGTGTTTTTTGCTACTAATGGGTTTAAACTCCCAGTAATCAGTATTAGTTTCAAAATTTTTGCAGCCCGGGAGTGTTAACTCTCCAAACCTAATCCAGGGCACTAACTTATTCTTGTTGGTGATATAAAAATAAAATGTTGGTTAGTTTTAGATTAAGCGCCAATTTTAATGGTAGTTTGCTTAGTTCCAGGAGTGGAAGTGAAACTGGTGGTGTGTTGACTTGAAAAATATGAACCAAACAATGCAATATGATCACTATACTACCTTTCATTTCGATGAATGTTCTAAACTAATGAAAGGTTAGAGGTTCATGTGTGTCTTTCGAACATGCAAAATGTGTTGGTACATTTTGTTTTTTATGAACGGTTCTTCTGAAATATGGATAATAACTGATTTGAAAATCAATGTAAACCAAACAGATATCTCATTGAAAATGAATCTAATTCTATTACACGGGGGATCTTTGTTTCTCGTTTGGAGGGCCACCCGAAAGTGCAAGCAAAGAGGATACGGTATCTCGAGAAGTGTATGCGAAAATTGAAATCTACTCTATTACACTTGAGATCCACTTTATCGTTCACATGATCGCCCGAAGGCCCAAGTGAAGAGGATACGGTGGCTTGAAAGAACAATGCTTGAAAAATCAAATCCTAGACTATTACACTTGAGATCCACTTTCTCATTTGCAGAGCCACCCGAAAGTGCAAGCAAAGAGGATACGGTGGCTCAGACACAACTTATCACAAGAAAATTGAGGTATGAAGCTACAATCTTCTCTAATTGTTCATAAACATAATGAAAATACTATAGATCCAAAACAAAATTGAACTATTTAAATTTTGTATTCGGTTTTGGAGGGAAATTGTTTTCAAAATGTCTCAAAGTGTAATGTTAACATAGGCCTTTCATGCTCTAAAACACATCATTGTAGAATCCCATCTATGCCTAACTTGTACAAATTTCCTGCTATTAGTTGATAGTCTGCTTCTTTTACCACTAGTTGTTTCTTCTAGGCCACCATGTACTCGGGTGGGGCTACTTCGATACTAAAAAACTATGCAATATATGATAAATGATCATCAACCATATGAAATACAAATGGATGCACATCTGGTATACTATCATCTATGTTTCCTGCATCCTCTCCAGTTTCTATGCACGACAAGTGGTCAGGTCTTGAGTTCAGTTTCCCTCGTTACACTACAACCTCAAAATCATACCCTTGAAATAAAAACAACCATTTTTCATATATTAACATGCAACACTCTCTTTTTTACTAGGTATCACGGCACATAATGGTTAATGTACATTTTAAAGTGCAAACCCGACAAATGGCATTTAAAATTATACAGTGCATACACTATCGCCAATCCCTCATGCTCTGTAGTGGTGCAATTCTTCTCGACAGTCGATAGCTTCCTGCTAGAAAATGAAATGGGGTGGTCTAAGTCTCATTCCTATGGTTTCACTAAAACTGCACCCAACACTATGGATACACATCCACATGAACACAAAATTCCTTCTTCCAATCAGGGAATACCAAGATTGGTGCAATCACCAACTTCTGCTTTAACATATCCAAACTCCATTGACACTCTTCGCTCTATTGGAACTTGACATCCTTCATTAATAACTTCTCTAATGGGGCTATGATATGCACATACCCCTTAATAAACTTTATCTAGTATCTTGTGTGCCCCAATGTAGCATGCGACTGTCGCACTAAAGTGGGTGCTGGTAAGTCCACAATAGATACAATATTCACCAGATCCACCAACAGTCCTTGTCTACAAACTAGATGATCCAATAAAATACCGAATGGTGCACAAAAAATGCACTTCTTCATATTTAACAAGATCTGTAACTATCTGCATCTATCCAATATCAAGTGTGGAACCTCAATGTGATTCTTCAATAGATTGAATATTTTCCATTCATCTAGATATACTTCTAGAAACTTATGAATAAACTCTTTGAAAGTTGTGACAACCACTCTGGAGAATATTGTTGATGCATTTGTCAGTCCAAACGACATTACTGTATATTGATGACATCCCCATTTTGTTGCAAAATTTGTCTTATGTCTATCTTCTGGTGGAATATAGATTTGATGATACCCAAAAAATCCATTCATGAATGAGTAGGCTTCATGTCCCCCTACATTTTCCAACACTTCATTTGTGAATGATGTTGGAAATGGATCATGAAACACGCATCATTCAATTTTCACAGATCCACACAAATTCGTATTTATCCTATATTATTATCCTGAACCAACATCAAACTGATCCATCCTAACTCTTCAACCAATTCTATGATTCATGCTTCCAGCATCCTATCGATTTCAGCCTTTACCTTTTACTTGTATAATGGATTTAGTTGGTATGGTGTCTACCTCCCTGGCTTAGCATCAGGCTTCAACAATATCTTCAATTCTCCTAGTTCACCAACAATTCCCTTCATTTCTGAAAACTTAGTGGGAAAAATATCTTGATATTCGTGAAGTAAGTCAACAATCTTTTCAACTATTTCATCATTCCAGTAGTCCCCCATATTGGAAAACTTAGTATTCTTCTATGTGCTAATGTTCACTTTATGGTTCTTCAATGGTTTCCTATAATTATTAGATACTAACTGAAGTCCTTCGACTGCGTACTTCCCCTTGGTTTCTAGTATTTTCATATTTTTTATTGTCCTCCTAATCTTTTTCAACCACCTTATAAAATTTCAAAATCTCTTCAATCATCGCAGATGATCAATGTGCACTACACATGGGTATAGTTTCTGTTGCTTCTTTGGGGACAAATATCTAGTCCTTGATAGTCTGCAATGTTGCATCTAGCGAAGGGATCTCATCTTCAATGATAAATGTTGCTTTAAACTTTTGCATCATCTCCTTTGAGTCTATTGTGCATCGATGCAATTCTATCTCTATATACCAATTCCTAGGAATGGTCTCCAACATTTTCACAAATAGATCTATCCATTCTTGCTTTGGTACTGCACTCCATGTTGTGATACACTATGCCACATGATCTAATGGATATCTCATCCCCGCGTACTTTTGCATAGTATACTCACTGCCAAATTTGACAGTTAGAAACCTTTTTCACTGCTACTAGTCACTCATTTTCTCCTTATGAGTATGCCACCAGTGTGTGGGTGTCACTTTAAGGGAAACATCTAATGCTAACATCCTTTTATATTATGGTATCTACACCTCAAATCTTGTTACAAAAGAAGCTACAATTGTTAGACCATCATACTTTGGGTGACCACATACCTGTATTATTATCTAGCGCAATGGACATGTGATGCAGGAACACCTTCTCATATGTCCTTCATGCATATGTTGCTTCCAATATTTAAATTATTCTTCATATTCTAACACGTGGAGCTGATATTGTACCAACTAAGCCTACCATCTGCAGTGGGATTCACATAGTCTTCCATTCTACCATTCATGTTATATAGATTTTCCAACTCTCAATTTCTAACCAGTTCCACATAAATTATCCCTTCTATTGGGTCCAATGGTGCATTGACCCTCAAAATATCCCCCTCATAAATCATTTGTCTATCCTTCAGGTCAATAATGGCGTAGTTAGCAAAATCCCATCCAAGTACCAATAATTAAGGATATGTTTTGTTGTCATCTATAATCTTTATAACCTCAAATTCAGCTCTATTGTGCATCCCATACACATCAGCAGTTACCCCCATTAGCCTTCAAATTGGAACAATTATTTGCTCGTTAGATAGCCTTAATTGAACGTTAGACCAAATCAGCTTTGTCCTACCCATCATTTCTGCCTGTGAAGCCAGCTTCTGTTGCATCAACGACAGTCTGATATGGGGCAACAGTGCGGCTATAAACCACTCTTGGTGTTGTTGCGGTGCTATGACAAAACTGACCTGGTCTAACAAATTTTTTAAACTTTTGGTCAAATTCCAACACTATCTCGTTAGGTTTTTGCTTAATTTCCTTTAATTTTATTATACATTGGGATTCTAACTTTGGTTTCTTGAACTCACTCAATAGTGCAGCCTTAATCTCCACTAAGGTTCTATTCTGTCCATGAGAATACATCATGAACCAGTTCAAAGCTCTATCTCTGAATGTTGTGACGAGCTACGCCTGCTTCGCAGCATCATCCTGAACTTGCTTGACACTCCATACGGCTTCGCATAGAAACCAATGTTGTTCGGGTTCCTCTAGACCCGTACTTTGAATATCGACATCTTAATATCGTCGATCATCCTTCTTCTAGGTGGTCCAGTAGTATTCTGCACAATGGTTTGAGTGGTGTTATGGATGTTATTGCGCGGAATGTTCTGAATAGGAATCTTCTGAGCCAGGATGGTCTGAGTCAAGATGGTCTGAGTACTCACTCTCGCAATGTTACTGGTATTGATGCTCTGCTGACTAGGAATATTAACAATTGGAGGGTTCTGAACTGGTGGACTCTGTGAAATGGACGGCGCAGTATTTATAACTGATGGATTCTACGAAGTAATAGGTTGATAGGTGGCTGATGGAGGTGCGACCTGGCTATCAGGCTCGGCTTGTAAATCAATTTCTACGCGGAGTCCATGTTCACTAGAAGTCTTCTTAGTAGTATACTTATATCTTTTTCCACTTCTCAAATTGTGTGTATCTTTGTCAGAATCACTATATATGTTATTGACCATTACAGATTCAAAAACTTCTAGGACTTTTACTGCATTCTTAAAACGCCTTTCTTAGGTAAAAGAATTTTAATATATAAACTCAGATTGTTGAGGTGCTTACTAGTATGGTGTCAACCTAAAAGTTGACTACTCGCGAGAGTGGACTATCTATTTCTTTAAGCCTCTGAATGAGCTCTGGAGTCCACTCGCTCGGTACTCTTTGAGTTCTTTCCATAGAAATTTATTTAACCAATCTACGTCGGAGAGATGTGGATGTCTATTCTCCTTTCTGGAAAAGTCTCTCTATTTCTTATCACACCAATCCCAGATTTCTTTCTTATCTGGATGCCAAGTTTTAGTGCCGGTACTCATCACCATTTCAAGCGCAGAAACGAAACCATTTGTTGGCTTGTATAACTATTCTTGAGGTTTTCTGTAAAGACCCAGGTTATGCGCGGTTTGAGGAACCAACAAAACACCTTTTCAGCAGCCCTTTCGGCAACAATTTGTGAACAAACTGAGGTCTCACCCAAGGCGAAGTAATGGGGTGTTGCGGAATCAGGTTTCCACAACCAGGTGATGAGTGTTTAAACAGATTGGTGAGAAACGCGCTACAGGGCTTGCGCTACGGACTTCGGACTGCACGAAGTTCCACCTCTTAGGGATGAACACTTAGGCTATCACGCATCCAAGGACTGCGCAATGCAGGAAGATTACTTGACGACAGGTCAGCGCCACAAAGACTGCGCTCCCTCTTACAACTTATGCAACTTAATATATTTTACTTAATGCAAAAATATGCATTCAACAAGCATAATGAGCAGAATCTTGCAACCTTATACATCTTAATTACAACAATATCATTGCACACTTCCGGTGTTGCGCTAAGTGTTTATCTGACTAGTTCATGTATTCATCCAACTGTGAAGTGTTGGTGCATCCAGCATTCATTCATACATGTGATTACTTAACATATTATTCCCGTCATCATCTTTATGGCGAATACATATAAAAGCAAATCACATAAACTCATAAACAACAGTTAACCATTCATCATAAGTAAAGACACAAATGCAAACACATAAGCAATCATATAACACAGAATTTAACATGGTTCACCCCCAGGATGGGAGATACATCCATAGGAACTGTTTTTGTATTATCTTTGGGAAGGGTACAATAGTTACAGTCTGTACACTCAGCTGCAGACTCTTCTCTCTTTCTCTGTAGGTCTCTGCACACATAGCGTGCAGAGCCTTTTACAATAGCATTCACTCCTTAAACACTTAGAATATTTTACAATGAAGAGTATTCAGCTACTAGAGATTAACGATTACCCTTTCCCTTACAAAATGTGCCCTTTTATAGAGCGTTCCCATAGGTGACGTCTTTACAATCAAGAGGGCCAAAAACCCTAAGGTTACCCAAAACCCATCATGGTTACTCCGCTAACCAAGACTGCTAGGCTCTTATAGCGGCTTCTCCGTTGTGGCCACCCTTTGCGCATGGTCATGTCGCTTTCAGCCTACCCTATAGACTACATGTCGACGGTCACCTTCACCCTATCGTTCCTTCTCTAATGGCTTTGTGCGGTTGGCTCACGTTGTGCTGCCTCTTCTCATGTGACTAGTTGCTTTCCTTCCACGCCACTCCTTACCCGCCTTTTGGGAATCATGGAGTACTTCGACAAAAGAGGTCGCTTTCGCAACTCGACCTTCCCTTCATTCTTTGCCCAAAATAGGTTCCCTGCTGGCACTTCGCGGAACCGGGTCTCAGTTGCATGGTTCCCATCCTGTCAATACTGCGCTTCTCTCAACTTCACAACTCCTCCAAAACTGTCTTGCTAAAACTTCCTTCATTTGAGTTGCGCTGTAACTTAGCAACTCCAAAACTGTCTTGCATCAAAAATGCCTTACTTGGGCTAGGCCCAACACTTTAGGACCTGACTAATGATGCATTTGGGTTCCCATTGAATTCATATAACTAATACATGTCCCTGTTCTTAAAGTTGATAGGTTTGTACTTCATTTGGTAAGCCATTAGTGGCCTCTACCCTAAGGGTTTTGAACCTCGAAATTACTAGTAAATTCCCTAATTTATCCAGTGATTACAAATGAATGTTGCAGAAGTATTTTGAGAGTGTCCAAGCACCTATCAGCCTCCTTTCTATTTCCTAATACCTTTCAAGTACCTTCAGACCCAATTCTAAATCCTTAGGATCCATTTGGAAGCACTCGGGTCATTACTAGTCCAAGGTTCGAATTGACCAAAAAATTGCATTTTTTCCAATTTTTCCAAATTATTAAAAAGGGACACTACAGATGGAGATATAAGTAGCCTTCCATCGTTATTAACAGATCAACAAATCAAATATTTAAAAGAGGTAATTTTAAGAATTAAATTTGCCACTAGTTTTCTTCAAACATAAATAATATATTAACAAAGAAAGGTGAATTTGGTGGGGTAAAAACACATGATTGGCATACCTTCATTAAGGTGATTATTTTGGTATATATATTTCTTTTATATTGGTAATATACATATTTTTAGTTTTTTATTTTGTATACTTTGGAAACAAATAAGGATTCATTTTTATTGTTACAGTATGGTCTACCTCTACCTCTCCTAGATGACTTTGAAAACAACGTGAAAAAAGCTATGTATGATCTCGGCAAATACATGAGGTAAGTAGCGATATATATGAAAAATATTTTTTCAATTTGTTGTTGAACGTAATGACATATATTTTACTAGTAATGTACTATATTATGTTTTGTTGAAACATGTTATTTTCTTACATCATCTGTAGATTGTTGTCATTGAAAGAAATCCATAAAGAAGATATAAAGTATTGGAAAAGAGAAATTCCTCAGCTAATGTGTGAAATGAAAAAGTATCTACCTCCAACATTTTTTCAATGCACAATAACACTACCTCATACACCAAGTTGATGAGATTGAACTGTGTGGATTGTACACACAAGGTCAATGTGAATGGTGGACAGGCAATTGAAATCATAGAAGGATTTGGTTAGACAAAGAGCACGCCTTGAGGGTTCTATAGTGGAGGAATATATGGCATATCAATCAATGGTGTATATTAGTCAGTGTATTTCTAAATTAGCAGCAAATATGCACATGGATCGCATTTGGGATGTGAACTTCACCAAAAAAATTGAATAGGAGCATCTATTGTGGGGAAAGATAGAATGAGCAAAGTGAGAGGTAATTATTAAATTGTGGAGATTTATATATAATACATATAACTTTTTCTGTGTATATCATACTTCTTTATTTTTTAATCTTTCATCAATTATTAATATTTACCATAGTAATTAATATTTATTGATTAATTATGATTTTTTTATACAACTGCTCGAGAGTGGGATGCACTACATTTATACATTGTAAACAATCTTGACTAGATGAAGGTGTGGATTGAAATATATATACAACACGATGGTAGGTTATCATGGGAAGGGGTGTCTACATTGGTTATAGAATCTCATTGTAATGAAGATCCCAATCTTATACAAAGGAAAATTGATTTATCATATGGTTTGAAAGATAAACAAGTAAGCATATTTACCCATTTTATTCAGTTATTTTATTTTATGTTAATGTGAATGTAGGTTTTTTTTTCCAGATACTTTCCAATTTATATAAATATGTTTATTAATTTATGACAATGCATTTTTTACATGTCTGGCATATTGGAGTTGAAACATCACAAGGCTATGTGGTGCAATGGTCGTAAATTTCGCATCAAAAAGTTGCATGAAAATATGAAAACTTATGATAGTGGGATAACTGCAATATTCCAGGTCACTAATGTTTCCTCTAGGAGTGACAAACATTGTGGAGTATCTAAAATATATATATTATGTGTACTTGGACAATATACTTCAGTTTGAATTTAATTCCTTTGAATTAGTTCTCTTCAATGCCAAATGGTATAGGCTACGAATGCATGAACAAGATCCTGATAGAACTGTTATTAAGAATGCTAATGAATTTACCATGATTAATACAACGGTGTTGGAGCTAGTAAGACATGATATCTATGTTCTTCCAAGACAATGTGAACATCTATTTTACTCAAAGGTTCCGGATAACAAGGGTTGGTCCTTATTTGTTAGAGATCATACAAGAGGAAGGCCAATAAAGTATAATATAGAGAAATAATATAATATTGATGAAGAAGATGATGTGAGAAGTAGGTAGCATATGTGTCAGATGAAGAACATGAAGAAGTTGAACCCAATGTAGGAAACGATGCAGTTCTTCATGATGATGACGTCGATGAAGATATGCTGATCGAAAATGACATTGATGACGATGTTGATATCATTAATCCTTTCAACATCATTTCAGGATCGGATGATATAGATGTTGACTTGGAGGAAGATCAAGAAGAATAATGATATTGAAATGTTGAAATGTACGAGGTATGTAACTATATATTTTGTTGAATTATTCTCTTTAAAAAATTTGCTTATATGGGTTAATTACACGTTTTTAAGTTTTATGCCATTTTTTTATATCCTATGTTAGATGTTGTTTATTATGTCCAACCTGAAAATAGTAGCCATAACATTCACACTAAACTAAAATTATCATTTACAGACACATAATTTTATTTACCTTAATTAAATTTTGTTTTTTAGTTTCTATGCATGAATCCTACTTATATATGTTGCTTCCGATTATTTTCTAGTAGGTAGATTGGGTATTGACCAGGAATTGAGAGTGATGTGAGGGGGAGGGGAGGGGCCATATGAGCTTCCAACTTCACATAGTTGGAATTGTTCAGCAGAGAATAAATTATTCTCAAAACCAAGAGAACCTCATTCAGCTTTATACATGCATCATCATAAATGTCATCATTGTTGTCGTAGTATTCACGTAGTATTGCAGTGACAAAGTTTTCATGAACATGTTCGTCATTGCAATATCATCTTCATCGAAACTATTCAAAAATGTGGGTCTTTTGACATATGACCCACCATCATCTTTATATTAATCATCAACATCATCTTACCCATCGTCATCATCATTTAATTTTATTTGTTATCATCAAATCAATTGTCATCATCATCTTACTCATTGTCATTGTCTATTATTATTGACTTAAATTTAAGTAAATTTCTTGGTAAAATATCCATTATTTAACATCATTGTGCTAAATAATGAACCTAGTATTGTTTAACATCCCCATGGAGGGTTCTTTGATCCAATGTTATTTAAACTTAAATTCATAAGTGAATCTTCTTCTAATTTATCTGAGGCTATCTCAAGTAGAAGATTATTTATATCCTCTAATAACAAAAATCTCATACCTTCTTAATGTAGATATTACTGAGTGGAACTAGGAATAATCTATATAGTCTAAACTGGATAATATTCAACCACTTTCTATGATTTGACCGAGGAAAGTGAAATCCTAATGTTTTTTTTATAAAAAATGGTTTTGATCCTCCATGAATACGGGAAAATATGCATGCCTTACCTAATCCACTCTTTGTATACCAACCATCATTCTTTCTTGTTACAAAGATATATTTAGATCACCTCCATCAATTGTGTGCCTTTGGCTAATATTGATCCTTCCAATCTAAATGTTCCCCAAAAATTATTTCTCAATAGTTGGTCTATATACATTGACACATATGATCTATTGAATTAGTTCATTGTTGAAGAGAGTGACAATGATAGAAGAGGGAAATAAATTTGATGATGTTTTAGATTATTTATTGCTCCACCCTATTGCTAAATGACTTTCTTTATATTCTACCTCCTATATTTCAAATATTTAACCACTTCCAACCTTGTTTAAACCTTTCAACCCATCAGTTTCCTAGCCTGGTAACTTTTAAGAGAAAAACACATGTGAAGATAAATCAAACCTGGTTTCATGGATATCTAACATTATGATACCCAAATCCTCTCTAATTCCAAGGGATTATCTAGACCATCCACCTATCAAAGACTTATATTTTATTTTGCTCTTAATACATCTATTTTTCTTCTTCCTCTACCTAGAATCCTTATCTCCATTTTTTAAGGAGTAACTTTATTACACTCCTTATCTATAATTTCCTTTGTCTTAGTTAGATTCTATGTTCATTATTGAAGAGCCTCACTTCCTACAAATGAGCCATTAAGTGATTTTATATATGTTTAACTCCTTGTATATATTCTCTTAGGAGTTGTAGATATGTTTGTGTTTCCCATTGGCCCTCAATGTCTTTTAATTTATATAATATTTCCATCAATCAAAAATAGCTAAGATCGGTCATCTCCTACAAATAATATATGGGTTCTTATTCCCCTAAATATATATTATCATCAAAAGGGCTATTATTATTATAATTTGTAGATACATGAGTGCATTCCTCATTAGGAAGACTACAAAATCCAAAGACTATTATTCTCTTTCGTGGGCAAATTAAAGTAATAAAATCCCAAATATATCAACAAATTCGTGATGCTCCACCTTTCTACTAAATCATTGATTTGCATCGATGGCATATATATTCATTTCAAGCCGTTAAAGAGCCGACAACACTAAGCAAGGATTGATAATTTGTCTTCACCCTTCTTTCCTTTTCATTGTATATCATGTTGTATTCCCACGTTACCACTAGGTATTTTCAAGTTGATCAAAACTTTCTTTACATCCCTTCTTTCCTTTTCATTGTGATCATGTTGTATTCCCATGTTATCACTCTAATGGTAATGCCTTTTGGCCTTATAAATACATTTTTCACATTTAAAGATTTGATGAATTTTATTTTCAATCTCTTTCTTAGAAAATTTGTGTTAGTATTTTTTGATGATATACTAATCTATATAGAAAGTCTTGGGAAGAAAATGGTCAACATGTTGATAGGGTACTACAACTACTAAAGGATCAACAACTATATGCAAAACCTTCCAAATGTTTCTTTGGGGTAAAGGAGGTAGAGTATTTGGGTCATATTGTATATCATGAAGGTGTCAATGTAGACCCTAACAAAATTAAAGCAATGATAGACTGGCTAATTCTCAAAACCTTGAAGAATATTAGAGGATTCTTAGGTTTGACATGGTACTACCACAAGTTTGTTCGGAACTATGGAAGAATAGCATCGCCTCTAACAACATTATTGAATAATGAAGCATTTTTGTGGACTCCATAGGTAACTCAAGCATTTGAACAACTTAAAGAGGCAATGTGTAAAGCTCCTGTTTTGACCACAACAAACTTCAAAAAAACCTTCATTGTGGAATGTGATGCCTCAGGAAATAGAATTGGCGTTGTTCTAATGCAAGAAGGATGACCCCTTGCTTTTAAAAGTCGACCAATCAAGGGAAATAACTTAGAGAAACCCATTTATGACAATGAAATGATGGAAATACTATATGCACTTAAGCAATGTCGTCCTTACCTAATATGTAGCATTTCAAGGTCAAAACAAATCATGATAGTCTTAAATACTTCTTGGAACATAGAATATCTTCAGAAGAGTAACAAAATAGGGTAACCAAGATGTTGGGATATGACTTTAGAATCATCTATAAAAAAGGGAACCAGAATGTGGTGGTAGTTCCACTCTCCAGAAAATATGAGAATGTTGAGCCATTACTTTGTGAAATTTCGATTATACAACTTGATTGCGTAGTAGAAGCAAGGGAATATTGGAATCCATGTGGACACTCATTCAAAATATACAAAAGGATCCCAGTGTATCAAATACTTTTGCATGGAAAAAAGAATCACTATGGTATAAGGATCATTATATTTATGTAAGAACTCTCAACTCAAACAAAAGATCATTTTGGAATTACACACCTATCCTATAGGTGGGAACTCATGATTCCTAAAAACGTACCACAGGGTCAAGAAGGAATTATTTTGGGAAGGTCTTATATCTAATGTTCAAATTTTTGTGGCAGAATGTTTGGTTTGCCAAAAAAATAAGGTTGAAACAGTTAAGACCCCGGGTCTCTTACAACCACTAGAAATGTCTTGTTAGCACTGGGAGGAAGTCTCAATGGATTTTATCACGGGTCTACCCAAGTCAGAAGGGAAGACTGCTATTATGGTGGTTTTTGATAGACTCGCAAAGTATGCACACTTTTGTGCACTCTCTCACCCTTTTAATGCAAGTACATTTGTTGCAGACTTCATGGAAATAGTTCAGAAGTTACATGTAAACCCGAAGGTTATTGTAAGTAATAGAGATCCAATTTTCACTGGAAAAATTTGGAATAAATTATTTTTTTGTTTGGGTACCCAGTTGGCTCATAATTCTTCTTATCATTCTCAATATGATGGGAAAAATGAGATACTGATCAAATGTTTGGAATCTTCCCTGCTTTGCATCTGATAAACAAACAAAGTGGGTGAAATGGTATATTTGGCATAATGGTGGTACAATATTTCCTTCCATACGTCATAAAAAAGGTCTCAATTTATGGCACTTTATGGGTACCCTCCTACATATATCACATCTCCCTTAAAAGGAAAATATAGAGTTCAAGTTGTGGAAGATCACCTAGAGCACCAACAAAAATTTCTCCAGTTACTGAAGGATAACCTAGCTATGTCAAAAAATAGGATGAAACAACAAGCAGATCAACATCACAATGAAATGAGTTTTGAAGAAGGGGATTGGGTATTTCTGTTGTTGCAACCTTACAAACATACGTCCATTAAGCAAATAAATAAAGACAATAAATTATCTCCCAAGTACTATGGTACTTATAAAGTGTTGTAGAAGATTGGTAACATGGCTTACAAATTGAAGATCCCTTCATCTTCAAGGGTACACCCAATTTTTCATGTTTCTTGCTTAAAGAAGGTAATAAGAGACAAGATCCAAATTCAAACTATCTTAGCGGATCTTGATGAAGAAGGAAAAGTTATATTGGAACCTAAACAAATCACTGAAACAAGGACCAAACAATTACGAAATCAGGCTATTACTGAGTACCTCGTCAAGTAGAAGAATTTATCAATTGAAGATTCGACATGGGAAGATGAGTCCTTCATACAAAATCATCCACAACTAATCAAGCGTTGAGGAAAACACTTGTATAAATGGGCATTAGAGGAATTTTGAGGTCTAAAATGAGCCTCCTAAGGAAAATAATAAAATAATATTTATTAATTTTGGAGGAAAAAAGAAAAAAAATGATTTTTTTGTTTTTATTTTCAACATATATCCCTATGTTTTTACTCAAATTTCGAGCGGGAGCACTCGTTGGATGATTCTGCATCCAACGAGTACCCACACTGCATACTTTTGACGGACCTCGTTGCCCCAAAAACAATAAATGCCTAAAAAAACGTCATGATAGGTATTTCTTGTTTTTGGGGGTAGCACGATCCGTCAAAAATATGCAGCGTGGTTATTCGTTGGATGTGGAATTAAATTACACATCCAACGAGTGCTCCCGCTCAAAATTTGAGTAAAAACACAGGGAGATGAAAATACGAACAAAAAAATAGTTCTTTTTACGAAAAATATCTCAAGTCAACCATTATGGTTGACTCATTTTATTGCAATTCTATTGGTTCTTGAATTACAACTCATCAATAAATTATGGTTGACTTGTTTTCTTATATGATGGCTCATTTTCTTATAAGGCTCCTTTTAGACCTCAAATTTCCTCTAATGAGGAGCGTGTTAATCCCTAAAAGTTGGCACATTACCCCTTATATTGTGGCTCATTACATATCATTGATGTCGGCTTGGGTCTATTAGTGGTAATTGTCATTAATATTATTATATTAATTATGTCGACTTGGGTCTTTTAGCTACAATTATACCTCTTTGTCTCCTCTATATAGGAAGGAGACATTTTCATTTGAATCATATTGTCTTTTCTTGTCTTGTCTTGTCTTGTGTACTTAACACATGGTATAAGGAGGTTTCCTCCTCGAAGAGGCTTTCTATTCATCTATTTTCTTCAATATTAAGGCATGGATTACTCTTTCTCGTCTATTTATGTTAAGCCCTAAATATTGACACATTACCCCCTTTGTAGTGGCACATTACCCCCTTTGTAGTGGCACATTACCCCCTTTATTATGGTGCATTACATATTATTGATTTCAACTTGGGTCTATTAGTGGGTCTATTAGTTTTTATTGTACCCCTTTGTCTCCTATATATATAGGAAGGAGAGCTTTTCATTTTAGTCATCATTGTATCTTGTCTTGTCTTATGTACATTGTGTAAGGAGGTTCCTCCCTCGAAGATGATTGTTATTCATATTAGTTCTTCATTATTAAGGCGTTGATTGCTTTATTTTGGTCTATTTCTACTATTTTATGCTATATCTATGACTTGATTGCATAACATTTAGTCTCAAAGCTCTTTCCTCGGGACTGGCTTCTTCAAAATGAATCATCTTGGCATTTTCGCTGTAATTTTTTTGTACAAGGATTCAAACATTGAGATTAAAAACCCACCTCAAACATAGGCCGAGCTATCTGTGGTTTTAGAACCAGAGGAGTCGAAATGTGAATTTTACCTCAGTTTTAATTCGGCCCCAAAACAGTCTTCCAATCAGGGTCGAAAAAGGTACGTCGCTTTAAATTTGACTAACTTGAGTAGAAGGATCTAATTGTGGTGAACCATGAGGTGTGATACCTATCTATATTGTTCTAAATTCCTCCTAAAAGGGGAACATCTACACCAAATAAGCATCCATATAGTTCTAAATGGACTTATTATGAAGGTGAAGAAATGCGCAAGGACATATATGATTTACAAGAGAAAATGGTGACAAAAGATGCACTAGTATCAATCCTAGTTCAAACCAAGAATGAAATGGAAGTGAAAATGCATGATTTGAAAAAGGACATAGATGATTTGAAGGTTTTGAAGGGGGGTATAGAAGTTTTGAAAGAAGTTTTGTCAAATTTGTTACAAGAAGGGATTCCTAGAAGTGAGAAGACCTCCCATGAAATTCATGATGAAAACAAAAGGAACATACATCATGACTTTAGGGAATCCAAGATGGGATCAAAAACCAACTACATCCCAAATATCAATATGAGGAAGTTTAATGGCACGGATCTAGTCACATGGATACTATAGATGGATCAGATCTTTGAGCTACACGAGGTGCAATCCACACAAAAGGTACACATTGCATATTTATATTTAGAACCTAATCAGTTTGTGTGGTATAGATGGATTTGCTCTCATAAACCACTTGTCACTTGGACAATTTTTACGGAGGAATTGATAGCACATTATGAGGACACCAAGAACAATACCTTCTCCAGCCAACTGATAAATATCAAACAAAAGGGTTCAGTTGGGGAGCACATTGAGAACTTCCAAAAATTGAATATCAAGGTCACAGATATTCCAGAAGATAATCTAACTGGAGTCTTCATAGGAACTTTAAGAGATAACATCCAACATGAGGTTCGCCTGTGGGAACCTAAATCCTTAGAGCATGCATTCAGGGTGGCAAGAAAAGTTGAAAACAAAATTATGGAAACAAGGAAATCTAACACATACAAGTATAAATAAGGAAGTGTGGTCTCGAGTCATCCACAACCTATAAGGTTGACACCACAAAAATTAGAGGAAAAAAGAGCAAAAGGGCCTTGTTACAGTTGTGATAGCAAATACAGTAAGGGCCACAAGTGCACTGACAAGAAACTATTTTACATATATTGTGAGGAAGAGGAGAAAATGAAAAAGAAGCACCAAAAGAATAGGAATCGTCTCAAGATGAAGAAATAGAGGATACTACTTCCGAAGAGATTACTCCCACCATATCTTGTCATGCATTGGATGGAATTAGCACTCATCAAACTCTCAAGATCAAAGGATATATCAAAAAGAAAAAGATAAAGGTGTTGATTAATTCTGGTAGTACTAATAATTTCATTCATTGTAAATAGGCCAAGGTTCTCAATTGCGTGTCCCAATTGAAAGACAATGGGTTACCAATAAGTGTAACAATTACATGCATGTTGACATTTTGATTATTGTGGACCTTTATGTTGTCCCATTCTGTATTACAAATGGCCTCTTATTTATATATAATAAAATAAATTTTCTTATTCTATTGCATTGTCCAATGTCATTGTGAAATTTTACATCGCTGACTAAATATATGGATGATTAAATATTACAATAGAACCGAATCCAAACATCATATCCAAATGCAATAATTGAAACTAAAATTATATGAAAATTATTATAAAAAATATTTCATTTTTTATGAATAATGGAATTAAACAAAATAAAAATAAAATAAAGATATTCCTGTGTGATGTCAATGGTCATTGTTCACCAAAAAGAAAATGATTATTGGTTCCCTTGATCGTTTTAATCGCACCGATGCATTTGAGTAATGGTAACACTGATGTGTTTAAACCAAACACACCTCGGTGCAACATACTACTCGTTGCATGCCCTGGGGATTTTTTATTATTATGCCCTGGTGCTTTCTATATAAGCGCACCAGTGGGCTATTGTATCATAACTACACCGTTGAATTTTTAAAAATGTAGCAAAATTCAAGGTCCTAGTCAACTTCACCGGAGTGTTTTCCTTCCTTTATCGCACTAGTGCTTTATAATAGTTCATAAGAACCAGTGCTTCATTTAGTATAAAGCATGAGTGCATATATTGTTATAAAGCACTGGTGCTGTTAAATTTTTTGGTGTGCCCTAGTGCTATACTTATTATCAAGCACCGGTGCATATATTGTTTTGATTTTTTGTGAGCACCAATGCGTGTTTATGTTTAAAGGTAGTGGTCTGTTTTGGATGTGTTAGCACTGGTGCGCTTGTATCAACAAAGAACACTAACGAATAAACCTCCACTAAATCCTTCGGCCACCAAGTTTTTTTTAGTTATAATAAATTTCTGCAAAAACATCCACCAAAACATCCGGTACTAGTGGTGGAGGTTGTAGCAGAGGTTTTTTTGAAATTTATGACCAATCTTGTAACACTAAAATCCTCCACTATAATCTTCGCTACAGTCCTTTTCCTTGTAGTGCCAACAAAACCAATTCTTCTTGTTGAATTATGGTGTGGAGGGACAATGTAATCTACCAACTATATCTAGATAGACTAGATGAATCACCCCTTCTCTTAGTTTTTTCCAATGATGATTTGAGTGCTCAAGAAGGAACCTTCAACGCTTAGATCAGGGGGTTAGGGAAGCGAGAGGTAGGTGAGGAATGCAAATAAAAGAGGGTTTTGAAAGAAAAAATGCAAGGGTTATGACTCCAATGGCCACCAAGAGTAGTAGGAACCTAATTTAGCCATAATCACCACAATAATGCTAAAATATTTCAGACCGTAATCTCGACCAAGTTCTGAACTCATCTTCATCTTTAACATTCTTAGTAATGCACTCCTTGAAGTAGGACAATTCCACTCCTTAAAGTAGGACAATTCCATAATAACAAGAGAAAATACTATTATAAAAATGAGCAAGGCACCCATGCCACCCAACCCAAAACTGTATGGTCAAAACTTATAGAAATCGTATTGATTTGAATTGTTGTCCACCGTACAAATTGTATTTCCGTACAAATTAATTAAATAGTTGTAGACTTAGTTTCATGGTTTTAAATGAAATTTTGAACCGTTTTTTAATTACTGGTTTATTGTATGCCCATACAACCAATCACTTGTTGCCATACGTACATTTTTACTCACCTATACATTGATTATAGAACCGTCATACAAATTATTCTCTCCTAATGTCCATACAAAATTTTATTGTGATGTACAACTATGATAAATCTAGGAGAAGACTATGCGACAATCAAAACGCTCGTGCATCGTCAAAATCCGGTCACTAGCATAATTGTGAAATTTGATATTCATATTGTTTAAATTGCAATTTGGAGGATCTGGGTCAATTTAAAACATGCTAAACTTCAGGATAACATTAGATGAATGTAGTTATAGTTTTGAAATCATCACGAGAGGATAAATGAAATCCGTCGCCAAAAATTAAATGAAATCCGTCATTAGGAACTTAAGCTAAAATGCCTAAAAGTGGGGCATTTTAGTTAGATTTTATCCCACACAATAAATCTACAATTGTCGTACATTCTACAAGATCGTAGGATCGTATGTATTGTTAAGCGTTCTGCAATTTAATGACCCTTAAATTCAATTGAACCTTGTCTCTTTCTCCAATTGTGCCAAACTTGTCATGTCTCTTTCTCCAAGCGTACCAAACTTTTTCTTGACATTGTCTTTGAAATTTCCCTATGCTATAATTATCGTGGATTTTATACCATTTTAAACTATGTGATGGAGAACATGGAAGACACAAGTGAGAGAAGTAGAACAAGAGATGTATTATCATTAATGTGCAAATTATATGAAGTGATGTATTATCATTAATGTGCAAATTATATGAAGTGGTTATATATATATATATATATATATATATATATATATATATATATATATATATATATATATATATCTCCTTCCATCAACCCGACGAACAGAAAGGAACATGAACAAATTTCGGGCTTCCAAATTTTGCTCCATATCCATATTACAAATTTCAATAACATAAAAATATGTGTAGATGCATAACTAAAAATACACAGTGGAAATAAAATTTATCCACACACATCTAGCAGGCATATACAAACTCAATCATCACAGGAATCAAACAAAAACATCGGACATTGAAATAGAAAAGAATACTTATCTTTATCCAACGTAAATCCAAGCAACTAGTTATGTAAGAGTGATTTTCCACCCAAATGTAGGCACTTTGTCTGTAATATACTCTTTATGCTGAGAAGCCACCCTCTAAGCTAGGCTATGAGGCCACCAGGGGGAAGGAAACACCTCTAGGCTTCTCTCTCTTAGCCCAAAACCCGTTCTGCTCTCTATGCTTAGCCAAATGCTAATACAGAGCTCTACAGTGGTTTCACTCAGCCATCATAGCCTTGGCCCCAATAATACCTGCCCCATACAACACCCTTTTGGGATTAGGCATCCCCGTCATCGATCCATGAGTCTCTTGAGCAATTTATCTTGCTAGGTGCTTCCAGTGTGTGCATAGGAGGAGTCCAATATGATATGTGTTGTTGGAAAACCACATATAGCCTTAATTCATGGAGTACATTGCTTGGAGATTTCTTCAAATGAATATTGCGATATGGACCATCTCTCTTGAACCGGAGATGTCTGGCAACCATCCCTCCATATATCCATCTCTGCATTAAGATTGGTTAAGATGCTAACTACTCTATCTCTTGCTGATATTTTTCTCCATTGCTGCTAGTGTATGTTGTGTTTTTCTCTAGTGTCAAGACTGTAGGAGTTGCATGTTCTATCAAGGGTGAGAACCCTAATTTTCGGTTGCATGAATTGGAGATTGCAACATGTTGTCAAAAGATAGAAATGTCGAGCATGTTGGAGCGTGATCCCGGCGTAGAGTGAACCTATTGGTGTAGAACGTAATCCTGACAGCCGTGAAGATCATTGTGAAGTGCCATGACTATTGTGACCTCTCTCTTATGAAAGCATTGGTGAATGGTGAATGGTGTAGTTGCATTGGTGAGACTCTTAAAGCATTGGTGAATACAATTGATATCTGTGACCTCCTTTGAATATTGAGAGCTGTGACCTTTTTGAAGACTGTTCTCTCCTCCTGGTGAAATATCACGGTGATGCATATGACTTCTACAATAGTTTTTGAATACATTCGTGCCTTCTTTTGGAGATATCTAAAGAAACTAAAGTTACATTGGTGAAATCATATTTGGATTCAACATTGATTTGGAAGTGCATAACTGCATGTGAACCCTCTCTTGAAGCCCAGAGTAGTTACAATCTCAAAGTTGAAGGTGCTTCGACCTCTTTCAACGAAGTTTCAACCTCTTAATGCATGGATTTTGTTGGAGGTAAAACTGTTTATGTGTTTTTTTGAAGTGAGTTGCATATTGAAGACCGATACGACCTATCTCTCTAGTGAAAGCTTTGACTCTTTAGAGAGTTGTGCTCTCATCAGTGCTACATAGACCTGCATAGTATAGTGCATAGATCTTATTGAAGAAATTGCTTTTGATCATATTGTATTGAGAAAGGTGGAAGAGACTTAGACCTACACCTTTACTCTTTCCCTCTATTTTCCTAAATCTCTATCCATGTGCAGGTAAAGTTGTAGAAGATGCATTCGTTTTCATCTATGGTTGGAGTAGTGAAGACCTCTTGCCTTGATCAGATACAATTCAAGGGAGAGAACAACAGAAGAAGACGAGGAAGAAGAAATTTCAAAGGCAAGGGTGCAGAAACAATTCAAACAAAAGACCGTATTTGAAGTGTAAGCATTGTGGAAAGAATGGAGATGAAGAAGATCATTGTTGGGCCCCTTGGGACTCCATTAAAGAAATACATAACCAGAAGAAAGAAGACAAAAGTAAGGGCCAAGAAGCTGGTAAAGCTCCTGAAACTGCTCATTGTATTATTGCGCATTGTAATTTTGAATTAAATGAAATAACATCTTTTTCATCTTACAAAGAGTGTTGGCTACTTGATACTAGTGCAACATCCACATGACCTTTAGATAAGACTATTTTGAAGAACTGAATGACATTGTAGATGACATAGTGTATTTTGCAAACAAATCTAGCCTCAAACCAAAGGGAATTGGCTCCATCAAGCTCAAGCTACCTAGATTCCCAAACCTTGTGTTGAAGAAATTTCTCTATCTTTCATAGTTATAGATCTAAGCTTGTTGTCCTTAGTCCAGATTCAACAGCAAGGCTATTCCATCCACATGTTCAATGGAATCATATAGATAAGGAAGTCTTCTAACAACAAGGTCATCATGATCAGATATGAAGATGGGAAGTTGTTGAAGTTGAAGGGCTCATCTGCAAGAATTGAGAACTTTGCTTACCTCTCTCGGCATGGAGAAGGTAATCTATCATCGATTTTGTTAAGGCATGCTAGATTTTTTGAATTATAAGAGTCTTCATTTGTTGAGAAAGAATGGTGTATTTGGTTTTCCTGCCATTCCTAGGAAGATGAACAAATGTGATGCATGCATACCAGGTAAAAATAGTAAGCAGCCATTCCAAGAGTCTAAATTCAGAGCATGTAGAAAGTTAGAGATGGTTTGCTCTAACTTAGGTCACCCCATGCATATTCCTTCTGCCAACGGCAATAGATATCTCATGAAATTCGTTGATTACTATATCAGAATGTGTTGGTTATACTTGTTAAAGACAAAATTTGTAGCATTTCAAACATTCCAGAATTTTCATGCATGGATAGAAAATCAAGCACAATCTCATATTGGCACATTTCGTAATGATAATGGAAAAGAATACACTTCTAATGCTTTTTAAGACTATATTCGTCAACATGGGATTGCACATAAAAGTTCAATTCCTTATAATCCTCAACAAAATAGTGTGGAAGAAATAATGAACAAAACTAGAATGAATATGGTACGCTTGATGATGTTGTTCAAGAATGTAAAATTGATGTTTTGGGGTGATGTAGCATTATGTGCACCCTATTTAAGAAAAAGAAGTCCATCTCATGCTCTTGAAGACAAGAATCCACATGAATTGTGGTATGGACACATGCCATCAATAAGGCATCTTAGGGTCTTTGGTTCCACATGATATCCTTTGATACCTAAGGAGCAAAGAGACAAACTTGGTGCTATAATCCAAAAGTAAATTTTCTTGGGGTATTCAAACACCTCCAAGGCATACCGTCTTTATGATGAGGTAAACAAGAATTTTATTATTTCAAATATATCATTTTTCTTGAAACTAATAAAAATGTCAAGTCTATTGTTAGATAGCATGATCATCTGGAGAAATTTTCCCGTTTAAATACATATTATGAAGTTGATAATGAAATTCCACATATTGAAGGAGGGATCCCTATCTTGGATCAATCTCTGTAATTTCATTTTGAAGCACCAACACCACCTCATGAAGAATCTCATAAAGAAGAAGTTCATGCCACTTTACCTAAACATGAGGTTCAACTGGATGATGTGATTGAGAGGAATGGAAGATTGGACCTTCAAGAAAATGAAGCACCACTAGCTGATCAACCCGAACCATCACATAAATTTCCTAAATGGGCCACAAAGACACTTGAAAGTGTCCATCTAGATGAAGTTGGAAAGATAGGAAAAAGAAGCTCAACTAGACAAGAATAAGGAGGGGAAGCAGATAAGTCAGGTGATGACACGGATGTCAGATTTGATTATGAATTGAATTTATCTACTAACTTTGAAAAAACTTCCTTTAAATAGGATGCTACTCATGATGAGTGGAAAAAGGCCATGCAAAATGAGTATGATGTGCTCATGAAGAATGGAACCTAGAAGCTGGTTGACCCTCCATTCAAAACCAAACCAATTGGTTGCAAGTGGGTATACAAGAACAAATACATATCACATGGCTCACTTGACAAGCACAAAGTAAGGCTCATGGTTAAAGGCTATTCACGGAAGGAAGGAATTGACTATAAAGAGACATTCTCCCCCATATCAAAATGGGCCACCATCCGTACCTTACTCTCTTTGGATGCACAAAATGGGTGGAAAGTACACCAGATGGATGTAAAAACAACTTTCCTGAATGGAGACTTGAAATAAAATCTCTTCATGTCTCATCCAGAAGCCTTTGTTGTGAAGGACAAGAAATAAAGGTATGTAATCTCGTCAAGTCCTTGTATGGCCTGAAACAAGCACCTCAATCATGGTATAAGAAAGTTGGAAGATTTGTTGTGTTTCTTGTGGTGTATGTAGACGACCTTTTGATGACAAGGAACAATGAAAGTTACATTGCATCCATAAATAAAGATTTAAAGAAGGTCCTTGAAATGATAGATATGGAACACCTTCACTACTACTTGGGAATTGAAGTCACTCAGCATCCTAAGTACATATTAATCTCCCATAAGAAGTATGTTGGAGAATTGTCGAATATATTTTGCATGACAGAATGCAACCCTCTCTCAACTCCAATGGAACAAAAGTTGAAGCTCACATCAATTGAAGGAAAAGAATTCGAGGATGCGACCAAGTACCGATAGCTTGTAGAAAGCCTTATCTACCTTACAACCACCAAACCAGATATTTCATATGTTGTTAGCATCCTTTCAAGGTTCATGCACAAACCTTGTGAAGGACACCAATCTGCTTCAAAAAGAGTTCTAAAATACTTGAAGGGGACTCAAGACTTTGGACTAAAATAATCTAAAGTGGATGAATTCAAACTTCTTGGGTACTCTAATTCAGACTTTGATGGAGACAAAGAGACGGGAGTGTCCACTTCTGGATACATAATGAGTATTGTATCAAGAATTGTCTCGTGGAGATCACACAAACAGTCAGTTCCAGCAAATTCGAAAATAGAGGAAAAATATGTGGTTTTTGCAGAAGTAATGAAAGAGATTGTGTGGCTTAGGAAGATACTTGAATATTTGCAGGAGAAGCAAGAGAACTCCACTCCCTTATTGATCAACAAAAATTATGTAATCAAATTGGCTAAGAATCCCATATTCCCTGATGAAACCAAGCACATTAACACAAAGTACCATTTGATTCGACATCGTGTAGAGGCCAATACAATTCATCTATGACATTGTTCCATGAATGATCAAATTGCATACATCTTCACCAAAGCGCTTGGATCAGAAAAGTTTGAAATATTTAGAAACATGCTCAGACTTACAAACACCCCTTCGGATTAAGGGGGGGGATGTTGGAAATATTTCCACCCATAATTGTAAATAATGTAAATAGTTTGGATAAGAAGATGAATATACTTCGGAGGAATCCAAGAGGCATGTGGGTAGATGAAACCCAATAGTCACTAAGATTGTATAAATAAATCATTTTTTCTCATCAATTGATCTCGGATCTTTTATTTGATGACTATCATGAATTGCATAAAAGAGTATAGGCAAAGATCATGTGCACAATAAACAAAAGAATTATACACATGTGAAGATGAAACCAATAAAAGAGAGACACAGATAACATAGTTTGTCCAAGGATGGACTATGTATTTGGATCCACTTCCCAATGGAGAGGCCTCTATATTATCTCAGCATAAATACATGGCAATAACTTGATGTTGACGCGGGAGAAAATCCATTTCTCGGATCCAAACTCTGACTGCACCAGTGGCTTTGTCTCAAAAAAATAGTGAAAAATGACTATATGCACAGCCACCTTCACCCCAAGAATAGCCACAACAGCCTCCTTCTCTCTCTCTCTGCAAAGATCATGCAGGATTACATAGAGATTGGATGCCAAAAGAATAGGAATTCTCCCCCAAGTGCATAGAAGATGCAAGCTTATATAGTAGTTTGTCTATCAGGGCTTCCAACATGTTCATTGGCTTGTTTGGTTAGTGGAGTTAAATGAAGTCATTGGTTTGTTGGAGGTCCTAGGTTCAAAACCCATGGACTTCATTTTGTGCCAATCCATTAGACCTATTGGTTAAGTGGTTGTAACAATAAATATATATATATATATATATATATATATATATAATCATTTGAACTCTTTCCATATTATAAAGTTTGGTTGGTTGGTTGGTTGGAATCCTAGGTCAAACCCATGGCCCCCAAATTCGTTTTTGTTATAACTTATATATATATGCATGCGTTGGATTATTAAACATCCCATCGGTTCTTGTTAAACGTGATAACACCCATTTAAATGGGGGGTCAACCAATCCGGTAGCTGGATTCTGGCGCCATACGATCATCCCATTCTCTCAACCATCAAACAATTCAAACTTAAAACATATATTTTCCATATGCATAACAAGCAACTTCGTGTGGTATAGTGGTAAAGGCTCGGGTGCTTGTGGATGGAGGTCACAAGTTCGATTTCAACAAACCTCACATCATTTTGGTCGATGCTACAATATGATTTCAACTTGGAACAAACCTCACATCATTTTGGTCGATGCTACAATATGATTTCAACTTGGACCTACCACATTGTGGGCTTCGATTGGTCCACCACTTGCCACATAGAATCCATGTCACCAACCAAGTGACACATGTCAAGATTTCATTGGTCCATAACTACTAATTAGGATTGGTCCACCACTTGCCACATAGAATCCATGTCACCAACCAAGTGCCACATGTCAAGATTTCATTGGTCCATAACCACTAATTAGGATGCCACATCAACATTGCTCTACTATGTGTCGTAATGTTACTGTTCCGTGTCATCTACCACATCATAGTTGTATTGTATGGATGTCATGTGTCACCCTATCAGTGGTGCTACTTGGCACCCCCTTTTTGCCTTTTTCTTATGTTTTCCAAATACTTCAGAACATCATAACTTTCTCATACAGAGTTCGTTTGATGCGATTCAAGAGGCGTTGGAATCATCTTGATGACTCGCTCTTCGACATGGCACTATTTTTGTTGATATTTGAGGACTTTGAAATTTTGGCCTTTTAAGATCCTCCTAGATCATTCCTCCGCATTGAGAAGCTTTTGGGCCTCCAAAAGCCTTAATAGTCAACAGATAGGTGAGGGACTTGTTCCCTCAATCTTCCCTTCTCAATCCACCTGGCTTTGTAATATTCTTAGACAGCTACTTGGTGTACCTGTTGAATCCTTTGGATGAAAGGAACCACTTTTCAGCTTACTACCTTTTTCTTTCTGTCGGTTTGTGGATGGAAAGTAGTACCCCTCTTCAGCTAAAAGAATAGGTAAGCATTTGCTCATCATTGACTTGCTTTTTACATGGCATTAGGATACACATATCCACTATTACATGACCCATTTTTGACATAGTCAACCCCCTTACAAAATCCATGGAGAAACTTTCCCAAGGATGAGAAGAAATAGGGAGTGGTGAGTACAACCCCAATTTTCCATTATTGGGATTACAAAGCACAACACACACCCCTTTATATTCATGGTTACAATCATTTTCATTTGATACAAATGGACTAAAATCCTCTCTACCCCAAAATGCCCAAATACATGAGAAGTGTAAGCTTCTCCAATTACATGCACTTTCTTCAAGGTAGGAATACAAAGTTTACCCAAATGGTAGAGTAGCTTGTACTGCAAGTCAAACTTAATCATCTGCAAACCATGGATTATCCTCTCACATGCACCTCTAAAAACTTCATCATTAGCATATTGTTGAATATAACTGACATGAGCTAAGGAAGCATTCTTCAAAATAGTAGATGTAGAAATAGGAGGTATAAAAAGCATATATGCTCACATGGCATCAATCTTAAATGGTTGTTGAGGACCTAGTAAGGCTAATACCGGTGCTGGACTGATCTTCTCTTTCACGGTGTCAAAAGTTTTTTGTTGCTTTCCTCCCCATTGAGAGGGTTGTATCATCTCAAGCACTTCCTTCTTATGATCAAAAGCATCATTAGGGTTATCAGGATCTTTTTTTTTACAGCCGTAAGCACAAGGGGCTTGCTAGTATTGATAACTCTCTTCACGTGCCCTGCACTAAGTGGTGATTTAGATTCCATGCTATGAGCTCTAATAAAATATTCCACTCCATCTTTTGTGAGATGGTATTTTTTCTCCTTTCAAAAGAGGATAGCTTGTCTATCATAAAAATAAGGACTCCCAAGTACAATACCACATACATACAAAGGAACCACATCCAAATCAACCTCATCTATCAACTTAGAAGCAATAGCAAACCTCAACCTACACTGCTTGGTAACTTGAAGTTTTGCATTGTCACGCACCCAACCGAGAGGGTAAGGTTTTTTTTAAGGCCTTGTGGTTAGTCCCAATTTATTCACAATCTCCTCAGATATCAAATTAACTTGTGATCTAGGATCAAACAAAGTTTCCACTTTTGTGTGCTTTGTCACTACCCTTATGTGGAACAATTCACTTCTTCTTCTATGATTTTCAAGATATGGAACTGTAGAACTTGAACTAGCATGAAAGAAATGGTTACCTTGTAAACCAACTGCTGCGATCATTTCTTCATCGCATGAATCAGAACCCAAGTCTTGCTGCATTGAAGCAACATTTTTCTTCTTCCCTTTGCCTCTAAATTTATTAGGCTTGATATTAGGATGTAGCTTCCAGTAGTGCTCCTCATCATGCCCATCTTCCTCGTAATGAGCACTGATGGAGATTTCCTTCCTTCTTCTTTGTTGTATTTTTCCGCTTATCCTTTCCTTTGCGTTTGAAATGGTCTTCTGAATGTTTGGATAGCCTTTCTTATTGTACACTCTTTCCCCTACTTTCAAGGTGAGTAGCTTGCACACTTGCTTCATCCAAACTAGTAGGATTCAGCAACAACAAAGTATGACGAATATAGTTGTGAAGTGCACCAATATATTTTAGCAGATTGTCAGGAGAGTCTAAAGAAACATTCAATTCAAGTGCTTTCTTCCTAAACTCTTATGTGAAACTTTGAACACTCTGACCTTTGAATTGTCTAAAAATTTGTTATTCCATCATATATTTTTGAACATAACCCAATGGATAGAATTGATTATGTAATGTAGAAGTAAATTCATACCATGAAGAAATGAGTTTACCATTTTTCTTGCTACCTTTATGAAGTTTGTTTCCAACCATAGGAGGGTTGTGCCTTCTAGCGGAAGAGAAACCAACTGGATCTTCACCTCTTCTTCTTCGATCTGCTGAGCTTGGTTGACTTATGTCTTATCCAGTTATTCAACTTATCTGTATTCAATTCCCCATTAAACATGGGCAAGTCAAATTTCACATCAAGCTTCAATAATGGATTTTTAAAGCCTCTTTCTGAGGCACCTTGGAATGATGAGAAAGGGATGAAGAAGAACAACTTGAACTTGAGCTTGAGATTGAAGGTGAAGATGGAGGCTCAGGAGGATTCCCTCCACTTCCTTGATTCATAGAAGCATTGTCCTCTTCTTTTGATACCTTATTATTTTCCTTATTTGCCACTCTCTCCTCATAATCTACAAACAATTTGTCTACCTTGTTTGAAATCTAGTAAAAAAATTGAGAAAAATATTCTCGAACTCTACACGAAGTTCTTCATCTTCCATCTTTCTTCTTCTGAGTGCATGCCCAATATTTAGGTCTAATTTCTCAAGACTTACTTCACCTGCTTTGAGATTGGCCCTAGTAAGAATCCACACTCACAATCCAAGTCAAAGAACACCACTTTGATACCAACATGATCTAGGATCTTTTAATCAATGGCTATCATGAATTGCATAAAAGAGTATAGACAAAGTTCATGCTCACAATAAACATAAGAAGCATACAGATGTGAAGATGAAACCAATAAAAGAGAGACACCAAATTGATAACGGAGTTCGTCCAAGGATGGACTACATCTCCAAACCCACTTCCCAATGGAGAGGCCTCTATATTATCTCAACATAAATACATGGAAAAATACATGGTAATACCTTAATGATGGCACTAGAGAAAATCCCCTACTCAGATCCAAACTATGATTGCACCAGTGACTTTGTCTCGAAAAAACAGTGAAAAATGACTATATGCACGACCACCTTCACTCGAAGAACAACCACAATAGTCTCCTTCTCTCTCTCTGCAAATATCATGCATGCTTACATAGAGTGTTGATGCCAAAAGCATATGAATTATCCCCCAAATGCATGGTGGATGCAAGCTTATATAGTATTTTTTCCAATGGGGCTTCCAACGCGGTCATTGGCTTGATGGTTAGCATAGTTAAATGAAGTCATTGGTTTGTTGGAGATCTTGGGTTCAAACCCCGTGGACTCCATTTTGTGGAAATCCGTTAGACCCATTGGTTAAGTGGTTGTAATAATATATATATATATATATATATATATAATCATTTGAACTTTGGCCATATTATAAAGTTTGGTTGGTTGGTTGGAACCCGGGTCAAACCCATGGCCCGCAACTTGGTTTTCATTATATTATATATATGCATGCATTGGATTATTAAACCTCCCATCAGTTCTTATTAAACATGCCAACAACCATTTAAATGGGTGGTCACCTGGTCTGGTAGACGGATTCTGGAGCCAAACGATCAACCCCTTTTCTCAACCATCAAACCATTCAAACCTAAAACATATATTTTCCATACGCATAACAATCAACTTTGATAACCTTGCATCTTCCAAATGATAACCTTCATATCTCTTTTCAAAATTTTGTTGTTGTAATTTGTCTTTTATTTGCACATACAGTTCATCTTCAACAAGATAATTAACAATCTACTACCTCAAATCTGATTGGAAAGTACTAATGGTTGCCACAAGTATTGAATGTAATTTTTCTATTGAGTGCATCAGGCACTTTATTTTCTTTACCTTTTATGTCTTTGATCTCGAAATAAAATTCATATAAAACTTCCATCCATCTAGCTTGCCTAGCATTTAATGGTGGTTGCTAAAATAAATATTTCAAACCATAGTGGTTTGTCTTTAGCTCAAATTTTCTGCCCATTAAATAGTGCCTCCACATCTTTAAAGTATGCACCATGGTTGCAAGTTCCAAATCATGGGTAGCATAATTATTTTCATGCTCTTTCAATTTTATAGACTCATAACACACCACATCATTGTCTTGCATAAGAAATCCTCCAAGTCCTTGATTACATGCATATGTACACACCACAAAATCATTTTCTAGCTTTGCAATTTTTAGAATTAGAGCACTTGTGAGAAGCTTCTTCAATAGCTGGAAGATTTCTTCACATTTTTGTGTCCATTCAAATTGTATTCCCGTGTTTTGCAAAGAAGTGATTGGGTGTGTAACCTTTGAGGATCCTTCAATGAACCTTGTATATTAACCAACAAGACCCATAAAATATCTCACATTTGTCACATTCCTTGGATTTGGCCAATTCATGATGGCTTCAATATTTTATGGATCAATTGATATTCCTTCCTCTGAAATAATGTAACCCAAATAATGAATTTTATTTTTATAGAAATCACATTTGCTTAACTTTGCATACAAATTATGCTCCCTTAGCTATTGCAAAGCCATTCTCAAATGTTCTTCATGCTCCTCTTCATTCTTAGAATATATAAGAATGTCATCTTGTAAAACAAGAACAAATTGGTCCAAATACCTTCTAAAAAAAACACTATTCATGAGACACATGAATGTAGTTGGTGCATTGGTGAGACCAAACGACACCACCACAAACTCATAGTTGCCATACCTTGTTCTAAAGGTTGTCTTGTGAATATCTTCTTCTTTGATTCTCATCTGATGGTAACTAGACCTCACGTCAATCTTTGAAAATACCTTTTCACGTCTCATTTGATAAAAAAGATCATCAATTCGAGGCAAGGGGTACTTGTTTTTAACTGTCACCTTATTTAGTTGCAATTAATTGATGCATAACCTGAGTGTTCCATATTTCCTTTTCACAAATAGCAGGGGTGCTCCCCATGGAGACACACTTGAACGAATGTATTTTTTATCCAACAATTCTTGTAATTGCATTTTCAGCTCTAATAATTCTAGTGTACTCATTCTGTAGGGTGTATTGGACACTAGTACAGCTCCTAGCACAATCTTGATTGTGAAATCAATGTCCCTCTTTGGAGGAAGTCCTGGAACTTCATCAAGAAACACACTCCTGAATTCTTGCAACCCATGATAGTCCTTCAACTTGGGAATTCCATTTTTTGTTTTCTCCAAAACATGGGATGCATACAATTGGCAACCTTTCCTATAGAATTTCTTCAGTTGCATGGCTTAAATCTGCCTAATAGAAACTACATTTGGATTTCCCTTTACAACCCTTGGGTTTCCTTCTTCACCAATTCATTTAAAAGTCTTGTTGTAGCAGTTAAGTTTAACTATGTGTGCTTCCAACCAATCCATGCCAATGAGAATATCATAGGAACCAAGTGGAAAAATATTTAGATTTGCACAAGTGAATATTCCATCCATTTCTAATGGACATTTCTCCACCATTTCACAAACCTTCCTCTTGGTTCTTGTGGCTAGTTGGACCAACAATGATTTACTATGCTTTGATTTATTAAAAGCACAAATATCAACAATTTTAGGAGTGATATAATTGTGAGTGGATCCAAGGTCAATCAAAATAGAAATAGATTGATTAGCAATCTTACCTTGAACTTCAACCATAGTTGATTGATGGTATGCTTGGTGGTCCTCTAGAGATGCATTTATTATAGGGACAGTACTTTCCACTTGACCCACAGTTTCATTTTCTTGGATGTTGTGAACTTGCTTTGCACTCCCATTCTAATGTTGACAGTTCCTAATAATATAGTCCTCTCCACATCCCCAACATTGAAGTGGCTCTCTTGTCTTGTCTCACATCATCCTAGTTGGCTTATTCACACCCTGTGGTGGCTTTCTTGGCTGATTTATGAATTGAGAAGGCTTGAACCCCCTCTTCCTTTGGTCAAACTTCTCTTTTTTCTTGTCCTTCCATGCCTTAAGGAATTCCGAGTTGCTTTTATTTTGATCATAACAATACTTGGCTTGTCTTATGGTATCATCTAGAGTTTGAGGTTCATCAAACTCAATTCTATCTTTATATGACTAGGGCATTCCACTTAGAAAATGTTGAATTTCACCTTGTTATCTCTGATATACTTAACATATCTCATTAGCTCCAAGAATATGTTTGCATATTCTTCCATAGTCATTTTTTCGAATTTCATCTCATGGAACTCTTTGATTTTTCTATCATAGTACCTATTGGAGAGGTATTTTTCTTACAAGTACTTCTTGAACTGCTTCCACACAATCTTCTTTTCATTGATCTTCTTTATTTGTCTAAGGTGATCCTACCATATAGATGATCTTCCATTCAGATTGAATATGGCCACCCTTGCCTTCATATATCCTGACTAGTCTTGGACTTGGAAATACTTCATCATCCCAAGAAGCCAAGCCTCAGCTTCTTGACTAGATTTTACCTCAGCATCAAATATAGGAGGTTTTTCCTTCCTAAATTCTCCATGTGTGTTACTCTTAAAAGACCTATACCTCTTATTCCTATGAGATGAAGAGCTTGAACCTTCAATGGATTCTTTAGAGTCAAATGTCTCACTAGAAGAGATTTCTGGAGTATATGTCCTATCTCTAGAAATCCTTCTTGAACTATGGGGTCTCCTATGAGAATTACTCCTTGAACTACTCCCACTCTTTTCTTGATTTTATGAGTGCTGGCCAAGATTAATCTTACTTTGAATCTCTATCAAACTTTTAATCATAGTTTCATTTATATAATTATATTCTTCTTCAGCTCTAATCAACCTTTCATTGTTTGCTTTGCAAGTCTATTGTTCCACCCTTAGGCCCATCATGGCTTTTGCAATGTCTGGGGGAGTCACTTGGTCTCTTATAACATTGGATTATGTCTTTGTATTCTCAACCTATATGTTCTCTCCAATTTCATATGTTTCAGCCTCATAGGGATCTTGTGCACCATCCATGATGATGATCATCTTGGCCCAACCAAGACCAAATATTTCCCAATGGCACTATACTCAATGCTAACCCTTAATAGTCACTGATATGATTTTGAATCTGAAAAAATGTTCATATAAACACATTTTTTAGTTGTAGTATATTCTTATAAAATTATAAAATTAATTCTCATTTATTTTGGAAACAATTCATATAGTCATTTTTTGTCAAATCACATAAACATCTGAATCGCCCCTTCAAACTCCACAATTTTCCCAATTTTATACTGTTCCAATAGCTACGATTAAACTAAAGAACTAACTTTGTAGATTTATAAAAACAAAAATGGGGTTCAAGGAGGCTTGACCCTTGCGGCCTCCCTACACCGTTGTAGGGCTAGTCGAGGGAAAAGCCCTCGTTTTTTTTGTTATTGTTATAAATATTTTGATTTCATAGAATCTAGTGCATAAGATTGACTACATTTTTCAATTCCTAGCACCTGAAATTCCATTGTGGAAACCTTGATATTTATGTGATTTGTGCCCTTATGATGCCACCCACATCGCCTTACCACTTATCAGTGATAAGCAGTTTCAGGATCCATGGAAAGGTGGTTTGCCAAAAAATATTTTACAAGATTGAATGCACAATATGGCGACATGTCGACAAGAAGTTTTCCCTTTCAATATCATGCCAATTAATTAATTGTCGTGCAAGTTTGTGGGCCTAAAAGAATGTTGGTCGTCGATCAATTGTGCATGATCTTCCAAGACTAACATGACTGAAGGGGGGTCCCATCATTCCTGACATCATTGCACATCATGTCACTGCATGTCACATCACTACATGTCAGACCAAAAGTGGTTTCAGGCTCCTCAACAAAGTGGTTTCCAGAAACCGCTTTGACGAGCCTGAATGCACGAGTAGATGACACGTTGATAGGGTGGTTTTCCTTTCAAGCTCGTGATAATTAATTTGAACTTAGTGCATCTTCACAAGCCTGAAGCATTGTCAGCCATTGATCTCCACCACTTCCCGATGATCATATCTCCTCCGCCTTTGGACTCCATCATATGTGAGGACCTATGAACGCAGATCTGATGTGGCTATTCCACATCACATCCTATGCCTATGTGGCTTCTCCACTTCAAACCTCCTGCCCATGTGTCTCTTCCACTTCACTCATCCATGTTACACAAGTGGGGGTCAACTAAATTTTTCCATTTTTTTATATTTCGTAATTACACAAAAAATTTAACTCGACCATAAGGGGGATTACTTCAAAATTAATTATAAATTACTTATGTCCCCTTATCTGTCACTTAACGGAAACTGATTTCTATGGAATGATTTCAAATCCATGTATGTAAGTCTAGATTTCTGGCCCATACAACTCCTGTATTGCAACCAAAAGCTTTGACACCACTCTATAACACCCCCTTCCATCAATCCGACCAACAAAAGGGGACATGAACGAATTTTGAGCTTCCAAAGTTTTACCCATAGCCATATTAAAATTTCATAACATAAAAAATATGTGTGCATATGCATAACTAAAAATACATAGAGGAAATAAACTCTATCCACACACATCTAGTAGGCATATACGAACTCAATCATCATAGGCATCAAATAAAAACATTGCACATTGAAATATAAAAGAATGCTTATCTTTATCCAATGCAGATCCAAGTGACTGGTTGTGTAAGAGATATTTTTCACCTGACCGTAGGCACTCTATCTAGCATGTACTCTTTTTGCTAAGAGGTCACCCCCAAGCCGAGCTATGAGGCCACCAGGGAGAAGGAAACACCTACAATATTCTCTCTCTCAACCCACAACTCGTTTTTCTCTCTATGCTTATCCAAATGCTCATACAGATCTCTATAAGGGTCTTACTCATCCATCACAACCTTGGCCCCAACAATACCTTCCCCACACAACACCCTTCTGGGGTCAAACATCCCCTTCATCAATCCATGGTTCTCTTGGGAGATCCATCTTGCCAGGTGCTTCCAATGTGTGCATAGAAGGAGTCCAATCTTATATGTGTTGTTGGAGAACCACATGTAGCCTTAATTTGTGGCTTCTCAAGCACATGTGAGTAGAAAAAATCAATGGTTAATGGTTCCTAGATTTCCCACCTCTGCGCTCACCTACAACCATCTATTTTCCCTTCCAAATCTACTATGTTGTCTCTAATTTTTTGGGTTACACAATCTGGTAATGGTCATGAACATCAATGGGAAGCTCTGCGTGGTGTATATATGCAGGAGAGAATGATAGAATGAGTATTGACTCCAAGGGATATGAGATAATGGTGAAAAGACAACTGACATAGATTCTGAACATAGAAGAAAAGACTCCTGATAGTTGCAGACTGATTTCTGACATTTCATAGAATTGTCACAAAAGTGCATTCATCCCCATGCTTCAATAATTACATGAGGTGACTTTTCCCACCAACCTCGCACATGCATTCAATGATTGGAAATAGTCAAAAGAAGGTGATTGGATCACTCAAAGCACATGGAAAAATTTGGATGATTTCTAAGGTTGACACTTGGCAGCAAAGGATTTAGTCTCCCATAGGCCCCCTTTCCTCTTCCCCTCTGGTGGAATCATAGCCTCTCTAGTTCTCTTTAAACAACTATCTTGTACCATTTTATTATTTATGCAACTTAATATTTACATATATTTCAAGTTATCATGACAAGACAACCATATGGTCCAAATAACAATATATGCATCATACATGTCAAGTCATTCACTAGTTGGGCCTTGGCCTTGAGCTCCACCAACATATTTCCATTATTTACATAAGTTTTTATTAAATACATTCAAAGTCAAAACCAGGTATTACTAGAACTTGCTATATATATATGTGTGTGTGTGTGTAGAGAGAGAGAGAGAGAGAGAGAGAGAGAGAGAGCAAGTTTTATTATTCTTATTAAGAATTGCTCTACTAATTTACCTAATCTAAAAAAATCACATGTTTTTTCATATTTACTGAAAATAGGGTACACCATAGTGCTTACAACAACAACAAAACATCCAATGGGGATATGGGAGACTCCTTGAGCTAGGATACAACATTTCCATCATACATACCCAATAGCAAGTAAAATTTCATACACTTATGTCCAAACAAAAAGGCCAAAGGCCTCACTATATCATTTAGACCTTTGGGACTAGATCTAGAAAAATAAAGCCAAGACTAGCCTGAAGACCAAGAACCAACCCTATGTTTAATGATGGAGGTCAAGAAATAACCAATATCAGGTCTTTAAATTCCTCACTCTAGCCCCTCAAGTCCAAGAACTTGTAGGGGATTGATTCAAGGCCTTATACTTGTTATGCTTAAGTAAAGAATGTTTCCTACAAGCTAGAGAACTACAAGACAAAGCAATAGAGACCTAATCTGACGCAAAAATTCCACTCTCAAGAATAGGAGATGCATAAGTATTTACAAGAAAATCTAGACCCAATTGAAGCATGTCAAAAACCACATCTCCCAAAGAAGGGATATTGAGATTTCCCAAAGCAAGAGGACACCGGATCTAAAGCACAAAGATTCCTCTCTAACACCTCCACCCCCAATGGAAAATTCATGAACTAATTGAAAGGGAAGAAAATCCTTAGGAGAAGTGAAAGTATCATTTGATAGGGACCCAGAAGAGTCGATTTAATCCCCTCAATAGAATCAATTGATAGTAGTTGGTCACCACCAGTCGAAGAATGAGACGAGAGGACAAAAGAGGGATCTATCACCCCTAGTCCTGAACCGGACTATTGGCCTTCTTTCATAGAAACCCCAACACAATAGACAAGAGAGGAAGATATTGACCTGAGCACACCCAATGGAGCCACAATAGGAACTATCTCTTTCTCAACTTCAACATGTTTTGTGGCTCTATCCAAACCCTTGAAAGACTCAATCGAATGGGGCAATAGATGCACAATAGAAATACTTTGTGAAATATCCCCAAGGCCCTCCATGATAGGAACATGCAACCTTGGAATAATGATATCCATTTTGTTGTCAGAGACAAGAACAGATCCCACCCTAGTCACGTTGATTACGTCCTTAGGGATCATACAACCCCAAGAAGGAGAAGACATTGTTTCCTCAAGATCAATCGGAGATGCAGTTGACCACCACTTTTTGTAGGAAAAATCCCACTTGAGAAAGCATCTAAGAATATGACCAACAAGATAACAAAATTGGCACTTGAATGGAATTTTCTCATAGTCAAGCTCTTGTAGCCACCATTGGTCCCCACACACTGGAGAGATCTTGTCGGGAAGACCACCATTTGGTTGCATAAGAACAAGAATACAAGGAACCCCTTCCATATTAAGGTGTTCTGTAGAGGCCCTCTGAAACTCACCCACTAAATCACCAATGGACTTCAAAACCTTTAAATGACAGAGATGTGGAGGTAAACTCACCAAGCGAAACCTCAAAAGTTGGAGATTGTGAAAATAATAAGAGGAGTCAAAATGCTCTATCTAGGGAAAAAGAACCAAGCCCACCTCACTAGATAACAATGGAACTGCCAAAAAAACAAGACAGTCTTGTATACAACAAATATAAAAGAGAACAAAAACCCTTTTCAAAGGAAAATTTCGAACCTTCCTACATAGAAGACTACTTCCTTAATCCATTAATACAGTGTGGGGAAAGGAAGTTTCTTTCCATGGAAATAACGGTAATGGGACAGACTCTCATCAATTCCGTGCCCTCCAAAATCCAATCATGAGAAAAACCAATAGTGATTTTGCTCCCCTAAGATTGAATACCGTGCTTCTTTCCCTTTTTGGAAGCTACAACCGCCTCACACTCCCCTTCAACTCACATGTCTCCCCACTTGTCATCGAATCCACTTAAACACCACCCTTGAAAACCCTAACCATCACTTTACCTCAATTACTTAACATCTTTCTAATCTGGCAAGTGATGTCTACATTACTTCATGCCACAAAAATCATATTAAATCAAATCTAATATCATAAATACATTAACTTCAATATAATTTATTACCACTTTTTGACATTATTTAGCATATAACATTAAACATTCCTTAAACAAAATAAACATTACACTATCTAACATATTTATTATCAATCTTATAATCCTAAACGTTTTCGAATCTTAGTGATAGGACTTTTTCTCATATATTTATTATTAATCTTATAATCCTAAACGTTTTTGAATGTTAGTGATAGGACTTGTTCTCATAGAATAAAAACCTTTTAATCATCACGATCAATCACTCTGTTTTTATTTAATAATAATCATAAATAGCATTCGCCCCTTTAGGGACAAAAATGCACGCTGCTATAAGAAGAGGAAAGTTAGAAGGAAGAAAAACATAAGCAGAGACAGTACTTGAATTAACTAATTGAACACAAATATACATTAAGGAATAAATGTCATTCGATTAATGAAAATGCACGACATAATCCAAGCGCAAATAATTCATTGACCCATAAAGTATCAACTAATTGTAGCACAAAATTGCAAATAGATATAGCAAGTAGATATTCAAATATCATTCATCAAATAATAGTAGCCCTATTCAATATTTTATCAACATCAACATATAACTTTCAAATATGTATGTAATCCGAGTTGATTGATTTTATAGCAAAAGTAGAGAGCGAGTAAAAACTACGATAACCAGTTCAAGTAGCTGAAGTAAATACTCAATTTGATTTGGCATAAAATATTTTAAAAGGAAGCTTTAAAACCAAAGATCTACCACAAAAATGCATTAATAGTGCATACAACATATCCCGACTGGTCCACAGAGCTTGTCGACTGAACTGATCAACATATGTCGACTGCTTCACAGAGCTTGTCGACTTACATTGCAAATTTTTGGCTGATGGGCCTAGTCGATAGGTTCTTTTTTCCGAAGAAAGAAGGAGATGTAAAATAACTGAACAAAAGATGGATGACTGTGCAAAATTGATAGATGTAGTTGGTACTGTTTATTTATGACTGGAACTGGCCGCTACTTCTTGTTGTGCACAGACCTGAAAAATTGTTTCAGCCGAGATAGATAGATGGTGGTGAAATTTTTCCCAATAGGGTAGTGAGTTTTGGATGTCAATCGTAAGTGTTGTCAGACTTGATAACTCAGTCATCTTTTCCTCTGTTGTCTTGCTCTGCAGTTGAATTAAGTATGGACCAAATAGCTCAATTTTATGATTGACAGTTGTAAGTAGTGTTTGGAGATGTTGTTGAATTTGTTCCACTTTAAAGAGGTTGTTTTGGGCTTGGCTCAACCATTGCTCTTAACTTTTTTCTAATTTCTCCAATTTTCTATTTTCTATCAGAATTTCATCTTCGATGGTTCTGCTCATGGTGTCGTCAGCTAGTCGGCGTTGCTGATGAAGTTTATCAATTAAGTCACTTGTGTTCCACATTTCTGTGAATACATTGCCATAGTGTTTGTACCAATTTCGGAGAACATCAATGACAGTAGCTGCTTGGTCATTATACTGGTTGAGCTGATCATTTGCTGAATTGAATGCTTCATATTGTGCCGACATCAGGGATGTTGTTATTCTGGCATGTTCTTGTCGTTCCCTGATGAGTTCTTCTCGCAATATCGACGCGACTATTTGGAATAACTGAAGAGCTTTATCAAGTGTGCTAGTCGTGTCGGAGCTGGCTGGAAGAGAAACGACTTCTTGCGCTAAGTCCTGACACTTAGCCAAAAATAAATTTTGGTCTTGTTGTAATCCGTGTATGCAATCTTCGGTTTCTAGTCGTCGATGTCGTTTATCTCGACTAATTGCATCAGCCAGTAAGTCGAGCTCTGTTTGTGTTGCTTCTTCTAGCTTGTATGTCAAGATGGGTTGAATTGGTCGAGATGTACAGATAATCGACCCAGTTGAGAGATATGATCCATATGTTGTTGTTGCTATTGCAGCTCTCTATTTTGGTGTCGTTTGCCTTGACGCTGCTTTTTCTTGGACTTCCGTTGAGATTGTGGAGGCTCTAGTTGTTGTTCTGAGTTTTTGTGCGTCACGGCTGCTTCGCGTGAGACTTGTGTTTCCACTTTTTCTTTGTCAATGTTTTGTTCTACTTGTATTGAGCTACTTGGTACGACTGTTGTATTTGTCGGGAATGCTTCTGCAGTCATTGGTTGATTGTCTTCTTGTCCTTGTTCCGTGGCTGCTTCAGTGATTTGTGCTGTTGGTTCGGCTTCTAGTTCCATGGTTTCTTCAGTGATTTCTGTTGTTGGTTTGGTTGTTGCTTCAAAGATTTCTTGAGTTGGTGCTTCTTGTTCTTGAATTACTTGAGATGGAGTAGTGGTTCCGTCAGTAGGGGTAGGGAACGACACATTAATATATGGTGTGTCTTTGACTTGGGGAGCAGGGTTGGAAAGGGAGCTGCTAGACGGTTCCAAACTAGCGATAGGAGACAACACTTCTGGTATCAATGGTTTGACTCAATTCAGAACTTCAAGGTCTGGGGGTTGTTCTGGTGGATTGACGACAGGTCGGGGAGGTCAATGGGCTTGCATCGACGGGTTCACTGGAAAAGGGATAAAATGTGAAGTTTCCTCGCAAGAAATGGGACGGGTGGGGTCCATATTACGTTGAATATGTCTATGATGCATACCAATTGCTTATGGTGCTGAAGTAGTCGGAGGGTTCAATAATTTAGTTGGGTCAGCACCAAGAGGGGCAGAATCAGTCGATGGGTTATTGTCGATGAAGACAGGTTTCTTCATCACTAAATATTTCCATTTTGGGACATATTGGGAAGATTGGTTACGAACTGTGTTAGGTCTTGTTCAGTTTGAAATGTTTGACGAAGAGGGTGAGGAAGAGATTGTACAACATTTGAAAACGTATTTAATGCTAAAGGTGAAAGTGGAGTACTTACAGGTGTAGCAAAAATAGTGTCTTCTGTCATAATAGTCAGAGACATTGCAGGTGAACTTACAGTCAAGTCGATAGAATCCTCGATGATAAGCTGAACTTTCTTTTTTGGTTTTGGTCGGCTACGAGCTTCCTCAGCTTCCAAAAATATGTTAAACTCCTCGTCGACTGGTACTTTATTTTTAGCTGCATTCTCAAGAATTTGTGTTGCACTGTCGAACAATTCTACCTCATCTTCCTCAGTCGGCTCCTGTACGATCATTTTTCTTTTTCCCTTGCTATGCAATTGTACATTTCGTGCTTGTCGAGCTTCTGTTAACTCGTCGGCTACCTGTTGAATGTTGTCACTTGTCAAAGCATATTCTGGGTTGTCGGAGTGACTTTGTTCATCTAAATGTTCGGCTGTATCCAGAGGGTCTTCATGTGGTGTAAGAGTAAGTGCTAGAGGTTGTTGTGCGACTGTAGGTTTAGCTTCATATACAAAGGTGTGCATATATAGGCAGCCTTCATACTCTTCCTCTTTTTCTGGATCTGTTAGAGGTTCAACTATGGGGACGCTGACCTCTCGGGCCTTAGCAGGAATTGTCAGTATTGTATTGCTTTGTCTGCTGAGATCATTGAAGATTTCATCGACGGAAGGGTAAAAGTTTAGAGCTCTTGCGGTGCCACCTATGCCTTGCAGGTGCCAGACCTTGGTGTGATCTAGGTCAAGTTGGATGTGTGTCGATGGAGGCAGACTTCGTCAAACATTTTGAGGTACTCTCCATCTAGTGGATACAGTTTTTAGGTTTTGAAACCAGACTTCGAGCCAAATTTTTATAGTTAAGGGGCCTAGCCAATTTCCTCCAAATGTAAAAGACTTGAAGTTATGCATTGACATGGGTCTTTCTAGAGCAAAGTCTTTATTTCCTGCTGGTCTCATATGCGTCATAGCAATCCAAATAATTAGAGATGGGTACTGAATGGATGCTTTTTCATTTTGACATTTGGAGCATATCGTACGGATAATGTCGGTTAAGTATTTTTCCCAGTTGTATTGTTTGCCACTTACTTCCATGTTTAGTACTGCCTGTAGCATTTCAATTTTTAGGTCTGAACTGCGACCCGAAGTTGATAAAGCGGTCGAAACAGTTCGAGCAACTATCTTATAATTTTCATATTTCATGTTACTTATCACTAACCCTCGAGAATTTTTTCCATTCGGGTGCTCTGTAAATTCTTCAATCAAGTCTGGCCTCTGTCGAATGGGTACGTCTTCGCCTTTATTTGAAAATCCTGTAATCTTGTAAATAAGTGCACCATTTATCTCAACCAGGGTATCAAAATAAAATTTTCCATTATGATATCTACTAACTATGAATTGAGCAATAATATCCTTGAGTCTGCCAAATGATTCAAGTAGAGGTTCTTGCATGTAATTCAGAACTGTAGCAGCTCGCAATTTTACAGCTTCTTTTCTCCATTGGCCTTTTGAATCTTTTCCCCAAATTAGAGTGTCTTTCCATGGTCTTCGCCAATGTGACTCCTGTACCTTAGCATTTAGAACTTGTTGCAAGTGGGTTTGCAACGGTGTTTGGGGTGTCTCTAACTCATGGAATTTAGCTACGACTAAACAAGTGGTTGTCTGAACCCTCTTGGGAGCCATGGTTTCTATGCAATTATAAAGATCGCAGAGGTTTTCTGGTATTTCTTAAGTCTGGTTTTCCAGTTCTTGTAGAAGAGTATCGAGGAATCCTCAACTTCGATATTTAAAGAAGAAGAGCTCGGCACGTGTGATTGTAAATTAGATGGGTGTAATAAAGAGTGATTTAACAATGGAGTTAATTTTGATTGACAGGCTGTCCGTGCCTCATTAAGTGGATGCTTTTCATTTATGTTGGAAGGTTGTCACCTTCTATCTTTTATCTGATCATGCCGGTTATGGCTAAGTTGTCGATTGTGATTAATATGGCGATTCGACTTGTACGCGTGGAGACTTGGAAACTTCCATCTTGAAAGCCTTGGTATTTTCGATGCATAGGGTTGATATTAAATTTGGTGGATCTCCGACGATTTACACATGTGGTCGACCTTCGACGAGTTACAGATTTGGTCGACCTGATTTTACCTGATTTTCGACCATATATACTGCAATCATGAAGTTTGAAGTTCTCTACAAAGTGGATGGTGACAAATAACCTTTTTTTATATACATTTTTTTCGTTTCTGGTTGTATAGGTCAAAATACAATGTAAAGTGGTTTTGTGGTTACGCCAATTTGGCCTCTGTGCAATTTTAAGTTACATTTTGGGTGCTCACATCCAGGAGGTGAAATTCGTCAAATCTAGAAACGGGTCGAAACAATATGAGACCAAAAGAGAGTTTTTATCAATACATTTGCCATAGTATATGTTGAATTTGAGTCTAGTCGACTTTTAGACTATTTTGGCATACTCGACAGGCGACTGCACAAGTCAGTGAAGAGTGCTCGACTGCTTTGGCATAGTTGACAGGCGATTGCAAGAAGACGAGCTAGGCACGTTTGACTGTAAAGTAGATGGGTGTAATAAAGAGTGATTTAACGACAAAGTTAATTTTGATTGGAAGGCTATCTGTGCCTCATTAAGTGGATGCTTTGCATTTATGTTGGAAATTTGTTGCGTACTATCTTTTGTCTGATCTTGTTGGGTATGGCTAAGCTGTCGATTGTGATGAATATGGTGATTCCAACTTGTACGCGTTGCGACTTGGAAACTTCCATCTTGAAATCCTTGGTATTGTCGACGCATATGGTTGATATAAAATTTATTTTTTATTTTTCCAACAAAATAGGTTGTATTAATAGTTAGAATCATATTCATTTATGTTAAAATACTGAAGTTAAATCTATCTATATATATTTTTTAAATTAAGTGATTATTTAATTTTATTAAACTTCTCATGGCATGTAATCCATAATAAATAATAAAAAATGTGAATGTATTGTATACTAAGTAGGGGTAACTATTATCTATAATGAAATAATAGGAAGCAAGTTGTATGAAAAATGATATATTACAGAATGAGAATTTTGACAGAAATATATAAAGATATTATTAATTATGAGAATTGTCTATTTTTTCTAAGTTTTGGACTTTTCTGTGGATTTTGGTCGGAATCTATAATATTGATCTCCAACGAGTTATACAGGTGGTCAACCTTCGACGAGTTACATATTTGGTTGACCTAATTTTACCTAATTTTCAACCATATATACTGCGATCATGAAGTTTGAACTTCTGTACAAAGTGGATGGTGACAAATAACTTTTTTATATACATTTTTTCCGTTTTTGGTTGTATAGGTTAGAATACAATGTAAAGTGGTTTTGTGGTTACCCCAATTTGTTCTCTCTGCAACTTTAAGTTACATTTTGGGTGCTGACATCCAGGAGGTGAAATCCGTCAAATCTAGAAACGGGTCGAAACAATATGCGACCAAAAGAGAGTTTTGATTAATACATTTGGCATAGTATATGTTAAAGTTGAGTCTGGTTGACTTTTAGACTATTTTAGACTACACAAGTCGGTGAAGAGTGCTCAACTGCTTTGGCATAGCTAACAGGCAATTGGACAAATTGAAGAAGAGTGGTCGGCAGACTCTTGTCGAAGATCGACTGATTATGCTGATGAAAGATGTTATGGCTGAGGTAACCAACAACTTCTGTAGAAATTCGGTCTCCTATTAAAGTATGGTCGAGATTTGTTGGTCGAACTCTCACATTATGGTCGATTTGGGCATTCGAGGAAAACAAATGTCGGCTAGATTCCTTGGTCGAGTCCACTTGAAAGTGATTTTATCTATATTGTATTCGGTCGACCACTCTGGGTCAATACTTATTTTTGGTCGAATTGTAAAATATGATCAATGGCTATGAAGGGAATGTAATTAAGTTGACTAATTCAGTCATATCTGATGTTTATCTTAAGCAACTAATTAGTCGAGTTTGTAAAAATAGTCGGGTAATTATTTAAAAATATGGTCGATGTAAAATTGTCGGGACATGTAGTTTGAGTCTATACATCATATTGTCGATACAAAAAATTATATGCTATTTGGTTAAGTGACAAGTCATTTTATTTGAGAATATTCGACCAAAAGAAAGTCCTCGTCGATACATGTGACATAGTATATGTTAAAGTTGAGTCTGGTCGAATTTGAAAAATGGTTGCCAGATAAAGTGAATACAGATAAAGTCACTTTCTAGTGGACTCGACCAAACTTGTTTCGACCAAAATTGAGCATGGACCAAAGTCGCTCTGTCCATATCCTTTTGATAACTGCATGAGCTCAGAAGGCCATAACGAGGCCCAGAAACATTTTGCAAATGGTATTAGACAGAAAATGGCAGAATCTCTTTAGGAAATAAATTTATCAGCATATTGAAACGTTTCAGACATACTATAAAAGAAACGATATGTGCAAATTGAAAAACTAATAATAAATTAGCACAGTAACATTTTAATCCTGCATCTGTTATGGGCTGATTTAATTCAACTGAGGTGGTCGGAAGACTGCTTTGGCATTGTCGATAAGCAACTGTGCAAGTCGGTGAAGAGTGGTCGACTGCTTTGGCATACCCGACAAGTGATTGCAGAAGTTGGTGAAGAGTGGTCGGCAGACTCTTGTCGAATATCGAGTGATTATGCTGATGAAAGATGTTATGGCCGACATAACATATTATTCTCTGCACTAGGGTTTTACATCTTTGGGCTATTTCTGCAGTCACGACCAAAATAAGGGAGCGTTATCACAGTTGCAAGTGACAGTCCGCCGGTTCAGTTTTGAAATTTTTTCGACTCTCTGGCTATATGTTCCAAAGACAAATGTAATGAAGAGGTCGAATATGCCCACCTGATGTACATATGTCGGTTAACATGCCACACCGTTTTATCAAGGAGGTCACTATTTCGAGACGTGCAAATAAAACATTTGAAGCAGACTGCAGAAATTATTCATTATTGCATTGACTTAAGTCGTCTAAAGACAACAAGTGTCAAAGATCATACCCTTCATTTATATTTGTTCAATCCATGTGCATGTCGACCAACGCCTCACTTAAGACGATAAGGAATCGACCAACAGCTTTCATAGTTTATCCACTATTTTATTTTGTTGAATAATGGTCTCACTTTTTTAATTTTATCGAAGTTGTTTGACATGTCATCATATTATTTTGTGTTCGACTCCTCATTCCTGTCGATTGGTAAAGTATTAGTGTATTGGTCGAAGTCGATATATTCGACCATTTTAATATGGTTGATAGTTGATATTATATTTTTGGTCGAAAGTGTTGAGGTCAACTCTTTCTTATATAATTTTGTAATTTGGTCGATGGGTGGGTAGTCGATTAACTATGTATAAGTTAAATTATCTTTCTTTGAAGCTGACGGAGTTGTAAGTAAAGTTTGGTCGATGTTATTCAAAATGATCGAGACTTTAACCTATGAAGTGAAGTCCCTCTTACATGTAAAGGAGTTATTCTAATACAGATGTTTGTTTCTATGGTCGGCTGCTAAGGAAGTGGTCGGGCGCCGACTAAAGTGGTAGGGTTTTCATCGTTTCCCATATATATCTTTTCGTTTTGATGATGATTCCCATGTTGTATAGAGTCTGACATAATTCCAAAAATTGTCTTCTACTGTGGGAAATCGCAAAGCTCCTTCATTCCAGGACAATCTGCCAAATTAATAGCTTCTTCTTCCAAGTATTTCCAGTGTTATGTTCATTCAACTGCAGAATTCATCTCAAGCAAAACTTCTTCTTCATGCAAATAAATTTCCTTTTATTTTCCCTTTCTTCGATTTAATTGTTAAAACCTCAATGACCTGGGCTTTTCTTTCCAACCCATAAACCTGTCGGCTTTTGGATGACCTATATAATTTTTCACCACATAATTTAACCTGTGAATGCACTCATTCAACAGCAAATCACTCATTGACGTTTATTTTTAAATTAATCTAAAAATTTGATTGTTAAGTAGCAAACAAAACAACGATATAAAATTTCCAGTAATCAAAGAGCATTGAAGCAATCATGGACTGAGTTATGTTCAAACGGAGATGCTTAGGCTATTTATGGTTGATATTGTAAAGTGGTCGAGCCTTAATATTGGTAAAGTAAAATTTGTGGTCGGGGTTCGACTAAGTGGTCGGAACCCTATGTGGTCAGGGTTCAAAGGGATTCGAGTAAGTTGCCTTGTTTTGGCGTCGGCAGAAATGAGCAAAAGTATGTGTTTTAATGGTCGTCTCGATTGTATATAATATAGTGTTTTCATGGTTGAGTCTGTAAAAATAGTCGAATAATTATTTAAAAATATGGTCGATGTAACATTGTCGGGACATATAGTTTGAGTCTATGCATCATATGGTCGATACAACAAATTATATGCTATTTGGTCAAGTGATAAGTCATTTTATTTGAGAATATGCGACCAAAAGAAAGTTTTTGTCGATACATGTGGCATAGTATATGTTAAAGTTGAGTCTGGTCGAATTTGAAAAATGGTTTCCAGATAAATTTAATACAGATAAAGTCAATTTGTAGTGGAGTCGACCAAACTTGCTTCGACCAAACTTGTGCATTGACCAAATTCGTTGTGTCCATATCCTTCTGAGAACTGCGTGACCTCAGAAGGCCATAATGAGGCCCAGAAACATTTTGCAAATGGTATTAAACATAAAATGGCAAAATCTCTTAAGGAAATAAATTTATCAGCATTTGAAATCCTTATAAAGTTAGGGTCCTGATTGAAACGTTTCAAATAGACTATAAAAGAAACAATATGTCCAAATTGAAAATTAATAATAGATTAGCACAGTAATATTTTAATCCTGCATCTGTTATGGTTTGATTTAATTCGACTGAGGTTGTCGCATTTGATGTGCATCTTACGCATTAATTGGTCGAGTCTCTAAAAATAGTCGGGTAATTATTTAAAAATATGGTCGATGTAACATTGTCATGACATATAGTTTGAGTCTATACATCATATGGTCGATAAAAATAATTATATGCTATTTGGTCAAGTGATAAGTTATTTTATTTGAGAATATGCGACCAGAAGAGAGTTTTCGTCGATACATGTGGCATAGTATATGTTAAAGTTGAGTTTGGTCGAATTTGAAAAATGGTCGCCAGATAAAGTCAATATAGATAAAGTCACTTTGTAGTGGACTCGACCAATTAATGCGTAAGATGCACATCAGATGCGAATGAATTAGTCATCTTGATTACATGCCCTTCATAGCCATTGATCATATTTTACAATTCGACCAAAAATAAGTATTGAGCCGGAGTGGTCGACCAAATACAATATAGATAAAGTCACTTTGTAGTGGACTCGACCAAACTTGAGGATCGACGAAAGTGGTCGACCACATACATCAGTTATACTTGACCAAATTTGACAATTCTCATGAACCATATATTGTCGAGATGACCATGAAAACACTCTACCGACCATTTTTAAAAGTCGACCAGACTCAACTTTAACATATACTATGCGACGAAGTGACAGGAAAACTCAATGAAGAGAAACTTAAATTGATGAACCATCGCAAAACACGTGGCAATTTTCCATTCGATCTATGAGCGAGGAATCTAGCTAACATTTGTTTTTCTAGAATGAAAAGCGTTGATAAAATTATGCATGATTTTGTTGACTTGAATGTGAAGCCGACCTGGGCACTAAAAAGACAAATTGACTGTCTAAAGAATATGTTATGTCGGCTATAGCATCTTTCATCAGCATAATCACTCGATATTCGACAAGATTCTGCCGACCACTCTTCACCAACTTGTGCAATCTCCTGTTGGGTATGCCAAAGCAGTCGACCACTCTTCATCGAAAAACACAACTTATTCTAACAAACATCGACCATATTTTTAAATAATTACCCGACTATCTATGCTAATTTACCAGCTAAAGCGGTCGGCGTGAACTCAACCATCATAATGCTTCGACCGAACTTGTTTCTTGTCGGTGGAGAAGTCAACGAACTTTTACACATGCGATATCAACTCGTCGAGTACATCAGGTCGACTTTATGTCGATTCTCGACACAACAACAACACGGACAGCGGGGTAAGCATCTTATGGTCGACGGCAAGCTTCGTTCGACAGGTAGTCGCGTTAGAGCTTCGTTCGTTCGATGGCTGTCAACACGTCGACTGATATCTTTAATTGGCAACAGAAACGTTCTTGGTTTCACTGTTTGGATGCATTATTTCGACATACATAATACTCAATTGCTGTAACCGGTAATGGTGTGGTCGATTTCAACGGTTGATGTTCTATGAATCCAAGATGAATTCCACACTTGAATAAACATAACACTAGAAATACTTGGAAGAAGAAGCTATTGATCTGGCAGATTGTTGTGGAATGAAGGAGCTTTTCCATTTCCCACAGTATGGGAAACGATGAAAACCCTACCAGGAGTGTCAAAGACAGCACAAGTTAAATTTAATTGCACAGGAAGCTTATGGGGAATGTTAAAAATCAACGACTGTATGATTGATTTGGTGATTCAGAGTGGGCGATTTGGGAATGTTAGAATTCAACGACTGTATGATGGGAAGCGAATTGGCGATTCAGAGTGGGCGGAAGTGAAAATCCATGACAGGAGACATGGGGTTGCTTGTGAAGCAAGCCACACCCAGCAGATGGCGGTAGGTCATTGGCGGGAGGAACGAACACGCGGTAGGATTCCATTCGCTCAATAAACGAGGAATCTAGCAGACGTGGATGGTCATGCTTCTCGTTGGTGAAACTCCTTCGGCGTAATTATTCTTCGAATAACTTCATAAGTTTGAAGTTATAAGTATGTGGAATATTACATTTCTATTATTAATTGTTGGGGAGTTTTCATATGATAAAAAATAATTTCAATTCCAAAATTTATAGTTTTTTTTTTCCTTGGAAAAGGTTGTAATTTTATTTCAAAAAGATTAACAAAATTACATTCTGCACATGTAATAGGATCACATAGATCCCTACATTGTCACATATTTACATTACCATTAATATCATATCTATAGTCTCCTATATGAAAAAACACAGAACAATGAATGTCTGTCCATACAGCCCGCATATCCATCTATATATAACATATAATGTTTCAGAAATGAAAGAAAATGACCATCTCTGGTCGACGATATAACTGTTGTCCATACAGCCCGCAAAAAACAGTAACAGATATGAAAGAAAGTGATCATCACAGTACATCAAAAACTGAGCTATTGCTCAGCCCGAGCCTCAAAATCTTCATGAAATGGTCTGTGGTAATAGCTGTAGGTGCCCCCAGTAGTGTGTATCGTAATCCGCCAAATGCCATATGTTAAAAGTTGCTGCGTCGCTTCCTTGGAAAGTTGATCGGCCATCCCATTTCTCTCCCTGTAGACATGAGTAATGTAATGTGATTAAATATCTGCTTGATCCGTATTACCTCCTCCAGTAAAGGTAAGAGTACCATTACATGACATTGTGTTATCTCCTTTTCCCAATGATAACTATCATGGAGTCACCAAATATCTGTAGAGATAGACAACCTTGTTCAAGTGCAAATAACATCAGCAGCCTAAGAGACATAAGTTCAGCATAGTTATTTGTTCCCCTCCCCAATCCAGCCACAATATGAAAGTAATGGGACTCCGATTTGTATAGTACTCCCCCCCTCCACACACCAATTGATGTTCAAGTGAAGCACCGTCGAAATAAGCCCATGGCATGGATTTATCAATCATTTCCACACTCACAGGTCGAGTTCTAATCGCTTTGATGGGTGCCATTAAGTGTTGAATAACAGCCACTGCATGTGCCACTACAATCTCCAGCGGCATCCTACAATATTGAAATAATATCTTATTTCTGGTAATCCAGATGCCCCAGGCAAAGATACATGGGGCAGCCCGAATAGGAGAAGTCTTTTGATATGACCACAACATATGGAACGCATCAAGTGCATTCTCACCCCACCACCTCACATTGATATCCAATAAACTGCAAATATCAGCCCAAACCGCCTGAGAATACCGACAATGTATAAAAAGATGAGATATGGTCTCATCGGCATTCCTACAAAGAGGACAGTACCCCGGGCCCTGTATGAAACGTTTTTTCAGAATGTCCCAGGTGGGTGCCTTATTCTCCAGTATAGCCCAGAAGAGTAATTTAGCTTTACTCAGACACTTGAGCTTCCACAGATACTTCCACCACCACACCACTTCCCTGTTGAGTACTTCCACATTCAGCTGGATATATCCATATCTTGGGGTGTAAATACCAGAGGGATGGTGATCCCAGATAAGTTCATCGGTCCTATTGGTCAGACGTATATTTGAATATCTTAAGATCCGCATAAAATCCTCCCAAGCACCTATCAAATCGCCAGGCATCTCAAGACGCAGTGCAGAGGTCCACCCCTAATGCCAAAGGGTGGATGATCCTGGATCCGCTATATCAGCCAGATAATGACAACCTCTAGTTGCCAAATAAATCCTCAATTCCACAGGAAGGGCATGTCCACCCCTACATCCAACCCAGGGGTCCATTCCAATACGAATATGTCGCCCATCACCAATTCTCCACACTAATCCAGAGCCCACCAAGTGAAAATGCTACACCACTGCTTTCCATACCATTGAGCAGTTTGCCCTCGTCTTATTGCCCATCCTTATCCATTCGATTAGTGTTAGAGGAGCAATGTATTTATGATAGACCACTCTAGTCCAGAGACTATGTGTATGGATAAGTCACCACGCCACCTTGGCCCCCAAAGCTTTAGCAAATAGAAATATATTCTTTAACCCCCAACCACCCAGTGCTTTAGGGACCGCAATCTTTTCTCATCTGACCCACACCAAAGCTCGATGATCACCCTTACCCTTCCAAAGAAAGGAAAAACACAACCTACGGATCTGCTCCAAGACTCCTTTGGGAATCCATGCGAGAGACATCCAATACACTGGAATAGCTTCCAGAACAGATTTAACTAAAACCAACCGCCCAGCCCGTGAGAGCCATTTATGACTCCAACCATGAAGGCGTTGTTCTAATTTAGCTAATAACCAGTGCCAGTCAGCCTTCAAATATGCATTTGGTTTCAGGTGAAAGCCAAGGTACTTAAATCCATCGTCAAGATCCAATGTCCTGTAGGGTAGTCTGATAGCCAATCTGTGAATCTCCTGCTCAGTTAAATGCGAGCATGTGATTGTAGATTTGTCAATATTCACTATCATACCCGCTGCAACATGCACTAATTGGAGACCCTCAACCACCTTATCAATATCCTATCGCATGCCATCACAGAATATCAGAATGTCATCAACAAAAAGTAGATGTGTAATAAACAATACCTGAGAAATGGATATGCCTCGAAAGGAGCCATCTGCTTTTGCTTTCAGAATAAATCGACTGAGGCCTTCAGCAACAAGGAGAAACAACAACGGAGATAGGGGGAATCCTTGTCGAAGACCCCTTCCAGCATGGAAGAAAGGACTAGCAGAACCATTGATCGGTACAACAAAGCTCACCGTGGTGATGCAAGCCATAATCCATCTAATAAATTCATAGCAGAAGCCCAGGTGTGTAAGAAGCATCCAGATATAGAGCCAACTAACCCTATCAAATGCTTTTGAGAGATCAATCTTTATCACCGCACCCTTCTGTTTAAGCACCTTCAGAGAGTGTAAACCTTCCTGTGCAACTCCAATGGCCTCATGAATTTGGCGTCCTTCCAAAAATCCAAATTGCTCACAAGAAATATGCTGTGACAATATATTCTTGAGTCTCCTAGCCATAACCTTTGAGATGATATTATAGATGCAATTGCAGAGAGAGATGGGTCTGAATTCATCAAAACTGTCAGGCTTGTCCGTCTTAGGAATGAGAGCTATAAAGGTCAAGTTGAAAGGTCCATGTACAAACCCAGCCTTTCTCGATTCTTCCACCACATTCAATAATTCCTCCCCGAAGAAGTCATATAATCCTAAGAAGAATTCTATAGGCCAGCCATCAGGCCCCGGACTTTTATCTTTCTGAAAGGATTGCATTACCTGCGATAGCTCATTAGGCATCACCTCCTCCATCAACATTCTATTTTCTTCCTCCCCCACATATCGAGGGAAAAGCTGAGCCACCCTAATAATCTCAGCAATAGAGGCCCCAGGTTGAGCAGTGTATAAGTCTCCAAAGTGTCGAACCCCCAACTCCGCCAAGCCATCAAAAATGGAGACCAGTTCCCCTTCTGCTGAAGATAGTTCCCAAATAGAGTTAGTGAATTTTCTCCCCTTTGCAAAAGCTTGAAAAAATTTTGTGTTCTCATCACCGCACTGAAGCCATATCGCCCTACTTTTCATCCTCCACATCTCTTCCCTCTCACACAGGATCACATTCCTGCATCGTTCCCACTCCATCAGCTCTCCTTTTTTCAGTTCATCCAGATAACCCAATCCCTGACAGTGTAGAAGTCTATCAATATTCATCTCAGCAGCCCGCAGATCCTAATCATCTTTCTCCCTTTTTCCCATAGCCCAGATAATAGTGACCTCTTTTATGTGCTTAAGATTGTGATGAAAGTGTGTACCTACATGCTCCAGTGAATCTAGAGGTCGATGAACCCACTGATCCTGAACCAATCTAAGAAAATCCTTCTCCTTTAGCCAGCTAGGATTGAATTTGAAAGGGCTAGGGGGTTTATCCCATCCACCACTTAACTCCAGTAGGATGGGGCAGTGGTCAGATACCCCACCTGATCCAACCCATTTCCTGACAACATCAACCCCCATTGCCAACACATCAGCCACCAGAAACCTATCCAGTCGCTTAGCTACCCTTTGATCCCCAGTTCGCTTATTCCTCCAAGTTGGAGTTATCTTTGTTGGTAGTATGTCTAGAAGATCCTTCCTGGCAAAGGCTTGAATGAAATAATTAGCTAATGGATCCGGTACAGCCCGAGGCCCCCAAACTTCAGAAGTCCCCAGTGAAAGATTGAGATCCCCACCCAAAATCACATCCCTTCCTTCAAATAGATCCATACTTAACAATGAGTCCCAGAATCCAACCCTATTTAAATAGGGCCCGTATATATTGAGAACCGTGATTAGCCTACCCATCTCAGCATCCCAGACTTCCAGACCTAAACCAGAAGAGATGCCCCAAGAACAAGTATATCTGCAACTCTTCACCTTCCATCCCGAGGCCAGTCCTCCAGAGCGTCCTCGAGCATCCACTCCAACAAACTTCCAACCAGGTAGCAAAGTTTCCAAAGACCGAACAACCTTCGCACTGCCACCCAAAGTTTCTTGCAACAGTAAAACATCCGGTTGATTTAAGTCCACCAACCTCCGAAGCGACGATTTTTTGATGGGGCTCGCCAACCCACGACAGTTGAAGGACAATAGTTTCATAAGATACCCCCTTCCAGGGCTTTTGCTGCTCTAAGCACCCATTCAATGGAAGATTGTGTACCCATCACTAAATCCACTTTAGCCCAATCTTGTGCTTTGGACAAAAGGGATTTTCGTCCCCGACCTTTCCCCCCAACACTAAAAGCCAAGTCAGGAAGTCCCATTCCCCCCGATCCATCAACCGATATCTCCCTATTTCTAAGAGCATATCGGATACAACGACCCTCAGAGCTGGTAGAGTATTTAGTGGATACAATGGACGGTGTGAATACACTATCCGCAGCAGGCAATTGACAAGGAGCTACAAGGCATTGTAAAACAGGACAGTCTGGAGGAGAAGACCCATGACCCCCCCCCCAAATCATCAGAGACAGCAAATAATGAAACAACAGAAGAGAAGAGGTGAGACATACCCGGGGGATTCGCAGATGAACCTCATCGAATAGCGGACTGCTCCTCTAGCTTTCTGGATGAGGCCCGAGTTAATGGTGTCACAGTACCCAATGAAGCCCCCACTGCATTCGGATCCAAGCCCCCAAGTGCCTCCAAGCCTGTGTTCACCAATGGTGCCAGAATAGTCTCGGGTTCCAGCATCCCACACAGGTCGGTTCGTTCCACAGAATGATGAGTCCCCCCACTGTCCAAAGCATGTTGATTACCTACATCCTCCACCGCTAGTGTATTCACCGTCAACATAGGATCTGTGCAAACTGCAGCTTCTTCAGCGACCAACGGTTTACGAGCCCTAAATGGTAAAGGGCAACCAGCAACCAAATGTCCATGTGCATGGCAGCGGTGGCACCTAAACGGCACCCCCACATAATCCAGGTTTTGAACAAAATCCCCGTCCTTTGATTGAACATGTATCTCCGCCGATAGCCCCAGCCGAAGGTCGATATTAACCAATATCTTCGCCACAGTATAAATGCCGGTCTCAAGATGGGATGAGTCTGAACATACATATTCGCCAAGGAAGTTCCCAATCTCGGCAAATCTAGTTTCATTCCACAGATGCATGGGGAAACCGGGAAGCTTCACCCACAAGGGTTCTTTAGCAATCTTCTCCGTTTTAGAGTCGAAGAAGGGATACCATCTCCGCAGTATGATGGGGACACCCAACATCGACCAATGGCGTCTTAATACAGCATCAACCTCCACTTTGCTCGCCAGAATGAAAGAGAACCAACCTTTTGTCAATACCCTGATCTCAGGGGCTGCAGACACAATATCTTTCCACTGCTCTGCCGCCCATCGCTGGAGGAAATCCCGGCGCAATCGTTTACCCCGAGCATGTCCAACCACTGCAGTATGTGTAAAATCCTATGCCTCCACCATCGTAACATCCACTCTTAGCACAAGCTTATCCCTTCTCTTCCGTTCCTTAACCTTTTTAGCAGTAGCTTGATGGGATTTTGCCTTCTCAGAGATCCCTGCTCTTGGCACTAGCAGAGATTCAACCTCCGGTAAAATGACTCCATCTCCAATGGCAGCTGCTACATGTTCCCTGGCAGAAAGATGCAGTTCACCACTACCCAGTCCCCTGTCAACAGTCCCACGAAAATCCACCGACCCAACCAGATTGCCAACCGAAAATGAGTCCAAAGCACCTCCCAGCTCCGACCCCTGTCTACCACTCCCAGGCAGTGTATCTAGGCCCTCCACTCTCAATTCTTCCGTACCCAACGGGAAATTTGAGTATGACCCCTAATGGGGTTGAAGAGTCCGTCCCAATAGGCCAGCTAGGTCGGACCTGTCAGCGTCCATTCCTACAGATGCCCGGAAGAACGCCAGGTCAGCCTCTAAACCCTCCATCCCCAGAGAGATTACCGGCGAAGATGCCCGTGCTGAGGTGGGTAATTCAATCATCTGCCCATCCATGTCCATTGCGTCCACGGGCCCAGTATAGTTCCCTGGCCCCCCGCCTGTCGAGAAGGGTCCAGCCAGTGCTCCAGCCTCACCCACCGCCGCAATGACATACCCAGTATCCGAAAACCCACAATCACGTGCTCTAACCGAGGTGTATTCCACCTCCTCCGCCATGTCGCCCCCGTCGGTCCCTCAGCACAGCCAGTGCTGCAAATTCTAACGCAAAGCAATAAACAATACAGTCAGGACAGAATCCCCAGAAAGAAGGTTTCTGAAAGGGACCTCTCCCCAGTCCACAATCCCAAGCAGACCGCAAACGTCACCACTCAATCCACCGGGGTCCTTTGCATCACCGAATTGCCCATCACGCATCCACAGCAAAAGTTCTAAACCCTCCACCGGCCAACCTCAACAATAACTCATCCATAATGCTGCTGGACCAGTCTTTCACCAGTAAACCGAGACCCGATAACCTCCAAGGTTCAGAACCCTGGTTCTTCAATCCGCCAACGCCCGATCACTGCAAACCCTTCCATAATTCTGCAGGTTCTTGGAGCTCCTTTTCTCTCCATCTTGAAATCCTCCAAAATTTATAGTTATTAAAAGTAATTAATTATTTTTGTAATGGGGATTTAAGAAAGCAAACATGTGAAAGAAGTATTTTAAAGCAATGTAATTAAGGAGTTTTTAATTCAATTTTTTAATTATATAAAAATAATAAAAATAACAATAAGTGAATAATTTATCAATCAGAAGTAGTATTAAATAGAAAACATTTGTAAACCAAAATCATTGTGTTGATATGTAACTCTTTTTAAATTAAAATAGACATGTTTTTTTAATTAGAACAACTTGTAACCAAATTATTTAGTTTAATAATATAAAAGGATGGCATGTCTTTTTTCTATCATTTCTTAATATTAAAAAAAAAAGATTGTGTTAGTTACTAATCTACTTTTACTTTAATAGTTACATTGAAACTTACATGTATATATGCTAATAAACTATCGTAAAAATAAAATAGACTTAAAAAATATTTTTTAACCTGGTTTTAATTAAAAGTATGCTCGGTGTGGGATTCTCCTTGATTGACTGGGTAATGGTTGGCTTCATCCTATACTAGTTCCATCTCCACATCTTAATTTCATTGTTGAAATGATTGTTCTTCCTTTCATCCCTCCAACACTGAGCCCATTGATGTTATTAGAGCATTTTCATATTGGGTGCTTCTTGACATTGTCATCATTTGTTTATGTTTGATGCATTCTTCCCCTAACTATTGGATTTTCAACCTTTGACAATTCAACAAGTTGAGAAGTCCGATTTTTAGCTAGGTGTCCCTCATGTATACTTAGAACCCTCATAACATCCATTATTCCACAATGAGCACATACTCTAGGATGCCTATGTTCTTCCATTTTCATGAATTGACCTAACTTTACTATTTTTACAACATAGCAAGGATCTAACTTAGATGTCTAATGTAACGAGGGAGAATAATATGGGGTACCTAGGGAGGTACTTGTTACCACCTAAGTTGTAATTAGTTGGTTTTAAAGCGAACCTGCAAAGATTGAACAAGTCACTTGTTCCCATTCAAAAGATCAGAAGTCCTAGCAGGTCAGCTTGACCCTTTTTTAATAAATTTGCATGTTCATACCCTACGGGGAATTGTAATAAGTGGACGTAGCATGATGTCATTTGCAAAAGAATTGGATTTCCTAAGACTTAGATATCAATTCGATACTCTAGAGTGTGTTTTTCTTGGTAATTATGCATGGCTTTTCAACGATGCATAATTTCCAAATTTTTCACTCATGCCTCCAAAGTTGGAGTATCCTCCTTGGTGGTTGTTAACATCTGCAAGTTTTCATTCATGAAGGAGTTAATGGTCAATAAGTTTATAAAAACAAAAAGTTGAAGCCTATAAGTGGGATAGTTAAGTGATATGGTCAAGATGGCATGACTCAAGGCCAAGAGTGAAGGGTGATAAGAAAACGGGATTGAAATTAAGATAAAGACAATGTTAAGACTGAGGGATATGACCATGAGAGAGATAAAAAGGTGTTAGTGAAGGTGGGTCCAACAAATTAGACATCAATGATAAGACATCTATAGCAGAACTCTAAACAACGAAACATGATCTTCCCAACAAGAATAGATGGTTTGTATCTTTTTCACATCTGTGGAGTTGTGTGTTGTTTAAACAAAGAAAGCGGTGCAAAAATTTTAATGCTCGAACACATGGCATCCTGAGGTTATTTCACATTCAAAAAAGTGGAAAGAGAAACCACTTAGCCAATGTTCTGAAACCACTTTAAAGTTGTTTTAAAAAGGATTTGTTGTGTAGAAATGTTTTATCATTTCGAATTCAAACGAATCCTACTAGTGGTATGACAACTCACTTAGATATTAAGCAACTATAAGGATCGAACCTGCCAACACCAGAGTCAATTTTGCAACATCTTATCGCCAGGTAACCATCGGACACAAAAAATTTCCTTATCGTTTCTAATGGAGCAAGTTCAGATATCCTTGGTTTTATGTAAGCATTTATATGAAAAGGAGAAGGTTATAGCTGACAGAGAAGGAGATGTTTATGACACCATATTGTCCGTGGGGACTATTTATCGGTCCAAAGAAAAAATAAAACATTTAAAGTCAAAGGGTTAGGTTTTTTAGATGTCTTATGGTCAACCCTCAATCACTTTTGTTTAGAGCAGACCCCACACTTCCCAGAATTGGTAATTTGGTGTTCGATAAATTATTCAAAAACTGAGAGGGTCATAATGAACACCAGTGCGCCAAACTTTTTGTGTAAGATAAGTCTTCAAACAGTCAAATATTCATTGAATCTACCTGAATCCATTTCTTACAGCTTTGAGTTCTTTGTTGAAGAAAATTTGCTTAGAGTTTACAGATATTGTTCTCCTGAATTAAAATATGAGTTTCTGTCAAAAATCCTTAAACCTAAAATATCAGCTTATGTTTTGGTTTTACCTTTTGATATTGTTGTCTTTCAAGAATAAGTTCAACCACTTTTGTCTTTATTGAGTCAGGTTCTAGGTCTTCACATTGATCAATCCATTTCTAAGGTCATGTTAGGGTGTATTCTGAAATCCTATCAATTAGAGTCAAGTCCAGGTTTTTATCTTAAATTTGATGAACTCCTAGCTGAGGCAATCCATGCTCAGTTAGTGAGTTTCCACGTTTTGAGATACTTCAGGTACCAGACTTATCTGCTAAACATGGTAATATTTTCAAATGTAGCTGATTTCAAATTTTTGGATTTGGAGACTACTGTAGATCTTTCCAAACAAATCACTATGTTCAATTTCATAAAAGGAGTTATGTCATAGATTTACAAAGTCATTTTTTTATGCTGAGTTGCCTAGAGTTACAGATGACATGAAGGCCATGATGTCGTTTGCTCCAAATGATAGAACCGGTGATTGGTTTCTCTACAAGGATTATACAGTACTAAGAGTTTATGGATTTTTAGGGAACCATTACAAACTACCAGCTTTCTTAACTTCAAGGGTTTTTTATTTAGATTTTATAAGACAGAGATTACATTCTGATAACGAGAACTTTGTAGATTCCAAGAAGACTTCAATGCTAAGTTTTATTTTAAAGTTGGTCCTTTTGTTATTAAAAGTAGGGCATCCCTCCCAATTGTGGAAAAATTGCTACAGGAAATGAACTTCCAAGTTGTAAAAAAGGTCAATTATGATCCACATCATATAATTTCTCAGAGAAGACAAGATAATGGAAGCAGAGCTTTTGAACATAAAGTAGTGGAAGGATTGGATAAATTGTCCATCTTAATGGTCTTTGAAGAGCATCAACAAAGTATAGAAGAGGAAAAGTGGAAGAAACAAGTCCCGGGTTTCAAATAATTCAAACTCCTCTCAATACAAACCTTTCAAGCAAAAGAGCAATTTTAGAGGTACCAGACATGGAGGTGGATGATGAAATTTCAAGTAAGAAAAGGAAAGTTGATCCTTCACAAGAGATTACTGATTTAAGAGAGAGCAGTTCTGGGAAAAAAATTACCTTGCATTCTACAGTAAACATTTAGAAACTTTTATTTGCACACATACAGAATACAGGAATAAGTGTTCCATATAAATCCATAGGTGACTTGATATCTCAATATGCAACAACGAAGAAGCAATCTATAGAATAGAATCAACAACTTTTTCCACAATGAGGAAAATATTAGATGGAAAGGTATCTTTTGTAGTGGCAAGGGATGCTAACATAAATGTGTTAAAGATTGCAGTAGTATCAAATCATAAGATGTCAGAAAAGGAAGTTTACTTAAGTCATATTAATATTGTAGACGAAATTCAATTGCATATGCAGACAAGCGAGATGTTATATTCAGATTTGTTGCAATCCACTTTAAATATTTCAAAGTTACAGACAGTGATAAACAAAATTGAAGGCCAGTTGAAACAAGAAAAAGATGAAAACATGGCTAATCATACTCAAATAAAGAATCTGCAAACAAATGTTTTGGATTTGGGAGCAGGGTCAGACAGTGCTAAAGTAACTAAGAAATTTTTGGATGAGAAAGAAGACACCATACAAATATTGAAGAAGAAATTGAAAATTCCAACTGATAAACATGTACAATCTTCAGAATTTACAGCTTTGGAAGAAGAAAAGGAACGGTCCAATCAAGAATTAATGAGTTGCAAAGGTAAACTACTAAGGTTAAAAAATGAAAAGAAGGAGCTAGAAAAAAGAAAAATCAGAACTATTGGATAAAATAGAAATTTTAAAATCAAAGCAAACCAACGGTGAACAAATGCAAGAAAAGATGACAAAAAAACTAGCAGGTGAAGTGTCATCAGAAGAATTGGTAAAATCTATGTCCCAAGTTAGTCTAAAGGATATAGAGATTAAAGAATTAAAAGATGAAAACCAAAATTAAAGGAAGAAGTGGCAAAGAATATTGATGAAAATAGTAAATAAAAAGCTAAAGAGTAGCAAAACCAACTAGAAGAGAAAAATAAGCATCTTGCAGCACAAGTAAGGGACATATTTCATTTACAAGGGGACAAACACCTCATTTGGGACATTATATCAGCAAAGATAACCAAATTTATCCCTTATTTGGATTATATGAGTGATAAAGAATCTGTATCCTTTTCAGCTTTATAGAGGTGCAAGTAATAAATGAAACCATGAATAAAAGACCCATGGAAACAACTCAAAATGTTGTGAACTTTTTTAATACACTAACTCAGGTTGAAATGAAAACAATGGGGATCAGAGATAGAACTACCACAATCATATGGGCAAGAAAAATTATTGGAAAACATCATCATATTGGGAATGTGCAAGGAAAAGCAAATCAAATGATGCAACATGTTAAAAATTTCAAAATTTTATTCACTGAGTTATTTGGGAGAGGCCTTCCTTCTTTTTGGGATGAAAATGGTAGAGTGATCACTCCAGCAAATTATCACAACTTGTTAGTTAAATTCCGTTTGGATCATACCTTGAGTTCCAAGATGTGACCAAGGGACTAAGTGAAAAAAACATTATTGATAAATTGGCTCAAAATTTTGAGATGGTTAATCAATTCCAAATGATTACAGTTAATTTTCCTTCCAAATCTTATGTAACACACGTGGAGTTAGAAGTTCTGATCAAGGAAATGACAGATTACGAAATTCCTCCTCATGAGCAATGGAATGTTGTAGAAAAATATGGGAAATGAAATACAAGCTTCACCCCTAAGTCAAAAATACTTAAAGCTGCATGATTTTGAAGAGCATGTGGAATTCCAAGTTCGAGTTCAAGTGTTGTTGGTGAAAATGGTAGAAGAAAAAGATGAAGCATGATCCTAGAAAAATAGGCATTAGTTATGAAAGTTATTTTTAGAAATATAACCAGTTAGGGTTTTTCTTGCAGAGCATTTTGTATAAATCTGAAATTTTGCAATGTAATTGGGGTTGGACCCGAGAGAAGAAACTTGATGTATTGAAAAATTTGCCTTGATTAATAAAAATTGCTGAGAGCAGAAGTACTGGTCTTTCTTTGATGCAAAGATTCATGTGTTACCATTTTTGCAGTATGTAAACTTCCCATGTTTATGTGTTTCATGTACCTTTCCACTTTGTCATCTTTCTTCATGTTTGAATGAATCATATGAGTTGGAATTCATGTTATATGCTCTGATTCATACATTCGAATATTGTCAATGTCTTTCTTCCTAATATTGATGCATAATTCATTCATGATAAATGCTATGTGTTAATGATTGTTTTCCTTTTCTACCATCACTCTCATTAAAGCAATTTTTCTGCAAAAAATGATACTTGTCTTGTTGTTAATATTTCCTACCACCAGTCTCTGATCAGTTTGATATGTTCCACAGTTTGAATCCATGCCCAATGAAATAATATATGTTTCAACCAAATATTCAAAACCTTGTTTACATTACTAAAGATCTAGCCAGTATATCAATAAAAAACAATTGTTGTGGTGACATTGAGTGATTGAGTTTTAAAGAGATCCCTCTCTGGATTGGAAGGGATAGCTTCCAATTTAAAAGTTTGGTTTAAGGTTACTGTTATCACATTTATAGTAGCCGGGCTACCATACATTATTTTTCTCATGCCAGTACATTATTCAGCCAGTTCCCCTACATTTGAGATGCTGAGATGAGCATCTATATTGGATCACTATCAGATTGTGGACATCAGTATGTATTCCCCATGCCATGACTGAGTCTCAGGACACTCAGAGAGATGACCGATGTAGCCATTATACCATTGGTACAGAGCAGTCAGTAGTGCCCAGAGTTACAGCAGCAGTTTCAGAGGACAGATGATGGTACAGGTTGATGAGCATTCAGGTATATGACTCAGCAGGTATATTATGGTGTTATGGTTAGTTTGCTTTTATACTTATTCTTATAGCATGTCTTAGCACTTAGTGTCATGATCTGGCGATCATATAGATATTTGGACCTGGTTGATATATATATATATATATTACATTGTCCCTACCCAGACTTAGAAGTTCATTATTCATACTCATTGGTATGTGCCCTCCTTAGGGAGAATAGAGGTGATCATTCCACCACACCTTGGCTTGCTAGTGTTGGCTCCATTATCCATTGTCTTCATCCATCCATGGCCTACCTTTTAGATTATCACCCTGACTTACTACTTGACTAGTGGCATGGAGGACTTTTCCCCACTGTAGCCTCTGTATTGGATGAGCTTCCCTGTTTATTGTGTCTCGGCTCTGAGTTGGTGACAAAACTTACCTATGGTAAGTTGGAGTTCCTTGGAATTCCCCCTAGTCACTAAAGTTGTGTTGGCTAAACCTGAAACTTTTAGTGCTGCCATGAATACAAAATCTGGAAAAAATGAAATGCTATATCTTGTATGAAAAGCCCATTCATGCAATGTGTTTCTAAACACACATGAATGAAAGGCATGCCAAATGAAAATGGCTATGAAAATAAAATGTTATATCTTTTGGAAAATAAATACCTAGGTAAACAAGCTGTCCATGACACACCTAGAAGTGCTCAGGTAAACAAGTGCCTTAAAAACACACCTGCAGCAGAAAGCCTAAAGAAAAATGTAAATCTATGCAATGTGTTTGTAAACACACATAGATCAAGGCTATGGAAACTTCAGGCCCAAAAAGCAATGGAACTTAAATGCTATATCTAAACAATTGCTGGCCTTATTTGTATTATGGATTGTGCGCATCTGTGAAGGTGAATAAACCCTCTTTGAACAACTCATCCATTTGTGACACACCGCCATTCCCTGTGTTATTGCTCATTCAGTATATACTATGGTGTGTATTCCCTTTCCCTTGCCAAAGTGTCACAAAGTTAAGTCAGTCAAGTCATCCCTTAGCCTTGCCAGTTATTTTAGCCTTCACCCTTCACTAGCAAATTGATCACAGCTATGAAGTGAGTATGATCTTGAAAGTCTAGTCTGAGTAATAATAATAATTAATGACATTATATATTTGGATTTAGATCGCCAGTAATGATTACTTTGTGCTATAATTGTTATTTGAATAAGTTGTAAAGCATGCATTAACCTTGGACACTTTGCAGCAGCTTATGATGATGGTCTGAGTTATATTGGGTCATGTTGACTTGGTTAGGCCTAGTCTGACCATGGTCAACCAGAGGACATGAGATGGTTGGACCTTATGATGACATGGATAGATGATATATGGTATATGTATACATACATGATGATTCTATGCAGCAGCTACAGGGTTATGATGATGATTCTTGGTTTATAGCAGTATTTGATCATTTACAGATTATTATTATTGGCCCTGTTCCGGTATATTGGATATATATTTTGATCATGCAAAGACTCATATGGTGTATGAGTACACATCTTGGATGGATTTGGACCTTCTGAGTCCAATGAGACAGTTTGTTTTCAGTTTCGGGCACTTACAGTGATGATTGAGCCTCAGTCGGCTATCCCAGTGCAGTTTTGGTCTGTTGGAGGCCCTGTCGGAGCAGATGTGATTTTTATCCGGTTGACCTAGGGCGCTGATGATGGAGGGGGTGGTCCAGCCACTTGTTTTTACCATATTACCCCCCTCCCGGACACACTGGTGCCCTCACCTTGATAGCGCAGGCACTCCAGGAGGCAGTTTGGGGCAGCTTCACGCTTCCCGAGGCATTTCAGGATTGGTAGAAATGGCTATTGAGGAAATCGATTTGGGATACTGAGGCAATGTTATGGCATGGGATGATCAGTGATGATAGATCGGGGTCCTCCACACCTTCTCCGGCAGTTTCAGCTTCATCGGGGCCCGCATCCATCACTTATGGCACTTTCTGTGGATTTCTGAGGTCTTTTTGAGGCCTACGATTTGACTATGGTGGCACGATTTGGTACATTGATGATTATTTATTGATTATTGTGCTATGGGGATTGACCACGGAGGGATAAAATTACCCCTTGGACCCACCATAAGCCTCCTATGATATTATGTCATCATGATTTGGTGGGATTCCCCTCTTCTAGGGCGATTTTGTCCACTTACATAATATTTTATTTGTGATCCATGTATTTTATTGTTGAGCTCATCTCAACCATTGATTAGACATTTGTATCTTTTAATCTTAGCCACTCATTCAAAAAGTGGTTAGGGTTTTGGTGCCTCTCCTTCCTATTTAAAGGAGAGAGCCTCTCATTGTAAGGGGTCTTTGGCTCTTGGATTATTGGTATAGAAAAATATTCTTGTGGAAATTCTTGTGGTCTCCTTTGCATCTGGTGTTATTAGATGGTGATTGGAAAGTCTATTGCAACCTAGCATTTGGAAATTGTGGTAAGATCTATCTTTTTTGGAAATCATTGTTTGTCTACAGAAGGGCGACTTCAACAAGGGCAATTTTGCAAGGCTTCTTCAAATCGACTTTCTTGGCATTCGCTTGTATCAGGGGGTTATCATTAGCTTCATTGTGATCTATGATATCTTTCTGTTACTTCTCTTGTGGCATTAGTCTTATCTCTTGATGCATCAAATTTGATATTGTTGACGTTTGTTGTGCAGGAGAGAGGGCGCATTGGCTTCTTGGATCAAATCGACTTGCATAGAAACTACCTCAAAGCTTCTCAAATTGATCGGGTTTGCATAGATCATCATCATCAAGGCATCTACAAGGTTACCCAGGTAAGATCCATAGGTTTGTTTCTCTTTCCTTTATCCAATCCATTGACATAGCTCATAAATTGTTAAAACCCTAAATATCTCAAAACCCCCATCTTACATTTTCTCAGATCTACTTAGATCTAGTGGGTTATTGGGCATAATATTGAAAACCCACCTCTATAGCATCCACGGCATCCCGGATCTATAGTTTGGTGAGGATTGGCTTCTGTTTGATCCCCTTCCCAAGCCAACTTAGCTTCTCCCAAGTAAGGCGCACTTCCTGGTGGTTGTAAGTTGACCTAGATCTAGGTGGTGGGTGTTTGAGATCCCGCTTGATCCATAATATACAAATCAAATAACATACACCCAGGTTGTTACTTTTCTGAAATTCACCTTGTGGGCCCTATTCCACATTTTAAGGGATTTAATCCCCATTTTGGACCATTTGGTGTACTTAAACTCAGATCTAGTAAGATCTAGCCGTCGGATTACCGTGAAATTATAAATCCATACTCCAACTTGGCTAACCTACCCGGATCTCAAGTTTGGATGCCATCCGACTTGTATTGACCTACCTAATCCTCATTTTTGGCCTCCTTGGGCAAAGTCGCACCACCTTGGAGAAGTGAGTTGACTCACTTCTAGGACATGGGTATTTGAGATTTTTGGAGATTTGGAACCGGAATAATTCAAAACCTAGGTCTAGAGTATCACTCTGTCAAATCTTGCCTTGGGGATAGCATTCCTTGTTTTAAGGGATTGTGGTCCACTTGGGTCAAACCTAGATCTAGACACATTCATCCATCAAGACCTCTATTTCCCACTTGTCCCATGTACTAGGAGTCCTAAACCACAAGTCAACCCTACTTTGACTCCACTTCCCAATTCCCAAGGCACTGGTTTCTCTCCAAGTTAATTCGACTTTCCTAGATTGTGGATTGACTTGTGGTTTGACTTTTGCATGGTGAACTAAACCCTTGAAGCTATCATGTATCATGGTCAAGCTTGTCATTTGTACTAGTTAGCCCCAATTGAACCTCTAAACTACCCTGCATTGGACACGGTTCCCAAGGCAGTGGATTTTCCAACATTGAACTAGTACTCTAACCCTAGATCTCATTTCAAACATTTTAAGTCACTCTCACATCAACTATGGACCAAAGCTATACTACTTGAACCCTTCACTTGGCTTGTGACTTCATCCTAAGGTCTAGGATAAACCATACACCTTACTTCACTGAGAAACAACTTGATTTGGTGTCTTGGTTTTGATCTCTCCTGTCGGGAGTAGATCGGGTCTCCCCCTTTGTTGTCTGGGCTAGATAACATAAAGCGAAGGTTGCCTCGACTGGCGTGACAACCATATATTGGAGGTCGAGGTGATCGTGGTTGCACCTTTTGAGTTTCCCTTCCCTATTTCCATCCATGACTGGATACATCCATAGGGGTAACTACAGTTTAGGTGATAACAGTTACCTTAGGATTTCCCCCCCACAACCAAGAAAATTCTGAGTGATAGCAGTGGTTAAACGTTGGGAGGTTATTAAATTCTACGTGTCTATGTATATTACCATGGTAGTCACTTCTATTGAGTCATATGAACATGTACTAGGTCCCCCCTAGGTTTTTTCAATATTTGAGAAAAATAAAATTTTCCCATAAAATAGACAAATTTTTTAATGTTTTAATAAAAATATTAAAAAATGCATAAAAGTGTGGCTGGGGGGTCAAATTTTCCATGGGGGTGCTTTTTACTAACTCAAAGCACCCATTATACCCCAAAACCCACTTTTGAGAGTATTTGAGTGATTATTTATCACTTAAATCAAAATTCTCTCGAAAAAACCAAAAAGACATGAAAATTTGCCAAAAAAGACATAATAAAGTAAAAAATCAGCATCCTACAAATCAAGCAAGTTTTGTATGGCAATTGTCTCCAGTGATTGGCAATCAAATCTAAGGTAATCAGGAGCCAAGTCCTTTGATTGATTGGTGATTGAATATCTCATGGATGAGGGGGTGAATTTCTCCTTAAGGAGGTACATTTATCCATGATAGGGCTCACCTCTTGTTGTATATGTGTCACAAAAAGAGGGGTGTGACCTACCATGCAAGAGGTGGTGCCACTGCCTACCACCTCTAGTTCACTCCAATTCACCCCCAATAATCTCAACAAGCTCCAACACTTGGAAAATTCGCCCCCCTTGGGGTTTGCTCTCATTTTTCCATGCATTTACCTCTCATTCTTCATGGTCAAAAAGGACCGAAAGGCTGCCCAAAAGTTTGTAATAGTTCTTGTAATATTTTTATCAATGAATGGAAAGACTTTGGAGGTCCATGGCGTGTCACAATCATGTGTGGATGATCATTGTCAGTGGTATATGAGGTAATTGTGTTGTTGTTTTATTTTTCTTTTTGTGGAGATTTATCCAGCCTTGGTGAAAGTTGGTATCAACTCATAGGGTAAATGATTCTAGCTTGACTTCATTTACTATTATTCTATGCTTAGAGATTTAGGATTTGCATGTATTATTGGTTTATTTGCATGCTCTTATAACCTCTTGTATAGGAATTACCGGATCTTATCCTCTATTTACAAGTATTGTCAGTAGTGCAGGTGTCCTCGCTTGATGGAACAATTGATCTTGGTTGACTCTTCAGTTCTTCAAGCACTCTCAAGAAAAACACAATCCCTTTGCTTCTCATCGTTCGATTCCATAAATCCAGACATTCGGCTTGAGATTGCTTCTTCTCCCTCTCTCCTTCACTTTAATTTTAGATCTCTTTTGGCTACGGTTACTATTCTTGCATACTTAGTCTAGTTGGTTTCTTTTTTTTTTAGAATAGCTAAAGGTTGATTTAATTAAGTATGATATTAGATCTAAAAGTTATATTTTCAAAGTAGATCTAGATTTGTTAAGTACTTAGGCTTATTTCTCCATCTTCCAATACTTAATATTGTATGCTTTTAATGCTTTATTTGTTACATTTGGTGCATAACATATGGCTGGTTTTTAATTTTTGATGAATGGGTAAGAGGAGGTGTTGTCGAAAAATCGAAGATCCAGTCCATCTAGGACCTCCCGAAGCACCAAATATATTTCTTGTTTCTTTTCATGAACCTTGTAAGCCTTTGGATCCTTATTTAACAGGACCAAAGGCACCCACCTTCTAAAAGTTGTAAAATAATAATAAATACAAGTGGGCTACTCAGCGTCCACACCCCATCCCCCCTAGAAGTCTCGCGTCATTTTCATGGCGTGATTTATTTTTTCTTTCCACTTTTATTTTATTTGCTAACTAGTAGAGTAGACCTACTTTTAATTAATTTAGTTTTCTTTCAACTTTTATGTATCAATTTGCAAGAGTAATGAACCCAAACTTGCTTTCCCAAAGTACCGAAAGAGCTTGCTCGAGTATGGGAAAAGAGATTATTAGCCTCAAGTAATTAGCAGAACATTTGTTTACTTTTGCAAGTTGCTTTTCATTTAATTGGAACGAATAATTTGCACAAATATTCGACTATGCTCTTTCCCATCACAGGTTTTCCTGAGCTTTGGAACAAACAAAAATGGGATTTGTTGCACTCAATAAAATTTCACATATAATTAAAAAAAACTCACTTTTAATAAAATCTAGTCCCCCTAAATAGAGGAAAATACGACGTCTCCGATCTCTACCTTTTGTGGGAAATGTTTGGAAAGAAATCAAGAATGACTATATAGTGACCGCAGGGCCCCGTCAGGGTACACCCTCGTTTAGTGTAGTGTTGGACACACCCTTGCGACTCCATCTAGCCCACATTTTCTTGTGTGGAACCACAATGGGAAAAATTTGGACATGTTACAAGTACCTTGGCGTATATCGGAACTCCCCTTACCGTACTCAACTCATCCATAATACTTAAAACTGATCAAAAAGCATTGCACAACATTTCCCTTCAGTGACACTAGTCTACTTCACAATCATATCTATTATTTAAATCAAACTATGTGTCGTGATTAATCATATTATCTGCTGGTACTTTAAATGTATGGTTGTTTCTATCTCTTGTTTCAGTAATCATTTCAAACTCCTAGAGTTAATTTCATTCTCGTAGCTTAGCGTAAAAGCCATAGTTTTATTTTCTTAGGAACCACCCCCCTTGGCTTCGCTAGGAGTTGGCCTAGATGGAGGAGTCAAGTTTCAGGTGGCAACACTTGACTCAAGACTTTCCCCCAAGGTTACACCCAATGGCTTGAATATTTCTACCACGTTACCTAAGGTGTGTATCAGACGACAACAGTACCCAAGGGGATAATGTATGTAATGTAGCCATAATCATGTAATAGACCCACTTGGTAGTTGGTGGGTTATAAAAAGATCCACTAGGTAGTTAGAGGAAATAATTTAATAATAACAGGTAGTTGGCATAGACCCCTATGAATAATTATGAGAAAGTATAAATATATATGAATTATCATTGTATTGGATATCTTGGTGTTGGATGTATTGTTTTGTGTTGAAGAATGCAACTTTGGAATATATTCTTATTGTACTTCATTCGGGAAATATTCATATTGTATTTGTTTATGTAAAAACCCTAGAAGAATAAGTAAAAATAGACAAGTCGGCTCAACATAAGTCAGTGGGTAAACTGCCCCAAACAATGGGCAGTCTGCCCCAAACAATATGAAAAACTGCCCCAATCAAGTCGACCCTATAGTGGAAAAGTCAGCCAGACATGTGTATAAATAAGGGGGTCGAATTGCTCATTTGCAACATCACAAATTCGCTCAAACAAGTGAACAAGTGCACATGGGAGAGTAGTTACAGCTGGAGGAAGCTTATGTTTTGGGTTTTTTATCTTATCTTATTCTTGGGATATTTGTGTAAGATCCTTTAGCTCTTGACGTACTAGATTGGCATTGTACTTGTGAAAAATCTATATTGAAGAAGTTTTGCTGGGTTTTTCCCATGAGAGGGTTTTCCCACGGTAAATCTTTGTGTTCTCTTGTTATGTTGTGCTTGTCTATCTTTCAGTGATCCTATTGCATATGGTTATTGTGATAATATATATAAATTGTTTGAAGATCTAACATAACCATCCTGGAAGTATCAAAATTCTAACATGGGTTCAAAGCTAGCTTAAAAGAAGACCTTGTGCAACAGAAATTGTCGGAAGTGAAAACTAGGGTTTCTCATTCCAGAGGATTTTCATCATAGTTTGGCTTAAAAAGGAGGTCAAAGCAACTCGCCTGGGGAGGGCACATTTTTCTATGGAGGAAGAATTTAGATCAAAGAATTTTCATTTTTTGCCCTATCACTACTGCTCGGGAAAATTAGGGCATCAAGTTTTTGGCAGTTTTGTCCACAGATTTTTAAGGAAAGGACCTTTGCTCAACTCACCTTCGGAAGGCGCATCTCTCTCTCCAGTTAGTTTTTCAAGAACCAAATTTGGAAAATTAGGGTTTCTCTGACAAACCCTAGGTCAACCAAAAGTTAGATATTATAAGACATTAAAGCAAGCACTTGATAGGAGCATCTCAATTGGTAAGTACTATTATCTTTATTTCCATTTGAGGTTCTCATTTTATCAAGATGTTAAACAATACCAAGCTTTAGGATAAGCTTGAAGAAGCAAATAACTTATGTGCCTAGAAGTATAGAGTGATGCTCATTCTAGAAGAGAATGAGTTGGACAATTATGTCAAAGAAGAAATTGCAGAGCTAAAGGGATATGAAGACCAATCTAAGCATAATAATAACTTGGTTAAGGCTAAGAGGATCATTGCTGACTTCATCAAGGATCACTTGATCCCCCACATCTCATCTTTGAAGAATCCTAAAGAGATGTTCGATGCATTGAAGAGATTATTCGAAGCGAAGAACATTAACATGAAGAGGATCTTGAGAACTCAACTCAAGGGTGTGAAAATGCAGAGCTAATAAAGTATTCAATCTTATTTCACAAGGGTCTCCCAGATCAAAGAACAATTGGAAGCTATTGGAGATCATGTTGAAAGTGCATAATTGGTGATGACCACGTTGAATGGTCTCCCAAGATCATGGGAAGCATTCATTCAAGGAATATGTTCTATAAGTAATCCCATCAATTTCAGTAGGATATGGGAGAATTGTGCACAAGAGGAAGCCAAAATTGAATCCAAAGAAGAGAAGATGGGTGAAGATGATAACCAATCCTCGGTGGCTCATACATAGAAGAAAAAGAGAAAGAAAGAAGAAAACTCTCACAAGAAGCCTAGAAGATTCCAAAAGAATCATAAACCTCATAAGGACTATTCAAACTACAAATGTTACACTTGTGATGAAAACAGACACCTTGCAAGAGATTGCCCCAAAAAACAAAGGCAACAACAAGAAAGGAATGAATAAGAGGCATCATGCTCATGCTGCATAAGATGATGAACCAATTAAGAATAAATCAAGGGAAGGTTACTCAAGTGATGAAGAACATGTATTGAACTTTTGATGATACAATAGTAATTGAAAAGCATGAGGGAGGATTGCTCAAATTAAAAAGGAAACCAGATCAAGCATTGGTTCATGACACTATGGAACCAAGTGAACTATGGCACATAAGGTTTGCATATATATACAAGGATTTACCAATCGTAAGAAAAATGGTGACTAGTCTACCCGAGATCCAGCAGATAAAAAAAAAAAAAAACCATGATGGTTTATGTCAAGGATGTGAAGAATTCGTTTCCAACAAAAGGAGATCTTGAATCCAGTACATGAGGACCAAGGATGAAGATTTCAGAAAGTTCCGGACTAGACGAAGAAGAAGATCAAGGTCTTCAGAATTGGATGATGGAGCAGAGTACGCTTCCAAAAACTCTAGTAACTTCTGCGAGGCGAAAACTAAGAGGGAGCCTACAAAACACATGAAAGATAAGTATTTATTGTCATTTGAATTCCTGAGTATTTCGAAAGATATTGATCATAACAATTACATGTAGATCCGTGATACATTTTTATGTTGTGTATTTATATGTGACTAAGATTGACTAGCAGTAGGCTCATGTAGTGCATGTTATGGTTAAGTGGCCTATAGTGTTGCACAACATCTCATGAGTCCTTGATGGAGCTAGTCTAGGATAAAACCTCTTTGATAACATGTTGAGAGTAGTGCACACTCTTAATAGTATGTTCCGGTAGAGATGGAAGGCATCTAGATAGTTATCGTGTGTGTACGGGATATGGATGAGTGTTGTGCTAAGGCATTGGCTAAAATGCATTGTTACATAATTGTGTGAATTATGAATTTGTCATTAAAATGTCAATATGATTTGATGATTATGAAAGGTTACTAACCATACCACTAAATTTGACTTGAAGGAAAGATCGTGTGCTATGAACTACAAGAGAAGGATGATGAGACTTGTTCCGAAGAACAAGTGATGAATGTTCAAGCAGTAACCTTCAAGAATATTTAAAAATTCAAGCATACTACAGAAGTACAAGGCAAGGTTCATGGTTTCTCTCATAAAGAGGGAGTCGATCATGATGAGATGTTTTGCTCATGTGGCAATATACACTTCAATTAGAGTTAGACTTGCCATAGCTGCAGTGATGAAGTGGAAGGTACACCGGATGGACGTGAAGACTGCCTTCTTGAATGATGTAATAGAAGAGGAAGTGTATGTGGAGTAGCCACTAGGATTTGAGACACATGACAGGAAGACTCATGTGTGCAAATTGAAGAAGGCCTTGTACTGTTTGAAATAGGCACCAAGGATGTGGTGTGGCAGAATCTAGAAGAGATTTTCCTTAGCCAAGGAAAATATGCAGAAGATATTCTAGATGATGGCCACACCTATGGCATCGAATCTGAAGTTGTTGTGTGATACTACTTCGGAGATGGGGATGCCACGGTATACAGGTGGATGATTTGTTCATTGATGTACTTAACGAACACGAGACCATATATATGCTTTGCGGTGAACAAATTGATTCAATACATGGTAGAGATGATACATGTTTACTTGATTGTGGCAAATCATGTGTTGAGGTACCTGAGGGGTACGATTGATTATGGGATCATATATGCGTCAGATTAGAAGGTTAACCTGTAGAGTTATGTTGATGCGGATTGGGCCGGTAGTGTCACAAATAGAAAGAGCACAACAGGGTGTTGCTTCAGTTTGGGATCAGGTATGATCTCATGGTTCAGTAGGAAGCAAGCCAGTGTGGAACTCAGTACAGTCGAAGCAGAGTATATGGAAGCTTGTTCGGAAAGCTGCGAGGCAGTATGGCTTCGTAAGTTACTAGAAGGTTTGTTCGATCTTGAGTTAGAGGCGACTTGTAATCTATATGAAAACCATAGTTGTCTGAAGTTGTTTGAGAACCTAGTGTTTCATGACAAGTCGAAGCACATCGAGATCAGGTATCACTATATCAGGGATATGGTGCAGACAGGAGAAGTGAGGCTTTAGTATATAGCGATAGAGGAGAAAATAGCCAATGTGTTGACTAAGCCTCTATCGAGAATGAAGTTTGAGCACTTCAGTGACAAGCTTGGAGTGGTCCAGATCGAGGTTCCTCGAAAGAGGGAGGTGTGAGTAACATAGCACGTGTGAGACGCAGGTAGTCATGTAGTGACGTAATTGAGCTCCTGGGCATGTCTCCACTTGAGATGTGATTTTGTAGTCACGGGTTATGTGATGTAATGAGTCTCCTGGGATACACTCATGGGGTTGTAGCGGGTAGTCACGGTTTATGTGTCATAATTGAGTCTTCGGGACTACACCCATGAGGATGCAATAGGTAGTCACTGTGTGTGACGCAATTGAGTCTCTTGACTGCAGTGTTATGTTGGACAACATACATGTGCGAAGACACAGATTTCGGACTTGGGTTTTTCTCCACACGAGGTGACGTGGTAGTGGGTAGTCACGGGTTATGTGACATAATTGAGTCTCTTAGGCTACACTCACATAGTTGTGTTGTCCCGATGTTGACATGTGACATGGGAGAAGGTAGTCACTGTGTGTGACGCAATTGAGTCTCCTAGGCTACACTCACGAGATGATATGGACACGTGGTGAGGTAATGCAGGTGGTTGTTGTGTGCGATGTAATATATGCTCCTGGGATGGACCCACTAGATGGATTTCTCATGGTGAGGTAACACAGGTGGTCGATGTGTGCAACATAATGTACGCTCCTGGGCTAGACCCACCGGATAGCTTGATTGTTCAAAAATTCTAGTGATGTATAGATTCGAGAGAGATGTCACAAGTAAATGGTTAGTGTACAGAGTTGCAACAACAGTGATAGTGATGGTAATGATAGCGCTAGAAGAATACCTTCCTTGTTAAGAGGGAGTGTTGAAGAATGTAACTTAGGAAGATATTCTTATTGTATTCTTATTGTACTTCAGTCGAGAACTATTCATATTGTATAAATTGATTATGTAAAAACCCTAAACGAATAAGTCAAGATAGACAAGTCGGCTCAACATAAGTCAGTGGGTAAATTGCCCCCAACAATGGGCAGTCTGCCCCAAACAATGGGAAGAACTGCCCTAGTCAAGTCGGCCCTACAATGGAAAATTCATCCAGACGTGTATAAATAAGGGGGTTGAATTGCTCATTTGCAACATCACAAATTCACTCAAGCAAGTGAACAAGTGCGCATGGGAGAGTAGTTGCAGCTGGAGGAAGCTTATGTTTTGGGTTTTCTATCTTATCTTATTCTCAAGATATTTTTGTAAGAGCGTTTAGCTCTTGATGTACTAGATTGGCATTGTACTTGTGACGAATCTATATTGAAGAAGTTTTGTTGGGTTTTTCCCGTGAGAGGGTTTTCCTAGGGTAAATATTTGTGTTCTCTTGTTATGTTGTGCTTGTCTATCTTTCAATGATCATATTGCATATGGTTATTGTGATAATATATATATGGTTATAACCGATACTGCATTCTAAACATGTTTTCTATGAAGTATGTACATAACATGTTTATTATTTTAACATAAAATTTCTAGCTGGCTGTGTGGTGAGAAAAATGCTGAAGAGGAGATCTAGATATTAACCGAGGTTGGTGAGGGGGTAAGGTTTACCCGTGTACCTTGTCTCCTTAATCAGTTGTTTTCTAAACCTTATGTTAAAATCCCAAAACCCATGTTCCTAAGCCAAACTCAAATGAGGGAGAGTTTAATAATTAAATATTGTTAATTTAAAACTTTGTGAGAAATTAATTAATTTTGATTAAGTTGTTAATTGAAATTATGGGAGAGGGTAACATGGTTCCTTTGGGATAGCCACGTGGGAACCCAAGGAGAGCGCTAGGAAGGGAAAAACTTGAACGTGAGACTTGGAAGAAAAAAGGGGGTTATTCAAACTGTCTGAGAAAAATTAATGGCTATTCCCAATTCACTTGTTGATATTGTTGCTTGTTGATACAGTTGCATGGGAAACTATTGTGGTGGTGAACTCCTTGAGTGAAATTCAGACACTGGCAGTGAAGGGTATCACTGTGTGTCTTTGAATTCACAGAGGTGGAAGAAAACTCTGTTTTACAACCTATACTGACATTGTATCCCTTTGGTTGAATTGACCAGTCATTTGGCAATTTGTGCATGAAACCCCGAGTGGAATTCTGACATTTGTAGTGAAGTGTATCACTGTGTGTCTATGAAGGATCTCTGGTGGGTTAATTGCGAAATTGGCATGGAATTGGTTTAAAAACTGTTGTTTTGTTTGTGCCTGGTTGTAATTTATTCATACTTCCCAGTTATTTATACTTTGTCCCTGTGAGTGAGCAGAGGGGGTTGGTGAGTTACCTATGGTTAATGTCTGGATCTCAGCTCAGGGGTGGACTTGGGAGCTGAAATAATAAAGGCTGGACAAGTCCTATGGTTGGGTGGAGTGTGGCTCACATGCAGTCAGTTACCTGTTTCAGGATATAATCTCATATAAGTACATGCATAATTATAATTATTTACTAATTTCTCTGTTAAATGATAGTTTGAGAGAATTTAATGGTAATATTTCATGGTTTTGAATTTGTATTATGTTATACGTTAATTCTCTGCAAGTATGCTTTGAAAAATTATGTTTGTGGCATTTCTATGCATAATAATTATAATTTAGGTGCAAATGACATTTAAATGGATTAATATTTATGGGTAAGTCTAATTCACCCTGAATAATTATTTCTTCAACCCAACTCTGATAAACTCTATTTTTAAGCTTATTATTAAATTAACCAGATGTTAAAATTTACCTCAGAGTAAATAATAACCAGCTATTAAAATTTTATATTATGCATCTTACTAGAGTTGATGCAATTAAAAGATTGAGAAAATTATATTTTGGGGAAATCATGTTTTCTGGGTTGAAATAACGAATCCCTTGTTTTAATTTATTTCATGAGAATTTAGTAACCATAAGTTAGAATTTACAGAATTGAATTAAATTTTGATAATAAGTTTCAGGTAGTCAAATGGTTTAACAAATTCTGAAAATTGTTAGATGTATTTCCTTGGGTACATTTAGAAAAATATGAAGGGAATATTGTGGTTACATTCTTTGTTTACATTCTCTGTATATTTGAATTTGGAAGCTTAACGTTATCAATGTCCTAGTTTTTAGTGATTGTAAAATTTGTTAAAATAGTGTTATAGTGAAAAAATTGTGAAAGATAATGAAAAATGAATGTTCAAATGTAAATCATGGTAATTAGTTGCATGGTTTACAAATACCATGAGCTGAGTTATAATTAACATGGTTGTTTTGAATTGGTTTATATAGTTTAAAATACCATGGGTTGGTTATGTGTAAATTGCATTAACAATTTTAAGAATTGGTTTGTTATTTGTATTTTAAAGAAATGATTAGCTAATTAGATCAAAACCATGAATTGGTTGTATGGTTTACAAAGACCATGGATTAGTTTATTTAAGAAAAGAAAACTATTGTTATAGTTTGTTATTTAAGAATTTGCTTTGGTAGTTAAAATAATGAAAGAATATGATAACATGGGAGGATGTTTTTTCCATTTTTAAGAATGAATTTACTTTAAAGAGAAAATTTATGAAGTTTAAGTATTCATGATTAATGAAAATTTATAGAAACCGTTAAAAGTGTTATTCACTAAGCCTTGTCATTTAATGATACAATTTCATATTGTTAATCTCTAAATTTAAGCCAAAATTGAAACTATTTTGGTTTATCAAAATTAAAGTTTGTTAAGAAAGTTAGCAAGCTTGTTTCAAATTGAGTTTTAGATCAAGTAAAAGTTTTGAACTAAATAATGGGTTGTTGAAACTCACTAGTAGTTGCTGAAACTCACCAGTAGCTGTTGTTACACACTTGTAGCATGTTGCTGAAACTCACCAGTAGCTGTTGAAACTCACTAGTAGCTACTGTTACACACCTGTAGCATGTTGTTGAAACTTGCCAGCAGTTGTTGAAACTCACCAGTAGTTGTTGAAACTCACTAGTAGCTACTGTTACACACATGTAGCATGTTGTTGAAATTCGTCAGCAGTTGTTGAAACTCACCAGTAGCTGTTGAAACTCACCAGTAGCTTTTGTTACACACCTGTAACATGTCGCTGAAACTCGCCAGCAGTTGTTGAAACTCACTAGTAGTTGTTGAAACTAATACATACATGTTATGGATCTCATAAAAAGACATGTTATAGTTATGTTATGGGTCTCATAATAGACTTATGCTTCGCAAAAATGTGTATAATGTATTATGCATGTGATTAATTTATAAATAGGCTTTAAAAAAAAATAAAAAAAATGGTGTGTGTTTAGTTTAGTCAATGTAACGGAAGAGGGCATTACAGTCCATTTACTTGGCTCCTAGCTCTCTCTACCATACAAGACATCCCCTGGCCTACTTTGTTTGATATCCCAAATGGTATACTCCCCTCAAGATCAAAAGGATGGCCTACAAGGCAAGACAATTAACATTTATTTTTCTTCCTAGAAGGATCCTTATAATGTTAGAAAAAGAGATTCAACCCATGCTTTCATAACTGATGACTTTCTCATCAACCTCATTCAATGTTTGAGTAAAAAAATTCAAGAATAGGCGTTGGTTTTTTAAGGGACAAGACAAAATTAGGTGAGTTCTAAGGCTAACACATAACATCATAGGGTTACTCTCCATTGGAAACTCCCTTTCCTCTTCCCCTTTGGTGGAATCATAGCCCCTCTTAGTTGCTCCCCAACACAACAATCTTGGACCTTTTATGTTATTTTTTAGCATAATATTTACATAGCTCGAGTCATCTTGACAAGATAGCCACATGGCCCAATAGATATATCTACCTTATACATGCCTATGTCGTTCACTAGTGGGACGTCAACCTTGAACACCACACTAGGAATCCATACTTAACATATATATAACATTTACATCATTTGATTAGATACATTCCAGGGGTCAAAATTGAGGTATTACAAACTAGAAAGGCACCAAGTACGAAAGCATATGGAGGAATACAAATAATACATGGAGATATCATAGTAGCCCAATGACAACATGGAACCAACTGAGCAATCATAATCGAGATCAAGGTGTCAAGGAAGTAGTTGGACCCCATGTCCACATTTCACTAGGATGGATAGATGCTCATGTTTAGTACTAGTTGACTACACTACTTAGTAAATCATGTTATATGGTTACTCCCATAATTAAAGGATGAAACATGCGAAGGGGGGTGGAATGTGATGTACTTAGGGAGGTTCCCAAGGCAATAATTTATGTAATGTGGCCACCATAATCATGAAATAGTAACTGGTGTATAATAAATAGGTCCGCTAGTTAGTTAGAGGAAATAATATAATAATAAATGATAGTTGGCATATACCTGCATGAATACCTATGATAAAGTATAAATATGCATGAGTACATTGTATTGGATATGTTGGTGTTGGGTGTATTGTTTTTTAGCAAACATGGTTTGTGGAGTGATTCTTTCCATAAGTAATATTTGATGGTGTTACTGTTGAATCACAAGATTTACCTTTTTTGCCATCATTTTCTGTAACAAACCTAAAATTTATAGATATTAAATAATAATATTAATAATAGTAATTAACAATAATTATCCAAGGGACATAACCCTTGTGAACAACCATTAGAGGTGCCCTTTGAAATTGTATTTATCGGGGCCTCTCATTACATTGTAATCATCTTCAATATATCTTATCATCTTATCAATTTATAAATATCTTATTTACCATCGAAATGTGGGCGTGGGATTATTTGTGGGAATTTTAGAGTATTTACTGTGGTTAAGAAGCTTTTACGCTTCAATTGGTATCATAGCTTCATTGATCCAGATTTTGGCCATCATCTCAGAGTATCTCCGAACTTGGCCTTTGGCCATCGTATTCATATTTTCTGAAGGATAAAACAAAACCTCCGCTGCAAATTTCCACTTCCCGTCACTCCACCACCCTCGACACCTCCCTCCATAAGCCTCCCTCTACATTTTTCTCACACCATCACCTCCTAACCCGCAGCTCCACGCTGTCCAATCTCCTCCCTCACTGCTACCCCGCACCCTCTTCCTCAGCTGCTTGCATTCCCTTCCCTCTCGCACCTTTCTGCACTCGTTACGCCCTCACTCACCGCTCCACAGCCCTATCTTTCCCTCACTCGCTGCGCCTTCCCACTCGCCTCCTCCCTTACGCCCAGATCTTCTACGCAGCTCTCTGCGTACTCTCCCATGCCCAGCCTTCTTGCACACTCCATCCTCCCTTCTCCCACCATCGTGCGGTCTCCTATCTCCCGCTACGCCTGCTCCCTTCCCCCTTCGCAGACACTCCTCCTGCGCGCCCCCTCCCTGCTGCATTCCCTTCCAGCACTCCATTCCGCCCTGCTACCGACTCTCCCATCCATCAGACCTACGCCTCCCCTTCTACCTCGACCCTCCCACCTCGGCCAGAATAGCGTCCACCACCCGGTCTCCACCTCCACATCGTCGAGCCTGCTCTACCATCTCTTCACGGGGCCTCTCCGCTCCGCTCCACGTTTTTGCCTTCTCTTCAATACACGCCCCATCCACTTCCCGCCTGCATCCTCCCACGCGTGCACATTGCCCACTCCATTCCCATCTGCACAATCCTTCACATCCACGCTACCCGCGCTCCCCTCGCTGCTCGTGCGACACCCTACGCCCACCTTCCATCGTCCACACTGAACTCCCTCCTCTCCTCGAAACCGCTACCTCCACACCCACCTTCCATCGTCCACACTGAACTCCCTCCTCTCCTCAAAACCGCTACCTCCACGCCCACTCTTAGGGTTCACAAAATTGACCTATTCAAATTTTTTATAATAATATTATTATAAAACATTTAAAAATAAATAAAATAAAAAAATCCTTACTTTGTGGGTTTCACCATCCACCCTAAAGTAATTCATAATATATTTTTATTATAATTATTTTTACAAAATAATTATTATTAATAATATTGCTATTATTATTATTCTTTAATAATAATTAGTATCATATCCATTTAATAATTGTATTAATTATTATAATTATTACTAAAAAAAAAGACAAAATCGAAAAAAATAAGATCATATTTTTGTTAAAAAAAAATCAAAGTTAAAGGAACATTTGTCAAAAAAGTCAACAGTTGCATATCATTTATTATCGAAGAAGTCAAAAGAAGGTTCATCAAAGAAATTGCAAACAATGGCACCTACACATCCGGGAATGAAGTCGCAGTTGCAAACAACATTGGATGAGTTAGAGCAATATAAGGCGATCAATAAACGTCTACAAGCTGAGGTTGAGACGCAGAAGTTGTTGAAAGAGTGGAGAGACAATGAGAATTGTCGCTTATGGAATCAAAATCGATAGCTAGAACGAACATAAGAGATAACAAGAAAATGTTATCTGGTCAGGATAAAGAAATCCTATGTTTAAAAATTCACAATCAAAACCTAGAAGACCAGATCAGAAAGTCAAAAAATGATGAAAAATCACCATATGGAAGTGATAATGGTTTAGAAGAAGAAATAAAGCGTCTAAACAAGCTCATCACGGACAAAGATGCTGAATTGGAGCAAGTCTAGAGAAAGTTAGAAAATCAAGAATCTGAGTTATGTCAACATCGACAATAGAAGGAAAAACTCCAGCAATAGTATGACGACATTAGAAAGACGCATAAGATGGAGATTACAGCTGCCAAGAGCACGTTATCAAATAACAGTGAATAAATATATCGGTTAAGAAACCATAACAAAACATTAATTGAAAAAATCAGGAAGTTGAAAATTACCAAAAAGATAGACAATCAAACGAAAATATCGAAGGGAAACTACTGGATAAAGAGGAAGAAAACTAGCGCCTAAGAAATCTTGATCGAGAACTAGAAGAACAAATCGAGAAGTTCAAAGAGGACAAAAAGTCGCAAGACGAAAGGTTCCAGAAGATTCAGAGTAATAACAATCTACTAGAGAACAAAGTAGCGCAAATCCAGAAGGAAGCATCCAGGATTTCCAAAAAACAAATTCAAGTTGAAGAAGAAGAATTAAATACAAATTCAATCCTCATCACAGTTAAAAAAGGAGTCAATCCAGCAGGAAAACAAACAACAAGAACTCCTTATCGACACCCCAATTATAAACGTCATTTTGACCAATGACAGGGTCAAAATGAACATACACCGAGGAATTACGATGCCAGACAGGCAAGAACATCAAATCAACATACTAAGCAACAAACGAAAAGACCCATCCCACAAAGCGATCAAATAGCTCCGATAAAAATAGATCTTGGATGGTCCACATAAAAAACGATGCGACAGTTCTTTTGTGGAATTTGTAACTCGTATCGCCTCATTTCCTCAAGTGTCGCAAATACTAAAAGAAAGGATCTAGAGATGACAGTTCAAACAAAAAATCCGACATAACCTTTGTCTTCAATAAAGCTTTGAGGACAAAGCTTCCCTCAAGGGGAAGGAAATTTAACAAACCTAAAATATATAGATATTAAATAATAATATTAATAATAATAATTAACAATAATTATCCAAGGGACATAACCCTTGTGAACAACCAGTAGAGGTGCCCTTTGGAATTGTATTTATACATGGCATCTCATTACATTGTAATAGTCTTCAATATATCTTATCATCTTATCAATTTATAAATATCTTATTTACCATCGAAATGTGGGCCTCGGATGATTTGTGGGCATTTTAGAGTATTTATTGCGGTTAAGAAGCTTTTACGCTTCATTTTCCCCTTACTTTCAATCTTTATTTGCTCATCCATAACCCTCTATTAGTCCATTTTAATGTTTATGTGTAAGAATTAGGCTTAAACTATTTTCCATTGCATGTATTTCACTTGAATCAATGATTAAATATTAGAAAAATAACATATTTGCATTTATCTTTGAAAAATGGATTAGTTTGTTGATTGTTGCGGAAGCTCCAAACCAAGTTGCAGAAGTCGTGGAATGTTGCAGAAGTTGCAGAATGCTATGGAAGTTGCAGAACCTATACAGTTTGTTGTAGAACATCACGAATTTACTGCAGAAATGCATGTGAGCCAATGTTTGGTATTTTTCTTCAACCACCAAGATTTTCCATGGAGTTGGATTGTCATCAATAATCTTGGATGTGGAGAGAATCTTGCAACTAATGATAAGATTAGCTTTGAGTTGTTAGCAAAGATCTTGGAGTTATTTATGAATTGGTTTTGAAGTTGCTAAATATTAGCAAATTGTTGTAACCATGTGAGAAACTTATGGATCTACATTTAATGTTTGTTATTTCAGTTTTTCAGCAAATCCATGTATAAAAGAGAGTGCCTTCTCCATTCTATGGGGAGGACTCTTAGAGAATTTGTCCAATTTTTGATGGAATAAATAATTTTACATGAGATCCTGCTTTGGTTTAGATTGTAGTTTATTATTTTCTATGTAGTGTACTTTAATTTGTTTCACGATGTTGTAGATTTTAGTTTGTTGCTCTCTTCTTGGGAGAAAGAGCTTGCTCCATGAGATTAGAGCATTATGCAAAGTAGTATTCTTTTATTTATTTTTCGTATTTTAATTTATTTTCACAAGTACAATTTATTTATTTCCTCAAGTGTGTTTTAATTCCGTAAGTATGTTGACATTCACATAGTTAATTGTTATCCAATCTTGCCAACACTGGGAGTGTGATTCATGGAAAAATGAATTGCCTAATTCATTCATGATCGACATTCAAGTACATAATCATTGTCAATAGTGATTGAGTTAGCTTTGATTTGTGAAGTGTGATTGCTTGAGTTTTATTGTTCAACTAAACTCATGATAGACAACTAACATAAGATAAGAATTGTAGCCTGGATATATATTGCACGACATCTCACAAGCTTTCAGACCCATGATTGACAATTAATGATTGAACTCTTTAATTACTGTGTGGATGAATTTTGATATTTTTGAAATTAAGGTTTATTCTCAAGTTAAAGGGCTTATATTTTTTTTTATCTATCAAGATTTACTATAGAATATTCCTTCCCTCATGTAAATTTCCTCACATTCACTTATGTAATGTTGTTCAATATCCTTTCTTATTTAGGGTTGTTGTTTTAATTGTGCCTTAAAATCAACTCAAAGAAGTCAATTACCTTCACTAGATGCTATTCATTAGATGCTAGTTGTGGAGTTAATCCTAGATTCCTTGTTTTTGGATCATCACTTTAAAATTTCTTAACATATAAGATAATTAAAAAATGCATTGAAAGAACCAACTTAAGTTTCTTCGTGTGTTGGATATCTTACCTCTAAAGTTCCCCATTTTAAAGTAAAATCCACCTACACTAAACATATTATGTTTAATTCTTGGAGTTAGTATTTGAAGTTTTCCTTCTTTTAATCTTTTGATACTTTATTTGTCCTTCTATTTTCTTGTTGATTTGCTTTTATACAAGATGCTAAAGTTTATGAAAATACATGTAATCTACCTTCTTAACAATATATATTCCACGACTATTAAGTTATTATCATTTATTATTAGTATACAATATATCTTCCACGATTTTCTCGAACAAAATGTATCCATGGACCAACATCAAACATTGTGAATTACCCACACATATCTTAAAATGAAATTGCGAGGGAATTCAAGTCTCGGTAAACATTATTTTCTGTTCTGTCTCGTTGAAGGGAACCAAATTCAGTTCTGATTCAGCTGTCCGTTCGTTCTAAGATGGAAAAATCCACACCTCACAATGTCTGTAGCGCTGTAAGGAAGCCCTCAGACCTCATTTTATTATAGTTTTTACAGATACGACCAAGAGTTAATTAAATTTGTTATTGCAGATACTATTTGCTGCAGTTCATAGATGTCGAACAGCCGAAAGGCTCTGTCGAATCACCGTTGCAATAGAATGTTCTGCAAATTGGAAGAAATCCAGTTTCTCAGCATTTCAAATTTCCAGTATGCATCTTAATCTTTACTTGTGGTGACAATCAGGAATGAGAAATGCATTCTTATTTAGTGCTAAAGATTGCTTTATTTTCTTACAGTTTCAGATACAGGGCCGGGAATTAAGATGCCGGACTTTCTACACTCGAATCGTTCTTTTCACAATGCCGACGAGACATATTTAATTTCGCCACACCTCTGGGGTAAACTTGGTTAGCAGCTTCGTTTACATTATCAGTCACTCTAATTACATAAACTATGTTTATTATGTATTGATGATTTTGCTCGCCGATGCAGATGGAGTTCTTAAGATCATAACCACGGGTAATAATTCGAGCTCATTCCTCGGATTAGAGCAACGATGTTCAACCGTTTATATTCTTTCAAGAACCGTTGATGTTTGTTGTTTAGTTTGGACTTAATGCCGCATAATCCGTAATTTGCTTTGCAGTGTATAAGGGCCATTCTTAAGGCACATCTAAATAAAATCGATTAAATGAATCTAGATCAATTTCCATAAGTTCTAAGGAATCATTTAAAGATCAAATGAATACTGTCATATCAATTTCAATGAGTTCTAAGGAATCATTTAAAGTGCGTTTTAGCTAATGCAAGATTTGCTTACATTGACATCCTTTAGCGAAAGTTAATTTCGACTTACCACAAGTTCTTTTGACTAAATCAAGATTTGGAAATATTGATATCCTATTAGCCAAAGTTTATTCGGACTTACTATTCGGATGATCAAAATCTGATAATATTTGGCTAACATCGAGATCAAATTTAGCCAAAGTTTATTATGACTTACTTTAAGCAGAAAAATCTGATAGATTGGTACTGTGAAAATGACATTAATGGCCAGTCAAGTTAGCGTCATATATCTACCTGTACACACACCAATTGAAATTGTAAAATATTTTTGTATTCAAGTATTATCACTGTTGCTGCCGCCTTCTACCACTAGTCGTGCCTTTTTTTTCTGGTAATATTTACTTGAACATCCCATGAAAATGCGCTTTACTCTATGAAGATGCTGAAGAGCATGAAGCTAGACTTCTACTACTAGTAGTGTCTTTTATCTGGCAATATTTACTTGAACTTCCAATGAAAATTTGCTTTTCTTTATGAAGATGCTGAAGAGGATGAAGTTCACTATTACCAGTTAACCTGGGGAAATAGCAATGCCTCAAGTAGGCCATTACACCTTGGTTCATCTCCAAAGGCCAGTCGCACTTTCAGGCAGTTCTCTTTGGCCTTACATTAGTATTTTACTCACGATTCTCTCCATTTCCTCACAGACTGTTCTATTTTGGATTTCTTAGTCTTCCTTGAAATCTATATGTAGAATATTAAGATTTTATTTACAACTGAAATGGAAATGCAAGCTTACATCTGCACCTCCATATGCGGCTTATTTTATACTAAACTACAATTCGTATTATGTTTTAGTGGCACGGAAGCATCCTTATCAGTTCAAGGGAATCTTGAACAATTTGTGTTATATATAAGGGACTTATGTCAGAAGGTACAGCAATCTTAAACTTGCAGAATTGTTTACCAGTCACCGAGAAAGGCTTTAAGTTTTTGGTAATTAAATGCAATAAACAAAGAAATTTGCAGCAGGAGAAGAGTATAGACGGTTTTGTTTTTGGTATGAAGCCATTTACACTGAACTTGTTTAATGCTTGCAGAGTTCCCTTTATCTTGTGCTTTGGAATAGTCGTGTTACGAATTTGATATATCCGTTTTATGTTAGTGATTTGTGAAATTGGCTTTGTTGCAGATTTCCATCCTGAAGATGCCGGTAAGTTCAGTTCACATTTTGCTTATTAACAGGTATGGGAGATTGGCTTCTTTGGTCATACTATCTGTAAACATTTGAGCAGGCGCTAGTCATTTTTAGTTCCTGTAGTGTTATTACAGAATTTATGTCTAGGTTGGTGATACATCTTTGTTCATTTCCTAAACAGGGCTTGGCACAATCTTCAAGAATTTTCTTGAATTCTGAGGGTTAAATGTCACTTAAAAATATTACAAAATTTGTAGTAAAGTCTGCAAATGCATGTTCTGTAATGGCAGTTTTGCGTAAATGCATCGATTAATTTTATTATATATGACAATTTATTATTTAATTTGCCTGATAATCTATATAACCCTTTCAAGGCTGAAACTGAAAGAACAAAGTTAAGCAATTAGCCTTAGGAATTGAAGTTCCATGTTTATTTTGACAAGATGGACAAGTACTCTGAAACTGCATGAAAAATGTTGTCCATGGACAAAGATCAATTTATTTTAGATAATTTTTTGTTTTATTTTATTTGTTTTCTAATAAAAGATAAATTTTATTTATAGTCTATTGGATGTAGTTTGGGTGGTTGGATGAATGCTTGTTACTCTCCCCACCTAGTTTCAATTCTTGTAAGTGAGATGATGCTCTTGTTGAGCCCTTATGTATTGACTGCTGGCCATACCTTGACTCTCCGGCCATGCATTTCTCACTCAAATTTTTTTTTTTATATTTATTTATAATTTGAGCTATCTGGATAAGAGCAACCAGTTATCGTTATTCACATAATCAGGGTCTTTGAACCAGTCTGAGCTAACAGTGTTTTCCAAGGAAATACATTCATATCCTGTCTTCCAAACGTCTACTACAAATTGATAAAAACTTCTATGAACAAAGCCTACAGTCGATGCAACTGATACATTCACACATCTACTAGCAAATTGCTGGTACATCATATATAATATATATGGACAGAATTGACAAAAGCATACGAAGCAAAATCCAGCCTCGGAGTTAGTTGAAGGCTGGGAAGAACTTGGGCTCAGGCATTCATCTTCAACGATGGTTCCTAGAATGTCCTTGGCACCTTCTATACAAGCTCTTTAGCATACTAAGAACTTTGGCTTGCAACACAAGCCTGAGATAACTGTTCCTCTGTTCTCTCTCTTTGTAGTACTCAATGAGCCATGCAGCATATGATGCAGTTGGTCGACAGAGGCCTTCTTTGCTTTCTGCTCCAGCATTTTAGAGCCTGAACGGAATTCCCAGACTACTTCTTGAAGTCCATGCTAGATAATAAAATTTCAAACCACTCTTTGTTGTTGAAGATATGTGGAAGTGGGTTCTCTTCGTTCTCTGGGCATGTCCATGGTCACTTGGCAGGTTCTGTCATACTGAAGTTCAAGCACGCAGAGGATGCAGAAATCTTCAGAACTCTGGAATAAATGTTGGGATAAAGCAACTCAAATTCCTTCACACCTGCGAGCAAGATAAGGTAAGAAGATAATATAATTTTATTAATGTTCAATGATTGACTACAGTCTACAATAAGCAGGTCAGTAGGGCTCAAAAGTACATCTAGTGTCAGTGCAATGTTGATGCGGAGCATCCACTCCGCCTCATCATCTTCAAGCTGGGACAGCCGCCGCATCATCTTCAAGCTGGGACAGCTGCCGCATCATCTTCAAGTTATTGACAGGTGTTGAAACGTGGCAGCTTTGCATGCTATTGAAGGGCCAAGTTTCCTTATTGTGATCTAGAAAAGAAAACAGCCGAGGCGATCATGGGGGAGGGAGAGACTTGGTGTCTTAGAGTGGCCTGCGAGTCAACAGGTTCAGGTTGAAGGAAGAAGGCGTTTGTGCCCTTCAAATAGTCTGATGGAGATATTCTCTGGGGTTTTGTTGTAGCATAGATTTGGGGTCTCGTTTGTTGGTAATTGTTGTTTGGGTTTGCTGTAGTGCAGGGATAGCTTTTGTTTTTTGTTTGAATGTTAGTATCAGGGGCCTCCGAGCCTAGATCGAGATTGTAGGTAAATAAGAGGTCTGTGTGCCTCACTTGTCCGTCATTTCAGTTTAAGAATGTATTCCAATTATGCAATATCAATATAATTTATGTTTGGCTGTTTGTAGCCTCTCGCTGTTTATAGTTCTTTGTTAGACTTGTTACTCTGTTTTCAGTGGTCTGAAGTATTGGCAGCAGAGTGTTTGCATAATTTTGGTATCAGAGCAAACCACAATGGCCCCGAGGGGAATCCATTATTGCAGGCTTACTGCTGGAGACTTAGCTGCTGAAACTGGTGAGTTGGTTCGAGAGGAGAACTAAGTGAGCTCGGAGGAGGCGAAGAGTTGGTTTGAAACTTTGAGAGGAGAAACAAGTGTGCTCTGAGGAGCACTAGATTGCACGGAGGTGCATTATTGTTACCAGTGGGTTTGGCTATGGAAAGCTATACTGCGAACAAATTTAAGAGAGCAAGTTGTTGAGAAGTCAAAGAGAGATTGGCGAGTAAAAGTTAAAAATGGCAAAGGAGAAGCGGGTGAGGAAAGAAGACAAAGAATGGATCAGGGCAAAGATACAAGCAATTAGGCAACTAATCAAAGAGCGAGATGAAAGACTATAGAGAAAAGCAGAGGTCCGAGACTTAAGGAGAAGGATAAGGGCCTTGGAGGAAAAAGAGAGACATCAAATTGAAAAGAGAGAAATTTCAAAGGGGGGTCTCAGTCGTGGAAGTGATTTGCTATCCGGAAGAAGGTGAAGCACTTGAGGAAGCATGCGTAAACACAAAGAATGTGTGTGATGTTCAGAGCACAAAACAAAATCGTAAGAAGATTGAGCATGTAGAGACCTACATGCCGGCAAATAATTGTCAGGAAAACACTGATGCTATCAATTGCATCCTTGTAATGATTGAGGAGAGAGAAGAGAATATTTACCTTCGGGTGGAGATAGTTGCATAAGAAAGCGAAACTTTTAACAAAGTTTACAATGCGGTTGGAGAACAAATTTTTGAAGAAAAATACAATGCTGTTGAGCACATGGGAGCAAAAGAAGAGCAACAAACTCTTCCATTGGTGGAAGAACAAATGGTGGAAGAAGACCATTACAGAGAATTGTGGGTCGATGTAATCTTGATAAGTAGAATGCCAGTGCAATAAAGTAAAGATGGGGGAGCAAATTCCGTGTACATGAAAAATTTAAACGAAAATGGTTCCTTTAGTGAAAATGAAGCTGACAAAGTTGCAATAGAAGAGAAGCTAGTTGATTATTTGCAGCTCATGCAAGTGGCAACAAAAGTGCAAGAATCACTAAATGTTTATGAGCAGAGAATTAATGACAATCTAAAAAATGAATTTATGGAGAAAGAAGGTTTATACCAAGGTTTGTTGGTGCAGCTGAGTACATCCATGGAAGATTATATGTGGAAGCTCAATGCTAATATAACGAAAAACATGGTGGTTGTTGTTGTTTAGACCGTTGTTGTTTAGGGTTCTGTGGTTGTATTTTGATCGATGGAGAAAGTTGAGGATAACCAAATTCAAGGCTATGAACTAGAAGGTTCATAATTTTTTTAACGAGGGGAGTATGATGCAGAGCATCCACTCCTACTCATCATCTTCAAGATGGGACAACCGCCGCATAATCTTCAAGCTATCATCATCTTCAAGTTGGGGCAACCGCTGTATCATCTTCAAGCTATTGACAAGTGTTGAAATGTGGCAACTTTGCATGCTATTGAAGGTCCACATAGGGATGGTGATCTATGTTTGAAAATCTCCCTCATGAAAAGAGTTAGTGTAAGAATGTGGAGATGGAGCCACCCTAGACTCGAGAGAGGCAATAAAACTTCACTTTGATCTCATAATAGATGTGGCACTTGAAGTGAGACCTCCAACTTGATCTGTTGTAAGTTTCATAGCTGGCAAGTCCTATAAAGTAATGGGATGTGGTGATCAATCTCAACACAAAGCCATTGAGAGTCTACCTAGAACTGTGCAAGGGGGATCTTGAGATCATGCATCCAGTGTCCATGCATATATGTAGGTTTGACGATAAGACTATCTCTTGCCTGCAAGAAATGGTCGGAGTAAAAATCCATCTTAGGGCTAAGACACTTAAGGGGGGTGATCCAAGTGACCTAGATATATTGCCTGTAAATATCTTCTCTAATCACTTGTTTTAGGGCCTGTTTAGATGAGAAGAGGTGACCTGGAGCATCTAAAGAGCACCTAAAAGGGGGTCAACAAATCATGAGAGATGGCTACTGATTGAAGTAACTTGGAAGCCTCCTCTTATCACCTAAAACTACAAAGCCCAATTTGCGTTTTCAAAAGCATTCTTATCCACAACATTGCACCAGGACGTAAATCTAGCCACCGTTTGAGCATGGGATTACCTTTTCATTTAGATGGTTCAGGATGATTATGTCTTTTGAGGTATATTTCTTGGTTGAGTTCACATATTTGGAGGCATTTATGCACATGTGGTTGACTCACCTTTTGGAATGTTCTACATATTTTGATCCATATTCTTCCATTGGAAAACATCTTTTAAGATAGTTTCACACCTCTTGAGTGACATCTTTAGAGGCATTACTCTTCAATGAGTTAATTCATAGTCTCATACTATACTTGCAAAACAAAAGGAAGCTTCTAGTAAAGGACATCCTAACACCTAAGTACTCTATTCAAGGAAAAGGGGGGCTATTCATGGGGGAGTGCTCTACATCTAGAAGGCCCTTAATTTATTTTGTTGTATATTGTAATATTTGTTGGAGATAAGGTCAAGGAGGGTGTTCAAAATATAAGCCCACCTTTTGCACATTCTCCATGGGTGCACTACCTCTTGAGGTTTTTTCAAGGTTTGAGTTGGTCAAAGGTCTTTGCATGGCAAGGAAAGAGCTTGAGGAGCGCTCCACATGGAAGAGGTCAAATGCACATTCTAAAAGTGTGCCCTTCAATAAGGGAGGTTTTACAGTGTTGTAGTGCACATCTATCAAGAAGTTGGTTATAGTAAAGAGGAGCCTTCCTCATCCAAGGAGGATGTTAATGAACCCTCAACCAACTCTTGTACATATATCAAGAGAATGTTATGGCATATTTAATGGGAGAGCATGGTCCAAGGCACAAGAAACAAGGATAAAGAACCTCATCATGAGGAGCACTCCATGAAAAGTGGCTCATGTTAGTTGTTTGGCACATGTATTGAGGAATTCCCTAGTTTGAGGGGTGACAAGTGCATGATGACCCTCTTCACTCCTTTCAAAGGCGAGGAAATACTATTTAAGGAGAGCGCCTAACTAGTTTCATCCAAAATAGCTCTTCTCTCCTCCCCTCGTTAAGAGTAATTAATAATTTAGTGGAGCGCCCTGACTAGAAGCTTGACAGATGGCATTAAATCTGTTTTGTGATGAGGGTGGATATTGCTTTGAGGATAGTGCTTGGCATTGATGGAGAACAAGTGGCATGTATGACTCAGTCAAACCAATCAGTTCTTCCTTTTATGAGGGGCACCCTACTTTTGAGGGAATTTCTAGACCTTTCTCATGTAATTGAATATTATTTCTTGGAGGAAAGGTGGATTTAATTCTTTCTAGAGTTTTGTCAATAATATTTTATTGTAAATTAGTTGAAGAGCTCTATAAAAGGAAGGGAGGAAAAAATACTCCCTAGAAGGCCAAGGGTATTGTCATTTTCCAGGTTAAAGGGAGGAAAGGTGTTTGGTGAATTATATTCTCTTCTTTGCTGTAGGTCACATTGATGCTTGGGCTACCACATTACAATCTGCTGGTATATCTCTATTTTTAGGGCTGGTATATCTCTATTGTTTGGCATTTAGAGAAGGGTGTTTGAGAGGCATTCAGAGAAGGGTGTTTGAGAGGCATTCAGCCCACTTGATCCCTTGATGTAAGCAAATCTAATGAAGAAAAAGGCTGTTGTTCACTTGTTTTCGATGACTGTTTTCTGTTCTCTTAGCTGTGATGGTGGTATCATATGCTTGTTGATGTTGAGTTGGAGATGAAGTGGAATCTTTGGTTCCTTTTCACTAGTTCTATGTATCAATGTGGTTGATTGGATTGGTAGAGTTCATGTATCAAATAACTTGTTGAGTTCTCTTTTACATTTTAAATTTCTTCGTCAAGTTATTCTTTGACTCCATTTGCCCAAAGGGACAAGGCACCAGGTCTTGTTTGTCTTCTCACACTTATTTATATAAAAACAACTTCAGTCTACAAATCTGATTTTATATCAATGTTACAAGGACATGTTTGTAGTCTTATTAGGGAATCCCCCCTTGCGCCAGAGGTCAACTGGCCTAAATTGAGCATAATGACCACCGAGGTGATAGTGGGTGGTGTTCTCACATTCTTCTAGGGTTTATACTTGGATGATTGAACTTATCTTTTGTGCAGATCTTGGAGATAACATCCCTGAAACTGAACAATGTATTCATTAAGGGGGGTTTGCGGAGGCAATCGCCTAAAAAGAACATAGAGTTAGGTAGGGTTACAGATCTGGGCTAGGAGTAGAGTCTTCTAGAATTTGGACTTTGTGAAAGAGAGAGGTAAGTCAAACAATAGCCTTGAGGTGCAAAGGATGGTCCTCAAATGTTGCCTAGACGATGGACTAAGGAACCTTCTATTTGCAATGGATGATGCATTGTACCAAAAGGGTTTGTGCTCTCTTTGTCCTAGCCCAATTAGCGTGAAGCAAGCTAGGTCCCTAGACCTCATAACGATAAAGAACAATGGGTTTGATGATTGCGTCCAAGTGGTGCATCTTGGACATGATATCCTAGAAGTAACTCTAAAAGCATTGTCTATCAAGGAATGCAAGGGAGACATATCCTTGTCATGTCAAGGTTGGAAAGCATGTCTCAAACTAAACCAAGGCCCTGAGAATTTAACACCCAAGTATTTATAGGTTGTGGTTATTTTGTTCTCCTCTCCCTGGAAATGGAAGTGTTGGTGATAGAGATCCTGCTTTGATTAGTTGAATATCATAACCTTAGTCTTACCTAGGTTAATCTTCAGTTGTTGAAGATCCCAAAAGCTAGAGAGGGTATCAAGTTGTCTCTACAACCCATTGTGTGAGGAGGCCAAGATGATCACATCATTGAAAAATAGAAGCAAGGAGATCAAGATGTGGTGCAGAAGACAATCATTCCTTTCTTGTACCTGCTCTGTGAGAAGGATCCAGCTCAATAGTGTAGATTCCCAAAAGAGTCAGGGAGAGAGAGCATCCCTATTTGACCCCTGTAGTACTTTTGATGAAGTCTAAGAGGCCATGGGTAGTGCATAGATGACCAAGAGCTAAGTCATAGAGTCTCATGATGGCAACTTCGAGAATTTTTGAGATATCGATGTCACATAACCTTTTGAATAAGGCCTCTCCCGGGACTGCATCATGTTGAAAATCCAGGTTAAGTACATTTTAACACATATATAAAACTTGATACAAGAATATGTAAACAAATGTACTGCAATATTTAAATTTAAACTGATTTAAAACATAATTTTCATCTCTTTCAACTTGATGCTCCATTTGGTCACTGCATTAGAGTTGGTCATCGAGAATCATCAAATGCACAATATATAAAATAAATTTCAAGTGACATGAATAATAAACTAAATTTCAAATGTCATGTACATGAGAAGTAGCATTAACGGATTATAACCAATATTTGGATCAGCCTTATACTCAGATAGTTTTGATCTTGTCACTGAAAGGACAAGTCAAACTAGATAAACCATATACGTACCTTAAGAGAGAGAAGGCTCAGGTAGAATAAAACAGACCTCAAGTTCTTCAATTAAAAAGACAGTAGTAATAAAGACACACAGGTACTGCAGACTACAAAGGTCAAGTACGTAAGCAAACACTCACTTAGAGTTCAATACTGAATGCTACAGGAAGAATAGAGAAACTGTGAGTCAATCAAATGCTATGGAGACAATCAATTGCCATATCAAAAATCGAGAAGCTGAGAGACAGTCACATGGAGACAATCAATTGCCATATCAAAAATCGAGAAGCTGTGAGACAGTCACATGCTACAGCCGAAATAAAATGCTACAGCAAAATTAGAAAAGCCATGAGACAGTCACAAAATAACAACAGCTGAGAAAAAGAAGGAAACCGTGAGACAGCCTAACTGTCACCTGAATGCTGAATCGTGAGACAGCCCGAATGAGGAAACTATAAAACAGTCACATGCAGAAAAGAGAAGCCGTGAAGATAGACAGCCGTGAAGACAGCCGAGGAGAGAGACAGCCACAGATACAGCCGTGAGAGATAATCGTGGAATACAGCCGAGAAGGAGAGATAGCCCGTGAGAGCAACAGTCGTAGGAGCAACCAGATAAACCCGTGACAGGAATGAAGCAACGTGAAGGAGATCACGTGGAAAGATAAACCCGTGATAGGGATGAAGCAACGTGAGGGAGATCACGTAAGAAAAATAAACCCGTGACAGGGATGAAGCAGCGTAGGAATAAACCCGAGAAGGTAAGGCCGTGTGGTGAAATACAGCCGAGAGGATAAACCCAGCCGAGAAGATAAACTCGTGACAGAGATACCATAAAGAGAAAGCCGTGGAGATAAAACCGTGACAGAGAACCCGTGAAGGAAAGCCGTGGAGATAAAACCGATTAGGAGCAGATCCGATAAAATTACCCGAGAAGACAAAAACGAAAAGTGAAGTGTTATCTCCCGTAAGATATGTGTAAGATATGTGAGAATCGTAAGTTTGTAAGGTTTATATAGATTTAGATTTTAGAAATCTTAGGAATAAAATAATAATGAAAACTTAGGATAAAATAAAATAAGGAATAAGTAAATAATAAATAAAATAAAAGTAGGGACCAATGGTCCAAGGGTTAAATAAATAATAAATAAAAGTAAGACTTTAAAATAAAATAAAATAAAACTTTATTAATAAAATCACAAAGTCTTAATTAATAAAATCATAAAGATTTTATTAATAAGACTAAAATAAATAATCAATGAATTATCATAAAGTAAAAAAAAAAACAAAGGTCCAACATAAAGTAACTAGACCAAAAATATAAGTGGGCCAAGGCCCTATATCAAAACATAATAATACATGGTCCAATAAACTTTTAATAAATTAATATTTAAATACACTCCATAAAGTAGGAGTCAACATGGTCAAGAATGCACATAAGTGAGAGTGCTAGGACCAAGTAAGAAAAAGACCATGAGTCAACAATCACAAGACCAAGGTGGGCATGCAATCAAATAGAACCATCAAGACCAAAAACTTTTCTCTCTCTTAAGATACATAGTTTATATATTTTTGTCATCACTGTATAAGGGAGAAGATCCAAATGGATGGTGTAATCCTTTTGTCCTTAACGCTGCTCCTAAGGGTTAGGTGCTAGAGACATCGCCAAGGGGTGGCCAGTCCCTTGAGAAGCAACCTAGCAATAACCGATTAGGAGAGGGGACAATAATATCTTCCATTCTCAATGAATGGCTTTCAGCTCAAGGCTGAACCTCAGTCCTAGACTGGGACATGTTGATCAACCATCTGGTCCATGACCAGGATCTCCATTCTCCCAGAGAATGTTCCTCAGCCTCAAGCTGAGCATTCAGTCCTAGGCTGAATGTTGATCAACCATCTGCAGGACCTAGGAAGTCTCTGTCTCAACCTGCAGGATCTGCTTGGTCATCATGACCAAGAAACCGTCTGGTTCTAGACCAGAATACCCTAGAGACAAATAGGGGCCCTAGCCACATGCTAGGGACTTTGCCATGGCATCAAATCTGCTTGGTCCTAGACCAAGAACCCCATGAGACAGCTGGGGGCCCTAGGGTACCTTCTAGGGTCTTACTCATACTCTGCCTGGTTAACTTGACCAGGAACCCTAGTCAAATGACTAGGGTACCATTCTCTCTGAGAATGGGTCTCGCAGCTGCACTAAAAATCAACACTCCCTCTCAGCAAGAGAGGCATTCTCAGCAACGCTAAGCTTGTCAAGGACAGAGGCTTAGTCCACATAACTGACAACTGCACCATGTCCTTGTCATGGTGAAACAACCTGTCATAGAATACAGGAAATTCTGAGAGCTTCAAAGAACTCTGAATGTCAGCAAACATTTTGATCTTAAAAATCCAAATGGAAGTTACACTTGACTTCCCTTGTTGACTGAGAATCACTTTCCATATATCATTATCCAATTTCAACTGAAAAACATTGTTCCAAACTTGAAGTTTGGCTAACTCGACTTTTGTGGTTGAACTTGAATCAGTGACATGGCTCCTACTGGAGCAACCTTGAAACCCCACAAAAGGTTCCTTAGTGAGATCAACTGAAGGCTTCTTGGCCTTCTCCCTCTGTTTCTTTGAATGAGAAGTCTCATGGACTTCTATGTTTGAGTCAATGTAAGACTCCCTCTTGATCTCTGAAACTTGACAAGGGTTATTCAATAGAGCTTTAACAACGTGTCCTGAAACCTTGTAAAGGTCTCCTTCACGGACACCAATTTCAAAAGCTGAGCTCATATTTCCACCTTTAGTCCATACTAAAGCTTTTCCTTCTGAGAAGGCTATAGAGAACCCCTTGTCTTCTAAAATTGCCACTGAAAGAACATTCCTCTTTAAACCAGGAACATATAAAATTTCTTCAACATGAATTAACGTACCTGAATCGAGTTTTAAGGCTGTTGAACCAACTCCTTTTATTTCAAGGGTACTTTTGTTTCCCATCTCCACCTTTGCATTAAACTTCTTGGCCTTGTAACCTACAAGTGCCTGTTTGTATCCAGTCATATGCTTGGTGGCCCCACTGTCAATCCACCATGAGTCTGATGAGTTGGAGATGGAACTTGAGAGCGCTGAAATAAGGTAGTACTCCTTTTGATCTTTTTCTTTGGTCTCAACTTTGGATTTCTTTTGTTGAGGCTCTTCTTCTTCTATAGCAGTTGAAGCATGGTGCTTTCCTTTATGCCAAATCTTCTTAGGAGGGTTTCTTTGTTCTGGTGCTGAGGGAAACTTCTTTCTCTCCTTGTTCTGGCAGTAAGAGCAAGGTTCTTTTCAGTTTGAGGTCCAGACCTACTCTGGATTCTGCCTTCTTCTTCTAGGCAATCATGCCATAATCTATCAAAGCTTGGTTGAGTTTCTCTTCCATTCACTGCTGAAAGGAATGTCTCCCAAGATGTCGGGAGGCCATCTACAGCTGTTTGCACAAGATCATCATCATCTACTTCCACTCCAATTGCCATGAGTTGATCTTTTAACTGAGCAATCTTTGAGAAGAAGGAGGCAACTGTTTCTTTATCCTCCATCTTTAATGAACGGAGTTGCTTTTTCAAGGCCCTCTTCTGAGTAGGTGCCTTCTTTTCATAGAGATTAGCTAGGGCATCAAAACATTCCTTGGCTGTCCTCAGAGGAGCTATTATAGGCATCAGAGTATCTTTGACTGAGTCAAAGATCACCCTCTTTGTTTTAGCTTGTTTTTTCTTGAATGCTGCTCTTCCTTGAGCTGTTGTGGGTTCTTCTACAACAGTAGTGACTAATTCATCCAAATCATTTTCCTCCAAAATATTTAAGACCCTGGCCTTCCATGCATTAAAGTTTGAGGCTCCTTCAAGCCTATCTTCTGCCTTTACAGAGTTAGAAGCCATTTTAACCCCTTACAGTCAACTTGCCAAGTAAGCTTCTGTGAAGTAAAGATCTTGTCTTAGGATCGATGTAGTTTCTGTTGGCTGCAAAACAGAATTAGCTACACCCTAATGCTCTGATACCATGTTGAAAATCCAGGTTAAGTACATTTTAACACATATATAAAACTTGATACAAGAATATGTAAACAAATGTACTGCAATATTTAAATTTAAACTGATTTAAAACATAATTTTCATCTCTTTCAACTTGATGCTCCATTTGGTCACTGCATTAGAGTTGGTCATCGAGAATCATCAAATGCACAATATATAAAATAAATTTCAAGTGACATGAATAATAAACTAAATTTCAAATGTCATGTACATGAGAAGTAGCATTAACGGATTATAACCAATATTTGGATCAGCCTTATACTCAGATAGTTTTGATCTTGTCACTGAAAGGACAAGTCAAACTAGATAAACCATATACGTACCTTAAGAGAGAGAAGGCTCAGGTAGAATAAAACAGACCTCAAGTTCTTCAATTAAAAAGACAGTAGTAATAAAGACACACAGGTACTGCAGACTACAAAGGTCAAGTACGTAAGCAAACACTCACTTAGAGTTCAATACTGAATGCTACAGGAAGAATAGAGAAACTGTGAGTCAATCAAATGCTATGGAGACAATCAATTGCCATATCAAAAATCGAGAAGCTGAGAGACAGTCACATGGAGACAATCAATTGCCATATCAAAAATCGAGAAGCTGTGAGACAGTCACATGCTACAGCCGAAATAAAATGCTACAGCAAAATTAGAAAAGCCATGAGACAGTCACAAAATAACAACAGCTGAGAAAAAGAAGGAAACCGTGAGACAGCCTAACTGTCACCTGAATGCTGAATCGTGAGACAGCCCGAATGAGGAAACTATAAAACAGTCACATGCAGAAAAGAGAAGCCGTGAAGATAGACAGCCGTGAAGACAGCCGAGGAGAGAGACAGCCACAGATACAGCCGTGAGAGATAATCGTGGAATACAGCCGAGAAGGAGAGATAGCCCGTGAGAGCAACAGTCGTAGGAGCAACCAGATAAACCCGTGACAGGAATGAAGCAACGTGAAGGAGATCACGTGGAAAGATAAACCCGTGATAGGGATGAAGCAACGTGAGGGAGATCACGTAAGAAAAATAAACCCGTGACAGGGATGAAGCAGCGTAGGAATAAACCCGAGAAGGTAAGGCCGTGTGGTGAAATACAGCCGAGAGGATAAACCCAGCCGAGAAGATAAACTCGTGACAGAGATACCATAAAGAGAAAGCCGTGGAGATAAAACCGTGACAGAGAACCCGTGAAGGAAAGCCGTGGAGATAAAACCGATTAGGAGCAGATCCGATAAAATTACCCGAGAAGACAAAAACGAAAAGTGAAGTGTTATCTCCCGTAAGATATGTGTAAGATATGTGAGAATCGTAAGTTTGTAAGGTTTATATAGATTTAGATTTTAGAAATCTTAGGAATAAAATAATAATGAAAACTTAGGATAAAATAAAATAAGGAATAAGTAAATAATAAATAAAATAAAAGTAGGGACCAATGGTCCAAGGGTTAAATAAATAATAAATAAAAGTAAGACTTTAAAATAAAATAAAATAAAACTTTATTAATAAAATCACAAAGTCTTAATTAATAAAATCATAAAGATTTTATTAATAAGACTAAAATAAATAATCAATGAATTATCATAAAGTAAAAAAAAAAACAAAGGTCCAACATAAAGTAACTAGACCAAAAATATAAGTGGGCCAAGGCCCTATATCAAAACATAATAATACATGGTCCAATAAACTTTTAATAAATTAATATTTAAATACACTCCATAAAGTAGGAGTCAACATGGTCAAGAATGCACATAAGTGAGAGTGCTAGGACCAAGTAAGAAAAAGACCATGAGTCAACAATCACAAGACCAAGGTGGGCATGCAATCAAATAGAACCATCAAGACCAAAAACTTTTCTCTCTCTTAAGATACATAGTTTATATATTTTTGTCATCACTGTATAAGGGAGAAGATCCAAATGGATGGTGTAATCCTTTTGTCCTTAACGCTGCTCCTAAGGGTTAGGTGCTAGAGACATCGCCAAGGGGTGGCCAGTCCCTTGAGAAGCAACCTAGCAATAACCGATTAGGAGAGGGGACAATAATATCTTCCATTCTCAATGAATGGCTTTCAGCTCAAGGCTGAACCTCAGTCCTAGACTGGGACATGTTGATCAACCATCTGGTCCATGACCAGGATCTCCATTCTCCCAGAGAATGTTCCTCAGCCTCAAGCTGAGCATTCAGTCCTAGGCTGAATGTTGATCAACCATCTGCAGGACCTAGGAAGTCTCTGTCTCAACCTGCAGGATCTGCTTGGTCATCATGACCAAGAAACCGTCTGGTTCTAGACCAGAATACCCTAGAGACAAATAGGGGCCCTAGCCACATGCTAGGGACTTTGCCATGGCATCAAATCTGCTTGGTCCTAGACCAAGAACCCCATGAGACAGCTGGGGGCCCTAGGGTACCTTCTAGGGTCTTACTCATACTCTGCCTGGTTAACTTGACCAGGAACCCTAGTCAAATGACTAGGGTACCATTCTCTCTGAGAATGGGTCTCGCAGCTGCACTAAAAATCAACACATCAAACACCTTTCGAAAGTCCACAAAACTACAAAAGATGTTTGAATAGTGATGACAATTCTCTTGAATAATGGAAGAGGGTGTGAATGTATGACTGATGGCCTGATACTTTGGGTGAAATCCTACCTTTCCTCTAGTATCTTATAGCCTCAAATGAAGGACTGTAGCATGAATATTGGTGAAGGTGTGTCCAATCATGATGGTCTTGTAATTATTTAGACTTGAACTAACTCTTGATTTGAAAATGGGGTGGACAATATGGTGGGACCATGATAGATGAAAACCTGAACAAACAACATGATTAAATAAAGCATCAATGTAGAAGTTGAGAGACTAAAGACCATTCTTGAGGAACTTGGACCAAAAATGTTCTTTGTTTATTTCCAAACTAGTTCTCATAATCTTGATTGCTCTCCCGATTTTTTGATGAGAACATATATGACAAGAAGGAGGAGGCAATATGGATAGGAGGTTTCAGAAGGACACCCTAAAGGGAACTAGTATGTGAGAACATGGACTGAGAATCTAAATCAGATGAGAGAACAATGTTTTTGGGAAAAGGATGCACCAAAAGGTTTTAGGTGAATGGAAGAGAGATTTGTGTAGCTTCCATCTCCTTATGGAAAGGAATTCACTCTTTTTATGATGGAGGAGACAACAATTATCTTTCTGAAGGTGTGGAACAAGAGGGGGCCACGTGTAAAAGCAAAACAAAGGTGTCTATGGAGGAGTAATAATACTCCTCATATTAGCAGTTCATGGGGTAGAGGCTAGGTTTAGGGGCATGAGAGAGGTGTTTGATTGTGGGGGGAGAGGAGTAAAGGGTAGCCTCTTGTTGAGGCGAGCAAATACCCTCTTCGAAAATAGGCGTTCTCCCTAGTGTAAAGTCCTGTTATCACATACATTGTAGCTGGAGCTACCATGATGAAGTCTTGATTTTTTTCAGTCCATTGAGCCAGTCTTGTGGTTGAGATGAGCCTCCTTGTCAGTGGTGATCTATATTTTTGAGCTAGCAGCAGCAGTATGCCACCTTGTCATGGCTGAGCCCACATGACCCCATTGAGATGATTCTAGTGCAGTCATGGTTCATTCCAGTACAGAGCAATCAACTGGTGATGATGATCAGATGAAAATGTGTTCAGGGACATGTATATGGTTGAGCAGAAATATATATCTATTGCATTTAGATGTTTTGGTTTCTCTATAGTTTATTTTAGTTACTATGACTATGCATGTTTACTGACAGTGGAATTCTGAGTTTCATGGTTTACAACCTATGTGATGAGTGGTTAGAGAGTCCCTAGTTAAGGTCATTACCTATGCTTGCTTGTATCCCTTACTTCACATTGACTTAGCCTTATTTGCTTTGATGGCATCACCTACCACTTTATCCATTCACCCGTCTCTTCCGTTTATTGGTTTTATCCCCACTTGTACTTTGACTAGTGAGATCGAGGACTCCCCCACTTAGACCTCTTTGTTAGATAGATTCCATGTTTACATTGTGTCTCGGCTTTGGAGTGTGTGGCCTTTGGTCACCGGGTTGTTCACTTATAGTCCTCGAAAGCAAGTAGTCTTAACAAAAAGTGTTTTTAGACACTAAATCCTCGGAACTTAAATACTATATCTAAACAGATGCACAAGTCAGCAAAAAACAGTGTTGCTAAACACTAAATGCAAATAAAATGTATTTCATAGCTAGTCAGTTGCCAAAGGACGAGCACTCATCCTTTGTATGATGTAAGGTCGTTTTCCCCTACAGGGCAACAAGGTAGTAACTCCATCGCACCTATGGACGGTGGTGGAAAATGGAGGTCAGACCGAGTCATTATTTGAGGCCCACAATGCTATTCAGGGCACCTGCCTTTGGAGGATGGCTAGTGAAAGATGATCTAATGTGAAATGCTAAATGTGAAATGTCAAATATTAAAGTGCAAAGCTGACAAATAATTTAAATGCAAAAGGTTGTTTGTCTAGAGTCTATAGGAAGCAGTCCAAGCACTCTACCAATTTGTGAGGGACCGCCATTCCCTGAGTGTTTTTTGTTTGACATACGTTTGAGTGGTTTCCCTTTTTCCCTCTTGTTTGAGATATTACAGTGTCAAAGTTACAAGTCCTTCCCGTTATCTTAGCCTTGCTTTTCACCTTGTTGCCGCTTAAAACACACTTGACCACGGGTAAGTCTCCCAACCGCTATGTGTGTTCTTAAGGGCAACTATGAGTGTAGAATATGGTAGCCCGGCTACTATATATGTGATAACATCTGGCTCCAGCTGGGACAAGTGCTCTGCTGAAAAGAGCACTTGAGAACTGTTATCACTAAACTTGTAGGTGCCCCTAGAGATGGATCCAAGATGGATGGCAGAAGGGATGGGCAACCAAAGAGGTGCAACCACGATAGTCTCGACTCCCAATGGATGGTTGTCACACCAATCGAGGCAACCTTCACTTTATGTTATCTAGCCCAAGACAACAAAGGGGGAGACCCAGATCTATTCCCGACAGGAGAGATCAGACCAAGACACCAGATCAAATCAAATGATGATGAAGTACGTAAGGTGTATGGTAAACTCTAGATCTATGAATGAATTCACAAGGTGAGTAATAGGTTGGATCAAGGGGTTTAGACAATGGAGATTTGGTCCAACATGTTTATGCAAGTGACTTATGAGGTTTAGAATAAGATCCAAAATCAGGGCACTAGTCAATTGTGAGAAAATCCACTGCCTTGGGAATCGTGTCCAATGCAGGGTAGTTAAGGACTGAATTGGGGCTAACCAGTACCAAAAATGAGCTTGATTGATTGATATGACAATGTCAAGGGGTTCAAGCAACCAAAACAAGGATCAAACCACATGCAAACTCAATAGTCCAAGAAAGTCAAATTAGCTTGGAGAAAGCCCAGTGCCTTGGGAAGTGGGCCAAATGGAGTCGGATGTCCACCAAATTGTAGATCATGAATGTTGAGGTATTGAGGTAGGTGGATCTAAAAGATTAGGATAATCCAATGGCTAGATCTCAGTAGATCTGAGATTGAAATGTGCCAAAAAGTGACCCAAGTGGGGCTCAACCCTCAAAATGAGGAATGGGGCCCACAAGGTGAAAATCACTGAAGTGACACACTAGGGGTAGGTTATCAATTATGGAGATGAAGGATCAAGTGGGATCTCACCTACCCAAGTGCTAGATCCCTGCAAACTCACCCCTCCTAGGAAGTGCGACCTCCCTTGGAGAAGCTCCTTTGCCTTGGGAAATGGGTCAAATGAGGGCCAATCCTCACCAAACTATAGATCCGGATCGTCGTGGATGCTGTAGAGGTGGGTTTTAAATTTTATACCCAAAAGCCAAGTGGATCTTGCTAGATCTGAGAAATTGTAAAATGAGGGTTTGAAATATAAGGGTTTTATCAATGAAGTAGTTGTGCCAATGGATTGGAGCCAAGACAAGAGGAACAAACCTGTGGATCTTACCTGGATAACCTTGTAGATGCCTTCATGATGATGATCTATGCAAACCTGATCAATTTGAAGCGAGTTGAGGTAGTTTTCTATGAAGTCGATTTGCCCAAGGAAGCCAATGCGCCCTCTCTCCTGCACAATAAACGCCAACAATATCAGATTTACTGTGAACAAGAGATAAGACTAATGCCACAAGAGAAATAACAGAAAGATAGCATAGATCACAATGATACTAATAATAACCCCCTGATACAAGCGAATGCTAAGTGGAGCGAGTCGAAGAAGCCTTGCAAAAACACCCAAGTGAAGTTGCCCTCCTGTAGACAAGACAAAAGTTTCCAAAAAAGATAGATCTTACCACAAATACCCAAATGCTAGGATGTAATAGACTTTACAATCACCATCGAAGAACACCAGATTCAAAGGAGACCACAAGAATTTCCACAGAAAAGTTTTTCTATATCAAGATTCCAAGAGCCAAAGACCCCTTTACAATGAGAAGCTCTCTCCTTTAAATAGGAAGGAGAGAGGCCACAATCTAACCACTTTTTAAATGAGTGGCTAAGATTAAAAGATCAAAAGATCTAATCAATGGTTGAGATGAGCTCAACAATACAATACATGGATCAATAATAAAATATAATAATAAGTGGACAAACTCACCCTAGGAGAGGGGATCCCATCAAATCATAATGATAAAATATAAGAAATAGCTCATGGTGGGTCCAAGGGGTAATTTCTAACACCCTTGGTCAATCCCCATGGCACAATATCCAAAAATAATCATGATAGATACCAAATTGTGCCTCTTTGGGAAAGTCGTGAGCCTTAGGAGGCTCCAGAAATCATCAAAAAGTGCCATAAGTGATGGATGTGGGTCCCGATGAAGCTGAAACTGTTGGAGAAGGTGTGGAAGACATCCCACTCATCATCACTGATCATCCCATGCCATAACCTTGCCTTAGTAGCCCAAATCGAATTCTTCAGTAGCCATTTTCACCATTTCTGGACTGCCTCGGGAAGTGTGAAACTGCCCAAACTGCCTGGCTCCAAAAATAAAAATCACCAGACTGTCTGGGAGGGGGGTAATATGGTAATAACAAGTGGCTGGACCACCCCCTCCAAAAATAGCGCTCTAGGTGAACCAATCATATCTCTGCTCTGCTCTAATAGGGCCTCCGACAAGCCAAAACTGCACTAGAATAGCCAATTGATGCTAAAAATCACCGTAACTGCCCGGAACTGAAAACATACTATCTCATTGGACTCAGAAGGTCCAAATCCATCTAAGGTGTGTGTTATCACACAACTTGTAGTTTCCCCTAGTGGTATCCCATCCGGGACGATAGAGGAGATGGGCAACTAAAGAGGTGACCCAAGAGATGCCACGGTTCCCAATGCAAGGTGGGAGTCACGTCAACCGAGGCACTCTTCACTTTAGATCTAGATAAATCAAGACCTAGGGGGAGACCCTATAACCAATCGAAGATGATTGGACCCAAACAAAGGTTCCTAGGGATGAGTAAATGGTAAGTTACGGAAACCAATGCAAGGTAAAGTGGACCTAGAAATTAAAGTATGGTTGAAGGTGGTTTGAGAAATGATTAGTGTTTCAACCAATGTATAATTTAGGCCACATGATTAGTTATAATGACAAGGTATAGTACCATGTATTACACAAGTGGGACCCACTTTCTTGGGATATGTGAAAAGGCCTAATGTGGACCCACAAGGTAAAATTAAGAGATGCAATTGGCACTAGAGGATATGTAATGAGTAGATCTATGGATCTAAGTTGAAATTAGGAGTACCCATATATGGGATCTACGGTTTGACACAATTCCCAAGGAGTGCGACTTGCTTGAGGAGGACTAGTGCCTTGTTGGATGGGCTAATGGAGTCAAAAGATATGTCAAAGTGTAGATCGGGACACCTAGAGGTCAAGTCAAGTGGGCTAATTGAGATAGAATGGTTGGATCTTGCTAGATCTAGGATTTCATGAAATGACCCAAGTGGACCACAATTCCTTAAAATAAGGAATGCTATCCCCAAGGCAGATTGTCACAAAATGATACTCTAGATATAGGTTTCAAGGTATGCCCGTTCCAAATCCACTGAAATCTCAACCACCCAGGTCCTAGAAGTGGGCGAACTCAGTCACCCAAGGAAGTGCGACCTTGCTCAAGGAGGGCTAAAAGGTGGATAAGGTGTGTCAAATCAAGTCCAATGGTTACCAAATTGTAGATCTAAGTAGCTTAGGCATCGATCTATGTGTATCTAGAAAATCAAGCCAGTCCAAGGGTTAGATCTTACTAGATCTGAGTTTTAAGATGCCAAGTTATTCAAAAGGGGTTTTAATCCCTTAAAATGTGGAATGATGCCCACAAGGTAGAAATCACCCAAGTAAAAGTCTAGGGGTAGGTTATCAAGTGTGTAGATTGCAAATCAAGTGGGATCTCACCTACCCACATGCTAGATCTAACCTAACAAGCCTCTCAAAGGAAGTGCGATTTGGTTCAAGAGGGCTACATTGCCTTGAAAAGTGTGTCAATTCTAACCCAATCACCACCAAACTATAGATCCAACTAGGGGTGGATGTTATAGAGGTGGTTTCTTAAGATCTTTTCAAAAGCAAGGCTAGATCTAAGTAGATCTAAGAAAAACCAAAATGAGGGTTTTAATTAATTAGGGTTTGTGACCAATGAAGAGAGAATGGATGGAAAGAGGCACATACCTTGTAGATCTTATCTCAATTGCTTGTGGCCACCTTGCAAATTGATAGCATTCTCCTATGTGTATATTCAAGAGTGAGGTCCAAGAGCTCCAACCAAAACGTCTTCCAAGATAGCCAAATCGTCCTCCTCCTACAAGACAAGATCAAAGAAACAAGTCAAGTAAGATGATTATGAAAATGATAGAAAGATGTAATAGAAAGCATCAACTATGTCACGAAGATACAATAATGATACTCCCTGTCACAAGATCAACCTAAGAGAGAATATGTGGATCCCTCCAACAATAACCCTCAAGAAATCGCCCTCCTCTCCACCAATTTGACTTTCCTGCAAGAAAACTAGTAGAAGCACCAAAATCCACAATGATACATAGAAGAGATACTGTATACTCAATATGCAAGAGAATCCACAAGACAAGAGAGATATGCTCCACAAAGAAGTGTTCTATTCCAATATTCCAGAGCTTCAAAGGTGAGCTATACAATAGGGGGTCTCCTCCTTATATAGGATAATAAAGACCAAAACCCTATACCACTTTACAATACTACATCAAATGAGTGGTTGAGATTAAAAGATCTCAATACATGATCAATGGATAATAATGAATCATAATAATATATCACATGGATCACCCAATATAATGATGACGTCATAGTCTAAAATAGTCATGGAGGGTGACGTCATCCACTAGAGGGGTAAAAGTACCAAAGCCCACCTCATAATGACTAGGACATGACATAAGAAGCACATGGTGGGGCTAGGAGGCATCAATCCTTACCAGCTCATCCCCAAGGCACAATAAAATAATAAAATATGTCCAAGATAATATAAATGATCAAATCTGTCCTCAAAATCTGTGACAGACAAGTAGTAAAAGACCTTCTGTGATCGCTGTGGGCCTACCCACATGGCGAAAATTGGTTGGAAGATAGTGGGATCACCCTAGAAGACCTCTGTGAAAACCAAATGCCAAAACCTTGCCTCAATTGCCCAAATTGAATTCCTCAGTGACCACTTTATCCTATTTTTTAACTGCCTTGGTAACTGTGAAAGTGCCAAAACTGCCTCCCAGGGCATCTGCGCTGTCCAACTGAGCCCACCAGGCTCTTCAGAAGGGGGGGTAAATGGTAAAAACAAGTGGCTGGACCACCCCCTCCTCATACAACGCCCTAGGTGAACTGGCCTCTCATGGCCCCTGCTGTTCAGGCTGGGAAATCAGCCCCAAATCTGGTCAACAAGTGTAAAACTGCATCAATCATTGTTAGAAGTGCCCGGAACTGAAAGATGAGTGTCTCATTGGATCCAGAAGACCCAAATCCACTAGGAATGTGTACTCATACACCATGGGTTTCCCTAATGGGCCAGCTGTAGGGTCCACCATATATGGACAGTGCATAATCTGATGATTTGAAATAATAATAAAACCTGCTGAACTGCATCAATCATCATCTGAACCATATGTCCATCATATGACATCATCATCAAGTATGTGGGACCATCAATAATCATCAATAGGTATATATATATTGCCCACATCATCACGGATCCCAATAATATACAACTAAGGATAAATCACATCAGTAGACTAAGACATGCTTCTCTAATCATTCTCACAGCCAAGCTCAAAGTATAACATCCATTCAGTGGCATTAATCAAGTTATCATATTCCTTTGTTATATAAAATTACTTGCACAATAGTTCAAATGACAAACTCACCCATTGGACATGGTCAAACTGCTAGTGAAGGATGAAGGACAGGAACAAGGTTGGGCCAAGGGGTTGACTTATCTAACTTAACTCAAAAATACTTTGGACTGGGAGAAGGGGGAAAACTACAAACTCTTTGCTGGACAAAATAACACGGGGAATGGCTGTGCCTCACAAATGGATAAGTTGTTCAGAGAGTGCTTATTCAACTTAGGCATCATGTCTACATCAAGTTGATCCAGGTTCATTAGGATCATTCAATTTCATTTCCTGGCCTTTTTGGCCTACATAACCCTTCGGATCTCAGGTGTGATGATAAGCACAACTAATTGCAACTTGCATCCAGGGCATGTTTTCAAATACATATAAGGTCAGCGATTGTTTAGATATAGCTTTTAAGAACCATTGCTTTTTGGACCTTTCTTATACTCTTTGAGGAGTATTTTTAGCTGTTCATCGCTCTTGCCCTTTTAAGTTTCCATGGGCGAATTTATAAGTTTCCATAAGTAGAACATGAGCTTTCAGTTTTAGCCAACAACATCTCAAGTGACTAGGGGGAGTTCGAGCCAATGCCAAACATCGGGACAACCGATCAGAATTATTTAGGCCTACAATCCAACTCACCAAAGGCAAGTTTTGTCACCAACTTAGAGCCGAGACACTGAACATACAAGGATGCGGTCCAAACACAGAGGTAGAAAAATGGGGAATTCCTCAGTATCAGAAAGTCAAATGAGATAGGTCAAGGTTTAAAGTCAAATAGGAAAGTCATGTATGGATGGAGTCAAGTGAATATGGAGCCTACACTAGCAGACAACTGGTGTCAGGAAAGACCATATCTATGTAAGGTGGAAAACCAGTGGGTTTTGTTAAATGACCTAAATGTGCAAACAATTGTCCATTTTATGATTTATAGTTCATTTTAAACAGTTTGCCACATCAGGAACAATATACCAAGCAGATGCTGTGAACATGACTAAATCAACAAGATAATAATCCACAGTCAATGATAAAATATCCATAGATCATACAACATCATCATAGTAATAAACATCATATACCATCTGAAACACTGCTGCAATACATCTCCAAGCACTGAACTGAAACTGTATGGGATAAAGGGTCACATCGGTCATCAAATCTGAACTCTCAAGGCTCAGCCTTGACACAAGGTCTAACATAAGTCTGAATAATACACTGCTCTGATCATGAGTGATCACAAAATATACAATCATCATAGCCATGCTCTGAATAATGGAAGATCTGGAATGTGCAGATATCTGCTAAACAAGAATAGTAGCCTTGCTACTATGGTGTGATAACAGTGTGTACTCATACACCATATAGTCCTTTGCATGGTCCAAAATAAATACTCATCATATCCGGGACACCAAATAATAATAATCTGTAAAAGTGCTAAAAAGGACAAATCATCATCATAAGCCTGAAACCACTGCATAAGCCCACCATTGTGACCTGTACCAGACCATATATCATCTATCTGTAATATCTGAGGTCTGCCACCTCATGTCCTATGGTTGACTTTTGGTCAAAATGGGTTTGACCAAGTCAACATGACCAAAATATGACTCAAACTATCATCAAGCTGCTGCAAGGTGTCAAAGGTTAAAACATGCTTTACAATCCATTCACATAGCAATTATAACAAATAGCAATCATTACTGGTGATCTAAATCCAAATATAATGTCATTAATTATTATTTATTACTCAGACAAGACTTTCAAGGTCATACTCACTTCATAGTTGTGATCAATTTGCTAGTGAAGGGTGAAGGCTAAGAAATAAGTGGCTAGGTCAAAGGATGACTTACTGACTTAACACTATGACACTTTGGAAATGGAAAAGGGAATACACACCATAGCATATAGTGGACAAGCAACAACACAGGGAATGGCGGTGTTTCACAAATGGATAAGTTGTTCAAAGAGTGTTTATTCACCTTACATAGATGCGCACAATCCATAATACAAATGAGGCCAACAATCTTTTTGATATAGAGTTTAAGTTCCATTGCTTTTTGGGCCTAGAGTTTCCATAGCCTTTGATCTATGTGTGTTTATGAACACATTGCATAGATTTACATTTAATTTAGGCTTCTTGCTGTAGGTGTGTTTTTAAGGCACTTGTTTACTTGAGCACTTCTAGGTGTGTCATAGACAGCTTGTTTACCTAGGTATTTACATTTCACAAAAGATATAACATTTGATATTTCATAGCCATTTTCATTTGGCTTGCCTTTCATTCATGTGTGTTGAGAAACACATTGCATGAATGGGCTTTTCATACAAGATACAACATTTTATTTCCATACTTTGTATTCATGGCAGCACCAAAAGTTTTAGGTTTAGCCAACAACATCTTTAGTGACTAGGGGGAATTGACAAGAAAAACCAACTCACCATAGGCAAGTTTTGTCACCAACTCAGAGTCGAGACACAATAAACAGGGAAACTTATCCAATATAGAGGCTATAGTGGGGGAAGGTCCTCCATGCCACTAGTCAACTAGTAAGTCAAGGTAATGAACAAACTGGGTAAGTCATGGATGGATGAAGACAATGAATAATGAAACCAGCACTAGCAAGCCAAAGTATGGCGGGAATGATCACCTCTATTCTCCCTAGGGAGGGTAAAACCAATGAGTATAGGCCAAGAAATTCTAAGTCTGAGTAGGGACACATATGATATATATATAAGTACAACCAGGTCCACATATCTATATGATCGCCAGATCATGATACTAAATGCTAAGACATGCTAAAAAAATGGAAATAAAAACAATATAACCACAACACCATAATATACCTGTTGAGTCATATACCTGAAAGATCATCATCTGAACCATCATCTGTCCTCTAAAACTGCTGCTGTAACTTTGGGCACTACTGACTGCTCTGTACAAATGGCTAAATAGCTACATCGGTCATCTCTCTAAGTGTCCTGAGACTCAGTCATAGCATGGGGAATAATACTGTTGTCCAAAATATGATAGTGATCCATAATAGATGCTCATCTCAGCATCTCAATGTAAGGGAATTGGTTGTGTTATCACCTATTTTGTACAAATGGTTGAAACCTTATTGAGCCGCCAGTGTTGGAATACATCAGTGTTCACTTCCAGAGTATCTGGGTTTCAGATATTTGGGTCTAGCCAGTTTTGTTTTTGAGTCGACATGACCATGGCCCCATGGGGGTTTGTATCAAAGTGTGCTAGTAGGGTCTGAGTGGCTCGGTTCCCCATGACTGGATTAAACAACTAAGGTATTCCAGGGAGTTTTTTCACCATCAGATTATACTTTGCTTCAGGCGAGATATAATCTCTTGGTTTTTCTCCCGCTTCCTCCAAAGCTGGAATGCCCGATTTTGGAAATTTGGCCATGGGGGGTTATTAGAGTCCAACTATAATGTATAAACCTACTAGACACTGTTAAAATAGGTTTTGGTCATGTCCTAAGTCTCTAGGACCCCCAGAAAAAATTTCGAAAAATTTTTACCGGACGCGTCGGAATTGGGGTTTTTTAATTATTTAAATTTTAATTAAATTTCTCTATAGTTTAAATAGAGAAATTTGAGTCTGTAATATGTCGGTCATCCAGGATCCAATTTCAGTGATTGAAGGCTCCAGACTTAAGCCAAAAATAATTCAAGATCCCCGGACCAGCTAACCCTAAGTTTCAGACAATTATTTGGCCTCATAATTAATATTTTCTCAAAAAATAAAAAAATGAGAAATATTAATTAAAATATTCAAAAAATAATAAATTGGAGATAATTTAAATCTCTCCAAAAAATGCCAAATTGAATAAAGTAAAAGTCAAAATGACATGGCAAAAATCATTTATGATGATTGGAATCTTCACCCACCTGATTCAGATCAGTTTCGGAGCACTGGGAGTGATCTACAGTTGAGAAATTCACCCACCTTCATGCAAATTCGTTTTTGTGATTTGACAATTGATTAATGGGTTGTTGGATTTTGAAATCAATGCATGTGGGGCTCCTTCCTCAAATTATGGGCTCCAAACTCAAGCTTAATGTTGAGTTAAGACTCCAAGCTCGATTTGGTTGGTGTTGACATGGTTTTGATTGGATTAAGATGGAGTTTTTGGCTCTCTTCATGCCAAATTCGAATTAGGGTTTTAGGCTAGTGTTTTGCTATTTAAGAGAAGCCATTTGGGCTTTCCCTTCATGGAGAATTATTGTAAACTTACTCTGCGGAGATTGTAATAGCTATTGGCTATCATTGGAAATAAAGTTGGCTTTGGAGGCAAATTTGTGTACACTTCTATTGGTTCATGAGTTACTAATTTATTTTGAGGTAATATCTGTAATGTTTTCTTGATTTATGCAATTTCAAAGTTTGATTTAAATACATGCTTAGATCTCTTTCTTAAGAGCATAGGGCAAGCATTTTATGGTCCCAATTTGTTTGCTAGGCTTAGGCTTGAATAGTATAAAGAGTGCAACTTGTAATCGGTCTTACTACCTTGTCTCTTTATGCATTTTTGTCTAACTCTCTATATTTGATCAAGCTTTGTTTGTGTAAGTTTTTGTGCATTAGAGATCTTCAAAACGGTTGAGATGAGATGAACTCGGTTGTATCTCCCTCTTCTCCACCAACAAAAAACCTTTACTAATAGTGTGTTCGCAGGATACTTCCAAGGAGCAAGATCTTAAGATTGGCATCAAAGCAGAGAGGGTGTCCTCTTCCATCAACAAAGTTTTCATCTTTCAAACTTGGTAACAAAAGGGTTCTTTCTTCAAACCCCTCTTATTTGCTCCTTGTTTCCCTTTTCTCATTGGTTTGCTAGCTCTTGCCTCTTAAAACCCTCCTCCTTAGCTTTCGCTTGGCCATAGTTACCCCTCTTTCTTTCCTTTCATTTTGGCTCTAGTCTCTTTGCCTTCCCCTCTCCATCTAGCTCTTGATTTACCTTCCCTTCCACCTTTCGTCTTTCCCTCTTTTATCCTCTCGTTCCCCATCTTCTAGATTCCATCTCTCCCCCTCGTTTTCTCCAAAAAGAGCCCTAAATTATCCCAAAAGATCAAAAACGAATTGTTAAGTTAGTTTATTTTTTGTTAGAGTATTAGCTTCTCTTTTTGCAAGATAGCTTGTCATAGTTAGATCTTAGGTTTTACTTGCATCTTGTAGATCAATTTCATGCATTGAAAAGTAAGTGTTGGAAGCATTCTAGATTTCTCTTTTCACACTAGTATAGTTTGCATTTTTTAAAAACCCTAGTTGCAAGTTTAAAAGATAGAATTTTTTTTACAAAAATATTTCAAAAATTTTACATTCTAGATCTCTTTCTCATCATTTTTTAAGCATATGTTGTTCGCTGGTCCGTTTTTTCTTTTGTGCATTTTTGAAATAAAAAATCTCATAAACTAATTTTTTGAAGTCTTTTGTAGACTCTAGTTTAAATAGCTTCAAGATTTTGTCTTGTTCTAATGATTAATGGGTGCCTTGGTTGAGAATTTCTAAGACTTGTGTAGATGTTTTGAAAGGAGGAAACTTGAAGGAGCTTTGAAGAAGTAAGATCTAAGCAAAAGAAATAAAGTGAAGAAACCATGAGAATGATCAAAACTTGACGTACTTATCCTTTGTAAAAGCAAGCAAAGACTTGTTTCTTCTTTATTTTTTCCAAGTATTATCTATCTCTCAAAAGTCCTTCAAGGGTTTCAAACCCAAGGCATTTGTAATCAAGTTAATAAAAGTTCAAGTGGAGGAGGCCTCCACTTTTTGGGTTTTCTTCCCATTTGGGGAAGAGTGTGGTGATTTGTTAGGTTAGATCTTTCAATTTTTTCTTTAGAGTAGTCTTTTGTTTCATCTTGTATTTCTCTTCCAAAGCCTTTGACCGGAAGTTGTATCCTTGGGATTTCATCTCAAGGGCAGGACCACATAATTTTGTGGTTACTCTTCCTTCCCCGTCGGTTTCCTTGGTAGAGCTTTCAGCTAGCTGGAAGTTCTCAAGTGCAGGCGGTTCTAGTGGTTGATCTTGTTCGGAGATCAATCCCACCTAGTAGATTAAAACTTGTGTGGTAGAACACTAGATTTACTTATTTCCATTTTATCTTGCAAGTAATATTGTTAGTAGTAATTCATATCTTGTCGGTCAACGTTATTGTTTAAATCTGTTTCAAGTTAAGATATACTGCTACTACAATCTTTTTTCTTCTTTAAAATAAACCAAAGTCTCTTGAACTTGGCCATAATCCAAGTCAAGAGCACCCTCTGTCGGAGGGCATTTTAGTTTTTTGCATCATCCCTGCATTAGGCATTTTAAGTTTAGCAAGTCTCTTGAACTGTGGTCATAAGACCGAGTCAAGAGCGCTCTCTGTCGGAGAGTTGAACAAGGTTCTTAAATAAATAAAAATTTTCCACTCATACACCCCTTAATTAATTTATCTTGGTTTCTGTCCTACACCCGTATGCTCTGCCAACCGGAAACGGTTGGGCTAGTACTCAGAAAGGTGGAAGACTTGTTAATTTACAAGTGAAAATCTAATTAAAACTTTCACCCCCATAACCAACGAATCGGCGTTGTCATAAAGTATTTTAATCAGTTCTCAGGGGAGGCACCGGATCGCCCAATCTGCGACACGGTGGCTGGTTAGCATTGCGCGCCTCGCCGTGATTCCAGATAGGCCCCGACAGGTCTCTTAAAGGAGCTGCTTAAAACTACTTTCCGGACACTCTTTGAACATCCTTGGTTTTAGCCCTAATAATTAAGACAATTAAAACTTTGAATTTACCAAGATAAGCTGCACAACGTTCTCACAAACTTTCCATTTCAAGCACTTGTGTCAAGTTTACAATCACTTTTATTTTCTGACTCCATAAGGCACTGGTCCTTCATCTTATATTTTGCTTGCTTAAGTCTCAAACATTGGAGTATTTGCTTATATTTACGTGAAGTGATCTGTTTATTGCCCAAGTGTATCTTTCATCTTGTATTTGCAACGTGGATTGCGTTATCTTGTCTTATATTTAAATTTTAAATTGTCTCTCATCTCAAAAAACTCCTAAAAAAAACACCCATCCGCATCACTACATCAAAAACACTATAAAAACAAGAGCCTTAGTGAAACTCTCTTTTAGGGACTACCCCCTTGGCTTTGTTAGGAGTTAGCCTAAACGGAGGAGCTGGGATTCAGGTGATAGTACCTGGCTCATTGCTTGCCCCCAAGGCCACACCTCTCTCACTTGTAGTGAAGAGACAGCTTTCGAAAGATTTCCGCTGCTGGTGTGCATATTGGCGGACAACAGGTTGAATAGTGTACTGGAATCTGACAAAAAATGTATGGTAACCCGGCTACTATATATGTGATAACAAGAACCTCAGAATCTCTGGTCCTCATTACTCTGCTACTCGTATCTTCGATCCAGCACTCTAGCTGTGTTACCAAAATGACACTTGCTATCTGCAAAATGTCTAGAGCTATACCAAACTCACAGACCGGTCGTCAGAATAATGCATGTATAAACTCAAAGTTGGAGTAATGAAGAGTGGGGAGGTGGCCTCCACCTTGGCAAGGCACCCCCACTCCTCCATTGGAAACTCCATCACTCCAATCGTGAGCCTCCAAATAGGATTGGCGTGAGCATGCAAGGGATTGCGAGTTTCCACATGGGAGAGCCTCAGAGTGTGATTGAGATATTGGTTGGTGGAGTGGAGGCCATCACTATTGGAACCGACGTCCAAGACCATAGTAAACAATGCCCACCATTTGGACCACTCGCCCAACCCACTCGTGCGCTAAAGTCAAAGCGTGAAGGAGGCTCACATCATCCCTTCTTTTAGCTCAATTCGTATAACCAAAGTTTTAAATTGGCATGTGTTTTAATACTTAAGTATGGTCGCTTTCCTTCATTGATTTATATTCCACCCTTTCCAAACTTCAAAAAATCAATTTTTTTGTCTTTTGATTTTTGTCACATAGTGCAATTTGTGTTTTTCTGGCAATTAAATGCCAAAATGATGCATTTTTAGCCAAAACTCTCCCAGAGGTGACGTAACTGACCGGAATCTGAAGAAAGAGGGTACTAGGGTAAAGAGGACGCTCTGAGCGTCAAAACGATCATCCCCACGCCAAAATCTGCCTCCGGATGAGGTTTTTATCATACTTTGAAAAATTCCATTTAAACCATTAAAAAATGGTATAAATTACGGAAAAAAAATAATTTTCTCAGAATCAAACGAAACTCCTAGGGGACCTAGTGCATGTTCATACGACTCAATCGAGATGGCTAACACGTAAAAAATCCTAGACACAAGACTCTAATAACCACCTTAGGTTTTGACCACCATGGAAAATACTCTAGCTTTTGGAGGTATGAGTGAAAAAATCAGGGATTATACGCCACTAATGAGTAGCGCATAATTCCTAAGGAAAAAACACTCTATAGTATCCCCCAAATGGCTAAACCTAAGGATAGCCGAGTCTTTTATAAAAGGACCCCGTTTAGACCAACTTTTTACAAATTCCCCATGGGGGTATGAAAATGCAGTTATTATAAATGGGGCAAAATTGCCCTAAAAATGACTTCTGAACTTCTGAACAGTAGTGATGAACATTGAACATGTTCATTAAACTGGCGGCTCGCACGAAATTCAACTATTGTACAAAATAGCTGGTAATATCTGGCTCCAATTGCAGGACGTGTGCTCGATCTGGCATTCATGCAAGGAGAGGATACGAGAACACCAAAATCTCTGGTTTTATATAGCCTGTAAAAACATCTCAACTTGACAAAAAACCTTCAGTAGCACAACTGTTATGAAAAAACCAAATGAAACATAAGCTATATTTTATTTTGAAAATAAATCCTAAGTGCATACAAATACAGAAAGTAAATGCTCACTTTGAGGAGCTTTATTTTTCCTATTTTAAGCATAGCATAAAGGAAAATGTTAAGTATAATAAGAAATCCAATGTAACCATTTAAGCATGTTATCAATATAATAATAATTTTTTACCTTGTCTCTGGTTACCAGCCAGAGCAAGGGCATGCTAGTCATAAAGTGCAAGCCTGCCGAGATATTCTGGATGGGAGGGCTGGATGGGAGATCATAAAAAATATTCTTGAGTTGATTCCCCAACTGGTGAGTCCTCCTGCAAGCTACTTCTATCCATGGCAGGAAAAAACTCAGAATGATAAGGCAGTCCAAGTACCTCATCATATTGATTTGAAGGGCTCTTCTGATAGTAACTTTCTATGAAAGTATAAGCCCCAAGCTACTCCAAATCATAAGGAATCTCTGTATGTAGAAACAATGGCTGAGACTACTCTTCAATAAGTTGTATTTGATCTGATTCTTTACTACACTGCTTTCCCAAGTCCTCATTGCTGATACTCATGCATGGCTCTAACTGCTCATATGAAGAAATAACATGCTCCTCTTCCATGTCTAAATGTCCCATACTTTCAAGATCCACACTCCCTTCTCTAGATACATCAAAAATAGGTTTTTCAATGTATGTCCAATAGTCATCATCCATATTTTTATCAAATATGGGTGAGTCCTCGTAAACTTTATCATAATCCATGCTGTGTCTATCCTCCTCATGCTCACAATCCTCTTTTTCAGAAAAAGGTTCATTAAGAAGAAAACCTTCCAAACTATCACCATTAGATATATTGCAAACTTCTTCATGAATTTCAACATGGGATTCTGCAATGGTTTCTTCTTGAGGTGGATCAAGAGTACAAATGTGCTCATCATCACTGAAGTAGTCTTGAAAAAATTCCCATTTTTCAGCATTTTTTGTTGAGGTAACATGAGGAGGGTCTTCAATAACATCTTCCATGAATGGTTCCTCATGCTGTTCTTCAATGGGATCAACATGAGTTTTCGAAAAAGGCGTGTCATATATCATATTGGCATTGGATAACTCAAGCTCTTCTTCATGAAATTCTTTTGAAGGAAAGAAAGAAGCAAGAATGTTTCTAGTGTAAAACTCCAAACCATTATATACATGCCATTGACTCAAAAATGTCTCAAAGAAGTTAATGAGGGAAGTAATAGATTTATCGGGAAGGCCCTCATAAAACCAACATGAAGCATCCCCTTGCAAAGAACAAGCAAACATCTGCATCATATGATCTTCATGGCGTATGTCATGTTTCCTCATTTGTGTAAGGAAAGTCAAAACATGGAATCTGGCTGAATAATTCTCATTATGATGATAAAACTTAGGAAGGGAATAAGATGTCTTTTCATCCTCAAATTTATTTGGAAAGCCCGGAATTCTGAAGTAATCAATGGGTGGATATGCAAGGGAGATCTGAGCAGTAATTTCTCTTCTGTTAATATCCATGTCATAATAATTCAGACCTCGGTTTTGAACTGATCATGGAGAAACTTAAGTGCTGAAAGAACAGAGCTATCCAACAAAGAGCTTAAAATTTTTATGTATTTGTATGGGTTCATCTACACACAAATCTCAAACAAAATATGAGATACAAGGGTTTTATCCCTTCAATGGAGTCGCCATGTGAGAATAAAAATATGCATTTGAAATACTCACAAAAGTTCTACTTTTATTTTGACATTTTATCAAAGGAAAAAGGTTAGTGGCCAGAATTTTTTTATTTTGACCTCTACAAAAAAAAAAACTATGGATGTCTAAAATAGACTCAGATCCAGGATTCTCAAGGATCCTACGAGAAGCTAGCTCCTCCTATAAACCTTTTCACGTTCAGGGATGAAATTAAGTAAGCCTTTAGAGTTTCTTCTAGTTGAATACCTTGGTAAGTTATTTGACAGTGGAGTTGCCAGATGGATTCAAGTCTAATATCAGAGAGTTGATTAAACCAAAAATCTATCAAAAGGTAAAAAGTAAAAACCAAGAAAAAACTAAGGTCGTCCAGGAACAAAAATATTTGTCCCCGGCAACGGCGCCAAAGATGTTGTCCACCGAGATGCACACCAGCAGCAGAAATCTTTCAAAAGTTGTTTCCTCACTACAAGTGGGAAAGGTGTGGCCTTGGGGGCAAGCAATGAGCCAGGTATTGTCACCTGAATCCCAGCTCCTTCATTTAGGCAAACTCCTAACGAAGCCAAGGGGGGTTGTCCCTAACAAAGAGTTGTATAAGGCTCTGTGTTTTTAAAGTATTTTTGGGTGAATGGTGTGAATGGGTGTTGCTTAGGAGTTTTTTGAGATGAACACAATAAAAATTAAGCAATCCACACTGTAGTTGCAAAACAAAAGATGAGATAAACACTATATGATGACTCAAAATAAAGCATCCACAAAATAATCAATGACTTAAGCAAATGAAGGACAAATGGTCCAAAATAAGGTGATGCATAAAATTTTGAAGAACTAGTGCCAAATGGAGTCATAAGTGCTTGGGATGCTGAAATACAAGTCTCAAAATCTGTTCGTGAGATCGTTTTGCAATGCTTCTTGGTGAATTTTATTGTGTATTTTAGGGGTGTTCTTGATTATTATGGCTAGGGAATTTCCAACCAGTATGCAAGGTACTGGAAATCTGTCCGGGAAATATTCTAAATGGCTCCGTTCGAAGACATGACGGACCACCCAGTTCTCTATCTAGGCGCTCAATAGCTAACCAACAACTAGAGTTTGAACATGGCTGCCCGACGCCCCCACTTGGAATTTGTCCACTTAGATTATTTATCGATCAACGCCGGATTCGTTGGTTATGGGGTGAAGATTTTATTATGGTTTAAAATTGAGAGATTAAGCAACCAATACCGTTTCTGAGTATTCCAACCTTTTTCAAGGTTGGCTAGAGAATACGTGGTATGGAGAAACGAATAAATTCCAATTTTAAAAGGGAGAATGAGTTGTGAGTGTTTTAATTAGAGCATAAAAGACAAACCTCTCCGACAGAGAGTGCTCTTGATCCACCTTATGGTGAGATTCAAGAGTCTTATCTAATCTATATGAGAATGCAAATGCAACAATGCTCTTCAATAGAGAGTGCTTTTGACTTGTCTTATGACAAGTTCAAGAGACTTTGTGTTCCTTTTAAGAAATTTAAACAATAAATGACAAGAACACAAGAAGTAGCTCAATATGAAATGAAAGACTAATCTAGCAATTAGTATTCTAAGGAACAAAAATGAAACTAACTAGCAATTAGTGATCTACTTGCAAAATGGAAAACTAATCTATTTGCAAAAGTGAATTCTAAGCTAAAGATGAAACCAACAAAGCAAGACACTACACACTTCCCCAAATGGGGGAAGTTGGGGTGTGGGAGCCTTAAATCCCATTAGCTTTTTATTAAATGATTACAATGCCTTGGGAATTCAACCCTTGAAAAGATAAAGAAAGAAATAAAATAGAGGAATGCTTATGAAGCTCTTAAAAGATTTTACAAAAGGAGAATGGTTTTTAGATCTTCATGGTTAACATCTTCTTCATTGGTTTTGGATCTTCATGGTTAACATCTTCTTCATTGGTTTTGGATCTTCTTTTTGGTTTATTGCTCTTCTTTGGTTTTTCTTCATCTTCCTCTTCTTGGTTTCTTTTGCTTCTTCTTCTCAAGTACCTACAACAAAGCTCAACTCAAGCACCCATTAAGCATTAGCAAAAACAAAAGAAGGTAAATCTAAGATCTAGAAATAGAAATGGAAACTAGCTAACTTTGAAAGCCAAACTTAAAAATGTAAATGCAAAAGTAGACCTAAGATGAAAAGCTTTGAATGAAACTAGATGCAAAACTAACAAGCTAATCTATATGCCCAATCACTTTTTTGAATGCCAGTTTTGAACTTCTTTAAAATGAGATCTAAGATTTAACTTCAAATGAACTAACTTCTAACTAAAACTTGACATCTAAGTTAACAAAAAAGAACAAGGAGCAAGGCAAACAAGGAATGGGAGGGTAGGACGAATAGAAGAGAAGAAGGAAGAAATGAAGAGAAGAAGATAGAAATGAAAGGAAGGAGGGTTGAAGAAAACGAGAATGAGAAGGAGTAGAGAGTTAAGGGAAAGGAGGACGAAAGGAGGATGGAGAAATAAGAGGAAAACAAATGGAAGAAAGGAGGAGACCTAAAACAAAAGGAAGGAATGATAGAAGATGAAAAAGGAAAGGTGAAGAAGAGTAGATCAGCAAAAACGAGAAGGAGGAGAAAGCAAGGTAAAACGAAAGCAAGGAGATGCTAGAAGAAAATGAAGAGGAAGGTGGAGAGGAAAAACGAAACTAGAGGAGCCAAACAAGGCTAGAAAATGAAGAAGCCAAATGATAGGAAGAAGGAGTTTAGGGCTTCTTAATGTTTCTAGTAACCAAAATTTTAAGATTTTTTAAGGATGGAATATATGAAAAAGAGCTCTGTTTGGCCTTCTTCAGATGAAAGACTTGAGCTTTGTAGATCCTGCAATCACAAGGTGTTAGATCAAAACTTGAAGATGAAGCATGGGTTCGATGCAACTAAACTCTTGCCCTTCTTCACTTTTAGCAACACCTAATCACAATACACAACTCAACCAACAAGTGAGATCGAAAAATTATGCTAGTATGCTAGGAAAATCAAATCTAGATCAACATTTTGTATAACTGACTACTCATGTCCATCTAGATCTTAATCTACTTTGCATAAATAACCTACTTAAGACTATAAATGGTTATTCTACCGTGCTAACAATAGCCTTCCTGAGCTAGCAAATTAATTAAACACATTACAAAATTGAGAGAGATGAGTTAGAGAAGATGTCACCTCAACAAGAGATGAAATCAAACCACAAAATAAGAGCTCATGGACCTCCAAAGTCGAAATCTTTATTCAATACTAAGCAAAACCTATTACAAAATTCTCCAGAGTAATCTTACATCAAAATATCCATCCTAAGAGAGCCCAAAGGGCCTCTCTTTATACAAAAACTAAGAGACACAAAGCCTAATTCGAATTGGCATGAGAAGAGAGCCAATCTCCCAATCGAATTCCAATCAAAACTCAAGCTTGGAGCTTGATCCAATAGCTAACTCGAAGTTGGAGTAATAAAGAGTGGGGAGGTGGCCTCCACCTTGGCAAGGCGCCCCCACTCCTCCATTGGAAACTCCATCACTCCAATCGTGAGCCTCCAAATAGGATTGACGTGAGCATGCAAGGGATTGCGAGTTTCCACATGGGAGAGCCTCGGAGTGTCATTGAGATATTGGTTGGTGGAGTGGATCCCATCACTATTGGAACCAACGTCCAAGACCATAGTAAACAATGCCCACCATTTGGACCACTCGCCCAACCTACTCGTGTGCTAAAGTCAAAGCGTGAAGGAGGCTCACGTCATCCCTTCTTTTAGCTCAATTCGTATAACCAAAGTTTTAAATTGGCATGTGTTTTAATACTTAAGTATGGTCGCTTTATTTCATTGATTTACATGCCACCCTTTCCAAACCTCAAAAAATCAATTTTTTTGGTCTTTTTTTATTTTTGTCACATAGTGCAATTTGTGTTTTTTTGGCAATTAAATGCCAAAATGATGCATTTTTAGCCAAAACTACCCCAGAGGTGACGTAACTTCCCGGAATCTGAAGAAAGAGGGTGCTAGGGTAAAGAAGACGCTTTGAGCGTCAAAACGAGCCTCCCCACGCCAAAATCCGCCTCCGGATGAGGTTTTTATCATACTTTGAAAAATTCCATTTAAACCATTAAAAATGGTCTAAATTACGGAAAAAAAAATAATTTTCTCGGAATCAAACGAAACTCCTAGGGGACCTAGTGCATGTTCATATGACTCAATCGAGATGGCTAACACGTAAAAAATCCTACACACAAGACTCCAATAACCACCTTAGGTTTTGACCACCATGGAAAATATTCCAGCTTTGGAGGTATGAGTGAAAAACTCAGGATTATACGTCACTGATGAGTAGCGCATAATTCCTAAGGAAAAAACACTCTAGAGTATCCCCCAAATGGCTAAACCTAAGGATAGTTGAGTCTTTTTATAAAAGGACCCCGTTTAGATCAACTTTTTACAAATTCCCCATGGGGGTATAAACATGCAGTTGTTACAAATGGGGCAAAATTGCCCTAAAAATGACTTATGAACTTCTGAGCACTGGTGATGAACATTGAACATGTTCATTAAACTGGCGACTCACAAGAAATTCAACTATTGTACAAAATAGCTGGTAACAAGGCCTATATAACCCTTTTGGGGATTTTGCATGTGCTTAGAAGCACAACTACTAAAGATTTCATCCAGGGTGCCCAATAATAAGAGTACAACAATCATAACATGAAGAACCCTAATTCACAAGGGCATGTCAAACATCACCAGCTACATAGAGCAAACCTAGTGGAATAAAGGGTGCGCACTTCTTCACAAGAAACCCTAGCAAGAGGGAAAACTTCTAGAAATGATAAATAACCCTAAAATTTTGCTCCTTGATCTTTCACTATGCCCAACTAAAATTGTGCACTAGAGAGAGAGGATGGTGTGTTGTTATGTTGTGTCAAAATGAAATGTTTAGCTCCTTATTTATACAGTTCAAATCACTTGAATTTCACTTATGGGCCGACTTGCACTTTTTATCTTCACTTTTCATTTTATCTTTAGGGCCGACTTACTAGTTTGAATACTTCATTGTTAATTCACTCCTTTACCATTTATTATTCAATTTTTCGTCTTTCTTAAGAAAATTTCTTCACGATGATGATGTTATTCTTCTCCTCGTATGCCCGTCTATTCATTCATAAAGTCCTAATGTTGAATAGACCCACTAAGAAGTCCCGAACACTTCTTAGATCTTGTCAATTCAACAATAGTTCTCTATCATAGAATAGATTACTCCAAGCCCCATTCATAATGAATGTTTGCCTGATGTTGCATACTAGAGAAAACATCAACACTCTCTCTCCGCGAGGGAGACATTCTACATCATGCCAAGCATCACACTTGGTGAGAATGTCTGTATCTGAAGTCAAATACTCCCATCCAAATCACAAACCATGCCAACACCTCGAGTCTTCTTCACTTAGCCATGGTCTAAGTAAGACTACGCCAGGGCCATTCACCACTAACCATGTGCACATGGTCATTTCCCGTGAGTGAATATATCATTCTCCACTATCCAAATCACATGGTCTAGTGGTAGTCTACTAGCTAAATTATATGGCCACGTAGAACTCCACTAACCAGAGCACATTATACCGTGGTAGTCCACTAGCCAAATCTATGACCCCGTGGTACTTCACTAACCATGGGCCATTTCTCATGGTAGAACGTCCTCCCAATGCTATAGAGACATCCAGCACTGGCCAAGTTCATGGCCCGTGAGTGGAAGTCACCCATTGCTGCACATCTATCAGGCCATCCATCACTAGTCAAACCCATGACCCCGTGAGTGGAAGTCACCCAAGGCCGTAGGGCCATCCATCACTAGCCAAATCCACGGCACCGTGAATGGAAGTCATCCAAGACTGCTCTTCTGTAGGACTTGTTATCACACAACTTGTAGTTGTCCTAAAAGGTGATCCTATCCAGGATGGTAGAGGCGTTGGACAACTAAAGAGGTGACCCAAGAGATGCCACGGTTCCCAATGCAATTAGTTGTCACGCTAACCTAGGCACTCTTCACTTTAAATCTAGCCTAAACAAGATCAATGGGGAGACCCTAGCTAGCCAATAAGGGCTAGAGAACCTACTCAAGACCTCCTAGGGAAATGTGAAGAAAAAGGAGAAGATCAAGAGAGGATTAGATCTAGATCTAGGATGGATAAGTGGGCCCACAGAGTTAGGGCTTGGTTGAAGAGGCTTATAAGTGGAAAAATGTTCAACCAATGAAAGATAAAGGCCACTTATGAGTTTAAACTAGTAGATCTAGATAGATCTAATGCCAAAATAGTAGATCCAAGTGGGGCCCACCCTTAAAATGTGGAAAATGGTCCAAATGGTGCCCACAAGGTGAAAATCAAAGAGAAATGGCACTTGGGGGTTTGCTATTGAATGGATCTAGGGAAATAAAGAGGATCAAACAAAACCCAAATTGGGATCTAGAAAAAGGCCACCTACCCAAAAAGTGCGACGTCCCTTGGAGACGCCCAGTGCCTTAGATCGGGGGGTAAATGGAGTCGGATGTCCACCAAACTTTAGATCGGAAATTTTTTAATTATTATAAACGTGGGTTTTAATTGTTAAGCCCAAATGATTGCTAGATCTCCATATATCTGAAAAATACAAAAAATAAGGGTTTTGATTTTAAGGGTTTGAAGTGACCAATGGGTAAAAATGCATGGAACTAGATACATACCTCGTAGAACATACCTCAAAAGCTTGTGGCCATTTTGCAAATTGATAATATTTCCCAAGTGGGGCAATCAAGAGTGAGATCTAAGTGCTCCAAGTGAAATCGCTATTCCTTCAAGTTGGATAGTGCGCCCTCCTCCTGCAAGAAGAGATCTCTATCATAATCGATCTAGCCAAAAGAATGACTAAAATGGTGAAAATATGAAAGAGAAAGCATCAACTATGTCACAAAGATACAATAATGATACTCCTTGAGACAAGAGGCAAATCCAAAGGTAAGATATGGGGTTTCCCCACAATAGCGTCCCCTTAGAGTGTCCTCCTCTTCACCAACAGGGCCTTCCTGTAGAAAAAACGTTTGAAATGCCAAGATCCAAAATGATACACAGAGAAAAATATTGTATATTCAGCTTGCAAAAGCATCCATCAAGACTAGAGAAGTAGATCTGCAAAAGTAGTATTTTTATTCCAAGTTTCCAGAGCTCCAAAGGTGCCTTTACAATAGGGGGTTCTCTCCTTAAATAGGAGGAGAGAGACCAAAACCCTAACAACTTTTCAAAATAAGTCGTGGAGATCAAAAGATAAAATAATACAATCAACGGCTAAGATGAGCCGATACAATATGACATGGATCACTCACTAGAGGGGGGTCTGCTTTCACTAAAAGATTGCCCTAGGGGGGTGTGCACCGCATAGAAGTGTCTACAAGACAAGTGTGCCACGTAAGATGACAAGGACAAGTGACTAGGAGCACATGGTGGGGCTAGGAGGTTTTATTATCCTTCACTAGCATCACCCCATGGCACAATAAATATAACATATGACTCAATGACATGTCCAAGTGAACAAATGATCAAATCCTAGCCCCCTCAACTGAGAGAAGAATGCATCAAAATACAACCTTGAGACTGTGTGGACCCCATTGAATGTTGCAAGTTGATCTGGAAGGAGTGGGATACACCATAGATGACCTCTGAATAGAACTCATGCCAAAACCTAGCCTCAATTGCCCAAATCGATTTCCTTATGACCTTTTTATTCCATTTTTATCCCACCGGAAAAAACATCAAACTGCCCACAACCCATTTCCTGGTGCCCGGGCACAAAATCTGACTGTACCATCATGATCGAAGAGGGGGTAATATGGTAATGACAAGTGGTTGGACCACCCCTCTCCTCTGTAGCGCCTATTATCACACACATAGTAGCTGGGCTACCATGTGAGTAGAGCCGATATCTGCACTTTTCAGAGCTTTGCCTTTACACTTTTTCAATGAGATCAGCTATGATGAGCAGCATTATTTATGATCACTCACACATCAGAGCATCTTTGTATCAGACATTTAGTAGACCTTATGCCAAGGATGAGCCTTGAAACTTTAGATTTGATGACTGATATGGCCTTTTATTCCATACAGTTGCAGTGCAGTTTTCAGTATTTTAGATACAGTGTTCTCAGTGGTTATAGTTGGTTCAGATTACAGTTGTTGATTGATGACCCAATATATATATGATGTGCATTGATGTTATTACCTTGTTGTTTAGGTCATTTTGATAGCGTTGACTTGGTATAAAGTAATTATGATCTAGCAGTGTATTAAAATTGAAATAAAATTGGTTATGGATTATATGTATTGGTTGTATTACTGACATTTGGAAATTCTTGCTTTATACTTGTTGGTTTTTACCTTCATATGAATGTGAACATGATCATTTAGTGTCTGCCTGACCTGCTAGCTTAGGCACCATCTTCACTTGTCTCCATCCATCCATTTGTCATTTCCCATATATTGGTCTTCAACCTGACTTACACCTTGACTTGTGATATGGAGGATCTTCCCCATTTCTGCCTCTGTGTTGGACTTGCATCCATGTTTATTTTGTGTCCCGGCTCTAAGTTGGCAACAAAACTTGCCCTTGGTGAGTTGGATTTTATGCCTTTATAATTCTAGTCGGTTGCCCCGATGTGTGGTTTAGATTTGCAGAAGTCCCCCTAGTTGCTTGAGTTGTGTTGGCTAAAACCTGAAGCAAAATTGTACTACATCTGGAAATTATTGTTATATCTTGTACAACCCAATGAAAGGGGCTATTAAATTGAAGTGAAATTCAAATGCTATGAAATGTAATTGCACCCCGGATGCAAGCTGTGATTAGTTGTGCTTATAAGCACATGTGAAATCCCAGAGGGGCATATTAGGACTAAAAAGCAATGGATAAATGAATACTAAATCTAAATATTGCTGGCCATGAAATTCAATGAAATGAAAAGGTCTTAAAAAGCAGTGGCTAAATGTATGCTAAATCTAAAGACTGCGGACCTTATGTGAAACTATTCCTCATTAAGCCTGCGGGTTATGATATGAGATGGAGCAATGGACAGCTAATTCTAGGTGTCCCCTAGAACCTCAAGTTACGGTTAGCTTGACACCTAGTTCATGGCGGTTCTAGTAGTAGACAATTTTTGTCAAGGTTGAATAAGCACTTCTCTGAACAACTCATCCATTTGTGAGACACCGCCATTCCTTGTGTACTCCTTATCCAACACATGCTTAAGTGTATAACACCATGTCCTTCATCCAAAGTATCACAGTGTCAAGTCAGTGAAGTCATCCCTCTCAGCCTAGCCTTGTGTCTTTATCCCTCACCCTTTGCTAGCAATTTGATCATGTATACAGATAAGTATATTCTTGAGATTCTTCTTGAAAGTAAACTATTTAACTAGCCTATGATTACTTATTAACTGCCAGTGAAATGATGCTTAATACTCTAGAGCCTTGCTATGAAAATGATTTAGAGAGCATGTCTTAACTATTTGCACTTGCAACAACATGTCTTATTAGCCAGGGTCATATTTTGATCAGTTTGATTGGTCAAACCTAGTTTGACCAAGGTCAACCTTGGGATCCGTGATGAGATGGACCACTTTATGTATGATGTTGATCTATGGCCTTCTATATACCTTTTTGATGATTCCATATGATGGGCACAGGCTTCAGATGATGATTGATGCAGTTTGTCATGATTATTATTATTACCATATCATCATATTTTTACTTGTCCAGGTATGGTGGACCCTACAGATGATCCTATAGGTTATCAGGAGGTGTATGAGTACTCATCTTTAGTGGATTTGAGTCTTTTGGATCCATTGAGAAACTTATCTATCAGTTTCAGTCACTCCCAAGCATGTTATGAGCAGTTTTCCACATGTTGGCCAGTTTGGCCTTGCTGATATGGCCTGTCCAGCTAGATCATTGGAGGCCAGTCGTTGCCTATGGCACTATAGGGGGACGGGGGTGGTCCAGCCACTTGTTATTACCATATTACCCCCCTTCCGGACATGATGGCACAGTCAGTTTCACAGCGCAGGCACCAGACATTCAGTTATGGGCAGTTTCAGGGTTTTTCAGGAGGATAAAAAATGGAATAAAAAGGTCATATAGGAATTCGATTTGGGAAATTGAGGAAAGGTTTTGGCATGAGGTCTTCTTTTAGGTCATCTATGGTGTGTCCCACTCCTTCCAGATCAGTTTGCAACAGTCAGTGGGGTCCACACAGTCAGCAGGATGTCATTTGATGTAATTTTCTCTCAGATTGGGGGCGACAAGATTTGATCATTTGTGTACTTGGACATGACATTGAGTCTCATGTTATATTATTGGGCCATGGGGTGATGCTAGTGAAGGGGAATAATACCTCCTAGCCCCACCATGTGCTCCTAGTCACTCGTCCTAGTCATCTTATGGGACACACACTTGTTTTAGTCTCCCCTAGTCATGATGTCATCCCCCTTAGGGTCTTTTTAGCCATGACGTCATCCCTTTAGTGAGTGATCCATGTCATATGTTGTATTGGCTCATCTTAGCCATTGATTATATTGTTGTATCTTTTGATCTCAACCACTCATTTCAAAAGTGGTTTAGGGTTTTGGTCTTCCTCATCCTATTTAAGGAGGAGACCCCCTATTGTAAAGGAACCTTTTGGGATCTAGAAAACTTGGAATAAAAAATACTATTTTTGCATATCTACTTCTTGGCTTTGATTGGAATGCTCTTGTACGTGATTATATTGTTATCACCTAAACTGTAGTTACCCCTATGGATGTATCCACTCATGGATGGCAATAGGGAAGGGAAACTCAAAAGGTGCAACCACGATCACCTCGACCTCCAATAGATGGTTGTCACGCCAGTCGAGGAAACCTTCACTTTATGTTATCTAGCCCAGACAACAAAGGGGGAGACCCGATCTACTCCCGACAGGAGAGATCAAAACCAAGACACCAAATCAAGTTAATTCTAAGTGAAGTAAGGTGTACGGTTTATCCTAGACCTTAGGATGAAGTCACAAGAAAAGTGAGGGGTTCAATGAGTATAGCTTTGGTTCATTATTGATGTGAGAATGACTTATGATTTGTGAAATAGGATCCATGATTAAAGTACTAGTTCAATGTGAGAAAATCCACTGCCTTGAGAACCGTGTCCAATGCAGGGTAGTTTAGGGGTTGAATTGGGGCTAACTAGTACAAGTGACAAGCTTGATCATGAAGTATGATGGCATCAAAGGGTTTAGTTCACCATACAAGGGTCAAACCACAAGTTAATCCAACAATCTAGGAAAGTCGAATTGACTTGGAGAGAGACCAGTGCCTTGGGAATTGGGATAATGGAGTCAAAGTAAAGTTAACTTGTTGTTAAGGACTCCTATTGCATGAGACAAGTGGGCAATTAAAGTCTTGATGGATGAATAGGTCTAGATCTAGGTTTGACCTAAGTGGACCACAATCCCTTAAAACAAGGAATGCTATCCCTAAGGCAAGATTTGACAAGGTGACCTACTAGACCTAGGTTTTGAATTACTCTTGTTCCAAATCCACTGAAATCTCAAGTACCCATGTCCTAGAAGTGGGCCAACTCACTTCTCCAAGGTGGTGCGACTTTACCTAAGGAGGCTAAAAAGTGGGATAAGTGGGGTCAAGACAAGTCCAATGACATCCAAACTTTAGATCCAAGTGGTTTAAGCAAGTGAGAGTATGGATCTACAATTTCAAGGGAATCCAATGGCTATATCTTACTAGATCTGAGTTTGAAGATACCAAGTGGTCCAAAATGGGGATTAAATCCGTTAAAATGTGGAATAGGGCACACAAGGTAGAATTCAGAAAAGTGACAATCTGGGGGTAGGTTATTGGATGTGTAGATCATGAATCAAGCGGGATCTCAACTACCCACATACTACATCTAGGTCAACCCACCAAACTAGGAAGTGCACCCTTGCTTGGAGAGGCTAAATGCCTTGGGAAGAGGGTCAAATGGAGGCCAATCCTCACCAAAGTATAGATCCGGGATGCCATGGATACTATAGAGGTGGGTTTTCAATATCTTACCCAAGAAGCCACTAGATCTTAGTAGATCTGAAAAAATGTAAAAATGAGGGTTTGAAGAAATAAGGGTTTTATCAATTTATGAGCTATGTCAATGGATTGGATCAAGATAAGAGAAACAAACCTGTGGATCTTACCTGGGTAACCTTGTAGTTGCCTTGATGATGATGATCTATGCAAACCCAATCAATTTGAGAAGCTTTGAGGTAGTTTTCTATGCAATCGATTTAGTCCAAGAAGCCAATGCGCCCTCTCTCCTGCACAACAAACGTCAACAATATTAGATTTGATGTAATCAAGAGATAAGACTAATGCCACAAGAGAAGTAACAAAAAGATAGCATAGATCACAATTATACTAATGATAACCCCCTAATACAAGCAAATGCCAAGAAAGTCGATTTGAAGAAGCCTTGCAAAATCGCCGTTGTTGAAGTCGCCCTCTTGTAGACAAGACAATGATTTTCAAAATAGATAGATCTTACCACAAATTCCAAATGCTTGGTTGCAATAGACTTTCCAATCACCATCTAAGAACACCAGATGCAAAGGAGACCACAAGAATTTCCACAAGAAAGTTTTTCTATACCAATAATCCAAGAGCCAAAGACCCCTTACAAATGAGAAGCTCTCTCCTTTAAATAGGAAGGAGAGGCATCAAAATCCTAACCACTTTTTGAATGAGTGGCTAAGATTAAAAGAAACAAATGTCTAATCAATGGTTGAGATGAGCTCAACAATAAAATACATGGATCACTCATAAAATATAACATAAGTGGACAAAATCGCCCTAGAAGAGGGGAATCCCACCAAATCATGATGACTAAATATAATAAGAAGCTTATGGTGGGTCCAAGGGGTAATTTTAGCCACCCTTGGTCAATCCCCATAGCACAATAATAATAAAATAGTCATCAATATACCAAATCGTGCCTCTATGGACAAATCGTAGGCCTCAAAAGACCTCAGAAATCATTAGAAAGTGCCATAAGTGATGGATGCGGGCCCCGATGAAGCTGAAACTGCTGGAGGAGGTGTGGAAGACATCAATCCATGATCAATGATCATCCCATGCCAAGACATTGCCTCAGTAGCCCAAATCGAATTCCTCAATAGCCATTTCTACCAATCCTGAAATGCCTCGGGAAGCGTGAAACTGCCCCAAACTGCCTCCTGGAGTGCCTGCGATGTCAAGGTGAGGGCATCGGTGTGTCCGGGAGGGGGGTAATATGGTAAAAACAAGTAGCTGGACCACCCCCTCCAAGCACAGTGCCCTAGGTCAACCGGATAAAAATCACCTCTGCTCTGACAGGGTCTCCAACAGACCAAAACTGCACTGGGATAGCCTACTGAGGCTCAATCATCACTGTAAGTGACAAAACTGAAAACAAACTGTCTCATTGGACTCAGAAGGTCCAAATCCATCCAAGATGTGTACTCATACACCATATGAGTCTCTGCATGATCATAAAATATATCCAATATACCGGAACAGGTCAAATAATAATAATTTGTAAATGATCAAATACTGCTATAAACTATGAATCATCATCATAAACCTGTATCTGCTGCATAGAATCATCATGTACATGTACATAGACCATATATCATCTATCCATATCATCACAAGGTCCAAACATCTCATGTCCTATGGTTGACCTTGGTCAAACCTAGTTTGACCAAGTCAACATGACCAAATATAACTCAGATCATCATCAGAAGCTGCTGCAAAGTGTCAAAGGTTAATGCATGCTTTACAACTTATTCAAATAACAATTATAACACAAAGTAATCATTGCTGGTGATCTAAATCCAAATATATAATGTCATTAATTATTATTATTACTCAGACTAGACTTTCAAGATCATACTCACTTCATAGCTGTGATCAATTTGCTAGTGAAGGGTGAAGGCTAAAATAACTGCCTAGGCTAAGGGATGACTTGACTGACTTAACTTTGTGACACTTTGGCAAAGGGAAAGGGAATACACACCATAGTATATACTGAATGAGCAACAACACAGGGAATGGCGGTGTCTCACAAATGGACAAGTTGTTTAAAGAGTGCTTATTCAACTTAGGCATCATGTCTACATCAAGTTGATGCAGGTTCATTAGGATCATTCAATTTCATTTCATGGCCTTTTTGGCCTACATAACCCTTCGGATCTCAGGTGTGCTGATAAGCACAACTAGTTGCAGCTTGCATCCAGGGCATGTTTTTCATACATATATAAGGTCAGCAATTGTTTAGATATAGCTTTTAAGAATCATTGCTTTTTTTACCTTTCTTATACTCTTCGAGGAGTGTTTTTCAGCAGTTCATCACTCTTGCCCTTTTTAGTTTCCATGGGCGAATTTATCAGTTTCATACAAAGTACATGAGCTTTCAGTTTTAGCCAACAACATCTCAAGTGACTAGGGGGAGTTCGAGCCAATGCCAAACATCGGGACAACCGACCAGAATGATTTAGGCCTACAATCCAACTCACCAAAGGTAAGTTTTGTCACCAACTCAGAGCCGAGACACAGTAAACAGGGAAGCTCATCCAATACAGAGGCTACAGTGGGGAAAAGATCCTCCATGTCACTAGTCAAGTAGCAAGTCAGGGTGATAAACTAAAAGGTAGGCAATGGATGGATGAAGACAATGAATAATGGAGCCAACACTAGCAAGCCAAGGTATGGTGGAATGATCACCTCTATTCTCCATAAGGAGGGTAAAACCAATGAGTATGAATAGTGAACTTCTAAGTCTGAGTAGGGACAATATAATATATATAATAAGATCAATCAGGTCCACATATCTATATGATCGCCAGATCATGACACTAAGTGCTAAGACATGCTATAAGAATAAGTATAAAAGCAATATAACCATAACACAATGATATACCTGCTGAGTCATAATACTTGAATGCTCATCAACCTGTACCATCATCTGTCCTCTGAAACTGCTGCTGTAACTCTGGGCACTTGACTGCTCTGTACCAATGGTATAATGGCTACATCAGTCATCTCTCTGAGTGTCCTGAGACTCAGTCATGGCATGGGGAATACAACTGCTGTCCAAAATCTGATAGTGATCCAATATATATATGCTCATCTCAGCATCTCAATGTAAGGGAACTGGCTGAATAGTGTACTGGCATCAGAAAAATAATGTATGGTAGCCCGGCTACTATATATGTGATAACATATACATCTTTTGCTTTAGACATCTTTGCTTGTAACAGGTGTGTTATCACCTAAAATGTAGTTACCCCTATGGATGGATCCAGTCATGGATGGCAATAGGGAAGGGCAACTCAAAAGGTGCAACCACGATCACCTCGACCTCCAATATATGGTTGTCACGCCAGTCGAGGCAATCTTCGCTTTATGTTATCTAGCCCAGACAACAAAGGGGGAGACCCGATCTACTCCCGACAGGAGAGATCAAAACCAAGACACCAAATCAGGATATTTCTAAGTGAAGTTAGGTGTATGGTTTATCCTAGACCTAAAGATGAAGTCACAAGCCAAGTGGGGGTTCAATAGGTATAGCTTTGGTTCATAGTTGATGTGAGAATGACTTATAATGTTTGAAGTGAGATCTAGGTTGAGTGTACTAGGTCAATGTCAAAAGATCCACTGCCTTGGGAACCGTGTCCAATGCAGGATAGTTAAGGTTTGTATTGGGGCTAACTAGTACATGAGACAAGCTTGACCATGGTTCATGATGTCTTCAAAGGTATAGTCTACCATGCATAGGTCAAACCACAAGTCAATCCAACAATCTAGGAAAGTTGAATTACCTTGTAGAGAAACCAGTGCCTTGGGAATTGGGAAGTGGAGTCAAAGTAAGGTTGACTTATGGTTTAGGACTCCTACAGCATGAGATAAGTGGGCAATATAGGTCTTGATGGTTGAATATGTCTAGATCTAGGTTTGACCCAAGTGGACCACAATCCCTTGAAACAAGGAATGCTGTCCCCAAGGCAAAATTTGACAAAGTGATAGTCTAGACCTAGGTTTTGAATTATTCCGGTTTCAGATCTGCAATAATCTCAAGCACCCAGTTCCTAGAAGTGAGTGAACTCACTTCTCCAAGGTGGTGCGACTTTACCCAAGGAGGCTTCAATTGGGGTTTAGGTGGGTCAAATCATGTCGGATGGCATCCAAACTTTAGATCCTAGTAGATCAGTCAGGTAGGAGTATGGATCTATAATTTCGTGGCAATCCACCGGTTAGATCTTAGTAGATCTGAGTTTAAGTGTTCCAAGTGGTCCAAAATGGGGTTTAAATTCCTTGAAATGTGGAATGGGACCCACAAGGTGAATTTCAGAAAAGTGACAACCTGGGTGTATGTTATTTGATGTGTAGATGTCAAATCAAGTGGAATCTCAAACACCCACCACCTAGATCTAGGTCAACTTGCCCAACTAGTGAAGTGCGCCTTGCTTGGGAGAGGCTAAGTTGGCCTGGGAAGGGGATCAAATGGAAGCCAATCCTCACCAAACTATAGATCCGGGATGCCTTGGATGCTATAGAGGTGGGTTTTCAGTATTATGCCCAACAACCCACTAGATCTAAGTAGATCTGAGAAAATGTAAAATGGGGGTTTTAAGATATTAGGGTTTTAACAATTTATGAATTATGTCAATGGATTGGATAGAGGAAAGAGAAACAAACCTGTGGATCTTACCTGGGTAACCTTGTAGATGCCTTGATGATGATGATCTATGCAAGCCCGATCAATTTGAGAAGCTTTGAGGTAGTTTCTATGCAAGTCGATTTGGTCCAAGAAGCCAATGCGCCCTCTCTCCTGCACAACAAACGTCAACAATATCAGATTTGATGCATCAAGAGATAAGACTAATGCCACAAAAGAAGTAACAGAAAGATAGCATAGATCACAATGATACTAATGATAACCCCCTGATACAAGCGAATGCCAAGAAAGTCGATTTGAAGAAGCCTTGCAAAATCGCCCTTGTTGAAGTCGCCCTCCTGTAGACAAACAATGATTTCCAAAAAAAGATAGATCTTGCCACAATTTCCAAATGCTAGGTTGCAATAGACTTTCCAATCACCATCTAAGAACACCAGATGCAAAGGAGACCACAAGAATTTCCACAAGAATATTTTTCTATACCAATAATCCAAGAGCCAAAGACCCTTTACAATGAGAGGCTCTCTCCTTTAAATAGGAAGGAGAGGCACCAAAACCCTAACCACTTTTTGAATGAGTGGCTAAGATTATAAGATACAAAAGTCTAATCAATGGTTGAGATGAGCTCAACAATATAATACATGGATCACACATGAAATATAACATAAGTAGACAAAATCGCCCTAGAAGAGGGGAATCCCACCAAATCATGATGATGAAATATCATAAGAGGCTTATGGTGGGTCCAAGGGGTAATTTTATCCCTCCTTGGTCAATCCCCATAGCACAATGACCAATAAATAATCATGAATGTACCAAATCGTGCCTCCATAGTGAAGTCGTGGTCCTCAAAAGACCTCAAAAATCCACAGAAAGTGTCATAAGTGATGGATGCGGGCCCCGATGAAGCTGAAACTGCTGGAGAAGGTGTGGAAGGTCCCGATCTATAATCACTGATCATCCCATGCCATAACTTTGCCTCAGTAGCCCAAATCGATTTCCTCAATAGCCATTTCTACCAATCCTGAAATGCCTCGGGAAGCGTGAAACTGCCCCAAACAGCCTCCTGGAGGGCTAGCGCTATCAAGGTGAGGGCACCAATGTGTCCGGGAGGGGGGTAATATGGTAAAAACAAGTGGCTGGACCACCCCCTCCATCATCAGCGCCCTAGGTCAACCGGATAAAAGTCATCTCTGCTCCGACAGGGCCTCCAACAGACCAAAACTGCACTGGGACAGCCTACTGAGGCTCAATCATCACTGTAAGTGCCCGGAACTGAAAACAAACTGTCCCATTGGACTCAGAAGGTCCAAATCTATCCAAGATGTGTACTCATACACCATATGAGTCTCTGCATGATCAAAATAAATATCCAATATACCGGAACAGGGCCAATAATAATGCGCTGTACATATACAAACACTGCTGTAACCTCAGAATCATCATCATAACCCTGTAGCTGCTGCATAGAATCATCCTGTATGTGTACATAGACCATATATCATCTATCCATATCATCATAAGGTCTACCATCTCATGTCCCATGGTCCTCCATGGTCAAACTAGGTCCAACCAAGACCAAATATAACTCAGTCCATCATCCAAGGCTGCTGAAAAGTATCAAGGTTAATACATGCTTTACAATTTATTCAAATAGCAATTATAACACAGAGTAATCATGACTGGCGATCTAAATCCAAATATATAGTGTCGTTAATTATTATTATTACTCAGACTAGACTTTCAGGATCATACTCACTTCATAGTTGTGATCAATTTGCTAGTGAAGGGTGAAGGCTTAAATTAACTGGCTAGGCCAAGGGATGACTTAACTGCCTTGACTTTGTGACACTTTGGCAAGGGAAAGGGAATACACCATAGTATATACTGAATGAGCAATAACATGGGGAATGGCGGTGCCTCACAAATGGATGAGTTGTTTAAAGAGGGTTTATTCACCTTCACAGATGCGCACAATCCATAATACAAATAAGGCCAGCAATTGTTTAGATATAGCATTTAAGTTCCATTGCTTTTTGGGCCTGAAGTTTCCATAGCCTTGATCTATGTGTGTTTACAAACACATTGCATAGATTTACATTTTTCTTTTAGGCTTTCTGCTGCAGGTGTGTTTTTAAGGCACTTGTTTACCTGAGCACTTCTAGGTGTGTCATGGACAGCTTGTTTACCTAGGTATTTATTTTCCAAAAGATACAACATTTTATTTTCATTGCCATGTTCATTTGGCATGCCTCTCATTCATGTGTGTTTAGAAACACATTGCATGAATGGGCTTTTCATACAAGATATAGCATTTCATTTTCCAGATTTTGTATTGATGGCAGCACTAAAAGTTTCAGGTTTAGCCAACACAACTTTAGTGACTAGGGGGAATTCACAAGGAACTCCAACTCACCATAGGTAAGTTTTGTCACCAACTCAGAGCCGAGACACAATAAACAGGGAAGCTCATCCAATACAGAGGCTACAGTGGGGAAAAGTCCTCCATGCCACTAGTCAAGTAGTAAGTCAGGGTGATAATCTAAAAGGTAGGCCATGGATGGATGAAGACAATGAAATGATGGAACCAACACTAGCAAGCCAGAGTATGGTGTAATGATCACCTCTATTCTCCCTAAGGAGGGTATGTACCAATGAGTATGAATAGTGAACTTCTAAGTCTGAGTAGGGACAGTATAATATATATAATAGATCAACCAGGTCCATATATCTATATGATCGCCAGATCATGACACTAAGGTGCTAAGACATGCTATAAGAATAAGTATAAAAGCAATCTAACCATAACACTGTAATATACCTGCTGAGTCATATACCTGAATGCACATCAACCTGTACCATCATCTGTCCTCTGGAACTGCTGCTGTAACTCTAGGCACTACTGTCTGCTCTGTACCAATGGTATAATGGCTACATCGGTCACCTCTCTGAGTGTCCTGAAACTCAGTCATGGCATGGGGAATACAACTGCTGTCCACAATCTGATAGTGATCCAATCTAGATGCTCATCTCAGCATCTCAAATGTAAGGGAACTGGCTGAATAGTGTACTGGAATGAGAAAAATAATGTATGGTAGCCCGGCTACTATATATGTGATAACAAGGTGATTTCGACAGCTACAGAGGGAGGCCAAATTGACTTGGGCAAGGAGGGCAAATTGCTTGAAAGGAATATTGTGGGCTTCTCACATCCCCCTTGGGCATGCCGTTTTCATCTTGAAGGGAGTTTTTCAATTGTGCTTTGTCCATTGATTTGCTTCTTTTGATATGGCTTGCTTAGATCTCATTTATCTATGGATCAAATCTAACTTATGGTAGTTTGTTTGACAGGTTGAGTGAGATGTCTTTCCTCCTAGGGATTGGACGTTTTTGCTTGGAATCACTTGGATCAAGTTTGGAATTGTAACTAAATGCAAGGATCATCTATGTGCAAGGTAGCCGCAAGATTTTGAGGTAAGATCTACAAGGTACGTATCCATTTCGCTCGTCTTCTATCCTATTGGTCATAAAACCCTTAAAATTAAAACCCTAGTATTTTTTTTATTTTTCATATCTATGGAGATCTAGTGATCACTTGGGCTTAATAATGAAAACCCACCTTGATAATCATTTCAAATATCCCGATCTATAATTTGGTGGACATCCGACTCCATTTGCCCCTCCATCTAAGGCACTAGTCCTCCTTGAGGCAAGTCGCACTCCTTGGGTTAGTGGTCTTTTGCTAGATCCCACACATGGGTATTGTTCATTCCTTCTCAAATCCATATATCCATGCTATAGCATACCCCCTAGTGCCATCTCACTTTGATTTTGACCTTGTGGGCCCCATTTGGACCATTTTCCACTTTTTAAGGGTGGGCCCCACTTAGGTACTTTTCTTGGCATTAGATCTATCTAGATCTACTATTCCTAATCCATAAGTGACCCTATATCACACTTGGTTGAACATTTGTCCTTGCCTTAAGCCTCTTCAACCAAGCCCTAACCACTTTGGGTCCACTTATCATCCTAGATCTAGATCTTGTTTCATCTTGGTCTCCTTCTCTTTCATCATCACATTTCCCTAGGAGGTCTAGATTGAATTCGCTAGCCTTCATTGGATAAGCTAGGTTCTCCCCCTTGGTCTTGCTTAGATTTGATCTAAAGTGAAGAGTGCCTCGGTTGACGTGACACCCATATTGCATTGGGAACCGTGGTATCTCTTGGGTCACCTCTTTAGTTGTGTACACCTCTACCGTCCTGGATGGGATACCTTTAGAGACAACTACAAGTTGTGTGATAACAACGCCCTTGGCAACGAATCTCATTAAAGCAATTGCTGGACAGGCCAACTCAGCATGGCCAAACTGGTCAACAGGTGAAGAACTGCTCATATCATCATTGAAAGTGCCTGAAACTGAAAACTAAGTGTCTCAATGGGTCCAGAAGACCCAAATATACTAGAGATGAGTACTCATACACCTCACGGTAACCCGTAAGATCATCTTTAGTATCCACCATACCCGGACAAGTAAAAATATGATGGTCTAGAAGTAACAATAATCAATAAAAAGTGCATCAACCATCATTTGAAACCTGTGTCCAATATGGAATCATCAAAAGGTATATCAAGGACCATGGATCAAGATCATACAATATAACTGGTCCAACTCATCACGGATCCCAAGGTTGACCTTGGTCAAACTAAGTTTGACCAGTCAAACTAAGTTTGACCAGTCAAAGTCAAACTGATCAAAATATGACCTAGGCTAGAGAAGCCTGCTGCTGCAAGTGCAAATGGTTAAGACATGCTCTTTTAATCATTTTCATAGCAAGACTTTTAAAACATCAAGCATCATTTCACTGGCAGTTAATAAATAATTATAATTAAGCATAGGTTAAAATAATAATTTACTTTCAAAAGAACCTCAAGGATATACTCATTTTGTAAACATGATCAATTTGCTAGTAGAGGGTGAAGGCTAAGGATGAAAGGTTAGGCAAAGGGGAATGACTTGACTGACTCAACACTGTGATACTTTGGATAAGGGAAAGGGTATTACACATTTAAGCATATGTTGGATAAATAATACACAGGGGATGGCAGTGTCTCACAATGGGTAAGTTGTTTAGATAGGTGCTTGTTCAACGTTGGAAAATGTCTACAAATCTCATCATTACATTTCATTTCCTTGGTCAGTAGTTCTTTAGATTTAGCATTTGTTTAGCCACTATCTTTTTTAGGCCTATACAACCCTTTTGGGGATTTCACCTGTGCTTAGAAGCACAACTTCTAAAGCTTTCATCCAGGGTGTTTTAAGACTTCCATTCATTTCATTTGGAAACCCTTTTGGGGATTTCACCTGTGCTTAGAAGCACAACTACTAAAGCTTTCATCTAGGGTGATTTTGAGTTTCCATTTCATTTCCTTGGCCAACAGTTCTTTAGATTTCATATTTGTTTACTACTGCTTTTTAGGCCTACACAACCCTTTTGCGGATTTTGCATGTGTTTAGCAACACAACTACTCAAGCTCTCATCGAGGGTGTGTTTTTCATTTGAGTTTCAATATAATTTCACAAGATATAACAATAAATTTCCATATGTAAATGATGGTAGTATTGTTTGCTTCAGGTTTTAGTCAACACAAATCAAGCAACTATGGGGATTTTCCACAATCAAGACCAATCATCGGGGCAATCGACTAGAGTGATCAAGGTATCAAATCCAACTCACCAAAGGTAAGTTTTGTTGTCAACTCAGAGCTGAGACACAGGTTAACAGGGATGCTATCCAACACAAAGGCAAAAATGGGGAAGTTCTCCATATCACAGGCTAAGGTGTAAGTCAGGGTAAAGACCAAAAGTGGGAAGGACAACGGATGGATGGAGAAAGTGAAGGTGATGCCTAAGCTAGCAAGCCAAAAAGGCGGGAATGATCATGTCCACACTCCTAAGAGGGTAAAACTAACGAGTATAAAACAAGAGCTTCTAATTGTCGGTAATACAATCATTTATATAATCAATAATAACCAATTTCATTTAATATAGATATACTGCCAGATTATAATCACTAGATGCTAAGTCAAGCTATCAAATGACCAAAACAACAAGATAATAAAATCAATGCACATCATATACCTGCTGGGTCATATACCTGCATCTGTAATCTGGACCAACTGTAACCACTGAGAACACTGCTGCTGAAACGGTAATCACTGCACTGCATCTGTATGGAATAAAAGGTCATCTCGGTCATCAAATATGAGGTCAAGAGGCTCAGCCTTGGCATAAGGTCTACTGCATGTATGATATAGGGTTGCTCTGATGTGTGAGTGATCATAAATAACACTGCTCATCATAGCTGATCTCATTGAAATAGTGCAAAGGCAAAGCTCAAAAATATGCAGATAACTGCTCTGCAATCATGGTAGCCCAGCTACTTTGGGTGTGATAACAGCCCCAAGGATACACCCAGTGGCTTGAAGATTTTTGCCATGTTACCTGAGGTGTGTATTAGGCGGCAACAGAGTCCATCCAAATGTCTTATACTTATAATTACAATGGTACTTGGAAATATGTATTTAATTTATCTGAAAGAGAAAGTGCCTAGAAATAGTTTTTCTCATTGAATCTCATGGATGTTCCAATTTGAACTTATATTAAATGCATTGGATGCAATAAAACTAGGCAAGATATGCATTTCATTGATCTTACTTTATCTGTATTTGATACCAAAGTTTGTGAATTTGACAGGGAAGCTTTTGTAGGAAACACCCCACATTTTTGCCTTTTGAATTTCACATGTTTCAATTAGCTACCTATACCTCAATGAATTAAATTCTTCTGTTTTTATATCTTTGATACTGTGCTGAGCTATCTGGACTTCAATCCCAGTCCATATCTCAGCAGCTAGAATAGTAATCTTTCCAGGAATAGTAGCTGGGAAGAATTGTTGCTTGCCATGTTAATGATATGATATATGAGTGCCTTCCTTTTAATTGCTTCATATTCCTATTAATATGAATGATTGATTCTCGTAATATATATATATATATATATATATATATTTTATTTTTTATTTTTTTTTAATTACTGTTTCCATAACCTTTCCTAAGACGAGAACTTTTCAAAGAAATCAAATCTGAAAAGATGATTAACGGGGAATTGACATGCAAAACTGCCATAATGCACGGCTTCCATTGAAGCATGTTTTCATATTCTTTTGCCATTGAAAGCATGTTTTCAAAACGGGGATGACTGATTGTGCTTTCTAGTCCCTTTGACCTTTCCTGGGTTGTTTGTGGACATTAATAAAGTTATCTTATCTTATTCTTTTGTATCTAGAAGTGTAAAATTATATATAATATATAAGATGCTTAAAAGAGCCTTGCCAAATAAATACTTACACTCTGACATATTTTGCAGACTATTGCTCTTGAGCTGTGCCTTGAACAGATGGAGAATTCTAGTAAATCTTTGTCTGAGAATCTTTTTATGTCCAATGATGGAATTATCCTACCAAAGTCAATGTCAACCATTGATTGCCTCAGCAAAGGAATTATTGACTTTAAAGTCAAGCATGTGCATCTACTTGATAAGCAAACACAAGAATCGTGTGCTTTAAGGTATTTCTTTTCCAAAACTAAATCATGTAGACTGAAGTTATTTTTGTTATTTATTCTGTTATTCATTCTAGTAGTCAGGGGGTAACTGGTGATGATGCAGCAACTTAACATTTTGCAACAAGTCACTTTATTTCTGACTTTAAAAAATCATTTTGCAACAAACATGCAATAAGTCACTTTATTTCCATATCGGTTCAAGTTTCACATTTTATAAAGTGTATGATTGTCTTATAAATAGTCATCTGGAAGTCAATGTAGTGTCACATTCTAATTCAAAGTAGTAAAATTGATCTGGACATAGTTTACTGCCCCCTAAACATCATTATCTCCTGTATTCAGTATCACTTTTTAATATTGTTCTTCTCATCCTAGCTACTCCTCCCAAAGATATTAAGATCCCACTCCAGTTTTCTGCTTTTCCAAACTCACTGATCTTTTGATTCATTGATTGCAATATTAAAATGTTATTTGAAAGTAGCCTTCCTATTCATTTTGCCTAAAAACTCCACTGAGACCTTTAATCATTGGCACAAATCAACTCAAATGACTTCCTGTGAGCATGATTTTGGCTTTGATGCTTATCTATTGGTGGTATCAAAGTTTCACGAGCGGAAAGGCTACCTATGTCCTACAGTATATATGGATTAGTTACAAACTTACGACTGTTGCAAAAATGCATTAACAGGGAGTAACATTTTCAATACATGCCTTGGCAGTAAATAATTCAACATATTCCAATGATAGAAATTGACAAATCTGATTTAATAAATCAAATTAATCACTCGAATCTTCTCATCTGTCAACTTTCAGATGGGAGACACTACATTTGATAATCGGCAATAAACAAAGTATTGTATGTGGCAGTTAAACCTTTTTTTCAAGTTGCTTTGAAAAACATGCACTGAAGTCATGGGCTACATCGCATAACACACACTTCCTTTGGCTTAGGTGCTTGGTTTGAGGGGTAACTATTGTGCCAAAACTGCCCTGTACTTGCACCTGACCTCATTTTTTTTTAGACATGCCATTCAGGCGGGGCAAACCACAATAAGAACTGAACCTTGGTGGACTACAAAATACTCACCCATCCTTGTCAGCCAAGGCCGCGTTGATAAGCATTTAAACTTTAAACATGATATTGTCTCTAATTGTGGAAATTTATCAAGGGTAAATGATTTATTCTAAGCATAAACTTGGGGATCTACTTGTCTCTTAAATTAATTTTACTTTCCCAATAATCCAACTTCTCATGTTTGCATAAATGGACATGGAATTAAAAAATCCTGCTATTATTTGAAATGTTACATTTAACTTCTCTGTGAATTTATCGACAAGGGTCTGGAATCTAACTTATCAGCAATATCGGGGAAAATATTGGAAATTATTGGGAACTTTAAAAATTACAACAATAATCAATTTTTTTCAAAATTTTAAACATCTAAAGCAACGACAACATCAAACAAAGACATTGCTACATAAATATGAAAATAAAATTGATATACAATATGTATAAGATCATGTCAATGGTACATCACACATCGATATTGAAATATGATATCTACCCTGACTCCTGGGTCATAAGTCTTGACAGGATGATACAAAATCACATCACATAAATAAATATATCTCATGATATGAATAATCATGAGGCATCTAGATACTACAAGCACTAAGGAATCAACGATTCCCTCTACCCCTTTTATGGGCAAAGGTCATCACTAGCACCCTTCCTCTGGAAGTAGTAGGTGGATGTGATGAGGTTGATCATGAGGTGGAAGGTGGATGTGATGAGGTTGATCCTGAGGTTGAAGGTGGATGTGCCACTATTGGGATTGAGGTGGAGGGTGATGGGGCAAAGGTTGAAGTTGAAGTGGGATGTCTTCCACCTCTTTCTCTAGTTGGTAGTCTCTTTGGAGGTGGACGCATTGGCTGTGATGCACTCTCAATATCCTCCAAATCTGTTTGTGCTCGAAGTGGATATTCCTCCTTTGATTCCTTCTCCTTCTCCTCCTCCTCTAGTACATCATCATCATGCTCGAACCAATCAGGGGCCTCCTCCATAATAGGCCCCTCTGTCTCCACCCTCCATGGACATGTGTCAATCTCATTTAATTTAATGGCATCTGTGTCAGCGTTAGATTATTGTAAACTTAGACCATGTCATTGAGGTGGTGGACATCAACTCGTATGAGGGTCATTTTGTAATTAGAGGATGTTGGCCCATGAGCATAAATTAAAATCAATGAAACTAATAATTATAAAAAAATCAAATTTTAATTTGAACATTTTTAAATTCTAACCTGTTGTGCTTCATGGAGTGTATTTTTTCAAAGACACTCCAATTGCACTCACACCTTGATGAGTTGCAGGTTTGACTAAGCACCCGAATGGAAAGTTTTTGCAACTCTGGGACTCTTTTGCCTTAGTTTGTCCACCAAACATCTACAACGAATAAACGAAAAGGAAAGAGTCAAGACAACAAATTATATTTCAATTTTCCATCGAGTAACAAATAGATAGAAACGAAAGACGTTACAATTTAAAAGTTTGAAACAAATTGTACTTGAAACTTACTTGGCATCTGTTATCACACAAACTCTAGCTGTTGGTGGTAGGTATCCCAATAGGAACGGTAGAGGTGAACAGCTAGGCAGGTGTAACCAACAGTAGCTAGGTCCTCCGTCCAAGGGACAGAAGTCACACTGGACAAGGCTACAGTCACTTTAGTGAGGCACGTAGCCAAGTCAGGGGGGAGACCCCACTCAACTAGTGATGGTTGAGTCTCAACAGTCAGACACCCAAACCCAAAAGATAAACAAAGTGAGAGACAGAATGGATGACTAAGTGTGAGAATTCTTCCAGCCTAGTGAAATCGAGACTCTGGATGGGAAGATGTACTAGAAGAAACAAATTCAGATCTGATTACACATATAAATGATGAATTCTATGAAAGATTAGAAGGCTGGAAATCAAATCAACAAACAGAAATTTACTAAAAGAGTGGTTGGGGACCCTGCATATGGGAAATGAAGCTTGTTATGATTTATCAATACATGGCAGAGAAGGATCAACAATTTAAACACATCTTCTAGTGCTTATAAGATTATTAGCTAGCTGATTTAAAACACAAAAAAACAGGCCAGCAAGAAGTTGAGTGAAACTGCCCTAGGGGAATGAGTTAAACAATGGATAAATGGACCTAGGGCATAGAAAAATAAGCGTTTATACTCACTTCCAGCCAACGGAACTTGATATCGTAAGGTAAAAAGACGTTTTGAAGCCGAATATCAAGTACTAAGAACCCCAAACTAACCCCAAATAGGCTAAAACAGAAAAACGCCCCAGGGGGCGTTTTTTCCAGGTAGATTAGTGCTGATTAGGTGGGCAAATGGAGTCTAAATCAAATCAAATGTAGGCTTTTAAGCATAAATCATTTGTGGGTTTACAAGGAAAACAAATTTTAACGGTTGATTTTAAAGATTTTAATTTTTATGGGTTTTTATGTGAATTTCTGCTCAACACACACAGTGAAATTTTGGAAATAAGAGACCAACGAGAGAAACCTACTTGTGAGTAAATGAGATGGATGAAATTGCTGAAGACTAGCTCCCAAATGCAGTTGTTGAGCAACCGGGTGTTCCCTTGTGCGCTTGAGCTCCCAGCTGGCCAAAAACGCTCTAGCTACCTGCCACAAATAGGATGAAATATGTATATGCAGCAAAATAGTTAATTAAACTAGCAAGTAAATGACTGAAAATAGAGAAATTGAAAAGCATTAAGCAATGACAACTCCCTTTTATTGATACTTTGAAAGAAACCAACAGTTGTGGGGTTCCCACTCCAAAAACTGCGCCCTCCTCCAGCTGTCTTCTTCACCTGCAAGTCGATTTGGCCAAGGAAAATAGGAAACACAACAATAACCTCTCAACAAAGCTAAGGCAACTAGATATCAGTCAAACAATCCACATCCATGCATAAACTCTCAAGAAATCAGTAGAAGAATGGCTCTATATTATCAAAACTCAAGGGTAAAAATGTGCCAAGAGAGAACAATGGAGGTGAGTGCCTTCTCTTATAGAGAGAGGTCACTCTCAAAATAGGTTTCCCCCCAAAATGGAGGGTTGAGATCATCTCCGCAATCCACAAATCGAATGGTGGACATGTCTCTATGGAGGGGGGTGTGAATTGCCCCAAGGAGAGCGCACTAGAGGAGGAGAGGGGCCCATTGTGGGGGCCACACACATAATAGAAAGTGTTGGGGGTGTCTATATGGGGTTTTATCCCCCCAACTAATACAACAAGGGCCCACATGCCCCTATCCAACAAAATCGAATTCCTCCCTAAGGAGAAAAACGCCCCTATGGACCAAATCGACCTCAAGTGATGAGCTTCCATGGTGAGGGCCCCACCAAGTGCCAATAATATATCAAACCTTACCATTTACCTTTAGAAATTACCTTTACCTTTGCCAACCATTGATTTTGCCATTTGCCTATAGTTGCCTTAGTCAAATTCTGATTTTCCATGTAATTTTTGTTGGTTTATATGGTTGAAGATGAAAATTGGGCTTTTGACCCACTTTTATTGCCCGGATTGCCAAACTGTCTGCTACAATGCGATCGTGGACCCCAAAAGTAGTAGGGATGACCACTAGAACGACCCCGATCCATCACTTTGGCATTATTTGCCCCAAATCCATAATTTTTAATTAAAAGTTAAAACATGTCAAAGTTGACCAATAATAATTATAAATTTCTCAAATGCTTCGGTACTTTGCAATTCTGTCACTTGCATGCTCATACGGGACCCCTGTATATAATAATTGATTGAAATCTAAATTCCGATCTCAACATTTTTTCGGGCCCATTTTTGGCCTAGTCAACTCAGCTTGACCAAGTCAAATCTGGTCAACAATAGTGCTAGCTGAATGCTTGTATGCAAACATGGAGTGACAAGGCTCAATTATACAAGTTAGTACATTACTAAGCAATACAATGATAACATGGTGATAAAAAATACATTAAATCCCGAGATAATACAAGGCCCTGGTGAAGTGGGCCCACCACCTCCAAAAGACCAAAATGATAAGCACATCTATAGGATTGACCACTTTGCTGACTTTAGGTGATGCGGACAACAAGGCAAAGGATGCGGGAAGACAAGGATGAAGATCATGTGACCCTTTGGACAACTTGGGAAAGCGGGGTCCACTGAGATAAGTATGCCATGACAGAACACGGGGAAGGGCGGTGCCTCACAAATGGGTATAGTGCAGGGAAACCACCACTGGCCATCTAACAAGTATCTCACAACTCACATCCGTATCCGAAGACTCTGTGAGGTTCTTTTCTAGAGCCGCCAATCTGGGTGTCCGACAAACCATAACTTGAGACTCTAGGGGGCAATCTTGAGCTTGTCCCTTTCTCCTTCTCACCTCCTTGTCCCGCAGGACTAGGTGAGGAATAACTACTACAAATGCTGACATGTATGGCTGACCAGAATCCATGTGTGTTCATAAACACATTGCATGGATTTTACAATGAGTTTCATACTTAGCCCTTTTTGGCTAGATTTTACATTTACAACATAATGGCCTTTTTAGCCTGATTTACATTTCATTTCTTCATTTACATCAAGGCCCTCTTGGGCTACATACATATCTCAAAAGATATAAACATGGTGTTCATACTGCAAAGGTAATGGGGGTGAGCAATACATGCTTTGATGACCAATGGGGAACACCCGGTGAGGCTACACAATCCTAACTGCATTGCAACATCGGGGGCAACCAACAAGAGCAAATCCCAGGTCTAACCGTGTATATCACACACTAAAGAGCCGAGGCACAATAAACAGGGAGTCATGGCAAACTCAAAGATCAGTGCGGAAAGGGGTCCTGGGGATCACAAATCAGAATCCAAGTTGGGAGCAAGTATCATGGATGAGTCGGATGAGTGGGGAAAGTGATAATGGAGCTAAAGTCAGCTACCGAGAGGGACTAAGTGGTCAAGTCTATGCCAAGTATAGAGGATATGACTCAGCGTGCATATACATAGGTCTAACCGGAGGGGTGGACTGACATCATCAAGGGCCCAATCACATCATACAACAGCTAGATCACCAAATATATCATCCCATGTGAAGTTAGTGTAATAACAAGTATAAATAAGTCTAATCTTCAACATGAGCAATAATCATCAAATGCAATACCTGCTGCACCATATTCCTGCTGCTACTGAACCTGTCTATGAGCTGGATCTCTGCTGAATCCGGGCATATAATAAACCAACAATGTACTGTGACAGTCTCGATCAGAACAAGACTAGGCAACTGTCTCAAATGGGCTTGTGTCAAAGCCTGGCAAATCAAAGGTGACCTTGTGGTAGATGGTAAGTGACAATGTGTGTAGCACTATACATCTGTCTGTCCCCTCTGATATATCTGCTAGGGGAAGTTTGAACAAAACTGCCTCGTCTGAAGGAGGCTGATCTCCGATCTGAAAAAAAAAAAGTACTGTGCGGTCCTCGGCCGCACAGTCTGCAGTATGGTATCTCCAACTACAATAAATGTGATAACAGCATCCTAGCGGTCTTGTCTTGGATAGCCATCCCAAAACCAAATGTCCTAGCAGCCAACGTATTTATCTCCATTTGTTTGGAAATCTTTGAGCGTTTAGCGGGAGTCAACACCATCCTTTGAACACATTGGAAAAATCTATCCATCATCTGAGCATTAAATCTAAAACCACATCCATAAGAGTATGCAGGGTTGAGAATCGAGATAGAGCCTTGTTGCATGAATCGAATGGTGGAGTATATTGTTCCATTGCTCATCAATCTCACTCCATATCTAGGCTCATTTGGTGAATCCCTCCTCCCCCTTGTCCTCATAGTATCAATGGATAGTTTCCTTGGCCCTATCCATGGACCTTGTTATCACACAACTTCTAGTTGCCCATAAAAGGTGATCCTATCCAGGATGGTAGAGGGGATGGGCAACCAAAGAGGTGACCCAAGAGGGCCTCGATTCCCAAGATGGATTGGTTGTCATGTCAATCGAGGCACTCTTCGCTTCTTGCTATCCAATCCCTGGATAACAAAGGGGGAGACCTTGATTTACTCTCAGAATGAGAGATCCAAATCAATCACTAGATCAAGATATTCAATAAGGGATCTGTTGCCGCTTGGAATCACACCTGGGAAAACGCGGCAAAAATCTTCAAGCCGCTGGTGTGGCCTTGGGGGCAAATAAGAGTCAAGTGCTGTCACCTGAAACTTGAATCCTCCGTCTAGGCTTACTCCTAGCGAAGCCAAGGGGGGTGGACCCTAAAAAGTAAAAATAAAAAAAACTAAGGTGTTTAATCTACGAAAGAGGAAAACAACTAATCTAGGAGTTAGAAAATTCTACACAAGAGCAATGCAACATAAGAGATAACATCATTCATTATTCCATATCATCATTGTCATTTGAAATATAACATCCATCATCATAAAATATAAATAACAAGACCAGTGTTGATAAAATGGAGTCAAAATAAAGTGCTTGAAACAAAATGACAATGTTCTGCAATTATTCTTGGTAAATTTTATTATTAGTGTGGTAATGAGCTTTTTTTATTATGGATGGGGATTTCCAATATACCGTAAGGTACTGGAAATATGCTCGGAATTTGACAAGATGGTTTCTCACTTAGACATGTGGGTTGGATCGGAGTCTCTGGGAGGTGTTCAACACTATAGCAAACGAGGGTATAGTCTAACGGTATCCCGAGGTCTCTACCCAGTGGTTCCCGCTTCCTTTGAGAAATTTGCCCACCAGTGTCAAATAGTCGTTTACGTCGGATTTTCGTAAACGGTGGTTTATTGGGAAATGTTAAACCTATTACTAGTCACTATGTCAATTTCTGGTGTGATCAGCATGTTCAGACGAAGCTGCAGTGATCCTAGAGCATACGGGGACAAAGCCTTGTTAATTTTTATGTATTTTGAACAAATATTTTACTTTTTTAATGCCCCAAGAATCTCTTTTCTGGCCAGTACTCGGGCAAGCCCTTATCCTGAAACCTTACTTCGGGAAAGCAAGGGGGTATTTTGATTGTAGTAAAAAAAGGAAAATTGTAAAAAATCATGAGAACTAGGTCATGAGTGAACTCGTGGCCCGCCAATGGAACGGACCAACGAGGTTAATTTTAGCCCTAGTTAATTTTATTAAAGTACTGAAAAGCAAATCTAAGCTAAAAATGCATGCCATGAAAAAATGAGTCGACACAATTCCCCCTTGGGGGGATGGGGTGTGGGCGCTGGTTAGCCCACTTGCTCTTGTTTAATATTTTGTTACAATGCAGAGAAGTGCCCTAGTCATACATAAATGACTCAAAGGCTTACAATATTAGAAGGAGAAAGATTCTGGTTTATGAAAATATGGTTCCGGGTGCTCCAGATGGCCCGATCTACCAAAATTCGGCCAGCATCTCCTCCTATATGTTTATAAAATGCAGAAAACCAGCAAGATAATTTCAGTAGAAGATGCCCCAAAACACTTTAAGAGTGTGTTTGGGTCACCCAAAAAAATTCTAAAAAAAAGACTGAGTAAAAACTAAGTAAATCTATGATAAAATGACAAAATAACCAAGGAAAACAAGCTTTCCTTGGGATCTTGGTCTGCTTGTTTAAGGCAGCCAATGTAATGCACTTTAAATTGCAAGATTAACTTTTCAAAGCAAAAACTAGTTCCCTACTCAAGCTTGTAAAATTTTTCAAGTAAAATGACATTTTTTGTATGAAACTAGCCAAATAGATCTATAAAAATAGATAAAACTCTAACAATCTTAACTAGATCTATTTCATGCAAACAAATCAGATCCTCTTATGATTAATCTTTTGTAAAGGATCTAAGAAATATTTGCTTTTTCAAAACCCAAGTAACCAAGAAAGTTTGAATTTTTTTTTATATGTTAAGTAAGAGAATAGGAAGCAAAATGGCCTTTGAAATCAGAAATCTTTGAAGGCTTGGAAGTGGGACACCGAGAGAAAGATCCACCAAAACGTGCACATATGAGGAAAAAGAGAGCAAACAAGCTATCTTCTTCTTCAATCCTATCAACTTGTAGCTAAAACAAAACACTCACAAAGAACCCATCAAACTATAAATGCATATGGTTAGAAATCACAACAATATGAGCATAAAAAAATGAAACATATATGTTTTGAATCTCTAATCAAGATGACAAATAAAAGAACTAATTAAAACAAGCAAGATTAATTACTCTTCCTTACAAAATCGTTACCAATCCTTCAAGTAAGCTAGTAGATGGCTGAAAAATACTTGCACATAAATTGCCTTAGCTATAGATTACCTCATGCCATGAAATCATAAAGCCACTCACAAAGCATCACACGTGGACCTACAAAGTATTCTTTATTCAAATTGAAAGATAAAACAAGTACAATCAGGTCTGCTCCAACTCCAACTAGAGGAAAATGGAGTGGGCAGCCATGTTTAAATAGAGAAACCAAGAAGGAAAGGTGCCCATGTGAGGAGGAGAGATGGAGAGAGTGGTGGAGTAACTCATGGCTTGAATGGGGCTGCCCTTTCCTTCTTCCTAGCTGCCAAAATGCATCCCTATAGCTGCCACATATCATGCTGCACTCTCCTTAACTCGTGGGGCTCCACTCTTGGGGAATGCGCCTTCCCTCATGGGGAAATGCGCACACCTTAAGTGGGGAGTGCTCCCACTAATATAGCTGCCCCAAATACCTTCTAAAATGCCTCTTACACCTCCTTAATAATTGTTGATCAGAATCTGACTTCCAATCCCACAAAATTTGGAAGTTGATTTTTCTCACTTTTTTTATTTTTTGCATTTCTTCACCAATTTTTCACTTTTTGGGGTTTTTTGAGAATAAGTGAAAAATAAATGCCTCAACAACTATGGAAAATGGATTTTGGGGTATGGTGGGTTCTCTAAGCTAGAAAACGAGCATCCCCAAGCTAGAAAACGAGGATCCCCATGGAAAAAAAGACTCCTAGACCACACTTTTAAAACATTTTCGATTTTTTTAACTAATCCATTAAAAAAATGGCTTAGATTTACGGAAAAAATGTTTTTTCGTCGGAATTAAAAAAGCCCTAAGGGGACCTAGCACATGTCCATACGACTTCAAAAATAATGTCTATCATGTTCATATACATTGACCCATGGAATTTAATAACCCCCTAAGGCCTGTAAATCTCACCAAGCATTCCAGCTTTGGAGGAGTAGGAGAAAAACTCAAAAATTATGTTATGCAAAAATGCAAGACATAATTAATAAGTGAAAAAACTCCTTGGAATACCCGACTTGGTCGACAAGTCCTAGGAAGCCAAGTCCTTTACAAAAATACCATGCTAGCACATTTTATTACAAACCCTGCAGGGCATGGACATGTGAAGAAAAAATTAAAAAAGGGCCCTTATAAAAGCTTGATGGACATCAAATCACTGAAAATGAACATGTAACATGTTCAACTTGGCCCGCTCACTTGATAATCCAACTAAGTACAACTTAGTTGGTAACAGGATCTATGGTGAAGGATGATGAACCTTAGATTTAAGGCATAGAGCTACTGTAGAGGTTTAGGGAAGATGGGATATGAAAGTTCATTAGTTCAATTACAGTAACTCAAGATTAAAAATGAATCTAGGATGTAGGTGCTAGAATAAATCATCAAAATCAGTTGCCTTGGGAAACGTGTACTTAAAATATGAAAAATGATCACAAGGAGTAGATTTGACAAGTTTAGGGCTTTCCTAGCACAACTTGATGATAGATCTGACAGTGTCTAAGATCACAAGCCAAAATGAGACTCAAACAACTAAGAAAAAGTGGAAAAATCAAGGAGGGCACAATAGGTAGATATCAATGCCTAGGGGTTTGGGGTAGATACCAGTGCCTAGGTAGAGCATTATTGGTGGTATAATGGTCTCCCGGATAAATGTATTACCTCTCTTCCGAGCTTCCTTAGAATATTTTTGAGGTAGTGGCACAATAAAGGATTTGGTATGGGAGCTTTGGACAGTATCCTTGAGAAGTTATTTCCCATCTTCTTGCCTTGGATAGAATATCATGAGGATGAACCTAAGGCTCCTCGCCTCATCATAGTGGAAAATGAAAAATATTGGGAGTTGCCTCTGAGTTATTACAGTGGCAGAGAGATTAGGCAGCTTATTCAAGAAAATTGTGCCTTTTTCCATCAAGCACAGTGTGACCCTATTGAAGAGATTCATGAAGATCCGGTTATTGAAAATGTTATTGAAAACCCTCCTCATGCCACCATAACAGAAAACATTGAAGATTGGGAGTTTTCTCAAGTTTACTTCAGTGATGACGAGCACATTGGTACTCATGATCCGCCTTTACAAGAAGCCATTACAGAAGCCCATATTGAAATTCATGAAGAAATTTGTAATGTATATGATGATGAAGGTGTTACCCCCCATCTTGACAAGGGTGTCCACATGCACTTTTTTGAAAGCCAAGAGCGCAGGGTTAAGAGATCTCTATACAGTCATTAAATCTGTTAATGTGAGTTCATAGGCATAAAAATAATAGATTGAGAAACAAGAGAAGAATGAACTTGGTTATAGCAGTCAAATTGAAGAGCTGTCTCTAAAGCTTGCCAAGTTACACACAGAAGTGCAAACCCTTATGAATGAAAAGAGTAAACCTACTCAAAAGGATAATGAATATGAACATCTAAAGGCTAACCTAGAAGATACTAAAATAGCCTTAGATGGTTTCAGAGGGAGAATTGAAGGAATAGAAATGTTGCAGTCATTCGAATCTAGGTACCGGCAATCAAAAGGGGTTAATCAAGACACCCAATCCTTTGTTTCAGGTTTTGAGGTACCTACTATTATTTGGAAAGACAAAGTGATTATTTAGTAGGCAATAAGGGTTCCTTGAAGGCATTTTCCCACATCCCATATAATCAGAAGGAAGTTTGTAAGTTTGTCATCATATTGTTAAGGAACTATCAGAAGGTTCAGGGTCTCAAGCTATGGACCTCAGTGGGGTTTGCAGTGAAGCTAAAGGGAATCCGGATGCTGATGATAAAGAATCCGAAGAGAATCAAAATCTGCCTCTCTTCTTAACTCATTCAGGAGATGTTCTTTCTGCGTACAATGAGGTTTATGATGAGTTTATGAAGGTGTCATCAGAGAAAACAGGTTGATCAAAAATACAGACAGTACTACCACCGAATGCAAATCATAGTCTCATCATTTGAAACTGTAACTAGGTTTGGGACTGCCAAAACATACACTTCACTTGCTCTTGGAACTATCTCGAGGCACTTCCGATGCTTGAGAGATGCTATTGTGGATCAAATTTGCGTGTCTAGTAAAAGTCTGGGTGAGGAAGAAATGGCAGAAAATGGTAAAACATCTAGTCTTCGGTTTGTAGATCAACAACTGAGGCAACAACGAGTTCTTCAACAACTAGGAATGATTCAACAACTTGCCTGGAGGCCACAAAGAGGTTTGCCAGAGTGAGCAGTTTCTGTCCTATCGCTCACGCCAAAGATCGGGGTTCGACGAGTTAATCAGTCGAGTTCACGTGAAGCTCGGATCCGTTCTCACTGGCAGCCAAACGCTAATTCACGCTGCTCAGAGCCGAGACATGGATTTTTGACCTACCTTTCTTGGCAGCCAACTTCTCAATTTCGCATTGAAGACTTCCTTTGATTTCGTGGACTTGCGATTTTATTTTTATTTGGTAGCTGTGAGTCTGAGTCTAAAGCGTATTGTTTGCCATAACGATCAGCTAGTTGGCACCTAATTTCAGATATGTTGATTATCGAATGTTACACCTTCAACCAAATGCCTCAAAGTTACAGTCTGTGGGAGAATCAACTCATCGGTGGGGGTTTACGTGGCGATATTTATCCACCTACTTGACCTGTGTATCATTTCGCAATTGAAAGCCGGCAGTTCAAGCTCTTGTAGTGGGTGTTTGTGTTCACATGGGATAACCTAGGTTTGAAGTTCCATTTAATAAAGTGAGTTGATCATGTATTCGTTTAGGAGAAAATGGTGGATGATCACCTTTTTTTTCACTATTTCCTTTATTATATTATTTTATTTTTGGAAAAGAATAAGGGGTTTTTGGGCCTATAAAAAGGCCAGCCCCCTTCATTGTAAACATGGAAAAAACTTGGGAGTTTTTCTTTCCCATGAGCTTAATGAAAAATACTATGGGTTTTCCGGATAAACTAAGCACTTTCTTTGTGTGGCATGATCTTGTGAGATTTTAGATAAGTGTGAGTATTTCTAGATTATGCGTTTTCTTTTCTATGTTTAAGAGGCCATAGAGGGGTGTAATCCACCACATTGAAAGGTGAGGAATTCTTAGCAAACTGCTTTCTTTTTCCCTTTGGTGAAGAATTCTTAGCAGCTGCTTTCTTTTTCCCTTTGTGATCGTGCATACACGGGCATTGATCTTTGCATTTAATCTAGTTTGATTGTGTAATATTGATCTTTTGTTTGCATAGCGCACCTCCCGCAGCTAGAGAAGAAGAAGTACTTGTTATCACACAACTTGTAGTTGCCCCTAGTGGTATCCCATCCGGGATGTTAGAGGAGATGAGAAACTAAAGAGGTGACCCAAGAGATGCCACGGTTCCCAATGCAAGGTGGGAGTCACGTCAACCGAGGCACTCTTCACTTTAGATCTAGATAAATCAAGACCTAGGGGGAGACCCTATAACCAATCAAAGATGATTGGACCCAAACAAAGGTTCCTAGGGATGAGTAAATGGTAAGTTACGGAAACCGATGCAAGGTAAAGTGGGCCTAGAAATTAAAGTATGGTTGAAGGTGGTTTGAAAGATGATTAGTGTTTCAACCAATGTATGATTTAGGCCACATGATTAGTTATAATGACAAGGTATAGTACCATGTGTTACACAAGTGGGACCCACTTTCTTGGGATATGTGAAAAGGCCTAATGTGGACCCACAAGGTGAAATTAAGGGAGGCAATTGGCACTAGAGGATATGTAATGAGTAGATCTATGGATCTAAGTTGAAATTAGAAGTACCCACTTATTGGATCTAAGGTTTGACACAATTCCCAAGGAGTGCGACTTGCTTAAGGAGGACTAGTGCCTTGTTGGATGGGTTAATGGAGTCAAAAGATATGTCAAAGTGTAGATCGAGACACCTAGAGGTCAAGTCAAGCGGGCTAATTGAGATAGAATGGTTGGATCTAGCTAGATCTAGGATTTCATGAAATGACCCAAGTGGACCACAATCCCTTAAAACAAGGAATGCTACCCCCAAGGCAGATTGTCACAAAATGACACTCTAGATATAGGTTTCAAGGTATGCCTGTTCCAAATCCACTGAAATCTCAACTACCCAGGTCCTAGAAGTGGGCAAACTCAGTCACCCAAGGAAGTGCGACCTTGCTCAAGGAGGGCTAAAAGATGGATAAGGTGTGTCAAATCAGGTCCAATGGCCACCAAATTGTAGATCCAAGTAGCTTAGGCACCGATCTATGTGGATCTAGAAAATCAAGCCAATCCAAGGGTTAGATCTTACTAGATCTGAGTTTTAAGGTGCCAAGTAGTTCAAAAGGGGGTTTTAATCCCTTAAAATGTGGAATGATGCCCACAAGGTAGAAATCACCCAAGTAAAAGTATCGGGTTAGGTTATCAAGTGTGTATATTGCAAATCAAGCGGGATCTCACCTACCCACATGCTAGATCTAACCAAACAGGCCTCTCCAAGGAAGTGCGATTTGGTTCAAGAGGGCTATATTGCCTTGAAAAGTGTTAATTTTAACCCAATCACCACCAAACTATAGATCCAACTAGGGGTGGATGCTATAGAGGTGGGTTCTTAAAATATTTTCAAAAGCAAGGCTAGATCTAAGTAGATCTAAGAAAAACCAAAATTGGGGTTTTGATTAATTAGGGTTTGTGACCAATGAAGAGAGAATGGATGGAAAGAGGCACATACCTTGTAGATCTTACCTCAATTGCTTGTGGCCACCTTGCAAATTGATAGCATTCTCCTATGTGTATATTCAAGAGTGAGATCCAAGAGCTCCAACCAAAACGTTCTCCTCCAAGATAGCCAAATCGTCCTCCTCCTACAAGACAAAATCAAAGAAACAAGTCAAGTAAGATGATTATGAAAATGATAGAAAGATGTAATAGAAAGCATCAACTATGTCACGAAGATACAATAATGATACTCCCTGTCACAAGATCAACCCAAGAGACAATATGTGGATCCCTCCAACAATAACCCTCAAGAAATCGCCCTCCTCTCCATCAATTCGACTTTCCAGCAAGAAGACTAGTAGAAGCACCAAAATCCACAATGATACATAGAAGAGATACTGTATACTCAATATGCAAGAGAATCCACAAGACAAGAGAGATATGCTCCACAAAGAAGTGTTCTATTCCAATATTCCAGAGCTCCAAAGGTGAGCTATACAATAGGGGGTCTCCTCCTTATATAGGATAATAAAGACCAAAACCCTATACCACTCTACAATACTACATCAAATGAGTGGTTGAGATTAAAAGATCTCAATACATGATCAATGGCTAATAATGAATCATAACAATATATCACATGGATCACCCAATATAATGATGACGCCCTACCTAAATGGCACAAAGTGAGGATGACGTCATCCACTAGAGGGGGTAAAAGTACCAAAGCCCACCTCATAATGACTAGGACATAACATAAGAAGCACATGGTGGGGCTAGGAGGCATCAATCCTTACTAGCTCATCCCCAAGGCACAATAAAATAATAAAATATGTCCAAGATAATATAAATGATCAAATTTGTCCTCAAAATCTGTGACAGACAAGCAGTAAAAGACCTCCTATGATCGCTATGGGCCTACCCACATGGTGAAAACTGGCTGGAAGATAGTGGGATCACCCTGGAAAACCTCTGTGAAAACCAAGTGCCAAAACCTTGCCTCAATTGCCCAAATCGAATTCCTCAGTGACCACTTTATCCCATTTTTTAACTGCCTCGGTAATTGTGAAAGTGCCAAAACTGCCTCCCAGGGCATTTGCGTTGCCCAACTGAGCCCACCAGGCTCTCCATAATGGGGGGTAAATGGTAAAAACAAGTGGCTGGACCACCCCCCCCTCATATAGAGCCCTAGGTGAACTGGCCTCTCGTGGCCCCTGCTGCTTAGGCTGGGAAATCAGCCCCAAATCTAGTCAACAAGTGTAAACCTGCATCAATCACTGTCAGAAGTGCCTGGAACTGAAATATAAGTGTTTCATTGGATCCAGAAGACCCAAATCCACTAGGAATGTGTACTCATACACCATGGGTTGCCCTAATGGGCCAGCTGTAGGGTCCACCATATATGGACAGTGTATAATCTGATGATCTGAAGTAATAAATAAAACTGTTGAACTGCATCAATCATCATCTGCATCCTATATCCATCATATGGCATCATCGTCAAGAGTATGTGGGTCCATCAATCATCATCTATAAGCATATGTGGCCCACATCATCATGGATCCCAAGAAATGACCATAGTCAAACTAGGTTTGACTAGGTCCATATATAACCAACGAAAAATCATATCAGTAGACTAAGACATGTTCCTCTAATCATTCTCACAGCTTAGCTCAAAGTATAACATCCATTCAGTGGCATTAATCAAGTTAGCATATTCCTTTGTTATATGAAATTACTTGCACAATAGTTTAAATGACAAACTTACCCATTGGACATGGTCAAACTGCTAGTGAAGGATGAAGGCTAGGAACAAGGTTGGGCCAAGGGGTTGACTTGTCTAACTCAACTCAAAATTACTTTGGACTAGGAGAAGGGGAAAGCTACAAACTCTATGCTGGACAAAATAACACGGGGAATGGCTGTGCCTCACAAAAGGATAAGTTGTTTAGAGAGTGCTTATTCAACTTAGGCATCATGTCTACATCAAGTTGATCCAGGTTCATTAGGATCATTCAATTTCATTTCATGGTCTTTTTGGCCTACATAACCCTTCGGATCTCAGGTGTGTTGATAAGCACAACTAGTTGCAGCTTGCATCCAGGGCATGTTTTCATATACATATAAGGTCAGCAATTGTTTAAATATAGCTTTTAAGAACCATTGCTTTTTGGACCTTTCTTATACTCTTCGAGGAGTATTTTTAGCAGTTCATCGCTCTTGCCCTTTTTAGTTTCCATGGGCGAATTTATAAGTTTCCATAAGTAGTACATGAGCTTTCAGTTTTAGCCAACAACATCTCAAGTGAATAGGGGGAGTTCGAGCCAATGCCAAACATCGGGACAACCGACCAGAATGATTTAGGCCTACAATCCAACTCACCAAAGGTAAGTTTTGTCACCAACTTAGAGTCGAGACACTGAACATACAGGGATGCGGTCCAAACACAGAGGTAGAAAATGGGGAAGTCCTCAGTATCAGAAAGTCAAATGAGACATGTCAAGGTTTAAAGTCAAATAAGGAAAGTCATGTATGGATGGAGTCAAATGAGTATGGAGCCTAAACTAGCAGACAACTGATGTCAGGAAAGACCATATCTATGTAAGGTGGTAAACCAGTGAGTTTTGTCAAACAACCTAAGTGTGCAAGTAAATGTCCATTTTATAAGTTATAGTTCATTTTAAACAGTTTGCCACATCAGGAATAATATACCAAGCAGATGCTGTGAACATGACTAAAACAACAAGATAATAATCCACAGTAAATGATAAAACATCCATAGGTCATATAACATCATCACAATAATAATCATCATACATCATCTGAAACACTGCTGCAATACATCTCTAAGCACTGAACTGAAACTGTATGGGATAAAAGGTCACATCGGTCATCAAATCTGAACTCTCAAGGCTCAGCCTTGACACAAGGTCGAACATAAGTCTGAATAATACATTGCTCTGATCATGAGTGATCTCAAAATATACAATCATCATAGCCAAGCTCTGAATAATGGAAGCTCTGGAATGTGCAGATATCTACTAAGCAAGAATAGTAGCCCTGCTACTATGGTGTGATAACAGTACTCTCTGATTGTCAAACACTAGATTGAGCAGGGCTTGCTCAATCATGTGATCTTTCCCCCTCAGTCACATATGACACAAGGCCCCTTTGAGTTCTCTTTTGACTCCATTCGCCCCTTTGATATACTAGCACTAGCCTTTCCTCGAGGTCCAATCCTCCCATCTTTCCCATCACTCAATCAAGATACCTTTTGTTACAATTGTTTCTCTAAGGCAGCCTCTTCAGTTCACCTTTCCCTTCGTTGCACCTGCCTTAGCGATCCTACCTTAGGGATACCCCCCTTGAGTTGGAGAAGAGCCAACATGAAGTGAGGAGAGAGGAGTGTGGTGACATTGGCTTCTCTTTTGAGAGTTGTCATCAAGCTGGTGTGTTCACTTTTTGGGCTTCAGCACACGCATGTCAGTTTTGGGTGACAACAGAAGGCTTGGAGGGTTTACTTCCTTATGACTTTTTTTTCTTCTTCTGAAAAGGATGATTATGAGCATGAAGAAGACAGACATAGCATGGAATATGATATTAGTGATGAAGAATCCCTCATGACTGACATAGATGTTGATGATGATAACTAGACATTTATAATTAACCCCATCTATGCCATGTCTGAAGAAGAGAATAATGAACTTGAATCCTTTGAGAGCATATTTGAAAATCCCATATATGACATATCTAAGGGAAGGAAGTTTGAATCAGAAACTCTTGATGATTTTGTTGAAAAACCCATTTATGAGGTTTTCACAGAAAGCATGAAGTTTGAGACCTTGGGAAATCTTTGCATTGGAAAGGAACATGAAATATTTTTACATGATCAGTATAAGCCATGCATCAGCAAGGAAGACCTGAAGAAGCAGTGCAGTAAAGAGTCAAATCAAATATAACTAATTGAAGAGCAGTCTCAGCCATTGTCTCCGTATATAGAGGTTTCTTATGATTTGGAGCAGCTTAGGGTTTATGCTTTCACAGAAAGTTACTATCAGAAGAGCCCTTCGGGTCATTATGATGAGGTAGTTGGTCAGCCTTATCATTCATAATTTTTTCTCAGCCCTAACCAGTCATGGATAGAAGAAGCTTGCAGGAGGACTTACCAATTGGGGAAGCATTTCAAATATCCATCACATGCCTATGATTTCCCATCCAACCCTCCCATCCAGAATATCCATGCAGGTTTGCACTTTCTGATAAACATATCCTTGCTTTGGTTGGTAACCAAAGACAAGGCAAAAATCTGTTATATTGATGAAATGTTAAGATGGTTAGATTGGATTTTTCATTTTACTTAGCATTTTATTATATTGTGTTTAGAGTAGGAAAATAAGCTCCTCGAAGCGAACATTTTTACTTTCTGCATTCATTTTCAGTATTTTCCTGTGTACTTAGGAATTTTTCTTAGTTTCATTTTTCAAATAAATACAACTGGTGGTTCACTGGCGTTTTTCATAAAACTTGTGCTACTAAGGGTTTTTCTTGTTAAGTTGAGATTTTTTTACAGGTTGTAGAAACTGAATATTCTGGTGTTCTCGCATCCTCTCCTTGCCTGAAGGCCAGATCGAGCATACGTCTCACAGTTGGAGCCAGATGTTACCACCTAAGTTGTACTTAGGTGGACTCCTTTTGAACCTCAAAAGACTTGAACAACTCACCTTTTTCATTGCCAGAGTTCAGAAATTCATCAGGCCAAATTTTTTGGCCCTTTGTAAAATTTGCATGTCTAGATCCCTATGGGGGAATTGTAATAAGTTGGTCTAAGCATGGTACTTTTGTAAAAGGCTTGGCCTACCTTAGGTTTAGCTATCAGGGGGATATGCTAGAGTGTTTTTTCCTTAAGAATTACGCGTTGCGCTACAGTGGCGTATAATTCCTGAGTTTTTCACTCACACCTCCAAAGCTGGGGTATTTTCCTTGGCGATCAATCCTTGGGAGGTTATTAAAGCCTAAGTGTCGATGTATTTTTACTTGCTAGTCATCAATAATAAGTCGTATGGATATGCACTAGGTCCCCTAGGAGTTTGAGTCAATTCCAGCAAAAATAATTTTTTCCGTAAACTTAGGCCATTTTTAATGGTTTAATTGGAAAATTTCAAATTGTAATAAAAGGATGGCCTGAAGGTGGAATTTGGCGTGGGGATGCTCGTTTTCACGCTCATAGAGCCCTCTTTACCCTAGGACACATTCTTCCTATGTTTCAGATGATTAAATTATCATTTGGGGCATTTTTCCTTATCGGGTCGATAGAATGGTATTTTAATGCTAAAGATGAGACAAATTGCACCATAATATAAAAAAAAATATTGAAAAAAACAATTTGCATGTGAGAAATGATTTGGCATTTGTTCCAATATGAAAGGCGACTTGATTTGGTAAATAAAGCACATGTCTTTAGTGACAAATCAAGTGAGGTGGCGATAGCATAAGTTTTGGGATACGCCCCTCTCTCATACTCCACGTGAGGGAGAGGTGGCGCTTAACTTGTTATGTGGCGGCCCTTTCTTGGTGGGAGGAGATTCCAACGTGGAGGGGGCGCATCTCTTGTGAGGTGGCGCCCCCCTCTTAACTCTCACTCCACTTCACCCTATGTTAATGGGATTCAATCCCTCCTTTCTCTCAAGTGATGCGCACCTCCTCTTGGATGCACCCCTCCTCCCTCTCTCTTGAGTGCTATAAAAGCGAGGTTCTTGCTCCCATTTCTTCATGGAGCATTGAACCTCTGCTCATGTATGATTTATCTTATTGCTACTTGTTGAATAAAATTCCGTGAAGGCTTATGGTTGCATTTCCCCTGCATTGTTGTGATTGTTGATGAGTATTGAGGTGATATCTAGTTAATTGTACATTCTCTTTTTGCAAGCTTGTAGGTTGTTTCTAGCTTCTTAGAATAAGTATTTGTTGATGCCAATTTACTTATTTATGTTTCATCATTCAAGATTGTAGGAGTAGTAGATCGTATTAGGTTATACTAATATTCTCCTCATTTATAATGATAAATATACTAGAATGATCTTGTTTGCCTTTAGAAATGTATAGTTTTGCAGATCATCTACAGTGAAGGGTTTTTGGAGCTTGGTTGCTTCCATCTCCTGTCCACTACTTTTGAAAACTTGGATCTAATGAGTCTTGCTCCATAATTGTCTTTTCTCCTTCACAAGTATTCAAGCTTGGGTTTGAGGATCTCTTTCTACCATCTTTTAAAATTCTAAACTCTCTTCCAGTTACTTGTTCTTTCTTGCTTCATAAAAGTTAGATCCACAAAGTAAAATTGTTTATCTTCTTTTATTTCAACATACATATCAGATCTAGTTTGCTTCTCAAAGTTTCATTTAAAGATAGATCAAGATTTCTATTTTAAAGTACTTGTTTCAATAAAAATTTCCAATTTTTTTGATTACTTAAAGTAGTGTATTTTATTTGTACTTTGATAAACTAATCTACTAATTTACATCTTTTTTAGCTCGCTGGTTTTTAGCAGGTCCGTGACAAAAGTGGACAGATTTGTGACCAAAACCAGTCAAAAAGCATAACAAAACACTTCCGGTGGATCCCCATCCACTTGTATAAACTTCTATAAGATTGTAAGCCCTTAGATCCAACTAAAAGTGGACTAAGAGGCATTTTCTTCTCCATTTTTATTTTAACTATTAAACGAGAGCAGTGGGATACTTAGCGCCCACACCCCATCCCCCTTGGGGGGATTTGCATTGTGTAAAATTTTTGTGGAATAATTTTTTCTAACAACACATGTAACACACACACACACTTTTAATCTGCAGGGTGTATACTTAAATTCATTTTTTACAAATTTTCTTTTAATTTACTTTATTTTTGCAAGCGTAAACTTAGAAATAACACAAACCTTGTTGCCACGAAATATGCTCTCGCCACCACACAAAGGCTTTGCCAATTAGTGGTGGATGATCAGAAAAGTGACACATAGGTTTTGTGCTGCTTTACTTCTCTTTTAAAGTTTAAAGTTTTCCTTTCTACAACTATCAAATTTGAATAAATATTTGGCTTATGTATCAAAGTATGCTCTTTCCCCTTGCGGGCATCTTGCCTGGGCCTGTGGGAAATCAGAAACGATTGTAGCCACTTCTTCAATTTTCCACACTTAAGCTAATAACTCATTCAATAAAATATACAACCCCTCACATAGTGAAAATCCGGCACTACAAATAATTAAAATTTGTGTGGGGAAATTTCTTAGAGAAAGCGAGAACAACTGGGAGGCGACCTTAAGGCACAGTTAGGCTACACCATAGTTGGTGTAGTGTTGAACACCGCCTTAGAGACTCTATTCCATCCCACACGTTCTCGTGAGAAGCCACCATCTTTTGATTTCCGGACATTCCTCCTTGTACCTCACGGTATCTCGGGAATCCCCCTTTTCCCTAAATAATTTCGAACCATTAATAATCTAAAAGTAACCAAGAAGCAATCGCAAAACATTTCCCTTTCAGCAAAAACTTTTATATCTTGTATTGACTCCATAAGGCACTGTTCCACAACACATTATTAATTTATTTGCTTAATATCATATCATTGTTGTATAACCCGGTGGGTTAGCTCAAGTGGTTGAGTGTTGTATTCGCAAGCAGAAGGTCTCGGGGTCAAATCCCCGGGTGGCTATGAAGGGCCTCACTTGATGTCCCCACCTGGTTAGGCCACGTAATCAGGGCCGATGGTTTACCTTGGGTACCATCCTCAAAATGAGGGGAAGTACTTGAGGGTTTCCCAAGCTATGTTCCACTCTAAAAAAAAAAAAAAAATCATATCATTGTTGTGTTATTTATTGGTTCTCATTTTCAGTTTGCTAGTGAAAGTACATTTTATAAACTATTTTGCAAATCATCTTGGAACCCTTTTAGTCAAATCATAAAACTCCTTAAACAACATCATTAACCATTTCACCAAAACATGTTGATTGCCTTAGAAACATTCCGTAGGGACTACCCCCCTTGGCTTCAATTAGGAGTTGGCCTAAACGGAGGAGTCAAGATCAGGTGACATCCTTGACTCGAGACTTTCCCCCAAGGGCGCATCGAGCAGTAGCATAGATTTCTTGTGCGTTAACCAGGTGTGCGATTCAACGGCAACAGGTACTCATTTCCATGATAGGAGCATATCTCAAGCATTTGAAACTTGTAGTACTACTATATCCATTAATAATGAGATGTTCGGATAATCATCTAGCTTCACTTTGAGATCCTTGATTAGACCACATACGTTAATTTCTCTTGAATCCATGGCACAAACATTTTTGTATGGCTTAGTGGTTTATAATCCTAATTGGTTCATAACTTTTAATGACATGAAATTGGTTAATGTCTCTGAATCCAACATACAGTTATGAAGGAGCAAGTCATTCACCAATAATGAAATAAAGAAAGGACTATGACTACCATTTTTGTTCCATTCTTGGTTCATTGTTTGTAACACCACTAGACAATCTTCATTGGTCTCACTAATTTCGTCCATACCAAGTAATTTTTTCAATTTTTCTTTTACGGAAGAAACTTTTCTAACTCAATCAAGGGTGCCAATACCTTAGCATTATTTATCCAACACATTATATCTAAATTTAGATTATGTGAAATACTTGCTTAGGTTTCTTCTTGTGAGAGTACTTTGCTACACTCAGTAGGTTTATAGTTCTTAGGGAATTGTTATCACATACATAGAAGTTGGGATACCATGTTTCCAGAGTAGATATCTACACTTTTCCGAGCTTTTCCTTTGCACATTTTCAGTGAGATCAACTATGATGAGCAGTATTATTTATTATCACTCACACATCAGAGCATCCTTATATTAGACATTCAGTAGACCTTATGCCAAGGCTGAGCCTTAAGACCTCAGATTTGATGACCGATATGACCTTTATTCCATACATGGCAGTGTTCAGTGTTTCAAATGCAGTGTTCTCAGTGGTTTTAGTTGGTCCAGATTACAGATATTGATGTATGACTCAGTATATGTATATGATGTGCATTGGTTATTATCTTGTTGTTTAGGTCATTTTGATAGCTAGACTTAGCATATAGTAATTATGATCTGGCAGTATATTAATGTTAAAATGAAATTGGTTGTTATGGATTATATGCATGATTGTATTACTGACATTTGGAAACTCTTGTTTTATACTCGTTGGTCTTTACCTTCCTAGGAATGTAGACATGATCACTTTTGTCTTTTTGACCTACTAGCTTAGGCACCATTTTCACTTGTCTCCATCCATCCATTTATCCTTCCTCATTATTTGATCTTTACCCTGACTTACACCTTGACTTGTGATATGGAGGACCTCCCCGCTTTTGCCTTTGTGTTGGACATGCATCCATGTTTATTTTGTGTCTCGGCTCTGAGTTGGCAACAAAACTTACCTTTGGTGAGTTGGATTTTATACCTTGATCTCTCTAGTCGGTTGCCCTGATGTTTGGTCTTGATTGTGTAAGTCCCCATAGTTTCTTGAGTTGTCTTGGCTAAAACCCAAAGCAAATTGTACTACCTATGGAAATTATTGATGTATATATTTTGTAAAGCCCAATGAAAAGGGCTATGAATTGTAATGCAATGAAATGTAAAAGCACCCTGGATGAAAGATGTGATTAGTTGTGCTTTTAAGCACATGCAAAATCCCAGAGGGGTCTGTTATCACCTAAGCTGTAGTTACCCCTATGGATGTATCCACTCATGGATGGCAATAGGGAAGGCAACTCAAAAGGTGCAACCACAATCACCTCGACCTCCAATATATGGTTGTCATGACAGTCGAGGCAACCTTCACTTTATGTTATCTAGCCCAGACAACAAAGGGGGAGACCCGATCTACTCCCGACAGGAGAGATCAAAACCAAGACACCAAATCAAGTTAATTCTAAGTGAAGTAAGGTGTATGGTTTATCCTAGACCTTAGGATGAAGTCACAAGACAAGTGAGGGGTTCAATGAGTATAGCTTTGGTTCATTGTTGATGTGAGAGTGACTTATGATTTGTGAAATAGGATCCAGGATTAAAGTACTAGCTCAATGTGAGAAAATCCACTGCCTTGGGAACCGTGTCCAATGCAGGGTAGTTTAGGGTTGAATTGGGGCTAACTAGTACTAGTGACAAGCTTGATCATGAAGTATGATGGCATCAAAGGGTTTAGTTTACACACTAGACCTAGGTTTTGAATTATGCCCATTCCAAATCCACAAAATCCTCATGTACCCACATCCTAAAAGTGGACCAACTCACTTCTCCAAGGTGGTGCGACTTTACCCAAGGAGGCTAAAAAGTGGGATAAAACAATCAAGACAAGACCAATGGCATCCAAACTTTAGATCCAAGTAGGTTGATCAGGTGAGGATATGGATCTATAATTTCAAGGCAATCCGATGTCTAGATCTTACTAGATCTAAGTTTAAAGATACCAAGTGGTCCAAAATGGGGATTAAATCCCTTAAAATGTGGAATAGGGCCCATAAGGTAGAAATCAGAAAAGTGACAATCTGGGGGTAGGTTATTGGATGTGTAGATCACAAATCAAGCGGAATCTCAACTACCCACATACTAGATCTAGGTCAACCCACCCAAACTAGGAAGTGCGCCCTTGCTTGGAGAAGGCTAAATGCCTTGGGAAGAGGGTCAAATGGAGGCCAATCCTCACCAAACTATAGATCCGGGATGCCGTGGATACTATAGAGGTGGGTTTTAAATATCTTACCCAAGAAGCCACTAGATCTTAAAAAATGTAAAAATGGGGGTTTTGATTAATTAGGGTTTTAAATGTTTTAGACAAGTGGATAGATCATGGAGATAGAACTTACCTTGAGATCATACCTGAGTGATGAAGAGAGATGCTTTGATGTTGAGGAAGATTCCCGCAGAGATCAAATGAGAGATTGTTGATTTTGCTTGCCAACTTGATGCCCTGGCCCACAAGTGCGCCCTCCTCTACCTGTCAATCCAAGGAAAATAGATTTCAATCAGAGAGGTCAAGTATGGAGGAAATACAAGTAAAATGCAATGATAACATAGAATAGAAGGTTCTGGGACAGTAATACTCCCTGTTACCAACGAAGAGATCCAAAGAAGAAGTAGGGAGAGTCTTCCCCTACCAATACTTCCTCCTCAAAGCAAATCGGCCTCCACCTGTAGATGCAAAAAAACGTGGTACAAAAGATATCGCAAAACAAGATCTCCAATAACTCAGTGCAAAGGAAGAATCAACGAACGAACACCAAAAACATTCACCACAACACTGGAGATAGATGCAATAATAATTTTCTATTCCAATAATCCAGAGCCACAAGTCCCCTTACAATGAGAAGCTCTCTCCTTTAAATAGGAAGGAGAGGCATCAAAATCCTAACCACTTTTTGAATGAGTGGCTAATATTAAAAGATACAAATGTCTAATCAATGGTTTAGATGAGCTCAACAATAAAATACATGGATCACTCATAAAATATAACATAAGTGGACAAAATCGCCCTAGAAGAGGGGAATCCCACCAAATCATGATGACTAAATATAATAAGAAGCTTATGGTGGGTCCAAGGGGTAATTTTAGCCACCCTTGGTCAATCCCCATAGCACAATAATAATAAAATAGTCATCAATATACCAAATCGTGCCTCTATGGACAAATCGTAGGCCTCAAAAGACCTCAGAAATCATCAGAAAGTGCCATAAGTGATGGATGCGGGCCCCGATGAAGCTGAAACTGCTGGAGTAGGTGTGGAAGACATCAATCCATGATCACTGATCATCCCATGCCAAGACATTGCCTCAGTAGCCCAAATCGAATTCCTCAATAGCCATTTCTACCAATCCTGAAATGCCTCGGGAAGCGTGAAACTGCCCCAAACTGCCTCCTGGAGTGCCTGCGCTGTCAAGGTGAGGGCACCGGTGTGTCCGGGAGAGGGGTAATATGGTAAAAACAAGTGGCTAGACCACCGCCTCCAAGCACAACGCCCTAGGTCAACCGGATAAAAATCACCTCTGCTCTGACAGGGTCTCTAACAGACCAAAACTGCACTGGTATAGCCTACTGAGGCTCAATCATCACTGTAAGTGACAGAACTGAAAACAAACTGTCTCATTGGACTCAGAAGGTCCAAATCCATCCAAGATGTGTACTCATACACCATATGAGTCTCTGCATGATCATAAAATATATCCAATATACCGGAACAAGTCAAATAATAATAATCTGTAAATGATCAAATACTGCTGTAAACTATGAATCATCATCATAAACCTGTATCTGCTGCATAGAATCATCATGTACATGTACATAGACCATATATCATCTATCCATATCATCACAAGGTCCAACCATCTCATGTCCTATGGTTGACCTTGGTCAAACTAGGTTTGACCAAGTCAACATGACCAAATATAACTCAGATCATCATCAGAAGCTGCTACAAAGTGTCAAAGGTTAATGCATGCTTTACAACTTATTCAAATAACAATTATAACACAAAGTAATCATTGCTGACGATCTAAATCCAAATATATAATGTCATTAATTATTATTATTACTCAGACTAGACTTTCAAGATCATACTCAGTTCATAGCTGTGATCAATTTGCTCGTGAAGGGTGAAGGCTAAAATAACTGGCTAGGCTAAGGGATGACTTGACTGACTTAACTTTGTGACACTTTGGCAAAGGGAAAGGGAATACACACCATAGTATATACTGAATGAGCAACAACACAAGGAATGGCGGTGTCTCACACTGGACAAGTTGTTTAAAGAGGGTTTATTCACCTTTAACAGATGCGCACAATCCATAATACAAATGAGGCCAGCAATAATTTAGATATAGCATTTAAGTTCCATTTCTTTTTGGGCCTGAAGTTTCCATAGCCTTTGATCTATGTGTGTTTATAAACACATTGCATAGATTTTACATTTATTTTAGGCTTTCTGCTGCAGGTGTGTTTTTAAGGCACTTGTTTACCTGAGCACTTCTAGGTGTGTCACAGACAGCTTGTTTACCTAGGTATTTACATTTCCAAAAGATATAACATTTTATTTTCATGGCCATTTTCATTTGGCATGCCTTTCATTCATCTGTGTTTAGAAATACATTGCACGAATGGGCTTTTCATACAAGATATAGCATTTCATTTTTCCAGATTTTGTATTCATGGCAGCACTAAAAGTTTCAGGTTTAGCCAACTCAACTTTAGTGACTAGGGGGAATTCACAAGGAACTCCAACTCACCATAGGTAAGTTTTGTCACCAACTCAAAGCCGAGACACAATAAACAGGGAAGCTCATCCAATACAGAGGCTGCAGTGGGGAAAAGATCCTCCATGTCACTAGTCAAGTAGTAAGTCAGGGTGATAAACTAAAAGGTAGGTAATGGATGGATGAAGACAATGAATAATGGAGCCAACACTAGCAAGCCAAGGTATGGTGGAATGATCACCTCTATTCTCCCTAGGGAGGGTAAAACCAATGAGTATGAATAGTGAACTTCTAAGTCTCAATAGGGACAATAAAATATATATAAAGATCAACTAGGTACACATATATATATTTTCGCCAGATCATGACACTAAGTGCTAAGACACGCTATAAGAATAAGTATAAAAGCAATATAACCATAACACAATGATATACCTGCTGAGTCATATACCTGAATGCTCATCACCTGAACCATCATCTGTCCTCTGAAACTGCTGCTGCAACTCTAGGCACTACTCACTGCTCTGTACAAATGGTATAGTGACTATATCAGTCATCTCTTTGAGTGTCCTGAGACTCAGTCATGGCATGGGGAATATACACTGCTGTCCAAAATCTGATAGTGATCCAATATAGATGCTCATCTCAGCATCTCAATGTAAGGGAACTGGCTGAATAGTGTACTGGAATCAGAAAAATAATGTATGGTAGCCCGGCTATTATATATGTGATAACATCTGGCTCCGGTTGGGACAAGTGCTCTACTGAAAAGAGCGCTTGAGAACCTCAGAATCTCTGGTCCTCGAACTCTGCTACTCGAATCCTCGATCCAGCACTCTACCATTTTGCTTTCAGCTCTTATTTTATTTTGCACCTATTTCTGCATTCACAGACATCAAAAATACCTCATGCAGCATGTATGGGAAAAATATAAAATCAAACTGAAACAAAATCTATTCTATGATAGAAATATAAATTCATAAAGTAAATCTAAACTACTAACATAATTTGCAAAATTTGAAATTTATTGTGTAGGAAAAAGAAAAATGACAGGTACTCAGTTAAACTAAGAGCTTCGAAAGGAGCTTAGAAAAGACAAACAAAAAGGTGCCAGACTCAATGGCTGAAAAAACTAACTACTGCCCAAGTAGGCTTATTCAGTTCCTGCCTACTCTAATCTAACCAGTTAGCACAAATGCTATGTAAAATCATAAATCCAGTGTAACTGTTATCACATATATAGTAGCCGGGCTACCATACATTATTTTTCTCATTCCAGTACACTATTCAGCCAGTTCCCTTGCATTTGAGATGCCGAGATGAGCATCTATATTGGATCACTATCAGATTGTGGGCAGCAGTTATATTCCCCATGCCATTACTGAGTTTCAGGACACTCAGAGAGATGACCGATGTAGCCATTATACCATTGAGCAGAGAGCAGACAGTAGTGCCCAGAGTTACAGCAGCAGTTCCAGAGGACAGATGATGGTACAGGTTGATGTGCATTCAGGTATATGACTCAGCAGGTATATTACGGTGTTATGGTTAGATTGCTTTTATACTTATTCTTATAGCATGTCTTAGCACTTAGTGTCATGATCTGGCGATCATATAGATATATGGACCTGGTTGACCTATTATATATATATATTACTGTCCCTACTCAGGCTTAGAAGTTCACTATTCATACTCATTGGTGTTTACCCTCCTTAGGGAGAATAGAGGTGATCATTCCACCATACCATGGCTTGCTAGTGTTGGCTCCATTATTTCATTGTCTTCATCCATCCATGGCCTACCTTTTAGATTATCACCCTGACTTACTACTTGACTAGTGGCATGGAGGAATTTTCCCCACTGTGGCCTCTGTATTGGATGAGCTTCCCTGTTTATTTGTGTCTCGGCTCTGAGTTGGTGACAAAACTTACATATCGTGAGTTGGAGTTCCTAGTGAATTCCCCCTAGTCACTAAAGTTGTGTTGGCTAAACCTGAAACTTTTAGTGCTGCCATCAATACAAAATCTGGAAAATGAAATGCTATATCTTGTATGAAAAGCCCATTCATGCAATGTGTTTCTAAACACACATGAATGAAAGGCGTGCCAAATGAAAATGGCCATAAAAATAAAATGTTATATCTTGTGGAAAATAAATACCTAGGTAAACAAGCTGTCCATGACACACCTAGAAGTGCTCAGGTAAACAAGTGCCTTAAAAACACACCTGCAGCAGAAAGCCTAAAAGAAAAAATGTAAATCTATGCAATGTGTTTATAAACACACATAGATCAAGGCTATGGAAACTTCAGGCCCAAAAAGCAATGGAACTTAAATGCTATATCTAAACGATTGCTGGCCTTATTTGTATTATGGATTGTGCGCATCTGTGAAGGTGAATAAACCCTCTTTAAACAACTCATCCATTTGTGAGACACCGCCATTCCCTGTGTTATTGCTCATTCAGTATATACTATGGTGTATTCCCTTTCCCTTGCCAAAGTGTCACAAAGTCAAGACAGTTAAGTCATCCCTTAGCCTAGCCAGTTAATTCAGCCTTCACCCTTCACTAGCAAATTGATCACAACTATGAAGTGAGTATGGTCCTGAAAGTCTAGTCTGAGTAATAATAATAATAATAATTAACGACACTATATATTTGGATGTAGATCGCCAGTCATGATCATTATGTGTTATAATTGCTATTTGAATAAGTTGTAAAGCATGTATTAACCTTGATACTTTTCAGCAGCCTTGGATGATGGACTGAGTTATATTTGGTCTTGGTTGGACCTAGTTTGACCATGGAGGACCATGGGACATGAGATGTTAGACCTTATGATGATATGGATAGATGATACATGGTCTATGTACACATACAGGATGATTCTATGCAGCAGCTACAGGGTTATGATGATGATTCTGAGGTTACAGCAGTGTTTGTATATGTACAGCGCATTATTATTGGCCCTGTTCCGGTATATTGGATATTTATTTTGATCATGCAGAGACTCATATGGTGTATGAGTACACATCTTGGATAGATTTGGACCTTCTGAGTCCAATGGGACAGTTTTTTTTCAGGTCCGGGCACTTACAGTGATGATTGAGCCTCAGTAGGCTGTCCCAGTACAGTTTTGGTCTGTTGGATGCCCTGTCGGAGCAGAGATGACTTTTATCCGGTTGACCTAGGGCGCTGATGATGGAGGGGGTGGTCCAGCCACTTGTTTTTACCATATTACCCCCCTCCCGGACACATTGGTTCCCTCACCTTGACAGCGCTAGCACTCCAGGAGGCTGTTTGGGGCAGTTTCACGCTTCCCGAGGCATTTCAGGATTGGTAGAAATGGCTATTGAGGAAATCGATTTGGGATAATGAGGCAAAGTTATGGCATGGGATGATCAGTGATGATAGATCGGGACCTTCCACACCTTCTCCAGCAGTTTCAGCTTCATCGGGGCCCGCATCCATCACTTATGGCACTTTCTGTGGATTTTTGAGGTCTTTTGAGGACCACGACTTCACTATGGAGGCACGATTTGGTACATTCATGATTATTTATTGGTTATTGTGCTATGGGGATTGACCAAGGAGGGATAAAATTACCCCTTGGACCCACCATAAGCCTCTTATGATATTTCATCATCATGATTTGGTGGGATTCCCCTCTTCTAGGGCGATTTTGTCCACTTATGTTATATTTTATGTGTGATCCATGTATTATATTGTTGAGCTCATCTCAACCATTGATTAGACTTTTGTATCTTATAATCTTAGCCACTCATTCAAAAAGTGGTTAGGGTTTTGGTGCCTCTCCTTCCTATTTAAAGGAGAGAGCCTCTCATTGTAAAGGGACTTTTGGCTCTGGATTATTAGAATAGAAAATTATTATTGCATCTATCTCCAGTGTTGTGGTGAATGTTTTTTTGGTGTTCGTTCGTTGGTTCTTCCTTTGCACTGAGTTATTGGAGATCTTGTTTGCCATATCTTTTGTACCACGATTTTGCATCTACAGGTGGAGGCCGATTTGCTTGAAGGAGGAGGTATTGGTAGGGGAAGACTCTCCCTACTTCTTCTTTGGAGCTCTTCGTTGGTAACAGGGAGTATTACTGTCCCAGGACCTTCTATTTCATGTTACTATTGCATTTCTCTTGTATTTCTTCCATACTTGATCTTACTGATTGAATTTTGTTCCTTGGTTTGACAGGTAGAGGAAGGCGCACTTGTGGGCTAGGGCATCAAATTGGCAAGCAAATCAACAATCTCTCATTTGATCTCTGCGGGAATCTTCCTCAACATCAAGGCATCTCATCACATCACTCATGTATGATCTCAAGGTAAGTTCTATCTCCATGATCTATCCAATTGTCAAAAACACTTGCACCCTAATTAATCAAAACCCCATTTTTACTTTTTCTCAGATCTACTTAGATCTAGTGGGTTATTGGGCATAATATTGAAACCCCACCTCTATAGCATCCACGGCATCCCGGATCTATAGTTTGGTGAGGATTGGCTTCCGTTTGACCCCTCTCCCATACCAACTTGGCTTCTCCCAAGCAAGGCGCACTTCACTGATTGAGCCGGTTGACCTAGATCTAGGTGATGGGTGTTTGAGATTCCACTTGATTTGACATCTACACATCAAATAACATACACCCAGGTTGTCACTTTTCTGAAATTCACCTTGTGGGCCCCATTCCACATTTTAAGGGATTTAATCCCCTTTTTGGACCACTTGGAACCCTTAAACTCAGATCTACTAAGATCTAACCGTTGGATTACCACGAAATTATAGATCCATACTCCTACCTGACCGATCTACCCGGATCTAAAGTTTGGATGCCATCCGACTTGATTTGACCCACTTAATCCCACTTTTTAGCCTCCTTGGGCAAAGTCGCACCACCTTGGAGAAGTGAGTTAACTCACTTCCAGGAACTGGGTACTTGAGATTTTTGGAGATTTAGAATCGGAATAATTCAAAACCTAGGTCTAGACTGTCACTTTGTCAAATCTTGCCTTGGGGATTGCATTCCTTGTTTTAAGGGATTGTGGTCCACTTGGGTTAAACCTAGATCTAGACACATTCATCCATCAAGACCTCCATTGCCCACTTGTCCCGAGTACTAGGAGTCCTAAACCACAAGTCAACCCTACTTTGACTCCACTTCCCAATTCCCAAGGCACTGGTTTCTCTCCAAGTTAATTCGACTTTCCTAGATTGTTGGATTGACTTGTGGATTGACCTATGCATGGTGAACCAAACCCTTGAAGCTATCATGTATCATGGTCAAACTTGTCATCCGTACTAGTTAGCCCCAATATAACCCTTAACTACCCTGCATTGGACACGGTTCCCAAGGCAGTGGACTTTCCAATATTGAACTAGTACACTAGCCCTAGATCTCACTACAAACATTATAAGTCACTCTTACATCAACAATAAACCAAAGCTATACCTATTGAACCCCTCACTTGGCTTGTGACTTTACCCTTAGGTCTAGGATAAACCATACACCTAACGTCACTTAGAAATACCTTGATTTGGTGTCTTGGTTTTGATCTCTCCTGTCGGGAGTAGATCGGGTCTCCCCCTTTGTTGTCTGGGCTAGATAACATAAAGCGAAGGTTGCCTCGACTGGCGTGACAACCATACATATTTGGAGGTCGAGGTGATCGTGGTTGCACCTTTTGAGTTGCCCTTTCCTATTTCCATCCATGACTGGATCCATCCATAGGGGTAACTACAGCTTAGGTGATAACATTTTGGCGCCATTGCCGGGGAGGCAATAGCTTGCCCTAGTCCTTCCCGCATATACAACGACACACATCTTGGTAGAAGAGTTAAATCTACCTGGCGACTCCCAATCGTGACTCCGCTGAGGAGCGAGCTCATTTACATCCTTAAAACACTTAGAACTATGCCTTGTGTCACTAATTCAGAGAACGATATGATTTTGAAAATGATGACCGAAATGAGTGGTCTGATCCGAAACCTGAATGGGGTAGTTCTCAGAAAACAGAGAGAAAATATTGAAAAATATAAACCTTTTTCTAGAACCTTTGAGGGTGTGTATACCAATGAAAATCTTCAAACTAAGCCCACCTCTGATGGCAGAGTAGTAACTAGGTCTCAGGCAAAGAATAACACGAAAGACATAGATAAGAACAAAACCAGTCTGAAAGAAAATGCACTGGACCAAAGAAATACCACTCGTAGATTCCCCACTCAAACTCCAAACACTTCTCCTAAAGGGATTTTAAAGAAAAATGATCAACCCAGAAGGTTATCCCCTCAAGTCACCAAGAAGGTAATAAGTTCAAATCCTGCTAAACCCCATGCTAGGGATCCAGTACAAAGAAAACAAGAGAGTACTCCTAGCAAAGAGATATCTCCTATAACACAAGAAAAGCTAAATTCAAACATATTGGGAAAACTCTCAGGATCTTCTGTCATGGTATCTTTGAAAGATTTGGTAGCTATTCCTTCGGTTAGAACACAGGTACTGCATTTATTGGGTTTAAAAATGAATACCAAGGACAAAGAAAAGGCTTGCAACTTGAAGATTGATTTAAGTAATTTCGTATCCAAACCTAATATCCCTGTGCCCTTGGAGGAACTTCTGAAAATCCCTTCATACTTCAATCAAGCAACTAAATTCCTAGGGATCGAGCCTAAGGTCAAGAATCCTATAAAGTTGACGGTTGAGGATGATCCCCCCATCATGATTCAAAGTGTAATTGATAAAGGTAAGGGTCACCCTCCCTTTTATATTGCTTTGGAGATAAATCAATTGATATTGCATAACTGTATGTTAGACTCAGGAGCGGAAGTAAACATTATGCCCCTTAAGGTCATGGAACAATTGGAGCTGAAACCATCCAGAGAATATAAAAATGTGTGCGGGATGGATTCCAGGCCTGTTGAGTCAAAGGGTATGATTGAGAACCTCAAAATGAAACTAGCTGCTTATCCTGCAATTGAAATAAGTATGAATGTTCTAGTTTTAGACATTCCTGACGCATGGGGGATGTTGCTATCAAGGGAATGGGCTGCCAAATTAGGAGGAAGTATCCAAATGGATTTATCTTACGCAACCATCCCTATAGGAGAAAAGGCCACTTATAGATTGATGAATGAAAAACCTATGACAGAACACGTAGAAACACCCGACTATTTGTTTGAAGAGGCTATGCGTCCCACGGAGGAAGTTGGAAATTATATGGTGATGGCCAACTATTGGGAAGAACCCCGACAACACCCTTTTCCTCCTAGTCAAGTTTGGAAAATGCATTTTGATGGGGCAAAATCTAGGCACGGTGCTGGAGCTGGGATTGTCCTTACATCTCCTTCTGGTGAAGAAAAATTGTTTGCATACCGTCTTGAATTTGATTGCACAAACAATGTAGCTGAGTATGAGGCATTGCTTTTAGGGTTAGAAATTTGTCGTGAACAAAAGATCAAATGTCTAAATGTAACTGGAGACTCTGATTTGGTTGTATCCCAAGTAAAGAACCAGTTTGCAGCCAAAAATAATAGGCTTAGGGATTATCGAAATGCTGTTTGGGATACTATAGAGATGTTTGATGCCTTTGCAATACGAGCAGTCCCGAGAGAAGAGAATACCCTGGCTGATGCATTATCAGTAATAGCGTGCACCTTTGAAACTCCTGATCATTTTAAAAATAAAGAGTGTAAGGTTGAAGTAATATTTAGACCTTCCGTTCCTGACAATCAAGATCATTGGCAAGTCTTTGACTCTGATGCACAAATCATTGCATTCTTACAAAACCATGAAAGTTTTCAGAATTGCAATGTGAATCTAGAAGATAAATCAAGTGGTTCTTCCATTCAAGATCTTGATGTTATGAAATTAGCAATACCTCTGGAGAAAAATTTCAACAGGCATGATGAATACAAAGGTAAGAGAGCTGAACCAGTAGATGAGGTTATAGAGATAAATATTGGAACTTCAGTTTCTCCCAGAATGATTAGGATAGGAAAGAATGCCTCCCCAGAAGAAAGAAAGGCGATTGTGAATCTAATTAGGAAGTATCGAGATATTTTTGCTTGGGCATATGATGAACTCAGAACTTTTGACCCTGAAATTATTGAGCATACTATCCCTTTGCAGGAAGGAGCTAAACCTTATAGGCAAAAGTTAAGAAATGTCAATCCAAAACTTGCTCCCTTAATTAATAAAGAGCTTGAGAAAATGCTAGCAGCCGGAATTATCCAACCTGTCCGACACACTACATGGGTTTCTAACCCGGTGATTGTGAGAAAGAAAAGTGGTGAAATCAGAATATGTATTGATTTCAGAAACCTGAACCAAGCATCCCTTAAGGACAATTACCCTTTGCCAAATATGGAAAATTTGTTGCAAAGTGTCACTGGGGCAGGTATGTTGTCAATGTTGGACGGTTTTTCGGGGTATAATCAGGTGCGTATTAGAAAAGAAGACAGAAATAAAACAACCTTTACTACTCCATGGGGAACTTTCCAATATATAAGAATGCCATTTGGGTTATTAAACGCCGGTTCCACTTTTCAAAGGGCTATGGATCAAGCATTTAGTGATTTGATTGGGAAAATCATTGCCATTTATCAGGATGACTTAACGGTGTTTTCAAAGGAATGAGGAGACCATGTAGAACATTTGAGAAGAATTTTTGAACGTTGCAGAAAGTTTGGTATATCATTAAACCCCAAAAAATCAACTTTCGGAGTAGATGAGGGTAAGCTATTGGGACACATTGTGTCAAAAGAAGGTATCAGAATCGACCCAGAACGTGTCCAGGCCATCAATGCTATTGCAGCACCCCATAATGTGGCCACCTTGCAATCTTTCTTTGGCAAAATAAACTTCGTTCGAAGATTCATTCCAAACCTAGCAGAATTGGCCAAACCATTGAATGCCCTTCTTAAAAAGAATGTGAAGTTTGTTTGGGATAAAGAATGTGAATCGTCTTTCACCAAGCTCAAGAAGGCCATTTCAACCTCCCCGGTGCTAGCTTGTCCTGATTACAATAAAGAGTTCATGATTTACTCATATGCTTCGGAAGATACTATTGCTGGTGTGTTATTACAAAAGAACAATGAAAACCATGAACAACCTATAGCCTTTATGAGTAAAAACTTGAGAGATGCCGAACTGAAATATACCACAACTGAAAAGCAAGCTTATGCCTTAGTTAAAGCCTTGAAACATTTCAGAACCTATGTGGGGTATTCCAAAATTAAAGCATATGTGCCTTATCAAGCAGTAAAGGATGTTCTATCACAAGCAGATGGCATAGGTGTAAGAGGAAATTGGATTTCACGTATACAAGAATATGATCTAGAGATTAAACCAATTAAGATTGTGAAAGGTCAAGGGTTAGCTCAACTTCTAACTGAAAAGGGAGGAAATATGGTAAATGTGATAAGTGAAAGGGATCCTTTTATTTTAAACATTGATGAAGAGCATGAATGGTACAAAGATATCGTGTATTTCTTGAGAAACTTGTCATGCCCTGATCACCTGGTGGATCATCAAAGAAGGGCATTGAGGCTAAAAGCTGAAAAGTATGTTTTAACCCAGGATGGATTAGGATGGAGGAACCCCGATGGGATAATCTTGAAATGTGTCAACCTGGAGGAGTCAAAAACCATTATAAAGGAGATGCACTCAGGATTATGTGGTGGTCATTATGCTCCAAGAACAACTGCTGCAAAAATCATGAGAGCAGGGTATTATTGGCCAACACTCTTTAAAGATGTACATGCTTATATTAGGATATGCCAAGAATGTCAGTTTTTCTCAGGAAAACCAAGACTGCCTGCCTTACCTTTAAATCCTGTAGTCGTTGAAGCCCCTTTTCAACAATGGGGTATGGATTTTGTAGGTCCTTTTAATGAAAACTCGAGCAATGGATATAAGTACATGTTGACCTGCACGGATTATTTCACTCGTTGGGTAGAAGCTATTCCAACCAAGAAGGCCACAGCTGAAGTGGTTGTAAAGTTTTTGGAAGAAAATATTGTGTCAAGATACGGTTTCCCTGTGCACAACAGATAATGCCCCAGCCTTCAGTAAAATAGAAATGTCCACCTTTTGCATGAATCATGGAATCACCCTCTCTCATTCTTCGAACTATTACCCCCAGGGAAATGGTCTTGCTGAATCAAGTAACAAAAATCTAATTAGGCTGTTGAAAAGAATGGTGGGTGAAAATAAGAAAAGTTGGGATGTAAAATTAAAATATGCTTCGTGGGCAGATCGAACAACAGTGAAAAGGATTACAGGAAAATCTCCTTTTGAGTTGGTATATGGACAAGACTGTAGACTACCAATAAATTTGCAAATACCTGTTTATGAACTATTGCAGCAGTGCACTTCAGATACAGAAGCAATGCAAGGAAGAATTGATAAATTAGTTGAACTGGATGAAAAGAGAAGAAGTGCTCTCGATAAGATGCTTATAGAACAAGAAAGGGTAAAAGGCACATTTGACCAAAATACTAGAGGTACTACCTTTGGTATAGGAGATATAGTTCTAGTGTGGGATAAGCATAAAGAGAAACCAGGAAATCACACGAAGTTGGAAAGTTTATGGAAAGGTCCGTATAAGATAAGTAGTCTGGCTGGAAAGGGATCTTTTGTCCTTGAAACCTTGGATGGAGATGAAGTTGAGTTACCTGTAAATGGGAGGATGTTGAAACATTACTTTCCTCCTATCAACCTTGAATGACCTAGTCTTGCATTGCCTGGTAGATTAGGGTAGGTAGGAAACCAAATAAGCCTACTTAGGCAGTAGTTAGTCTTTTCAGCCATTGAGTCTGGCACCTTCTTAGTCTTTAAGCTCCTTTGTAAGCTCTTAGTTTAACTGAGTACCTGTCACTTTTTCTTTTCCTGCAAAATAAATTTCAAATTTTGCAAATTATGTTAGTAGTTTAATTTACTTTCTGCATTTATATTTCATGCACTTATATTTCTGACATAGAGTAGATTTTATTTCAGTTGGTTTTATATTTTTCCCACACATGCGGCATGAGGTATTTTCGATGTTTGTGAATGCAGAAAATAGGTTGCAAGAATAAAAGCTGGAAATAAAATGGTAGAATGCTGGATCGTGGATTCGAGTAGCAGAGTTCGAAGACCAGAGATTCTAAGGTTCTCAAGCGCTCATTTCAGCCGAGCACTTGTCCCAGTCGGAGCCAGATGTTATCACATATATAGTAGCCGGGCTACCATAGCCGGGCTACCATACATTATTTTTCTCATTCCAGTACACTATTCAGCCAGTTCCCTTGCATTTGAGATGCCGAGATGAGCATCTATATTGGATCACTATCAGATTGTGGGCAGCAGTTATATTCCCCATGCCATTACTGAGTTTCAGGACACTCAGAGAGATGACCAATGTAGCCATTATACCATTGAGCAGAGAGCAGACAGTAGTGCCCAGAGTTACAGCAGCAGTTCCAGAGGACAGATGATGGTACAGGTTGATGTGCATTCAGGTATATGACTCAGCAGGTATATTACGGTGTTATGGTTAGATTGCTTTTATACTTATTCTTATAGCATGTCTTAGCACTTAGTGTCATGATCTGGCGATCATATAGATATATGGACCTGGTTGACCTATTATATATATATATTACTGTCCCTACTCAGGCTTAGAAGTTCACTATTCATACTCATTGGTGTTTACCCTCCTTAGGGAGAATAGAGGTGATCATTCCACCATACCATGGCTTGCTAGTGTTGGCTCCATTATTTCATTGTCTTCATCCATCCATGGCCTACCTTTTAGATTATCACCCTGACTTACTACTTGACTAGTGGCATGGAGGAATTTTCCCCACTGTGGCCTCTGTATTGGATGAGCTTCCCTGTTTATTTGTGTCTCGGCTCTGAGTTGGTGACAAAACTTACATATCGTGAGTTGGAGTTCCTAGTGAATTCCCCCTAGTCACTAAAGTTGTGTTGGCTAAACCTGAAACTTTTAGTGCTGCCATCAATACAAAATCTGGAAAATGAAATGCTATATCTTGTATGAAAAGCCCATTCATGCAATGTGTTTCTAAACACACATGAATGAAAGGCGTGCCAAATGAAAATGGCCATAAAAATAAAATGTTATATCTTGTGGAAAATAAATACCTAGGTAAACAAGCTGTCCATGACACACCTAGAAGTGCTCAGGTAAACAAGTGCCTTAAAAACACACCTGCAGCAGAAAGCCTAAAAGAAAAAATGTAAATCTATGCAATGTGTTTATAAACACACATAGATCAAGGCTATGGAAACTTCAGGCCCAAAAAGCAATGGAACTTAAATGCTATATCTAAACGATTGCTGGACTTATTTGTATTATGGATTGTGCGCATCTGTGAAGGTGAATAAACCCTCTTTAAACAACTCATCCATTTGTGAGACACCGCCATTCCCTGTGTTATTGCTCATTCAGTATATACTATGGTGTATTCCCTTTCCCTTGCCAAAGTGTCACAAAGTCAAGACAGTTAAGTCATCCCTTAGCCTAGCCAGTTAATTCAGCCTTCACCCTTCACTAGCAAATTGATCACAACTATGAAGTGAGTATGGTCCTGAAAGTCTAGTCTGAGTAATAATAATAATAATTAACGACACTATATATTTGGATGTAGATCGCCAGTCATGATCATTATGTGTTATAATTGCTATTTGAATAAGTTGTAAAGCATGTATTAACCTTGATACTTTTCAGCAGCCTTGGATGATGGACTGAGTTATATTTGGTCTTGGTTGGACCTAGTTTGACCATGGAGGACCATGGGACATGAGATGTTAGACCTTATGATGATATGGATAGATGATACATGGTCTATGTACACATACAGGATGATTCTATGCAGCAGCTACAGGGTTATGATGATGATTCTGAGGTTACAGCAGTGTTTGTATATGTACAGCGCATTATTATTGGCCCTGTTCCGGTATATTGGATATTTATTTTGATCATGCAGAGACTCATATGGTGTATGAGTACACATCTTGGATAGATTTGGACCTTCTGAGTCCAATGGGACAGTTTGTTTTCAGGTCCGGGCACTTACAGTGATGATTGAGCCTCAGAAGGCTGTCCCAGTACAGTTTTGGTCTGTTGGAGGCCCTGTCGGAGCAGAGATGACTTTTATCCGGTTGACCTAGGGCGCTGATGATGGAGGGGGTGGTCCAGCCACTTGTTTTTACCATATTACCCCCCTCCCGGACACATTGGTGCCCTCACCTTGACAGCGCTAGCACTCCAGGAGGCTGTTTGGGGCAGTTTCACGCTTCCCGAGGCATTTCAGGATTGGTAGAAATGGCTATTGAGGAAATCGATTTGGGCTACTGAGGCAAAGTTATGGCATGGGATGATCAGTGATGATAGATCGGGACCTTCCACACCTTCTCCAGCAGTTTCAGCTTCATCGGGGCCCGCATCCATCACTTATGGCACTTTCTGTGGATTTTTGAGGTTTTTTGAGGACCACGACTTCACTATGGAGGCACGATTTGGTACATTCATGATTATTTATTGGTTATTGTACTATGGGGATTGACCAAGGAGGGATAAAATTACCCCTTGGACCCGCCATAAGCCTCTTATGATATTTCATCATCATGATTTGGTGGGATTCCCCTCTTCTAGGGCGATTTTGTCCACTTATGTTATATTTTATGTGTGATCCATGTATTATATTGTTGAGCTCATCTCAACCATTGATTAGACTTTTGTATCTTATAATCTTAGCCACTCATTCAAAAAGTGGTTAGGGTTTTGGTGCCTCTCCTTCCTATTTAAAGGAGAGAGCCTCTCATTGTAAAGGGACTTTTGGCTCTGGATTATTGGAATAGAAAATTATTATTGCATCTATCTCCAGTGTTGTGGTGAATGTTTTTTTGGTGTTCGTTCGTTGGTTCTTCCTTTGCACTGAGTTATTGGAGATCTTGTTTGCCATATCTTTTGTACCACGATTTTGCATCTACAGGTGGAGGCCGATTTGCTTGAAGGAGGAGGTATTGGTAGGGGAAGACTCTCCCTACTTCTTCTTTGGAGCTCTTCGTTGGTAACAGGGAGTATTACTGTCCCAGGACCTTCTATTTCATGTTACTATTGCATTTCTCTTGTATTTCTTCCATACTTGATCTTACTGATTGAATTTTGTTCCTTGGTTTGACAGGTAGAGGAAGGCGCACTTGTGGGCTAGGGCATCAAATTGGCAAGCAAATCAACAATCTCTCATTTGATCTCTGCGGGAATCTTCCTCAACATCAAGGCATCTCATCACATCACTCAGGTATGATCTCAAGGTAAGTTCTATCTCCATGATCTATCCAATTGTCAAAAACACTTAAAACCCTAATTAATCAAAATCCCATTTTTACTTTTTCTCAGATCTACTTAGATCTAGTGGGTTATTGGGCATAATATTGAAACCCCACCTCTATAGCATCCACAGCATCCCGGATCTATAGTTTGGTGAGGATTGGCTTCCGTTTGACCCCTCTCCCATACCAACTTGGCTTCTCCCAAGCAAGGCGCACTTCACTGATTGAGCCGGTTGACCTAGATCTAGGTGATGGGTGTTTGAGATTCCACTGGATTTGACATCTACACATCAAATAACATACACCCAGGTTGTCACTTTTTTGAAATTCACCTTGTGGGCCCCATTCCACATTTTAAGGGATTTAATCCCCTTTTTGGACCACTTGGAACCCTTAAACTCAAATCTACTAAGATCTAACCGTTGGATTACCACGAAATTATAGATCCATACTCCTACCTGGCCGATCTACCCGGATCTAAAGTTTGGATGCCATCCGACTTGATTTGACCCACTTAATCCCACTTTTTAGCCTCCTTGGGCAAAGTTGCACCACCTTGGAGAAGTGAGTTAACTCACTTCCAGGAACTGGGTACTTGAGATTTTTGGAGATTTAGAATCGGAATAATTCAAAACCTAGGTCTAGACTGTCACTTTGTCAAATCTTGCCTTGGGGATTGCATTCCTTGTTTTAAGGGATTGTGGTCCACTTGGGTTAAACCTAGATCTAGACACATTCATCCATCAAGACCTCCATTGCCCACTTGTCCCGAGTACTAGGAGTCCTAAACCACAAGTCAACCCTACTTTGACTCCACTTCCCAATTCCCAAGGCACTGGTTTCTATCCAAGTTAATTCGACTTTCCTAGATTGTTGGATTGACTTGTGGATTGACCTATGCATGGTGAACCAAACCCTTGAAGCTATCATGTATCATGGTCAAACTTGTCATCCGTACTAGTTAGCCCCAATATAACCCTTAACTACCCTGCATTGGACACGGTTCCCAAGGCAGTGGACTTTCCAATATTGAACTAGTACACTAGCCCTAGATCTCACTACAAACATTATAAGTCACTCTTACATCAACAATAAACCAAAGCTATACCTATTGAACCCCTCACTTGGCTTGTGACTTTACCCTTAGGTCTAGGATAAACCATACACCTAACGTCACTTAGAAATACCTTGATTTGGTGTCTTGGTTTTGATCTCTCCTGTCGGGAGTAGATCGGGTCTCCCCCTTTGTTGTCTGGGCTAGATAACATAAAGTGAAGGTTGCCTCGACTGGCGTGACAACCATACATATTTGGAGGTCGAGGTGATCGTGGTTGCACCTTTTGAGTTGCCCTTTCCTATTGCCATCCATGACTGGATCCATCCATAGGGGTAACTACAGCTTAGGTGATAACAGTAACCATTCATCAAACATATTAGTGATTCTTCTTTGATTTCTGGTAATGAAACAAGTCATGATTGGATTGAAGATCAGAGAATTTGATAATGCAATCTTCCAGGTTTGTTCAAAAATTGAATAAAGGTTTGAATGGTGCAAAATGAAATCATGCCAAGGAAAAGATTGACTGATGCAAACATCCTCCATCCAATAATTGATAGGATCATAAAACTCATGCAAGTTATTGCTTAAGATTGATGGAGGAAAAATATAAGGCTTGTAACTTAATTCTTTTTCACAGAACATAACTTCCTCATTTACTTCTCTTACATATTCAATTTGGTTCTCCCAGGGATTAATGATCAAATAGAAACCAAGTGGGGATAACTTAAAGTTTAAAGGACGAAAAAACAAAGTCAAACCCACTTGATGCTCAAAAATGGAGAAAAAAAGGAATTGATCTTTAAACACCTTTCCTATCCACCAAGAGTGATTGATAACTTGACAACAAGCATTATGGTTCCAAAGTGACCGAAAAGGGGAATGAATTGTTTTTTCTCCAAACATGTAATCATGCATATACTTCCTTATGAAAATTCCAAAGGCAAAAGATTGACTATAGCACCAACCCAAAGATGATTGAAAGAGTTGGGACAGGAGGGTGGATTGTAAATATGAAAATTCTCCCAAATAGATAGACAAGTTCGACCTTAGATTTTGACAAAAGAAAATACTCTTTACTCTAGAAATTATTTCAAGCTTTTGATCAAGTTTAATATTTACAATCTGAGGACAAGATTGACCATAGCTATTTAACTCTAAGCTATCTTGACTAAGGATAAAAAAATGAAAATTTAAAGATTCATTATAAGAAGTGGAGCAAAGGTTAGAATGTCTAGTATGATTCACTAATTCATCCTCACCTTGAGATTGACTTATTGATTCATCATTAAATTCGTACGAGGATAAATGATCATTTTTATTCAATTTGTCAGGGATAAAATTAACAGGCTCATCTAAAACATCCTGATTATTTGCACAATGATCATGTGAAAGCACTACTAAATGATCTTGGTTAATGTCTCCACTTTTTTCTTCCTCAGTAGGTTGATAAGGAATTGAATGATCACTAAAGACAGAATGACTAATGAGTCTCTCTAAGGGAGGAACTTCAGGAGACCTGTTAACTAAAAGCTCATCCTCAGAAATTCCCTCAAGATCAGGACTAGGGCTACCTAAAAAGCAATTTGAAAACTTATGGTTTGTACAATGATTAAAGATTTGACTTTCGATTGACTCAAAAGTAGAAGACTTATCATCAGAAGAAATTGGGCAGGAAAGGTCATCTTCGGATGTTGACAAATCACTTGATATTTGATTGTTAAATGATTCAACAATAGGATCGGAAAGGGGGAGGTTTTGATCTTGGATTTGATTCGAAAGATACATATCATCGAATTCACTTCCCCATTCTTCTAGGAATTTATTTTCAAACATGTCATAACCATAAATGTTATTGGGTTTCAAATTCGAAAGCCAGAGTCCAACTCTTTCTTTGAAAGATGAAGCCAATAGTCTCATACACACATCCTCATGGGTTATGGATAACTCTAATAATTTCCATAAAAAGTTCAAGGTGTCTTTTAGCAGAGATTTCATAACTTCCATCGAAAATAGGCAACCTTGCACATGCTTGATGAGGAATATGATGAGGATACCCAACAATTTTTGAAAAGTCAAAAACTTTTAAACGACCGAAAGTTATAGGTCGCTCAGAAGCAACCATGGATAATAATTTTTTTATTTTTTATTTTTTATATTTTTATATTTATTTTTAAATTCAAGAACCTGAAAACAAAATGATGCACCCCATGGGTTCTAGATAATGATAAGATCTGTCTTAATTCTAGTGTTGTAAGGATGCAAATGAGCTCACTCCTTAACGGAGTCATGGTTGGGAGTCGCCAGGTAGATTTTTTAAACTCTTCTACCAAGATATGTGTCGTTGTATATGCAGGAGAGAGTGAATAATGACTACTAGTTTGCCCGAGGTAAGCCCTATGCCTTTCAATACCTAAATGTTAGGAAGGAAGACTGGGAGTAGGGCTCAAGGAGATATATGTCAAACCAGAGTAAGCTATTGCCTTCCCGGCAGCGGCGCCAAAATGTTAGGCAAAGAGAACGGGAGGGCTTTAAGAAAGGTATGTCGAACCAGGGTAGGCTATTTCCTCTCCGGCAACGGCGCCAAAATGTTAGGCAAAGAGAACGGGAGGGCTTTAAGAAAGGTATGTCGAACCAGGGTAAGCTACATCCTTCCCCGGCAACGGCGCCAAAATGTTATCACCTAAGCTGTAGTTACCCCTATGGATGTATCCACTCATGGATGGCAATAGGGAAGAGCAACTCAAAAGGTGCAACCACAATCACCTCGACCTCCAATATATGGTTGTCACGCCAGTCGAGGCAACCTTCACTTTATGTTATCTAGCCCAGACAACAAAGGGGGAGACCCGATCTACTCCCGATAGGAGAGATCAAAACCAAGACACCAAATCACGTTAATTCTAAGTGAAGTAAGGTGTATGGTTTATCCTAGACCTTAGGATGAAGTCACAAGACAAGTGAGGTGTTCAATGAGTATAGCTTTGGTTCATTATTGATGTGAGAGTGACCTATGATTTGTGAAATAGGATACAGGATTAAAGTACTAGCTCAATGTGAGAAAATCCACTGCCTTGGGAACCGTGTCCAATGCAGGGTAGTTTAGGGTTGAATTGGGGATAACTAGTACAAGTGACAAGCTTGATCATGAAGTATGATGGCATCAAAGGGTTTAGTTTACCACACAAGGGTCAAACCACAAGTTAATCCAACAATCTAGGAAAGTCGAATTGACTTGGAGAGAGACCAGTGCCTTGGGAATTGGGATAATGGAGTCAAAGTAAGGTTAACTTGTGGTTAAGGACTCCTATTGCATGAGACAAGTTGGCAATTAAAGTCTTGATGGATGAATAGGTCTAGATCTAGGTTTGACCTAAGTGGACCACAATCCCTTAAAACAAGGAATGCTATCCCCAAGGCAAGATTTGATGAAGTGACACACTAGACCTAGGTTTTGAATTATGCCCATTCCAAATCCACAAAAATCTCATGTACCCACATCCTAAAAGTGGACCAACTCACTTCTCCAAGGTGGTGCGACTTTATCCAAGGAGGCTAAAAAGTGGGATAAAACAGTCAAGACAAGTCCAATGGCATCCAAACTTTAGATCCAAGTAGGTTGATCAGGTGAGGATATGGATCTATAATTTCAAGGCAATCTGATGGCTAGATCTTACTAGATCTGAGTTTAAAGATACCAAGTGGTCCAAAATGGGGATTAAATCCCTTAAAATGTGGAATAGGGCCCACAAGGTAGAAATCAGAAAAGTGACAATCTGGGGGTAGATTATTGGATGTGTAGATCACAAATCAAGCGGAATCTCAACTACCCACATACTAGATCTAGGTCAACCCACCCAAACTAGGAAGTGCGCCCTTGCTTGGAGAAGGCTAAATGCCTTGGGAAGAGGGTCAAATGGAGGCCAATCCTCACCAAACTATAGATCCGGGATGCCGTGGATACTATAGAGGTGGGTTTTAAATATCTTACCCAAGAAGCCACTAGATCTTAGTAGATTTGAAAAAATGTAAAAATGGGGGTTTTGTTTAATTAGGGTTTTAAATGTTTTAGACAAGTGGATAGATCATGGAGATAGAATTTACCTTGAGATCATACCTGAGTGATGAAGAGAGATGCTTTGATGTTGAGGAAGATTCCTGTAGAGATCAAATGAGAGATTGTTGATTTTGCTTGCCAACTTGATGCCCTAGCCCACAAGTGCGCCCTCCTCTACCTGTCAATCCAAGGAAAATCGATTTCAATCAGAGAGGTCAAGTATGGAGGAAATACAAGTAAAATGCAATGATAACATAGAATAGAAGGTCCTGGGACAGTAATACTCCCTGTTACCAACAAAGAGATCCAAAGAAGAAGTAGGGAGAGTCTTCCCCTAAAGAGATCCAAAGAAGAAGTAGGGAGAGTCTTCCCCTACCAATACTTCCTCCTCAAAGCAAATCGGCCTCCACCTGTAGATGCAAAAAAACATGGTACAAAAGATATGGCAAAACAAGATCTCCAATAACTCAGTGCAAAGGAAGAACCAATGAACGAACACCAAAAACATTCACCACAACACTGGAGATAGATGCAATAATACTTTTCTATTCCAATAATCCAAAGCCACAAGTCCCCTTACAATGAGAAGCTCTCTCCTTTAAATAGGAAGGAGAGGCATCAAAATCCTAACCACTTTTTGAATGAGTGGCTAAGATTAAAAGATACAAATGTCTAATCAATGGTTGAGATGAGCTCAACGATAAAATACATGGATCACTCATAAAATATAACATAAGTGGACAAAATCGCCCTAGAAGAGGGGAATCCCACCAAATCATGATGACTAAATATAATAAGAAGCTTATGGTGGGTCCAAGGGGTAATTTTAGCCACCCTTGGTCAATCCCCATAGCACAATAATAATAAAATAGTCATCAATATACCAAATCGTGCCTCTATGGACAAATCGTAGGCCTCAAAAGACCTCAGAAATCATCAGAAAGTTCCATAAGTGATGGATGCAGGCCCCGATGAAGCTGAAACTGCTTGAGTAGGTGTGGAAGACATCAATCCATGATCATTGATCATCCCATGCCAAGACATTACCTCAGTAGCCCAAATCGAATTCCTCAATAGCCATTTCTACCAATCCTGAAATGCCTCGGGAAGAGTGAAACTGCCCCAAACTGCCTCCTGGAGTGCCTGTGCTGTCAAGGTGAGGGCACCAGTGTGTCCGGGAGGGGGGTAATATGGTAAAAACAAGTGGTTGGACCATCCCCTCTAAGCACAGTGCCCTAGGTCAACCGGATAAAAATCACCTCTGCTCTGACAGGGTCTCCGACATACCAAAACTGCACTGGGATAGCCTACTGAGGCTCAATCATCACTGTAAGTGATCAGAACTGAAAACAAACTGTCTCATTGGACTCAGAGGGTCCAAATCCATCCAAGATGTGTACTCATACACCATATGAGTCTCTGCATGATCATAAAATATATCTAATATACCGGAACAGGTCAAATAATAATAATCTGTAAATGATCAAACACTGCTGTAATCTATGAATCATCATCATAAACCTGTATCTGCTGCATAGAATCATCATGTACATGTACATAGACCATATATCATCTATCCATATCATCACAAGGTCCAACCATCTCATGTCCTATGGTTGACCTTGGTCAAACTAGGTTTGACCAAGTCAACATGACCAAATATAACTCAGATCATCATCAGAAGCTGCTGCAAAGTGTCAAAGGTTAATGCATGCTTTACAACTTATTCAAATAACAATTATAACACAAAGTAATCATTGCTGGCGATCTAAATCCAAATATATAATGTAATTAATTATTATTATTACTCAGACTAGACTTTCAAGATCATACTCACTTCATAGCTGTGATCAATTTGCTAGTGAAGGTTGAAGGCTAAAATAACTGGCTAGGCTAAGGGATGACTTGACTGACTTAACTTTGTGACACTTTGGCAAAGGGAAAGGGAATACACACCATAGTATATACTGAATGAGCAACAACACAAGGAATGGCGGTGTCTCACAAATAGACAAGTTGTTTAAAGAGGGTTTATTCACCTTTAACAGATGCACACAATCCATAATACAAATGAGGCCAGCAATAATTTAGATATAGCATTTAAGTTCCATTGCTTTTTGGGCCTGAAGTTTCCATAGCCTTTGATCTATGTGTGTTTATAAACACATTGCATAGATTTTACATTTATTTTAGGCTTTCTGCTGCGGGTGTGTTTTTAAGGCACTTATTTACCTGAGCACTTCTAGGTGTGTCACAGACAGCTTGTTTACCTAGGTATTTACATTTCCAAAAGATATAACATTTTATTTTCATGGCCATTTTCATTTGGCATGCCTTTCATTCATGTGTGTTTAGAAACACATTGCATGAATGGGTTTTTCATACAAGATATAGCATTTCATTTTTCCAGATTTTGTATTCATGGCAGCACTAAAAGTTTCAGGTTTAGCCAACACAACTTTAGTGACTAGGGGGAATTCACAAGGAACTCCAACTCACCATAGGTAAGTTTTGTCACCAACTCAGAGCCGAGACACAATAAACAGGGAAGCTCATCCAATACAGAGGCTGCAGTGGGGAAAAGATCCTCCATGTCACTAGTCAAGTAGTAAGTCAGGGTGATAAACTAAAAGGTAGGTAAGGGATGGATGAAGACAATGAATAATGTAGCCAACACTAGCAAGCCAAGGTATGGTGGAATGATCACCTCTAGTCTCCCTAGGGAGGGTAAAACCAATGAGTATGAATAGTGAACTTCTAAGTCTGAGTAGGGACAATAAAATATATATAAAGATCAACCAGGTCCACATATCTATATGATTGCCAGATTATGACACTAAGTGCTAAGACACGCTATAAGAATAAGTATAAAAGCAATATAACCATAACACAATGATATACCTGCTGAGTCATATACCTGAATGCTCATCACCTGAACCATCAGCTGTCCTCTGAAACTACTGCTGTAACTCTAGGCACTACTCACTGCTCTGTACTAATGGTATAGTGGCTATATCAGTCATCTCTCTGAGTGTCCTGAGACTCAGTCATGGCATGGGGAATATACACTGCTGTCCAAAATCTGATAGTGATCCAATATAGATGCTCATCTCAGCATCTCAATGTAAGGGAACTGGCTGAATAGTGTACTGGAACCAGAAAAATAATATATGGTAGCCCGGCTACTATATATGTGATAACAGGGTCCTAAAGGCCTAAAAGGGAAATGGATAAATGTATGCTAAATCTAAATATTGTTGGCCATGAAATTATATGAAATGAAATGAAAGGTCCAAATAAAGTAGTGGTTAAACGTATGCCAAATCTAAAGACTGCTAACCTTGTGTGAAATTTTCCTCATTGAGCCTACGGGTTATGATATGAGATGGAGCAAGGGATAAACTAATTCTAAGTGTCCCCTAGAACCTCAAGTTTCGGTTAGTCGGGCACCTAGTTCACGGCGGTTCTAGTAGTAGACATCTTGCCAAGGTTGAATAAGCACTCCTCTAAACAACTTACCCATTTGTGAGACACCGCCATTTCTTGTGTATTCTTTGTCCAACACATGCTTAAGTGTGTAACACCATTTCCCTTATCCAAAGTATCACAGTGTCAAGTCAGTCAAGTCATCCATTTTGGCCTAGCCTTGCATCCTTAGCCTTCACCCTCTGCTAGCAAATTGATCATGTCTACAAATGAGTATATTCTTGAGGTTCTCTTTGAAAGTAAATTATTAACTAACCTACTATTATTTATTAAGTGACAGTGAAATAATGCTTAATTCTTTAGAGTCTTGCTATGAAAATGATTTAGAGAGCATGTCTTAACCATTTGCACTTGCAGCTGCATGGCTTCTTTGGCCAGGGTCATTTTTTGATCAGTTTGACCAGTCTAACCCAGTTTGACCAAGGTCAACCTTGGGATCTGTGATGAGATGGACCACTTATATTGTATGATGTTGATCTATGGTCCTTTATATACCTTTTGATGATTCCATATGATGGGCATAGATTTCAGATGATGACTGATGCAGTTTTTATTTATTATTATTATTTCTAGATCATCATATTTTTACTTGTCTGGGTATGATGGATGATACAGATGATCTTACAGGTTATCATGAGGTGTATGAGTACTCATCTCTAGTGTATTTGGGTCATCTGAACCCATTGAGACACTTACTTTTCAGTTCCAGGCACTTCTAGAGATGATTTGAGCAGTTTTTCACCTGTTGACCAGTTTGACCATGCTGATGTGGCATGTCCAGCTAGAGCATTGGAGGCTAGTCGTTGCCTAGGGAGCTACAGGGGAAGGGGTGGTCCAGCCACTTGTTATTACCATATTACCCTCCTTCCGGACATGATGGCACAATCAGTTTTTCTGCACAGGCATCAGACAGTGGGATGTGGGCAATTTGGTGGTTTTTTAAGTGGAATAAAAATGGAATAAAAAGGTCATTTAGGAATTCGATTTGGACAATTGAGGCAAGGTTTTGGCATGAGGTCTGCTTTGAGGTCATCTTTGGTGTATCCCACTTCTTCCAGATCAGTTTGCAGTAATCAGTGGGGTCCTCACAGTCATCAGGATGTGATTTGATGCATTCTTCTCTCAGTTGAGGGGGCCAGGATTTGATCATTTCTACACTTGGACATGTCATTGAGTCATATGTTATATTATTGTGCCATGGGGTGATGCTAGTGAAGGGAAGTAATACCTCCTAGCCCCACCATGTGCTCCTAGTTTCTTGTCCTTGTCATCTTATTTGGCACATCTTGTATCCTAGTCATTTCATGTGGTGTGTGTTATCACATTTTATGTCGGCAGCAGCTTCCATACTGCAGATTGTGCGGTCGAGGACAACACAGTACTTTTTTTCCAGATCAGGAGATCAGCTGCCTTTAGAGGAGGCATTTTTGTTCAGATTGCCCCTAGCAGATACATCAGAGTGGACAGGCAGTTGGACTTACCATCTACCACAGGGTTACCTTTCCTTGCCAGGCTTTGACACAAGCCCATTTGAGACAGTTACCTAGTCTTATTTTGATCGAGATTGTCACAGTACAATGTTGGTTTATTATATGCCCGGATTCAGTAGAGATCCAACTCAGATACAGGTTCACTAGCAGCAGGTATATGGTGCAACAGGTATTGCATATATTGATTATTGCTCATGTTGTAGATTAGACTCTTTTATACTTGCTAGTACACTAACTTTGCATTGGATGATATACTTGGTGATCTGCTTATGATATGATGTGTTTGGGCCTTTGGTGATGTCAGTCCACCCCTCCGGTTAGACTTATGTGTATGCACGCTGAGTCATGTCCTGTATACTTGGCTTAGACTTGATCACTTAGCCCCTAGGTAGCTGACTTTAGCACCATTATCACCGTCTCCACCCATCCGACTCATCCATGACACTTCTTCCCCGACTTGGATTCTGATTTGTGATCACGAGGACCCCCTTTCCCCACCGATCTCTGAGTTTGCCATGACTCCTTGTTTATTGTGCCTCGGCTCTTTAGTGTGTGAGATACACGGTTAGACCTGGGATTTGCTCCCGTCGGTTGCCCCCGATGTTGCAATGCAGTTAGGATTGTGTAGCCTCACCGGGTGCTTCCCACTTGTCGTCGAAACTTGTATTACCCACCCCCATTACCTTTGCAGTATGAGCGCCATGTTTGTATCTTTTGAGATATGTATGTAGCCCAAGAGGGCCATGAAGAAATGAAGAAATGAAATGTAAATCAGGCTAAAAAGGCCTTTGTATTGTAAATGTAAAATCTAGCCAAAAAAGGGCTAAGTATGAAACTCATTATAAAATCCATGCAATGTGTTTGTGAACACACATGGATTCTGGTCAGCTATACATGTCAGCATTTGTAGTGGTTATTCCTCACCTAGTCCTGCGGGACAAGGAGGTGAGAAGGAGCAAGGGACAAGCTCAAGATTGCCCCCTAGAGTCTCAAGTTACGGTTTGCCGGACACCCAGATTGGCGGCTCTAGAGAAGAACCTCACGGAGTCTTCAAAAACGGATGTGAGTTGTGGGATACTTGTTAGATGACTAGTGGTGGTTTCCCTGCACTATACCCATTTGTGAGGCACCGCCCTTCACCGTGTTCAGTCATGGCATACTTACCTCAGTGGACCCCGCTTTCCCGAGATGTCTAATGGGCCACATGATCTTTATCCTCGTCTTCCCATATCTTTTACCTTGTTGTCCACATCACCTAGAGTTAGCAAAGTGGTCAATTCTACGGAGGTGTATAGCATCCTAGTCTTTTGGAGGTGGTGGGCCCACTTCACTAGGGCCTTGTACTATTTCGAGATTTAATGAATTTTTGATCACCATGTTATCATTTATTGCTTAGTAATGTACTAACTTGTTTAATTGAGCCTTGTCACTTCATGCTTGCATATAGGTTTCAGCTAACACTATAGTTGACCAGATTTGACTTAGTCCAACTGGGTTGACTAGGCAAAAAATGGGCCCAAAAAATGTTGTGATCGGAATTTCGATTTCGATCATTTATTATCTATAGGGGTCCCATATGAGCATGCAACTAACGGAATCGCAAAACATTGAACCGTTTGAGAGATTTTTAATTATTATTGGTCAACTTTGACCTGTTTTAATTAAAAATCATGGATTTGGGGCAAATAATGCCAAAGTGATGGATTGGGGTCGTTTGAGTGGTCATCCCTACTACTTTTGGGGTCCACGATCACATCGCAGCAGACGTTTTGGCAATCCGGGCAATAAAAGTGGGTCAAAAACTCAATTTTCATCTTCAGCCATATAAACCAGCAAAAAATACATGGAAATCAGAATTTGACTAAGGCAACTATAGGCAAATGGAAAAATCAATGGTTGGCAATGGTAAAGGTAATTCATAAGGTAATTTTGGTATGTTTTGACATTATATTTGATGGTTGTGGGGCCCTCATTTGCCCAGCGCACCATAGAGGTCGATTTTGGCCCATAAGGGCGTTTTTCTCCATAGTGGGGAATTCGATTTGCTTATTCTTGATGGTGGGACCCTTATTGTATATGGTTGGGGGAATAAAACACCCCATAGACATCCCCCAAATCCAGCTTGTTGCATTGTATGGCCCACAAGGGCCCCTCTCATCCACTAGTGCGCTTCTCGTTGGGGCAATTTGCAACCCCCCTCTTGGGATCAATCTGTTGATGTATATGTAATTTCGGAATGTATTTCATCTATGTATTTCATATATATTTATTGTACCCTTATAAGAGATGTGTTATTCCTCTATAAGGAAGTGTCGTTATGTGTATTGACAAGTGTTGCAAGTGTGTGTACTTGGTGACGGGTTATTAGACCACCATGTGTGGTGTCGGCCCTGAAATATATATTATATTGTGGATGTACCTAGCTAGACAAGTCAGCCCCATAGTGTAACTGGGCAAACAGACTAGTATAAATAGAGATCGGGAGATCTCTATTTTGATCACTCGGAAACTCACACTTCTCTCACTCAGAAAGTGGCGCACTAGTGAGGAGGAGGATCATCTGCTACTAGGAGACTATCTCAGTGTATTTTGGTTGTACTTTGGTTGAGCCATTGCTCTCTCTATCTCTGAGGAAGTTGTGGGGTTTTTCACCTTAGGGTTTTCCCCACGGAAACTCTGTGTCTCTTGTCTCTCATGCTTTTGATTTTTGTGATGCTTGTCATGCTTATGGTGATTGTTATGCATTGATATACTGTATATGTTATTCTCTCAGTAAAGATCCAAGAGTATTGTGAATTAATGCTCAAAATTTAACATGGTATCAGAGCTAACCTAAGAAGAAGACATTGTGCAGTGACGAAAACCAAGGGTTTTTTGTTTATTGGGTTTCTCTCCACAGATTTTGGAAAAGCAGTATAGTAGATTGACTCTACTCATCAAGGAGAATCTATCTGTCCAATCAGAATTCAATTCTGAGCATTTTCAGATTTGGCCCTAAAAATTAGGGTTTCCACAAAAATAGGAATTTCTGAAATCTGAAGACATAGCTGGAAGATCCTTGCAAAAATCGAAGTTTAGAGCTTTGGATTGAGATTTTTGGCTCGGTAGATCTTCGGGAAACTCAAACCCTAATTCAGGGCTCTCCTTAGTGAATCCAGGAAGACAGAAAAAGCAGTTTTGAAGGGTGTAGCTTTGCAGATCTCAAATTCTGAATACACCAAGTTGATCAGCTCATCAAGGCGCATCTTTCTATCCTTTCAGAAAGTTGAAATTCACATTTTGAATTTTTAGGGTTTTTCCGACAAACCCTAATCCGGGACCAGATCCAGTTTTCAGCAATTCAAGTGGTAAGACCTAAATCTTTTCTATTTCCATTTGAAGTAATCTTTAATATGTCTCGCCACACCAAGCTTGAGAATAAACTTGAAGGGGCTGATAACTTCCGAGCCTGGAAGTATAGGATTGGGTTGATCCTGGAAGAGAATGAGTTGGACTCATATGTAAAAGAAGACATCCCTATCCCAGAGGATGAAGAGGCTAAAATATTGCATAAGAAGAACTTGGTCAAGGAAAAAAGAATCATTGTTGATTCTATCAAAGACCATCTCATACCACATGTGTCATCCCTGAAGACACCCAAGGAGATGTTTGACTCTTTGACCAAGCTATTTGAAGGGAAGAACATAAATCAGAAGATGACACTACGGAATCAATTGAAAAGGGTCAAGATGTCGAATGGAGAAACCATTCAATCCTATTTCTCCAAGGTCTCTCAAATCAAGGAACAACTTGAAGTTGTAGATGAAATGGTGGAGAATGGTGAAATTGTTATGACCACTTTGAATGGCCTACCTAGGTCATGGAACTCTTTTATCCAAGGGATCTGTGCAAGGAAGAAATTAATCTCCTTCAGTAGACTGTGGGAGGAATGTTCCCAAGAAGAAGCAAGGCTTGTGGCAAGAGAAGAAAAGATGGGGAATGAAGATCAAGCCCTCACAGTACACACCAAGAAAGGCAAGTTCATGAGGGAGCCATCCCATCACAAGAAGAAATCTTCTCATCCTTATCACAAAGATAAGAAAGATCTAAGGTGTTTCAATTGCAATGAGAAAGGTCACTTTGCTTCAGAATGTCCCAAGAACAAAAGGGATTACAACAACAACTCCAGCACAAAGAAGAAGGGCAGCAAGAGAAAGTTCCATGCTCATGCTGCTGAAGATGATGATCCTCCAATGAAGAAAGCTAGGGCAGAAAGTGATGATGACTCATCAAGTGAAGAAGAGTATGTTCTTATCTCTGCTCTCACAGGTACTATCTCACATGGTTGTAATGATTGGTTAATTGACAGTGGGACTCCAAACACATGACTGGGTTTAAAGAATCTTTTGTAAATCTATCTGAACATGAATCACCCCATAAAGTGAAACTTGGGGATGATTATCAATACCACATCAAAGGAAGTGGTGAAGCCTCCTACAACCTAGATTCTGGAAAATCATTGAAGATGAAATAAGTCCTTTATGTACCTGGGCTCAAGAAGAACCTACTCTCCATCTCTACATTGGATGCAAAAGGTATGAGGGTTGCATTTGTGGATGGCCAAGTTCTAATGTGGCCAAAGGGAAAGACCATAGATGATGCAGTAGTAATTGGAGAGTAAGAAGGAGGATTGTACAAATTAAAGGGACAACCTGAACATGTTATGGAGACAAAGATTCATCCATAGTCATGGATCACATAGAGGTATGCATAATTTGTTTTTGCAAAAGTTAACTAATGAGTTATGCAGGTCATTGAAAAGAACAAGAACACATTGCTAGACATAACTAGCAAATATGATGACCAGGTATGTTTTATTATATATATCGTATACTTTTGTATGATTGATAATGATTACTCTAGAAAGTTACAAGTTTGAGTAATCTAGGACTTATGCATATTATGCTTCTTCCCTTAATTGATGATATGACTAACCAGAAGAGTCATAGGTTTGAGTAATCACGGGTTTAGGTATATTATGTTTATGACTAACCATAAGAATGCTTATTATTTTTGTTTGAAATGATCCTAACTATACATGCTTGAGATTATTGTGTTTTGATAATATTAAGATTATACTAATGAATGTTTGATTATGTATGAGACCTCGAGGATAACACAATGATGATACTAACAAGTATGCATAAGGATAGAGAATGAATATAAGTTCAAGAACAGGTAATCCAGGAAGCAAAGATCAAGAGGGAGCACACTCCAGTGGTTTCTGCAAGGATGCAGATATTCAGAGGGAGTTGACCATCTCTCTACATTCCACAACAGAAAGGTGTAGAAGAAGCTACTTCAGCAGCTCCTGCAAGGAAACAAAGACTCAGAGGGAGTCCACCCAACAAACAAACAAATATAAGTATTTTAATTACCAATTCTTACATATTTGTTTGTTTAAATAAAATTGTTCAAAGATGTATATGCTTATGTTCCTAGACTTAGGATATGTATTGTGCATATCAGAATGATTGCATTAATGAACAATATACTACTAATATGCATGTGATGGGTAAGTGGCCTATGGCATTGTACAACATTCCATTGCTACTTATCTAGAATGAAACCTCTTTGTTGACATGTTGGGAGTAGTGCAAACTCTTAACAATGTTTTGGTAGAGATTGGAAGGCATCTAGAAAGTTACAGGATATGGATGAATGTTGTATTGAAGCATTGGCTTAAACAATTGCATGACTGTATGACATATTTCTTTATGTGAAAGAATTTGTTCTGAAAATTATGAGGTGTTTCTAATCATGCAATTTAACTTGTTTTGTAGGACAGAGCGTATACCTTCACCCACAAAAGAAGGACAACAACATTTGTTCAAAGCAACAAAATTATCTATTGAAGATATTGAAGTTCCCAGGATACGGGAAGAATGCCATGATCCGTCGATCATGAAGAACGATGTTTGGGATGCGGTCCCAAGACCTGAAGGGAAGTCTGTTGTGACTTCCAAATGGATGTATCAGATCAAGCATGCTGCAGATGGCAGCATAGAGAAATATAAAAGTGATGAAATAAAGATACACCAAATGGATTTCAAGACAGCTTTCTTGAATGGTGTAGTTGAAGAAGAAGTATATGTGGAGCAGCCACTTGGTTTTGAGGCACATGACAGGGAGTCATATATGTGTGCAGAACTTGGTAGGATAGACAACTTTCTATCCAGTTTGGGCTTTACCAAGAGTAAAGCGGGTGCCAACCTTTACTACAAGGTTGAGGAAGGCAATCCAGTGATACTACTTTTGTATATGGATGACCTGTTTGTAACAGAAGATGATAGATTGATTGCCGACACGCAGCGGAAGCTTGCTGCCGAGTTCGAGATGAAGAACTTGTGGATGATGCACTATTTCCTAGGTATGGAGGTGTGGCAGAGTGCAGATGGGATCTTCCTTGGACAAGGAAAGTACATTGTAGATATCCTGAAGAGGTTCGGGATGATGGATTGCAAGGCCATGGCCACACCTATGGCATCGAATCTGAAGCTTCTATGTGATGCTTCATCTGAGCCGGTTGATGTCTCTATGTATCGTTAGATGATTGGGTCCTTGATGTACTTGACGAACACGAGACCAGATATTTCCTTTGCGGTGAACACATTGAGCCAGTTCCTGACGGATCCGAGGAGTGTTCACCTGGTTGCTGTAAAGCATATTCTGAGGTACCTGAAGGGTATAGTTGATTATGGGCTCAAGTATGAAGCAAATCAAAAGTTTAACCTGCAAGGTTATGTTGATTCAAGATTGGGCAGGTAGTGCTGCAGATAGGAAGAGCACATCTGGGTGTTGCTTCAGTATGGGATCAGGAGTGATCTCTTGGTTTAGCAGGAAACAGTCCTGCGTAGCACTGAGTACAGCTGAGGATGAGTATGTTGCAGCCTATTCAGCTAGTTGTGAGGCAGTATGGCTACGGAAGCTTCTGTCTGAGTTATTTGATCTCCCGTTGGATGCTATTGGTATCTTTTGTGATAACCGGAGTTGTGTGAAGTTGTCCGAGAACCCTGTGTTTCATGACAGGTCGAAGCACATAGAGATCAAATATCGCTATATCAGGGATATGGTGCAGAGAGGAGCTGTGAAGCTCCTGTATGTTGCCACGGACGAGCAGATTGCATATGTACTGACGAAGCCACTAACTAGAGTGAAGTTCGAATACTTCAGGGAGAGGCTTGGTGTTCTTCAGATCGACGACACTTCGAGGAAGAAGTGATGGACACATTTGCTGAAGCCATTCCAAGCAAGTTGGAAAGAGGATCCTTCACATGGCTGTAGATGTAAGCGCTGGATGATGAGCATCAGGATGATGTTCTAGTTTCTGCTGGATATGATTAGTTGGATCATTTATATGTATATGTATGTACGCATCATGTTGGATGCTGGATATGATCAGTTGGATCATTTATATGTATATGTATGTACGCATCATGTTGGACGCTGGATATGATCAGTTGGATCATTTATATGTATATGTATGCACGCATCATGTTAGATGCTGGATATGATCGGTTGGATCATTTGTATGTATTTTGTATATGCATCATGTTGGATGCTTGGACCATGTATCTGTATATGTATCAGGTGGATACATTGTATGATCAGGTAGATCATGTATGTTGATGGATACATTGTGTGGATCATGTATCTATGTATCAGGTGGATACACTGTGTATGGTGATATGTATCAGGTAGATACTTGGTATGCATCAGGTGAATGCATTGTATGATCAGGATGATCGTGGATGACGAGCTTCTCCAGATGACATGTATCAGGACGATGCAGTGATGATGATTAGGATGATCATGTGTACATCAGGATGATGTATGGTGAGTATCAGGACGATACTTTGTGGCCGTGGATCAAGTTGTGCAGATGAGCATGTCTGGGAGATCCTATAGGTCGGAGTTGTGTACCCGTAACAGCCTAGGATGCTCTTTCGAGACATTGCTCTGGGAGGACATGTAATTTGTGCCCTGGGAGATCTTCAGGTCTGAGTTGTGTACCCGTAACATCCTGAGATGCTCTTGCGAGGTTTTGTCCTATGGCATGTAATTTGCTCCTGGGAGATCTGGACAGGATGAAAAAGGCCTCAGATGCTTCAGCCAGGTTTTGCCATGACCACATGTAATTTGCTCCTAGGAGATCTGGACAGGATGAAAAAGGCCTCAGATGCTTCAGCCAGGTTTTGTGGTGGAACACATGTAATGTGCTCCTGGGAGATCCGACAGGTAGAGTTGTGTGCTCATAACAGCCTGGGATGCTTCAGCCAGGTTTTGTGGTGAGATCACATGTAATGTGCTCCTGGGAGATCCGATAGGTAGAGCTGTGTGCTCGTAACAGCCTGGGATGCTTCAGCCAGGTTTTGTGATGGGTCACATGTAATGTGCTCCTGGGAGATCCGACAGGTAGAGTTGTGTGCTCGTAATAGCCTAGGATGCTGCAGCCAGGTTTTGTGACGCATGTAATAAGTCCCGAGGATTCCACAGTATGGCCAGCGATGAAGACCTGCAAGTGGTGGACCTACATCCAGTATGAAAAAGGACTGGCTCTGTAGAACTTCCTATGACGAGTAGATTCATAGATTGGTTAAGATAGCAGCAGCAGTGACAATGATGATGACAATGCATCGATGACGATGATCCCGAGAAGAAGACTTGTCTAGCAGAACTGTGTCGAGAAATACCTTCCTAGTTAAGAGGGAGTGTTGATGTATATGTAACTTCGGAATGTATTTCATCTATGTATTTCATATATATTTATTGTACCCTTATAAGAGATGTGTTATTCCTCTATAAGGAAGTGTCGTCATGTGTATTGACAAGTGTCGCAAGTGTGTGTACTTGGCGACGGGTTATTAGACCACCATGTGTGGGGTCGGCCCTGAAATATATATTATATTGTGGATGTACCTAGCTAGACAAGTTGGCCCCATAGTGTAACTGGGCAAACAGACTAGTATAAATAGAGATCGGGAGATTTCTATTTTGATCACTCGGAAATTCACACTTCTCTCACTCAGAAAGTGGCGCACTAGTGAGGAGGAGGATCATTTGCTACTAGGAGACTATCTCAGTGTATTTTGGTTGTACTTTGTTTGAGCCATTGCTCTCTCTATCTCTGAGGAAGTTGTGGGGTTTTTCACCTTAGGGTTTTCCCCACGGAAAATCTGTGTCTCTTGTCTCTCATGATTTTGATTTTTGTCATGCTTGTCATGCTTATGGTGATTTTTATGCATTGATATACTGTATATGTTCTTTCCTCAGTAAAGATCCAAGAGTATTGTGAATTAATGCTCAAAATTTAACACAATCTCCACCATTCGATTTTGTGGATGGAGAGATGATCTCAACCCTCCATTTTGGGGGGAAACCTAATTAGAGTGTGAGCCATCTCTATAAGAGAATGGACTCACTTCCATTGTACTTCTTCTTGGCATTTTTCAGACTTGAGATTGAGCAATAGAGAGACAATTCTTTCGGATTTGCTCGTGATATGGTGGTGAATGCTTATGGTGTTGATTGTTAACATATTGCTGGTGCATTGCTGAGTTATTTTGTGTTTTCTCCATCACCCTTTGGCCAAAAACGAATTGCAGGTGACTTGACCACTTGGGGAGGGCGCAGCTCTTGAGTTAGTAGCTTCTAGTTGCTTCTCTCTTTAGGATTTCAACAAGGGAAGTGAAATTTACTATTGTACCTCGCTTTCTTTCATTATTAGTCTTTCATTTGCTGATTTCCTTGCTTATTTGCCATAGTTCTAACTTGGTTCTCTCTTTGGCAGGTACAAGGGCACATTGGTCAACTGGCAGCATCAAAACGCTAAGGGAAAACGCACAATTGCTTGGCACTTGGAATCCGAGGTTTGTCTTCAGTTTCAAAATTCCTTCATCTTCATTATCTGGGTAAAATCCTTGCTTGTCTCTCCCATTTCAGTTTCATTTGTGAATGCTTGGCTGCAAAAACACATTAAAACCCTTAAAAATTAAAATCTACAAATTTAACCGTAGGAATTCCATTTTCTTTCCAAACCCGCTTATTATTTGCCCCTAAAAGCTTATATATCAAGTTTGGTTAGATTCCGACTCCATTTACCCATATTTTAGGCGCTGGTCACTTTGCCAAAAACGCTCCTCTAGAACGTTTTTCTATCTCATCCTGTTGGGTGTGTTTTGGGGTTATGGGTACTCTTTAATCTGCCCTGTAACGTCTTTTTACCGTGGAGTACCAAGTATCAACAGCTGGAAGTGCTTAAAAACGTCCTTTTTTTATTGCCCTAGGTCCATTTTTCCACCGTTTAACCCATTCCCCTAGGGCTGTTAATTTCAGTGCTTGCTGGTCTGTTTTTTGTGTCTTAAATCAGCCATTTAATCAAGTTATAATTGCTGGAATATGTGTTTAAATTGCTTATCCATCTCTGCCATGTATTGATAAATCATAGTGAGCTTCATTCCCCATAGGCAGGGTCCCTAAACAATCTTCTAATAATTTTCTATTTGCTGATTTAATTTCCAGCCTTCAAATCTTTCATAGAAATCATCATTTATATGTGTAATCAGATCTAAACTTGTTTCTTCTATTACATCTTCCCATCCAGATTCTTGATTCCATATAGGCTGGAACAATTCTCACACTTAGTCATCCATTCTGTCTTTCACTTTGTTTATCTTTTGGGTTTGGGTGTCTGATTGTAGAGTCTCAACCATCACTGGTTGAGTGGGGTCTCCCCCCTGACTTGGCTACTTGCCACGTCTAAAGCGACTGTAGCCTTGTCCGGTGTGACTTCTGTCTCTTGGACGGAGGACCTGGCTACTGTTTGTTACACCTACCTGGCTGTTCACCTCTACCACCCCTATTGGGACAACCATTTCCAAACATCTAGAGTTTGTGTGATAACAGTGTGCACCCCCGTTAGGCCTCTCTTATGTAGTGCGCACTCCCCGCATGTGAGTGATCCATGTTATATTGTACCGGCTCATCTTAGCCGTTGATTGTATTATTTTATCTTTTGATCTCCACCACTCATTTCAAAAGTGGTTTAGGGTTTTGGTCTTGTTGTCCGCCAATATGCACACCAACAGCGGAAATCTTTCGAAAGCTGTCTCTTCACTACAAGTGAGAGAGGTGTGGCCTTGGGGGCAAGCAATGAGCCAGGTACTGTCACCTGAATCCCAGCTCCTCCGTTTAGGCAAAACTCCTAACGAAGCCAAGGGGGGTAGTCCCTAAAAGAGAGTTTCACTAAGGCTCTTGTTTTTATAGTGTTTTCTTGTGTAATGATGCGGATGGGTGTTGTTTAGGAGTTTTTAAATGAGAGACAATTTATGAAAATTAAAAAATGAGACAAGATAACGCAATCCACGTTGCACATACAAGATGAAAGATACACTTGGGCAATAAACAGATCACTTCATGTAAATATAAGCAAATACTCCAATGTTTGATATTTAGGCAAACAAAATATAAGATAAAGGACCAGTGCCTTATGGAGTCGAAAATAACAGTGAAAGTGAAAACTTGATACAAGTGCTTGAAATGGAAAGTTTATGAGAACGTTGTGCAGCTTATCTTGGTAAATTGAAAATTTTAGTTGTCTTGATTATTAGGGCTAAGACCAAAAGGTATCAAGAGATGGTAGAACCCTACCCAAGAAAAATACTGGCAACCCTGAATGACCTGTCGGAAGCACCCAGATTCGATAAGGATTGGTGTCCAATGTTTAAACCGCCCCTGAGTCTGTCAGTGGGAATCCGGCGCCACCCCTCGCGGGAAGAACAGTATTTTGCCTTGGTTGAGGTTGTGGGAAAAAATTTTAATTAAAATTATCGATCGTTGTTATCAAGTCTTTCACCTTTCTGAGTACTAGCCCAACCGTTTCCGGTTGGCAGAGCATACGGGTGTAGGACAAACCAAGATAAATTAATTAGGGGAGTGTGAGTGGAAAATTTTATTATTAAAAGAACCTTGTTCAACTCTCCGACAGAGAGCGCTCTTGACTCGGTCCACAGTTCAAGAGACTTGCTAAATTAACAATGCCTAATGCAGGGGATGATGCAAGACTAAAAATGCCCTCCGATAGAGGGTGCTCTTGACTTGGATTTGGCCAAGTTCAAGAGACTTTGGTTTATTTTAAGCAAACGAGAGCAGTTGTGTTATGAAAAGCAGTAAAATAACTTGAGAAAGATGAAACCACCTGATAACTTGAAAGATAAATTAATGCTTCAACAATAACTACTTTGCCAAATAGTATGAAATAAAATTCAGACTAGTGTTCTACCATACAAATTCTAATCTACTAGGTGGGATTGATCCCCGAACAGAATCAACCACTAGAAGCCACCAATCCTGGAAACCTTCCAGCTAGCTGGATGTCCACAAGAAGTTGATGGGGGAGCGAGAAGCTACCACAAAACTATGTGGCCTTTGGGATACGATCCCAAAGTTAGCTATTCTCTGGTCAAGGATTGGAAGAGAAACAATATAATGATAAAAGAAATCAACTAAACTACCCAAGAATCTCTTTCAGGTTCAAGACCTTACTCGGGAAAGCATGGGGGTAAGTAAAATATGAAATATAAATCGAGATAACTTATTTGGAACAAAATTTAAACTAAGGACATGAAGATGTAAATCTAAGCTAACACTAACCACAAGACCCAACACCCTTCCCCAAATGGGGAAGAAGAACCAAAGGTGGAGGACCTCTCCACTCGAAAAAACTTTTATTAAACTTTTACAGATGCCTTGGGTTTAAAACCTTGCAAGGTCTTTGAGAAATGAAGCAAAATGGAAATACAAGGCTAGCTCTTATAAGCTTATTACAAAGGATAAGTGTATCAAGTTTAAGTCATTTTCATGGATCCTTCACTTTGTTTTGCTTTGATCCTCTTGTTTCAAGATCTTATCAAGTACTTCTCTCTCAAATGGCCTACACAAATTCAAGAAGATCTAAACAAGGCACCCATTAACCATTAGCAAAAAATAAAACAAAATTTGAAACTATTTGAGTCTATATTTAAGATTTTAACTCTAAGATGGAAAATGCATGAGATTTTGTCATAAAATATTAACTATGGCGAAACGGACCAGCGAACAACAAACTCTCAAAAGGTGCTAGAAAGGAGATCTAAAGTATAAAAAATTGAAATATTTTTTGTGTAAAAATTCTATCTTTTAAAAGATGTAAAAAATTGTAAACAACTACAAGCTACATGCAACCTATCACTTCCTTATATGTCCAAGTAAACTACTTTAACATGCAAGAACTAGATTCCTAATATGAGATCTAAAAAAGAATGCCTAAGTGTTTATCCTTTCAAGTGTGTGAGATCATTAGCAAGATGCAAAGATAGATATGGCTACTAACTAGCTTCTAACTACTAACCAAACTAACGTTTTTTGTTTGGTTTGTTTTATGTTTCAAGGCCCAAGAGAGGATGGACGAGGAGGAGAAAAGGAGCAACTCAAGGACAAACGAAGAGAATAGGAGCTAGCAAGATGGAGTTGGACGAAAGGGAGGATGTAGCTTAGGAGTAGGGCAAAAACGAATGGGCCTAAAGATATGAAGAGAGGAGGAAATAGAATGGGACGAGGGCAAATGAAAGAAAGCTAAAGAGATCTAAGGCAATAGAGGTAGGACGAAAGGATGGAGAGGGAGAGACTAGAAGACAAAAGTGAATGGGAAAGGGAAAAAACTAGGGCAAAGGGCTACAAGTGGAACACTTGAGGTAGTGGAACACCGCCTTGGAAATCCTCCGGTTAACCGGTGATACGCCGACAGCGAGTGTTGAAGAGAGCACAAGGGAGCAAATCCCAAGTTATTCCCCAAGGTTGAAGGAACTTCAACCTTATGGACTTCTAAACTATGGCTTGACGACAAGGCAAAACTTGGATCAAGGCTAGAGGGGCTAGAAGTGGCTTAGCATGCAAAAATAAAAACTTCAAAGAGCAAATGAGAAGGCTTGAAGAAGGGAAGCCTAATGTAACCAATAAACAATAATTTGAATATGAGAGATGGATCTTTGAAATCAAACCCCTTTATGCCACCATCTTGGTGTTGTGAGATCGACTTTGGGAGATCCTGCAATGTATGAATGTTAATGGAAAGATTTGTTCTTTGAAGAGATGGAGGAGACAACCTAGTTCCAACTTCTCTTCATAACTTATAGATCTGCAAAATGTATCACTTACAAACAAGATTGATCAAATATAGTATGCCAAGTTGAGAGGGACAAGAAGAGTGTTAGTATTTCCGACTACAATCCACTACTTCCCAATCACAAACAACCCAACATCAATGGACAAATTGAACCCAAATGCCCACCCTATGGACTTGGAAAAGTCTTCTAAGCTTAAATAATTTGATCAAAAACTTGGAACATGTAAGTAAAAAACATAACACAATATCACCTTGATTAAATTTGAGCACTTTCCATGAACAAGATCAACACACCATATGGACCTCCAAAGCCACTTTATTTCAATTAGCAAAAGCTATAACACATATACAATTTTGGCAGAGTAAGTTTGCCTCAAATTCTCCATGAGATAACAACCCAAATGGGCCTCTCTTTATACTAAATCCTAGGCTAAAACCCTAGGTCGAATTGGCAAATAGATAGGTAAGTCGAATTCCAATCAAGGGAGGGCTTGGCATGCTAAGGAATAATCAAAGTCGAGTTTGGTGGTAGGTTGAAAGCACATGTGGCAAGACTCGACTCTAATGGAAGCATAGGGAGTATCAACCACCAACCAACGAGCTACAACAAGGATAAACACGAGTTTGCATGAGGAAAGTCGTGAGGATTGGTAGGTTGACGTGAGGATGTGGAAGGATGCGATTTGGTTGTGTGGAGACAAGTGGAGGGGCGAGTTAATATAGAAATGGCATGTGGCATTGGGTAGGTACTAACTCGAAACTAGAGAGAACCAAGCCCAAAACGTGATTGCATTAACAAGTAACAAACCCTAACTAAGTTCCACGTGAGAGCAAAAGGATTGACGTGAGCTTGGTAAGAGGTGCGAGTAGTTTGTGAGGGAACACGTGGTAGAGTAGGTATTAATTCGTATGAGCAAAGGGAGCCAAGCTCGTGGATAATTGGTGAGTCACAAATTCGCCCATCTCAAGCATTAATGCTTAACACCAACCCAATTATCAAATGACAACACACTAGCTCGAGTTTGGCATGAGGAGGGCGAATTTGCTTGAGAGGATAATGACTTAGTGACTGGATAGTTGATTGGAGTGATTGGGAGTTGATTGGAATCCTCATAAATGTCTATTGCCATGTCATTTAGCCTTTTATTTTAATTAAATTGATTAATTTTGGAGAGATTTGGATTATCTCCAAAATAATCAATTTTATTATTTTAATTAATAATTTCTCTGTAAATGACTTTTCAGAGAAAACATTAATTATGGGGCGGAATTGACATCCGAAAGTTGGGTTTAGTTGCTCCATGGGTCATGTGTGATTTTTGGCTTATGAAACGAGCCATCAAACACTGAAAACGGACCCCGGATGACTGACATATTACAGACTCAAATTTCTCTATTTAAACTATAGAGAAATTTAATTAAAATTTAAAAAATAATTAAATAATTAAAAACCCCAATTTCGACGCGTCCGGTAAAAATTTTTCGAAATTTTTTATGGGGGTCCTAGAGACCTAGGACATGACCAAAACCTATTCTAATAGTGTCTAGTAGGTTTATACATTATAGTTGGACCCTAATAACCCCCCATGGCCAAATTTCCAAAATCGGGCATTCCAGCTTTGGAGGAAGCGGGAGAAAAACCAAAAGATTATATTTCGCCTGAAGCAAAGTATAATCTGACGGTGAAAAAACTCCCTGGAATACCTTAGTTGTTTAATCCAGTCATGGGAGACCGAGCCACTCAGACCCTACTAGCACACTTTGATACAAACCCCCATGGGGCCATGGTCATGTCGACTCAAAAACAAAACTGGCTAGCCAAAATTGGCTATACCCAAATACAATGAAACCCAGATACTCTGGAAGTGAACACTGATGTGTTCCAACACTGGCGGCTCAATAAGGTTTCAACTATTGTACAAATCAGTTGATAACAGGTCTCTCTCCTCCTATTTAAGGAAGAGACCCCCCTCTTGTAAAGGCATCTAGAGATTTTTGGCTCTTGGCTACCGGAATAGAAGAAATACTTTTTGAGCACATACTTGGATCTTGATATGGGTGTTTGATTGTGATGATTGTAAATGCTTCTTCCATTGCACTGAAGGATATTTTGTTGCTATCTTGTATCTTTTTCCACTAATCCGATTTACAGGCGAAGAGCCCGATTTGGAGGAGTGCGCATTGGTGGGGAGGCTTGCCCTGCAAGCTTCTGTCAAATCTTGGTTCAAACAGGGAGTGATTTTGTCTTTGTACCAATCATTTTCTATCTTTTTCCTCTTGCTTGTATCTACCCTCATTTTTGTTGTGCTAATTGAGCTTGTCTCCTTGGTTTTACAGGAAGAGAGGGGCACACGTGTGGACTAGGGCAAAACGCACAAGCAAGGAAAGCTTCAAAATTCTTCATTTGATCTGTGGGGAAGTAATCCTTGTCATAATCGGCATCCATCTCATTGTCCAGGTACGCTTGAAAGGTACATATTCTACTTCCCTAGCTTATCCATTATTTTTAGATCTCAAAACCCTAAATGTCAAAACCCTCATTTTAAAAAAAAAATTAGATCTATGGAGATCTAGCAATTATTGGGGTTTAATAATTAAAAGTTAAAACCCACCTCTACATTAGTCACAACATTCCTGATCTATAATTTGGTGGACATTCGACTCCATTTACCCCCCGATCTAAGGCATTGGGCCTCTCTAAGGGAGGTCGCACTTTTGGGTAGGTGGCCATTTTTGCTAAATCCCAATTTGGGTATTGCTAATTCCTCATTGTTTCATTAGATCCACTCATTCGCAAACCCCCTAGTGCTTTTATTCATTGATTTTCACTTTGTGGGCCCCATTTGGACCAATTTCCATATTTTAAGGGTGGACCCCACTTGGATCTATTATTTTGGCACTAGATCTATCTAGATCTATTACTTTAGCCTCATAAGTGGCCTTTATCTCGCCTTGGTTGAATATTTTAAATTTTTCATTCCTTAAGCCTCTTCAACTAAGCCCTAACTCATTGGGCCCACTTATCCATTCTAGATCTAGATCTAATCTCATCTTGATCTTCCACTTTATCATCATCACATTTCCCTACGAGTTCTTGATTTGATTCGCTAGCCTTCATTGGCTAAGCTAGGGTCTCCCCCTTGGTCTTGCTTAGGCTTGATCTAAAGTGAAAAGTGCCTCGGTTATCGTGACACCCAACATACATTGGGAACCGTGGCATCTCTTGGGTCACCTCTTTAGTTGTCTACACCTCTACCGTCCTGGATAGGATACCTTTAGAGACAACTACAAGTTGTGTGATAACAAGAATCTTAAAGGACCTTGTCTCTCTTCTTGAGGAGCATTATTTTCTCTTTGTTTGTAGGTGAGTCCCTTATCTCTCCACATTCTCAATACTTCTTCTAGAGCAAGTTTCTTACCATACATTCTAGTAACCTTATTGGAATCTATAATTTTAGCTTTAACTTGTTTTATAATCTCTTGAGATAAAGGGTAAGATTTACCTCCATTAAAAACATTGTTACACATTCCTATAAAGTTGTTGGTATCAAGCTCTTTCGAATCTTTGCCATTAAACTCTCTATATCTAGCAGATGTTGCTTTCTCATGGAAATTTTGGCATGTATGACAAAAAGGAGAATCTCATGCTCATCACATTAGTTGGTTCTAACAGAAGAGGAGGCCTTTGAATTTGAGAGGGGCCTCGATTTCTCTCCCACCTTTTATTTCCTCTCGAGGATACTTATTTTGTTGTTGGGTCCTTTCCTCTTGTGTCAACCTCTTTTTTTGTTGGATCCTTTCCACTTTCACCAACCTATTTTGGATTGCAATGTTTGTAGTAATGTTGGTTTCCATGTGCTTCACTAAATCCATTATGGCCATTGAGGGATAAGGTGCTGGATCAATAGTTTGCATTGTTCTTGGCTTAGGCTCTGCCCTGGATGGGATTAAGGAAGCGAGCTTTCCAGCAGCTACCCAGTCATCATCGAGATTCTTAGCTTTGGTTTGGGTATCTTTTAGATCTGTTGGTTTTGACTGATCAAGGAAAAGTCTAAATTGACCTTGATATGCATCAATATAATACAATAAAACCATGGCCAATGAAGGACTAAAGTCATTAGGAATGTCTTGAACCAACTTATTAAATCTTGCATTAAACTCATCAACCGTTTACTCTGCAACATTTAAATGTCTCAAAATATGGAACATTTTCTTTAAAATATTTACTATTAGTATTGTAGATAGGGTCTCCATGGAGATCCCAACAATATGGTTAGTATTACTAACGTGAGAACTCTCATCTTTTTGGCTGCCCTTAAACAAGTCTAGACATTGCTCTTGTTTTAAGGGTTTGTCTTCAAAATTATCTTTCTCAAAGCCATAAGAAAATGCACCATCAAAATCAGAATTTTGAAAAGGATCAAAGCTTACCAAACCTTTGTCTTCAATGGCAGTTTGAGTGCCTTCATTTGACTTTTCATCGTCTTCATGTAGAGTTGCAATCTCATGCTTAAGGAGTTCATTGGATAAAGAAGGCTCTAGGTTTTCCAAGAATTCATCATCATCAAAGGCAAAGGCATGGGAGTTGTGTGGATGTTCAAGAAGCTCCCTCAACTTCTCAATACTCACAAAAAGTCTTGATAAAACCCACAAATGGAGATATTGTTCCTTTGCCCAAACGTTCAATCCGATCTTTTGCATCTCATACCATGCTAAGGTAATACATTTTCATCACACTATCTTCATGCTCAAAATTAAATTCCGTAACATAATCAATAAAGGATGCAATGTGATGCAACATAATCAATAAAGGATGCAATGTGATGTGATGCTAAATGCATGTCCCCATGAAATCTTGGGAGATGATTGGTTCATCTTGAAGGAATCTAAAGTAGGGTATCTACTATCACTTTGCGTAATATGCAGTGTTGACTCATTTTAAAAGTCATTGAAATTTAAGGGTGCGGCTGATACAAATAGTGAAAAAAAACTATGGTAAACTTTGCATATTTGACAACAATATAGCGAATCATGCCCTTCCATGGTGTTGATCTCTATTCTATCTATTTTATCTATTTGAACTAGTAAAATGAGTTCTAATTTTCCTGTGTATCGGTTGTATTGGGCCATTTCCAACTCAAAGTAACTTAGAAAAAATATATATTCAAGGTTGCAGGCTACATTTTATCAACTTCAGTTAATTTTGATTAGCCAGACAAATTCCCTTCCCATTAGTAGATATGAGTAATTTTTAACAATGCTGTTCGTATGCGCTTTAATTTATTCTTTCGTGAAAGTATTTATTATTTGTCTTATGACTAGGTATTAAGCGACTCTTAAGCAAGTATTGCAATCGAAATATAGTAGCAATTTATTAGCTTATTGGCGTGTTTATTTTTGTAGGGATTGTTTTAGGATTGGGAAAGGAATAGCGTATAGCCCAGAAGTTAATGGAGAAAAGGAAAATGTTCTTGAAGTCGTACTTGTGTTGGAAATCGGTGATTCTACAGGACCCTCTTGCTTGGATGAACAGAGTATAAAAGCAAAGGTGGTTGAGCTCTTTCTTGAAAAGTTTTATTTTGCAAAAATGGTTTTTTGTGTTTTTAATGATTGTGAACGAGGCAAAAAGGCACTTTGTAAATATTGAGTTCACAGAAAGTACGCCTACCGCCTACGTTTATCTACTAACAAAGTGCATGAAACGATTTTTACTGTCTTTTCCATAGTCATATGACGGCCTCGGTTTAGTCTTTTACGATAACAAAGAAGATCTTCGTTAAGTCTGCATTCATTTAGTGTTATATAATGTGCCATATAATAGTATGATACATCGACCTGACGGCAACACATTTCTCAATTTGTTGTCTTTATCATCATAAAGTTTGCATAAGGATAACTTTTTTGGTTTTTTTTAATGTCCTTGTGTCGGAATAAGGCACGGCGGATTATATTTATTAGATACGTTAATTGTGAAAGATCGGTCACCAAGGTGCATTTATATTTGTCTGAATCAATGATTAGAAAGTGAAATAATCCTTGCAACAATGATTAGAAAGTGAAATAATCCTTCCTCAATTGTTTTGCCTTTGTTTTTAGTTTGAAAGAAACTTCTTATCTATGCTTATAGATGAGTTACTTTTACGGCGGTTACTCATATTTGATATAAAGCTATTACTTTTTTTTTTAATGGTGTTTGTCCTAAATTAATGCCAGAATTTCAGAGCACCTCATGTTTAGATGAGTATGGGCCTACATCTTGCTTTTAACATTTTAAACATGTATTCGCATATTTGTGTAAACTTTGGTTTTAGTTTACTTCATCGTCAACAAACGTTTTGCATGAGCCTAAGCGCCCAACCACCTGCTATAGAGACAAAAACACTGGGTTATTGTACTATGATCATATAACCCAACTATGGTAAACTCAATAAAGCAACCTTTTAAGATTTTGTTCATGACCCCATTTGCCCTAGGATTAAAAAGGCAATAATCTCTTTCATCAACCATGTCATAAAATTAAAATGCTCTTTCCTTTTATGTTTTATTTGAAATATGGAAATTAAATTCAGTTAGATAATCTCTTGGATTTCAAGCTTTAAAAGCCTAAAGGTTTCATAACAGCAATCAGATATTCTCTTGGCTTGACTTTACTAACTTAATTTTCTAAAAAATATTACTTTTATTTAATCTTGGAAACACAAATTAGAATCAGGCGACACTTAAAATGAATTATCTTTTCACTTGAGTAATTCATCTTTATATTTTTGTAAATTTGGATTTTAAATTCTGCACATTAAATCAGATTTACAGTAATTCTTGGAGATGAAATAATCCATCCTAAATAGGCTTTCGGAGTGCTTTTAATCACTCATAATTATGGAAATTCCACTTATTTTAACATCTGACAAATTTTAAATGAAATCAGGTGGCTGTAATATACTATCTCTCCTGCAATCTGTTTAATGAAAATCTTGTGTTCATTAAAACTGAAATTTCTCTAAGCAAGGTTTTACACTCTTTCATCAATTAAGTGCTTATCTCTTGCTCGTTTATTTCTACATTTACTTAGCAATCAATTTAACATGTTACTGAAATATGTATGACACTTACACATGCATCACTTTAATCAGATTTCGAAGTAATTAATTTAGGCTGTCACTTAAAAATTTAATCAAATTAATCAATACTTAGGGAAGTTCGGGCCTTAGCCTCAAGAGAGTTGGGCTAAAAGTGATAGAAATGTACTGAGGTGATAATGGTAGCTCTCCTATAGTTGTCCCAAAGATATCATTTGTGGATTAAGACTTTCTCCACTTAAATGCTAGTGGAGTGGCAACGAGTTGTAAATATGCAAAATTCGAATCATATTTTAGAAAATTGCATTTAACATGAAGAAGTTAATTGACAACTTAATAATGTTGTTCGACTTTACTTTCCTAAATTCAATCTATGACCTTGATCACTTTGCTAATATTTTTCTAGGTACATTAGCTGAAATGTCGTGTTACCAGGTTTTTGGGTCATTCATGTTGATGTATTTGTAACTTCGGAAGATATTCACTTGTGTATTGTATATATTACATTCATACTTTATTGTATCCCCAACGGAGATGTATTATTCCTCCGGTTGGAAGTGTCGTCATTTGTATTTGCAAGTGTCGCAAGTTACATTGTAAGTGTCGTAACTTATATTTGATGGGTTATTAGACCACCTTAGAGGGGTCGGCCCAGTATGGGTTAAAGGGTTATTAGACCACACTAGTGGGGTCGGCCCAGTGACAAGTGGTAATGGGTTATTAGACTCTCCTAAGGGAGGTTGGCCCAGTTAGGGTTAAAGGAAAGTCAAGTCATTGTATAAATAGAGAGTGTGACTCTCTCATTATATTCATTCACTCACTCATCCAACTCGCATAATTGAGAGAGAGGAGTGCTCACACGTGGAGGAGGAGTAGCTGCTGAAGTCATCTATCTTTTGGGGTTTGATCTTTGTGAACTTTGTATTGGTGCTCATTTTATCTCTAAGGAAGTTGTGGGGTTTTTCACCTTTTTGGTTTTCCCCGGTGAAATGCTTTGTGTCTCTTGTCTCTTGTGTTTGATATGCTGTACATGTTATTCTCTCAGTTAAGATCCTAGATCATATTGAATTAAATGATGAAAAACTAACAATTCCAAAACTCAAATTGATAATTTTTTGGCCATTGAGAATGTGCCCATATTTTCTTTTGCAATTCTTAAATTTGTTGTAAGTAATATTAAAAAACTTATAACAATTGAGTTGTCAATATTGTTGAGACCATTCCAACGATATTAGGAACTCTTATAACAAAAGTCAAGGTAAAAAGTTATGGCGAAAATACTAAGACCGCACTCTCTCCAAAGTTCTTGTTGCATGTCGCACCATTTTCAATTTTTGCATGTCGCATGCTTTTCAATTTTTGCATGTTGCATTGTTTTCAACTTTCGTATGTCACTCAATTTTCAAGTTTTGCATGTCCCACCATTTTTGTATTTCACATGTCGCATGATTTTCAACGTTTGGAACCTTTTAAGGTTGCGTTGTGTCACATGAAGACAAATTTTGGAACTATTCCAAGGCTGCATTGTGTCGCATGAACCAAATTTTGGAAATTTTCCAAGGCCGCACTTTGTCGCATAAAACCAAACTTTTCATCTTTCCCAACAATGCGACATGATCGCCTAAAGCCAAAGAATGAGAGCGCAGCCCCTTGAAATTGTCTTTTGTTTGATTAACTTTAAGTTTTTCCTTTCACTCTTTTTACCAAGTAAAAATTAAAATGCCTCCTAGAGTTTGGCGGAACTTGTTGATCTTGGGCTTAGAAAACCCTTAACTTACTCATATGACCATTAATTAAAACTCCAATTTTTGTATAGCATAGAAAAAAAACAAGTCTTTCTAATGAATAGCTACACACCAATATTCAAAGTCTTTCTCATAACTTTCATAACCCAAGAAGTTTAGCTTGCCCAATTTATGAGAAGTTGTAAATTAGCTTTACATACCTATGGACCTCATAATTGGATTTTGAGAGTTTGTTTGAGTTAGAAATGCTCGAAAACATAATGTTCTTCCGAGACTCAAAATGTTGGAATATTCTCACCATCATTTATGTATTTGCATGCTTTGCATGCATCCAGTCATCAGTATGGTAGTCTCCCCAGCACCTAGAGCTTATTTTCAGCCCCCTGGAGCCTGTTTTTAGCCCTCAGTAGCCCTCCTACCTACCTAGTGCGCCTTGTTTTCCTCATCTGGATTACAAATGCTCCCTACTACACTCTCTTGGATTCCAACAGTCAGTTCTTGCATTGATTGCTCAGTCTAACTGCATGTAGCTTCCAGTTGTCTGTATCGGAGTGCCACTTGACTACTGACAGTCTGTCATGCGCCCACCTTGGAGTATCCTTCCCTAGATTAGTGCCACATGAATCGGTTAGACTCAACTAGACTCATTTTCCTGATATTTGACTATTTGTGACTACTACCACTGATTGGGTGATGTCTCCATTGCTGTCCAAGCCACACCTTGAGGAGAATTCGAATGACCTTTGGTGTATTCGAATTCATTTGATTGTACTTTTATTATTGTGCCAGGTTACAGCTGATGTATGATTATACAACAAATTTTACCATTTCTTGAGTTAATGTGTGAATACTGATTCAATTCTTCTTCTTCTTCTCTGCAATTCATGACTGATATTTGTGAGGTTTGTTCAAGCTGAGTGATCTACCCTATAGAATATCACATGGTATCAGAGCTTGATACAACTATTCAAACTGCAACAGTTGCATCAGTTTACTGAACAACTATTTTTTAGTTGAGCACCAGAAGCCTATGGATTTCCACAGCAAATCCTGGTGCCATGGCATTGAATTCACTGGAGCAATCCAGTGAGGTCTAGCCAGGTGTGAAGGATCCAGTCACATGTGCTCACTGTCCTAAAGCAGTGTTCTTTAGATTTGCAGCAAATCTCCATAAAAAAATTCATTTGTTTTGTAGGTTTATTCCATCATTCGAATTCATCTTCAATTCGACTTCAACAATTACCATGGATCTAAAATTGACCTCCTTCAACTATTTCGAATGGAAAGCCGGGCATCTTCATGAAGTCCAAAATCCTTTCTAGAATGTTGAATGGCACAGCAGTCGAACCCACTGGTGCAATTGAGAAATCAAAGTATCTTGGTAAACTTGATGAAGCAGTTGGACTGCTACTCCTTAGTATTTCCAATAATCTACATTTTCATGTCATTGATCTCAAAATTCCATTGGAGGTTTGGAACAAGATCGAAACTCTCTTTGGGTAGAAAGATGATTTGAAGGGTCACAAATTGGAAAATGAGCTTATCTCCCTGAACCCCAACAGTTTCAACTCAATCAATGAGTTCTTCACCAAGTTCAACAATCTGATTTCGAAGTTGAAGACATATGGAATAGAGAAAGAAGAGAAGCAACTAGTCCTAGCTATTCTGTCAAAATTGGGCCCTGATTACTCAGTTTTTGTCTCCACCTTCCAGTCAACGAAGCTATCCATTCCAAAATGGCAGTTTCCCACTCTTGAAACCTTCATCCAGTCTCTCACACAAGAGGAGGAAAAGTTGGTTCACATGGGAGTGATCAAACCAAGGTTGGATTCAGCACTTGCAGCTGCTGAAGGGAAGAGAGCAAATGGAAAAGGAAAGCAAAAATATAGAGAGAGAAAGTCGAATGAGAAGAAGCCAAGAGAGGCTCCCTATCAGTCAGAAGGGGCTTCGAATTCCAAGAAAGGCAAGCAATCTCACAAGGAGAAATCCAAATGTACTTACTGTAACAAAGGATTCCATCCTGAGAGTAGCTACATGAAGAAGACAATAGATCTAATGGCTCAGCTACTTGAGGAGAACAACCTTCCAGTACCTGCAGGTGCTAGGAGGAAAGAAGTTGAATCTTCAAGATTTGAGGACTAGGAGAGGTGCCATGCACTCATGGTAGGTGCTTCAAAAGATTCCTCCTTCATCATTGATTCTGGAGCATCAAGACACATGTATTCCTCCAAGAATCTCTTCTCTAGTTTCGAATCCATAGTTGGCCCTTCAATCTTGTTGGGGAATGATTCGGAGGTCTCCTCTGAGGGGATTGGAAGGATCAACCTTGAGCATGGATACTTCTTAGATGTACTCTATGTGCCTACTCTTACTGCCAATCTACTTTCTGTCTACCAGATGACCCATAATGGAGTACCCAAGAAGGTGATCTTCACTCCAAATGAGGTCGAAATCCAAAAGATGTCAACTAGAAACATCATAGCAAAAGGTGTTGCTGATCACAATTCGAAATTCTATGAGTTTTCTCACTTCCTACCTTACTCCAACCAGACTGCTCTTCACATGCATGCAAATGAAGAGAGTAGACTCTGTCATGAAATATTTGGGCATCTCAACTACAAGTACCTGCATGACATGCACACTCAAAATATGGTTGAAGGACTACCCAATATCAAGTTTGCTAAAAGCACCTTTAAAGGTTACTTGAATGGCAAAGATCCAAAGCATAAGGTTGAGAAAAAGAAAGTTCACAGGAAGGAGCGAATGCTAGATCTAGATCCACAAGAACTTGAAGATCTAGCACCTACAGATCCAACTCCTCTTGCAAAATGGGCCACCACCACTGTTGCATCCACCAATGATCTTGTTGGAGATCCACTACCTTCAAGAACAACCAGATCTGATCTTCAAGATACAAGGACTATACTCTCTCACACATATCCATTTCTTGCTGAGAGATGCTTTCTTATGATTGGATCAGATCCAAAGACCTTCTTTGAAGCCTCCCAAGATCCAAGATGGGTAGCAGCTATGGGTGAAGAGTATGAGTCTCTTCAAAGAAATGAAACTTGGGAGTTTGTTTCTCTCCCTCCTGGGAGGAATCTTGTTCAATGCAAGTGGTTATACAGGACAAAGATGGACTCAAATGGGCTCACAAGCAAATACAAGGCTCGATTAGTTGCAAAGGGTTTCTCCCAAGTCCATGGGATTGACTATTTTGAGACATTCACTCCTGTTTCTAAGATGGATTCCATCCGTCTTGTTCTTTCTCTTACTGCATCCAAGCACTGAGAAGTGCATCACATGGATGTCAAGAGTGCATTCCTTCATGGAGATCTAGAGTAGGAGATCTACATGAAGCAACCTGAGGGGTATATTGATGACTCTTCACTGGTGTGCAGATTGAGGAAGTCCTTGTATGGGCTCAAGCAAGCTCCCCGAGCTTGGTATGCAAAGATGGACTCCTTCCTTCTGACACAAGATTTCAAGAGGTACAAATCTGATTCGAATGTCTATATGAGACATGATGGTAGCTCCCTACTCCTGCTTCTTCTTTATGTTGATGATCTATTGATTACAGGGAGCAACTCTTCATGCATCATATCTATAAAAACAGCTTTGCACAACTCCTTCTCTATGTCAGATCTTGGACTTCTAAAGCAGTTTCTTGGCCTTGAAGTCACTCAGAGTGATTCAAGAATCAAGGTAGAATAGTCCAAATATGCTTCAGATCTACTTGACAGGTTCCATATGAGTGAATGCAAATCAACAACATTTCCTTTTCTTTCAAGGATCAACCTTGAGGATGGTTCTTCCACACCTCTGGTGGATAGTACTTTGTATTGGCAGTTGATTGGGAGTCCATTGTTTCTTACACACACTCGACTTGATCTATCCTATGCAGTTAGTGTTGTCTCTAGATACATGCAAGAGCCTCATGAGCTTCATTGGAAGGAAACAAAGAGGATCTTGCATTATTTGCAAGGGACGAAAACCCATGGTATTCACTATGCAGCTAGGTCTCCTTTGAACCTAGTTGGGTATACAGACTCAAATTGGGCTGGAGACAACTCAGATCGAAAGTCTACATCTGGTTTTGTTTTCATGATTGGATCTGGACCTATCTGTTGGTCGAGCAAAAAGAAGACTGCTTTAGCTCTTTCTTCAGCCGAGGCCGATTACAAAGGTGTAGTGAATGCAACCACATAGTGCATTTGGTTGCGGGGCATCTTGTCAGAGTTTGGGATTTGATTCAGTACTCCTCCAGTCAGCTATTGTGACAATCAGAGTGCTATCAGGATTTCTACAGATCTAGTTCTGAGACAAAGAACCAAACATATTGAGATACACATGCATTACATCCGAGGATTGGTGCATGATCGTACCATCACACTGCTCTACTATCCTACGGAAGAGCAGATTGCAGATATCTTCACTAAGACCTTCTCGGTGAAGAAGTTCACTTACCTCCGATCCCTTCTTGGGGTGTGATGTACATGATTGATTACCTTCTAGAGTCTATCTTGAGGGGGGGATTTCTTCCCACAGGGTTTTCCCTCTTTCCTCACTTTATTTATTTAGATTGTTGTACGGGATGACCTTTGGTCTCAGTTACTAGGGCCCTACTAGTTTTTAGTTATGTGTTTCCTCATAGTCCGACTTGCGGGGGGTGTTGGAATATTCTCACCATCATTTATGTATTTGCATGCTTTGCATGCATCCAGTCATCAGTATGGTAGTCTCCCTACCACCTAGAGCTTATTTTCAGCCCCCTGGAGCCTATTTTTATCCCTCAGTAGCCCTCCTACCTACCTAGTGCATCTTGTTTTCCTCTTCTGGATTACAAATGCTCCCTACTACACACTCTTGGATTCCAACAGTCAGTTCTTGCATTGATTGCTCAGTTTAACTGCCTGTAGCTTCCAGTTGTCTGTATTGGAGTGCCACTTGACTACTGACAGTCTCTCATGTGCCCACCTTGGAGTCTCCTTCCCTAGATTAGTGCCACATGCATCAATTAGACTCAGTTAGACTCATTTGACTGATATTTGACTATTTGTGACTACTACCACTGATTGGGTGATGTCTCCAATGTTGTCCAAGCCACACCTTGAGGAGAATTCGAATGACCTTTGGTGTATTCGAATTCATTTGATTGTACTTTTATTATTGTGTCAGTTTACAGCTGATGTATGATTATACAACAGATTTTACCATTTCTTGAGTTAATTGTAAATATTTGATTCAGAGATCACTACTCCCTCTGAATTGCCCTGAGATCTCAAGTGGTATGAGTCTCAATATCAATATATACTCATAAAAATATAGACTCAAACAACTAGATCTACATTTACCAATTGAAATATAAATGCAATCAAACACATAAACAACAGATGTACCCTGGAACCCTTTTGGGAAAAACCAACTAACTATGGGGCTATCTTCTCTCTCGAGCCCAGAGCATATAGATATGTAAATGAAAATACAATACAGGATTACCTCGGCCGGTAACTCAATCCCTCTGAAAACAGGACAAACTCTAAATTTGCATGCATCCAGCTGATGCATGCACTAAAGGAGTAAGCCCTAACTGCCAAACTGTATATGAGTGCTCTGAAGGTGCCTCTGACTGATTTTCCCTCTCTGTATCTCATTGCTCTGATCTGTTCACTCTGAAGATTGCCCTCTGATGAAATCGGCCTCCTCTGCATGCACACGTGCGCCCTCCCCTCTGGATGTAAAATGCTCGTATTGATCCGGATCTCAGCAAATCTAAGCTTCGATTGTCCCTAACCTTCCTCCAATGCTAAGGCAAGGCTATCCTAGAATTCTCAGACTCCAAATCAGTCAATCAAGTTCACAATGAGCTTCTCCCTCCTTGGGAAATGTGCCCTCCTCCAAGAGAACTTGGCCTCCTCCAATCTGATTAGGAATCACACTGATGAGCTATCTCAGCTCACAGTAATGTGTGTCTGGCAACTCTGAAACTGAAGGTCACTGATCTAGCTCAGATCTGACCTTCCTAGCTCCTGCAGCAGCTCCTCTCTCTCTCTCAGAAAGTCGCCCCACATGTACAGCTACGCCCTCCTCACTCTAGCAGTATCTCTCTCTGACAATGCAACTAAGTAACCTCATCTGGGGACACCCTGCCTCTATAAATAATCTCACCGATGAATTAGGTTTTCCAAAACCCTAATTCCCAGTGCATGCAAAAGGTCACATTTGCATGTAGTCACTGAATGCTGACAGGTCGTGCAATACCCATGCATGCAAAGGTCAATCTCCCCTTAAGCTCTGCATGCAGCCTCCACTGGACTCATGCCACTAAGTAGAGTGCATCTCACCCTCTCCTCCATCCTGATGCCTGTGCAACTAATGTACCTCCAACTAATCTAAACCATGGATGACATCCCAAAGTTACTATAATCTAACATTAATGTGTGAATACTAATTCAATTCTTCTTCTTCTTCTCTGCAATTCATGACTGATATTTGTGAGGTTTGTTCAAGCTGAGTAATCTACCCTGTAGAATATCACACAAAATATCAATTTGATAGGTAGTTAAAATTATGTTCAACGTCATTTTAAATCCATTAGAGAAATTTTGAAGTAAAAAATGGGCCTCAAAACAGAGAAAATGTACTATAAAAATCAACCAATCACATCTTATAGGATGGGATCATCTCCCATGGTTGAGGTCATATTGCTTGAGTTAAAATGCTATTTGTCACATTTTCAATGGTGGATGAGAACCCATAGTTAACCATGGTAGCTCTATAAGTACTTTTGAAATAATAAAGCAAAGTACTTATTTCACACTTTTTCAATATAATAATATAATTATCCTTTAATAATTTTTGGAAAAAAAAATATATATATATATATATACCTAGAAAAATACCCATGTACCTTTTTACTACATAAATTTCAAAAATTATATATTTAATTGTTTATACTTTTAAGACATGATAAGACACTTGCACTCGAAAAGCTCACATATTTTTAAAATATTTGAAAATTGATAAAATATTGAATAGACATTTTACTAAACTCGAGTTCACACTTTTAAGATTATTTCGAAAATAAAAATCCAAAAAGAAAGGATCACGTGCATTAGGATTATATATATATAACACTCACGTGGCATAAGAGTTCAGGACTCCACATATTTTAGAATTATTACAAAGGTAAAAAGCCATTGTGAAGGTTCACGTGAGTTGGATAATATATAAAATATTTAATATGTAATATATAATATATTAAGTATATATTTAATATTTAATATATAATATATAAAGCATGTTTTGAATATATATATATATTTATTTATTTATTTATTTTATTTTAAAATATTAATTGTTGAAGGACAACTTTTTTTTAAGAAGCTCACTTTTATTTATACTTACACCTTGTACTTCTAATCACATCAATGTAGTGTTTTTTTATTGATTTTATTTCTATACAACTCTTCAATTTAATTTAACCACGGCTTACATAGATTGTATAGTGTAAAAGGTAAGTTGTTAATATACTTCCTCCATAAAATGACAAACTCTTAATATTTTATTATATCTCTTAGGGGGTCGATTTTAGACGTCAAAATTTCTCTAACGCAAAGTTGAAGGCTTGTTTAAAATGAGTTTCTACATAGGAATTGTTTCAATTTATCTTTCATCTTTGTTGTACATGCTTTCAAGGTGTTGACTGATATTGATGTGATCCTTAGACCACTGAAAGATTTAAATCCATGAAAACTGCCAATTGTGATATAGAATACTTGACACGCAACATGTGGTGACAAGACCGATTCATCCTGATAAACTGTTAGGACTTGTTATCGGCTAAGTTGCACTTAGACGATTTCAAGTGAGCCTATAAAGATAGAACGAGTGTACTTGTTCATAATTAGAAGATAAGAAGTCCTAGCAGGCCACCTTGGCCTTTTTTTTATAAAATCACATGTCCATGCCCTACGGGGAAATTGTAAAAATATCACAGCATGATGGTTTTGTAAAGGACTCGTTTTTTCTAAGACTTAGATATAATTCTGACTAGCCTAGAGTCTTTTTTCCCTTGTCAATTATATGTTGTTGAATAAACGATTTATAATTTTCGAGTTTTTCACTCATACCTCCAAAGTTGGGGTGGTCGTCATGATTTCTCAGCCTTAGGAGGTTATTAGATCCCAAGTGTCAATGTATATTACCATGCTAGACATTAGAATTGAGTCACATGGACATGTGCTAAGTCCCCCTAAGTTTTTTTTTAATTTCCAAGAAAAATAAAAAAAATTTCGTAAAATTAGACCATTTTTTAATGGTTTAATTGGAAAATTTCAAATTGTAATACAAGTGTGGATAGGAGGCGTAATTTGGCGTAGGGATGCTCGTTTTCACACTCAGAGCATCCTCTTTACCCTAGGACACACTTTTCCTATGTTTCAGGTTATTACGTCGTCTCTTAGAGCATTTTTCTTAAAGATGCGACAAAATGACAAAAAAATGCTAAAAAAATACAAAATGGTCAAAATCCAAAAAGTCAAGGGTGATTTGGGCGTGTACCCGGAGTGTGCCAAGTGAGTTGGAATTTCATTACATGAGAAAGGCGACCTCATGAAAGATTAAAGCACATGGTTTAATATCAAATCAAGGAATATGCAAATCATTTTCAGTGAATAATGCGCCCTCTCCCATGAGGATGACGCATCTCATGATTTGGCATTACTTGGTTGGTGAGTGAAGTTTCCAAAGAGCCACTTCTCATTAATCAAATCAATCATAGATTGTCACGATTGGAAGCATATCTCATGAGTGCGAGTTTCTCCTCATTAGAAGGGGTGCAAATCCCAATAGAGAGGGGCGAGTTTCCTTGTTGGACGTCTTGCATTGGTTGGGAGTGGTTTCCAAGGAGAGGGGACGCACTTCTCGTAGAGGTGGCGCCCACCTCATCACACAACTCCCACTCATTTCTCAATCAAGATGATGTCAATCCCCTCATTCTCTCCTATAGTGCGCCCTCTCTCTTCATTAGCTAATGCGCTCTCTTGGGCCCTCTTGGGCATTTTCTGTGACATATTGCTTGCTGGTTTTTAACAGGTTTGTACAGTTTAAGGTGTTATTCTACTCAAATTTGTCCATCATCAAGCGCGAGGGGCACCTACGAGCTACCATTTTCAGCCACTTGCAAAAAACGGTCAAAATAACTCTCTTCTCATTTTCTCTCTAATACAAGGTGCTGAAATCCATATTATTGTAACAAGTCCAAAAGAGTCTCTTGGGCTTGATTTCTTGTTTTCTTTTCAAGTAAAAGTTTTTCATTTTCTTTTTTTGTCATCCATTGCATGCAAGTGAGAAGGCATTGCCACCCTCGCATAGTAGTTGTTGAGTGGCTTGGGTTTAGCATTTTCCCTCTTAAAGTTTATTTTGCCTGCACCTTACAAGTGAGTAGGCTCTGCCACCCTTGTAATATTGCGTTGTCTTGTATTTTTGTTTGCCCACACCTTGCATGAGAAGAGGCTCTACCCATCCATGCAAAATCGTGTTGGCTAGTAGATTTGTTTTCTAATCTTTTTGCTTTAATTTATTTTGCCCACACCTTACAAGTGTGTAGGCTTTGCCTCCTTTGTAAAATCGCGTTGGCTTGCATTGTACTTTGACTTTTGTTTATTTATTAAAGGTTAAAATAAACTGTGCCCCGATTTTTGCCTCGTATTCACTCCCCTTGCCGGTTTGACCGATCCTAGGTGACAAGAAAGGGCAAGGATTTGTGTTGGCTAGAATAATAGGCACTCAGAAGTTATTCTTAACTAGATACTGAGAAAAATGAGTTTGATCTGTGGAGCTAGTGGGGTAGAGGCTGTTGGGAGCCTCGTGGCATTTCATGTCCTCCAGTTGAGCACCCAACAAGCTCTGGGGTTGACCCGTGGAGCTAGTTGAGAACCTCGTGTTCTCTTGTTGAGCACCCAACAATCTCTCTCAAATCGAAAGAGATAACTTCTTGGGGTAGACACATAGAGTAACATTAGTTTTCTTGCACAAACCTAAATTCCCCTAAGCTAAAGAAAGACTTAAAATCAACTAAAATTTACAGGACCATTTGCAAAACACAACAATTGTTATTTCATTTCCAAGTACTTTACTTTGAAAGCATTTCGATTTTTGGTTCAATCTTGTCATAAGCATCTTACATTCACTAAATTGTTCATTTACTACAAATTAATGTTAAATGTGATATTTTTTATTATTGTGATTAGTGAATGATTTAATGTCATTTGAGAGTCTTTGGTAATCTTATTTTATTTATATTTGTGACTCCATAACCCAAGTAAAGTAGGCACTAGTCTTGTTTATTTTCTCTCTTGCAATCATATTTGATTTATTGTTTAAAAATGTTTGCTTGTCATTGAAATTATTGCATCTCTGCACGATTGCTTGTCATTGGACATTGAATAGTTTACAACTCTTAAAATAAACTAATAAAATAATCTTAGTAAATAGGGACTACCCCCCTTGACCTTTAGGAGTTGGGGTCTAAATGGAGGAGTTTAGAATCGAGGTGACAATGGGTTCTACACTCATAGTTGCCCTCAAGAACACACATAGCGGTTGGGAGACTTATCTATGGTCAAGTGTGTTTTAGGCGGCAATACAACCTATTGACAGATTAGAATGCAGATTTGAGCTAGCTTTTCTTATTACACCAATAGATGTTTATATCTTAGAATTTGGGGTGGACTAGGACCTATGTTTTTCCTAGATTGCATGAGGACGAGGCAAATGTACTGTCGAGATTGATTCTATGGCAGTCATTCTAAATACAAAATAAACAATTATAAATAAAAGAATATAAAAAATAACTGGTAGCTATGCATGGATAACTGTAGTTGATGCATGAATAACAAGTAGTTGATGCATGAATAACTGGTAGCTCATGCATGAATAACTAGTAGTTGATGCATGGATAACTGGCAGTTCGTGCAACTAGGCATGGAGAACAAGTAACTTGTTTGTGGCACTTGACTTGTAACCTATCGGTGTTCACCAACCACAAGTTAAGTGGTTGTGCTAGTATATTACCAAACTGAAAATTGCTAATTGAAAATGATCATAATTTCTGTAACATAAAGTTAGACTTCATAAAACTAATGTAGTTTTCCATTAAAACTATAAAAACCCTTTGAATATTGAGCCAGATTTATTCTTCGTATTTTGAGGATCAAGATTCACCAACATGGTTTTTAAAAAAATTCTGTGGCAATAATAAATATTTACTTATTTTATTAAGATGAAGGAAAGAAAATAAGTGAGGCAGCCAATCTTGTTTCATCACTTTTGTTGTCTTCCCAAATGTTTAGATTGTGTGGATATAAAAGAAGGTTTCTATTCACCAGGATTTTCACCCTAGTAATGCATCATTGGAAGTAAAAGAAAATATTACTGAGAGGTTTATATCATGTATAGTACTAGCATAGATTTATCTTAATTCCAGATCTCATAAATACTGAGGGATAACTAAATGAAGTGGGAACTTTTTAGTACTTAAAAATTTTTGAGTTAAGATGGATCTATGCTAGTTTATTATTATTGTAATTATCCTTTCTTTCTTTCTTTCTTTTTTTATCATTTTATTTATTTATTAATGTGATGACCATGATTCTCTTGATGCAATAATTTTTGTTCAGTTTTTCATTGTAAACTGCACATAATGCTTTAACTTTATATATATATATTTAACATTAGTTCAGGCGGGCTTGCCAAATTGTTATCCTATGTTCATGCATAACCACCTGAATAAGGTTGAAACATATGCAGGTCTTACATTTTGAAGATTACTTTCCAAGTCCGGTCACACCTCCAACAGTACAAGCTCTGAATAGTATTGACTGGATGAAGTATGGTTTGACTCTGAAAGGAATTCAGGTTGATAATTACGGCGATGCTGTAATTGAGTTGGAAGGAATGCAAACAGTTGCAGGATTTGATATTGTTCTCCACAAGTATCATAAAAAATATCCAGCTGAAAACATGTTCAATTCTGTACAAAATATTATGTTCAATTCCCTAATTCATTTAAAAAAATATCATTTATCCTTAATTTGGAACAAGTGCTTAAAAAAGAGAAAGAAGTTGTCTTCTGAATTGAAAATTGTAAAGAATGCTTTGGGGATGGCAATAAATGAACTGAAAGAGAGGAATCCAGAACTTTTTCTTAGCCGGCGCGCAAGCAAGGTATAGTGGAAAGTATCTTATTAAATTTAGGCATGGTCAATAATCTTTCTGTAATAGCAATATTCATGATGTTCAGAAGTCTAATCCTAGCCATATTTATAACCTTGAAATATCTAATAGAAAAGTTCCTTCAAGGTTTCACAAAATTTATAGTGTCAAAGATTTGAAAATATCTTTCAAGGTTTGACTAAATTAATAGTCTCAAAGAGTTCACCCAATTGAAATGTTTGTTGTTATGACAGACTATACAAAATGCTATTATAAAACTGACTGGCTTTTGATGGCCTGTAAACATGCAGATGAAAACATATGCACCAGAGTTATCAAGATCGATCTCTGGCTTGATCATGTCATCAAATGACATGGCATTTAAAGAAGAATGTGCCAGTATTCTGGGAATTTTGCCAACAGATTTGCATCAGGAAATACTTGATCCTTGGATAAACAAAAAGATTCTAGACATTATTGAGATGACTGATAGAAACCCAAATAAAATTGTTCAAAATACATATGAGGAACCGTTGAACAGAGAGCAGGAAGAAGAAGATGACAATGAAGACAACGTGGAGGAATGTAGAAGCATATGGGACTTCTTGTAGCAGCTGTTAGATTTCAATCTGTGTAGATATCCAATCCTTTTAGACCATACAGCAGGTATGCTACCTCCATGAAACCCTTGATGCTAATGTTTTCAACAATTCTGTTCAGTTCGCGTTTATTTTCGTTCTTACTATAAAGAGAGTATTTTCTTCTGTTGCTAATTATCATACAGTAATTCTTTTCAAGTTATTCTGAAAATCAGAATAACCTGAAAGAGATGGGTGTGCTTGGGGATCTACTGTAAGGGACACACTGATTCATTTCAATACCAAGTACACAATCTGAATTAGCACTTTTATAATTCCTTGCACGCACTTGAGTAGAATAACGTAATGTTGTGATTGATGATGTTTCCATTTAGAAGGAACAAAAACAATTTCTTGTTATTTACATCCGCCTAACTCAGTTAGTCTAAAACACCATTTAATTTTGGCAGACATTTGAAATTTATGATGTGCCACCAATGCAAATGGTTTGTACATGTCGGAAAAATATATGATCTATTAGCATTTCAAACGTAATTTCAGCCCAAAATAAATGATTTAATAAATTTTCATAGAAAATTTGCTTAAGCACATCCCAAAACAATTTTCAAGCTAAATCTTCTTTGCTTTACGTTCAGTGAATATTAATTTTGTTACAACTTGTCTTGGCACCTAATTGGAAAATCGCTAATCCAATAATGCTACAAATACAACTTCAAAAAAAATAGATGCCACTATCACCTTAGCATAAATATTTCACACTCTTTAGGCCTGGTCTCAAGACCAAGGGAGGCTTCTGTATGGGTTATTAGATCAAGACATGGGAGAGCTAAAGGAAAGGGTCTTAAACTTGTTTGATATTTAGATGTGCTTTATGTTAAGTCAAGAGTCCCACGTGCGTTTTTTAATCAACCAAGATATTGCAATAAACATTAAATAAAACACTTCATCAAAATAGATTTGCTCAAGCATGAGAGAGATCCATGGACATTTCAAGAGAAGTAACTTATGGAAGTTTAAATAACAATAAACCACAATATGTTCAATATTGAAATTGCATCCAATAGATTGGCATATTGTCAAAATTCATTCACAATCAGTATATCCAATGGTGGCAATAATGTTTATTAGTTTATGAAATTATATTTGGATGAAGCCCTCTTGGAGAGAGAGGTCTCCGCAAAAATGAGTCACTCAACTTATTAAATGTCCAATTTTGTTGTAGTAATTATGATTGTTGTCGCTGGATTGTGCACCTGGTTAACGCAGTAGAATCTATGCTATTGCTCGGTGCGCCCTTGGGGGAAAGTCTTGAGTCAAGGCTGTCACTTGATCTTGACTCCTCTGTTTAGGCCAAACTCCTAACGAAGCCAAGGGGGGTAGTCCATATGGAAAGTTTCTAAGGTTTTTAGATTTTCTTGGTGAATTGGTTAAAGGTGTTGTATTGAGGAGTTTTAATGTATTGAATAAAAGTGTCCCAAGATGATTTGCAAATAATTAAAAATATACTTTCACCAGCACAAATGAGATGACTAACAAATATAGCACAACAGTGATATATATAAAGCAAATAGATAACAAATTGTGGATTAGTTCCTTATGGAATCAAAATAATATATGAGAATTGCTGCTGAAAGGGAAATGCTTTGCAATTGCTTCCTGGTTACTTTTAGATTATTATGGTTCAAAATTTATTAGGGTAAAAGGGGGACTCCCAAGATACCGTGAGGTACAAGGAGGAAAGTCCGGAAATTAAAGTTTGGTTGCTCATCACGAAAACATGTGGGCTGGAATGGAGTCTCTAAGGCGGTGTTCGACACTACTCCAACTAGGGTGTATTCTAACTGTGCCTTGAGGTCGCCTCGTAGTTGTTCCCGCTTCCTCTGAGAAATTTCCCCACACAAATATTAATTATTTGAAGTGTCAAATTTCCACTATCTAAGCGGTTGTGTATTTTATTAAGTGAGTATTAGCTTAATTTGGAGAATTAATAGAGTGTCTACGACCGTTTATGATTTCCCACAGGCCTAAGAAAAGTTCCCGCAAGGGGAAAAAACATACTCCGATAGATAGACCAAATGTTTATTCCAATTTGATTGTGTTTGTAGAACAATTGTACAAAAATGAAAATCAATAAAGCAACACAAGCCTATGTATCACTTTTTTATCATCCACCACTAATCGGCAAAGCCTTTGTGTGGTGGTGAGAGCATACTTTGTGGCAACGAGGTTGTGTTATTTCTAATTTTACACTTGCGAGAAATAAAATGAAATGAAATTGAAATACTATTTCAAGTATACACCCTGCAAGCTAAATGTGTGTGTGTGTTTGTTAGAAAAAATTATGCACAAAAACAAATTACACAAGTACAAATTCCCCCAGGGGGATGGGGTGTGGGCATTGGGTATCCCACTACTCTTGTTTAAATATTTACAATATTATGCTCAAAATAATGTCTCTTTACTCCATTTCACTTGGATCTAAGGGCTTACAATAAAGTAGAAATTAAAACCTGAAGAAAGGAGGTCCACAGAAGGTCTTTTTGGCACTTTCGGGCGGAAAACGGCTAGAAATTCCTTTTGTAATTCCTTGGACTTGCTAAAAACCAGCAATCAAATCAAGTTAGAATGTGATGGGAAACAAGAATAAACAATAAAAAATTTGAGAAAAAAAATTGTACTTGGAAAAATATTCAATTTTTTTAATGCAAATGTACAAATTTCAAGTCTAGATCTAGTAAATAGAAATACTTCTTGAGAATGCTAAGATCTAACTTGTTAAAAATGCTTAATGATAATTAGATCTGAAAATGATTGTGCATGAGAAACTTTAGATCTATTCCTTAAGCATGTAACAAAAAATCAAAGAGAAAGTGAGTTTTGTTATGAGAGATGGATGAAGATCTTGATCCCAAGCTCTTGTTCTTGCAAATGCTCTTGAGAGGTATTTGTAAACAAAATATATTAGAGAAAAATAGGGCTGCCCAAGAAGAAGAAGAAGAAAACCAAATTCCAAATCCCCTTGTAGTGTTTGATCTACAGCTTAAAAGTTAAAACACAAGACTTGCAACATAAAATTGTGAGATCTAGCGTGTTAGAATAAAAGGAAATCAAAAGAACCTAAGTATAGCCAAATATTGTTGGTTACTTCTTAATATTTTAATATCTAAGCATAAGTAAACAAATTATCAACTGTAAATGTTCACTTCTATACCGCATAACCTCGATCTACAATAAAATGGAAACAAGAAATGCATAAAAAGTCAACAATATCACCTCATAAGCACTACAACACAAGATGCACACGATGGACCTCCAAAGTCTTTCAAATTATATTAAAAATAGCAACAATGTACAATTGAGCAGAGGTTCAATGCATCCATGAAGAAACAATGGAGCATTGCCTTGCCTTTATGGCCTTCCAAGAGAGGAGAGGATGAATTATGGAGGAGGGCGAATTTGTGGAGGAGGGGAGCCAAATGTTGATCCAATCCCTACTCAATCCCATGATTTGAGTGATGGAGGATGAGTGGGAAGCCACCTAAGGGAGGCACCCTCCTCTCCTCATTGGGATCTCCACCCAAGTAATGGATGATTGCCACCTCAAGAAAGTCGCCCAAGAGAGGAGAGGGTGCAACTCCCAAGAGGGGACACCTCACCCAAGGCATATCCTTGATTGAATCAATCAAATTTTGATTGATATTCTCCTTAAATGACCATGCCAACTCAGTTGGGCCACCTCACTGGACCAAATTCCACTGATATAGGAGTTTGATTTTCTCCATATTTATTATTTTTTAATTAAATAATTCCTCAAAAATATTTTTGAGAGAATTTTTATTTAAGTGAAAAATAATCACTTAGACCTTAGGAAAAGTGGGTTTAGGGGTTTTATGGGTGCTTTGAGTTAGAAAACGAGCACCCCCATGCCAAATTTCACCTCATAACCACACTTTTATCACATTTATGGTTTTTTAATTAAAATATTAAAAAAAAACTCATTAAATGAGAATTTTTTTTTTTTCTCAGAATGATTTGAAAATCCTAGGGGACCTAGTGCATGTCCATATGACTCATTACTGATGGCTAGAATTTTTAAAATACATAAACACATAGGCTTTAATAACCTCCCTAAGATCGACCACCATGGAAAATACTCCAGCTTTGGAAATATGAGTGAAAAACTTAGGAATCATACATCACTGAAGAGTAACGCATAATTCCTAAGGAAAAAACACTCTAGAGTATCCCTTGATAGCAAACCCTAAGGTAGGCCAATCCTTTTACAAAAGTACCATGCTTAGACCAACTTATTGCAATTCCCCCGTAGAGGTCTAGACATGCAAAATTTACAAAGGGCCAAAAAATTTGGCCTGATGAACCCTGAACTTTGGCAATGGACAATGAATTTGTTCAAGTCTTATGTGGTTCACAAGTAGTCCACCAAAGTGCAATTTAATGGACAACATCTGGATCCAAATGTGGGACGCGTGATTGATATGTTCTTTAGAGCTGGAAATCATGCAAGAATCTAGAATCTTTTGTTTTCTGCATGACACTAAAAGTGTATTAATCATATGTACATATAAAAATAAACCAAATGAAGCATTAAGTTTGCATGATAGTATACAAAGCATAATATACAAAAATAATATACATGCTATGATACAAAAACTAGTATACAAAAATAATGTACAAAAGGAAGAAGTATAGGGTCTATAAAAGTCCTGATACACGAATGCCCTTTTAGGCATCATATATTATCTCTGAAGAATAGTTTCAAGAACTGCCCATTAACCGGCAAGTTGAGATTTTCTTTGTCCATGTTGTTGAGAAGGAAAGAATTGTCACCAACCAAGTCATATATGATAAAAGGCCCTGTCCAGAGACTGTCAAACTTTCCATGTAAGCCTTGTTTCTCTCTTCTCTTATCCCAAAGTAACACTATGTCACCCTTCTGAAAAGCTCTAGGTCTGGAAGACTTATCGAAATTTTTCTTTATCTTTTCCTGATTTCTGATGTTTTTATCAACAACCTTTCTTCTGCTCTCATCCAACTCAACAATATGATTGATTATGTTTTTAATGGCGTCCTGATATGAACTGAAAGGTTGAAGTAACTGATATGCTGGCAACTTAAGATGAATAGGAAATTGAACATCCATACGATATACCAACTCAAAAGGAGACTTCCTAGTGGAACTCTTTTTGCTAATGCGGTCATCCAATAATGCAAGTTTGATTTTGCTATCCCACGACTTTTTATTATCCCCAACAGTTTTCTTAATTATTGTCATTAAGTTCTTATTGTTGGATTCAGCAAGGCCATTTCCTTGGGGGTAATAGTTTGATGAATGGGATAAGATAATGTCGTATTTGAAACAGAATGCTGAGAATTTTGTTGAGTTGAATGCTTTGGTGTTATTGGTTGTGATTTTCGCGGGTACACCAAACCTTGTGATCATCTTGTCTTCAAGAAAGGCCATGATCACAGTGTCGGTTGACGCCTTGGTGGGAATTGCTTCCACCCACTTGTGAATTAATCGGTAGTAGTAAGGATCCATAAATAACCATTGCTTGAGTTATCGTTAAACTGACCGATGAAATCAAACCCCCACTGCTAGAAAGGGGCTTGTACTATTACTAGTTTTAAGGGCAAGGCTGCTAGGTTTTGTTTTCCAACAAAAAATTGACATTCTTGACAATTCCTAACATACTTGTCCACATCTGAAAAATAATTGGCTAGTAATAGCCTGCTCGGAGGATCTTGTGGGCTGTAATTCTAGCTGCATAGTGACCACCACAAAATCCTGAGTGAAATTCAACCAAGATTTCTTTGGACTCTGGTTCATTGACACACCCAAGTATCAATCCGTATGGGTTTCTCCAGCCCAGTCCATCTTGAGTGATGCAATACTTAGTGGCCCTCAACCTCAATGCTTGTCTCTTATGTCCTACTAAGTGGTTTGGGCATGTGAGGTTGTTTAGGAAGAAAATGATATATGTATACCATTCACATTGTTCTAATCGTTGAAGCTCTGCTGACTTGACCTGTTCTGACAAACTATTCTGACACACCATTCCCAAGGCTTCCTCATTCCCTTGAGTTAGCATCTTTGCAAGGCCTTGTCCCTTAATGAGTTTAGTGGGTCTAATTTCTAAGTCATATTCTTGGATTTTTGACATCCACTTCCCCCTTATCCCTAAGCAATCCGCTGGGATAATATGTCTTTTACTGCTGCATGTGGCACATAACCAATTATCTTAGAATAGTTGGCATGCGTTCTTAAATGTTTAAGGGATTTTACTAATGCATAGGCTTGCTTTTCCATTAGGGTATATTTTAACTAGGAGTTTTGTAATGCTCTACTCATGAATGCAATGGGTTGCTCGAAACCTTCATTGTTCTTTTGTAGCAACACCCCCGCAATCATGTCCTCTGATGCAAATAAGAAAATTTGGAAATCCTTTGTATAATTAGGGCTAACCAAAACCAGTGCTTTTGCTATGCTGTCTTTAATGCACTTAAATGCATTCCTACCTTCATTCATCCATATGAGCTTAGCATCTTTCTTTAAAAGTTGTTGTAATGGTTTCATTAATTTTGTTAAGTTTGGAAAGAACCTCCTTATGAAGGTAATCTGACCGTTGAATGACTGGTGGGATTTTATATCTTTTGGAAAAGGTACTCTCTTTATGGCCTCTACTCTTTCAGGGTCCACTTTTACTCCATTTTTAGTTATTATGTGGCCTATCAGTTTGCCTTCATCAATACCTAGTACTGATTTAGTTGGGTGTGATATGCCAATTTTTTTACATTTCTTGAAAACTTGTCTTAAGTGTTTAACATGATCTTTCCTTTCCTTGAAAAAGACAGTCAAGTCATCCTGATATATCTCAATTATTTTTCCAACCATCTCTTTAAAAGCGTAATCCATAGCACGTTGAAAAGTAGCTCCTGCATTTGTTAAACCAAAATGCATTCTGATGTACTCAAAAGTACCCCATGGGGGTGTGAAGGTAGTCTTATGTCGATCCTCCTTGTTAATTAAAACTTGGTTATATCTGGAGAATTCGTCCAGCATGGACATTATTCCCGAACCTGTTACTCTCTGGAGAAGAGTTTCCATGTTCGGAAATGGGTAGTTATCTTTTAGGAAGGATGTATTTAGATTTATGAAATCAATGCACATCTGAACCATTTTTCTTTCTAACTACCACCAAATTTGAGCACCAAGTCGAATGTCTCATTGACTGGATGATTCTTGTTGCAAACATATTTTCTAACTCTTTCTTGACTATGGGTGCCATCTTTGGATTTATTTGTCTCAGTTTTTTTCCGGAATGGCTTAACTTCTTTGAACTCCTGCTTTGAAGGGATAGTATGCTAAAATACATCATCCCGAAAGGACTTAAGTTCATCATATGTGAATTCAAAAACATCCCTATATTCCCTTTCCAAGTTAATTAACTCATTCTGTTCTTTTCCTGAAGTTCATTTTCCATTTTTTATTAATTTTGGATATTTATCTGTTCCAATGTTTATTTCTATGTATTCCCTTACCAAGTTAATTAACTCATTCCGTTATTTTCTTGAAGTTCATTTTCCAATTTTTATTAATTTTGGATCTTTATCTGTTTCGATGTTTATTTCTATATATTCCCCAGGTTTGATCATTTCCTTTTTATTCTTACATCTGTCCTACCAATCAAAACCATGCTCTAATGCCACAAAACCCCTGGGGATAGGATTGAACTGATCATCTTTTTCCTGATACTCTTTACCTTCCTCTTGGAAGCTGACCTGAAAATCTGAAAATTCCTCCACATTGTGGATGAATCTCAAGATTTGTTCATCACTCTGAAATACCTGCCAATGGTGTACATTATCTGGAATAGATGGTCTTAAATTAATTTCTAGTGTACCATTTCCATTTAACAGTTCTTCGGATGGCTGAAGTGTTGATGTTGTTACTGCTAGTCTATCTACCATGCAATTATGATCTCAAGGAATCTCAATGAGGTTTAATGCATCAAATAATTCCATTGTATCTCATATTGCATTCATATATCTTTTTAGTCTTTCACATTTGCATGCATACTTATTTCTTACTTGGAGAAGTATTAAGTTTGAGTCTCTCCTTATACTTAGCAGTTTGATACCCATGTCCTCAGCAATTTCCAATCCTAGAAGTAATGCCTCATACTCAGCCACATTATTAGTTGCTTCAAATTCTAACCTATAAGCAAAGTTGAAAATTTTCCCACTAGGTGAAGTGATGACAACACCTGCCCCTTTTCCCGCTCTAGAATGTGCTCCATCAAAGTTCATTCTCCATATCTCGTCAACTTTCTCATTTTTATTTATTCTTTTACAGGGGCTAGAAAGTTGGAGTAAATTGCATAATTTCCATTATGGTCAGTGTTATACATATTCATTTTTTAAATTCTTAGGATCCTCAACATGATACTTCTTAGCTTTGTTTGTATGCAATTTAACAAGAGAATATTCTTATGCAGGTACCATGGCATAACTCCAATCCATTTGGATGGATCCCCCTAGATCAGCAACCCACTTTCTTGAAAGGATCATGCCCCACTTGTCAGGTACATCGATCACTAGGATATCCATGGTGATATGGATATCAGGGTACTTAGCCAATTTTACCGGAATATTCAGAATGATGCCAATCACATCAACTTGTCTAGAATCCATGGCACAAACATTCAAATATGGTCTAGTGATCTTTAGATTTATCTTTTCCTTGACTTTTCTAGTCATGATGTTTGATGAGGCCCCATATTCCAACATACAGTTGTGTAGAAGAAGACCATTTATCATCAATGATACATAAAAAGGTGGTTGATCTTCTTTACTTGAGTCTATAGTATGTAAGACAACTGAGGGATATTCCTCAACAACTTTCTTTTGAAAAGGGGTTCTTAATTTAGGTTGTTCATGATTTAGCTCTTTTGGAGGATCAATGACATTCATTAACTTTTCCCTTTGACAAGGGATCTTAATGGCTTTTGTGGCAGGGATCAAGACTTTAGCAAACTCAAACCATTTACCTAAATCAATATCAACAGGAATAGAGTTAGGATTATGTGGAGTTATTACCTTTGGTACATATTGTTGTTTGGCTTTAGGGCCTCCAGCATAATATCGCCTCTGATAGGTAAGACCTTTGTATTTAGGAATCTCTTTAATCTGCTCCGGAGTAGGCATTTCACCATAAGTATTAGCTAACTTATATTTTTCTTGACTATGCTCTCTAGCTTGTTTCCACGTTTCTTTAGAGAGGGGGTGAACATGTCCTACTGTGTTGATGAACTCAGGCTCGCTTGCAAAAACATCACTACTGCTACTTCCCAGATACTCTTGTTCTAAGGCTTGACAGGCTACATAGCATGTAGACTCTTCATGTAATGCATCACAAGGTCTACAATATGGAGGAACTTATTCAACCATATTGGCGGTTTCAAGCTGATGAGGCATTCTATCCTCCTGAGGAGGTCCTTTCTTCTGCCACTTACTCTTTTCAGGAAAGGTCTTCTGATTTGAATATGATCTTTCTATGGCAACCACCCTATTCTACATTGTTTTAATTTGAGTGACATAGTTGGCTTCCATTGCCTCCATACGTTCACTCATATCCTTCATCTTTTTCTCATAAGACTCTTGCATTTTATCCATGGGTGATTTATCCTTAGGTTCATGATGTTTAACAATAGCTCTTGTGAACCCAGGGATGTTTGATTTACCCGATGACTGCATATTAAGATCAATTTTTATGGCCAAGTCTTGGGAAACTTTTAGAGAAGGTGGTTCTTTATCCATTGACATGAATCTGATTTCTCCACTTAATGCCTCCATATAGTAAACTAAAATAGATTTCAGTGGGCTTGAAGTCGGCATGAAAATTGGCAACCAAATCTCTAAATTTTTTATTAAACTCCTCCATTGTTGCATTCTCATTTATTCGGATGGATTGGAGGGCATTCAACAGGTGGTGTGTTCTTTCTTTTCCCCCCATCTTTCTATGAAACCTTTGGTCAAGGCATCATAAGAATCATAGGTATTATCAACCAATCCTATGAACCACTCAGTTGCATCATCTTCTAATGACAAGGAAAAAAGCCTCATGTAGACATCATCATGTTGTTGGGCAGGGGTTCGACACCAGACTAGGTTCCTAGCAAACTTTGTAAGGTGAACTGCTGCTGAGATGGCATTGCTTCCTTGAAAAGAGGGTAACTTCTCAATAGCTCTTTCAGGGAGCGCATGTGGATATCCTGCAATCTGAGTAACGTTGAGGGGTTTGAAAATTTTATCCTTCGGAGACAATTCTTTATTTGAAAATAAAAACTGGATGTCTGAGAGGGACTCGGATCCTAAATGTTCAAGGACCCTACGAGAAGTAAGTCTAGCCTACCTATTCGGTAAACCCCTTCAGGATCATAAATGAAGCTGACTAAACCGTCAGAAGTTCTTCTTGTAGAATACTTGATTTTGTTATTAGACACTGGAGTCTCTAGGTGGATCGAGTGAATCTCATATTTCTTCAACTAGACACACCAAAGGTAAAAAACAAAAAGAAGTTAAAAAGTCATACCCAGGGATAGAATATTTATCCCCTGTAATGACGCCAAAAAATGTTTCCGCCAGATTGTGCACCTGGTTAACGTAGCATAAATCTATGCTATTGCTCGGTGCGCCCTTGGGGGCAAGTTTCGGGTCAAGGGTGTCACTTGATCTTGACTCCTCTGTTTAGGCCAAACTCCTAACGAAGCCAAGGGGGGTAGTCCCTATAAAAAGTTTTTAGGGTTTTTAGATTTTCTTGGTGAATTGGTTAAAGGTGTTGTACTAAGGAGTTTTAATGTATTGAATAAAAGTGTCCCAAGATGATTTACAAATAATTAAAAATATACTTTCACCAGCACAAATGAGATGACTAACAAATATAGCACAACAATGATGTAATATAAAGCAAATAGATAACAAGTTGTGGGCCAGTGCTTTATGGAGTCAAAATAATATATGAGAATTGTTACTGAAAGGGAAATGTTTTGCAATTGCTTCTTAATTACTTTTAGATTATTATGGTTCAAAATTTATTAGGGAAAAAGGGGGACTCCCGAGTTACCGTGAGGTACAAGGAGGAATGTCCGAAAATTAAAGTTTAGTGGATCCTCACAAGAACGCATCGGTTGGCATGGAGTCTCTAAGGTGGTGTTTAACACTACACCAACTAGGGTATAGTCTAACTGTGCCTTGAGGTCGCCTCCCAGTTGTTCCCGCTTCCTCTGAGAAATTTCCCCACACAAATATTAATTATTTGAAGTATCGGATTTCCACTATGTAAGGGGTTGTGTATTTTATTAAGTGAGTATTAGCTTAATGTGGAGAATTAATATAGTGACTACGACCGTTTCTGATTTCCCACGGGCCTAGGCAAAGTGCTCGCAAGGGGAAAGAGCATACTCCGATAGATAGACCAAATGTTTATTCCAATTTGATTGTGTTTGTAGAACAATTGTACAAAAATGAAAATCAATAAAGTAGCACAAACCTATGTGTCACTTTCTGATCATCCACCCCTAATCGACAAAGCCTTTGTGTGGTGGCGAGAGCATACTTCGTGGCAACGAGGTTGTGTTATTTCTAATTTTACGCTTTCGAGAAATAAAATGAAATGAAATTGAAATACTAGTTCAAGTATACACCATGCAAGCTAAATGTGTGTGTGTGTGTTTGTTAGAAAAAAGTATGCACAAAAACAAATTACACAAGTACAAATCCCCCTCAGGGAGATGGGGTGTGGGCGTTGGGTATCCCACTGCTCTTGTTTAAAGATTTACAATATTATGCTCAAAAGAATGCCTCTTTAGTCCATTTCACTTGGATCTAAGGGCTTACAATAAACTAGAAATGAAAACCTGAAGAAAGGAGATCCACAGAAGGTCTTTTCGGCACTTTCTGGCGGAAAACGGCCAGAACTTCCTTATGTAATTCCTTGGGCCTACTAAAAACCAGCAATCAAATCAAATTAGAATGTGATGGGAAACAAGAATAAACAATAAAAATTTAAGAAAATTGTTCTTGTACTTGGAAAAATATAGAAATTTTTTAATGCAAGTGCAAATTTCAAGTCTAGATCTAGTAAATGGAAATACTTCTTGAGATTGCTAAGATCTAACTTGTTAAAAATGCTTAATGATAATCAGATCTGAAAATGATTGCGCATGAGAAACTTTAGATCTATCTCTTAAGCATGTAACAAAAAATCAAAGAGAAAGAGAGAGTTTTGTTATGAGATATGGATGAAGATCTTGATCCCAAGCTCTTGTTCTTGTAAACGCTCTTGTATCTGTAAACAATATATATTAGAGAAAAATAGGGCTACCCAAGAAGAAGAAGAAAAAACCGATTTCCAAATCCCATTGTAGCGTTTGATCTGCAGCTTAAAACACAAGACTTGCAACATAAAACTGTGAGATCTAGCGTGTTATAATAAAAGGAAATCAAAAGAACCTAAATATAGCTGAATACTGTTGGTTACTTCTAAACCTTTTAATATCTAAGCACAAGTAAACAAATGATCAACTGTAAATGTTTACTTCTATACCACTTAAACTAGATCTATAATAAAATGGAAACAAAAATGCATAAAAAGTCAAGAATATCACCTCATAAGCACTACTCCAACACAAGATGCACACGATGGACCTCCAAAGTCTTTCAAATTATATTAAAAATAGCAAAAATGTACAATTGAGAAAAGGTTCAATGCATCCATCAAGAAACGATGGAAAATTTCCTTGCCTTTATAGCCTTCCAAGAGAGGAGAGGGCAAATTATGGAGGAGAGCAAATTTGTGGAGGAGGGGAGCCAATTCTTGATCCAATCCCCACTCAATCCCATGATTTGAGTGATGGAGGATGAGCGAGCAGCCACCTAAGGGATGCACCATCCTCTCCCCATTGGGATCTCCACCCAAGTAATGGATAATTGCCACCTCAAGAAAGTCGCCCAAGAGAGGAGAGGGCACAACTCCCAAGAGGGGACACCTCACCCGAGGCATATCCTTGATTGAAGCAATCAAATTTTGATTGATATTCTCCTTAAATGACCATGCCAACTCAACTGGGCCACCTCACTGGACCAAATTCCACTGATATAGGAGTTTGATTTTCTCCATATTTATTATTTTTTAATTAAATAATCTTCAAAAATAGTTTTGAGAGAATTTTTATTTAAGTGAAAAATAATCACTTGGAACTTAGGAAAAGTGGGTTTAGGGGTTTTATGGGTGATCTGGGTTAGAAAATGAGCACCCCCATGCCAAATTTCACCTCATAACCACACTTTTAACACTTTTTTGATTTTTTAATTAAAATATTAAAAAAAACTCATTAAATGAGAAAAATTATTTTTCTCAGAACGACTTGAAAATCCTAGGGGACCTAGTGCATGTCCATATGACTCATTACTGATTGCTAGAATGTTTAAAATACATATACACATAGGATTTAATAACCTCCCTAAGATCGACCACCATGGAAAATACTTCAGCTTTGGAGGTATGAGTGAAAAACTCATGAATTATACATCACTGAAGAGTAACACATAATTCCTAAGGAAAAAACACTCTAGAGTATCCCCTTGATAGAAAACCCTAAGGTAGGACAAGCCTTTTACAAAAGTACCATGCTTAGACCAACTTATTACAATTCCCCCGTAGGGGTCTGGACATGCAAAATTTACAAAGGTCCAAAAATTTTGGCCTGATGAACCCTGAACTCTGGCAATGAACAATGAGTTTGTTCAAGTCTTCTGTGGTTCACAAGTAGTCCACCAAAGTGCAACTTAGTGGACAACAATGATCATTTCGACAAAGATGGTTCGATCTTAGAGAACTTTAATCCCACAAACTTATAATTAATTAATTAATGATATTGACATTACATACATGATTCATGAGCAATATGAATGTAAGGAAAAATGTGACAAGTGAGATAAACAAGAAACCTTGCACAATTAAAATTTTCAAAATACCAATAACCAAATGAGAGCTTAAAATTGTATTTAAAGAACCATAGCCATTAAGAAATTTAGGTGTGAAATTGCATAAGGAAATTTTAGTTGAACACAACCATGAATTCGATCATGCAACTTGTTGCCTCCTGAACAAGCACCTAGGGGATAACGTGGCAGAAATCTTCAAGCCGCTTGATGCGTCCTTGGTGTTGTGGGGAAAATGCACCTATAGTTCAGGGGAGAAACTACCAACTTACGGTGATAAAGATAGACTTACAAGCATTCTGCAAGTACAACAAATAAATGAAGAGATTAGGGTTTAGAGATGTAGGAACCTTATTCAGAAGGTTGATCCTAGCTTTGCCTCCCTCACTCTTCAATGCTTATCCAGTGTCGCAATGCCCAGACCTGCAAAACAACTTGATACCTTTCTCAAATACATTTGACTACATATATAATACTGATATTCATAATAGAAAGAGACATCAAACTATAATCAAACAGTAATCAAATCTGAGACCCATTAATAGGTCATATTTGGAAAGAGAAGAACGTCTGATCTTTATTAATGAATGAAAGCGAGTACATACAATTATACCTTCCTTCAAGCTTGGCACTTCACGAAACCTAGATTCAAGGTCTCCTGCTTCCGTTCTCCAAGGATCCCAGCCTCTAAGCAATTGTACTAGGGTTTACCAAAACTGAAGCACAAGAGAGGGGGATGAGGGTCTCCATTCCTCCAGCATAACTTTGCAATTAGGCTTGCTCCCCCACATGACCCTTCTACCCTCCTTATATAATCAATGAGGAAGAGGAAAAGAAGTTATAACCACTCAAGAGGTTTCCCAACCAACTTAACTTACTCGAATTTCGAGATTTTGACCAAAACAGGAGTGTACTCTACTCTATAGTAGACAAAGTCGCGTACACATGGAAATGGGCGCTACTTTGAATGAGGTAAAGTCGCGTACACACGCTACTATGTCAACAGTAGAGTCGCGCTCATAGTGAAAAATGGCCAAAAACAGGCTTTTCTGCTCATTTTCAGGAGATGGTTTGGTCTGGAAAAATGTTCCTAAGGGTCATATACATCAAATGGGTCAAGAATGAGGTAATTTCAACCATTTTTAGTGTCCCAAATGACTCCTCCATCCACAATTGTCCTGTTGTGTGACTGAACTTGATCTCAAGAAGTGTCGTCATGCGACCAAGGGAAACAAGTGTCGTCACGGACGGAGAGGTGTCATTTCAAGCTATAACAGATGCCCCCTAATGTATGAGGTCAGAGGGAGTACGGGAAACGATGGACGAAATACATTATAAAAAATAAAAAAGAGTTGAATCGTGGAGGAACGGAGAAACCAAGAATCATAGGCTCAAATGAAGTACCTGAAAGCAAAGGCAAAGTCAGACAAACTTATCCATGGGGTAACTGTCCATGTTCAAATGGTGGAACATGATCTCCAAGAGGATACAATAATGATCCAAAATACTGATGCATATATCATGGCCACTAAAATACAAGCGTGGATCCATGAGGAACATAAGTCGAAACATAGCCACATAAATACAAGGTGGATCTATGTCAAAACTGGAGAACATAGCCATAGAGAACAAGCTGGATCTATGTCTCATCAAGAGCCAAAAGGAGTGGGGCTCAGTCTTGCACAACTTGGGCGATAACATAAATGAGGTGATGCTATCGAGGATCCCAAGGTCTTCATCCAAAAACAACCCAAGGTACAAACCTATCCATGTGAATAAATGAGTTGTTGTCGAACATGGGAGGTATCGTTTGATTACCGGTCATTGATGTATACCGTTAACAAACGCGAGGGTGTCCACCAATAATGAAAATGAAACCCAAGGTACCTAGTACATTCAAGCAAGTGCGAATAGATGGTCTTTCCGTCGAACACTTGAAGAATCCATCGGATAGGAGACATTGATGTATTCCCATCTATCCAATAGCGAGGGAAACTGCCACTAATGACTGCAATCCCCAAGGTACTAACCGAAACTCTAAACTTCATTCCCAGAGCACAATGAGTTGAAGTCGATGGGAATAAGTCCGTTGGAAGGGAGGCCTTAATGCATCCTCCATCATCCAACATGAGGGACACTCAAAAGGTATGAGCTTATTTGGAGTAGGACGGAACACAGGATGAAACATACTGACACCAAGGAATGGCCGACACATGAGGTCAAGGCAACTGCAGAATGGCCGACACAGGTTATATCCTTGAACAGTGAGCACGACACAAGAGTGACTTAGGCAGCTTTGAACACAAAGGGACCACGATGCAAGTCTGCAATGTAGGAGACATTAACAGATTCTCCATATGATTGTAAGATTAACCAATCGGAGGAGTAAGAACTCTGAGATCAAGTTTACCCTAAGGCCAACGCTAGAACCCAACTTGTTTGAGAGACTCAAAACAGGTGCTTTGTTCAAGGAGATAGTTGACTTGCTGCCATCATATTGAAAGATATTTTAACATTCTTCCCTTCCCTTTCCTTTGTCATTTTTTAACGAGCTTGACAAAGAACTAAAGCATGCTCGACGGTATTTTCATATTTAAGGAGTCTGAAAAACCTAGAAGAAAACTCCATACACCTATCCGTGGATTTTATATCGAGCCCGGATTGGTCTGTGCTCGGCGGTGTTTTCTTGCTTATAGAGTTGAAAAACTTAAACAGTCCTCTATACACCTATCCGTGGATTTTATGTGGAGCCCGGATTGGTATGTGCTCGCTTGGTGTTTTCACATTTCGAGAGTCTGAAAACCCTAAAGACGACTCCAAAGGTCCTTTTTCGTAAAGTTAGTCTCCTTCCCCGAAAAAGTGTAAAATGATGGAAGAAGAACTCTTCTAGCGCATACAAGAGTATACCTAGAGTATACCTTTTCCGTAAATTATCCACCAAGGCCCGGAAAAGGGGTAATTCTATACCTAAGTGGATGTCGGTTCAGTTATTTTAACGAGCCCGAAAAGACAACTATGCTCGGCAAACTTTTCCTATTTAAGGAGTCTGAAAAGGGCTTAAAAGAACTCCATAGGGATCTTTTCCGTAAAGGTTTAACGAGTCCGGAAAAGTAAACTCATGACCTCCTTACTGTTTTTAACGAGGTCAAAGGAGATACAGAAAATGCTCACAACTTCCTTACTGTTTTTAATGAGCTCGAAGTGAAGATGAAAGAAATGCTCATAGCCTCCTTACTGTTTTTAACGAGCTCGAAGGAAAGGTGGAAGAAATGCTCGTAACCTACTTACTGTTTTTAACGAGCTCGAAGTGAAGGCAGAAGAATGCTCGAAATGGGAGGAAACGAGTGTCAGGGACATGCAAAACTAGCTCCAAGTGCATGGAACAAAGCAATGCCTAATGCAAGGAACATGAGCAAGATAAGGACACTCAGGGTGTGTCTCCTCCAGGTAAAAGGTGTCAAACTGCGTAGGCAAAATGATACATGGCTTAGCGGAAATGAGATTGGAGATGGAGGCTTATACAACGAGCTAAAAGCGTGGAAGCCGGCTTCAGGCTCATTAGCGCAAGCGGGATCATAATAGATGCATATGCAATTTGAACACAAAGACGGGAGCCTTATCAGGGATGGCCAGAAATATATGAGGAAGAAAGATATGAGGCTTCTTCTCAAAGTCATGGTAAATCTAAAAAGGCTCCCGAACCTATGAGAAAAACTCAGCATGGGCACCAGAATGGCATAAGGGTGCTGACTAGGGTGACCCATGTTAGGTAGGCTCTGCTGTCGGACTAGTGCACAATGCATAAAGAGATGGCTAACACACCAATATCCAACAGGTTCGACCCTATGGCGAATTCGGATGGCAAAAGGTTCTAATGCAACATAACAGCGGGGAAGCCTAAACCTATATGCAAGGTTCCGAATATACCTGACATGGTCGCACAAGGTGTCGAAAAGGACCAGTAAGCAAGTACACATCCAGCTAAGAATCCTGTCTCCAAGAAACATTAGTACCAGGATCATATCTAAAACATATGTAAAGAAAAACCCGATACAAGTCACTATGGTAGAAATACTTTCAACTTCACTATCATCAACAGCAGGCATAAACAAGGCAGAGTTTTCGAATGAAGACTCTATGGTGCCCAAGCCCGAGGACTTACAATCAACAAGATCAAATTCGGGATGAAGATCAAAGTTGAAGGACATGATGGAATCTGCAGAAACAAATTCATCATCACGGGAGTTGAAAATTCTAGAAGCAGAATCAAACTCAGCAGGAACATCGATTTGCGGATCTATAGGAGAGTCCAAAGACTCAACAGTAGGAAGATCAGACTTTAAGGTCAAACCAGGGTTGGACATAACTGCGACTGGATCAACATCCAAATGAATGGCAGACTGTATTATGGACTCTAGGAAAACTTCATCGGAAGGAAGTATATCATCCCAGATAGAACACATATCTAAACATTCAGATGGAGGTGTCACTTGGTCAAAAGCTGGGACCAAGTCCCGAGAAGGTAAGCATGAACTCAGAGACTTCTTCTCAGTAGCAGTTGAACTCAAGGAACAATATGCCACATAAGGCTCGTGTGACATAGTAGTGCCTAATGACGAGGGATCAGACTGGTCTTCAGTTGGGTAATAAGGAGGATCAACGAATGCAAGCTGATCGATGGTGAAAATGTTTTCGTTATGAGGGAAATGCATCACACGAAAAAGCGTAGACACCACAGCATGCATAGCATAAACGTAATCACGCCCGAGGATCATATCAAAGTCCATAGGGTCCTTTAAAACCATAAAATCAACTAAGACTGTTTTTCCACCCAAGGTAACAGGTGCCTGACGGAGGAATCCGATCGGTTCACTAGGTCTTCTATCGAAGGTCAACGGCCAATTAACAGCTGGAATAACATTAGGGAAACCCAAATCTCTCCAAGCATAAGCGGATAAGATACTAACAGAAGCACCTTCATCAACAATGCATCGATCAACCGTATGGTTCCCGATATTAACCTTTATCTGGAAAGGTGTCGAAGCAGGAAGGCGAGGCTCGGCTAGACTATTCCAATCAAAGGAAACAATCCTAGGGCTTGGTAGGGGTTCACATGGCACAGATGAAGTGCCCCCTTTTTCAGGAATATCCAAACTGGTAATGCAGAAGACTTCAGTAGTAGGTGCATCAATCTCCGAAGGACTGATGGGATTGGTCGAAGATTGCATCGATTCAATCACTTCACTCTCCGAAGGAAGAGTGGGGTCGACCAAAGATTGCATTGGTTCAACCACTTTATCAACCAAAAGTTGATCTGGCTGCAGGGAATCTATAGACAACTCAAGAACAGAGGTTCCTTCAGACATGGACCACACTCTTCGTACCTCTGGAATGGCAGGGCATCGGTGAGTAAGGTGATCTCCCTTACAAAGTTTACAAGGGAACTTTGGTTTCCGTCCTATAGGTTTAGACTCCTTTACAACGTCAGTACTCTCAGCATGACTAACATTGGCTGACAGCTTGCCCCCAGCATGACTCACAGAGGCTGGTTGCTCAGAAGCAGAAGACTTTTGAACTAAGGACCACACTTTTTGCACTTCTGGAAGTACAGGGCACAAGTAAGTAAGGTGGTCTCCCTCGCAAAACTTACAAGGGAACTTAAGCTTCTGTTTGTTGGGTTTGTCGACAATGTCAACTCCCTCAGCATGACTTGCAGTGGCTGATCTGGTGTCTCCAGTATGACTCACAGGAACTGGTGACTTGTCATTAATATGACTAGCAGTGATCAATGACGTGTCCTCAACATGACTGACAGTGTTTGAAGACAAACTTTCAGTATGATTTTCAGTGACTAAAAGTTTTCTCCCAGCATGACCTCCAGAGGCTGGGTGGGTGCCCCTTGCATGATCTGCAGTGGCAGGGTGCTTGCCCCCTTGTTTTGGCATCTTCTTCCTATTCTTCCCCTGTCTATTCCTTTTAGACTGCTGGTTACTAGTATTGCTACTTTCGCCACATGAGGTAGAAGGAGGAGGAGAAGATGTTACTGGCAAAGGAGGCACAGGGTTCTGATGCTCTTGATTTGAGGTGCTCACAAAAGAAGCGTCAGGAGCATGCAAGGCATTCGGAGTGGAAAACAACCAAACCGGCAGCCCAATAGTGAATCCAGGAAGATTCAGAGTAGCCATTAAGGGAGCACCAATGTTTCCAATGAATGGAACAGCACAAGGATCCCCCGGAACAGGGGTACCTTGATTGGCACTCGCCGGAATGCTAGACATAGTTTCCTGCTCAAATGAACAAGAAAATCTCTAAGGCAAACTAAAAAAAAAAGTAGCACAAAGAGCACACCACTAAAAAAAGGTCCTAAGTAAATCAAACCAGGCAAACAGATGCCTTCCGGAGAAGAGTCTGGGATGATGAGGGCCCAGAACAGATCAACGAAGGATGAAGGACAGTTACCCGGGGTCCACAATACAATGACTAAGGGTGCAAGCACTGGAATCACCCAACCGCCCTCCCAAAGACCTGCAAGGGATTTCCTCCCACGTCTGTCCTAGGTACAGCGGATATACCCTCCGCTGTCACCTGTGTATGAACCTAGAGTCTGATACTAAGGATACCACAACACTGAAAACTCCTGGGGGAACAGTCACCGGTCGAATCAGAAAGCGTGGGCAGGGTAGCTAAGCCCGAAACTCGAAAGAGTCCCCAATACGCAATCCGATCCTGGCGTATGTTCGAACAGAAAGTAGGAGGGGTATTCCCACAAACTGATCTCACATTGACCTACTGCATATGCTCCCAGGCAAATTTTGAGTGAGGTGGGTTTGCCTAATGATAGTCTCACTACGATTTTTGCGCAATGTGTGATCTTTGGTGGTTTAAGGTGTTTTAAACCCAAGATCCTAACCAAGACTAGTTGGTGTAGTGTAACCTATAAAAGAAAATGTTGCTAGTTCATTTTATTAGAGTTCATTTTAAAGGTTACTTGATTACTCAAAAAGGTAGTGGGTGTGTGAGAGTGGTTATAATAGAAATAGAGTACTGAAAATGAAATATTTACCACCAAACAAATCTTTTTCTTTTCAATGCAAGTCTTAAAATTCTGATCTAGAATGCATGTGCAAATGCAATTTTTTAATCTTTTGAATGCAAAAAAGGTAAAAATAAAGTCTAAATGTAAAAAATTAAACTCAAAACCTAAGAATGCAGCTACTCAAGCAACTAGGTATGCAAAAGAAAACTTGTTCTTTTTGATGCAAAGCACTCTAAAATCTTTTAAGCCACTTGCAAGGTACTCTATTTAGAAAATGAATCAAAATTCTTTATGCTTTTCAAAGGTAAGAAACAAAAACTGAAACTAACCTACTATCCAAGCAAAGCAAAGAAACTTTCAGGTTCTCTTTATGAAGCAGTAAAAGCTACCTTATATGACTTTCAAATTCTTATTGATTTAAGCATGCCAAACATTGGGAAAAGAGTACAAAAAATACTTTTAGACCCAAACGAAGCAAATGACCTACGAAGAAGTATGGTTTGGTAAAGTCAGGTCTGCACGTAAACAATGCAAACAAGGTCTTGAACAACAGCCAAAACACTTGAGCTTTCACTACAAAAGAAAAACTAAAAGCATAAGGGAGGATAAGAAACCAACCTAAAAGAGAAATTTCACTCAAATAGATACAAACAGGGTCAAAAAGACTCAAGAGGTTTCAAATCCAGTGGAAATGGGGCAAGCAAGTTCAATCCGACTCAAATTAGGGTACAAAACACCAAACAGGTCCACAACCCCCCAACTTAAGTCAACAAACCCCAAAACTTTCCAAACAAGCCCAAAATGATCAAAAGAGGTTCAAATCATGAATGTAGGATCAATACAAGGATGGGAGACCACCTACAGGGGTTTAACACAGACCTAAGGTCATCAGGGACCCCCAAAAATGCAGCCACAGCCCCCAGATTTGGGTCCACAACCCAAAAACTCAAAAATTTCAAACCCAGATTTTGAGCGCTACTGTGTATGAAGGAAACTAGCGCTCATAGCAGTATGGGCGCTACTGTGCAAAGGAAAAGTAGCGTATGAGCGCTACTGTGTGGTACAAACAGTAGCGTACAAGAAAAAAAATCTAAAAAACGGGGTTAAAACCCCCAAACTGGGTCCACAAAGGTTTGCAAGGGCTGGGAAGGGTCTGTAAAAAGCCCAGGAGGGTCAAACAGAGCCCACTAACTGATCCTAATCAAGAAAATGAACAAAGACCATCAAACAAGACTGAAGAAATGACCTTGGATACCCCTAAGCAGTTAGGCTTATTCCCCAGCGGAGTCGCCATTCTGTTGTGGGGAAAATGCACCTATAGTTCAGGGGAGAAACTACCAACTTACGGTGATAAAGATAGACTTACAAGCATTCTGCAAGTACAACAAATAAATGAAGAGATTAGGGTTTAGAGATGTAGGAACCTTATTCAGAAGGTTGATCCTAGATTTGCCTCCCTCACTCTTCAATGCTTATCCAGTGTTGCAATGCCCAGACCTGCAAAACAACTTGATACCTTTCTCAAATACATTTGACTACATATATAATACTGATATTCATAATAGAAAGAGACATCAAACTATAATCAAACAGTAATCAAATCTGAGACCCATTAATAGGTCATATTTGGAAAGAGAAGAACGTCTGATCTTTATTAATGAATGAAAGCGAGTACATACAATTATACCTTCCTTCAAGCTTGGCACTTCACGAAACCTAGATTCAAGGTCTCCTGCTTCCGTTCTCCAAGGATCCCAGCCTCTAAGCAATTGTACTAGGGTTTACCAAAACTGAAGCACAAGAGAGGGGGATGAGGGTCTCCATTCCTCCAGCATAACTTTGCAATTAGGCTTGCTCCCCCACATGACCCTTCTACCCTCCTTATATAATCAATGAGGAAGAGGAAAAGAAGTTATAACCACTCAAGAGGTTTCCCAACCAACTTAACTTACTCGAATTTCGATATTTTGACCAAAACAGGAGTGTACTCTACTCTATAGTAGACAAAGTCGCGTACACATGGAAATGGGCGCTACTTTGAATGAGGTAAAGTCGCGTACACACGCTACTATGTCAACAGTAGAGTCGCGCTCATAGTGAAAAATGGCCAAAAACAGGCTTTTCTGCTCATTTTCAGGAGATGGTTTGGTCTGGAAAAATGTTCCTAAGGGTCATATACATCAAATGGGTCAAGAATGAGGTAATTTCAACCATTTTTAGTGTCCCAAATGACTCCTCCATCCACAATTGTCCTGTTGTGTGACTGAACTTGATCTCAAGAAGTGTCGTCATGCGACCAAGGGAAACAAGTGTCGTCACGGACGGAGAGGTGTCATTTCAAGCTATAACACTTGGGGGCAAATCTCGAGTCAAGTACTGTCACTTGATCTTGACTCATTTTTTTAGGGTAACTCCTAACGAATCCAAGGGGGGTGGTTCCTAACAAAATACTATGGCTAATTAAGCTAAGAACAAAACAAGTAAATGTGATTTTAGGAGTTAAAAATAAACTGATACAAGGTATTGCAGAACACAAATTTAAATCATTAGCATATGATACAACATTTCATTAACATATGAATTCACTTAAAGATATTTTGATTGTTGCAGGTAGACTAGTGCCAATGGAGTCGAATTACATTGTTGTCGTGACATGAAAGTGTTTCAATTGTCTTGTTATTAGTTTTAAATTATTAGAAGATGAGTGATTAAGGCATGGGTTAATTTCTTGTTTGGACCAAAGAAAACGTGTTCCTTTGAACTGAGCGCTTATTGCGACAATACCAAGTGTCCAATGGGGTGAGGCATAACCTGCTTAAAGCATCCCCCTGACTCTGTGGCATGTCCAATGCGACCTCCCGAGTTCTTGAAAAACAATTTTATTTGGATTTCCCTATTAGACTAGTCACTCTGATCCCTTTCTTATGTGACCAAGTGATCAGACAAGCTGCAGAGATCCAAATCATACGGGGAAAAGAGCCTTGGTTTATTTTAGTTTAAATAAACAAATTGTAAAAGTAGATTATTTATGGCTGAGAATCTATTTTCCCTTACTCGAGAAAGCTCTTTCGGTACTTCGAGAATACACAACCGAATTGGTTTATTACAATTAGTTACTTGTAAAAGACGGGAAAAAAATGTAGCAGAAAAGTAAACTAACTAAGAGAAAATATAATCCATTTGTTAGCATATAAAAAAACGAAAATAAACAGAAAGCAAGAAAAATGATCACGCCATTAAAATGATGCAGGACCCCCTAGGGGGAATGAGGTGTGGGCGTTGGGTATCCCACTTGATTTTATTAATTAAAATTACAATCTTTTGAGGTGGATGCCTTTGGTCCTTATAGATATGGATCCAAAGGATTTACAAGGTTTACAAAAAAAACAGGATCACGGTAAGTTGCTTCGGGAGGCCTTGGATGGCCTGAATCTCAGAATTTTCGGTAGCACCTCCTCTTTCCTGTTTGCCAAAAAAGAAAAACCAGCCATTTGTAATGCACCAAATGTGTCAGATAAGCATTAAAAGCATAAAAAATTAAAGTACTTGAAAGATGGAAAAATTAGCCTAAGTACTTACAAGACTAGATCTACTCAAAACTAAGCTTTAAAACCTTAGATCTAGTTACATACTCAAATAAATCAGCCTTTTGATATTCCTTTTAAAAGAAACTAATTTAATCAAGCATGTGCATAATCGCAACCAAGATAAAGGTTGAATAAGAGTGAAGGCGAGAGAGAGAGAGATAGAAGGAATGTTGGAAGCCTGGGAATGTTTGGGCCGTGGAGCTTGCTGGTGGAAAGCGGAGGGACTATGCTCTTCAAAGATGCTTGAAAGTTGGGGGAGTCAAACCAAATCAACCAACCGTTCGAGCTATGTACCTGCACCGACTTGTAAATTCGTGCATACAAATGGTTAAAACAAGTGTTGGTGCCACCTACAATGGAAAATAAGCTCCTTAAAGTGAGCAAAATAAGTCTTCTATGGTTTACGGGTTAAGTGGGTGCTCCGGGTTAGAAAATGAGCACCGCCATGGAAAAATATTTCTCCTAACTACACTTTTATGCATTTTTTTATTTTTTCAATTAAAACATTAAAAAATTGACCCATTTTTCGGGAAATTATTTTATTTGCGAAAATTAAAATAAAACCTAGGGTGGCCTAGCACATGTTCATATGACTCAATAAAAGTGACTAGGATGGTAATATACATATACACTTAGACTTTAATAACCTCTCAATGTGGATACTCTAGTGTTGGAGGTGTGAGTGAAAAACTCGGAAATTATGCATCGTTGAAAAGCAATGCATAATTACCAAGGAAAAAACACTCTAGAGTACCGCAATTATGTCTAAGTCTTAAGAAATCCAAATCTTTTACAAAATTCATCATGCTACGCCAACTTATTATAATTCCCCGCAGGGTATGAACATGCAAATTTATTAAAAAATGGCCAAGTTAGCCTACTAGGAATTTTGATCTTCTGAATATGAACAAGTATACTTGCTCAATCTCTGCAAGCTCACTTGAGATCAAACTAAGTGCAACTTAGGTGGATAACATCTGGCTCCAATTGTGGGACATGTGCTTGATCTAGTATTTAGGCAAAGAGAGCATACAAGAACACCAGAATCTCAGGTTTCCACACCCTGTAAAAACATTTCAACTTGACAAGCAACCCCTTCAGTAGCACAAGTTTTATAGAAAAAAGCAATGGTCCACAAATTGCATTTATTTAAAAAATGAAACTAAGAAAATTCCTAAGTACAAAAAAGGAAAATACTGAAAATTAAATGTTGAAAGTAAATGCTCACTTTAAGGAGCTTATTTTGCTACTCTAATCATAACATAATCAAAATGTTAAGTGTAATCAGAAATCCAATGTAACCATCTAAGCATTTCATCAATATAAAAAAAATTCACCTTGTATTTGGTTAGCAGCCAAAAAAGGATACCTTATAAAAGAAATGAAAACCTATGTGATGTTTTTGGATGGGAGGGTTGGATGGGAGATCATAGGCATGTAATACATCATCAAATTGCTTCCCAAATTTGCAAGTCCTCCCACAGGCTTCCTCTATTCAAGACTGGACAGGACTGAGATATGAATTTGTATGGTGAAGTAGATCAACCATTCCACCACACTGTTCCAGTGGGTTTATCAAATGATAAATATCTATGTAAGCCCCAGGATGCTCCACATCATAAGGAAACTCTAAATGTGACGATGAAGACTGATATTTTATTCACTACATCACATCTGACTGCTCATTGTACTACTTCTCCAAGTCTTCATTGTTGATACTCATGCATGGCTCTGACTGATCGTATGAAAAAAATGCATGCTCCTCTTCCATAAAAATATTTACCAAGGCCTCAAGATCCATGCTCTCTTCTCTAAACACCTCATAGATGGGATTTTCAATAAAACCATCAAGAGAATCGACACTCCCCTCTTTAGACATATTATATATGGGATTTTCATAAAAACCATCAAAAGACTCTAACTCATCATTTCATTCTTCAGATATGTCATAGATGGGGTTTTCAATGAATGTCCAAGAATCATCATCAACATCCTTGTCAGACATATGGGATTCTTCATCACTTGCATCATGTTCTTGGCTATACATGTCTACCACATGATTATAATCATCTTCTTCTGAAAAAAGATCACAAGTAAACCTTCCAAACCATCATCATTATATGGAGAACATGAAAGAGTACCCTCATATACATTACAAATTTCATCATGGATTTCTTTGTAGGCTTCTGTAATGGTCGCTTCTTGAGGAGAATCTGGATACAAGTGTGATATCATCACTGAAATAATGTAACAACACAATACCCCCAGTAGTCTTTTGGGATATGGGGTGTAAATTTTTCCTTTTAACATCATTAAACAACCATTAAGTTCTAGCTCAGTACTTATCAATCATTATAAACTAAGTATTTTCTTATCAACATCTAGGGTACTTGGATGCAATATTTTCTTTTACACATTTTATCCCGATAACTTCTCCTTAAACATACATTTGAACATAGTGGCATAAGATAACCATACTACATTCATGTTTACTTGTATTTAACCACAAGGAACCTATCTAGCTATCCATTTGATAAGACTTATGGATTCTATTATTCATACCTTAAAGAGATACCTATGTTAAACTAAAATATGACACGTGATTTGTGACACTTGCATGTCGACACTTAAGTTAGCCACCTAACTAAGTGGGAAAGCTTTCAGGTAAGAGGCGAGTTCATCCTAAGTGACAACTCAGTGAGATGAAGCACTGCATGAGAAGTGGGGTGCACCACTCCATGCAAGATTAATACATCAATTTTAAGGGCGAGTTTATTCTGAAGTTAGAAGTTAAAAATAGAAGAGAAGAATGTATAAATATGATATACAGGATTGTTGAATCCAATGTGAAGTGAATTCTATTCTCCATTGAAGGCAAGGCGCTTCTTTTTGTGCAGGGTATTATTCGTGCTTGTTATTGTTGCGTCGGGCACACATACAATTTATCTCTCTTCTCTATTGCTTCCATATCTTCACCAAGAAGTTTAGTGATCTCTTAGGCTTCCGAAAGCAAACTGCTATATTGTAAAAGAAAGCATTCTCTGCTATCCATTATATTCTACTAAGAATAATTGTTGGGGTTTTTGTTCTCATAATTTTGAGGATTTTCCCCAAGGTATATCTTGTGTTATGGTTGTATGAATTTCATGGATTGAATTGTCTCACTGCTTCAAGTCTCTGCATCTAAAATGTTAAAATTATATGCTACTAAAGACTATATTCTAACTTCATGAGCATTTAATACATTTTCACAATAGCGTCATAAAGAGGATCTCTGAAAGACACACAATCACAAGGTACACAACAATTTATCTTGGCAAACCCTCAAGGAGAAGAAAACCCAGCAAAACTTCCTCAATATATATTACCAAAGTACAATGCCCAAAGAACAAGTCTCATAAGAAAGAGAGACTAAACCCAAATACAAGAGCCAAGAACAATCATCCTTCTCCTTCACAACCCTTCCTCTTCCTCTCTTGTGCAATGCTTGAGTGAATGAATGATACAACTGAGAGAGTGATACTCTCTATTTACACTTTAAGTGAGGGTGACCTTTTTCCTAATGGGCCGACCTCACTAACTTGACTGGGTTGACCTCTCTATGGAGACTCAAAATAATAATTGCATTCAACTCTTTTGGGTATTATTGACCCGACTTACAATGGAGGATTTACCTCATGACCTTTTACATTAATGACATCTCTCGATGGAGGAATAATAAAGTACAAGTAGAATATTCTTCGAAGTTACATTATTTCAACACTCCCCCTTAACAAGAAGGGTATTCTACTAACAACAACAAGTGTGGATCTACACAACATCATCGGAAGAAGGGAGAAGGCATCATCAACAACATCATTTGGAACATTGGTTGGTACATCTATAAATCATTGGAAGTTTTTCAACAACATCAATATCAGCAACTGGAACAGCTTGTTGGAACATCATCATCATCATCTGCAGCACGGAGCTGGAACATCATCATCTGCAACAAGGAGATGGAACATCATCATCTGCAGCACGAAGCTGGAACATCATCATCATCTTCGGTACAGAGTTGAAGTATCATCATCATCACATCAGTATAAAAACTAATACATCAACAACAACAACAACACGAGGCTGGATCATCAGCATAAATTTGGAATAACATCATCATCGTCAACAGCTCAAGGATAGAACAACATCATCTATCAACAACCAACATGATCCTTCCTTTCAGAATTACAAGATCGAGTTCAACACGGGTGATCCTTCCTTTCGGATTTATGGGATCATGGACAATCGTTCCTTTCAGAATTACGGGATCCAGTCCAACACTAGCGATCCTTCCTTTCAAAATTACGGGATCATGGACAATCCTTCCTTTCGGAATTACGGGATTCATTCCAACAACACTGGTGATCCCTCCTTTTGGAATTACGAGATCATGGACAATCTTTCCTTTCAGAATTACGAGATTCAGTCCAACAACATTGGTGATCCTTCCTTTTGGAATTACGGGATCATGGACAATCCTTCCTTTTGGAATTACGGGATTCATTCCAATAACACTGGTGATCCTTCCTTTCGGAATTACGGGATTCATTCCAACAACACTAGTGATCCTTCCTTTTGGAATTATGGGATCATGGACAATCCTTCCTTTCGGAATTACGGGATTCAGTCTAAGGATCAACATTTAAGACAATCCTTCCTTTCAGAATTACGGGATCTAGTCTAAGGATGATCAATCCCAACTAAGTTACCTGTTGTGATCAAGATATCATCAGCACTACTCCCCCTTTCGAGGGAAGTCCTTACGGACTACACCAAGCTTGTCACGGAAGTGTTCAAACTTCACACAAGACAGAGGCGTAGTCAACACGTTTGCAACCTACTCATTTGTACTCACATATTGGTGCTTTACGGCTCCCTTATGCACCATATCACGAATGTAGAAATACCAGATTTCTATGTGCTTTAACTTATCATGGAACACAGTTTTCTCTGTCATCTTCATGCATCTTTGGTTATCACATAGAATTATTGTGGTATTCATATCCAGATCAAATAGACCTAATAACAACTTCTGAAGCCATATGGATTCACAACTGGCGCAACAAGCGGCAATATATTTCGCTTCTGCAGTGTTGAGAGCAACACTCGACTGCTTCATGCTTAGCCATGAGATCTGGTTGACCCCATACTGCAACATCCCTTTGAAGTGCTATTTCTGTCTGAGACACTTCCTGCCCAATCTGAATCTGTATAACCATACAATATGAATTCATGATCTCTAGTATAACTAAGACCATAGCAATGTAATCAGAACTGATAAAACCGGTCGGTCCGACCGATTCACAAGCCCAATCGGTCTGGTTAGGTTCTTGAACCGGAAAAACCGCAAAAATGATTTGGACTGGTTCTGAACTGGCTGTGAACAGGATGGTTCCGTACAGAACTGGCCAAAACAGGCCGAACCGGCCGGTTTTGACCGATTCCATACGGAATCGGCGATCCATACTCTGCTCATTTTTTGGACTCTAAGGGCCATTTAGAGCCTCTTTATTGATGTAGTTTGGTTCAAAACTTCAGAGATGTATTGTGCTCGGTGTTATTTTAGTAATGTGCACCTGTACTTGCTATATATATGAGAAACTTTGCATATTTGTGTATTAATGGTTTGGATTCATATGCATGCACATGAATATATATGTTTTTTACAAAATATGAATAGTTTATGTATTTTTTGGTCAACCGGTTTTTTTTCGATTTTTTTCGGTTCTGGTCCGGTTCATGTTTTGGGCTCTGCCGGTTCGATCACTGGTATGGTTTTGATAACGTTGGACCATATTCTACCGTACATTTTAGGTACCTAATAACATGCTTTGCAGCTATAAGGTGAACACGTATGGGCTCAACCAAATACTGACTCAAGGCGTTCACAACAAAGCATATATCTGGCATGGTATTCGTCAGATACATCAATGACCCAATAATCTACCTGTATAGTGTCACATCTACTAACTCTGACGAAGCATTAGACAGAAACTTCAAATTTGTATCCATGGGTGTGGCCATGGCTTTACTTTCCAACATATCAAACCTTTTCAGGATTTCTACTGCATTCTTCCCTTGGTTAAGGAAGATTCCTTCTGGGCTCTACCATACATCAAGACCTAGAAAATAATGCACCAAGCCAAATTTCATCTCAAATTTTGCAGCGAACTTCTTCTTTGTTTCTGCTATGAGGTTCTCTTCACCTGTTAAGAACAAGTCATCTACATACAACAGTAGAATCACATGATTTCCTTCCTCAACCTTGTAGTAAAGGTTGGAGTCTGCTTTACTCTTGGAAAATCTCAAGCTCGTCAGAAACTCATCTATCCTGCCGTACCATGTTGTTAGGAACCCATGTCAACCCTTCTCTTTACTTTGTTAATATATTGTTGTTGGACGCATATGCTTTGTAAGTCGTCCCGTAGTATTATATGTTGATCCATAGCTTGTATTAGCCCATAGTATTGATCCATAGTATTGGACGCATATGCTTTGTAAGTAGTCTCATGGTATTATATGTCCCATGGTATTGACCCATAGTATTGATGCCTAGACTTAGTATATAAGTTTGTGTTGAGGCCAATGAAAGCATCGTGAAGTTATTTGTATTGAGCTTGCTCAAAGGAGGTTGCCCCCTCGAAGTGGCCCACGATCAATAAAAATATTTTGTGATTGATATATCGTGTATTTCATCAATTAATTGTTGCAGGTTCTTCACATCTGGTATCAGAGCACTTTCTTGGGCTTGTTGGGTGGAATTTATGCCAATTTTTTTTCTCATCTGTTGCAGGTTCGGATCTGGGAATAATCCCTATCCGCTTAACTGTGGTAAGTACTTGGGCATAATCCCTAAAACTCATTGTGAGGAGTACCGCAGGAACCCCAAAGTAGCTGGCCCATTCAGAGGACCGGCCAACGAAAAGGGAAACGACCCCTACCTGATTAACTAGTTCTCACTCGTGAGGTAAACCAAGAGTTGCCATTTGTGGCAAAGCAGTTATCAGTTTTACCTGCACCATGGAGTGAGGGGTACTGCCCCAATACTCAAGCCGTTAGACAGCATTGGTGGCTGAGTGAATCCCCTGAACCATTCGGAAGCCGAGCATACCTGGGTTCCATATATATTCGCAGATTACATCTGTCCAGACCTGTTGTCGATCAATTCCGCGTCGTTGCAGATCCATCTGTTTTCGATCACTTCCGTGTCGTTGCAGATCCATCTGTTTCCGATCACTTCCGCGCCGTTGCAGATCCATTCTGAAAAAAAATAATAATAATAATAATGTTTTTTCGCCATATCTACTTCGTTTTAACTCGGTTTCCCTTGAAACTTCACTGACATCCCTGCAATCCCATTCTGCATATTTCATTCCTGAGGACCCTATCCCAAATTCCACTTCCCAAAGCCAAAAATCCCACATTTGTCTATTTTTAGGGTTTGTCGTAACGTCTTCGATTTTCACCCAATCGCCCTCAAATTTTGCCACAGTGTTCATTTCCTATTTTTGCTTCTTTGTTCATCTCTGACAAATTTTCTCATTATTTCACCCCGCTTCTGAAATCCTCATTTTCGACTTCCCTATCCATTTGAAAGTGTCCAAAACCTAATCAAACCCCAATTACCCATCAGATTTTTTCCCAAATCCAAATTTCCCTTTACTAAATAAGCTTTTGTTTGTGTTTTTCTACCCATTCACACACACAAAAAAAACTCTTAGTTATGGTTGTCACCCACGCAGGAGCACAAATCATGGAGGAAGAACTTGCAGCCCTCAAAACCAAACTCCAAGATTTAGATGAAAAAATTCTCAGCCTCGATCTTCAACATTCATCCATGAACACTAAACGACAGCCAAACTCTTCTGCAGACACTGGGTTCTCTTCTTCCAGCAATTTTCATGGGCCGAAGCTTAATTTGCCTCGCTTCAATGGTAATGATCCGACTGGATAGATATACCGGGCATAACAATATTTCAGTCTGCATAATACTTTTGATGTCCAAAAAGTTCCACTTGCATCCTTTCATTTGGAACAGGAAGCCCTTCAATGGTACTGTTGGTACATCAAGGCTCATGACGGCCAAAATGGATATATTTTTTCCAACTCCTTTTGCAATGATTTGGTCCCAGTGCTTTTGATGACTTCACAGGAGCACTCACTAAACTTCGCCAAATTGGCACTGTGAGAGAGTATCAGACAGAATTTGAGAAACTGTCCAATCACATAGAAGGATTGTCTGATGAATTCTATAGGAGTTGTTTTATCAGTGTTCTCAAGGATGAAATCCGCTCAGAGGTTAAAATGTTTTGTCCCCACACAATGATGGAAGTCCTAGGGTTGGTTAAATTAGCAGAGGACAAGATCACAACCCAACAACGCTCCAAATCCACTTTTGTTCCATTCAGAAATATGGTTTCCCAATGACCTCCCATCACGCCAACTCCTCAACCAACTCCTATCAAGCATTTGTCTGAAGCAGAGATGCGGCAACGTAGAGAAAAAGGGCTTTGTTATAATTGTGATGAGAAATTCACTCGGAGACATAGATGTATTGAGCAAAAGCTCTATCTCTTGGATGTCGATTCTTCACCTGCCTCTGAACTTGGTGAAGAAGCTCCAGATACAATAGATGATCGGTTCGACATTCAACAGCGTCCTGTTGACCCTCTGTCTCAGGACGACCACCCAGAGATATATCTACATGCTTTAGTTGAAGTCACCACCCCACAAACAATGCGGGTCAGGGGTTACTTCAAGAAGCTCCCTCTTACAATACTCATTGATTCTGGTCGCACTCATAACTTCATTGACCCTCGGATCGCCAAACAGGATGATTGTTTTATCTATCCTTGCTCCAACTTTGAAGTCATGATTTCCAATGGGGGCACCTTACCTTACAAGGGGAAGTGTCGCAATGTACGTATTTCTATGGAAGATTATACCCTGCGCTCAGACATGTTTGCCTTAACCTTAGGCGGATGTGATGTGTATTTGGGCGCTCAATGGTTACGCACACTTGGCCCCATCTTATGGGATTTTGCTGAACTTTGGATGTAGTTTTCAGTCAATGGGCAACAACACACATTTACGGTCTTACAACCAAGGTCTCTCTGCATCATCAGTTCACATCGCCTGGAAAATATCCTTAAGAAGAATTCACATGGTGTCATCGCTCAGCTCCATTCCATTCAGATGCACCCATCAACGGTCTCCACTACTTCTCTGGATCTACAACACATTTTGGATAGACATGCAGGTGTCTTTGCTGAACCAGTGGGATTGTCACCTTCAAGAGACCTTTCCGGTAAGAATTTAGTTGCCTCTACATCTGAGAAGGAAATTATGGCTATTTTGCATGCAGTACAGAAGTGGCAGCCATACCTATTAGGGAATTATTTATGCATCACGACTAATCACCCGAGTCTGAAATATTTCCTGAACAATGGGTCTCCTCCACAACACAACTGAAATGGGTTAGCAAACTCATGGATTATGCCTATGAGATCGATTACAAGCAGGGTAAGGACAATCTGGTGGCAGATGCTCTTTCTCGCACAATTGATGACCAAGTTTCTCTTTCATCTATTTCTATGCATGTTCCACATTGGTTGCAATATGTTCCACAGGGCTATGTCAATGCCTCCCCATTATCTCAACTCATCCAACGGTTGGCCAACAACCCTTCTACTGTACCGCATTACTCTTGGGATGGTACTTGCCTGAGATACAAGGGTCATCTCGTGCTTCCCTAGAGCACAGATCTTCAACCGACTATCTTCAATGAACTCCATGCTCCGCCATCGGCAAGGCACTCTGGGTTCCTCAAAACGTATGAGCGGGCACATCGTAACTTCTTTTGGAAGGGCATGAAAAGGACAATTCAATAGATGGTGGCGGAATGTTATACTTTCCAGCTCCTTCCGAGATTGCTCAAACCCTTGACCATCCCTACATGGATTTGGACAGATATTTCGATGGAATTCATTGAAGGGATCCCTAAATATGGAGGGAAGACAATGATTTTGGTTGTGGTTGCTCGCATCTACAACTATAGTCAATTTTGTGCCCTGGACCATCTCTTTCGTCCTCATGAAACCCCTTCCATTGTGTCAGCTCGCGATGCAACTTTCACCAGTCAATTTTGGACAAAACTATTTTGCCACACTGGCACCGAACTAAAGATGAGTTCAAGGTCTCACCCACAAATAGATGGTCCGACTGAAATTACCAATAAATGTTTGGAAACTTATCTTCGTTGCTTCACCTCTGAACAACAACCTCAGTGGGAGAAGTGGCTCCCTCTTGCTGAATGGTGGTACAATACTGCATCTAAAATGACTCCATATGAAGCAATCTATGGTCAGGCACCGCCATTTCTTCTTCCATACACCCTCAGCAGTTCACCAGTTCAGGAAATTGACACGGTTCTTTGAAATCGTGATCAGATTCTTCACATTTTGCAGGACAATCTTCACATGGAAATAATTCGAATGAAACAACAAGCTGATCAACACCGTTCTGATCGCACTTTTCAAGCAGGTGATATGGTTTTTCTTCATCTACAACCTTCCAAGCAATCCTCCCTGAAACTCAAAGGGTGTCAGCTTCTCTCTCGATCTATCACAGAGGTATTAATTCAGTGGCACAGAATGCAACCAGAGGATGCTACATGGGAACCACTCCTTCAGATTCAGCATCAATTTCCACATCTAAAGCTTTGAGGACAAATCTTTTTCTGAGGGAGAGGGGAGGTTAGGAACCCGTGCCAACCCTTCTCTTTACTTTGTTAGTATATTGTTGTTGGACGCATATGCTTTGTAAGTTGTCCTGTAGCATTATATGTTGATCCATAGTTTCTATTATCCCATAGTATTGATCCATAGTATTGTACGCATATGCTTTGTAAGTCGTCCCGTGGTATTATATGTCCCATGGTATTGACCCATAGTATTGGTGCCTAGACTTAGTATATAAGTTTGTGTTGAGGCCAATGAAGGCACCGTGAAGTTATTTGTATTGAGCTTGCTCAAAGGAGGTTTCCCCCTCGAAGTGGCCCGCGATCAATACAAATATTTTGTGATCTGATATATCGTGTATTTCATCAATTAATTGTTGCAGGTTCTTCACATGTCGTACCATGTCTTGGGTACTTGTCTCAAGCTACACCATCTATACTTCCTCTTCGTGGGGAAAACAACCTTTGCCACAAATAGAGACCAAGTGTTAATGTCTCTCCATCTGTATTGTAGTTAGCCCCTATGAAGTGGAGCTTTCCTGCTCCCTCTATAACTGATCACTATCCTCCCTACGCATCTTGCACTCTCTACATCAGGACATTCTGCACTGAAGTGACTGGTCTCCTTCTCGTTTGATGATATTATGTGTATACATCTATGTCATCTTTCTAGGTCACTAGATACCAAGATCTCGAACTTTGTTTCAAGTTCTCTCTTGCACCCATCTATGAGCTTCTCATCTTCAAACTTGTAGCAAAGGTTGATGTCTCGTCACTCTAGGTGATCCTTTATCTCATCATTCTATCCCATCAAAGCCTTCTTCGATCTGTGCACATGTGGTTCTCTATAGAGAGTCCTGAATCCTGGAGGTTGCTTGATATACCATCTATCCAGTGTAATATCCACCACTGAGGAAGTGTGTATGGCCACTAAAGCAATGTCTCGTCATAGTTGACTCCCTCTTTCTGAGAGAACCCTCGCTTTGTTCATTTGTAGTATGCATGATTTCATAAAGCAAAAAATTAAAGAAAAATACCCATAGGACGTGTTATCAAATCCTAAGCAATTAAGTGAGAGAAAGAGATCTTCCAATTGTATCCTCAATAAATGTTGAATTACGATGGAGGAATCTTTCACAAGTGAATATTAGAAGACAATTTGAACTGTCCCAATTATGCCACCAAAAGCGATGAATCCAATGGAGGTTGGTCAAGGGTTACTATTGCTTGCACGAGGATATCTCATTGCAATCCCATGAATAAGTACCTTGGGTAAGAAAAATGGTCAATAAGTTGTATGTTTACATTGTATGGTTGGGTATAATGGATTTGCTTGTACCCCAATAATCTACTTGATGTTAATGGGACGCAAAATTTTGGTGTCAATTAAGTTGTCAATTTTGGGTGAACATTTCTTAAGTCAACCATATGAAAGTGGGAGGGAAATGTAGAAATCCCACTCAACATGGTTTCCCATCAGATTGCATATCCCTTTGTCAAGCAAGGGATGGGTGTCCTCTTGATTGCATACAATGTTAGAGATTTCTCAATTTAAAATATGTTTTGAAAAGTTTGATAGATTTGGGGATTTAAAACCACCCTCCCAATCTAAACTCGAGTCCCTTATAAATGTTGGTGTAACAAAAATAAAGGAAATCTATAGTTATTTTGGAATGTAATGTGACTAATTTTGGAGTGAATCTTAGTGGAAGTATGCTTTGTGTGTTGATGGATTTCCTTGAAATTAAATGTTCAGAAAATAAAAATACTTGGAAATAAATGGATTTGTATTCTATTTCTTTTGATGTTGCATAAATAACTTTCAACCAATAAGCTCAAAACAAGTAATGAAAGCAATAAGAAAACTACAAAAACAATCCTTAATCCTACTATAAATCTAAAAAGAAAGAAAAAAAGTACTCATAATAAATTCTTTCCTATAGGATCTTTTCACTAATAGGCTCAGGAAGGGACAACAACAAATAGTCAAAAGCATTCAAACCATAGGTCAAAATGATCTCAAGAAAATTTTGCCCAAAATTTTTAAATTTTTATTTGGAAAGGAAAATTTGCATGTTTTTAGGCTAAAAGCAACATGGTCCTGAGAAAATCAAGAAAAAATAGGTAGAGGAAAGTTTCCTACCGTGGACCCTCAAACAAAGACATAGAGCTATCAAAATACCAACCAATCAACCAAGGATGATCTTTCAAATTTCATCAAAATTTCATCCACATGGTAGTTTCCATATTATATAGAGGAATTTATAGCAATGTGGTGACTAAAGTAGACCTAACTAGCATATTGGTTTCTAGTGCATAAACAATAAAATCCTAGTCAACCTTCCTCAAACAAAGAATCATTCAAAGCACTTGATTGCAAATAGAATTAGAGTTTTCATAGGGAGAGAAAATAAAACATCTAGATTGCTCCAAGGTATTAGGGTTTACTTTTGAGTTGGAGAAGTAAAGAAGGAATTTTCATCCACCAATGGTTCTCGATTAAGCCTTGCACATAAAAAACCAACCAAAAACCTTTTCTCTCTCCACAAAATAGCCAATCCCTAGTTCTACAATTTTTTAGAAAGTAGAAACCCCTAACATCTTTCAATGATTTAATCAATGACAATGCATATCAATAAACATGAACTACACCAATATATTTTGGTATGGAAGAGCGTAATATATTAATCAATGAAAGATCAATTAAAATTGTTACCTTTGTTACCTTTGTCACATGTGATTGTGATCTTCCATTCTCCAAATCTTTAAGTGTTCGGTCCTCCCTTGGGCTCTAAGGGTTCACTTAGTCTTTGGTGGTGTGAATGAAAAATAGGAATTGACAATTTTTGCAACACAACTTTACAATTGTTCAAAGATCCTTATTCCTTATGGAGGAGACTCTTAAATATAATGATGAGTTGTCCTAGGGGTTTTCTTCATTGTTATGCTCCATTACTTGGGGAATCTCATAATATTTTTAGTTTACCCTTTAATTTATGTCGATTAGTATTGACAATATCAAACTTGATTTGTTTTCATAATTCACGCTCTTAGATCATTTTTTCTTGTTTCCAAATGGTTGCACGCGATTTATCTTGATATGTATGTGGTATAACTTTTCTTAAGGGAAAAAGTGTGAAATCTAATAATATGACATATATCTAATATTTCCATAATTTTTTGCAATTTCAAGATTAATTAGTCTTTCATAGACCAAGTAGGGATGTTTCCAAGAGTCAACAGTAATTGTCATAGGTTGATGAAACTATTGTGTTAACAATCAATATGAAAGGAATTGGTCCATTCTATCTAAATTTCTTACATATATGGATATTCTAACAATGTCTCACGATGCCCCATTATGTAGTGGGGGGCGGGATCTGTAGTTTCTAGAAAGCTCAACAATATAATAGTAAAGTACTTAACCACCACATTACTTGAGGGACCAATGAGGTCACCTTTTAACCACCATAAAGACCATATTTATTTTAATCAACATTTTCAACAGTCACCCTTAAGATTGGCTTGGTAGATGTGATACAAAAGAACTCGATCAAATAAACATTACTAGAATATCCCCTTAGTTTATTTTGATAAGAATTTTTATGAAAAACTCCAATGCTAATCTAGCCTCAAATTGGAAAAAAAATTGAAAGGCGATAGAAATGGGACTTTACATTCCTTTTAAATATTGAATGTATTGGATGTGTCACGTGCCATGCTAATTAGGCATGAATGCTACTTGGTTGAATTTGAAGGTGATGTTGAATATGTTGAGAGTTCCATGTAGGATGAATAGAATGTGGCATTGAGTATGTTGAAGGCACCACAAGGGAAGAATTGAAGGTAGATGTAAGTGTACTAAAGAAACAACAATATATTAATTGAATGTAGTTCTATGTGTAGTGAAGATGCCACAATAGATGACTAAAGGTGCATTGAGTGTGTTGAAAGTACCATAAAGGATGAATGGAAGGTGGTGATGCATGTGTTGAAAGTAAACCCTTAATGCTCACTCACTAAACTTAATCAATATAGGAAAGAAAGGAAGATTGTACAATTGTACATTTAATGACACAAGTTGATAAGATAACTTGAAACAAGTGTTGAAATGATGCTATGATCACTCCAACCACAAATAACCCTTATAAAAGGTACTAAACCAAAATTTTACCCATTTTCATTTTCACTAAATATATATAAGAAGCATTGCAAGTATACCAATAGGAATTTTAGGGCATATATGGTGAGTGAGAATGGCTTTGATCTCAATTATTAGGGCGTTTATATGGATTAGAAGTGGTTTGGTAATTAATCTTATGCATGTTAAATAAAAGGTGATTCATAATCAAACTCAAGTATTATAATTAATAAAACATCTAAAATTGATCAGGGAGATGGATAAGAAGCCTACACACTACTAGAAGTTAAAGTAGGATCTATGGAGGGATCAATGTGACTTGCATATGGTGATGCAATCTCTAAATACCCAAGGCCTTCTCTTACTATGAAATAGTATAAATAGTATTGACTATACGTTTTCTAATCTTACCAATAACTCCACCTAAAAACCCATCTAGAGAAACAATTTTGGAACCAAATCCTTTGGTATGCTTCTTAAAATCTAGAGAATACCACTCATAATTAGCCAAAAAAAAGAAAGAGAATATGCATGCCTACCATTAACACAACTATCATCATGAGGATTGTGAGCATGAACATTAATTAAATCATAGGCAGGAAAAGAAGCCAAAGGAGGAATAATATAAGCATTATCCTTGTGAACAACTCCATTATTATCAATATTATTATTAACTAAATAAGTATTTATTATGTTATAGTATCGCGTGTCATTGCTTTACAAGAGGACTTGTTTTACAAGCCACCATCATATAAATTTGCATTAGACTTAAACTTTTGCATTAATAAATCTTTCCATGACAAAATCACCTTGGTGAAAGAATCAACCTAAGCTTGGAAATTTTTTGGAACGGTGTTAATGTGACATGAATAATACACATCAAGGTCTACAAATGTGAATTGAATAATTCCACTAGATTCAAGTACTTTTAAATTATGAGCTTCCAATAGTTGTATTTTAGAAGTTGCAATATTTATCTTAACATCTATCTTTCCTTTGCTCGTGTTATCTTTAAAAAGTATATTCTGAAAACCAAAATCTAAATATACCAAACTGGGTCTCTTGAAAAAATATGCATAATAATTATAAAAAACATCACAAAATTTTGATGGTGTATGACAAAGATATGGTTGTTTGAAGGTTGTATGGAGGAGTGTTGCAATAATAAAACCAATCTCTTATGTTTCTTTGTTGACTTTAGAAAAGCATTTGACACGATGCCCATAACTAATCCTTGGAATATATTAGAAGAGCTAAATGTTCCTTTTGAATTGAGAGTTGTTGCAATAAGGTTATATAAGAATTTTATTTCCAGCTTTAGAAACACTAAGGGTTGGTCGAAAGAAATTAATTGTAATAGAGGAGTCAAACAAGTTTTTCCCTTGCACCATACCCTTTTTGTATATACATTGACAAGTTATAGAGTTGTTTGGAAGAAGCAAGTTGTGTTGGCACTAATCTAGCTGGTATAGTAACCATCCCTCTTATGTACCATCCCTCTTATGTATGTTGATGATATTGTTCTTATGGAGAGAAGTCCCTTTGATCTTGACAAGCAACTTAAAATTATCAAATATGTTTTCTCTTGTATGGCTATGATTGTTAACATTGACAAAACAAAGGTTATGATAATCAAATCCAAAATGATCACTTACGCTAATTTTTTGTATGGAAACAATCGCTTGGAGGAAGTGAATTCATATGAATATGTCGGAAACGATCTTCATCACAAAATTAACTGGAACTCTAGCATTTAGAAAAAGGTTAAATGGAGGGTGGAAAGATTATTATGAACTTGTAAATAATTGTAAATCAGTAAACCTTCATCTTCAAGATAATAAAGAACTCATGTTTGAGGCTCTCATCACTCATGTCATATTATATAGTTGTGAAGTTTGGGGTCACATTATCTCTAGAGAATCATGGAGAAATATAAATAAAATCCAAAATTATTTTATAACTTGTAATCTCAAAATTAAAGGCAATACACCCTATCATATCCTCTTCATGGAAGTGAGTCTCTCCCCTTGAGAGCATGGCTATGACTAGGTACCTAATGTACAAAAATAGGATAAACAACCCGGAATATAACATGCTTCCTAAGATTGCTTCAAACTCAATTTAAAACCACCTACAACTCAATTAGGATGGCATAAATATGTGATTTATAAACTATTGGGGATATTCCACTGAAAGAGTTCATCACAACGGATCTTACAACTTAATTCATTGTGTTAGATTAAATCCATGGAATGATAAATAAATGGGAACTGAAAGGAAAATTAACTAGAGAAAAATAACACATCCATACAAACAACACAATATATACCCTAGGAAAACCCACTATGGCAAAAAACCCAGCCACAAGTGAGGACTATGCCTTGCTCTTTTCTTCTCCAATATGCAATGCAAATGCAAAGAAAATGGTACTCACTGTGGAACTACCTCTGACACTGTCGCTTACATGGCTACTAAAGGATCTTCTACTTCCTCCGTTATGATCTAATATCCACTCCCTTATTGTTGATCAAGTATGGAACAATACGATAACACCATCGGAATGGAACCCCTTCTCTTAATGGCCCAATATGTAACATAGTTGTCTAGGGTTAGTTTTAGGGTTGTACTTGCCTCAACACTCAATTAGGGTTAGAGTTTTGGACCCTCTAGAATATTTTTGAAACTCCACATGTTACTAGCTCTACATGTGTGGGGAATGAGAGCTGATGTGGAATCCACTTGGTACTGTAGTGGTCAATTGGATAGATCAACTTGGGGTAGGGAAATTTTTAGGGGCGAAATTTCGTCAATTGGCTATTTTTTGGGCCTTTTTTCAAAAAATAAATTTGCTATTTGGTCATTTTTAGACTCTAATATCGCCTATATTTACATAAAATAAGTTTTGTTATCATAATATTCGCCAAAATTTATAAGTTTTAGTAATAAATTGTATGTTTCATATTTAATATTCGCCTACCAATCTGTATATATGTTTTTTTCAATCCAAAATAATCGCCTAGAATACTATACTTAAGTATACTTTTATAATCCTTAAAAAATACCATGCTTGTAGGATGCATAATTTCCTCATAAATACTTCGATTGAGGTGATACTTACACCATTGGAAATGTATCCGAGTGTAAAAGAGCATCAAGGGGATAAATTTATGCTTTTAAAATTTTGACACCAAAAAACATCGTTTAAACCATCAAATGGACCTTACAAGATTTTGGACCCTAAATCTGCAAAGTAAGACCTGCCCCCATAAATGGGCCCTACAAGCCAATTCATCCATTTTTTCCACCCAGAAAGCACCAAAATAGATTACAAATTATATATTGATACATTTCAGATCATACCTCCCCATTTGGGGAAGATTTTGGTCCCCAAAATATATTACTAAATGTGGTGATAAAAAATTATCTCTACCTTCTCCCTAAAGTACCATTTAGCATTGTGGAAGTTGTCCTTTCAACCCACTCTGCCAAAGGTCATGCTACCCTTGTCTAGTAGTTATGGACTTATTCTGCAAAACTGTGTCTTCTGCTAACTTTGCTTGAGCATTAAGTTTTAATTCCTTTATGGTAGGTAGAAATTGCTCTTCCTCCTGATTTAACATGGAAGGCCCATAGAGTTTCAAATTTTCCACATTCACTACTAAGTAAATGCTCATTGATGGGGGTATCTTGATTTTGTAGGCGTTATCTCCCACCTTCTATGGCACATCAAGAGGTTCATACCGTAGATCCTTGATCTTCTTACCATGACCCCATAGTATTTCCTTGTTCAGTTGTAACCAAACATTATTCCCCACTTTAAATGATTTATCAGCCTTGTGTTGGTCATGTTTGGCCTTGTACTTTTCATGTGACTTCTTCAATGTCTCATGTACTTGCAAATGGACTTTCCTTTCCTTATCAATGAATAGTTCGTCTCTCAATTCTTCACTTGTGGTGTCTTCCCTCACTCCCCCTTGCTTTCCATATACAACATCTAGAGGTGAAGGTGATAGATATCCAAAACAAGTTTCAAAAGGGGACCTACCAATGGAAGCGTGGACCGATCTATTATAAGAGTGTTTAATATATATTAGATTTCCATCCCAAGTCTTCAAATGCTTATGATTGTAACCCCTCAAAAGATGCACCAAATTCATGTTGACTACTTATATCTACCCATATGTTTGTGGATGGAATGGTGTAGATCCCTTCAATTTAGTGTCCATATTCTTCCTAAGTGTAGTCCAAAATGCACCGAGGAATCTGATATCCATGTCTAAGATGATGCTCCTTAGTATCCCAAAGTGCACCCATACCTTCTCAAAGAACGTGTGCACTACTTATTGTCCTTTGATGGTCTTTTTACAAGGCATACGAATGCACATCTTAATGAATTTGTCAACTACCACAAATAAATAGTCATGTCCCTTCCTAGTGGTTGGTAACCCACCCACAAAATCCATGGAAATGCTTTCCCAAGGTCAAGCGGATATAGGTAATGGATGGTATATACCTTGCTTTCTATTACTGGGCTTGCTGGTACAACAAAGTATGCATCCTCTAATATACCGTACCACATATTCTTGCATTCTGGGTCAATACACATACCTTTGTAAGTTAGCAATTGTATTCCCAACACCAAAATGCTCTACAACTTTGGAGATGTGTTCCTCTCTAATAAAATGCAATCTTTCACTTTTAGGAACATAGAGGTTGTCTAGCTTGTATAGTAACCCATTCTAGCGATGATAGTCATCCTTACTATTGCCTTATTCTACATGAAATTGGCCATGTAGTTGTTGAAACACCTCCTTGAAGTCCTCATCATCTATGTTTCCCTCTTTGTATGCATCATGGGTAAAAGGTTCCATGTCCACAAGGGTCCCCAAAGATGTAATCTTGGATGTGGGTGGCTTGAAAGCATGGCTTCCAACTTATTAGTTTTTCCCTTCTTATACTTGTTGACTAGATGAAATTGTTGCAAAACCCCATCCACTTGTAATGTATGGTTTGTTGCAACTTACTCTAGGCCTGCAAATACTACAGTGGCTGGTGATCTATGTGGATAATGGTTTTCTTTCCCATTAGATAGTGGTTTCACTTCTTAAGAGCTTGAACTAGGGCATATAGTTTCTTATCATAAGTAGGGTATTTTAAAACTCCCTCACGAAACATTTCAAAATGATAGCATACTAGCTTACATCCTTACATCAAAATTGCTCCCATGGCATACTCACTTGCATTTGTCTCCACTTTGAAAGGATTATGCAAGTTAGGCAATGTAAGAACTGGTGTTTAACTAATCTTTTGTTTTAGCCTGTCGAAATCTTTATGTTGATTCTTTCCGCACCAAAAACTCTTACCACTTGCTAATATGGCATGGAGTGGTGCGGCCACCACTAAAAAGGAAGTGATAAACTTCCGTATGTACTTTTTCACCCCAATAAATCTCTTAAATTCTATGAAATTAGTAGGAAATCGTCATCTTATAATGGCATCCATCTTGCAAGGTCTATCTTGAATTCCCATCCACCAATCACATAACCCAAATACACCAATGACTGCTGAGAAAACTCAAATTTCTTAATATTAGCCAACAACTAGTGTTTTTCAGAGTCTCTAATACCTGCTTGAGATGTGAAATGTGCTCCTCCCAGGTAGAGCTGTAAACTAGTATATCATCCAAATATAGTATAACAAATGAATCTAAATATGGGTGCAAAACATCATTCCTCGGTCTGATAAATGTAGCAGGTGCATTACATAAACCAAAAAACATGACCAACCATTCATACAAACCTTGCCTTGTCTTAAAGGTGATCTTTTAGGTGTCTTATTCTTTGACACATACCTAGTGGTAACCCAACTTGAGATCCAACTTGGTGAAATACTTGGCATGTTGCAACTGGTCTAACAAATTGTCAATCCCTGGTAGAGGCTATCGATTCTTAAGTGTGATATTGTTCAAAGCTTTGTAGTCGATACACATCCTCCAATTCACATCCTTCTTGGGTACAATGATGATAGGTGACCCATAAGGTGAGTTTCTTGGTTGAATCATACCCTGCTCTAGAAACTACTATTTAGTAATGGGGAGTTAGGAAACAATTGTATCTTATGCACTAGTTCCCTCTTAAGTGGTATCCCTTTAGGCTTCTAGAACACTCCTCTATATGTATGTATAAAACCCTCCATCTAATTTTTTTCTCTTTGGTACATCTCTCCAGGGATTCCTTTACTCTTAATGATTCATCACCTGACTAATTCTCTTGTAAGAAAAGCATAACATATTTCTTAATTGTACTAATCAACTTTTTGGTTTGGTTGGTAGGTACTAGTGATATATTTTGTTTACCTTTATGTGCATTGATGATGAATGAATTCTCATCCTTGATCAGACAACACTAGTTTTCTCTCCTCATGAAGACTACATCCATCATATATATGTAGGGGCTTCCAAGCACCACACCACACATGTCAAGGGGTACTACATCTAACTCTAGTTCATCATTAAAATCCGCACTTAAAATAAATTTGATCCTACATTGTTTTGTGACCTTGATCTTTGTATCCTTGTTTACCCATCCCAATGGATAGGGATTATATGATCATGAACTTCCAACTCAAGCTTGCTAACCAAATTGGCTTCTATGAGGTTGTCATGTGAATCAGAATTGAATAGAGTGTCTACCTTGGTCTTGTTGATTTGGATCTTCATATGGAAGAGTTTTTTCAACTCCATCTCTTCCTCCTCTTCCCCTCCTTGGAAGTGTCTTGGTTCTCTTTCTATTTCGAACCACTTGGATTTCCTTTCTTACATCCTATATTCTCTAGGTATTGTGCTTGAACACATACCTCGTCAATTATCTTGGGCTTGAAGAGCATCACTTGCTTTCATAGATGACTGTATAGACCCCCCAAATACTTGATGACTACATCTGGATTCTTGGGTGAGATACCCAACATAATATCCATGTTCATGAATTCAATGGTGTACTCTTTCACACTCTTCCTTGCCTTTGCCTAAAATAATGCAAACAGATCGATTGGTCATATATATACCCAATAGGTTAGAATTGGGACTTTGTGAAGGTTTTTAAATCCTCCCACTTAATTATTGGCAGATCACCCTTCAACCTAAGTGCCTTTGTGTGGATTTCCCACCAATTTAATTCATGGCCCTCTAATTTCAATCAAGAAAACAAAATATTCTACTCCTCATCTATGTTGTGGATGCTGAAATAGACCTCTAATTGTTTCAACCAATGATTCAACTTTAAAGCATCAATATCAACTTGGTAGGGCGTGATATCTGCTTTCACTTCCATCTTAAATAATAGTTGGGAAGTGGTAATGTCACTGGAACTTGGCTTCTCTTTCTCGAGATATTTTCTTGGATCCTTTTCTGGGTTGCCTTTGTCTCCTAATTTCCCCTTTGATATGATCTCTGAGTCAGAGCCTCCAAAATCACCAAAAGGTCCATACTTTCTCTCCAAAATTTCCATGAGAATTGACATATTGTGTGAGATATTAGCAACTTGTATTTCCATCTTTGTAAATCATTATTCATATTTTCCCCCTGATTCTTCACCAGACTCATTTCCCATGGCTAGGGTTTGAAGACTTTTTCTTTATTTTTCTAACTCCTAGATCCTGCAATTTCCACAAAACTGAAAACAAATTGCTCCAATACCAATATGATCTATAAACTACCATGTATATTCCACTAGAACAATTCGTCATAATGGATCTTACAAATTAATTCGTTGTGTTAGCTTAATTCCATAGAATGATAAATAAATTGGAACTGGAACGAAAATTATCTAGAGAAAAATAACACATCCACGCAAACAACACAAGATATACCCAGGGAAAACCCACTGTGGGGAAAAACCCAGCCAGAAGTGAGGACTATGCCTTGCTCTTTTCTTCTCCAATATGCAATGCAAATACAAATAAAGTGGTACTCACTATGTAGTTGCATGTAACACTGTTCCCTACATGACTACTAAAGGATTTCCTACTTCCTCTATTATGCTCTAATATCCACTCCCTTACTATTTCTTAGCTATGGAACAATACAATAACATCATTAAAATGGAACCCCTTCTCCTTCTAACGGCTCAACATTTAACATAGCCCAATAGTCGTCTAGTGTTATTTTTAGGTTTTGTACTTGCCTCAACTCCCATTATTATTAGGGTTTCAGACCCTCTAGAATTTTCTTGAAAGTCCAAATGCAACTAGCTCCACATGTGTGGGGAATGAGAGATGTTGTGGAATCTACTTGGTAATATGGTGGTCAAGTGGATATGTCAACTTGTGGGAGCCATAAGTTCCTCATATGAACTTCGATTGAGGTGTTTCTTTCATTTTTGGAAAGGTCTCAAAGTGTAGAACAACCTCGAGGGGGTGAGATCCATGCTCACGAAATTTTGACCCCCAAAAACATCATTTAATCCCTCAAATGGGCCTCAGAAGGTTCTAGACCCCAAATCTACAAAGTATGGCATGCCCCTAAAATAGGCCCTACAAGTCAATTCATCCAATTTTTCCATGCAGAAAGCACCAAAATAGATGACAAATTATATATTGATCCATTTCATATCAAGATTCCAAGTCTTAGCTAAATCATGGGGGAATCAAGGAAGATATCATTCTGTATCTAAATTTAAGAGGAAATTTTGGTGTGATAAATAATTAGAGTATATAAAATTACAATACTTTATTTAAGTGATCAATCATAATATAGAATATATAAAAAACTCATTGTTTTAACTAGCATAAAGAATAAAATCAACATTGTTGAAATAATAACCAATTCTTATGACCTCCATAGTGAGGGATGTTCGACAGCTCCCAAAATATCGCGGTTTGAAAGAATTTGTCATCTTTGCGACATCAAGAGGGTTCAAGATGAAAAGAACTTTATTTTATATTGTCCTATGTACACCCGAATTAGGTTGCAATTTAAAAATATTTGTTACAATAATGACCTTCCTAATCTTTTAACTCATCAAAACTATATTGATCTAGGAATGCTTCTCTTAAAGTTTTTCAAACACAAAAAGTATATTCTAAAACAAACCAAGTAATTCATTACCTTTATTAAATTCTGATAAACCAAATTTGGCCCCCAATGGACATTAATCATCATCATCTTCATCATCATTTATAGAAGGAGAATATGTTCCAAAAACTTAAGCACGCGAAGATGAATGAATATACATGTAGCAGTGAATTCATAATTTTTATTCTATACAAACATGATTTTTGACTCATTGAAATATTAGAATGTGACTATGAGGCCCTTATGGTATGAGGAGGGGCAAGTAGGATAACAGAGTTTCACCTATCAAAATATGTCATATTTCTTTTTAAATGGATATGATATTGGTTTTTTCTTATGAGTATAAACTTGACCCCTTTTTGAAGTTATTTGACCATTGAACATCATTGTTCAAATATTGATGTGGCACACCCCAAAAAAATCATAACTTGAAATGTTGAGCTCATTGAAATTTGCATATCTAAATAATTATTGGATCAAAGTTGCATATATGAAGTTAAATGTTGAGTAAATTGCAAACCCTTGATGGTTATGTATGGATAATTCACTGAATGTGCAACTCCTTTCATATTCTAAATAGTGGAATATGAGCAAAGCTACTATTGATTTGATGAAAAAACTTTAATTATAATACCATCTTAGTACAATACACTAAATACCTAATAGATTGAAGTACTAATATCATGATACAATTTCAACAATATGTGACAATATAATGAGAAAACATACAAGACCCCAAAAAATAGCCAAAATCGACAAAGAATAGAACCCTGAGATACAATCCCAAGGTAAAACCCCAACAATGTTTAGAGGAAGCATCCACTTTGAAAGGAATTGCTCCATTATGTTTAGATTGTCGGCATGCATGGCTCATTTAGCAATGGGGCAAGATACCTCTTTACATAGTCAGGGATGGGAGCTAGAGTTTCTAAAAATCTCCATGTTCAAATAATAAAAAACTTAACTACCACATTACTCAAGGGACCACTAGGTCATATTTTAACCACCACTAAGGCCAAGTCAATACTCGTGTACATATTTAACAAAAACAATGAAATTTGAATATAAAGTGCATTTTAGCCATTAAAGTGAGGATTTGTGAAGTATATTTACAAACAATCTCATATATTTTTTTGCAACATAGATGAACAAATAAACATATCCATAATTATATGGAAACTAAATTGGAGATGGTGTAATTTAATATTATTATTTAACTTTAATTTTTTGTCTAATTATATGTATATGTATATGTATGTATGTATGTATGTATGTATGTATGTATTTTGACATTTAAATATCTCAAAGCCATGGACATTCAAACGGTGTGTTATTATTTTCACTAGAAAAGCTTTTATAATTTATAGTCAAGTCATGGAACTTTTGACTTGTAAATACCCCAAAGCCATGGATATTCAAACTATATGTTATTCATTTTGCTAGAAAAGCTTTTATAATTTATAATCAAGTCATGGAAATTTCGGAAATTAATAAGAGAAATGTTTCCCTCATTTTTATGTGTTTCTCCTCTCTTTATTTTTTATAATTGTTATTATGTTTTTTTGGAAATTAATAAGAGATATATTTCATTAATTTGTATGTGTTTTTCCTCTTTCTTTTCTATAATTGTTTTTGTATAATTATTATTATGTTTTTTAGATATTTAGATGAGGTTTAATAATATGCCAGAGCAATCTAGAGCAATCTAAGAAGGTGATTAGGTTTAGGTTGGATGGTTAAACATATTAATTCAAATTTTGGTCACTAAACAATTATAATTTGCTTTTTTAAGTCAATTACAATGTGTAAAATTAAGTATCTTAGTATCACAACTATGATTTATTAGAGTATAATTAATGTAAGTTTTTTTTTTCATTTTTGAAGTTGGTTTCTTAAAAAAAATATAACCACCAAACTTCCAATTTTGCTAAATTGTTGTTCCTTTGAACCATTATGATTTTATTTTGTGTTAGTGGTAGCATCATAACCATACATCACCAAACAAAAATCATTGCAGGATATTAATTTTATGGTTTTTTTAGGAGTTTTGATGAAAATAGGAACATAGACATGGACTTACCATATTGTTATGCCTATGAGTATTTCACTTTATTTCCCTTGTGTAGTAAAACTACTCAAAGTGCAACAAGGATGGATGGATAAGCACATTCCAAACCATCATACTTAATTATTTTTGAAACTTTCTATAATTTATTTTATTGAAAAAAAAAAATGGGCTTTGATACTTAAAATCTCTTGAATGGTGTCAATAATAATTATAGTTTCATATTTTTCAAACTTTTAAAAGATTTGTTTGATGCCCAGGTTCAAAATGTTAAAATCGCAATAACATTTTTCAATAGTTAAAATGACTTCAATTTCAAAGTTAAAGTATTGTTTTTTGTTTTAGATTTATCATATTTCTTAGTTGATCCACGATTTTCATTGTATTGCAAAATATATAGTCCATTTCTCAGGAAATTTGGTTGGTTTGATATATATTTCTAAATTTAATGTAAAAATAAATCTAAGTAATTAAATACAAATCTTATTTTAGTCAGATAAGTAAAATTAAGAAAGTGTTTTTATTTTATTTAAATTAATTTTATAGTTATTTTTTCATAAATAATTTAGTTTTTCATTTTGCATTATAAGTTTACAACATATTTAAATTTTGTTGTTTATTTCTAAGTAATTTGAATTAGATTTCAGGTTTTACATTTTCATTAAAGTTTTAAAATCCTGTTAGTAAAGCTTAAGATAAAAAACCTTTTCCAACGTAAATTGTTTTATTTAGATTAATTTTATATTTGTTTTATGTATTTATTTTTGTATTTATTTTTGTATTTATTTTTATTTTTAAGTAGCTTAGATTTTCATTTTGTGTTGTGAGTTTATAACATGTTTAAATTTTATTTCTTTCAAATAATTTAGATTAGATTTCAAGTTTTACATTTTCATTAAATTGATAAAAGTATGAAAGTCAAGTTAGCGAGACTTAAGATGGGAAATCCCTTCTAATGTAAATTGTTCTATCTCTAACTAATGTACATTTCATGTGAGGTCTACAAAATTACAAAGATAAAAGGTGATTCAAGAATTTGAATCATAACATTTAAGTGTGTGGTAGTTCTTATTATTGGAACCTAATCAAAATTTTGCACAAAATTAATGCAATGACACTATGACCTTAGGGCATTTTTGAGGTTTAAAATGGGTTTCCTAAGAGATATAATAAAATATTGTGAGTTAGCTATTTTATGAAGAAAGTATATTTACAACTTACATCTTTTACTACAATTCATGTAACTATGGTTAAATTAAAGTGAAAATATATGTACAAATAAAAATAATAATAAAATCATCTTTGATATGACTCGAAACATGAGTACTTTTGAATACATAAATGCACTAAAAGAAATTGCTCATAAAATAAAATAAAGTAAAATATTTTAGTTTTGAATTGTAAACTTAAATTAAACTTATATTCTAAGTTATACTTAAACTATAAATTCCAATTATAATATAATTCTAAATTATAATATATATAAAATTATAATCTAATTCTAATTCCTATAGGGGAGGCAGGTGCCGGGGGGGGTCATCTATGACCCTGGAGGAAAAATAGTTAAATCTTACGCTTGGGGACTGGGAGAGAAATCCAACAATGTTGTTGAATGACTTGCTTTACTTCACGGTATGGAAATCGTCACCAAGTTAAAGATCGGTAAGCTCTTAGTTTTTGGAGACTCAAGGCAATTCATTCAAAAAATGAGGAATAGTTACACCAAAGGATCTTCGTGGTGCCGAAGGATTCATCAAAGAATTGGCCTTCTCAATCTCTCTCAAGAGGCAAATTACCTTCACATCCTTAGAGAAAACAATAGATCAGCGTACCACCTAGAAAATAAAGGAGTTAAGCTTGGTTTAAGGGAATTAATCTATGAGGATGGTTTTCATAGACATATTCCAATCCCCCAGGACACCAAGTCCCACCTATAATTGCTTCACCCACTCAAATTTAAGACACAACGGGAAGGCCTCCCTTAGGATGGCGTGGACGTGTGTAGGTCGTCCTTGTAGCACCTGTCTTCACACGGATACTTGGAAGATGCATTTATGGGGAGTCTTGTCCAAGACTCTACCCCTCTTGGCTCACGCGCGAACAGGATGTCTCGCTTCAGGTTTGCAGATAAGGAGGAGGCGACGGGCCAGTTGGTCGTCAGATGCAGCAGCTTGGGAACCACTTGAGAGGTTTTTCCCTCATTCCCCTGAACTGTGAGGAAGATTGCAGGTGGGAGCAGAGCTCGAACAACGTCAATAATTCTACATGAAGTTACCAGCATTCTGGTGTTATGGATGGAATTAGGGAGGCCATGTCGTATTTGAAAGCTAGTGTAGACGATTTCAAATTGAATCTCAGAAAGGTCTTCGATGTTTCTTATGCTGGTCTCAAGGCAAACAAGGAAACTGCGGAGGACATGAAATATATATCCCAACAGCTTGCCTATCAAGACTCATGCATAGATGACCTTGAGAGAAACTTGTTTGAGCTCATGGGAACTATGGATTTCATCAAGGATGAAGTGTTGAAAATGGCCAAAATGACCCAGGGCAGCGACTACCAGGATTCCCTAGATGAAGACGCTCTGCCAATGGATGATGAAGCCTCAGTGCAATAGCAAGTCCAGGTTCTGCATAGGCTATAGGAATGATGCTCTGCCTCTTTCAATTCTATGTTTTTTTGTGTATTGTTAAATAGACATTTTGTAAGGGTTTATCCCTCTCACGCCTTTGATTTTCCTAGGAAGTCTAATAGAAAAATTGATAGATATGAAGTGGAACAAGTTTATTTTCACATTTTCAGAAAATTACAGAGCACGGGATGAAGCTCTCCATTTTGTAATGAATGGTTGTGCATAGCTCTTTTATAAATATTTATCTTCTTTGGTTTCTGTTAAAAAAAATTATAAGTCCTATGAAAAAAAATATAATATAATTATATATTATAATATAAATTTAAGTTATAATACAAGGTATAACTTATAATTCTACAGTAATTAAAAACAAGTTTTAATCACAATGAAAATTCAAGAATAGGAATTGATGGATCTTAGGCAAGCAAAAGTAAAGGCTAGGGTTTCATGTTCACCAGGAAAATTGTGATAGACAGAGAAGGGTTAGTAAATGTAGATAATGATGTGGGAACTATATTAGTGGTACACTTGGAGGATCAAGAGGGAAGAACAAAGACATATGTAAATTTCTTTAAAACATTGAGGAGGTTGCATTAAATGAAGCCATTAATCGGACGGTGGAGGAGGTGTTGGATGCATACGTTACCGTGCAAACAAATAAAGTTCTTGAAAGAAGCAATGGAGATGAAGGGATGGATGTTACAGGAGATTATCAAGGAAAATTATTTTGTTCGAGAGAGGAGGTCTGCAAAAAGAAAGAACATACCAGGTGAGAGGGGATTCGTGAACTAAGGGAGGAGCCTTTTGAACTAGAATGGAGTAAGAATAAGAACAGAAATAATTCCAAACAAACGGGAAAAAAAGTTGTGTAAAATTGAAATTGAATCCTATTTTATTAGTATTGGGGGAGATCTAAAGACGGATGATGTTGTGGAGTGTGTGGAAACAATTGTGGTGGGAATACTTCTAGGACTTAGAATTAGGATGAACAGTCTAAAGATGTGGGTAAAGGAGAACTAGGAAGGGATTATAGAAAACCCTTCAGTAATATGTTTCCTACATAGGGGATGGCTAGCCTTTAAATTCTCGTTAGAGAAGGAAGTGTCTAAAATCTTGAACAATCTTTGGAAATGGAACTCTGGTGTGCTCATTTTAAAGAGACGGGTGCCTTTATTTGACCCAAGGAAGGAACGTTTGGAGAGAAGGGCTCTATGGGTTAAAATGCCCAATATATTACTGAAATTATGGTCCTCGAACTTCTTTAATGCAGTTGGAAATGTGTCGGGATCCTTTATTGAAGCGGACTGGTATGTCAAGGAAATTGGTGAATACAGAGTAGCCTGTATTCTAGTAGACATAGGCCTAAGAGATGGATTGGCGAAGAATTTAAAATTTTCTTGGGGAAGCAATCTCTTAGTGCAAGAATTGGTCTATATGGGAGTCCCTTTTAAGTGTAACAGATGCCATAAGCATGGGCTCATTATTGCATAATGTAATTTCCTTTTTCCGAAGGAAATTTTGGAGGGAGAAAGAAGAGGGGCATAGGCATAAACCCTTCTCTATTGATAGAAACCAGAAGGACAAGAAGGAATATTATGGAGAGAAATTCTCTAAGGAATTAAATTTCAGGAAAAAAAATGACGAAGATAAGGAACAGTCAAAGACAATAATCTGGCTCAGGACCTCGAAGCGTCTCAAGCAATTATTCAAGACGAAGAAGATAGTCCTAAAATCAATCAAGGTAAGTCCTTAAAAGATCTTGCTCCTCTTTAGTTTGAAGCTTTTACAAAAACTAAGAACTTAAACAATTTAGGGTTTCTAAATTCTTCTCTAGGGTTTAGTTCTTTGGTTAAAGAAAAATATTTTAATAATCTGGGCTCTTTAGCCTTTAAAAGTGTCTAAAACCCTAGGTTTCAAAAGGTAGTAAATTGGAGTTTTTAATGAGTTGGGATTCAGAGAAAGGGAAAGAAGACAAAACTCCAAAGAGAAACATGGTATCAAAATATTTCCCAAAAAAGAAAGGGAAGTATTTCTTGCGTTCTTGTAAAGATGAAAAAGGAAGAATATATTCTTAGATTGAAGGGAGGTCTGGGAAATAATGTGGAAAAATTCAATATCAGAAAGGGTAGAAAATCATACATGCATTATGCACAAGAGAAATTTGTTTGGTAGATAGCAGATGGCAAGCATAGATCCTTAATTGAGGCACTTAGAGAAGAGGGAGCCTCGGGGAAGTATTTTTAATACTGTGTCTCACCTTGAATTGCAGAGTTATTACTAGCACCTCCAAAAAGCTATCTCTTAAGAACTTAGTAGATAGAATAAAACCAAATGTATTTTTTGTTTAGGAATTAATGTGCCCGAGAGATAAAATAGTGGAAGAATTGAAATCGTGCTTGAAGGATGTTAAATTTTTAAGTGCAATAACAATATGGATCACTGGAAGATAAACAAGCACAACATAGACAATAGTACACAACAAATTTATCATGGGAAAACCCTCTCGGGGTAGAAAAACCCAGCAAAATTCTTCTATATAGATTCGTCAAAATGTACAATAGTATCCCTCGTGCAAAGACCCAAAACAAGAAGACTCCAAAATCATCTACTCTGTATGATTATATCTCTCATAGTGATTTGAACTCAATGTGTGAGAGTGATGACTAAATGAGGAGGTCGAATTCCTCATTTATACTAATCAACTGACTTAACCTTTTTACTAAACGGGGCCAAATTGACTCTCCTAACTGGGCCGACATGTCCAACTTACAATAAAATATTATTTTCTAGATATTTCCAGGCCGACCTAACAGTTACGGTTTACATTGACTCTTTCAATCACTCTTACATGATCAATTACATCAATAATAATCCCTATAGGGTGTATAATACAAATGATGAGCAATTGATGGGGATCGTCGTTGGTTGGTCTTGCTATATTAGCAGTGGATGAGGGTGGTGTTTTTTATTTTTTTGGGGATGTATGGGGATCGATGAGGACAGCGTGGTGATGTTTGCAGATCTCTGGGATTGTGGATTGGAGGACGGCCACTTACTGTGTTGGGGTTTTTTTTTATTATTTCTGGGGTTCCAGTCCTATCAGCGGTTCTGTTGCTTGATTGGTGCAAGGGATTGGCATGATGAAAGATGTGGAACACACCTCGGTTGGAGTAGGAGACCAAGAGACTTTTGCTGATGGTGAAGTAATTGCTGGGACAACGCGGTCGGGGCTTTTGTCTGGACCCTCCAAGATAGGCGGGGGGACAGAGGTAATTTCTGGGCCCGTTCCCAGGGCTATATATTCCTGTGGTCATGTAAAGGATGCCAAAGGTGGTGGAGAATATTCACCAAATTTCGAATCCCTACCTAGTCCTCGAACAGGGCCTTCTGCTAAGGCAAACTCACTCAAAAAATCCGCTTAGACGGTAAAAGAACGGAAGAGGAAGGACCTGTTAGTGCTGGGGGTGGATGTTTCGATGGCAGAGGCGGAGGATTTCTCTCTCACTGCTGTGGTTGGACATGTTCGGGGCAGAATATTTGGTCGAGGTTTCCTTCAGCGTTGGGCGGCTGAGAAGTGGCAGAATCTCGTGTCATCAGCCCCTGAAGTCAGGGTATTGACGAAAGGATGTTTTTCCTTCATCTTATCAAACAAAGGGGAGGTAGACGCTGTATTAAGACGACATTGGTCGATGTTGGGAGTCCCTCTTGTTCTGAAGAGTTGGTCCCCCTTCTTCGATTCAAAATCGGAGAAGATTGTTACAGAACCGATGTGGGTGAAGCTTCCTGGGTTTCCCATGCATCTGTGGAATGAAACGCGGTTTGCTGAGATAGGAAATTTTCTTGGTGAATATGTGTGTTTTGATTCCTCCCACCTTGAGACTGGCATTTACACGGTGGCTAAGATATTGGTCAATATCGATCTTCGGCTGGGAATCTCTGTTGAGATTAATGTTAAATCAAAGGAAGGGGACTATGTTCAAATTCTGGATTATGTGGGTCTGCCGTTTAGGTGTCACCGCTGCCACGTTCATGGACATCTGGTAGCCAGTTGCCCTTTACCGTTTCGGACTAGTAAGCCCCTGACCGGTGAAGATGCTAAAGTAGGTGCAGATCCTTTGTCGAAGGCGAGCTCCCAGGTGGTGGTGGATGATGGGCGTGGGTCTGCTATTGACAGGGGGGTGATCTTTGATTATGTGGTTACATCAGATAAATGTGGGCATCATGGATCAGAGGAATTGTTGCCACCATTGGTGAACGATGGAAAGGAGAATATTGGGAGTGCGGATCCTGTTACTGAGGGGGTGTTTTCAGCGACTCCTACTACTCGGGTCACTTCCAGTATGCTATCGGAGTTGTCCATTAATCGACGGGGTTCATCCACGAAACCCTCGGGTAAGTCTCATTTCTTATCTCCTACCGTTTCCTTATCTGATGACACTATTGTTTTGGGGGGGGGTAGGATTGGGTCTACACCACTCGTCCGTACGGTCTTACCTTGTCCGGCTGCTACTTGTTGTTTGACTGATGAGGGTAGAGTTTACATGCCGTCCATTGTATCCACCATATTCTCTACCAGCTCTGAGGGTAGAAATATCCGTTATGCTCTTCGCAGTAGGGAGATACCTGACATTGGATCGGGGGGAAAGGGACTTCCCGATTTGGCTTATAGTGTTGGGGGGAAAGGTCGGGGCCGAAAATCCCTTTTGTCTAAAGCTCAAGATCGGGCTAAAGTGGATCTAGTGATGGGTACACAATCTTCTATTGAGTGGGCACTTAGAGCAGTGAAAGCCCAAGATGGGGGTACATTATGAAAATTATGTCTTTCAACTATCGTGGGTTGGCGAGTCCCATTAAAAAATCGTCGCTTCGGAGGTTGGTAGACTTAAATCAAACGGATGTTTTACTGTTGCAAGAAACTTTGGGTGGCAGTGTAGATGTGGTACAGACTTTAGAATCATTGCTTCCTGGTTGGAAGTTTGTTGGAGTGGATGCTCGGGGGCGATCTGGAGGACTGGCATCGGGATGGAAGGTAAAGTGCTGCAGATGTGATAGTTCTTGGGGAATCTCTTCTGGTATAGGTCTGGAAGTTTGGGATGCAGAGATCGGTCGGATGATCACTGTTCTCAATATCTACGGGCCCTATTTAAATAGGGTGGGATTCTGGGACTCCTTGTTGGATATGGATCTGTTTGAAGGTAAGGATGTGATCTTGGGTGGGGACTTAAATCTTACTCTGGGGACTTCTGAAGTGTGGGGGCCTCAGGCTGTTCCGGATACATTAGAAAATTATTTCATACAAGCCTTTGCCAGGAAGGATCTGCTTGATATCTTACCACCCAAGTTAACTCCGACTTGGAGGAATAAGAGAGCTGGGGAACACAGGGTGGCTAAAAGACTGGATAGGTTTCTGGTGGCCGATGTATTGGCACTGGGTGTTGATGTTGTCAGACAGTGGGTAGGATCAGGTGGGATATCTGATCACTGTCCCATCTTCCTGGAGCTACGAGGTAGAAGGAAAAAACCTCCTAGCCCTTTCAAATTCAATCCTAGCTGGCTGAAGGAGGTGGATTTTCTTAAGCTGGTTCAGGATCAGTGGGTTCATCGTCCTCATGATTCTCAATTGCATGTGGGTGCACACTTTCAACACAATCTTATGCGAATTAAAGAGGCCACTATTTCCTGGGCTCATGATAAAAGGGCGATTGATGAGCAGACTTTGTGGGCTGCTGAGCTGAATATTGACAGGATTCTTAATTGTCTGGAAATGGGATTTCTGGATGATCAGCAGAAAGGCGAACTGATGGAGTGGGAACGAAGAAGGAATGATATTCTGTGTGAGAGAGAAGAGATGTGGAGAATGAAAAGTAGGGCGATATGGCTTCAGTGCGGTGATGAGAATACAAATTTTTTTCAAAATTATGCTAAAGGGAGAAAATTCACAAACACTATTTGGGAATTATCTTTAGCAGAAGGGGAACTGGTCTCCAGCTTTGATGGATTAGCAGAGATGGGTGTCCGACATTTTGGAGATTTATTCACTGCACAACCTGGAGCTTCCATAGCTGAGGTTATTCGGGTGACTCAGTTGTTCCCTCGTTTTGTGGGGGAGGAAGATAATCGGATGCTGATGGAGGAGGTGTTGCCGATTGAGCTCTCGATGGTAATGCAATCCTTTCAAAAAGATAAAAGCCCGGGACCAGATGGCTGGCCTATTGAATTCTTCTTAGGTTTCTATGACTTCTTCGGGGAGGAGTTATTGCATGTGGTGGAAGAATCGCGTAAGGCTGGGTTTGTCCATGGCCCTTTCAACTCCACCTTTATAGCTCTTATTCCGAAGACGGACAAGCCTGACAGCTTTGATGAATTCAGACCTATCTCTCTATGCAATTGTATCTATAAGATCATCTCTAAGGTTATGGCGCGGAGACTCAAAAAAATATTGTCTCAGCATATTTCTTGTGAGCAATTTGGCTTCCTGGAAGGTCGCCAAATTCATGAGGCCATTAGAGTGGCCCAGGAAGGATTACACACTCTGAAAGTACGGAAACAGAAGGGTGTGGTGATTAAGATTGATCTCTCAAAAGCATTTGACAGGGTTAGCTGGCTGTATATTCGGATGCTTTTAACTCACCTGGGGTTCTGCTACGAATTTATTCGCTGGATTATGGCCTGCATCACTACGGTGAGCTTTTCTGTACTGATCAATGGTTCTGCTAGTCCATTCTTCCAAGCGGGAAGGGGTCTACGACAGGGATGCCCCCTCTCTCCGCTACTGTTTCTACTTGTTGCTGAAGGACTCAGCCGTTTTATTTTGACTGCAAAAGCTGATGGCTCCTTTCGGGGCATATCCATATCACAGGTATTGTTTATTACACATCTCCTTTTTGTTAATGACATTCTGATATTTTGTGATGGCACGCGACAGGATATTGATAAGGTGGTTGAAGGCATCCATTTATTGCAAATTGCAGCAGGTATGTTAGTAAATATTGACAAATATTCTATCACATGCTCGCAATTAACTGAGCAGGAGATCCAAAGAATGGCTAATATACTACCTTATAGGACTATGGATATTGATGATGGATTAAAGTACCTTGGCTTTCACTTGAAACCGAATGCTTATCTGAAGGCTGATTGGCACTGGTTAATTGCAAAATTAGAACAGCGCCTACATGGATGGAGTCATAAATGGCTCTCTCGGGCTGGGAGGCTAGTCCTGGTTAAATCAGTTTTGGAAGGAATTCCGGTGTATTGGATGTCTCTTGCTTGGATCCCCATTGGAGTCCTGGAGCGGATTCGGAGGTTGTGTTTTGCCTTTCTTTGGAAAGGTAAGGGTGAGCATCGTGCATTGGTGTGGGTCAGATGGGGAAAAATTGTTGTCCCTAAAGCACTGGGAGGATGGGGGTTAAAGAATATTTTTATGTTTGCAAAAGACTTGGGGGCCAAAGTGTCGTGGCGTCTTATCCATACACATAGTCTCTGGACAAGAGTGGTATATCATAAATATATTGCCCCTCTTACTCTTCTCGAATGGATAAGGCTAGGAAATAAGTCGAGGGCAAATTGCTCTGTGGTCTGGAAAGCGGTGGTGCAGCATTTCTCTTTGGTCGGATCTGGATTAGTGTGGAGGATAGGTAATGGGCGTCTCCTACGTATTGGGCTGGACCCTTGGGTTGGCTGCAGGGGAGGTCATGTCCTTCCTGTGGAATTGAGGAATTATTTGGCTGCTAGAGGATGTAATTTTCTGGCTGACATTGAGGATCTGGGAACATCTACACATTGGCATCAGGGGTGGATATCAGCACAGTGACTTGAGATCTCTACAGAACTGCAGGGGGCTTGGGTGGATTTTTTGCGGATATTACGACTAACTAATATTCGATTGACCAATCGGGTTGATGAACTTATATGGGATCACCATCCCTCGGGCATATACACACCAAAGAATGGATATATCCAGCTGAATGTGGAAATTCATAACAGGGAATTGGTGTGGTGGTGGAAATATCTGTGGAATTTTAGGTGTCCAGGTAAAGTGAAATTACTCTTCTGGGCTATACTGGAAAATAAGGCACCTACCTGGGACATTCTGCAAAAACGATTTCTCCAGGGTCTGGGAATTTGTCCACTTTGTAGGGATGCGGAAGAGACCATTGCTCATCTTTTTGTTCAATGTCGGTTCTCACAGGCTATTTGGGATGGCATTAGCAGTTATATGGATTTTAAGATGCGGTGGAGGGGCGAGTGCGTTCTGGAGGCGTTCCAATGTTGGTGGACATTATATAAGGCATCACCATATCGGGCCTTCCCGTGTATCTTTGCCTGGGGCATATGGATAACCAGAAATACGATTATATTTCATGACAGAAGGGTTCCATTGGAGTCCGTGGTGGCTCACGCGATGGCGGTCTTACAACATTACTTGGCTCCTGTTCAAGCGACTAGAACTCGACCGGTGCGAGTGGAACTGATCGATAAATCCATGCCGTGGGCCTACTTTGATGGCGCTTCATTAGATCATCAAACGGTGTGTGGAGGGGGGGAAGTCCTTCACAAATCTGAGTCCCATTATTTTCATATAGTGGTTGGTTTGGGGAGAGGATCAAATAACTATGCTGAAATTATGTCTCTAAAACTATTGATGTTATTTGCACTTGAACAAGGCTATCTATCTCTATAGATTTTTGGGGATTCCTTGTTAGTTATCAACTGGGCAAAGGAGATAACTCACTGTCATGTTATGGTACTATTACCTATTCTGGAGGAGGTGATCAGGTTAAAGATGTCCTTTAATCACATCACTTTTACACATATTTACCGGGAGAGGAATGGGATGGTTGATCAGCTATCCAAGGTAGCGACGCAGCAGGAATTAGCTCTTGGCATGTGGAGGATTACAATTCATTCACCTAGGGGCACTTTCAGCTATTATCACAAGCCTTTTCTTGAAGAAATTGAGGCACAGATTTGAGAAATAGCGCAGCATACCAATGATGGTTACGTTCTTGTAACAGTATTTGTTTTTATGAAACCGGATTTATGCGGTTGTATGGACAGCAGTAATATTGTTATTGCTTTATGTATGGGATCGATATGATGTTAATATGGGATAGAAAATATGTGACAATGTAGGGATCTCAGTGATTCTACTACATGTGCAGAGTGTAATTTTGATCATCTATTTGAAATAAAATTACGATTTTTTTCCGAGGAAAAAAAAATACAAATGATACAAATAATACAAATAAGAATATCTTCTGAAGTTACATTCTTCAACACCCCCTCTTAACAAGGAAGGTATTCTTCAGTGATCGTCATCATCGTCTTCCAGCTACTGCACTTATTGTCCACAAACTATTAACATCCAATATCTCCCAAATCTATATATCATAAGAAGTTTCACAGAGACAACCTTTTCCATGCTAGATGTGCCTTGCAGTGCCAACCATTTTTCATGTTGGATGCAACTCTCCACAGAGCCAACCCTTTTTCATGTTGGATGTGGCCTAGATCCAATATAGGGATTTCTCTCTATGAAGCTAGCCCCTTTTCATGTTGGATGTGACCTAGATCCAATCTAGAGATTTATCTCCACAGAGCCATCCCTTTTTCATGTTGGATGTGGCGTAGATCCAATCTAGGGATTTGTTTTTGGGATATCCCCTTGGTGATTGACTAGTTACACTGGGATCGAACCCCTGGAGATACAACCAACCAGATTGGAGTCCACTAGTCAACATGCACTTGCTCAATCCAGTCCGACGGAGATCCTGTTGCACCAGTTCACCTAGTACGTCAGGGAACCTACACTGGGATCTCCCTTAGTGGTACCACCCCTGGAGATACTACCAGTAACCACTATAGAGCCAAACATGTTTCATACTGGATGTAGATATATTGCAGAGCCAGCCCTTTTTCATACTAGATGCACACCACTACAGAGCCAGTCCTGTTTCATACTAGATGTAGATATCCCACAGAGCCAGTCTTGTTTCATACTAGATGTAGATATACCGCAGAGCTAGTCATGTTTCATATTGGATTCTCACCACTACAGAGCTAGTCTTGTTTCATACTAGATGTATATATCCCGCAGAGGTGGTTTTTTTTCATACCAGATGCAACTGTCCTGCAAAGTTGATCATTTTTCATACCAGATGCCACTGTCCTATAGAGATAGTCCTTTTTCTTACCAAATGCAATAGTCCTCTTCCACAAACTGAGCAAGCCATCTAGTGGGTCCAACCTAGGATATTCATTACGTTGCACACCGCAACTACCTGCGTTACCTCACTAATCATCCAGATCATCTTGTATCCTAGGAGACTCAATTATGTCACATGACCCATGACTACCTACTACCTCATCCAATCTCATCACTCCCTCTTGATATGGACCACTCCAAGCTTGTCTTTGAAGTACTCAAACTTCACTCTCGACAGAGGCTTGGTCAACACATCGGCGATCTACTCCTCTATTGCTATATACTAGAGCCTCATTACTCCCTTTTGCACCATATCTCAGATATAGTGATACATGATCTTGATGTGCTTTGAATTGTCATGGAAAATAGGGTTCTCTCATAACTTCACACAACTCTGGTTGTCACAAAAGACACAAGTTTCCTTTAATGTGAGATCAAAAAATCATGATAGTAACTTATGAAGCCACACTGCCTCATAGCTTTCCTAACAAGCTGCCATATACTCGGATTCAGTTGTACTGAGTGCCACACTCGTCTGCTTCCTACTTAACCATGAGATCATACCCGATCTCAAACTGAAGCAGCACCTTGATGTGCTCTTTCTATCTGTGACACTCCTGTCCCAATCCGCATCAACATAACCATGTAGGTTAATATCCTGATTTGATGCATACCTAAGTCCATAATCAATCGTACCCCTCAGGTACCTGAGTACATGCTTTGCGCAACCAGGTGAACATGTCTCGGATCTACCATATAATGACTCAGAGTGTTCACCGCAAAGCACAAATATGGCCTTGTGTTCGTCAAGTACATTAGTGAACCAATCATCTGTCTATACATTGTGGCATCCACCAGTTCTAAACAAGTATTACTCAGCAACTCCATATTTGATGCCATAGGTGTGGCCATGTCCTTACAATCCATCATCCTGAATCTCTTCAGGATCTCTACTGCATACTTTCCTTGATTCAAGAAAAGTTCCTCTGGATTCTGCCACACCTCAAGACCTAAAAGGTAATGCATCATACCGAGGTATTTCATCTCAAACTCTGCGGCAAGCTTCCTCTTCGTTTCTTCTATGAGCTTCTCTTCACCTGTCAAGAACAAGTCATCTACATACAACAATAGAATCACATGATTTCATTCCTCAACCTTGTAGTAAAGGTTGGAATTCACTTTACTCTTGGTAAATCCCAAGCTCGTAAGAAATGCATCTATCTTGTCGTATCATGTTCTTGGTACCTGTCTCAAACTGCACCACATATACTTCATCTTCTTGAGTGGAGACATCCGGTATCACTCTGAGCATATCCCTAAGATACTAGGGAAAACAACCTTTGCCACAGATAGAGGCCAAGTGATAATGTCTCTCAATCTGTGTTGTAGTCACTCCCTCTGAAGCGGAGATTTCCTTCTCCCTTTGTAATTGAACACTATCCTCCCTCTACATCGTGTACTCTCTACATTAGGACATTCTGCACCAGAGTGATTGGTATCCTTCTCTTCTGATGATATTATGTGTTTCCATTTATGTCATCTCTCTAGGTCACTGGATACCAATATCTCAAACTCTGTTGCAACTTCTCTCTTGCACCCATCTATGAGCCCCTCATCTTCAATCTTGTAGAAAAATTTCATATCTCATCACATTAGGTGATCCTCAAGCTCATCATGATATCCCATGGGTGCCTTATGTGCCCGTACAAAGCCTTATGTTCCTTGTAGAGAGTCCTGATTATTAGAGGTTGCTCGATATACACTTCTACTTAAATTACACCATCTATCCAGTGAAATATCCACCACTTGAGGAAGTGTGTCTGGCCACTAGAGCAACGTCTCATCATAGTCGAATCCCTCTTTCTGAGATAACCCTTGCTTTGTACTTCTATAGTATGCTTGATTTCGTAAATCTTCTTAAATGTCATAGTTGAACCATCGTCACTTGTTCTTCGAAAAAATTCGCATCATCATTCTCTTGTAGGTGATGGTACACAATATTTCCTACAAGTCAAATTCAGTTGCATGATTAGAAACATTTCATAATTTTGAAAACAAATTCTTATGCATAAATACATAGGTCACACAGTCATGAAACTATCTTAGCCAATCCTTCAACATGACATTCATCCATATCCTGTATTCATACGGTAACTTTCTAAATGCCTTCCATCTCTACCAGAACATTATTAAGAGAATGCACTACTCCCAACATGTCAGCGAAGAGGTTTCATTCTAGATAAGTAGTAATGGAATTTTGTACAACACTATAGGCTACTTACCCATTACATGCATATTAGTAGTATAATGTGCATAAAAAAAAACACTCTAACATGCATAATAAACTTCCTAAATCCAAGAGCGTAAATATGTAGACAACTAAACAATATCATTTAAGCAATTAGATATATAGGAAATGACAATTCAAATACTTATCTTTGTTTGTTTGGTAGGATCCCTCTTGATCCTTGTCTTCTTGCAAGAATTACTGGAGTCTCTGACAGTGTGCTCTACTCCATCATCTGATTCTGAGGACCTGTGCCTTTCTTGCTTATGATCGACAATGTTGATCAAGTCTTCTACACCATAGATCACATGGAACTGTGCGTTGATGTTGAATCTATGTGTCCCTTCTTCTTCATCACCAATCACAAATGCATCCCTTCTTATCCAATGCTGAAATGGATAAGAGGTTCTTCCATCTTCCTAGTTTGAATCCTTCTGGATCAAAATACATGTTCCTCATCATTGGAGGAATCTTCTTTAGCTTTCTTCTTAACTGGTTCATCATCTTTTGTGATGTGAGTATGGTGTATCTTCTTCTTTCCTTTCTTCTTGGGACAATCTTTCACAAAGTGTCCTTTCTTATCACAAGTGAAACATCTAGGCTATGAGAGGTCCTTCTTCTTAAATATTTTGTTCTTTTGAGAATGTTCTTTCTTCTTGTTCTTTCTCCCATTGTCTTAAAATCATGCTCTTCTAGTATAAGAAGTACTCTATAATTCTATGCCCGGAAGTTCTTATCTCCTTCAAGCTTGTCCTCAAGCTTGGTATTGTTTATCATATTAATAAAATGAGAACCTAAAATTGAAATAGAGAGAATAGGAGTTACCAATGAGAGTCCTTCAACTTGATGCTTGCTTCAATGCTTTTCTGGAAGACTGCTTCTGGTGGACCTAGGGTTTGACAGAGAAACCCTAATTTTTCAACTTTGGTGACTTGCAAATCTAATTGGATAAAAATATGTGCCTCCTCGAGGAGAATTGATCAATGTACTCATTTTCCCAAATCTATGGACAAAACTGCAAAATATTTGATGCCCTAGTTTCGTCAATTTCTTCTGCTAAATTGTCCGATCTTAATTCTGATGTAGCTCATAAATTTCTGCTCCTCAAGTTCTGAAACGTTTTACTTAGGTATTATAATATGTCCTATGTCGGACCCCACATGTTAGATCAATATTGGATTCACCAAGTGGAACTTATGCTAAGTTTCCCAAGGTGACTTGTTTATGGACGTTTTCGGTATAGCGAACTTGTACGGACTTCCACGTGTCACTATTTCAACTTCGGGTTATGAAACTCGCCTAGAGAGACTACATTCTGTTCCCTTTCTAGAACATCTTACTAAATTAGATTTGGATATTCCTATCCCGAGATATAGCATTTCTCCCGAAATTGAATTTTGGAAGAGGTTGGAACCTTGATTTGCATGGATCATATCTCCTAAAGTACAATGAATGTGAGGCTGAAACTCACACAAAGGTACATAAACATTTCATCTTCGGCATATCCGAGTTTCATCTCCTGGAGCTTCACCAAAAGTTATTTGTAGGGGAAATTCCCACATGACTAGATTTTTCTTTCTAGGGTTTCAAGCATGAAGCCCTAATCTCCAAAAGTTGTAGTTGTAGCAGTTGCACAATGTTTTCTTTTAGGCCTGCTCTGAAACCATGTTAAATTTTTAATTTCAATAACAATATGGATCACTGAAAGATAAACAAGCACAGCATAGACAATAGTACACAATAAATTTATTCTGGGAAAACCCTCTTGGCGCAGAAAAACCCAGCAAACTTCTTCTATATAGATTCGTTAGAATGTACAATAGTATCCCTCGTGCAAAGACCCAAAACAAGAAGACTCAAAAAGTAGCTACTATGTATGACTCTATCTATCCTAGTGATGCGAACTCAATGTGTGATAGTGATGACCAAATGAGGAGGTCGAACTCCTCATTTATACTAATCAACTAACTTGACCTTTTTACCAAACAGGGCCAACTTGACTCTCCTAATTGAGCCGACTTGTCCAACTTACAACAAAATATTATTTTCTAGATCTTTCTGGGCCGACCTAACAGTTAGGGTTTACATTGACTCGGTCAATGACTCTTACATGATAAATTACATCAATAATAATCCTCGTAGGGTGTACAATACAAATAATAGAAATAAAAATATCTTTCAAAGTTACATTCTTCAACAAAGGATTGGGACTTTACCTTTGTGGATGCTATTGGAAAATCGGTAGGTTTGATTACGGGTTGGAACAGACGTAAAATGAAACATGTAAACTCGTGGGCTATCCTTTCAAGGTTGGGTTAATATGTACTGTAGTGAGATAAACAAAGAATTTTTATTCTTGAATGTATATGGCCCTTGTGGTGAGAGGGTTCCTTTCTGGAATTATTTATTGTCTTTGTCATTGATTCGAGACTGCAACTTAATACTAGGATGAGACCTGAACTTTTCCATTGGACTCTCAGAGTTTGGGGTCCCAAGGCAAGACCTGACCTACTCTCAGAATTTTTTTTGTGTAAAATGGAAAAAATATGGTTGTTAGATATCACTCCCATTAAACTTAATCCTATGTGGAAAAACAAGAGAACATGTCAAGAAAGAATTGAAAAAACATTGGATCGGTTCATAATGTCGGAGAAAATTTTGGATTTTTCAACTAGAACCTGTCAATGGATACGTTAAGGAGGTGATTCAGATCATTACCTGGTAGTGCTAGAACTGGAAGGTGAAGAAATATTTATAGTGATACCTTTCAAATTTAATCCAACATGGCTGGAAAATGAAGAATGTATAAAGTTCTCAAAAATAGTTGGAAGTAGTATGAAAGAGAAAAAACAAAATCTGTAGCAATACAACTCTTAAGAAATATTCAGTAGGTAAAAAAAACTGTGGCAAATGGGCTTGCAAGCAAAAATAAAAAGAAAGTAAATAACTCATCCCAATTGAGCTAAAATTGGATTCTCTCTTTGAAGTAGAAGGCTTTGGTTATTTGAATGATGATTCTAAAAGGGATATTATTGAATTGGAGCTGAGAAGGAAAAAGGTACTTATGAATCAAGAAGTTGAATGGAGAATTAAAAGTAGGGAAGTTTGGATGAACAAGGGAGATGAAAATACAAGTTTTTTTCATAGTTATGCTAATCACATAAAATGTATAAACGCTATCTGGAATTTAAATAGGGAAGACGAAGGCACCATGAATAGTTTTGAAGACCTTTCAGTAGAACGAGTAAAACATTTTGGGAAATTTTATAAAGAAGATAAAACTTCAATGGAAGACGTACTTAAGGTGGCTTCATTATACCCAAAGTTTGTAAAGGAGGATTATAATGCAAATCTAATGGAGGAAGTGACAGTGGCAGAGCTGGAAGAAGCTATGTATGGCTTGTAGAAGGATAAAATCCCTGGACCTTATGAGCTTCCCATTGAATTTTTCATAGGATTAAAAGATATAATTGAAGGGGATTTAATAACAATAATTGAAGAAACCATAATTAAAGGATCCATCATGGGGGATTTCAACTCTGCATTCTTAGCATTTATCCTGAAGAAGGATTCTCCTAAGTCCTCAGACTTTAGACCAATATCTTTGTGTAACATCATATATAATATGGTCTCAAAAATTATAGAACGGAGGATAAAGAGAATATTGGCCAACCATATATCAGAACAATTTGGTTTCTTTCCTGGATGCCAAATACATGAGGCAGTAGGAGTGGCTTGGGAAGGATTACACACGATAAATCTTAAAAGGATGAAAGCAACAGTGGTAAAAGTCATTTTGGCCAAAGCTTACGACAGAGTAAGATGGATATATCTAAGGGTGATTCTAAATTAGGTGGGATTATGTACTTCCTCTATCAACTGGATTATGGGTTGCTTGTCCTTAGTATCCTTTTCTGTTTTGATTAATGGAAAATCCTCTCATGTCTTCAAAGTGGGAATAGGCCTTAGACAGGGTTGTCCATTATCACCCTTACTCTCTTTTTTTGTAGTTGAGGGATTAAGTTGTTCTCTAAATCAAGCTAAATCAAATGGTAGATTTAAGGGTATTTGCATTGGAGGTATTGTACATCTCTCACACATGTTATTTGTAGATGACGTACTAATATTTTTTAATGGAATGTATAATGACGTAAGAAAGTTTTTATATATTTTAATTTTGTTTTGTAGTGCCACGAGAATGAAAGTGAACCTAGGTAAGCCACTATTTCTGGGGAATGAGATGAAAATTGAAGAATTAGCTATCTACTAATCCCTATTAGGTTTCAATGAATCGACTTTTGAAGAAGGCTTTAAATATTTTGGATTCAACTTAAAACCATGTGAATATGGAATAAAAGACTACATTTGGTTAATAAACAAAAAGTGAAAAGAGAATTTGTAATTGGAGTGTTCGTTGGTTGTCTAAAGAGGGAAAAGTAAATTTGATAAAGTCAATTATATCTGCAATACCGGTTTACTAGTTTTTGGCTTGGATTTTGAAGGGGATCCTTAAACAATTGTCTACTTTGAGCATGAGATTCTTCTGGACAGGGAAAGACAAAAGAAAAGGTTTAGAATGGATAAACTGGAAAACTATATCCACTCCAAAAGAATGGGGGGGTGGGGTGTAAAAAATCTCACCACTTTCTCTGAAGCACCCGCACCAAAGAGCACTTGGAGGCTAATTGGCGAAAAGGGGATGTGGGTAAAAGTGGTAATGAAAAAGTATATTCACCCTTTATCTCTAATTGAATGGATAACGAAACCTTCTAAATCCATCAAAAATGTGTCAACGATTTGGAATTCGACAGTTAACTCTTTCAGAATTATAGGAAAAGGCCTAGCTTGGAAGGATGGAAATGGACTAAATGTGCACTTGGGAGCATATCCTTGGAAGGGTAGTAGATATGGACACATTCTCCCTCAGAGAATTATACAAAAGTTGCAAGAAATGGTACTGTTCACTCTCAGTCATATAAAAAATTCAAATTATAGGGAGTCGTGGAGCCAAGAATGGAAGAAAGCAACTCAAATGGGATTCCAAAAAGAAGATAGTAGAATATGGGAAGATTACATTGGAAGATTGAAGGCAATCTTAATTAGGATAAAATATTGTAAAGTCATTCAAATCTGGAAAGGATTGGATAATGGAAAATATACGCCAAAGGATGGATACAAATTTTTAATGGATAAAGATTTTCAAGGTACTAAATAGAAATGGTGGTGGAAGCAGATTTGGTCTCTCAACTGCCAAATGAAGTCAACAATTTTATTTTGGTTCATACTATCAAACAAAGCTCTTATATGAGACATTTTACAAAGAATAAACTAGAAGGGACCAGGCAGATGCAGCTTGTGCAAAGTAGATGAAGAAAACAACTTTCATATAGAAGTAGGTTGTAGGTTCACAAAACAAGTTTGGGTGGAACGAAAGTTACCTACAGATATAAAAAACGGTTAGATAGGTAATACAATGGAAGATTGTTTACATAGCTAGTGCAACAATAAAATTACTAAAGAGTTCAAAGAACTCCCTGCTATAAGTCTATGGAGTGTTTGGAGGGCCAGAAATAGCAGTTTATTTGAGGATAAAGATGCACCTACCTTCTTTTGTGCAGCTCAAAGCATCAATACTTTATCTTTTTTTCCTCAAGCAGTGAAGACAAAGAAATCCAGGTGTGTTCCTCCTTTGGAACTTGATGAGATTCCTTATGTTTTATTTGATGGAGGAACACAAAATAACCAATGCAGAGAAGGAGGGGTTATCACTATCTTGTAGAAAGACTCAATAGGATTTAAAGTGGAATCAGAAAAAGGGACAAATAACTATGCAGAGATATCAACAATATGGCTTCTTCTCAAGTTGTCTAAGAAATATGGAATCAAAAAGATTAAAGTGTATGGATTCTCAGGTCGTAATAAATTGGATGAAAAAGGAAAGCATGTGCCATAACCTGCTTTTACAAGCTTTTGAAGAGGAAGCACACAGAATTAGTGAATCATTTGATGTAATAATATTTTTTTAGCATATGTATAGAGAAAAGAATATAAAGGCGGATGTACTATTAAGAGAAGGCATTGTTATGCAAAAGGGTGACTAGATCATCATTCATAATGATGAACTCGCACAAAATTAGTTCTGAAAGATAGGTCTTTATCCAGCAAGGATGTTTTCATCATCCTATGTAATGGCCAGCATTATACTACATAATTTTCCCAACAATCCTTAAAGTTTGAAGAACGTCTCCAAGGAAACATTTTAATATCCTATATAAGATAATATAAGGGGAAATTTTGTGATATCAACGTATCACTTATTGTGGATTGACCTTGCCACGTTGTCAGAAAAAGGAACTCATTGATAGTGCCCCGATCAATACTTCTTTCAATCACATTTTGTTGCATTCTAGATATGGGATAAAATGTAAGCTAGAATAATCATCCTAAGACTAATGTTATGAAAAGGAAAGGTGAATCAAGCATCATGAACCTCCTCTTGAGAGGACTTTTCTGGAAAGACTCACAGTCGTAAGTTTTTTTCAAAGTCTAAATAATCATAATTACAGAGGTTATGGTAGACTACTCTGATTGTTTTTTCTAATGAGCTTGGACACAGAAAAATACTTTGTTAGTTAAGTTTGAACTATATGAAGGATAGATGTAGAAACATTGATTGTTATGCCTAAATTTGACCATTTGAAGCTGGCAAAAGATGAAAGCTTAAATGCTCTAAAATATGTAATATTTTCAATATGAATAATATTACGATTTTTTTTCATGGAAAAAAATTAACTTATAATTCTAACAATAACTTATAACTTTTCTAAATCAAAGAACTTTTGTAAATATTAAAGAAATTTTCAATCATGTTTAAAATGTAGCAATATAATATAACATGGTATCTAAAAGTAATATAATACTACACATCTTAATTGTAATATTATCAACCTAGATCTATCTAAACTCTGGATTTACCATACACCAAGAATGATCAAATACCTAAAGGTGCAAACTTTTTATATTGTCTATCTTTTCTTGTATAGGTTTGCACCTCAAGGTATTTGATCCCTCTTGGCACATGGTAGATCCGCAGTTTAGATGGATGTAGCTGGTTGCAATCTAGGGCGGTCACATTAAATTTGTATATGATCATGATTATGCATATGAAGTATGTAAAATGCAACTTTAATAGTTAAATGAGAAATAAGATGAATGACAATGTTGAATGATGAAACAAGTGAATAGTAAGAAAGTAAGAGAATATGTTTAATCAATAAGAAATAGATTATAAGAAAATGCTACTAGTAGCATATCTACGAATGCTACCGGCATATTATCCTCATTTTGATTTTTTTCCATTGGGGATATCTCAAAAATTCTTGCATCATTTTCCTCTCTGAAAGTTACATGTTCAACTTTGGCATAGATATCAGAATATGTTATTCTTCATTCTTGTTGTTGGTCAACTGCCATTTATTGTGATCATTTTTTTCAAAATGTTCTATGTTTCTCAAAATTTCTTTTACTCTCTTCCTGCATTGGGTCTGGTATCATTTATAGTGATGGGTTTTGTCATCATGGTCTTTATTGTTCATTTTTTTTCTTCTTAATTCTTCATTTTTTTCATTAGTTATATACGCTAACTTCTTTCTGCATTGCCTAACACATTCTTGTGTCTATCTTCTTACTTCCTCAACATGCATAGAATCAATATCTCTATTGTGACAAGAAATTATAACATGAATTATTGTACCACAATCAAGCACCATAGTCAATTTTATTGAATCAAATAAAATTGAAATCAATGCATTGTACTCAATCAAGAACCATAGTCAATTGAATTGAATTGGATAACACGGAAATCAATGCATTGTACTCAATCAAGTGCCATAGTCTATTGAAGTGAATCGGATAACACTAAAATCAATGCATTGTACTCAATCAAGAGCCCATAATCTATTGAATTGAACTAGATAACATTGAAACCAATGCACAGTACTCAATCAAGTTCCATAGTCTACTAAATTGAACCAGATAACACTAAAATCAATGCAATGTACTCAATCAAGAGCCATAGTTTATTAAATTGAAATGGATAACACTGAAATCAATGCATTGTACTCAATCAAGATCCATATTCAAATTAATCGAATCAGATAACACTGAAATCAATGCACTTTACTCAATCAAGAACCATGGTCAATTGAATTGAATCAGATAACATTGAAATCAATGCAGTACACTCAATCAAGATCCATAGTCTATTGAATTGAAACAGATAACACTAAAATCAATGCATTGTACTCAATCAAGAGCCATAGTCAATTGAAATGAATTGGATAACACTGGAATCATTGGACTTAATGCACTTTAATCAAATTTAAGAACCATAGTCAATTGAATTGAATAAAAAAATAGAAAAATATTAGAAATTAATGCACCAACATTGAAGTCAATATAGCAGTCACTGCAATCAAGGAAGAACTGAAATCAATGCAAAAGGTCTCAGAAATCAATGTTCTGACACTAAATTCAATGTAACAATCATTGCAATCAATGCAATAGTCTCAGAAATCAATGCACCAACACTAAATTCAATGCAAAACTGAAATCGATGGAAAATGTTAGAAATTAATGCACTAACATTGAATTCAGTGCAACCAGTTACTCTAATCAAGCCAACACTGAAATCAATGCAATAGTATCAGAAATCAATGTATCAACATTGAATTCAATGCATCAATCATTGCAATCAATCCAAGATTGAAATCAATGCAATAGTATTAGAAATCAATGCATCGACACTTATTAGTGAAATCAATGCATAATTGTATATTTTAATTGTCTTCTTTTTTGACAAACAATAAAATGTTATTATTATGTGCTAAGTATTTATACCTATTTATCATCCATTACTAATAATATGTAAAACATATTATGCACATATTAATGTTTAGTGAACATATAATTCCACTTACACATATTTATATGTAACCCTTGAAAATTTTGTAAAATGGATGATTGTTTTACGAGCCTTTTTTACTTTCACTTCTTATTTTGAGAGGACCTAATTTTTACCCTTTTTTATTTCTAATATTGACTGGGCTTAATTTTTACCTTTTTTCTTCTAATATTGATTGGCCTTGATGTTTTGTCATTTTTTACTTCTAATTTTGATTGGGCTTAATTTTTAATTCTAGTTTTGAATTATAAAAGAAACACAACATTTTTTTTTTCCCTTGGAAAAATTCGTAATTTTATTTCAAGTTGGAACAAAATTACATTCAGCACATGTAATAAGATCACTAAGATCCCTACATTGTCACAGATTACATCCCTAATTCGTTACTTCAAATTTCAATCTACCTCATCAATGTCTTGATCATCTTTGATCAGCTGTTGTCTTCCTGTTTCCAAAAAACCATCTGAATTCAAATAAAGGCTGTCCCAGCCTGTAACTATAAAGTTTCTCCATTCGTAGTCTCTGTTAACCAATTTTAATGCTGCTATAGCCGCACAGTTAACATATTAATCTGATTCTATTTCATTACCCTATTCTGGCACTCGACGATCTGTGACAGGCGCGTCCAGTGTTGGCCGGTCCTCTAAAGTATATTATTTCCTGTTGTATGTCTCCCATCTGGCGATTTCCAGCGTGCATCTATCACTTATCTCCCCCTTCAAACATCTGTAGTCAATGCAGTGCCTCCTGATCCTCATAAAATGGTCTGTGATAATAACTGAATGTGCCTGCCGGAGAATGAATAGTTATCTTCCAGGTACCATTAGCTAAAGCCTGCTGCGTTGCCTCCTTTGATAGCTGGTCTGCCATCCCATTCCGCTCCCTGAAAACATGTGTAAATGTGATGTGGTTAAAACTCAATTTTATCCGGTTCACCTCTTCCAGGATAGGTAAAAGGTCCATCACATGACACAGAGATTTCTCCTTTGCCCAGTTGATGACTAACAAGGAGTCACCAAAGATCTGAAGGGACATGCATCCTTGTTCCAGGGCAAATAACATTAGCAATTTTAGCGACTTGAGTTCTGCGTAGTTATTAGTTCCTCTTCCCAGTCCAGCCACCAGATGGAAATAATGTGCCTCAGATTTGTATAGGACTCCCCCCCCTCCACAAATCGATTGTAGGTCTGAGGCACCATCGAAATATGCCCACGGCATGGAGAGATCAATATGTTCTACCCGCATAGGTATTGTTCTGCTAACTTGTACAGGGGCCACAAATTGAAGAGTGACCGCCACCATCTGAGCCACTACCGAATCCAGAGGAACCCTGCAGTCCTGGAAAATCACCTTATTGCGGGCTAGCCATATGCCCCAAGTGTATATACACGGGAGAGCCCGGAGAGGGGAAGAGTATTGAGCAGACCACCATAAATGGAATGCTTCCAGCACACTCGATCCCCTCCACCCCACCTTAATTGCCAATAGCTTGCTGATATCAGACCATACATTCTGTGAGTATTGACGGTGAATGAAAAGATGTGCCAGATTCTCTTCAGCAACCATACAAAGTGGACAGATCCCTGGACCCTGAAGAAAACGTTTCTGCAGTATGTCCCAAGTAGAGGCCTTATTTTCCAGGATCGCCCAGAATAGTAATTTAGCTTTGCCCGGACATCTTAATTTCCACCACCACACCAAAACTCTGTTATGGTTTTCCACATTGAGCTGGATATATCCATATTTTGGTGAATATACTCCTGAGGGATGGTGATCCCAAATAAGTACATCAGCCCTGTTGGTCAACCTAATATGGGTAAGTCTTAACCGCCGTATATACTCCTCCCATTCCTCATGCAGTTCCGCCGAGATCCCAAGTTGTCGAGCAGAAAGCCATCCCTGATGCCATAGTGTTGAAGCTCCCTGATCCGCTAAGTCATACAGATTATAACAACCTCTAGTAGCCAAAAAAGTCCTCAGTTCCATCGAAAGAACATGTCCACCCCTGCAACCAACCCAAGGGTCCAACCCTATCCGAAGTAGACTCCCGTCGCCGATCCTCCACACTAATCCCGAGCCGACTAATGAGAAATGCTGCACCACTGCTTTCCAAACCACAGAGCAGTTTGCCCTCGACTTGTTTCTCAGCCTGATCCATTCGAGAAGTGTTAAAGGGGCAATATATTTATGATAGACCACTCTAATCCAGAGGCTCTGTGTATGAATAAGTCGCCACGACACTTTGGCCCCCAAGGCTTTAGCAAACATGAAAATATTCTTTAAACCCCATCCTCCCAGAGCCTTAGGTACAGCAATTTTCTCCCAACGTACCCACACCAATGCCCGATTCTCACTCGTACCCTTCCAAAGAAAGGCAAAACACAGTCTCCTGATCTGCTCCAGCACTCCGATGGGAATCCAAGCAAGTGACAGCCAATATACCGGTATTGCTTCCAATACTGATTTTATCAGAACCAGCCTACCTGCCCGAGAGAGCCATTTATGACTCCAACCATGAAGACGTTGTTCTAATTTTGCTATTAACCAGCTCCAGTCTGTCTTCAGATAAGCATTCGGTTTCAGTTGGAAGCCAAGGTACTGTAATCCCTCATCTAAATCCAAGGTTTTGTATGGTAGTTTGTTAACCATGTTTAGCATCTCCGGCTCGGATAAATTCGAGCAAGTGATAGTTGATTTGTCGATATTTACTAACATACCTGCTGCAGCTTGTACTAAGTGGAGGCCTTCAACCACCTTGTCAATATCCTGGCTCGTGCCATCACAGAAAATCAGGATGTCATCAACAAAAAGGAGATGTGTAATGAACAGTACCTGAGAGATAGATATGCCTCTAAAGGAACCAGCAGCTTTAGCGTTCAATATAAATCGGCTAAGTCCTTCAGCGACGAGGAGAAACAACAGCGGAGATAGGGGACATCCCTGTCGTAGTCCCCTCCCAGCCTGGAAGAAAGGGCTGGCAGAACCATTAATTAGAACAGCAAAATGCACCGTAGTGAGGCAGGCCATAATCCATCTGATAAAATCATAGCAGAATCCCAGGTGTGTAAGAAGCAACCGGATATACAGCCAGCTAACCCTGTCAAATGCTTTGGAAAGATCAATCTTAATTACCGCTCCCTTCTGCTTCTGCACCTTGAGCGTGTGTAATCCTTCCTGTGCTACTCCAATGGCCTCATGAATTTGGCGGCCTTCCAGGAAGCCAAATTGCTCACATGAAATGTGCTGAGACAAAATTTTCTTGAGTCTTCGCGCCATTACCTTAGATATGATCTTATAGATGCAGTTACAGAGAGCGATTGGTCTGAATTCAGCAAAGTTGACAGGCTTGTCAGTCTTCGGTATCAGAGTTAAAAAAGTGGAGTTGAAGGGACCATGGACGAACCCAGCCTTGCGCGATTCTTCCACCACTTGCAAAATATCCTCCCCGAAGAAGTCATAGAATCCTAGGAAGAATTCTATTGGCCAGCCATCTGGCCCCGGGCTGCTATCTTTATTTAAGGATTTCATCACCGTCGAGAGCTCTTCCAGCGTCACCTCCTCCATCAACATTCTGTTTTCTGCCTCCCCCACAAAGCTGGGAAAAAGCTGAGTTACACGAATAACCTCAGCAATGGATATGCCAGAAGGAGCCGTGAATAGATCTCCAAAGTGTCGAACTCCCAACGCTGCTAATCCATCAAAGCTTGTTACCTGTTCCCCAGTATCAGATGAGAGTTCCCAGATCGAGTTTTTGAATTTTCTCCCCTTAGCATATGATTGAAAAAATTTGGTATTCTCATCACCGCACTGTAGCCAAACCGCCCTGCTTTTCATTCTCCACAGCTCTTCACGCTCACACAGTATCACATTCCTGCGTCTCTCCCACTCCAGCAACTCACCTTTCTGCATATCATCCAGGTATCCCATGCCCAGACTATTATGAATCCTAGCAATGTTTAGCTCAGCATCTAATAGGTTCTGATCATCAATCACCCTTTTTTCATGAGCCCATGTGCTAGTGGCCTCTTTAATTCTTTTTATATTGTGATAAAAGTGTGCACCAGCAGGCGTCTGAGTGTCAAGTGGACGATGAATCCATTGCTCCTGAACCAGTTTAATGAAAGTCTCCTCCTTCAGCCAGCTAGGATTGAATTTGAAGGGGCTGGGTGGTTTTTTCCCGCTACCTCATAATTCCAGGAAAATTGGGCAATGGTCAGATATCCCACCTGAACCTACCCATTGTCTGACAAGATCCACCCCATGTGCCAACCCTTCGGCCACCAGAAACCTATCCAGTCTTTTAGCCACGCTATGAACCCCAGCTCTCATATTCCTCCAAGTGGGAGATAGCTGGGATGGAATGATGTCGAGGAGATCCTTCCTGACAAAGGCGTTGATGAAATGATTTGCTAACGAGTCTGGTACAGCCCGAGGCCCCCAAACTTCAGAAGACCCCAGAGTGAGGTTGAAATCCCCACCCAGAATCACTTCCCTGCCGTCAAAGATATCCATACCTAACAAGGAGTCCCAGTAGCCCACCCTATTTAAGTAGGGCCCATAAATATTGAGTACCGTGATCATCCGACCTATCTCAGCATCCCAAACTTCCAAACCAAGACCAGAGGGTACCCCCCAAGTACAATCACATCTGCAGCTCGTTACCTTCCACCCCGATGCCAGCCCTCCAGAACGCCCCCTGGCATCCACCCCTACAAACTTCCAGCCAGGGAGCAAAGTTTCTAAAGTTCGAACCACATCCTCACAGCCACCCAAAGTTTCTTGCAGCATAATAATGTCCGGTTGATTTAGGTCAACCAACCTACGAAGCGAAGATTTTTTAAGTGGGCTCGCCAACCCACGACAATTGAAGGACATAATCTTCATAAATAATCCCCATCCTGGGCTTTCACTGCTCTAAGTGCCCACTCAATAGAATATTGTGTTCCCATCAATAAATCCACTTTCGCCCGTTCTTTAGCTTTAGTCATATGAGATTTACGTCCCCGGCCTTTCCCCTCAACACTTGAGGACAACTCTGGTAGTCCCTTGCCCCCCGATCCATCTGCAGATATCTCCCTACTACGAAGAGCATATCGAATATGCCGACCCTCGGAGCATGAAGAGTGTGAGGTAGAAACAAAAGAGGGCGTGACATTACCCTTCTCAAGCCGGAGTTGGTGATCAGCCTGTCGAGGAGGAGACCCATGGCTGCCCCCCCCCAAAACAAATGGGTCAGCGAGAACGGAAGGAGAATGAGAAGAATACTTACCCATGTGTGTCTCAGCAGAACCCTGTCGAAGAGAGGGCATCTCCTTCTGCAGTAAAGTGGCCTGTGAAAATGGAGTAACCGAACTCAAGGAATCTCCCTCCACAGCAGGGAGCTCACGTCCATGCTCCTTCTTTCCAGAATTCACCAAGGATGGCAATCGAACCTCTGGTTCCATCCTCCCAGCATTAATTAAATGTTCCACAGAATCATGAGTCCCCCCCCCGTCAGTAGCAGGCCCATTCCCACCCTCTACCTCCACCTGTGAGTCCACTTTCAACACAGGAACAGCTACTACATCTGCATCAGCAACATTCAGAGGCATACTATTCCGAAACGATAAGGGACAGCAGGCTGCAAGATGTCCAAGATCATGGCAGCGATAACACCTAAAAGGCACGCCCACATAATCCAGTGTCTGAACATAATCCCCGTCCATGGAATGAACTTTAATCTCTGCAGAGAGTCCCATCCTAATGTCGATATTTACTAAAATCTTAGCAACCGAGTATATACCATTCTTCAGATGGGAGGAATCAGAGCACACGTATTCACCTAGATAATTCCCGATCTCAGCAAACCTAGTCTCGTTCCACATATGCATGGGAAGTCCGGGAAGTTTAACCCACAACAGTTCTTTGGTTACTCTTTCCGTTTTTGCGTCGAAGAAGGGTGACCATCTTTTCAGAACAAGTGGTACTCCCAGCATCGCCCAATGTTGACGCAGAACGGCATTGACCTCCCCGCTGTTCAAGAAAATGAATGAGAACCAACCTTTCGACAAAACACGGACCTCAGGGACAGATGGCGTGAACTTAAGCCACTTCTCTGCCACCCAACGCTGAAGGAAGCCTCTGCCTAATCTCCTGCCTCTAACATGTCCTACCACTGTAGTGTGAGAGTAATCCACGGCCTCTGCCAACGTGACATCGACCCCCAGCACCAACTGATCCAGTCTCTTACGTTCTTTGACCTTCTTAACAGGGTTTTTAATGGAGTCAGCCTTGGCTGACATCCCTGTTCGTGGCAGTAAACCTTCTTTCAGTGCATCCTCTCGCCCCGGGATCGCCATCTAAGCTCCACACAGTTTCCAACTAGTGGGCCAGTCGAATTCTCTGAACAATAGGCAGGATCCAATGGGAAAATGTGCCAGAAAATAGAAAGAGGGATAGTCCCTTCCCAGCAATTTGTCCAGTGTAGATTCGTGCCAGAAATACTATCACAGCGTCCCAAATAACTGATCAGCAGTGTAGAACACTCACCAACAGCACCAAGAAAGCGATCACCTCAAGTCCTGCCCCATTACTCACCGCCTGCAAGCAAGCTGGATAGACCCCAGCAGTAGACTAAGACCAAGATCCTCAAACGTCTACAGCATGGATCCACCAGAACGCTATAACCAGGAGTGATTTCACCCAGCTTCGATCCCAGTTACTAATTACACCGCAATTGTATCCCAACGCACATCTCCAGTTGCAATAGATTGCCACGCACTGGAATCCCACACAGGGAATGTTCTCCGCAGAGCCAACATATTGCCGCCCCTCATACCCAGATCGAAGGCTTGAACCTCAGAATGCTAGCCTCCAAGAAACCATAATGTCCCTGCAGTGTACACAGATATCAACTAACTCTAGTTTCCTCCAGGATTCACCCTCAAATCTGCCACCAGACATCTCCAGCATATTCTAACGTACTCCTTCGAGTCACTTCTTGGAGCCCAAATTCGAAATCCCTCTAATCAACATTATTAATTTAAAAGAAACACAACATTATGGACATGCTCCTTCATAATACTAACTTCTTACTTCTAATTTTTACAAACTAAAACCAACTCATTTAAATCAATCTATATTTTATATTTTTAGCTTAGTCACAAACTAAAACCAATCTATACATTTTATTATTTTAGTTACTCATAAACTAAAACCAAATCATTTGAATTAGTTTAATATTTTACTTATAAATTTTACAAACTAAAACCAATTCATTTGATCCAAATCTATTTTTTTTGTTTAGTCTCAAACTAAAACCAATCTATAAAGTTGAATTAGTTTATTATTGTAGTATTTTAGTTTAGTCACAACACCCAGTATATTAAGTAAAGCAACTTATTTGACCCAACATTTCAATGTAAACATAGTAAGCTCTTGCAATTTTGTAAAAGGGATGATTGGTTTATGAGTCTTTTTTACTTTTACTAAAGTTGATAGGGCTAAACTTATACCCATTTTTACTTATAATATTGATTGTTCTTAATTTTTATCCTTTTTTTCTTCTAATATTGATTGGTCTTAATTTTTTGCCATTTTTTTATTTTTTATTTTGATTGGGCTTAATTTTTACTTCTAATTTTGATTTGTAAAAGAAACACAACATTATGGACATGCTCCTTCATAATACTAATTTCTTACTTCATAATACTAATTTCTTACTTTTAATTTTACTTTTAATTTTTATAAACTAAATCCAACTCATTTAAACTAATATATTATTTTATTTTGTTGGTTTAGTCACAAACTAAAATTAGTCTATACATTTTATTATTTTAGTTTACTCACAAACTAAAACCAACTTATTTGAAAGGAGTCTATACATTTTATATTGTAGTTTACTTACAAACTAAAACCAACTCGTTTGAATTAATTTAATATTTTACTTCTAAATTTTAGAAACTAAAACCAATTCATTTGAACCAAATCTATTTTTTTAGTTTAGACCCAAACTAAAACTAATCTATATAATTGAATTAGTTTATTATTGTAGTATTTTAGTTTAGACATCCTCATTTGAACTTAAACCAACTTATTTGACCTAGCATTTGAACGTAAACCAACTTATTTGACCCAGCATTTCAATGTAAACATAAAGCGCACAGAAATAGTAACACCAACTTGGATCAATATGAGAGATGTTAATATTAAATGGTCAGACTGATTTATATGATCTCAACGTATCTCATATGGGCATTAATACATAGTAATATTAAATGTACACTAATTCATAGTAACACCCAATAATGCATAGTAAAATACTAAAAAAAATTAGATTAATATGATATATATTTAATTTTCATTCAAATATATGTAAACAAATTTAAGTCAATATATTTTTTTATTTTAATATTATTTTATTATTAAAATATGTCTTGTCAAAAAAAATTGGAAAAAAAAAATAAAATAAAAAAACATAACCAAAATTACTCAGTAATGATTTTTTTTTTAATTTTAATATTATAATATAAATTTATAAACAATAACCAAAAGTTTTTAGAAAAAAATACCACTTTATAAACTGTATCCAAAAGTAAAAGTAAGTAGTAATGAATTCATTTTTGAATTTAAATTTGTTTTTTATTCGTAATATATTTTTATATTCAAAAGTGAAAGTACTTTAAAAGTAATTTAGTAATTTATGAGTACTTTTTCATTATGAGTATAGTTATTATGGACTTTCATCTACCATTAAGAAATTGACGAGTAAGCAACTTTAACTCAAACAATGTTGCATCAACCATAAGGAATGATGTCATTCTCTAGAATTTGATTGATTCTTGTAAAATTGATTTTGATAGTACATTTTTTTGTTATTGAGACCCATTTTTTACCTCAAAATTCTCTTGTTTTGAGTGCTTCTTGAATTGCTTCCATACAATCTTACTTTCATTGATCTTATTAACTTGTGGGAGGTGATCCCACCATATAGATTCTCTTCCATTCAAATTAAATATAGCATCCCTTACCTTCATGTTTCCAAAGTAGTCATAGACTTGGAAATAGTTCATCATCTCAAAAAGTCAATCATCAGCTCCTTGACCTAATTTTGCTTCACCATTAAAAGTAGGAGGTTTGGCCTTCTAAAATTACCCATCTGAATTGTTCTTGAAAGGCATCTTCCTCTTGTTCCTAAGAGATAGAGAGATCGAATATTCAATGGAGACTTTAGAGGAAAATGTCTCACTAAAAGAGAATTCTAGAGTATATGTCATATCTCTAAAAATCCTTCTTGATATATGGGACCTCTTGTGAGAATGCCTCCTTGAGATACTCCCACTCTTTTCCTCATTTCATGAGTGCTTCCCATGCGGAATCTTCCTTTAAATGTCTAGTAAGATTTGTATCATGGCTGCATTGAGTTGGCTATGTTCTTCTTGAGCTCTGGTCAACCTTTCATTATCTGCTCTGCAACTTTGTAGTTCCACTCTTAGGATTCTCACGGTTTCTGCAATATATGGAGGAGTTACTTGATTCCTTCGGCCATCAGATTTTATCTCTACATTCTCAACATGTATATTTTCTCCCATGGCATATGTTTCAGCTGCATAAAGATGTGTGCATCATCCATGATGGTGGTTTTCTTGGCCCAACCAAGACCAAGGATTTCCAAATTGCAATATACTAAATGTTGGCCCTTAGATATCCATGATATGTTATTGTATCTACAAAAGTGTTCATAGAATTATGCTTGTCAGCTTCATTACATTCTTATAAAATCATAAAATAAATTTTCATGCATTATGGGGAATTGCCCATATTGACATTTTTTGTCAAATTGTGGCTACACACACTTTTTTGTTCAATTGTTAGAAACATATGAATCACCCTTTTAGAATATGATTGTGCAAATTTCTTCCCTTATGGATAATATTTCCAATAACTATAGCTATGCTCATTTTTTATTTCTTGGTAAAATGTTACAACCTTTCAAAATTGTCAATTTTGTCCAATTCCACACTTTTCCAGCAGGTGCAATTAGCTTCAAAGACCAACTTCAACCATCGGTAGAAGAAAATATAGGGAGAACTAGTAAAAAAATTATATTGGAAACTGATAATATTCAGGACGAAGATTACTCAACAACTTTTAGAGTCATGATCCGATGCTCCATTCAATTTCTATAAATTTATGGGATTGACTAGCTTTAACTTCTACATCTCTAGACTTAGTTTATTTTCAAAAATTACTATCTCCCAAACTAAGCATTTCTCGAAAAAAATACTCTAACCAAATTTGTTCCCTTTGATGAGTAGGTAAAATGTCAAGTTCATAAATTTTTCTATTATTGACTTCTAGGGTATCTTTTACCTCCTCCAAGTTTTGAAAATCCCAAAAAGTGTCCCGGAATAGTGGATTTTAGCCTTCTTTTACTCCTATGCTTCACACCTTTTGGAATTTGGTCATAAGCCACCAAATTTATATGTGTGCTTGGACCATGAATGCACCATAACAATTTCAAACCCAACATAGCATCCCTTCAAGTCACTGGGTACAGATCTTTAAAAGCCACTATTTCAATTTTTTTTGTAAACCTAGAGAAAAATGGGTCCACGCCTCTCACTGAAAATTATGTAGCCTTCCTAAATGGCGTTATAATTTTGCAGGTCTCATTGTAGTTCCATTGCTTATCTTAATCACTCTTCTTCTTCTTCTTCTCTTTTACCCATGGTTAAAAGATTATTATTGTAAAATGACATGACACATATATTACATGTGTAAAAGGGCTATCCCAACTATGATAGTTATAGTAAATGGTGCTCTAGAGTGTTTTTTTACTTAGATAAATATAGATCCTTGTGATGTATGTTGTCAAATTTGTTTTCACTCAATCATGCCTCCAAATCCATGAGCATCCTTAGTACATATGCCATAGAATGGGTTTCTTACCCCTTAGTTTCTTTGTCATGCATTACTTGTGTCACCATTGTTTTGTGTTTAAGATATCAATTTAGGCCCCTTGGGGGGAGTAAATGTTGTAAAATTGTATTAAACTGATTAAATGGGGTGTCAAACACCTGTTTGGCCCCTTTATCCCCCTTCATGAAGCCTGGCACACCTTCTTTAGACAAAATCCCCTAATGTTTGCACTCTAGAGACAAACATCCATGATTTATGGTGATAGGTGAAAGAGAATATTCCCTTTTAGGTGGGAACTTTCCTAGTCTCTTAGTTAACTACAAAGGTGGTGCCTTGAAGTCTATTTTGCTCTAGTTTTTGTTGGCTTGTCCCATACTTTTCCCTAGAGGTAGCACATGAGATCCTAGTTAGCTTTATAGCTTGCACCTTGAGCTCTACTTAGCTCCTGGAGGTGGCCCTCGAGGTCTTGAATGAAGGGTTACACTTGGAGGGGTGCCTCCTTCTCTCATTTTTTAAATTTAAGCAATTGTTCCCCCCCTCCTTTATTCGTGGTTTGATGCTTGAGGATTTAAGGCTAATGTAATTTCTCTTTGAAATAAATATTTGTTGAATAAAGGACTTTGGAGGTCACATTTGGAGCAACTTATTAGTGTGTGGATTTCCAATTGTCTAGTTCTTATGAGGTAACATGTATCAATGTATTATTGTTAATCATATATTCTTTTACCAGGCCTTGGAAAGGGCATTATTTCCTCATAGGATAAGGTTTGATTTAAGTAAATTGCTTAATTAAATCTAATTGTAGTTAGCTAAAAAAGAGGTTGGTTCTAGTATCTTTACTCTAGTCAAATTGTGCTATGTTGACCCCTTATGTGTAGGTTGCACCCTGAGGAATATTGAAAAAGAGACACAACCTCTTTTACAATTATGTATTGATTGCAAGTTGCTTATTCATCGAGAGGATTGAGGCTATCCCAGTGTTGCCTCTTTTCTTTGGTGAATCTTTTCAAACAAAGTCCCTCCTAGTTGTTTTTTGGTGACTCCATTTTCCATTCTTCAACACTTCTCTCACTCCATTTCTTTCAAGCCTCCATCTTCATTTGAAATCAAACTTCATTTTGGTTGCTTTATTTTATGCAAATAATCGAGTCTACATTTCTTGTAAAATCATAAGTAGATTTGTTGCATGCTTTTATCTACTTGTTTATTCACTGAAAAATTTAAGTAGATAATTTTGATAAAGATACAACTGCATGCATGTCAATTATCTCATCCTACATGCTTAGATCTACTCAATTTACATCATAAATCATAAATATGATTTATCATTTTCTATGTTCAACTTACAAGTGGTAGATGAGAAGGGGAATCCTAATACAAACAAAATGAACATTTAGCTCAATGTTCTAACTGTCCTGACAACCACAAAACAACCCCACAAATTCATATTGTCCGTTGTTTTATAAGTGTATATTTTTTATTAAAGTTTGCATTCAGTTATTGTTCATTTGTAATACAAACAAGCAACCTTCTTGAAGGCTTAGGTGGAATCCAAGTGACAGTCTTCAAGCAAAGTGTTCATTGTTGTTCTTGCATCTTTTGAGAATATTTTTGACAGTCTAGAGGCGACCCCAAAGGAGAAGCATCGTTCTCTAAATTTTGTGGTCAATTGGCACACTTTTCAAGGCATTTCTTCTATTTGTTTCCTTCCTTTTCTAGCAGTTGTAATATTGTCTATTGTCCTAGAGTCACGGACTAGCAAGTATTCTTCTAAGAAGTCCCAAAGGTAATTGTAACTTGAATGCAAAGTGGTTCTCACCATTAGCCTTACCATTGTCTACTTATTTCCCTTTTGCATTTACTTTTCAATAACATAGATTATCTAGATTAGGATTCATTTACCATATTGGATGTCACTTCATTTAATGAGAAAACTAGCTCAGGTTTCTAAATAAATTTTACTTTCTCATAGAGGGATACAAGCTCTACACCCTCATTGTGGTAGATGCATACCTTGGATCTAGAGGTTTCTGAGTCTATCCAAACCCCAACTTGGTACTTTCCAAACATTAATTGTTCTTAGGCTTGCTTGTGAAAAAAGAATACTTCCTTTTCATCAAGGTTTTAACTTACAGTTTTAACTATTCTTTCACAATCTACTTAGGACTAATCACTTTTACTTTCATATATTAGACACTAATCACCTTTAATTTTCATAGTTATATTTTTCTCTCTTTTGTCCATTACTTATATGGACATCAACAATCTAGTCTAGGTTTCTAACAGCTACAATTTCACTAAATTTAATCATGTAAAAGGAATCACAAAACATTTATTTTATTTGGCATATCTTACATACTTTCAAGTATTGCATGCAAGCGGTTCTTTCATTTACAAGCTTTATATATGCAATTTACTTTCACATATATAAGTGCTCAATTTATTTACTTTCTGATCTTATGTGTGTGTGTGTGTTTTCTTTTCAAGCACTAGTCCTTTTGAATATCATACTTGCAGGAAATATTACATGCATATAAGTTGTAGATCTAAATACTTGTGCCATTGTTATATCTTAGATTAAATCTACTTTACATTCTTTATTTCCAAAGTAGCCTTTTGTACTTAACAAAGGGGTTGAGTGTTGTGGTGACAGTTGCACCCAACTTGAATTTTCTTCCAAGGCTATGCCCAATGAGTTGAGATTTTTCTCACCAAGGTGTAGATCAGGTGGCAACATATTTGGAATCATTGTAGGGGGAAAAATCTTTGTCTTCATGGAATTAACGACCTTTGTTTCTGAACTTGATTTTTTATTGTGTTTGATCAGCATGATAAATTAGTTTTATTGTTCATCCAGCAACTCCACTAAGATTAATTTCTATCGGGTACTCTAAAAGAACAAACTATGAAGGTTTGTTCCATCTTATTCTTGAACCTGAAAGGGATTATAGAAGAAGATTGAAAAAATCCTCTTCCCGTAGAGTTATTGACAATCATCACCTTTTTGCAAGTAACTCTACTAATCAAATGTGAAATGGATGATGTAGATGATGGTTTTAAGGTTGAGAAACTCTTTCCTCAACTTGGTTTTTTGGGAATCATTGGTTTTCCTAATGAATGATATGATCTAGATGTATTGTTTGATTTCACTCCTTTCCATGGGTTTGGTGATTCATTTACCCTTCACATTGCATCGCATTTCACTTTTCTCAACCATGTTTTCCTAATATGAATGTTGACTTTAATCGTAATTTGGAGCATCAAGAGGAAATTATTTACACAAGAATTTGCAGTCATTTTCAACCCTCCTTTTTTGCCTCAAAGTTCCATTTTTAAGCACATAAATTATTACTTTTCTTCGTTTTCATGCTTTGTTGGATCTTCCATGCTATTGGAGGAGACTGATCTCTCTTTCCTTGAGGATTTTCATAATGATAGAGAATATTTATATGGACAACCTCATGATGATGGTGTCTATACAAGCACTATCCAATGTTGGATAAAGGATACTTATGGGAAGAATTGCCATGCATGGCAAGTTTTCAATGATATTGTACATGTTCATGATCTGATGGATATTTCAACATACTTACATATGATGATTGATTTTTCCTTGTTTTGTTCCATGACCAAGCACAAGGGAATAAAATTTGGTATTCATGAGATGTTGAGGTGGATTTATTGGATATTGGTTTTTACCTAGCATGATCTTATTCATAAATTAGATTAGTTTTTTATTTAAGATTTCTATTTTACAATTATTAGTTTCCTTTCATGATTTCTTGCATTTCCTGTCCCTTTTCATATATGTGACTGGTGTTTTTATGATGGTATCCATATGGTTTCTTGTACTACTAATATTTTTTTTGGTTATATGGTTGTTTTTGCAGATCACAAGTTGACTATTCTGTAGTTCTCGCATGCTTTCTCAATAAAATCACACATCCCTAAATAGATCAAGTTGTTACCACTCAATTTGCACAAGGATGATGTCAAGAACAGAAGATGACAAAGAACCAAGAGACTTGCCCTCAAAGTCTTATCTTAAGAACTCTTCTTCTTCTTCTTCTTCTTGGTCAAAATATGATGATTGTAATGACATGACACCTATATTACATGTATAAAAGATCTAGCCTAACTATGACAATTATAATAAATGGTGCTCTGGAGTGTTTTTTTTACTTAGATAAATATAGATCCTTTTGATCTATGTTTTCAAAAAACTTTCACTCAATCATGCCTCCAAATCCATGAGCATCCTTAGTACATCTACCATAGACCAATGTTCTTATCCCTTAGTTCCTTTGTCATGCATTACGTGTGTCACCATTCTTTTGGGTTTTAGATGTCAATTTAGGTCCCTTAAGGGGGTAAATGTTGTAAAATTTTATTATAATGATTAAAGGAGGTTTCAAACACCTACTAGACCCCTTTAACCCCTTTCATGAAGCCTAGGATAACTTCTCTAGACAAAATACCCTAATTTTTGCACTCTAGAGACAAACTTCCATGATTTATGGTGGTAGGTGAAAGGGAATATTCCCTTTTAGGTGAGCACCTTCCTAGTCTCTTAGTTAACTATAGAGGTGGTGCCTTAAAGTATAGTTTTCTCTAGATCTTGTTGATTTGTCCCCTACTTGTCCCTAAATGTGGTGCATGAACTCCTTGTTAGCTCTAAAGGTGGCACCTTGAGCTCTAGTTATCTCCTAGAGGTGGTGCTTAGGCTCTTGCATGAAGGATGACACTTGGAGGGGCCACTCCTCTCATTTTTCTATTTAAGAAAGTGTGTGCCCCCTCTTTCTTTGTGGGTCGATGCTTGAGGATTTGAGTCTAATGTAATTTCCCTTTGAGACAAATATTTTTTTAATAAAGAAAGACTTTAGAGGCCACATTTGGAGCAACTTCTCAATGTGTGGATGATTGATTGTCTAGTTCTTATGAGGTAGCTTGTATCAATGTATGATTGTTAATTTTCTCTTCTTTTTCTAGGCCTGGGAAAGGGTATTATTACCCCATAGGATAAGGTTTGATTAAGTGAAGTGCTTAATGAAATCTAATTGTAGTTTTCTCAAAGGGAGGTTGATTTTATTATCTTTACTCTAGTCAGATTGTGCTATATTAACCACTTTTGTGTAGGTTGCACCTAGAGGAAGATTGAAGAAGAGACCTGATCTCTTTAACAATTATGTATTGATTGTAGATGCTTTCTTCATCGAGAATATCGAGGCTATCCCATTGCAACCACTTTTCTTCAATGATGTTTGCAGACAAATTCCCTCCTAGTTTCTTTTTGGTGACTCAAGTAGCCATTCTTCAACACCTCTCTCCTCTCTTTCTTTCAACCCTACATCTTCATTTGAAAATCAAACTTCATTTTGGTCACTTTATTTTATGCAAAGATTTGAATAAACATTTCATGTAAAATCATAAGTATATTTGCCGCATGCTTTGATCTACTTGTTCATTCACTAAAAAACTTAAAGTAGATAATTTTGATAAAGATATAAGTTCATGCATGCCAATTATCTCATCCTACAGGTTAGATCTAGTTGATTTACATCATAAATTTTCCTTGTTGATATTACAAATGGCATATGTGAAGGGGCAGCTTAGTACGAACAAAATAGAACATTTTTCTCATTGTTCTAATAGCCGCAAAACAACCCCTAAAATTTATATTGTTTGTTGTTTTATAAGTGTATTTTTCTATTAAAGTTTGCATTCACTTGTTATTCATTTATAGGACAAATAAGTGAACCTTCTTGCAGGCTTAGGTGATAGCTAAGTGACAACCTTCAAGCAAATAGTTAGCCATTTTTCTTGCATCTTTTGGTTATATTTTTGACAATCCAAAGGCAGTCCCAAAGGAGCAACCTCATCCTCGTAAATTTTGTTGTCAACTGGCACACTTCCAAGGCATTTTTCTAGCTTTTTCCTTCCTTTTTTAGTGGTTGTAAGCTTGTCTTCTATCCTAGAGTCGTGGACTAGCAAGCATTCTTCTAAGATGTCCCAAAGGTCATTTTAAATTGAAAGCAAAGTGGTTCTCACCGCTGGCCTCGTCATTGTCTACTTATTTCCTTTTGCATTTACTTTTTAGTAATGTAGATTAGCTACATTAGGAATTAGTTTATCAATCCATCCATCACTCAACCATATTGGATGCCACTTCATTTAATTAACAAACTATATTAGTTTTATAAATAAAATTTACTTTCTCATAGAGGGATCCAATCTCTACACCCTCATTGCAGCTTAGGTGTCCTCGGATCTAGAGGTTTCTTAGTCTAACTAAACCCTAGCTTGGTTCTTTCCAAGCATCGACGGTTCTTAGGCTTGCTTGTGAAGTGGGAATACTTCCTTTTATTCGAGGTTCTAATTTACATTTTTAACTATTCTTTCACAATCTAGCTTACAATTAATCACTTTTACTTTCATATATTAGACATTAATCGCCTTTACTTTTCATAGTTAATTTTTTTCTCTTTTTTTGTACATTACTTATGTAGACATCAACAAACTATTCTAGGTTTCTAACATCGACAATTTCACTAAATTTAATCGGCTAAAAGGAATCACAAAGCATTTATTTTATTTGGCATATCTTATATCCTTTCAAGTATTGCATGAAAGCGATTCTTTCATTTACAAGATTTATACATGCAATTTACTTTCATATATCTAAGTGCTCATTTTATTTAATATATTATCTTATAGATCTGTTTTCTTTTCAAGAACTGGTCCTTTTGAATATCATACTTGTAGGGAATATTACATGCTAATAAATTGTAGATGTGAATACTTGTGTCATTGTTATCTACTAGATTAGATCTACTTTAAGTACTTTATTTTCGAAGTAGCTTTTTGTACTTACATTAAATCCTATAGTTTATTTATCCTTAGTTTATTTTATTGGGGTCTACCTCCCTTGGATTTTTTTATCAATTGGCCTAAACAAAGGGGTTGAGTGTTGTGGTGACAGCCAAACCCAACCTAAACTTTCCCCTAAGGTTGTGCCTAGTGAGTTGAGATATTTTGAGGTGCGGATTAGGAAACAACACCTCCCAAGCCTTATAACAACCCTAACGCACCTTCTTCCTCTCTCTCCACATTAGCACTCAATAATAAATGTCTTTTTCTCGTTTAAGATTCAACTTATACTTCTTTTTCACCATTAGGTTATGGTTGACTTCTCCATAATTAAAAAATATTACTATTAATTGACTTTTATGTTAGTGGCAAAGTAATTTAACATAACTTAAAGTTGTGTCTATTAATTATCATTTTTTTATTTGGAGCCACTCCTACTAGGTCCAACCTATCCATAACTTAATTGCAATGCCCAAAGTCATGGTCAAAGTGTATTTGACCTCTTTCTTGCTTTAAATCCATTGTGAGTATGACATCCTTTTGTCAAAGGGAAGATTTATGTTTTTAAATAAAAAAATAACTTTCTTCTCAACCATATAGTGGAGAGTTCCTCATCAAGAACCTCATTTGACCATGCAAGTGCATCCATCTCCACATGGAATCAATAAAAGCAAGGGAATTCTTCCCCAAGCTTCCTTCCTCGCCATATGTCATGCTCCAAGTATCATCCAAGATAGGTTGTTTTCTCCCCTTTCCATCTTTTATGCTTTGGGCCTCCTATGTGTAGGGGTGTTCTTGATTTTGGTTGTATTTGATGCATGTCTTCCCATAAATCATGCTTTGTTCCCCTAATATGGTAGGGAACTCCTCTTCCAGGGCTCTTTTCCTACTCCTATTAGTAACTAATGTAGTCATGGGCTCTAGGTTTACCCTAGGAACAAGGTATTCCATCGTTGATGCAATAATAGTAATGCAAGCTTTGTAATATTATCTCGAAAAAATATCCAAGCGTCTCCCACAACCTACAATTGCCATTGGACTGCAAGGGTCTTCTATTGTACTTGGAGAGGGATGAAAGTCCATCAAAATGAAAAATGGAGCATACGTTTTCAAGTAGTAACGTGAGTGTTGACAAATAATAAGTATGTTGTGTGTGAGGTGAAACTAGATAAATGCACAAAAAATATTGAGCCAACGGATATTGTTTTCACAATGATTTATTTGGAATGGGAATATGGTGACAATTGCTTTTTATTGTATTTTGTTTTTAGAATAAATATATATATGACTTAGAACATGGCCTCAAGGGTTAGCACTAGTGGTCATGAGCCAAATGTGGTATCTTCCCCCCAAAAGTTAGGGAGGTCCACGGGGAGGTCATCAGTTTGACTCTCTTGATCCCGTCTAAGTTATGCCCCATAATCAGGGCCAATGATAACCTATTTACCATCCATGAATCATGGGGAAGTACTCGGAGGGTTTTATGTCAAGCTATTCCTTGAAAAAAATATATTACTTATAACATAATGCACATTGATTATACTCTAGTTTATTGTACATGTTTACCAGCCTACATCCAAATCCTAGGCTCTATCAAGCGTCGAGAGGGATCAAATCTCCGGAGGTGCAAACCTCTTCTCAGGTATTGCACTCAAGGAGCTTACAAGATCTCCCTCATATTATTACTTTTTACTTTTTATTATTACATTTTATTAATGGCTGACAATAATATCCACAAACACTGGACTTACAAGATCTCCCTCATATTATTACTTTTAACTTTTTATTATTACATTTTATGAATGGCCGACAATATCGACAAACACTCGACTTACAAGATCTCCCTCATATTATTATTTTTTACTTTTTCTTATTATTACATTTTATTAATGGCGGACAATATCAACAAACACTTGACTTACAAGATCTCCCTCATATTATTAATTTTTACTTTTTATTATTACATTTTATTAATGACCGACAATAATATCAACAAACACTCGACTAACAAGATCACCCCCATACTGGGCTGTAGAGCGCCTCTCAACGCAATGAATTTGGAGGATGCATAATTTTTTTAACAAAATTAAGTTGATCTAGATTATACTTAAATTAATAGCATTGAATGCTCATACAAACGTTTAAAATACTTTTGAGATCTATTATGGTGTCCTCGATCGACCCAAAAGTGTTTTTGGGTTGACGAGAAACTTCCTCAAAATCATTTTATCAAAATTTCGACTCTGATACCATATTGTCACATCATTGGCCTCCTCTATAACCCTTCGAGGTCTCATGTGGTGTTATTCCACTACACAAGCATCTCTATCTTCTTTTGTATCTTTATTCTGTTCATTAGGTTTCTTCACTATCAACGTCTTCAGCTTTATCAAAATGTCGGTTACGTAGTTATCCCAAACTATCGACTGATTCGTTGATTTCTCTTTTATCACAAACCCCCCATGTGAACTTGCAACATGAATCTTAGATGGTCCATTCATGACGTGATTCCTTCAAAGTTCTACCTGACAAGGCCCTTCCAACATATTGAATCCAATACATCATCCCTTGCCTTTTGGATTCTCTCTAATCCTTGCACATACTATATCGGGCGAATCCTCCAATAACCTATCAGCTCCAAGAGGCATCTCTGATAACATCGGTCCAATACACTATTAGACTTCGCCCTTTATGGTCTCTCCCACATACCACACTATCGATATATGATTTCCAATATGATATTGGGCTACTCTGTCTTCGCAATTATGCGATGTGACATTCTCGATACATCAGCTCCAATGTACCATCAGCTTCGCTCCGTCGGGATCTCTCTAATAGACTCCTAACTAGGATTCCTAATACTCTCAATCCGATACGTCGGGATCTCTCTAATAGACTCCTAACTAGGATTCCTAATACTCTCAATCCGATACGTCGGGTCCACTACGATTCTCCAAATCAAATCCCTGATAGACATTATCTGATAACCTTTCGGGATTTAGACATCAGTATACCTTCGTATTAGCGTTTCTTGAATTTCCCGATGACTAACTTCCAATGAACCGTGTTTGATGGACTATACTTAGGCAATTTTCTAGGTTTTCTTTCAAGGATTGAACGATGGCTTCCCTTGCCATCCAACCTTGTTTTCCAGGGTCTTTAAGACTATTCAGGATGCTCACTTACCTTAGCAAATTTTGTCTAATGGTATGCACGATTCATACATAATGCAAATACAATTATTGTTACTAAAGCAAACAAGGCATTCTGCATGCAATCAAGCAAAAGCTATAGGTAAATAAGCAAGACTACACAACTAGCTTGAATACATGTTGTCAAGACTTTTACAGACATTCACATTCACATTTTCATATTCATATACCATTTGATACAACAAAATAGAAGTATTCATTCCATTCAACATTAACTTATGAAGCAATGAAATCAACATAACACATCAAGTGAATGCTTATCTTCACAAATGATTTCCCAAGAAAATGACTACGCAAGAGTAACATTCAAACCAACCGTAGGCACTTTGTCTAGCATATACTTTTTTGTTGAAAGGTCACCCTTGAGATGGGCACAATTTCCACAAGAAAAGGGGAAATACTAAGGCTCGCTCACAGTCATGTGAACACACTTTCACAATCAAGCCAACCCACAAATGGATTTATTAGGCTACTAAGAGAATTAAGGGGAAAGGATTTCTAAGCTAGTGAGCTCAACCACATAGCTACAGGAACCTCAAGAAGACTCAACCAACCTAGCACCCACAATACATGCCCCACACAACACCAACAAGGTCACCTTCGTTGCTCAACAGTCCCTCGGGCATTCCCTTCCTTGAGGTTTTATTCAGTGTGTGCATAGAAAGGTAACCCAAACCCTGGTCATCTTCCAAGAAAGGAGGTTGTAGCCTTTACTAAGTTTATCAAGAACATCCCAGATCCCACTCTATCACCAAAACACAATTACATAGGCAAGCCATCCCACAACTAGGTTTATTAGGCTACCAAGAGAACTAAGGGGAAAGGATTTATAAGCTAGTGAGCTCAACCACAGAGCTACATGCACCTCAAGAAGTCCCAACCAACATGGCACCCACAATACCTACCCCTCACAAAATCAATAATGTTCCCTTCACTGCTTAGAATCCCCTTGGGCATCTGTTCACCTCCAAGTGTTATTATGTGTGTGCATAGAAAGGTAACCCAAACCATGGTCACATTCCAATAAAGGAGGTTCCAACCTTCACTAGGTTTATCAAGAACATCCCAAATCCCAATATGTCACCAAAACATAAGTACACAACCATGCCAGACCAAAGTTGGGTTCATCAAGTTACCAAGAGAACTAAGGAAGGGATTTATAAACTAGTGAGCTCAACCACAGAGCTACAGGCACCTCAAGAAGAATCAACCACCCTGGAACCCTCATATTTGCCCCACACAACACCAAGAAGGTCCCTTCACTGCTTAGGATTCCCTCGGGTGTTCCCTTCCTCCAAGTGTTATTCATTATGTACATAGGAAGGTAACCCAAACCCTAGCCATCTTACAAGAAAGGAGGTTTTGGCCTTCACTAGTTATATCAAGAACATCCCAAATCCCTCATCTACTCTTGGATTCATACATAAGGTTCAACAGTCAACAGATTCATACAAATAGGTCAATGATGGATGAACACTCAGGCATATCGACTCAAGCATATCGTATTGCATGCAAGAAACTCACTAGTCATCCATCTATCCAACCCCAAATCAAGAGATGTAAGACTCGTTGATTCTCTCTGGACTACACACTCTACCAAAAAGACTGAAATCCTCCCCTCGAGAGAGTAAGGTTAATAATTAATTGAAGGGATGGGCTCTGATTCGTGGCTTCTCCAATGTATACCAAACAATTCCCAACTTCAAAACTGTTGGATGACTAAGACACAAAACTAAGATACATGCCTTCCCCTTCACAAGATAATAACTTCCTTAACCATTTCTTCCCGGAATAATTGAATGATTGAGTGCATAGGTAAAATTGGTAGTTAACAACTCATGAGTTGAATAACTCTCTCCCTAATCTTATGAAGATCATGCCCCTTTCTTCTTGTTCCTTGCACAATCATTTGTGGGTTTTATGCGCTTGCGCACGCACACACACACACACAATCGTTATTGTTCCTGAACAACACACCGTCCAACTATACCATATCTAACTGTCAATACATAATTGGGAAATCGACGATGGTGCCTTGGCCATGAGCTCCTCACCAATCTATCATTTACACATATTAATGTGGGAAAAATTGCACAAGGGTGTGTAGCCCTTCCCACTTTGAGGGGAGGCCTTGGAGGTTGTTAACAAGGCCCAATCTTGTGTTACTAAAGCAAATGTGAATGACTCCAAATTGATCCTACAAGCTCTTGTTAGCAAAACAAAACAAAACAAAAACAAATAACTTGAAAATAAACAAAGGAAGTGAGAATATGAAAACCACAACAAGAAGCCAATGCTAGAACCAATTTAAATTTCCCAATGGTCAAGCTTGCTACATGTAGTGTCACCTAGGAGGTGTGGGCTTCAAGGGAAGCCAACAATCTCCCTTAGGGAGGTCCTTTTTGTCCACACTAAATGCTAAATAACTTGAAGAACAAATGGGAGAAACATGTGCCCCTTGGAGGAAGGTGGCAAGGGAGCTTGAGGAATGCTAATAGGTGTGGGAAGAGGTGGAAGAAGTTTGGCAACACAATTCTAGCAGCATAACCTTGATCTACTTTTCTCTACTTAGATGCATGCCCATGGCTTCCTTTTATAGGCAAAGAGGTGGCCAAGAAACAACTAGATCCAAATGTGAACCCCATCACCTCATGAACTAGCTCCAAAGTACACAAAGGGGGCTATTCAATGTTTGAAGATCCAAATTCGAATTTTAGTTTGTGAGGGATCTTTCACGTGCATTCAATGCGTGGATAGTGGTTGATATCCAAGAGTGGCTGAGCTACCTCTTCTTTTTACTGTTTTTTCGAATTTTTGGACTCATGTTGTTTTCTGGATCTAATGAGGACATCTTCGGTGAGCTGCATGCTATATGTTGATAACACCTTACTGCAAGATTAGCTAAAATGTTGCATGTGTGCGAAATTTAGGCATTAAAAGATGCCCCCTGATATATGAGGTTCAGAGGGTATTGTAGAGCCAATAATTCATCATCATTTCTTTTGTGTTCTCTCATGTTCTTGTAAGTTGTGAATCTAGTGTGGACGGAAAGTTCATCCCATGGGGGAAGATTGCTAGTGATGACTAGTGAAGCTATAACAAATAATGGTGTTTTATACAAATGAGGTGGGCATACCCATGCTCATGAAAATACGTCAATATGACTACAACAAGAGGAGACCGAGGGGTCACCTGATATTACTGTTGGTACATGGATGAAGGTGCCTTTAGTCCATATGAGAGTAAATGAACCTATAAATGATGGTATTGGTGTCGAAGAAACGGAACTGATGATGATCAACATAAGCCCACTAGGGTGGGGGACCAGAGTACTAGTGAAGTTCTTGGACGAAGAACCTCACTATACTACTTCTACCATGATTTGTAAAAGTGAATACTGATACCTTCGAAACATGCGACTCTCGTTGATGTGATAGATGTGTTGACGTTGAGCATAGGAGAGACCACTGAGTTAGGGAGCACTAATGACTCTCCCTACCTAGTGCGAGGTGAACCCCTATATTGTTTGAAAGGGACCCCAAGGTACAACTGCAACTACTACAACTCTTAGAATATGGGGATTTTATGTTAATGAGAACTGAAGAACATGATAAGCTAAGGGCTTTATCCTGAGAACCAAGATCATTTTGTAACGTCCAACTGTAAGACTGATAGACCTGACACAAGGCTAGATGATAAGCATGGGCCTCATAAATTCCTTTGATCAATGTCAACTTGGGGAGTAACGGACGAAAGCATTCTTCAAATAAAGGTACATGGTGTAACGGGGGGAAACAAGTTGTAGATGAAGGGCTTTGTTAGAGACAACTGAGGGTGATGGTGACTAACAAAATTGACAATGTTGGGGATAAGGAGAGAACGACATCGATCAAAGGAAACCAGGGGTTGTTTCCAAAAAAATAAAGGTTCCCATAGTTTTGTGTGGATCAGGGAATTGTTTGTTCATAAAGAATAATTGGTGGGGTCCCCACGGTTTTGAGTGTGTCAGGGGACCAATTTGATGATGGGTGGGACCAAAAACTTGGCACACCTAAGGCAGGGGCTAGAAAATGAGTATTGGATGAAAGTTCTCGGACAAAGGGGCAAGCATAGCCATTTCGAACATCCCAGAGTGCTAATCTTGCTGGTGTGAACGGTTCGTCAAACAAAGCTATGGTTTGGACGTACCAAGGGTGTGAAGATTGGTTCAAATCCCTATAAATAGGGGTGGGGGCCATATTTTAAGATAATTTGTACTTGTTTGTTTGTGATTGGCTAGAGTGTTTTTTGGTGTTTCTGTGTGATTTGAGCATTCAATTATCGAGCTATGAGATCCAAGTAAGACTGCACCTCGTCCTAGTCATTTGTGTCTGGTTAGTTGTTAGGGCAGGATATCCCTAGGGACGTACGACCATTTTTTTGCATTGAAAAGCGATCGCATGGGATTTTATGTTTTCTCGGGTTGTAGCGTGAGAAAACCCATTTTCTTGTGCTACTCCCCATGCGGGAAATTGGAAATTTCCGCGTGTCGCACGGGGAATGAATACCTCGGTCGCGCATTATTTTGGTTTCGACTATCGCCTAGACAGTCACGCAGAAAATGTGGCCAAAGCGTATAACTCCTGCGCTACTATGGTCACGCAGGATATCAATAGTTAGTTGCGCTATGGGTGTTTTAGTCTTAGGAATGACGTTCTACCAGTGCTCATTTTTGGGGGAAACTCGCATTAGCTGGGGTTAATGTTGATTTGGCATTTTGGACGTTGAAATCACCCCTAATGTAATGATTTTTATGCTTGCATATGCTTCTGTTTTACTGTCATGGCCTACACAGAGTGGCGAGAGTGTCGCTATGATGCTCTAGTGAGTGATGTGAGTCACGACTTGGTTGTGAATCAGGATCTAAGGGATGCAGGGATCCTAAAGTTTTTCAGGTGCCCTTTTCTTCAGTCTACATATTTCCTACTATAGTAGATCATGTTCATGTGGGACCCTGACAAGGGGGTCTTTTGAGTGGGATAGGAGGACTTGAGCATGACTACTCAGGATATTTACTTCCTAACGAGTCTCTCCCTACGTGGGGTCTGTGAGTCTACCCATCCTTGAATGGGAGGTGAGCAAAGTATCCTAGGTCTTATTGATCGATATTGTGGAGGGTATATAGCTGCAGTGAGCTCTGGTCATATCCTTATTGGTTGTATTTAGAGCTTAATTGTCTGGGCAGTGGCAACTATCGTTGTTAGAGAGTTGGGGGTATCACCCCCCAACAAGATCACATGGAGGAAACTTGGAATTGTAGAGCGGGTGATGGCGGGTCATTGGGTGGCATGGAGGCCCATGATGTTTATAGTATTGATGGGGCATTTGAAAAATGCCCGACGCGGCATAGGCAAGAGGACATTTCGCAATGTGAGTGTGTTGTGCTCGTACTTCTTCGAGCAATACCCTTCTTTAAGGCCACAAGTGGTGGTGCATGTGAGGGGGCCCTAGGAGCCTCGTATGATGTATTGGATGCAATTGATTTCCCGTGCTGGTGGGGGGGAGATAGGTCATGTATTCACTCCCCATTACTTGGATGTGTGGGAGTAGCAAATCGGCTGCATGGAGTAGTACCTCTAGAGCAGTGTGGACTGTTGGGGGGACTTAGAGCTACCAATTCCTATCCATGGATGGGATCTCACATGTATGATGTGGTTCATGATTACACAATTTTTATGTACATTTATTTTATTATGCACATATATCTTATGTATATCTGATACTGACTGTGGATTCTTATTTGTGATGTAGATGTGGGACCGGTGCGACCCCACGGGTTGTGGGGCATCGCCAGAGGCATGATGAGAGAGTCAGACCCACAGGGGTTGCTGGAGCAACTGCTGGTGCTACTGGTATAGCTATAGGTGGCAGTGCTCCTGCAGGGCGAGCGGTCTTAGGGGACCAAGCTGTTGAGATCTTCGCCAACTTGGAGAGACGACTAGGTTCTTTGACCGAGTGTGTGGATGATCGAGGGTTGGTCGATCTTAATGATGAGGATCTAGCCCATATGCTTCAACTTCCAGCAAAGTTAGGGACGGGTTGGCACCGATTGCTGCGAAGGGTAGCCATAGCTTATCATTTGATACGGGCAGCACAAGGTGGACAAGGTCCTCCTCCACCTTCGAGGAAACTACCAATTCAGGTACAGGGACTGGCCTCAAGGCCACATCAACGAGATGATGTAGGAGAAGTCGAGGTGGCACTAGAGGCAGTATGTCCATTGGCCATCATGGGTCCTGACGGTCCAGGACTAGGAGGAGTTGTTTGAGTGTTAGGCACTATTTATTTTTTTGTATAGGGATTTGGTCCCCATTTTGTATGTTGTATGGATGGATCCCATGGGATGCATGTTTGTTGATGTACCCCCATAAGGCATATGATTGTATGTATTTGCGACCCATGAGGACACATGTTGTACATGAAAAACATTATATATATATATATATATACCATTTTGGCGGCATGTGTATGATATCCTTTATGTGTTTGATGTATTGATGTGATGTATGTTATGATGTTGTTTATATGTATGTGTGATGTCTTTTATGTGTAGTGGTAGATACGTATGCATGATTTGTATGAGTGATAAACACATATATATACAAGTTTTGGTTGTGTATGTAGGGTTAGATAGATGTTTTATGCATCAGATGTCAATCCAACACCTCATTTGCGATGTGGTCAGCGAATGCATTGGCTCGTCGGAGGACATGCGTGAATGTAATGGTTTCAAACTATCGTACTAGAAGACGCACATGCAAAAATTTGCAAAAGAGGAGTGGGTTGAGGACATGGAATACATTGTTGAGTTGGGATACAACTAATTCGGAATCTAGGTGCACATGTAAATGGTGTATGCTGAGATGGATGGCATCACTTAATAGCCCAATGAATTTGTCGTATTCTACTTGGTTGTTGGTGAGTGCCCCCAGGAAAACTCCTCCAGTATGGTAGAGAGTTTGGGATGGGGTATAAATGGCCCAAGAAACCAATGCTAGATTCTTTAACCAACGACTTGCGCCATCTATGAAGCCGACTTAGTTATCTGAGAGGGAAACCATCTACATTCCAAACAAATGATGGTCTTATTTTCAACCAAAGGGGTCGAAAATATAAAAAACAAAGTGCTACACTATTCTTTTTTATATGCAAATGGACAATGAAAAGGGGGAAGTATGGTTCTGTTATCACATATATAGTAGCCAGGCTACCATACATTATTTTTCAGATTCCAGTACACTATTCAGCCAGTTCCCTTGCATTGAGATGCTGAGATGAGCATCTATTATGGATCACTATCAGATTATGGACAGCAGTTTTCTTCCCCATGCCATGACTGAGTTTCAGGACACTCAGAAAGATGACCGATGTAGCCATTTAGCCATTTATATAGAGCAGTCAGTATTGACCAAAGTTACAACAGCAGTTGCAGAGGATATATGTTGGTTCAGATGATGAGCATTCAGGTATATGACTCAACAGGTATATTTTGGTTTTATGGCTATATTGCTTTTATATTCATTCTTGTAGCATGTCGTAGCATTTAGTATCATGATCTGGTGATCATATAGATATGTGGACCTAGTTGTACTTTATATATATCATATTGTCCCTACTCAGACTTAGAAGTTCTTGACCTATACTCATCGGTTTTACCCTCCTTAGGGAGATTAGAGGTGACCATTCCCACCATACTTTGGCTTGCTAGTGTTGGTCTCATTATTCACTATATTTATCCATCCATTACCTACCCAATTTTTTATTTACCTTGACTTACTACTTGACTAGTGGCATGGAGGATCTTTCCCCGTTGTAGCCTCTGTATTGGATGAGCTTCCTTGTTTATTGTGTCTTGGCTCTGAGTTGGTGACAAAACTTACCTTTGGTGATTTGGATTGTAGGCCTAAATCATTCTGGTTGGTTGTCCCGATGTTTGGCACTGGCACGAAGTTCTCCTAGTCACTAAAGATGTTGTTGGCTAAACCTGAAACAGATAGTGCTGCCATGAATACAAATTATGAAAAAGGAAATGCTATATCTATTGTGAAAAGCCAAATGAAATTGGCAAAGAAATATCAAATGTTATATATTTTGTGAAATGTAAATACCCAGGTAAACAAGATGTCTAAAAAACACACCTGGAAGTGCTCAGGTAAACAAGTGCCTTAAAAACACACCTGCAGCAAGAAGCCTAATGAAATGTAAATCTATGCAATGTGTTTATAAACACACATAGATAAAAGGCTATGGAAACTATAGGCCCAAAAAGCAATGGAACTTAAACTCTATATCAAAAAGATTGTTGGCCTCATTTGTATTATGGATTGTGAGCATCTACCAAGGTGAATAAACACTCTTTGAATAACTTACCCATTTGTGAGACACCTCCATTCCCTATGTTATTGCTTGTCCGGTATATGCTATGGTGTGTATTCTGTTTTCCATATCCAAAGTGTCACAGTGTTAAGTCAATAAGTCATCCCTTGGCCTAGCCATTTTATTTTTAGCCTTCACCCTTCACTAGCAAATTGATCACAACTATGAAGTGAGTATGGTCTTGAAAGTCTAGTCTGAGTTATAAATAATAATTAATGACCTTATATAATTGGATTTAGATCGCCAGTAATGATTACTTTTGTTATAATTTCTATTTGAATGGATTGTAAAGCATGCTTTAACCTTTGACACCTTGCAGCATTATGATGATAGCCTGAGTTATATTTTGGGTCATTGTTGACTTGGTCAAACCCAGTTTACCAAAAGTCAACCACAAGACATGAGAGGACAGACCTAAGATGATACAGAGATATGATATATGGTCTGGTACAGGTCACCATGGTGGTTCTATGCAGTGGTTTCAGACTTATGATGATGATTTGTGCTTTTGAGCACTTTTACAGATTATTATTATTTAGTCTGCCGGATATGATGGCCGTTTTTTTTTACCATGCAGAGGTCTATATGGTGTATGAGTACACATCTTAGATGGATTTGGACCTTCTGAGTCCAATAAGATAGTCTGTTTTCAGTTTCAGGCAGTTACAGTGATTATTAGCCTCAGTGGGCTATCCTAGTGTAGATTTGGCCTATCAGAGGCCCTGTCAGAGCAGAGCAGAGAGTTGTTGAGTTCACCTAGGGAGCTGTGCATGGAGGGGGTGGTCCAGCCACTTGTTATTACCATATTACCCCCCTCCCAGAGAGGCTGGTGGCCTCACCTTGACAGTGCAGGCACTCCAGGAGGCAGTTTGGGCAGTTTCACACTTCCCGAGGCAGTCTAGAAATGGTGAAAATAGCTACTGAAGGATTCGATTTGGGCTACTGAGGAAAATTTACGGCATGGGATGACTTGTGATGATGAGTGGGATGTCTTCCACACCTTATCCAGCAGTTTCAGCTTTCAGTGGGACCCACACCCATCACATTTGGCATTTATATGATTTTCTGGAGCCTCCAAAGGCTCACGACTTTCCCAAAGAGGCACGATTTGGTGTCTAGCTTGTTTATTTTTTGATATTGTGCCATGGGGATTGACCAAAGGTGTTAGAAATTACCCCTTGGACCTACCATGAGCTAAATCTTATGTTTTATCATTCACTTTTGGTGGGACCCCCCTCTCCTAGGGCGATTTGGTCCATTGTTGTATTATTTTATTAGTGATCCATGTATTGTATTGTTGAGCTCATCTCAACCATTGATTATATCATTTGATCTTTTAATATTGGCCACTCATTCAAAAAGTGGTTAGGATTATGGCCTCTCTCCATCCTATTTAAAGGAGAGAGCTTCTCACTGTAAAGGGGTCTTTGGCTCTTGGAATCTTGATATAGAAAAACTTTTCTATGGAAATTCTTGTGGTCTCCTTTGAATTTGGTGTTCTTAGATGGTGATTGGAAAGTCTATTGTATCCTAGCATTTCGGCATTTGTGCTAAGATCTATATTTTTGGAACTTTTGTCTTGTCTACAGGAGGGCGACTTCACTTGGGTGTTTTTGCAAGGCTTCTTCAACTCGCTCCACTTGGCATTCGCTTGTATCAGGGAGTTTTCATTAGTATCATTGTGATCTATGTTATCTTTATGTTATTTCTCTTGTGGCATTAGCATTATCTCTTGTTTGCAGCAAATCTGATATGGTTGACATTTGTTGTGCAGGAGAGAAGGCGCATTGGCTTCTTTGGACTAAATCGATCTCATAGAAAACTACTTCAAATCGCTCCAAATTGATCGGGTTTGCGTAGATCATCATCATCAAGGCATCTACAAGGTTATCCAGGTAAGATCCACAGGTTTTTTCTTCTTGTCTTGGTTCCAATCCATTGGCACCACTACTTCATTGTTAAAACCCTCATTTTACATTTTCTCAAATCTACTAAGATTTACTAGGCTTTTGGGTAAAATATTTAAAACCCACCTCTATAGCATCCACAGCAATTCAGATCTATAGTTTGGTGTGGATTGTCCTTCATCCGACCCATTTACCAAGGAAAATTAACCTCTCCAAGTGAGGTCACACTTCTTGGACAGGTGAGTTTGGCTAGATCTAGCACCTGGGTAGGTGAGATCCCACTTGATCCCTAATCTCCATTGTTGATAACCTACTCCTAGTGTGTCACTTTAGTGATTTTCACCTTGTGGGCCCCATTCCTCATTTTGAGGGTTGAGCCCCACTTGGGTCACTTAGTGATACATATTAGATCTCAAATCTACTGAGATCTAGCCATTGGATGATCCTAATCTTCAAGACCCACCTAGCTTTACACCTCAACATCCCTGATATACAATTTGGTGGACATCCGACTCCATTTGGCCCACTTCCCAAGGCACTGATATTTCTCCAAGCCCTCATGAATTTTCTGGTTTGTTGAGTTTGCTTGTGGTTTGATCTTTGTCTTACTGCTTGAACACCTAGACATTGTCATATCCACTCATCAAACCTATCTTTGGTACTGGTTAGCCCCAATTTGGTCCTTAACTACCCTGCATTGGACACGGTTCCCAAGGTAGTGGATTTTCCCATCTTTGACTAGTACCCTGATCCTGGATCTTGTTTTAAATCTCCTAAGTCACTCACATAACCAAGTTGGACCAAATCTACATTGCTTAAACCTCTTGATCCAACCCCTTACTCATCTTGTGACTTCATCCATAGATCTAGGGTTTACCATACACCTTACGTACTTCATCCATACTTGATTTGATCTGGTGTCTTGGTCTGATCTCTCCTATCATGAGTAGATCTGGGTCTCCCCCTTTGTTGTCTTGGGCTAGATAACACAAAGTGAAGATTTCCTCGATTGGCGTGACAACCATCCATTGGGATTCGAGGCTATCTTGGTTGTACCTCTTTGGTTTCCCATCCCCTTTTCCATCCATCTTGGATCCATATCTAGGGGCAACTACAAGTTTGGTGATAACAGGCTCCACCCTTTTGACGATGGTAACCTCCTTCTATTGGAACCTTGAGTTTTATCTAGCTAATGAGAGACATCCAACACTTGAAAGGAGATCCCCTGGTGTCTAGGAGACATGCGATGGATGTGGTGGAGCCTGGTCTTTATCAAAGGATGATGAATCATCACTGGTGAGTAGACCAACTAAGGAGGATGTAGTATCTATAGTAACTGGCAAATCAAGAATGGTTTCCTCGGTAGGAAATCCTTGCAAGAACACCCTAAGGTGAGGAAGTTGATCCTATAGCCGCATAAGTTTAATGTGGGATTCTCATTCAACATGTAGTATGGGACAGAACTGAGAAGTGGGAAGTGTCACACATGATCTACATGGGTGTGGGATCCTGACATAGATAGGCGCATGTGTTGATGTTAAGGATGGGGTGGCACGGATAGGTATGACTGTGTTGATTTCATTGGGAATCATGTGAGTATGGTGCCCACAATATGTACATCCATCATGTTGTGCTTTTGGTGTGCAATCCTCAGGTTGTGGTTCTGGTTGCGTAGGTGGCTCGGTGGTTGGTATGGCTAAGATGCCCAGTTATAAGGCATGCGCAACTAGTGTTGTTGCCGATGTAGTGATGACATTTATGGAAGAGGTTTCTTGTTGTTGAGGTGAAGGCCGTTCAACCAAAGGGTAGATGAGGCAAATGGTTTCCAAAGTGTCCCGAAATTGAGGGAGGTCGAGACAATGGTGTGTATAATTCCCAAACTAAGCGCAAATCGAACATGCGTGATTGGTACGCAATGACTTGGACTTAGTTGTCGTATTGGGTGAGGGTGGGGTTGAATATGTGCCCCTTGCATAGTGTGTGTTGCATGTGTCACACTAACAGGGGTATAGAGTAAATTCTTGAGCTCCAGTAAGGTAGGGTACAGGTTGGTTGCATGGCCTTGTTTCCCGCAAAGGGGACACGATGGGGTGACCCTTGTTGCAGGAGTAATGGTTGTCATTACTAGGGATTTCAACCTAGGTTGGGTTATACCCCCTGCTTTAGGCTTAGCTACTGTCGATGATGGTTCTGGGAGAGGGTTTCTCACAATGGGGGATTTCAACTTAGGTTGTCTTATGCCCCCATCATTAGGTTTAGAGATAGCAGGTGGTGGTTTAGTCACGGATGTCGGAGGCTCAGTGTGTGGTACAGATGGCGTAATGGGCCTAGATGTCATAACTGGTGAGACTAGGACAAACTCATAGTGGGATATAGGTTTTGAGGCCATTTCTGGGTAGGGTGGAGTAAGGTATCACACAATTATTCCCAAAGTGAGATTAGGTAGAGTCAGTTGATCCATAACTGGTGTCCCTTGCACTCCCGTGGAGGGGGTACAATAATGGTATTTGAAATTTGGGAGGCACTAATGGACTCAATGGTTGTTCAATGTTGTGACTCGTCGGAGGTGTTGATGATGATGTTGATGGGGTTGGAGAGTCATTTTTAGAGGTGAAAATGGTGCACATAAGGCCATTTGTCGATGTTGGGATTTCAGGTGGGGGGGCTGAATATACCCTTAGCACGTTGGAATCTTTGTATGCTCCTGGGCATATATCAACGTAAGGGGGTTAACTCATTCTACCTATAGTGGGTAGGATGTTTTCAAGGTTGGTGCTGGTATGAGGGTCATAGAAATTGAGCTGGTTAAGGGTGAGGATCTTCCCATTAAATGGAAACATCGTGATGTAGAATACTGAAGAGACATCTTCCTTCATGGCGTACATATAACTATGACCCAAAAGGATGTTGTAGTCAAGTTGTGCATTGACTACTTCAATATCAATCATTACCATTTTCCCCCCTAGCTCGATGGGGAAATTCTGGTACAAACCACTGGGTTGTGATGGTCTCCCATCATATGTGCAAAGGGAAATAGATGACGGAACTAAATCTGGTGAACCCAACCACTTCTAGATATTAGATGACATGATGCATGTGGATGTGTCGTCATTCATAATGCATCGATGAATCATAATTTTTGTAACTGTAACTAGAACTTGGAATGCGTTTAACGAGGATATTTGTGGTTCAGTTTTATTGAGATCAAATTTCATAAGGCGCGAGTCTAAAGGGTCGATGGCGCCAAGTGAATTAATTAATTCCTTGCGTTGGGTTGGAAAATATTGTAGCACTTCTAAAGTGGACATGGTAGCTAGTGACTAAGCCAAGTCATCCATAATACTGTAGTTGTGGGCGACTTTCATGTGAGGGTTATGGGGGGTGCAGCTAAGTGGTACCTTTGGGATCCTTGGAATTTGTTCACCACTTGGGCGTGGTATTTACAAAATCCCCCCCAAAGGGGTAGGTACATCTTCCACTAGTGGGGGTTCATGCCTTCCATAACCTTTGGCTCAGGTTTGGATATTAACATCTATCGTGTTCATGTTGATATTTTGAAAGGAGCCATCATCGGTGGGTGGGGATCCTGCAACTGGGTCACAACCCCTTGGTTGGAAAAGGGTTGTTGTAAGACAGCTAGAAGGGGTTTTGGTGTATTAGGTACCTGAGGGGTATTTTCTAATGTATTTTTCTTGGCTTCCACCAATTATTGACAGTTGGGGATGAATGGACAATGGTGATTATAGTGACCATACTCACCACAAATCGATAAATAGTAGTTTATCCTCATGTTCACGTTTTTTTCTTGATTGGGGGGGTTATTAGTCCCCACATTTTGGTTACCCTGGTTCTGGTTCTGCTGGGGTGGTGGGTTGCCCCCTTGCCCCTGTTGCTGGTTCTATTTGTTCTTACCTTTCTTCTTCCCCTAATTTTGAGGATTATGGGGGTTTGCAGTGTTCAACCATTCAAACTATTGAGCTTGTTGTGTGAAAGAAGGTTGTACTAAATTGACCTGCATGTGTGGTATGGGGGTAAAACCAGGAAAACATGGAAATCGGTAAAAAGGATTATACCCCTGTGGAGGGATATACACAAATTACACTCCATAATATGTGGATGTAGGAGTGGCTTGTGCCATTTGCGTTGGAGGTACTGATGATGCATGGATTCCATTAAGGTAGGTAGGACTGTAAGGTCCATATTGTAGCTAACCAAAGTGAGGATTTGGTATAGTTGCGGGCAGTTCCAACATAGGAGGGATGGATGGGTACTGAGGTTCCATGTTGAATGGCACAGGGTCGGAGGAGGGGGAACCTTTCCCTATTGGGAAATGACATGATAATTCCATCTATTGAATATGATGAACCCGCAGGTGTGGGAACCAAAGAGCGATGATGAGGGGAATCAGGTAGGATGGTATATAAGTAACTGAATTGTGCATAAATGAGATCAAAATGTTGAGACTTTAGGGTGGCCTCTTCCTCCGTTTGAGGAAATGAGGTTTCCACATCCTTTTCACTTTTGGGTTGGAGTTATTTGATGAACCAATCCAATAGGAACTGAGGTTGTATGTCGATTTTACACGATGTGTGTCATCTACGCCATTCATGGATGTGGTTCACTATGTGGGTAGAGGTATTATATCGAATTCCTATGAGAATTTCAAGACCAAGGTCATGGAAAATGGGAAGCTATAAGTAAGTGAGAAATATGGTAGCCAATGTCCCAAAGGTGGCATAGGTTGCTCCTGGTAAGTTCACATACCATTTTACAGTCATTCCTGTAAGGGTTCGCTGAAAGAGGCGAAGCCTCACTGAGTCTTCCACTATGTTATCGGAGGAACGCCATAAGTCAAAATCAATGACATGGTTGGCTAGGTCATCTCCTTGTTTCCCTTCAAATTTAGGGATATATGAGGGGAGTTTATTGATCATAGCTAGCCATGTTGGATCATTTTCTATAGGGTCATTGATCAACTTGGTGAGATCGGGGAAATTCAAGCTAGCCATGAAAGGTAGGTTTGTATTAGGTGCCACCATATTATGCGGTGTGTTGTTCCATCAAGGGGGGGGAGAGGTGGGATATGTGGTGATGGTCTATGTATCTAATGTGAGGATGAGGATGATGTATGTCCTACTCCCAAAGAGGGAGAAGAAGAAGGTGGATTTCCTCCAAGGTGCGGAAAAAAATGGGGGCCTCTTCCGTGAGAGGGTGAACCAAAGGGTTCTAAACTATCTCTAAGGGGAGAAAATGAAGGGATGCATCTTCCACAAGAGGATGAAGCAAAAGGATCTAAGTTTTCTCCAAGGGGAGAAAATTAATCAAGTAAGGAATGGCCTCGCCCAGATGACCCTATCAATATTTCCTGGGATCATCCCCGACTAGAATATCTCCCTTGTGAACCATGAGGAGAAAGAGGGAAAACACATGTCGAGAGAGGGGAAAGGCGTTGCGGTCTACGAGACTGCCTTAGGGGGTTTTGTTCCTCAATGGTGGAAAGTTAGTGATAAATGAGAGTGATGATGGAAATAGACACAATTGAACAAATGCAAAAATATGTCGACCACAACATATGCAAAATGGTGCAAAGTGAGTGCTATGTGCTATGTTGGTTTAGTGCAAGTACTCCCACGTGTAGGTTCTTTTTAATTACGAGTTAGTGAATCCTGCACTCGCCAACACGTACTTACTGCTCTTTCCTTTCTACCCATTCTTGGTTAAGAGACCCGAATCCATCAAACCACTTCTTTAAAGCTCGTTCGACCTTGATAGTATAGAGAGTCATTTAGATACTCCCTAAATACCTAATTCCTTCCTCTCAAATGTAGTTGGGCCTCCCAAAAGTGCAATTGCTAGTCACAATGGGATCCACACAATGATTGACTAGTGAATGTAACAAAGAGTCAGTTATACCGACGATGGGGCTATGTTCCAAAAGAGATTGGTAACATTTCCCAATGGAATATCTGACTTCAGGAATCAATTGCACTCACAATTCCTCCTTGGTGATATCCTAAGTTTGGCCACTAAGATACCCACATCAAGTGTGGATAAGTGGTCCGGCTTAAGTGGTATGAGTGTTGTCTCCACAAAAATTTGAGTGACTCTTTATGGGGAGTAGGGCAGATATACCTCGGCTTTCACATTCTTTGTCACTGTGCCTTCTTATAACGGTTTTCTTTTTACACTTGTTGATAGTAGGATTTAAAAGTACCCTATAAGTCAACAATGTTATGTCTCAAAAACTTAATGAAACTATATTGGTGAGCATTATTTGGATTCCTATCCCAATCAATCCTAACCAAACTATAAATTTTCTTTTTGATCTCCTATGGATTAGTTGGCTGAGAATTTAAAAGTGTTGATTTTAAGGTTCCAAATTCAATTAAGGAGTGTAAGAGAGGTATTTCACAATCCTACTTCTTTCTAATCCATCAAGGTCTCACAAGGTGCGAGATGGAGATAATACTCAAAGTAAGAGAGTTTTTAGTTCTCTTAGTGTGTGTTAGTGGAGAAATATGTGTAATATGCAAATGATATTGTTGTTGCAACTAACTAAAGAGCTCAAAATAAATGCATATGTAGTTTCTACTTCAACTCAAAAGATGCTAAAGGTGCTTCCAACTAACAATTTTTATCAACAGTGCTTATGAAATTGAAAAGTGTGTAATGGAGGTATTTCACATTTCTCTCCATTTTTTATTCACCAAGATCACATGGAATGCGAGGTGAAGAGCATACTTCGGGATATTAGAGCTTTTATGTCCTTGCTTGTGTGCAAAAGTGATTTACACTACTTTTCCTAAAACATGAGAAGTAAACAAATAACATGAGATGTCAATACTTTGACAACTTCCATGAAATGGAAAACAAGATGTCCTTGAATACTAGTGATGACTAGGAGGCCCATTAAAAGCCCCGGAGTCGTTTACCTAAATAAATTTCTAGAGAAGAACTCTTTACTTCCTAATCTTGGGATAAGTGAGATAATTACTAAAGAAAATTTAATTATTGCAAGTTAATTTAATTCTGGTTCATTAGGGAGCAATCATTAGGACTACAAAATTTGTGCAAAACTAATAAAAATCAAAATAAAATATAGTAGCACGGGTTTTCCCAATATAGACGTGTTAGTAGCGCGGTTACAACACAGTAGAGTTGTGCTAGTACACAGAAGATTAGTGCGCATAAGAAAGTATGGAATATTGCGTAGTAGCACAACTCTCGAAGGAAAATATGCGCGAATAGTGAGCACGGAGCGTTGGGATCCATGCTACTGTGTAAACAACAATTACGACAAAGAGGAGGCCAAATTCTGGAAATCAAGGGTATGATCCTGATCTCCTGCACAAGACAAGAACCCAAAATTAGTTTTTTACCAAATAGCAACCTAGTTAATGAGAAATGAACAAAAATGAAGTGGAGTCACCATAAATATTGTTGTGGGAAAATTTGCACAAAGGTGTGCATCCCTTCCCACTTTGAGGGGAAAGCCTTGGAGGTTGTGAACAAGGCCCAGCATTGTGTTACTAAGCAAATGTGAATGACTCCAAATTGATCCTGCAAGCTCTTGTTAGAAAAAACCAAGCAAAAAAAAACAAATAACTTGAAAATAAACAAAGGAAGTGAGGATATGCAAACCAAAACAAGAAGCCAATGCTAGAACCAATTTAGATTGCCCAATGGTCAAGCTTCTTACATGTAGTGTCACCTAGGAGGTGTGAGCTTCAAGGGAAGCCAACAATCTCCCTTAGGGGGGTACTTTTTGTCTACACTAAATGTTAAATAACTTGAAGAACAAATGGGAGAAACACTTGCCCCTTGGATAAAGGTGGCAAGGGAGAATGAGGAATGCTAATAGGTGTGGGAAGAGGTGCAAGAAGTTCCAACACAATTCCAACAACATAACCTTGGTCTATTTTTCTCTGCTTAGATGCATTCCCATGGCTTCCTTTTATAGGCCAAGAGGTGACCAAGAAAAAACTAGATCCAAATGTGAACCCCATCACCTCATAAACTAGCTCCAAAGTACACAAAGGGGGTTATTCAATGCTTAACGAGCCAAGTTCAAATTTTAGTTGGTGAAGGAGATTTCATGATCATTCAATGTGTGGCTAGTGGTTGAGATCCCATCATTTTTTACAAAAGCACGGATCTCAAAGGACAATCCACACTAGTCTAGCACAAGTATAGAATTGATAGCATGGACTATAGAGTGGGCTAACATGGCTTTACCTGCGCTTCCTCGTCTTTTGACTCTTTTTTGACATTTTTGGATTCATGTTGTTTTCTGGATCTGATGAGTACGTCTTCGGTGAGCTGCATGCTATATGTTGATGACGCCTTAATGCAACATTAGCCAAAATGTCACATGCGTACGAAATTTAGGCATTAACACATATACATTCAATGAGGTCAAAACTAGTGGTATTACATTATCCTCCCCCTTAAATTAGCATTGTCCTCAATGCTCCACAGAATTGCAAAAAAATGGGTATGACTCCATCATGACATCCTCCAGCTCCCATGTAGCCTCATTCAAACTGAAGTGCTTCCACAACACCTTTACCTTCCCAATGGCTCAATTCCAGCACATGGTGTTGCAATATTGTAGCTTCTAAGAATATTCTATTTGTACTTTATCTGGAGATGTTTCATTCCTCCACCGAGACCTTATTGTATATATGGAGATGTTTATTCCTCTGTCAGAATGTGGTAACTTGGGTTATTAGACTTCCCTAGCGAGGTCGGCCCAGAGTCAGTTGTAATGGGGTGTTTAAGTTCCCTATTGGGGTCGGCCCATTCAGCATGATGTTGAGTGTTTAAGTTGGGGTCGACCTAGTTAGGGTTAAAAGTCAAGTGAGGTAAAGTATAAATAGGGGATGTGTGATCCTCATTTAACACACACACTCACTTGTGAAACTCGCATAGGAGAGAGAGATATATGAAAAGGAGGAGAAGGAGCTCTTGTTTGGGGATTACATCTTTGTACTTGTTGGTCATCTATATTGAGGAAGCTTTGCTGGGTTTTCTACCCCATGAGGGTTTCCCATGATAAATCTGTGTCTCTTGTGTTTATGTTGTGCTTGTTGTTCTTTTAGTGATCCTGTATATGCTATTGTTGTGAAATTGAATGCAATACTGATGGTATCTATATTAGCATATCGAATCTTAACATGGTATCAGAGCTAGCCTGAAGGAAGGCATTGTATGGCATTTACGACACTTGTTGCACTTGCGACAAATTGGAAGTTAGGGCTTGGTATAGTAAAAACTAGGCATCGTTGAACTTTCGCTATAAATCAGTTTTGGCAAAGGTTCGGGATCTGAAACTTTTACAGGCCTAAGAATAAATGTTCATGTACCTTGTGTCTGAAGATCAACCTCATATTCATTGTACTTTGTGAGATATGATTCGTACAAGTTAGGGTTTATGCCTCTTCCGGAATGCATCCCTAACAGGTGACCTAGGAACAAAGGTCATATCTCGGGATAGGAAAGATCCAAATGGAATTCCATAAAAATTAGCAGTTAGGGCATAGACTGTAGTTTGACAGGTCCATTTTTCAGAGGCCGAAGTTGAAACAATGACACGTGGTACTCCATACAAGTTCGCTATGTTGTTGCATCCCATAAACAGGTCATGTTGCGACACTTAGCATATATCTCTCATGGAGAATCCATTGAAGCTCAGATTTGTGGGGTTGGAAATATGACAGGTCAGGCTACCATAGTCCAAATTTTTAGACCCTGCAGATCCAAAATTTTAGAGATACACCAGAAACAATACGGCACATCTGAAATGGCTCAACGGAGGAAATCTAAGAAGAGGAGGAAGAAGCTCTCACTTAGGGTTTTCAGTTTTTAGGTATGGAAGGACCTGATAAAATGTTGGAGACACTTGATGTAACATTGGAAACTTTTATAATGGATTTGGAATCCATTCATCATAGATATTAATCCTCCATCAAAAATGTTGTGGGAGGAAGGAGATTGAAGATTAGGGTTTCCAAGTAAGAAGAAACCCTAGCAAAGTTGGGAGACTCATAGGGAAGCAATGAAGAAGGTTTAAATGGAACTGATACTCTATCATCCTAGCACCATGAACATACATAAGATGTTTACAAGTGATCTACCTTGGATGGTTAGGTTTTTACCCTTATAGAGAAGACTACTCGACAGGTATGACTTGAGAAGATACAGGTATGTTTTGAAATATGTTTCATGATTAAGTTTATAATATGTTTGTCTTCATATTATTGAGGTTAGTACAATCATGATTAATTCTAGATTGTATGATCACCTTATCAAAAGTATGAATGCATGTGAATGATATAAGACATTCATTGATTAGGGTTATGACACTTATGATTGTACCAATGCACTTGTGGTGTTGTATGAGGATGATGTTGTCTACTAACATGAAAGGTACATCAAAGAAGACAAATCGAGTTCTATGACCATGATGACATGAAGACAAAGACTCGTCCATAGTCTTTGATCACATAGAAGCTCTACTTACGAGGTATGTATGACTTTGTTCTACTATGCTTAACTTATGAGATATGCAGGTTCTAGCACAAGGTCTCTAAATCATTGAAGAGAACAAAGAAGATATTGTTTGGGTATGATAATCCAGGTATGTTTTCCTATACCAAGTTAGAATGCTACTTTGTGTTAGGATCTTAGGTAAGTATACCTGTGTATGAAATGATCATGACCATACATACTTAAGATTATTTAGAATCATAATGTTTTGATAGAATTGAGATTATACTAATGAATATATGATTATGTATGAGATCATGAGGATGACACTAGTGCATACTTAAGCATGCATAGTGGTATAGAATGGATAGAAGTTCAAAGACATATAATCATGATGCTATCATAAAGGGAAAATAGAGATCAAGCGGGAGGCAACCACACAAACATAAAAGATAAGTATTTGAGTTGTTATTTGAATATCTGAATAGTTAATGATATTGCTCGTAATAGTTGTATGCATATTTGTATTCCTAGAATATATCATGCAAGCATTCATATAGCATTGAAAAGTATACTACTAATATGCATATGATGGGTAAGTTGGACAAACATTCCATTGTTGCTTGTCTAGAATGAAACCTCTTTGCTGATATGTTGAGAGTTGTGCACGCTCTTGATAGTATGTTCTGGTAGAGATGGAAGGCATCTAGATAGCCACTGTATGCATACAGGATATGGAAAAGTGTTGTGCCAAAGTAATGGTCAAGATAGTTGCATAACTATGTGAATCATATCAATATGCATAATAGGTTATCATGATTTGATGATTATGAAGTATTACTAATCATGTAATTAACTTTGATTTGTAGGAAATATCATGTGCTATGATCTACAACAGAAGGATGATGAACACCTGTTCCAAAGAACAAGTGATGGATGTTCAACAAAAAGACTTACAAATCAAACGTACTATAGAAGGCTCGTGGCTAGAGGATTCTCTTAGAAAGAGGGAGAGAATCATGACGAGATGTTTGCTCCAAGTGGCTAGACAAGACCATTCTCTTAAATGGTGTAATTAAAGAAGAAGTGTGAATCGAGCAAAATCCCAGAATTCGATAAAGAATCACATGATTGAAGAAAGATCTGTACGGGTACCTAGGATCAATAGTCATTTCATGAGCTTAATGATCACCATGGGTTATGCGGATTTCAACCTTTGCTACAAAGGTTGAAGATGGTTTCTATATACAGATGACATTCTTCTCTTAGATGGATGCAAGACGGAACTCACCACAGAGTTCAAATGATCTTGAGGCTCATATCAGTACACCCATCTGACGGGAGATGGAATGGATATATATGCAGAAGATCACTCAATGCAGAGTGTGAATGATGTTCAGTCACAGAGGGAGAATTCATAGCTTCTTGACAATCTTGGTCTTTACCAAAAGTAAATTTGATCCTAACCTTTACCTTAAGGTTATGGATGATGAACCTGTCATACTATTACTGGATGTGAATGATATCTTTTTGACAGGGAATGAGAAACGGATTATGGAAAGCAAGAAGAAGCTAGCTACAGAATTTGAGATGAAAGATCTCGTATTGATGCATTACTTCCTAGGTCTGTAAGTATGGCAAGGCCTAGAAGGAATCTTTTCTCAACTAGGGAAAGTATGTTGTGGAAATATTGAGAAGATTTGATATGTTGGAATGTAAATCCATGACCACTCCCATAGATTCCAACTTGAAGTTGTTAGCTGATGACTCATCAGAGTTATTGGATGTGACTCTGTACAGACAGATTATTGGGTCATTGATGTATCTAACGAATACTAGGCCAGATATATGCTTTGTTGTGAACACCTTGAGTCGGTGTCTAGTCGAGCCTAGACGTGTTCACCTGATAGCGGCAAAGCATGTGATGAGGTACGTAAAGGGTACGATATACTTTGGTCTATATTATCTTGGATATCATGACTTCAGATTGTATGGCTACATAGATGTTGATTGGGCAAGAAGTGTATCAGACAGGAAGAGCACATCGGGCAGATGTTATTGTCTGGGATCTGCCATGATCTCGTGGTTTAGCAGGAATCAGTCTAGTGTGGCTCTCAGCACAGTTGAAGCGGAATATATAGTTGCTTGCTCTGCTAGTTGTGAAGTGATATGGATTCGAAATTTGTTATCAGGATTGTTTGACTTAGAGATGGACCCCACTGTGATCCTGTGTGACAACCAGAGTTGTATCAAGATGACAAAGAATCCAGTATTCCATGATAAGTCAAAGCACATAGAGATCCGATATTTTTATATACGAGATATGGTGCAGAAAGGAGCTATAAAGCTCAATTATGTGAGAACTGACGTACAAGTTGCTAATATATTGACCAAACCCCTGTCTCGAGTAAAGTTTGAGTATTTCTGAGACAAGCTTGGTGTAGTTCAAAATGACCTTCCTCGAAAGGGGGAGTGATATGGTCAATGATGATATGTGGATACTGGTATCGATATGGATACCTGTATCGATGATGAGATTTCCTACATCGGCGGTAAGGTCGATCATGTGGATACCTGTATCGATGATGAAATTTCCTATATCGACGGTAAGGTCAATGATGAGGATACCTGTATTGATGATGTGGATACTTGTATCGATGATGAGGATACTTGTATCGATTATGAGGATACTTGTATCGATGATGAGTACACTTGTGTCGTTGATGAGGTTACCTGTTCCGACGATGAGATCGATGATGAGGTTATCGATTTCGACGATGAGGTCGATATATGGTCCTTAGACTTGGTCTAAGTGGACGAGAGGGATTGTATCATCCCTTGACTTCGGTCCCTGAATTGATCCGTAGACAGATGTCTTCAAGAAGTGGTCCCTAGTGGACAAGAGGGATTGTATCATCCCTAGACTTCGGTAGCTGAATTGACCCGTAGACAGATGTCTTCGAGAAGTGGTCCCTAGTGGATGAGAGCGATTGTATCATCCCTAGACTTCAGTCCCTGAATTGATCTGTAGACAGATGTCTTCGAGAAGTGGTCCCTAGTGGACAAGAGGGATTGTATCATCCCTGGACTTGGGTCCCTGAATTGATCCATAGACAGATGTCTTCGAGAAGTGGTCCCTAGTGGACGAAAGGGATTGTATCATCCCTGTACTTCAGTCCCTGAATTGATCCGTAGATAGATGCCTTCGAGAAGTGGTCCCTAGTGGACGATAGGGATTGTATCATCCCTGGACTTCGATCCCTGAATTGATCCATAGACAGATATCTTCGAGAAGTGGTCCCTAGTGGACGATAGGGATTGTATCATCCCTGGACTTCAGTCCCTGAATTGATCCGTAGACATATGTCTTCGAGACAGTGGTCCTTAGATTTTGTCTAAGTTGACAAATCGACTACATCGTCCTTGGACATGATATGGTGTCTTAAATGAATAAGGATTGATCATCCCGTAAATAGATCACGTATGTTGCAGGGTATGCTGCTATGGTGTTGTTGATCGAGATATCCAGATGATACTGTTGATCGGGAGATCCAAACGATGAGGCTGTTGATCGAGAGATCCAGATGATGTTGTTGATCAGGAGATCCAGACGATGAGGCTGTTGATCGAGAGATCCAGATGATGTTGTTGATCGAGAGATCTAGACGATGAGGCTGTTGATCAAGAGATCCATATGATGTTGTTGATCGGGAGATCCAGACGATGAGGTTGTTGATCGAGAGATCCAGATGATGTTGTTGATCGGGAGATCCAGACGATGAGGCTGTTGATCGAGAGATCTGGATGATGTTGTTGATCAGAAGATCCAAACAATGAGGTTGTTGATCAAGAGATCCAAATGATGATGTTGATCGGAAGATCGATATGATGATGTTGTTGTAGTTGATCAAGTGCTGCAGAAGATGAAGACTCAGTACTGACGATGTTGATGTTCCAGTATTGATTATGTTCCAATAACTGGTTGAGTTACTGATGATGATTGAAGAAAGCTTCCAATGATTTATATATGTATCATGTATGATGTTGACGACTCCTTGCTCCTGCAGATGTTGTTATAATATCCTTCTTGTTAAGGGGGAGTGTTGAAATATTGTAACTTCTAACAATAATCTATTTGTACTTTATCTGGAGATGTTTCATTCCTTCGTCGGGACCTTATTGTATATCCGGAGATGTTTATTCCTCTATCGGAATGTGGTAACTTGGGTTATTAGACTTCCCTAGTGGGGTCGGCCCAGAGTCAGTTGTAATGGGGTGTTTAAGTCCCCTAGTGGGGTCGGCCCAGTCAACATGATGTTGAGTGGTTAAGTTGAGGCCGACCTAGTTAGGATTAAAATTCAAGTGAGGTAAAGTATAAATATGGGATGTGTGATCCTCATTTAACACACACACTCACTTGTGAAACTCACATAGGAGAGAGAGAGAGATCTGCAAAGGAGGAGAAGGAGCTCTTGTTTGGGGATTACATCTTTGTACTTGTTGGTCACCTATATTGATGAAGCTTTGCTGGGTTTTCTACCCCATGAGGGTTTCCCGGGATAAATCTGTCTCTTGTGTTTATGTTATGCTTGTAGTTCTTTCAGTGATCCTGTATATGCTATTGTTGTGAAATTGAATGTAATACTGATGTTATCTATCTTAGCATATTGAATCTTAACACATGGTTACCTTCTTGTCCAAGATATGCATAGGCTCCACTTGGAGCTCTCCCTCTAGTTCCACCTGAATCACATTCCAATCAATAACATGATTAGGATCATGTACATACTTTTTAAGCAATGTGACATGAAAAAAAATTATGAACTTTCATAGGTGCAGGAAATTCAATCCTATATGTAATAAGTCCTATCGTATCAAGGACTTCAAAAGGCCCGCAATATCTCGGTTCCAACTTGGAACAACCATCGAAATTCAAAGAGCTCTTATTAGGTTTCATTCTTTGATAAATATGGTCTCTGAACCTAAAATATCTATGCACTCTCTTCAAATCCACATAGCTCTTCTACCTATCATGGGCTACTTTCAAATTCTTTCTGATTCTGACAAATTTCTACTCCATTCTCTATGCATTTCCGGTCCAAGTGCTACCCTGTTCATTGGGTTTTCTCAACTTATTGGAGTTTTTCATTTTGTACCATACATAGCTTTGAATGGAATCATTCCCAATAACACATGGTGACCATTGTTATATTAAAATTCAACTAGATGCAGATAATATTCCCACTTGGATGCCTTATTCGTCACATACATCCTTACCATATCCTCAAGCAATTGATTCGTTTTCTTTGTCTAACCATCTATTTGAGGATGGTATGATGTACTGAAGTTGAGTTGAGTTCCCAAATCCTTGAACAACCCTTTCCAAAAGTTCGAGGTGAAATTAGTATCCCTATCTGAAATTATTGCCTTAGGCAATCCATGCAACCTAAAACAATTCCTTCATGAAAATCCTTGCAGTGTCATTTACTTTATGTGTGGACTTAACCGACATGAAATGTGTTGCTTTTGTTAACTTGTACACCACTACCACGATCAATTCATGTTGTCTTACTGTTATTGGAAATCCTATAATTAAATCCATAAAAACTACTTCCCTTTTTTTCACTCGGGAATGGGCAATGGATACAATAATCATATTGGGTGTCGGTGCTTTTCTTTAACCTGTTGTCACTTCTGACACTTGGCGATATACCCCACTATATCCCTCTTCATTAGTGGCCAATAATACTACTTTATTTCCATTGTTATAGTCCCCTGATATCCTATATGTAGTTAGTAAGGAATTTGATGTATCTTATCCATCAATAGCTTCTTCATCCCTGCATCATTTGGAATGTATAGTCATCCTCGAAAAACAAGAATTCCATCTTCTTCTAGTTGATATCCTTTATATCTCTTATCAGGTTCTTGTTTTCGTAGACATGCTACTTCTTGCATATATCTCTCGTCTCCAGTTGAGGATTTAATGACTTGCTTTATGAGGTCATCCTTGCATATGCTCATAGTTGCTATATGAATTTTTATGCTCAGAGCATAAACAAGTTTATTTTCCTTGCCTTTAACATGTTTGATTTCAAGGTCAAATTCACTTAATAATTCTAACCACCTAGCCTACCTAGCATTCAGGCTTGGTTGATCAAGCAAATATTTTAGGCTCATATGATCAGTCTGTAACTCAAATTTTCTCCTAAGCGAGTAATGTCTCCACATCTTCAAGGCATGTACAATGGAAGCTAACTCCAAATCATGAGTTGTATAATTATTTTCATGTTCCTTTAGGTTTATGGGTTCATAGCATATCACATGGAATTAATGCATTAGTACTCCTCCTATCCCTTCAATGCAAGCATCGGTGCATACCAAAAAATCTTTGTCTGGATCTGCAATCCTCAAAATAGGAGCACTAGTGAGTAATTCCTTTAAACGCTAGAATATTTTCTCACATTTATCATACCATATGAAATTTACATTCTTTCTTTGAAAAGAGGTGACAGGATGTGCCACTTTGGAGAATCCTTCAATGAATCTCTTGTAATAACTTGCTAAACCCATGAAAGATTGGATATCTATCACATTCTTTGGCATAGACCAATTTGCTATCGCCTCAATCTTCTTGGGAATCTTGAGATTCCCTCTCATGAAATAACTTGTCCCAAGTACTGAATATTTCACTGATAAAAAACAAATTTTCTTAGCTTGGTGCATAACTGATGTTCTCTAAGCACATGTAATACCATTCTTAGATGCTCTGCACATTCCTGTTCATCCTTGGAATAAATAAGGATGTCATCTAGAAACACCAACACGAATTTATCAAATACTAGTTGAACACGTTGTTCATGAGGCACATGAAAGTAGTTGGTGCATTAGTGAGTCCAAAAGGTACAACTGTAAACTCATAGTGGCCATATCGAGTTCTGAAAGTTGTCTTATGGATGTTTTATTCTTTGATTATGACATGATGATACCTTGACCTTAAGTCGATCTTGGAGAACACTTTATCTCCTTTCATTTGATTAAATAAATCATCTATTCAGGGTAATGGCTAATTATTCCTGACTATGAACTTATTGAGCTACCTAATGTCAATACACAATCTCAATGTTCCATCTTTCTTCTTTACAAACAACATTGGTGCACCGCATAGTGATACACTTGGTCTGATATAATTTTTGTCCATCAATTCTGAAGCTGCAATTTTAATTCCATGAGCTCTGGATCTCTCATTTTGTAAGGGGATTTTTCCACTTGAATTGATCATGGCACCAAGTTAATGGTGAAATCTATATCTCTTTTAGGCGGAAACCCTGGCACCTCACATGGATCATTCCTCCCCCCTTAGGGAACAATGATCCCATTTGTGTCAATTTCCTCCATCAAATGAAGTAACTTTTGATGAATTTGACTCTTAGTGAGCCACCTTCCCTGGTGAAGAATTTTCCATACTTTGACGACCTGATACCGTTGGATGTTCTATTGGTGAGTGCCCTTCATCTCAATTTCCATGATCTGGTTGATTGTATCCTTCTCAATGAAGTCATGATTTATTTATGTAGGATCCAAGTGCTTGACTATCTCTAAGGTGTCCAAGAGAGATGGAAAATATGGTCGAAGTAGCTCCACATTAAAGATATGGTGCAAGTCAAGGAAAGGGGGAATACTTAACTTGAAAGCATTCTCACCCACAACCTTGGTGATGGTGTAAGGCTCATATCGAAGTGATTGGATATTTCGATGGGGCTCCATGAGGTGCTCTTTCTGTAAATGTAACCATACCTTATCACCAACCTGAAACTTATGTGGAACCTGATGTTGTTCATGTTGCTTCTTATACTTGGCATTGGATTTGCAAGACATCATGAACTTGTTTTTGGATGTGGTGGATCCACTCAACAAATTTGGATTCCCAATCAGATTCAGTTTGAGCATGGGAGGACTCTTCCTATGTATATGCAATGGGAAGTGCTACATCAATTAGGGCTAATGGTTGGAACCCCAAGCATACCTCAAAAGGGTTGTGGCTAATAGAGATGTGAAGGGATCTATTATAACTATGTTGAACATAAGGAAGGATCTCATCCCAAGTGAAAGGATGTTTAGAGTTGTACATTCTTAGGATATGCACAATCATCCTATTGACCACCTATGTTTTCTCATCTGTTTGGGGATGAAAAGCAGTCGATTTGGTTAGCTTGGTGTCCATTATCAACCATAGGTTAGACAAGAAGGTACTTAGGAACATGTTGTCTCGATCTTGAATAATGGTTTGTGGGAGACCAAAATGAACCCAAACACACTCGAAGAAGAGCTTAGTAGTGGCCTCTATTGTGATGCTCTTCTTATAGGAAGTTAAAATTTCCATCTTAGGGAATCAGTCAACAACCACAAATACACAGTTGTTTTCATGCTTGGTTGAAGGTAAGATTGACATGTATTCTATCAAGACAAAATTCCAAGGCCTATTTGGGGTAAGCAATGGAGTGTACAATCCTTGCTTCTTGATGGTAGGTTTGGTAATGCACTAGGCAGTGCACAATCAAATGTACCTACCCACATCTTCTCAGAGCTTCAGCCAACAAAAGTACTTCTGCAACACTATGATTGTCTTCTCTAAATCCAAAGTGCCCTACCATTCCACTATAATGTGCCTTCCAAATCAACTTCTCATGCTCACTTGAAGGAACAAAGAGGTGGTTGAGACAGCATAAAATCTCATCCTGGAGATGGAATTTGAGACCGATCTTCTCGCTTGTAATGTATGATAGGAAATAGCAAAGTCAATGTCACTAATGTATAATTTAGGCAACCCAGATGTCTCATGTCCACAAGAGTTGAGAACAGTAGTTAGCAGAGTTCGATTGAGGCAATTTGCAATGTGATTGGTGCTCCTCTTGTTGTACTTGATGTTCATGTGGAATTGTTTCAGGTATGCGAACCAATTATGATGGTAGTTGTTCTATAACTTTCCATGTGTCTGCATGAATTTGAAAGGATTTTGATCAATGTGGATGATGGTCTCCTTTCCTAGGATGTAATGTTTCCATTTACGACAGTTCTTCACAATGAAGTGCATCTCCTTGTCATAGGTGGGATACCTATGAACAAAATAAGAGATTCTCTCACTACGATAGGCCATCGGATGTCATGTTGAGTGAGGATTGCAGTTATAGCATAGTCAGAGGCATTTGTATCAATCTCAAAAGGTTGTTGTAGGTCTAGTAGAGTGAGGACTAGCATTGATCAGAGGCATCATTTTAGATCCACAAAGGCTTTCTATTGTGATGCACCCCAAGCAAAATTGGCTTTGGCTCAAGAAGCTGCAGAGCTCTGTTATAGTTGTCAGGATTGTCCAATCACGAATGACTTGGATCTTTGTTGGGACCACATATGCCCCATGCTCATCCATGATGTAACCCATGTACTGAATTCTCTCCATGTTGAATGAGAATTTCTCCAAATTGGCATATAATTTGTGTTGGCGCAAAGTATTAAGGATCTGCTAAATGTGCCGCAAGTTTTGTTGAAGATGAGGAATATGTATAGATATAAGACCACAAAAGAGCTTGTGAATGGGCTCAAGATATCATCCATCATTCTCATAAATATTGTTGAGGCATTAGTCAATATGAAAGGCATGACCAACCATTCAAAAAGGCCTTATTTATACTTAAAGGTTTCCTTCCATACATCGGCCTACTCAATCAAGACCTAGTGGTAACTTAACTTCAAATTGATCTTACTAAAAAACTTGGCACCCTTAAGTTGATCAAGAAAATCATCAATTCGGGGGATTGGGTATCGATTCTTGACGGTGATTTTGTTCAAGGCTCTATAATCAATACAAATTTCCCATATCCCATCCTTCTTATGTACCAACACAATTGGGCTCCCACAACATGAGGATCTTGGTTGAATGTGGCCTTTGTGGATTAGCTCTTGAATATGACACTTTATTTCCTCATTCTCTGACACTTTATTTCCTCATTCTCCAAAAGAGAGTGTCTATGTACTAGGCCATTAGGTAAATCAAAACTAGGTATCAAATCAATTGAATGTTTACTTGGGAGTCTAGACACACACCTTTAGGCAAGGAAAATATATCTCTTTATTCTTCTACAATATTGTCCATCTGCTTCTACTATTTAGAGATACCTTGTGTTGAGGTTGTGGCGATTGTAGTGACCTTTTGTCCACCTTCTAACTGAACCATGAAGAGGAAAAATTTCCCAGTCTGAGATATGAATTTTCGATTTTGCTTTGCGGAGATCAAGGAAATTGCAGTAGTCAAGACTACATTGGGTCTCTTGTAGGATGGTCTTCCAAAGTAACAATTACACGACAGGGCCTAGACTCATAAACAATATGGTTTTTCCACATATAGGGTTTTCCTAAAAGAACATCACAAACTTCAAGTGGGGAACATCACACAATATTGCATCTTTGAAGGGATTAATGCCATATGATAGGAAACATTGTTGACTAACACAGATGTCTCATTCTTAGCTCAACCAATTGATGGTGTATGGTTGGGTGTGTGGTGTCGTTGGTAGCTTCAATCTCTTGATGACCTCGACTAAGATCAAGTTCTTTTGGATACCATTGTCAATAATGATATATAGCAGATTCCCCCTCACCCATAGTTGTGAATGGAATAGGTTTTCCGCTTCCTCTAGATCCTTTGACTCATTTGGTTGGATATTTGCAGTTGCGATGGTGCACTAGGTTATGTGTCAATGGTATGCTTTCCCTTTTCTTTCTCTGAATCATAGTCCAATCCAAAGTTCGGCCCTCGGGATTTCATCTCAACTAACAATGATTGTTTTGAGTGACATTCATCATTGTTGTGCTATAGGATTTTGTGAAACTCGAACCACTTTCCAGTTTCCTTCTTTGATTTCCCATTACCCCTTTTTACCTATGGTTTGGCCTAGTTGTCATGATTTTGTCCATCCTTTATCCATCCTTCATTCTGCGAGTTAGGGCCGCCTTTACCAAGATTTTGCTGGGGTTGATTTGCAAACCCAAACCCTCGCTTATTCTTTTGCTTAAAATTTTGCTTGATCTTGACAACATACCAATACGCACCTCCCAACGAGGATATGCCCAGGAAATCCATCTATGTTTGGATGTACCTATGCAAGCCACTAAAGTACTCTAGGACCAAGCGTTGTTTAGAGTCTTTGATACCAAATTTTGATCTCAAGGTATGGAATATATCGGTGAACTCCAACTTCGTTTGGTCTCTCTCCTGGTTCAACGATGTCCATCTCATGTACTGGTCATCATAGTTTCCGACGGGTAGAATTCCTCCTTGATGGCATCGACAAAATTCAGCCAAGTGGTTTTTGTCCTATATATTTTAGGCTCATCTCCAACATGCCTCTCACAATAACCATCCCACCAATATTTGACACAGGGAGAGGGACTTAAGGAGTTGAAAGGTGATATTTTTCGTCGTTGGAAAAATTTTAAACAAAAAAGTAATGCTAGGCATGTATGATGTAAATATTTCTTATTTGGACCATGTGGTTAGCTTGTCAAGACAATTCGAATGCTATGTAAATATTATATTATGTTGGAAAATAATACAAATGGTCCAAGATGGTCATGAAAAGAGCACTAGAGTGGCTATGATTCCACTAGAGGGGAAGAGGAAAGGGGGACTATGGGAGATTGAATCCTTGATTGACAAGTGTCAACCATAGAACAAATCCAATTGTTTCCATGATCCTTAATGAGTCAATTACTCCTCTTTTACTATTAAACCCAATCATTAAATGCATGTGTGAGGTTGGTGGGAAAAGTCCCTTTATGCAGTTATGGAAGCATGAGCGTGAATGTGGCTTCTATGATAGTTGAGATGGTTGTAAGGGTCCTTTTCACCTATGGTCAAAAGTTATGTCATATTTCCTATAATCATTCCCTCCTATGCCTTGGAGTCAACCACTCCACACAAACACTCTCACATTCTCTCATGTAGAATTAACCCCATACACTATGCATACACTCTCACATTCTCTTGCGCTAAATTCACTCCATACAATGCACAGACACTCACATTCAGGGATACAGAATTACCATCGCTACACAGACTTACCATTGCACACATAATTACCCTCATAGAAAGATTTACCCTATGCAGAGCCCTCCTTCACATGGTTCACTACCATTACCATTACCATTACCAGAATATGTATTACCGGGGAATTTGAATTTGGAGCTCTCCCCTCCATTGGTTAAGTAGATGGATGGGGACATGACAGAGTGGTATATGAGCTCTACGTTGCAACACCGGGGCTATATGGGATAGAAATCCACACTCACAAGAAATAACCATAGTTTGCAGAAGAAGAAAAAAGTGTTTGACAGAATTTCCCTATGAAAATCTGTGGTTTTAACTATTAGATGGTATTCTACCCAAGTTGTTTGTAAGATCTATGGTCTACTAGCAAGAATGACAGATTAATCTAGGATAATTTGGGAGAAATTTTTCAAAATTTGAAGAATTAGTAATGGAAGATTTTTATTCTGCTACGTGATGAATAAACCCCAAATTGGGGAAAAAGGGCCAAAGTTAATTTGGTAATAATCCCTTATTCCCAAATTAACATTCCACATATCTATGAAAATTTGAATTTAGGGAAAATTTTGAAGTGGGTCCCACCAATGCCGTGTAGATGGAGGAATGACATGGAGACACCATGTGGACAAGAGAGTGTGACATGGACCATCCATGTGGAAACATATGCACAAGTGGCAACACCAGAAGGGGTCAACTATATGTGTGGTAGCCAAGTGGAATGGATAGGGATTATGTTCTAGCTGGAAAGGTGTGAAGGTCTGCAGATTTCAGAGGGATCTATGACGAGATCCCTGTGAATCTCCCGGTATCAAATTTGTCGATGGAGAAATACCCCCCAGCGTGAAAGACCCAGATTGCATTGTGCATGTTCGATCGGTTGATCATGACCGTCTGCACAAATGGAAGTGCACATACCATAATATATGGGACATGTCATGAATAACTCAGATCATATCATACAAGTTCCAAGGGTAGATCATGGATATTCGTACAAGGAAAGGTGCATGGGAGATAACGAGGGTACTCATGCCGCAAACTACTAGGATTTGTTCACACAAGTTGGACTGACAGATCTATATCATTCATGCATGGACAGTCAAACATGCCTGAGGAGTATTGCGGGAACAACTGAGATTTAATCTGGCCCCATGGGGAAAGAAAATTTGAACCATTCGTGTAGGGCATGTTTGCACACGTGTGAAGGTCCCGAAAAAGGAGGAATCTGGTGGAAGAAACTGCTTACCATTGATAGAAAACCATTTATCGTTAACCAGGAAACCACTTATCATTGACCGTAAATAACCAATGGTAAAGGGAAATAGTGCCACAAATGGGTTTGAAACTTAGACCTCATCACTAGAAAAAGGGTAGTCGGGAAACAAGCAATTGTTTCCACCCTCGACTTTCAATTGCTGGAAACGTGCAGAATTAGGCAAATTCAACAATTTTGAAAGGCTGTAAATTTTTGCTCATGAATCAGAAATGGCATACTTCTAGTCAATGGAAAGCTTATTCATGAGGGAACAAATACGGGTAGCTATAATTTAATGAAAATTGTTAATATGGGTAGTTTCCAGAAAGCATGAAAATTAATTTTATGATTTTCTCATAATGTAATGAGGCTTAAAAACGTGTTTATATGAACATTTTTGCAGATTCAATATCCCATTAGGGACAGTTAAGGATCCATATTCAGTAAATTATATTTAGAAATCCTTGGTCTTAGTTGGGCCAAGAGAACCCTCATGCATAGGGTCCCTATGCAGCTAAAACAAATACCATGGGGGAAAACATACAGGTTGAGAATGTAGAGATAGAATCGAATGGTTAAAGAAATCAAGTTACTTGCCCAGATATTGCAGAAACCATGAGGATCCTAAGAGTGGAGTTGCAAAGTTGCAGAGCAGATCATGGGAGGCTCATTAAAGCTCAGGAAGAACAAAATGAGTTGAATGCAGCCATGCTCCAAAGCCTAACCGATGTCCAAAGAAAGTTTCACTTGGGACAACACTTAGAAAAGAGTCAAAGGGTGGGAGTAGCTCTAGGGGACCTTCTCATAATAGGTCCCATGGCTCAAGAATGTTTCTAGAGACATCACATATGCTCCATAAATCTCTTCTAGTGAGTCATTTGACTCTAGAGACTCCATTGAAGCTTCAATCTCTCCACCTCATACGAATAAGAGGAAGAGGCCTTTCAAGAGCAACTCACATGGAGAATTTAGGAATGCCAAACCTCCTACATTAGATGGTGAAGCAAAATTTGGTCAAGAAGTTGAGGCTTGGCTTCTTGGGACGAGGAATTATTTCCAAGTCTAAGACTACTTTGGAAACATGAAGGAAAGGGTGACCGTATTCAATTTGAATGGAAGAGCATCTATATGGTGGGATCACCTTAGGAAAGTGAAGAAGATCAATGAAAGGAAGATTGTGTAGAAATAATTCAATAAGTACTTTAAGCAGAAGTACCTCTCTGATAGGTACTAATGACAAAATCAAGGAGTTCCATGAATTGAAGTTGGGACAAATGACCATGGAGGAATATAGCAATAAATTCTTGGATTTGTTGAGATATGTCACGTATATCGGGGATGATAAGATCGGGATTCAATGCTTTATCAATGGATTACCCTAGTCCTACAAGGATATGATTGAGTTTGATGACCTCAAACTATAGATGAAACCAAAGGAAGTCTAAGTACGGTTATGATCAAATTAAAAGCAATCTAGAATTCCAGAAGGCATGGAAGGACAAGAAGAAGAAGATATTTAACCAAAGAAAGAAAGGATTCAAGCCTCCCCACTTTAGAAATCATCAAAGACACCCACCATAGGGTGTGACTAAGCCAGCAAGGATGGCAGGAGACAATCCAAGAGAGCTAAAAGAGGCACTTCGATGTCGTGGATGTGGAGCGTACCATCTGCTTATGAACTAGCCACATTGAAATGGGAACATGAAGCAAGCTTACTATGTTGAATAGGATGAAACTATGGGTCAAGTGGTGAAAACTGTAGCTAGAATTTATGGAATGCTAGAGGACCACCAAGCATACTATCATTCAATTGTCGTTGAAGTTGAAGGTAATATTTCTAGGCAATATATTTCTAGTTTGATTGACCCTGGCTCTACTCACAATTACACTATTCCTAGAGTTGTTGAGAATTGTGATTTTAATAAGACAAAGCATAGTAGGTCGTGGCTAGTTCACCTAGACATGGGAGACAAGAGGAAAGTCAGTGAAATAGTGGAGAATCGTCCATTGGAAATGGATGCATTATTCACAAAGGAAAAATTGAACATTCTACCACTTGGTTCTTATGATGTTCTCATTGGAATGGATTGGTTGGAAGCACACAAAGTGAAGCTTGATGGTTACAACAAGATAGTCAAGTGCATTGATGAAGAAAGAAACCCAAGAATGGTAAAAGGGACTCCAAAGGATGTTTCTATTAGACAGATTTCAGCCATGCAGTTGAAGAAGTTCTATAGAAAAGGTTTCCAATTGTATGCAGCCCATGTATAGGGAATAACAAAAACTGAAGTTATGAGGTTGGAGGATCATCGCGTCTTGCAAGAATTTAAGGATGTATTTCCCAAAGAAGTGCCAGGACTCCCTCCAAAAAGGGACATTGATTTCACAATTGAGCTTGTGCCAGGAGTTGCACTGGTATCTAAAGTTCCTTATAGGATGAGTGCACCAGAGTTGCTGAAGCTAAAAATACAATTTAAAGAACTGTTGGAAAATAAATATATCTAGCCGAGTGTGTCTCTATGGGGAGCACCTATCCTATTTGCGAAGAATAAAGATGGAACGCTTATGCTATGTATTAACTATAGACATCTAAACAAATACACAATGAAGAACAAGTATCCATTGCCTCAAATAGATGATCTATTTGTTCAAATGAGAGGGGCAAGAGTATTTTCGAAGACTTACTTGAGGTCAAGTTACCATCAAGTCAGAATTAAAGAAGAATATATCCATAAAACATATTTTAGAATGTGATATGACCATTACAAGTTTACATTGGCACCTTCCGGTTTCACTAATGCATCAACTACTTTCATGTTCCTCTTGAATAACATGTTTAGCCAATATTTGGATAAATTCATGTTGGTATTCTTAGATGACATTCTTATTTACTCTAAGAACAAAAAGGAGCATGGGGAGCATCTACTAATGGCTTTGTAGGTGCTAAGGAAGCATCATCTATACGCAAGGCTAGGAAAATGTCACTTCTATAAGAAGCAGATTCATTATTTGGGTCACAATGTTTAAGAGGAAGGAATATATGTGGACCTCGAAAAGATTGAAACTATTATGGATTGGTCGACTCCAAGGAATGTGATAGACGTGAGGTATTTTATGGGCTTTATTGGTTATTACAAGAGATCCATCGTGGGATTCTCCAAGGTTGCACACACAATCACTTCTTTGCAGAAGAAGGGGGAAAGGCTTGAATGGACACACAATGTGAAGGAAGATTCCAACTATTGAAGAAGATTCTCACTAGTGCACCAACTCTGAGAATTGCAAACCCAAAAAATAATTATGTGGTGTGTACCGATGCATGCAAGTAGGGCATTGGGGGAGTTCTTATGCAATAAAATCATGTGGTATACTATGAATCTGAAGGAGTATGAAAAGAATTACGCTACCCACGATTTAGAACTCACTCCCATAGTGCACGCATTGAATATGTGGAAGCATTATCTGATGGGAAGGAAATTTGAGCTCAGAACAGACCATTGTGGCCTGCAATATTTGTTTGAACAACCAATGTTAAATGCCAGACAAGATAGATGGTTGCAGTTCTTGTGTGAATTTGATTACGAGATCAAACACCTAAAAGGGTTGAAGGAGATGAAGGCAGTTGATGCACTTAGTAGGAAGATGCGCACAATGCATGTGGAATCCATTAATGTTTGTAAATCAAACCTGAGGGAAAGGATTTTGAGTCTCTTGTTGAAGATGAACATTATCAACGGTCAAGGACAAAATGCAGTAGTCGAATGCTAAAAAGAAGTATGAGGGTTATTGCCTCGAAGAAGGATTTCTTACCTTTAAGGGTAAAATTTATATCCCTAATGTTGGGAATTGGAGAAGGAATGTTATGGAAGCGATTCATGCAATGCCATAGTCCACTCACCTAGGATACCAGAAGACAATTTCTACAGCCAAGAAGCAATACTTTTGCTTAGGTATGACAAAGGACATTGTTGAGTATATTTCTAAGTGCATGAAATGTCGATAAGTGAAGGTTGAGAATCAACACCCAATCGTGTTACTGCAACAATTGGCCATACCTGAATGGAAATGGGAAGTGTTCCATGGATTTTATTACAAGGTTGCCAATGACAGTGAGACAACATGACACAATCATGGTGGTGGTGGACAAGTTAACTAATATAGCACATTTTATTCCAATTAAGTCCACATATAAAGCAACTGACATTGCAAATATTTTCATGAAGCAAATCCTTTGGTTGCGTGGATTGCCTAAAGCCATAATTTATGTAGGGATACCAAGTTCACCTCCAATTTTGGAAGGGCTTGTTCCCTGATATAGGAACTTAGATGAACTTTAGAGCAACCTACCATCCATAAATACATGGACAAACCAAAAGAGTGAATCAAGTGCTTGAAAACATGCTTCACATGTATGTGATGGACAAACCATCCAAGTGGGAAGATAATTATCTACACTTGGTATAGTTTGCTTATAACAATGGGCAACACATATCACTAGGAATGATTCCATTTGAGGCTTTGTATGGTAGAAGTTACAGGACACCAGTAACTTGGGATAATCCAATGAACAAAATTGTTCTTGGGCCATAATTGCTTAAGGAAATGGAACGATAGGTTGCAAATATTAGGAATAATTTAAAGGACACCCAAGATAGATAGAAAGTATATGCAGATAAGAATCGATTTCATGGGGAATTCAATGTTGGGGATCATGTTTACCTCCAAGTGAGGCCAAGGAAGAGTTCCTTGAAGCTTGGGAGTTGTGCCAAGCTATCACTAAAATACTATGAGCCATTTGAAGTGCTAGAGAGGATAGGGCAAGTTGCATATAGACTTAAATTGCTTGCTAACACTAGAGATCATAACGTCTTTCATGTTTATTTACTTAAGAAATATGTACATGATCCTAACCATGTGATTGATTGGGATGTGATTCACGTGGAACTCGAGGGAGAGTTCCAATCTGAGTCACTAAGTATCCTCGACAGGAAGGTAACATTGCTTTGGAACCGAGCCATCAGACAAGTAAAGGTTCAATGGAATCACTTTGGTCCCGATGAGGCTACATGGGAGTTGGAGGATGCCATGAGAGAGGCATATCCATTTCTATTCCAATTTTGAGCAAACACCGAGGATGGTGTTATTATAAGGGGGGGATTGTAATACCCCTAGTTTTGGGTTGGAATATATTGAATCAAATTATGTAAATGATGTAAATATGTTAGTATGGATTCCTAGTGCGGAGCTCAAGGCCAAGATCTTACTAGTGAATGGCTAGGCATGCATGATGCAAATATTTTTTATTTGGACCATGTGGTTAGCTTAGCAATCCAATTCGAATTCTATGCAAATATTATATTATGCTGGAAAATAATATAAATGGTCCAAAATGGCTATGAAAAGAGCGCTAAAGGGGATATGATTCCACTAGAGGAGAAGAGGGAAGGGGGCATATGGGATATTGAATCCTTGAGTTCCAAGTGTCAACCATAGAACAAATCCAATTACTTTCATGAGCCTTAAATGAGCCAATTATTCCCTTTTGACTATTAAACCCAATCATCAAATGCATGTGTGAGGTTGGTGGGAAAAGTCCCTTTATGTAGTTATGGAAGCACGAGGGTGAATGTGCTTCTATGATAGTTATGACAGTTGTAAGGGTCCTTTTCTCCTATGGTCATAAGTTATGTCAGTTTTCCTATCACCATTCAACCCTCCTATCCCTTGGAGTCAACCACTCCTTCACATAGACACTCGCACATTCTCTCACGTAGAATTCATGCCATAAAATACGTAGATACTCTCACACTCTCTCACATATAATTTACCGCATACACTACGCAAACACTCTCACATAGAATTCACCCCATACACTATGCAAACACTATCACATTCTCTCACATAGAATTCACCCCATACACTACGTAGACACTCTCACATTCAAGGATACAAACTTACCATCGCATATAGACTTACCCTCGTAGATAGGTTTACACTACGCAGACTTACCATCACTACACAGACTTACCATCGCACATAGACTTACCCTTGTAGACATATTTACCCTAAACATATCTCTCCTTCACATAGTTCACTACCATTACCATTACCAGACTATGTATTACCCAAGAATTCAAATTTAGAACCAGAGATGCAGATTTGAAGAGGAAAGAGATGGTTGTAGATGAACATTGAGGTTGGTAAGGTTAGGAACCCTTACCCATTGATTTCTACTATGGCATGCTTTAGAAACCATGAATTATGAAGGCTATAGGTAGTTCTCCAATAACATATAGTAAGTTGGACTCTTTCTATGCACAAACACTAGTATGCACCTGGAAAGATGGATCACCCAAGGGAATAATGGATTGGTTAAGGGGATGTCTGAGCTTAGAAGGGTGTTGTATGGGGTAGGTATTGTGGATCCAAGGTTGCGATGACTGAGAAGCCTGTAGGTGTCTCCTTTTCCCTAGTGGCATCATAGCCTAGCTTGGGGGTGGACTCTCAATAGAAATAGTATATGCTAGATAGAGTTCCTATAGTTGGGTGGAAAATTGCTCTTACCCAGCTAATTGTTTGGATCTTCTTTGTTTAAAGATAAGTATTCTATTTGCATCTAAATGTGCAATGAATTTATTATTATGCCTATGATATTTAAGCTTATACATGCATGCTATGTGTGTGTAGAGTTTATCGCACTGTGTATTTTTATTATGCCTCTGCACACACATTTTTACTTGTCATGAAATTCGTAATATGGCCTTTGGGCGAAATTTAGAAGCCCTTAATTCATGGTTCTCCCCTCCATTGGTTAAGTACATATATGGGTCCGTGAAAAACTTCAAATAAGGGAATTCCAAAGTTAACTTGTATCTTGAAGGGAATCACACCTCCGAACCGGCTGCTCATTGAAGGTGTTTCCATCACCGTCAACAATCGTCAAAGGATCTGGGTGAAATTATCCATGATCTCGTTCCTCTGTCATGTGAGGCATTCCTCGAGCAAAAACTCAATATGATTTCCTTCTCCATAATCTCTCTTTGCTTATCCCACCATGTGAGGTTGCCTGGGCCAATGAGAGTGGTTTTCCCCAAGCTCAACTAGTTCAAGACCTAACTCTTGATATGAATATCTCGTTGGTGACATGCACTGAAAAACAACAAGAGAAAATTGCTCTGATACCACTAGTCTAGATTATTCTGAGAACGAAATGAAGGAAACAATATAAAATGAAAAAACATATACCAATATTTTGTAGAAAGCACAGTATTACAGTAAAACCCAAATTCTATTAATGAATGGAATGGAAAAACATTGTAAACTGCAATGCAATACAAACTAGCTCAGATGGCGGTAGCTTATATCTGAAGAGATATGTGTCGGCTACACTCATTCGCAAGAGCTTATTACAAATAGATCACAAAGGGATTTTGTATCATAATCATCAAAGGCAAAAACCCTTACAATAAAACCCCTAACCCTAGGAGATGAAGCACCAAAAGGATTTGTGGGCCTCGAAGTGGCTAGTTCATACGTCAACTTCTCAAGGGCGCTAATTTTGCATACGATATTCATGTAGAGAATTCGATAGCTTGTTGGAAAGAACCAATTGAGAATTACAACGATTGGAAGGGGCCAAGGCATGCCATGAAAACCCTGACCTCCCTGATTGGCCAAAAAACATCGTTTAAGTCCTCAAAAGGACCCTAGAAGTTTGGGACCCAAAAAACCGTAGAAAATTTCCAAGAATACAGAGAACCATTTTAACTCAGTGGAACAAGTGGGTGGCCACCAAAATTCACCTGGATTAGTATGTCGTTCTCCCCACATCCCCAACATTAAATTGATTATCTGGGCCTTCCCTTTGCTGGCCTAATCTGCCTTAATCCACCTTGAGCTTGTTGTCCCCGCTGAACATTTTTTGGGATGGTTCCTATAAGGTAATGGTTTGAATCCATTTCTCCTTGGATAAAAATTCCCTTTGGGACTTCCTCTCTCTAGTTTTTATTCTTCAATTATTTCCTTGCTTTGCTCGTAGCAATGCATAGCCTTCCAAATAACATCATCCAAAGTCTTGGGCTCTACAAACTCAATCACGTCTTTGTAACTCTGGGGCAATCCACTTAAGAACCTCTGAATCTTTACCTTCTCATTTATGATGCAATCCACATATCGTACCAGTTCTAGGAACGTGTTCAGATATCCCTCCATTGTCATATTCCCTATCTTTAATTCATGAAACTATTTGCGCTTATTATTATAATACCTCTCTAAAAGGTATTTATGCTTGAAATACTTTTCAAACTTCTACCAAACAATTTTCCTCTCCTTGATGCCTTTCACCCAAGTGAGGTGTTCCCACAAGATTGAAGCTCTACCATTTAAGGTAAAGATGGAAATTCCGGTCTTTTTATTCCTAGAGTAATAATAGATCCTAAAGTACTTATTAATTCCTAGAAGTCGTGCTTTAGCCTCTTGCTTTGTCTTACCTTCTTTTGGAGGAGCCTAAGTCGACCTGTCGACTAGGTCCTCTGCCCGACTACTTGTAAAAAATGTTGACGGTTTGAGTCTACCAATACATGTCAGGTTGGTCGGTTGAACCGACAATCAGTTATGTACTGTATGTCAAAACATATAAATAGGTTGGTGAGCCGACTCATAGAGGTTAAGTTGATTTTTTCATACATGTAACTGTTCTACATATCTTTATGAGTAATATAAAGGCTTGTGCTTCCTCTCCACCTCTTGTCTATTGTATCTATATCTATAAGTTTGCTTGCTTATATTATAATATGTATCACCGGTAACAATGTAACGCCCTCGAGTACAACATTGGTTATGTTTCCGGTGATGCATACATAAGATTATAGAGATCATGATCAATGATATCAGAGCAAGAGATTAAGGAATGGTGGGAGAGAAATATTGCTAATTACCTGCAAAATTATGCCAGAAGAAACAAGCTAACGATCCGACATGACCAGCAATGAAAGATCCGACAAATTCGACAAATATAGAGCAATGAGTCACAAAAGCACTCCAGATATCCAGAAGATTGAGCGGGAGAAGAGGAGGAAAAGGAGAGAAGAGTTAAGGGAGCGGGCGAGGGTGCTCCAGAAAAAATGAATATCGGGCATCAAGATAGATGAGGAAGGAAATATGCCAGAGTCAAGTCGATCTCAACAAGAAAGGGGCGTTGATGAAGACCTATCGTCATTGGATGAAGACGTGTGGATAGAGGTAATAACGCCACATTCTCCGCTGCATCTAACTCAGAGTGTTTGAGTGCAGGATATTGTCGAAGAATATTTAGGACTTCATGCTGGTCAGTTAGGAATTTGGAGTCAACGAAGCAATGAAGGTGATGAAGTCGACAGACTATTGATTCATCGACCAGAAGAAGGAAATTGGGTCACTTTTCAGCTCGATTTTTCAAATAGAAGTTTCCACCTAGTCTACTCAGATCGTGCGGACGCGCCCCCCCTGCCACTACTAGCATTGAGTGAATCATTGAGTTCTTCAGAAAATCCAAGGAGAAGCGAAATCCAGATTGAGCAAAATTTTTCCTGGATTTCGAAAGAAGTAGTCGAAGAAAGCCAAATTCTGAGACCCAACGAACCGACCGAAGTTCTAGACACTAGCATTGAAGGTGAAGAACCCGCTCTCAATATAAATTTGGAAATAATACCTGTTGAGGTTACCCAAGCAAGTAATTCTGGCACCGGAAATAATCCACCGACCCCACCAGTCAATTTAGAGGTCGCAGTAATAGCAGACATGTCGCAATACAATAGCACACCTTCCATTCTACGAGGGTGATGAAGACCCTTAGAGACATTGGTTTGTATGTGAATCAATATGGGGAGCCAATGCACTTACCGATGAAGACCGACAGATGGCACAGTTTGCAGGATCTTTACGAAAAAGAGCACTCACCTAGTATATGGGATATATTGACAAAACACCAAACGCGACAAAGGCACAAATCAAACAACTCTTCTTATCTTTCTTCAAAACTCCGGATGCGAAGTACCTGGCTACTGAAAAGTTAAAGACTGCAGTACAGAAACCGTAAGGGAGTATGATAAGATATTTAAAGACCTCCTGAGCCAGATTGATTATGATATTGAGGAAAAAATCTTCATCCAATGGTTTGTAGTTGGACTCTTATGAAAGACCAAAGTGCATGTCCATTGGCAGAAAGTCACCACATATGAATATTCCCTGACAAAGGCTATACAAATTGAAATGGATGACGATCACCCTCTGGCGCCGGTCGACAGACATATTGAGGAGCGACTAGACAACATGCAATAATCCATATGGGATATCAATCTAAGAGTAGCGGAAGTTTGGTGTACCAAATGTTCTACTGCAGGACACACAAAAGACCACTGCCGTCAGAAGGACCGACGATAAGATGTTCGACTTGTTCAGACAAGATGCTTCTGTGATATTTGTTAAGATTACAACTTGCATGCTACAAAAGACTGCCCTTATAACATGAAGAAAAATAAATCTAAGTGGTGCCAGATATGTGAAGTTAGTACTCATTATGTAACAAAATGCCATTTGAATCTAAAGAACAATCAAAATTACCATGCAGTATACCAGACCAATGTTGTCGACCAGAGAAATGACAGGAATGAAAGGAGTGATCGATACGACTGGAACGATAGAACAGATAGATACGACCAGAAAGATAGAAATGATAGATATCCAAGATGCGACGACTGAAGATATGATTGGCGAAATGACAATTACAACCGACGCGGAGGATTCCCAGGCCGAGATTGCGGCAATGGCAGTCGAGATTTCCGACCTCGACGGCCTGGGAAATGTTACACTTGTCTTAGTGAAGGACATCGCCATCCAAATTGTCCTTATAAAGATCGAACAGATCTTAAATTATGTACAAAATTTGGAGTAGGGGATCACTTCTTGGAGGATTTCCCTACTATGCTTGAAAAAATTACAAATAAAAATAATGTTAATGTCTTGTCCTGTGTTTCCAAATGTGATGTGATTAGAAAAAAGAATATGCAAATTGTAACAAGGCAAGGTACTCGAACTGGTCACGATAATACACAAATAAGAAAAGTAATAAATAAAGAGGATTATCTGAATCCAAATAAGCAAAAATATATGTTTAAAAATGCATCCGATATATTCCATGAACTAGCAACACAAGAAGATAATGAGGAAGTTCAACAGGAAGGTATTAATGAATTGGTCAATATCATAACTAAAGAAGAAGCTATCGGGAAGTTAATTGACTTGTTGCATAATATTAAAAATAAATATGTCGAGCTAAGACAAGCTAAAAACATATGCCGACTGAACCAAAAAGACAAGAATGATGTCGACCCTCTCGTCGACCACAAAATAAATGGATACCGTGTCCGACATGTTGTCCTCGATTCTGGCTTGCAAGTTAATATCATGACTCGTGATACTTGGGAACAATTAGGTCGACCTCATCTTCAAGAATCGAGCATTTATTTGAAACTCGTTGACCAAGGTATGATTGAACAAATTGGTGTGTGGAGAGATGTCGAAACTTCCATAAAAGGAATAGTGAAAAAATTCGACTTCAAAATTATAAATCCAAAAGATGGAGCCAGTTCATTCCTAGCCTTGGTTGGTCGACCATGGGGCAGAAAAATGAAAGCGTCGATATCACTCGATAAAGGTCGAATTAAACTCAAAGGCAATGCCCAAAAGGTGATAGTACCTATCTTCCCATCTCAAGGAGAACCGTGGTCAGAACTAATGGAGGATGATAATGGCATACGATAGCTGTATCAAATAAACAATAATGAAGATTATATTGAACCCAATGCACAAGGAAAAATTTATCTTCGAGATCCTACATTGGTCGGATACAACTCCGACGCCGAATTGTACGACTGGAAAATAGAAAATTATGAACTACAAGAGAAATAATGTTAGACAATTGAATCCATTCCTAAAAAGGAAATTAATAAATGCTTCTCTATCTTGACCATTCCAAATATATTCGAGAGAAAAATCCCCGAATATCCAACTTTAGCACCGGTGAAGAATGACTCGTTTCATACTCCTCCGCTGCGATACAAAGAACGTGAATCTTTGTTTGTACATGTCGAAGAAGTTTCAAAGAATGTCAGAGAACAATGGAGATTACAGAGTCTGGTCAAGACATTTACAGGACAAGCTGCAAGATGGTGAGACACACATCATTCAAGACTCCAAACATGGACCACTAAATCGACATATTTTGTTGAAAGGTTTGGAGGTAAGAAACTGATAGCTCAAACAGTAATCCCGATATTTACACAAGGGAAAGAACCTTAAATTCATGCCAACAACTGTGAAAGGGAGTGGAGAAGACTAGGATATAAATATGAAAGAGCATGGCCGCATCTCTTTCCGAAAACACTTGACGACTTGCCTAACAAATGGTACAAAATGGAAGAGGCAAGGAGAGAAACATTCATTTGGAAAGAACTGAAGGAAAACTTCATCAAAGATTTCCAATTTTCTCCAAAGGAAGAGTAGTTAATTGAAGTGAGCAACCAATTCAAAAAGTTTATGCAACCGATGAACAGTGCAGTACCAGCAGATAAGCAGCCACTTATTCGACAAACCGCTACCTGCAATAATATTCAGTCGACAAAAGTCCAACATTCGACACGATTACGACTAGAAACAAAGAAAACAGTCGGAAAGAGATTCCAATGGAAATACGACCATCCAGCCATGTCGAAGCCAGTTAGAACAACTTACAAAGTGGAGGCCGTAGAGAAAGAAGATCCTGAAAGATTAACTGAACAAGACTTTCCACCGGAATTTACGCAGATCAAAGAAGGTGAACGACCAATAAATGACATCCGAGCACCAGAATGGATGGATGCGAAAGTCAAAATAAAAGAAATCGACATATCCAACGATGACAGACCAAAAATGGCGAAAGTTGGCGATTACGGGAATGAGGAGAAAACAACAGAAATTACAAGCCTCCTCAAAGAATTTCAAGACGTATTCGCGCGGGATTATAAAGATCTCAAAGGCCTGGTCCAGGACATGGGTGAGATGAAGATTGATATCAAGCCAGATGCCAAGCCAGTAAAGAAAAGACCACACAAACTTGCACACAAGTACAAGGACATTGTCAAAAAGGAGATCGACAGCATGCTTGTTGCAGGAATCATCTATCTGATCGATCAATCAGAATGGGAAAGTCTGATGGTCGTACAATCGAAGAAGCACGATCCGACACGACTCGGAATATGTGTCAACTTTTGAGAACTTAATAAAGTAACACTCACTGACCCTTTTCATACTCCTTTCGCTGATGAAATCATTAATGAAGTTGCAGGTCATGAGTGTTATTCATTCATGGACGGATTTTTTGGGTACAAGTACACATCGCCAAATAAGATCAGAAGAAGACCACATTTGTCTGGGAATTCAGATCATTTTCTTATAAAGTCATGCCATTTGGTCTAAAGAGTGCACCGTTTGTGTTCTCCATAATTGTTGTTAAAGAGTTCCAAGGGTATATCTATAAAACTATGGTTGTATACTTTGACGACTAGACGATATACTCCATGCTCAGGGATCACTGCAAATGGCTCCGGCTGATGCTAGAAAGATGTTGAAAAATTCAACTCTCGCTGAACATCAAGAAATGCATTTTCGTAACTCCTATCGGAATATTATTGGGCCATGTCGTATGCAAGGAAGGCATCAAAGTCAACTACGCCAAAATCAAGATCATTCTCGACCTAAAGCCACCAGTCAACTCTAAACAAGTGTGAATCCTGTTGGGCCACATGGGATACTATCGAAATTTTATCTGACATTATTCCGACATGACGTATCCATTGGAGGAATTACTAAAAGAAAATCAAGAATACAAGTGGACCGACGAGTGTATTACATTGTTCAACATCTTGAAAAGAAAACTTGTTGAAGCACCTATACTCCGATTCCTAAACTAGTCGATCAAGTTCCATGTACATATCGACGCGTCAGGAATATTAGTCGGCGCAATTTTAACACAACCAGGTGATGATGGAATGGATTAACCTGATGCCTTCAGCATCGAAAAGTTGAACAAAGCATAAAGAAGTTATTCAACAAGAAAGAGAAGTGTTGGGTATGGTATTTGCACTGCAGAAATACCGACATTATCTATTGGCTAACCCGTTTGTGTTCTATACAGACCATCAAGCACTCAAATACTTAGTTAATAAGCCATTACATCATGGAAGACTCTGTCATTGGTTGCTACTATTTCAAGAATTTGAGTTTGAAGTGATAGTTCGCGCCAGGAAAAGCAAATGTCGGACCCGACCACTTGTCGCGAATCGAAACGAGAGAAGAGCCGACAGGAATTGAATATGAACTACCTGACGTGCACTTGTTTAGAATTGAAGTTGTCCCCTCGGAGTTAGTGGAGATTGCACAATTCCTAGAGGATGGACATGCACCATAAGGAATGTCAGAAAAGAAAAAGAAGATTCTTGCAATGAAGGTTGCACCCTACACTCTAATCAACGGATTCCTTTATAAACTCGGCCTTGACGACATATTACGATGATGTGCGCTCAACCATGAATGACAAAGTATACTTACATAAGCACATTATGGACCGACAGGAGGACATTATCAAGTCGCCATCACATCAAGAAAGATTCTGCGGTCTAGACTTTGGTGGCCGACAGTGCACAAAGACTGTCAAGATTTTGTAAGTAAATGTGATAGATGTCAGCGACTAGGCCAACCTCTGCCAAGTACAGAAATGCCCCTTGTGCCAGTAAATCCAAGTCGGACATTTGAAATGTGGGAAATAGAATTTATTGGAGCATTCCCAATACTTGGAAGACGAACAGGAGTGAGATACATCATCACTGCAGTCGAGTATGTCACTAAATGGGCAGAGGTAGAACCTGTCGAAACCTGTTCGAGCGAGGTAGCTGCAAAATTTATATATGAGAATATTATCACAAGGTTTGGTTGTCCACTTACGTTGATCAACGACCAGGGAACTCACTTTGTTTGTAAAACAATTTCCACTTTACAAAATAATTTTTAATCGAGCACAGGATGAGTACTTCATACCACCCACAGTCAAATGGCGTCGTAGAAGCCTTTAATAAAACACTTACTAAAGGTTTAACAAAAATGTGGAATATCGACAAGGATGACTAGGACGACCAGATACTTGTCGTGCTATGGGCGTATAGAACAGCACACAAAAGAACGACAAGTCAGACCCCATTCAAGTTGGTATATGGTCAAGAAGCAGTTGTCCCCTTACACTTTCGACAACAAGCTCCCAGAATTGCTAAAGTACTACACATTGATGTCGAAAATGTTAGAAAAGAATGATTGTTCCAACTGTCGAAGCTCGACGAAAGCCGACAGACTTCCATACATCACCAAGAAATCCAAAAGCAGCTGCAGAAAGCCTGGCACGATAGAAATATCCAGCACAAGAATCTATCAGTTGGTGATTTTGCATTGCTATACAACAACCGTGTAAAAGGTAAACCGAAAAATTTGCACACGAAATGGATGGGTCCGTATATTGTCGAAGATATCAATACCAATGGCTCAGTATGACTAAAGACACTACAAGGAAGTGTATTCAAGAAACTTGTCAACGACGCCCGATTGAAGCGGTATAAGGCATGAAAAAAAAACGGTTATAACTACCTTGGGAGAGAAGCATTATAAGCAACCATTCAAAATCAAGTCTTATAAAAACGGCATCATGACGAGAGACTGGAGAGATAATTTTGGAAAAGGAAATGAAAAAATTTGCAGACAACAAAGTCCAAAGTGTGATCGACGATATGGTAGGAATAGACAAGAAGGGCCAAGCCGACGAGCACATGTCGAACAAGAATCCCGATCACGACAACCTGTTTCCGATCGACATAACAAATCGAAAGACGTGCACAGACATCACGTCGATGAAGAAACAGAGAAAAGCACTCGTGAAGTCCGACATGTAGAGAAGAAAATTCCAAGTGCTCCAGAAGAGGACCCAACAAGCTGTCAATCAAAATTAACTGCATCGCCTACCCTGCAATCAATGTTGCTACCAACTCCACGCTCCCCTGTTTCGGCTTGCCTCGCTGTAAATATCGGGCTCGAGGAATCTTGGTTACTATTTTTCCAAGAGCTTGAAATCCAGAATGCAGAGCAACCTAAACTGTTCGAACAAACCTCTGAACCTGGGAACCTTACAACAGCAATGGCACCCAAGAAATCTCAGTCGACGACCAGATCCGCAACAACAAAAGTCCAACAGCTAGAAAAATCCCACACACCTTTGGAGACCCGACTACAGCTTGTTTGAAATGCCAAGGCTTCGGAACATCAATGGAAACGGATCTGTAATGACATTATGGACTGGGGGAAAGAATCAAATTGTATATGGAGAGAAGAAGCGCAGAGACTTCAGACCGCTACAATTCTGCAATACATGCATGCACCCTTATTAGATAGCTTCGTCGGTTTAAAATATCTAATCGCTCAGTTCATCGTGAGAAGATATCATAATGACAAGCTCTATTTAGACATCCCTGTCGAAATAAATGGCGAACTTGTCCATCGGATTACTGGTTTATCAAACAAGGGTGACATAGTGCTGATGCGTCCAAACCCGACACTGGTTAAGGAATTCACAGGCACCCCTGCAGGTAAAAATTCAAGAGGGTTGGTCGTAAACTAGATACTCTACAGCACACATAAGATAGCAGCACGAATTGTGTCGACTGCACTCACAAGTTTTGGTCGAGGCTCCGACCTCAAACTCAACATGCTAGAGGTCATTTAAAATGTTGCGACGCATGGCAACGTCTACAACTGGGTAGACCATTTAGCCGACATCTTAAGGAATGTATGCTACAAATTCCAGGAAGATGGATCGAGCATTCAGTACCCGTCACTGCTAATTTGGATTGCGATGGCACATCTTCGACCTACGGGAAACAAATATTTTATAGCAGATAAAGGCATATTGATGGAAAATTTATGTTGTTTCACATAATTAGATGGAGAGTTCCACCGAATATCTGACGAAGTCTACCACCGACCGCGCATATTCAGTTGTCGCTCGATCACACGTCGATCTGGCACTTACAAGGAGCGGTCGGAGTAGCAAAAGCACTGGATTTTTACCCTTCGTTTGACGAGGTATTTACTGAGCTCAGTAGACAATCAAACACAAGTATCCTAATACCTCCACATGCACAAAGAGTTGACCTGACAATAGTCGAACCCTTGATGGATGTCGAGAAGGAAGAAGACTACAAAGTTCGAGTTCACTTAAACACATTTACCCTCCAGGATGAGCATATTGTCGAGATGAATCCTCTAGGGATTGCGATGACGGCACATCAGGATCCACCAGGATCAGCAGAACGGTTGAAAGAAAGCAACTAGTCGGACAATCCACATCCAGAATATTCCTTTACTAAAGAAAACATCAGTCAACTGGCTGACGAGATATTCCAAGCCCAACAGAAAAAGAATACTAACGCAAAAGGAAAAGGGAAGCGTAAGCTTATCCTTCAATAGCCAGCAGAAGAAGAGAACGCAGAACTCTACGACTGTGCCACACAGATCCTAGAGGATGCCTCTAAAAACAAAGTACTGGTCGAGGAACATGTTATCACACCATAGTAGCAGGGCTACTATTCTTGCTTAGCAGATATCTGCACATTTCAGAGCTTGGATTATTCAAAGCTTGGCTATGATGAGTTTATATTTTGAGATCACTCATGATCAGAGCAGTGTATTTTATCAGACTTATGTTAGACCTTGTGCCAAGGCTGAGCCTTTAGAGTTCAGATGTGATGACCAATGTGACCCTTTATTCCATACAGTTTCAGTCCAGTGCTTAGAGATGTTATTGCAGCAATGTTTCAGATGGTTTATGATGATTATTATGATGATGTGATATAACCTATGGATTTCTGATCATTGATTATGAATTATTATCTTGTTGCTTTAGTCATGTTCACAGCATTAGCTTGGTGTATGATTCATGATGTGGCAAATTTTATAAACTTAAAATGAACTATCTTGATGATGTTACAATTTATAAAATGGACTTATTACTTGCACATTTAGGTTCTTGACAAAACTCACTGGTTTACTACCTTGCATAGATATGGTCTTTCCTGACATTACTTGTCTGCTAGCTTAGGCACCACCTTCATTTGTCTCCATTCATCCATGACTTTTCTTACTTGGATTTTACCCTTGACTTGTCTTGCTTGACATTTTGATACTGAGGACTTCCCTTTTTACTACCTCTATGTTTGGATCGCATCCATGTTTGTTTAGTGTCTCGGCTCTAAGTTGGTGACAGAACTTTCCTTTGGCAAGTTGGATTGTAGTCCTAAATCATTATGGTCGGTTGTCCCGATGTTTGGCACTAGCACGAACTCCCCCTAGTCACTTGAGATGTTGTTGGCTAAAACTGAAAGCTCATGTACTACTTATGGAAACTTATGTAAATTCGTCCATGGAAACTATAAACTCTAGAATGTGTTTTTGAACACACGTGAGTAAAGGGCAAGAGCGATGAACTGCTAAAAATACTCCTCGAAGAGTATAAGAAAGGTCCAAAAAAGCAACGGTTCTTAAACTCTATATCTAAACGATTGCTGACCTTATATATATATATATATATATATATATATAAACATGCCATGGATGCAAGCTGCAATTAGTTGTGCTTCTTAGCGCACCTGAGATCCGAAGGGTTATGTAGGCCAAAAAGTCCAAGAAATGAAATTGAATGATCCTAATGAACCTAGATCAACTTGATGTAGACATGATGCCTAAGTTGAATAAGCACTCTCTAAACAACTTACCCATTTGTGAGGCACAGCCCTTCCCCATGTTATTTGTCCAGCACATAATGTAGCTTCCCGCTTTTCCCAGTCCAAAGTGTCTTCTAATTGAGTTTAGACAAGTCACCCCTTTTCCCAGCCTTGTTCCTAGCCTTCATCCTTAGCTAGCAGTTAGACCATGTCCAATGGGTGAGTTTGTCATTTAAGCTATTGTGCAAGTAATTATAACTAACAATGGAATACGCAAACATGACTAATGCCACTAAATGATGTTATACTTTAAGTTAAGTTGTGAGTATGATTAGAGGAACATGTCTTAGTCTATTGATATGATTTATCCTTGGTTGTATATTGACCTAGTCAAACCCAGTTTGACTATGGTCACTTCTTGGGATTCGTGATGATGTGGGCCATGTATGCCTATTGCTGATGATTGATGGTCCCACATACTCTTGATGATGATGCTATATGATGGACATATGGGTCAGATGATGATTAATGCAGTTCAGCAGGTTTTATTATTTCTTCAGATCATCAATTTATACACTGTCCATAAATGGTGGACCCTACAGTTAGCCCATCAGGGCAACCCATGGTGTATGAGTACACATTCTTAATATTTTTGGGTCTTCTGGATCCAATGAGACACTTATCATTCAGTTCCGGGCACTTCTAACAATGATAGATGCGGTTTTCCACTTGTTGACCAGATTTGGGGCTGATTTCCCAACCTTACCAGCAGGGGCCATGAGAGGCCAGTTCACCTAGGGAGATGTATGAGGAGGAGGTGGTCCAGCCACTTGATATTACCATTTACCCCCCCTTCTAGAGAGCCTAGTGGGCTTAGTTTGACAGCGCAGGTGCCCTAGGGGGCAGTTTCAGCAGCTTCACAGTAATCGAGGCAGTTTAAAAATGGAATAAAAGGGTCACTAAGGAATTCAATTTGGGAAATTGAGGCAAGGTTTTGGAACTTGGTCTTCACAGAGGTATTCCAGGGTGAACCCCCCATCTTCCAGCGAGTTTTCATCAATCAATGGGGTCAACAAAGGCCACAGGAGGCCTTTTACTGCATGTCTCTCACAGATTTTGAGGACAGATTTGATCATTTGTATTATTTTGGACATATTATTTTATATTATTGTGCCATGGGGATGAGCTAGCAAGGATTGATGCCTCCTAGCCCCACCATGTGCTTCATGAGTCATGTCCTAGTCATATGAGGTGGGCCCATGTACTTTTGCCCCCTCTAGAGGATGATGTCACCCTCCATGAGTCTCTTCTAGCTATGACGTCACCTTAGTATTGAGTGATCCATGTGTTATATTCTTAGACTCATCTTCGCCATTGATTATGTATTGAGATCTTTAAATCTCAACCACTCATCTTTATGTTTTGTAAAGTGGTTTCGAGATCTAGGGCTTTGGTCTTTATTATCCTATATAAGGAGGAGACCCCCTATTGTATAGCTCACCTTTGGGATCTGGAAAACTTGAAATGAAAATAATATTTTGGAGATCTACTTCTTGGCTTTGATTGGGTTTCTCTTGTATATGTTCTTGCATCTTGTTTCTAGACATTCTTTGCTTCTACAGGTGAAATCGACATCAAGAGAGGGAGGCCGAATTGCTTGAAGCTAGCTCAACGATTTTCTTTGTGGGAAGATTGTAGGGGTTTCTCACATCCCCCATGAGCAAGACGTCTTCATAGAGAGGGATTTTTTCAATTGTGCTTTGTCCATTGATTACTTTCTTGATATGACATGCTTAGATCTTATGGATTTGTGGATCAAATCTAACTTGTTGTAGTTTGATTTACAGGTTTTCATGAGACATCTCTCCTCCTAGGGCTTGGACGATTTTGGTTGAAAACACTTGGATCAAGCTTGGAATTGTAACTAGGGAAATATTTCTCCATATGCTAAGGGGCCGCAAGCTTTTGAGGTAATATCTACAAGGTACGTATTGATTTCGCTTGCTTTCCATCCTATAGGTAAAAAACTACATTAAAATCAAAACCCTCATTTTTGTTTTTCTTAGATCTACAAAGATCTAGCTTGGCTTTGGGTATAATAAAAAGAACCCACCTTTATAGTATCCACGGCAATTCGGATCTATAGTTTGGTGGCATTTGGACTTCATTTGACCCCTACCCCAAAGCACTTAGCCTTCCTTGAGTGAGGTCGCCCTCCTTGGGTAGGTGAGTTAAACTAGTTCCATCACATGGGTAGGTGAGATCCCACTTGATTCACACTCCTCTCACTCGATAACCTACTCCTAGTGCTTCACTTCATTGATTTTCACCTTGTGGGCCCCATTCCTCATTTTGAGGGTTGTGCCCCACTTGGGTCAATTTTGTGATGCATTTTCAATCTGATAATGACTTGAATGAGTTGATTAGTCAGCTTCCTTCACTCTTTCCCCATTGGCGAATGTTAATTACCAAGAAACTTGTCGTCGTCGAACAAAGTCACCAGACTGCCTTAGCCCTCGTTCGACAACCCCGTACCCGACCAACCAGCTCACCTAGAACCCCAAATTGTCGGATATACCCAAACCCGAATTGACAAAAATCTTGATCCGATAAGCAACATTTTCGCATGTGCAACTTCATCTTTCACACCCTTACCAGTTGAACCAACTATGGAACATCCTACTCCACCTCAACCCATAGTTGATTCCCTAGAAATTCTTGACCCGGTCGATGAGACAGTCGAAACACTTTCCCCTAAATTTTCTTTTCCCCGAGGCACTCCGGTTCCGTCAGGAAGCCCCGACTCCCCTCCTTCACCACCAGCAGAAGAAGTCCCATCTTCACCGCCGACCATTTCACCATCGGCCCCAGTCGATCCCAGTTTTCCATCCCCCACCCCTGCCAACATTACCAGTACAACTCCAGAAGTACATTCAGCAGAAGACAGAGCAGCAGCACAAGAACAAGCCGACCAGGAAGCAATCGCAGAAGAACAAGCTGACCAGGAAGCAGCAACAAGTCGACCAGGAAGCAGCCGCACAAGAACAAGCCGACCAGGAAGCAGCCGCACAAGAATAAGCCGACCAGGAAACAATAGCGCAAGAACAAACTAAACAAGAAATAGCAGTAGAACAAGCCACCGACAACCAGACGGTCGCAGATAATTAATCAAAAGTCGTCTCCCAGCAGACAGAAGCAGAAAAACAAACAGAAGATGCCACCTAGCAGACAGATACAAACAATCAAAAAGCAAGCGAAAACAGAGGAAAGAAAAGAAACGAAAAGAAAAATACAAGCAGAGGTAGCAGCAACACTTACAACATATCCAGCAAGGAACTTGACTCGTAAAAGAAACTTGATAGGAAAACACATGTGTACAAGGTTCTACTGTGACTGGTTACTCTTCAGCCTCCATCGTCAATCTGGTAGTATTCCATCAAACTCTCACCCTCTCACAACGGCGGTCGACTATCCTCTTCCGCAACGAGGTCTTTTGGTTTAAAGCCTCACCTTGGCTCATCTGGTCAGCATCTCCATCTGGCCGACATCTCCATCAGCTTAGGCATGCGGGGCCTTTTGTCTATTCGACTTTCTATGCCATTTATCTGTCTTCTGGCTTTCTGAGGTCACAATATAGGAACATTTTTACAATACAGCACCAGGGGGTTCGATCAATACAAATGTTCTGATGTCATCATCTAGCGTTAAGATCTTCTTCTGTGTGTTGTAAGGTGAATTCTGCTTGAATGTTCATCGATGCCTTTGCTTGCTTGTCAGGATTTTAAATTGCCTGCAAGTGTTTTTGAACTTTCTGCTTCATTGTGCGCGATCTTGGTCGTGTCCGAATATTTTTAGACTCGACTTGTCTCAACCCGACTTGACTTATAAAGTCTGATTGAGACCTACTTGATTTACAATTGTGGAGGGGATCTCCTGCCTAAAAAAGAGACTCACATTTAACCCCCTCATGACTTCGAAAACACTTTATGAATATACACGATTCAATAGACTTGAACAACCCTTCATAAAAAATTTACAACTTCGACCATACTTCGACTACCGAACACCATATCGACCAATTTAAATTACAATGGGCCACAAGAAAGGGGTCGATCTCAACCAATTTTCAAAAGACTCAACTTCTTTTTACAAAATAATATCGACAAAAAGTATGGAGCGTTTTTAAACCATGACCACATAATTAGTCGACCAAACCGACTCAAATACGATGCATCGACCAAAATTTGAAGGTGGACCATTTTATGCTCTGCGTATAATGGATTACATCTACCAAAATGCAAATTAACCATACTAGTGAGCAAATACTTTGAAAACCATCGACTTCAATACCTTAAGTCTAGTCGAGTAGTGAACACAATACATACATTGTGAAACTGTCGGTCGTGTCAATGAACAGAACAGGTCCAGAGTAGTTGACCAAAACCCTCCATCCATAATGAACTCGATCAGGAATGGGTAGATGCTAAGACTAGGGGTCGACAAACTCGTCCCAACAACCTGCTTCACCTGATGGTCGACTTCACCTGTTGACAGCTGGTGCAGACAGTGTCTCCCATCATAAGTAAGATCATAACCGTGGACATAAACTTCGACATCGTTGTTTTCTTCATAACCTTGAATAACTTATGGTAGAAGAGTCAATGGTCGATGTTTCCAGTTGACAGACTCAATAGATGGTTAGCAACCGACGGATGTGACATGTATGCATCTTGTACGTAGATATGTCTCTGAGCAACCAAAATACTGGTCGACTGCAATGATTGAAGGGTTTCTAGCCAATGAAATATCTTAGTTGTCAATGGAATAACGACTATTCGAGTCGGATTCTCCAGTATTTAATAATGTAAAAGTGAACTTCACAACTTCTGAGCAGATGAAACGTGTAGTCGACATAAAAGAATTTATATGGTATTCACCGACTGGCCGTCGCTCTTCAACATTAGACAAATCTTTCTTTTCGGAGGAGTATTAATGCATACTTTTATAGGTGAATGACAGTCGACATATCCACCACGTGCTATCCTCCATGCTTGATGAGCAGACCAATAAACACAATTAAACTATAATAGTATCAATTGGTCAGCTGTGACAGTCAAGGTCACTAACTACCAAATAAGCATGTGGTCGGCGGCGTATCGAATGGAATGTTCGGCTACGTATCGACGGAAATGGTTGGCTTCTAATCGAATGGAGTTGTCAGTTGTTGGTCGAAAGCTTGATTTGGTCGAGTGGTTGGTAAAGTGAACACACGAATAAATGGTCAGCTAGCTTATGCACATGATTATCAAGTAGTAGAGGCACAGTCAGTCGATGTTGATAAGGTCGACTTGCTAGCATTTATAATCGCAGCTGCTTTGAACAATGTGTGATGGGATGAAACTAATCGATACAGGGTTGATCTTCTTTCATAATTATTTTATCCTTGAATTCAATAGCCTCATATATCTAGTGAAGTTGTCGACGGGATAAACAATTGGTTGACCAATGGCTCAGTGTTGACCATTGAACGATGAGAAATGTTGTCCAAGTCCTGACAAGTTTCTTTCCATCATCGACGAGGTGCTAATGCCGACATAAAGCATATTCTAAAAGTTGACGACAAGATTCCTTCAAGAACCGACGAGATGCAAGTGGTGTAATCAGGTGCGAAGCCAAGGAAAATCCATGAAGAAATTCGTTCCAGTCTTCGTTGGAAATCGATTGTCTCGGTTACTTACAAGAAATGACAATGCATTCTTAACCCTTATATAAAGGTACCGCATCCACCATTGAATGAAATAGCATGGTCGATAAACAATTAAACTAAATAGATATTTAATGCTCTACTCACATAATTGATCGTTGTCCAAATTTATTTGACGGAAACTCGATGTGCAGATCAAAATGACTTCTCTCTGTTCAACTCCTTCATGCAGGATTCAAGCATATCGCATGTGATTTCTTGGGCAGCGGCACCACGTGCAGGATTTACCTTTGTGCGGGATATACCTTCTAGAATTCTCCATAGGGGTTGTCTCTATTTGATTCTCTTTTTCTATACCTTTTGGTTGAGTGTTCTGAGCTATCCAATGAATCTTCTAATTTATTTTCCCTACTATCTAAGGTGTTTGATGGATATGTTCTTTTTTTCCTCCTATGAGAACCTCTTCTCGAGCTTCGATATCTTCCCCAAGAGTGACTACCCACACTCTTCATGTCCTTGCTACCACTATTTTGATTTTCTCCCAAACATGCCTTATGTTCAATATCTATCAAGCGAGTATGGTAGCATTTATCTAATGTTGCTCTTCTTGGGCCTTAGACAACCTATCATTAAAACGTATTCCTAGAGGTGTGATCTATGCTATCCTTCCATTGGACTCTATCTTTGCATCATCGCCATGCACATCTTCCTCAGGTCCATAGGGGTATTGTGCATCATTCACGAAAATTAGTCCATTGCTAACCCTTCCTGCTTATTCTGTTTGCTATAAGAACTGTACACAAGAGGAATTTTTGTTAAACAAGATATTAATATAACTTGCTAACTACTTTAATTTTCATTGCTACATGGACATTAGATTGGTGGTATTCCCTAATTTCCTATACCTAAAGGTTGAGTATAGAACCATGGCTATGTAACAATTATCCATTACTGCAACTTCACTGTGTGAATATATTTTATGGCCCATGCAACCCTAATGTTGCAACCATGACCTCTGATTCGGCTTCCTTTGGCCCATGCAAGCTTAGTGTTGTAACTTCACACTAATACCACTCTATGGTGTCCCTTGACGGCCCAATAGCACTTTTGGGATGATGGGAAACTCCCTTGAAACCATTATGTAAAAAATTGACTTCAATACCATATTGTAACGTCCCTGGACCCCTTTGTAACACTTTGAGGTATCAAGCCTACATTATTCCACTACATAGACATGTCTCTCTTCTTTTGTCTCTTTACTCTATTCATCGAGTTTCTTCGTTATCGACATCTTCAACTTTATTGAAAACTCTATTCTGCAACTGTCCCCATATATCTGCTCCGATCCGTCAGCTTCTCTTCTATTCGAAACCCCCATGCACACTTGCAACATGAATCTACAATGGTCCATTCCTGATGTGATCCCTCCGAAGTTTTTCTCTGACGATACCTTACTGACATATCAGATCCGATACATCGAACCTCGCCTTTTGGATTCTCCTTAATCCCCACACATACTCTATCGGTTGAATCCTCTGATAGCCTACCTTCGATGAGGCATCTCCAATAACATCAGTCCAATACAACATCAAAATTCACCATTTTGGGTGTCTCTCACATACCACACTCCCGATATATCATTTTCCATATGATATCGGGATTCGATCCATTGAACCTCCCATCGTGTACTCTTTCACTGCAATTATGCGATGTGACATTCCCGATACATCGCCCCCGATGTACCATCGTCTTTGATCAATCAATATCTCTTGAATAGACTGTCAACTGTGATTCCCAATACTGTGACAATGATACGTCAAGTCCACTACATTGGGATTTTTTGAAATCAAATCTTTGATAGAGACTATCTGATATCCTTTCGGGCTTCGGGCTTCGGGCTTCAGGCTTCGGACATCGGACTACCTTCACACCTACCTTTCTTGCATTTCCCTATGAATAACTTCCGATGAATCATGTATGATTGAACGATGACTTCCCTTCCCATTCGGCCTTGTTTTCTAGGGTATTTAGATCTATTCAGGACACTCACTAACCTCTGCAAATGTTGTCTAATGGTATGCACGATTCATATGTACATGCAAATACGATTATCGCTACTCATGCAAATAAGACATTCCACATGCAATCAAGCCAAAGCTATAGGTAAATAAGCAAGACTACACAACCAACTTGAATACGTACTGTCAAGACTTTGACATACATTCGCATTCATATTTTCATATTCATAGCCCACTTGATACAACAAAATAGAATTATTCATTCCATTCAACATTAACTTATGAAGGAATGAAATCAACATAACACATCAAGTGAATACTTAATTTAATGAATACTTTCCCAAGCAACTGACTATGCAAGAACAAAGTTCCACCCAACTGTAGGAACTATGTCCAACATATACTCTTTATTTTAAGAGGACCTCCCCAATTTGGGCATGGTTTCCACAAGAAAAGGGGAACTACTAAGGCTCTCTCACAGTCATGTAAACGCACTGTCACAACCAATCCAACTCATAGTTGGGTTTATCAAGCTACTAAGAGAACTAAGGGGAAATTATTTCTAAGCTAGTTAGCTCAGCCAAAGAGCTACAAGCACCTCAAGAAGACTCAATCATCTTGGCACCCACAATACCTTCCCCACACAACACCAAGAAGGTCCCCTTCGCTGCTCAATAGTACCTTGAGCATTCCCTTCCTCTGGGTGCTATTCAATTTGTGCATAGAAATGTAACCCAAACCCTAGTCATATTCCAAGAAAGAAGGTCCATCCTTCACTGGGTTTATCGAGAACATCTCAAATACGACTTTATCACCAAAACACAATTGCATAGCCAAGCCAAACCACAACTGGGTTTATCAAGCTACCAAGAGAACTAAGGGGGAATGATTTCTAAGCTATTGAACTCAATTATAGAGCTATAGGCACCTCAAGAAGACTCAACACATCCTGACACCCACAATACCTATCCCACACAACACCAAGAAGGTCCCCTTCATTGCTTAGTAGTCCCTTGGGCATATCCTTCCTCTAGGTGTTATTCAGTGTGTGCATATAAAGGTAACAAAAACCTTGGTCATCTTCTAAGAAAGGAGGTTCTAATCTTCACTAGGCTTATAAAAAACATCCCAAATCCCACTCTATCACCAAAACACAATTACACATCCAAACCAACCCAAAATTGGGTTTATCGAGCTACCAATAGGACTAAGGAAGGGTTTTCTAAGCTAGTGAACTCCTATGAGCTCAACCACGGAGCTACAAGCACCTCAGGGAAGACTAAAACGTCTTGGCACACACAATACCTACCCCACACAACACCAAGAAGGTCCCCTTCCCTACTTAGCAGTCCCTCAGGCGTTTCCTTCCTCCAGGTGCTATTCAATGTGTGAAAAGCAACGTAACCCAAACCTTGGTCGTCTTCCAATAAAGGAGGTTCCATCCTTCATTAGGTTTATCAAGAACATCTCAAATCCCTCGTCTACTCTTGGATTCATACACAAGGTGTAATAGTCAGTGGATTCATACTAACAAGTCGATGATGGATGAACACTTAGGCATATCGACTCCGACATATTGACTCAGGCATATCATGCTACATGCACGAAGCTCATTGGTCATTCCTCTAGCCAAACAAAACTTGAGAGAGGTAAGACTCATTGTCTCTCTAGATTGCACTCTGCATCAAAAGGAATGAACTCCTCCCTTTGAGAGAGTAAGATTGATAATTAAGTGAAGGGATGGGCTCTGATTCGCGGCTGCTCCACTGTATAACAAGCGATTCCCAATTTCAGAACTGCTAGTCGACTGAGACATGAAACTAACATACATTTCTTCCCCTTCCCAAGACAACAACTGCCTCGACCACTTCTTCCTAGAAGAATGGAATGATTGAGTGCATAGGTCAACTTGGTAGTTAACAATTCATGGGTTGAATAACTCTCTCCCTAATCTTGTGAAGATCATGTCCCTTGCTTCTTCTTTCTTGCATAGTCATTTGCGGATATATATATATATATATAACATTCACAATCTTTATTGTTCTTGATCAACACACAATCCAACTATACCATATCTAACTGCCAACAAAATCAAGAAATTGATGACGGGGCCTTAGCCTTGAACTCCTCACCACGATATCATTTACACATTTACATTATGGAATCAAATTTGGGGAATTACATCTAACCTTATTTTTATTGGATTCTTTTCAACTCTATTTTTAAGAGTTTTATGATGATATTTTAATTAAAGGAATTCTTTGCTTTGGTAGCTCAACAAGTTAAATATTTTTTGCAAGAGTCTTGTTTCCCATTTATATATTTTTTGTAATTGAATATCTTCAAGGGGTTCATTTTCATCAACTAACCAAATTTTAAAGCAACTAACTTTAAAATTTCCAATAACCCATCTACCATATTTACTTCTTCCTTTTTCCTTCAATTAACTAGTTGGAATCTATCCAAAATTGCTTCAAATGACTTGCTTCAATACAACATATGCACTTGAAAGTAGCAATCTCATAAGTTGAATATATTCGAAATCTTTCTCATCCAAAATAATATTGTTTAGAAGACTTTTATTCAGTTTTTAACTGTACACATATTCTATCATAAACAAAAATACCTTTATACTCTTCATTGGATTTTATTTATGAATTTACCTAAAGAATTTTCATTATTTTTCAAATTCTCCTTTCTCCTTTTTCCCAAAATAAAATGGGAAGTTTGATAATTTAACTTAGATTGGAGTTGAATATAAAAACATTGATGTAAGTTTGAATTCAAGGAACTAGGTCTTACAATATTTTAAATTCTTGAAAATGAAAAATAAAAGAACCTCTAGAGTAGAAACTTACATGATAAGATGACACCTACTTGTAGCCAATCTAATGAATGAGCATTGAAGATAATGACCTAAACGTTTTTTCATAGTCTTCAATGTACACTTTCATCCTTGGAGATGAAACTTATAAAACAATGGTGCATTCCATTGCCTCTATGATAAAATTCCTCGATTGTGGAGCTTTCTTTCCCACAGGTATAAATACTCTAGGGTGGTTGACCACATCTTTGAAGGTTAAAGGAGTGGACTCTCTTATGGTTGCAAAGGGAGATCCCAAAGACACTGAGGACAACTGCAAATAAGTGTCCCTCAAAGAAACATCATCCATCATTTAGAGTGCTCATAATAATGATAGACATAGAGAGGGAGCATGTCCTTCAATATTTTTCTTGGCCATAATGGCTTATGAAGGGTATAAAATGTATACCTAATTGCAAAGAAGGAGAGTAGGAGTAGGTAATTGAGCTCCCAGTAATGCCCAACGTATGTTTGGAAGATGAGAGTTAGCTTAAGCTTGTAATGTAGAGAAACCTTTAATTTTATTTTAACTAAAACATGTATGCATTATGTTAAAAAGAGTCGTGGCTTAATTGAGAAGTGAAAAAATACAAAATTTGAGGATTACAAACTTGACTTTGAAGGCGTTCCTCCTCCCCTTACAAAATCAGGAGGTGATGAGCCCATCTTTCCTCCTACATCATATCTTTATAATTTCTTGAGAACATGAGTAAAATCAAGTAAATTACTGACACGATAATATGTAGAAACAAAACATAACTAAACTTGATTACGGTTCCTACTTCTTGTCACCATTGGATATGAGACTCGAGTAACTTTCTTTTTCTTTATTATTTTTGTCATAGTATCCTTCTTGTCTTGATTTGGATGTTCTGGATTTATCACAAGTTCTTCTTCCTTTGCTTGATCTACCCATCTTGATGAGAACTGGGGGTTGGGATGTGAGACCTCCATTGAAATTGATACCATCAACTCAAAAAATTCCTCCTTTGGGGTGGGATCCTCTAGTTTTGGAAAGGTTGAATCCTAATGCACAAGGGGATCCATTTTTAGGAGGGACTTACAAACCTATTCTTGAATTGGATTTGGTATCTCTCTTGGGGAGTCCAAGTCTGAAAGGTCTTCAATGCTGATCAACTAATGTTCCTTCTTTGCTCTATTCCACCATGTGGACTTCTGCCAAGACTTCTTTAGTCCTCTATTCTTTGAAGCTTTTTGGCAGAAGGCTACAATATGCCTTGTTTCATAACAGGCTCTACAATGGAAAATAACTTACCCATAGTCCAACCTTTGAGTTTAAGAGAAGTGATTACCAATTAAATTCATTTCCATCTGAAACCCTTTACTGAAATCCATTTCCACATAGATACGAGAAAATGTTGTAATGCTATGATTTTTCATTTCTTAACTTCTGTAGTAGAACTTGACAAGGGATTTCCCAATAGAACAAAGAGAAGATAGACCCCGAAAATGAAAGGGTAACTTTGGGAGCCTGACCCACACTGGAGTTGAAGAAAGAGTGTCAGTTTAAGCATCTAAGAAAGGAGTCTATGGTTTCATATACAAACCATAATTACCCCAAAACACAATAATGGAAAACCGTTTTCGCACAAAGATAAATAAATGCATTTTCATTAAGATCGGGTTTCTAAGTACAATAAATCCACTTGTGCAAATCCACCAAGTGAGGCCATAATCCATTGAAATGACACATACGAGCATTATAGTTGTAGAAAAGGGATTTGTCTTCAACAACCAAAACCAAAACCACAAGGATATAGAGTTTTGGAGCTTCTTGGACTGTGAATCAAGAAGAAAGAGGAGCACAAAATTTGTTGCCTTGCTTGACAACATCACATAATGAACCAACGGAAGGGGATTTTTGTTGGCGGTGGAGCCTGATCTTCCTTATTCAGAGGTCATGTTTCAGCCGTGTCTAGATCCCATCCCATGACGGGGGAGTTTGGGGGAGATTCCCCCCCCGAATATAGTCTCCATGGATCCCCCATGAATGGGGTTCGGGGGCAGCGCCCCCATAGTGAAATTTCGGAGAAATGCCTTGTAAAATGTTGTAATTTCATATTCGTGACTTGGTCAATAATGGGTGATTTACGAGCCCATGGTATTGGGTGTTCCATAGTATTTTTCCATGGTAATCCCTCTTTAAAAGGAAGGCATTGTAATACAGCTGTGTATTGTAGCATTGTAAATATCTCTATGACTGTGTAAGAGAGTCTGCGAGAGAGTGAAGAGGAAATTGCAACGGATGTGATGCGAGTTGTATCCCTTCATTTTTATGGATGGTATAATAAAAGGACTGGACGTAGCCCAGATTGGGTGAACCGCATATATTGGTGTCTCCCTTGTATTGTGTTTATGTGTTTTATATTTTCTCTATTGAATTTGCTCCGCGATCATGTTTTTCTAACAATTGGTATCATAACCAAAGGTCTATTTGGCAGATAAACTCGCACGAAAGAAGGGTTCCTGGTTCGAGTGGGAGTAATGGAGGAAGAAGGAAAGTTTAAGGTCAAGAAATTTAACGACCAAAACTACCAGTTATGGAAGATGCAAATGGATGACTATCTATATCAAAAGGATCTATTCCTACCGTTGGGAGGAAAAGAAAAAAAGTCGGTGGCCATGAAGGACGAAGAATGGGATGTTCTTGATAAAAAGGAACTGGGAACAATATAGTTGTGCCTAGCTTTGTCGGTGGCTTTCAATATCTCAAAAGAAAAGACAATGGAGGGTATGATGAGTGCATTGGGTAAGCTGTCTGAAAAACCCTCGGCCTCCAACAAGGTATTTCTAATGAAGCATTTATTTAATATAAAAATGCCAGAAGGTGGATCTGTTGCTAATCATTTAAATGAATTTAATACAATTACAAATCAGATAAGTTCTATAAATGTGAACTTTGATGATGAGATTAGGGATCTTCTAATCTTGTGCTCATTTCTAGAAAGATGGAACAGCTTGATCATGGATGTAAGTAACTTTATCTCTGGTTCAAACACTTTGAAATTTGATGATGTTGTTGGTGAATTATTCTTAGCGAGGAAATGCGAAGGAAAAGCACAGGTGAAACATTAGGTAATGCGTTGACCATGGAGAACATGGGAAGACAAAGGGAGAGAGGAAAGAGACCAAGTAATCACAGCAAGTATAAAAATGGCAAATTGAAGTCCAGACTGGGAAAGATATAGTGTTGGAACTGTGGAAAAAAAGGACATATGAAGAAATATTGCAGATCTCTAAAGAAGAAAGGAAATGGATAGCAGGAGACTACTCAGGAAGAAAATGTAGCAAATGATGTGTTACACGATGCTTTGATTCTTGCATTAGATAATACTAGTGATTATTGGGTAGTAGATTCAGGGGCTTCATGTCATGATACAACCCATAATAAATTTCGTTATGATTATGTTCAAGATATTTTGGACATGTTTTATTGGGTGATGATAAACCATGTAAAATTGTTGGAATGGGTAAGGTACGGATAAAGTTAAAGAATGGAGGTGAATGGCTGTTGAAAGATGTAAGGAATATTCCTGCTATGAAAATAAATATGATCTCAACATGGAAGTTGGGATATGGTGGTTGTTTATCTACATTTGGAGAAATGTGGTGGAAGATCACTAACGGATCGACAGTGATAGCAAAAGGAGACATGATAGGTATGTTGTATTTATGTCCTCATAATACTGGTTTCTCTATCTCTTTAGCTTCCACGGGAATAGATACAACATTGTGGCATCATAGGCTTGGACACATGAGTGAGAAGGGGATGCAAATTTTCCACTCAAGTAAATTGTTGCTAGATCTGAAGCAGGTAAGTTTGGAATTCTGTGAGAACTATGTTTATGGAAAACAAAAGAGAGTCATATTTCTCAAGGTTGGGAAATAGAAGAAGAGTGAAAAGTTAGAGCTTTTGCATACAGATGTATGGGGACCAGCTCAAGTACAATATCTTGGTGGCTTTCGTTATTATGTTACATTTATTGATGCTACAACTAGAAAAACTTGGGTTTATTGCATTAGACAGAAATCTGATGTGTTTGCTACTTTTAAGAAGTGGAAATTTTTGGTTGAGAATGAGACAGGAAAAAGGTTGAAGTGTCTCATATCTGATAATGGAGGTGAATATTGCGATAATGAGTTTGATAGTTATTGTTCATACCATGGGATTTGTAGAGAGAAGACAGTCCCAGGAACACCACAAGAAAATGGTGTGTCATAAAGGATGAACAAAACAATCATGGAGCGTGCAAGGTGTATGAGATTGCATGCAGGGTTTCCCTTACAGTTTTGGACAGATGTTGTAGATATTGTTGTTTACTTAATAAACAAAGGGCCTTCAAGTGATTTGGATGGTGGTATTCTAGAGGAGGCATGGACATGTAAAAATGTAAACTACTAATTTCTGAGAACTTTTGGTTGTGAAGCATTTGTCCATATTGATAAAGAAAATAGAACAAAGCTTGAGGCTAAACCCAAGAAATGTACCTTTATTGGATACGGGGTTGATGATTTTGGTTATCATCTATGGGATTATGAAAATAACAAAATCATTAGGAGTAGAGATGTGGTATTCAATGAAAAAGGTTCTGTATAAAAATCAGTTGCAGTGAAAGAAACATGAAAAGGAAAACATAGAGTACATAGTGCTAGATGAAATTAAAGAAAACGAAGTTCCAAATGTGCTCGAAAATCAAGATTAGCACCAAGTACCTCAAACTCCTACAAGTGTTAGAAGATCTACCAGGTTAAGTAGACCCCCTAAACGATACTCTCCTTAAATGTATTCTCTACGATGACTGACTCTAGTGAACCAAAATGTTATGAAGAAGCAATGCAGGTGGAAACTAGAAAGAAGTTAGAGCAATGCATGAATGAGGAGATGAACTCATTGGTAAGAAACCAGACTTGGGATTTGGTTCAAGCCTGCAGGTAAAAGAGAATTGCAGAATAAATGGGTTTATAAGTTGAAGGAAGAAGATGGAGGAAAGAAGCAGTACAAAGCCGAACTTGTTGTAAAGGGGTTTGCACAGAAGAAAGGTATAGATTTTGATGAAATATTTTCTCCTGTTGTTAAAATGGCTTCAATTAGAACTATTTTAAGTCTAGTGACGGTAGAAGATTTGCATCTTGAACAGTTAGATGTAAAAACAACATTTCTCCATGGGGATTTGGAGGAAGAGATTTATATGCAGCAACCATAGGGGTATGAGGTCAAAGGGAAGGAGAATTTGGTATGTAGGTTGAAGAAGAGCTTGTATGGCTTGAAGTAAGCTCCAAGGCAGTGGTATTTAGATTTTGACAGGTTTATGACAAAACAAGGTTATAGTAGATGTCATTTTGACCACTGTGTTTATTTCAAGAGGCTAGATAATGAAAGATATATTATCTTGTTATTGTATGTGGATGACATGCTTGTTGCAGGGTCTAACAGGGTCTAACATGCATGATATAAAAGTGCTCAAAAGGAAGTTATCTAATTCATTTGCGATGAAGGATTTGGGTGCTGCAAAAGCAAATCCTTGGTATGAGAATAACAAGAGATAAGAAAAATCGCAAATTGACATTGTCTAAGGGTCAGTACATACAAAAAGTGTTGGAGAGGTTTAGAATGCAGAATGAAAAACCAGTTAGTACACCTTTGGCCATCCATTTCAAACTAAGTAAGGAGATGTGTCCTAAGACACAGGGAGAAATAGACTACATGTCAAGGGTTCCATATTCATCAGCATTTGGCATCCTGATGTATGCCATGGTGTGCACAAGACCAAATATTGCACATGCAGTGGGAGTTATGAGTAGGTATATGAACAATCCAGGTAAAGAACATTGGAAGGCAGTACATTGGATTCTCAGGTATTTGAGAGGTACTACAACTCATGCATTATGTTTTGGAGGTTCAGACACTGTTCTACAGAGATATGTTGATGGAGATATGGCAGTTGGTAAATATAGCATGGGGGGCACCACAGGGTATGTCTTTACTGTAGGTGGAATAATAGTAAGTTCTATTTCGAAGCTGCAAAAGGTTGTTTCAATTTCAACAACGGAAGCGAAGTATGTTGTTGCTACAAAAGATAGTAAAGAAATGATTTGGTTACAGAGGTTCATGGAGGAATTGGGCAAGAAGTAGGATAATATCAGGTTGTACAGTGACATTCAGAGTGCCATTAATCTTGCAAAGAACTCAACCTTCCATTCTAAGACTAAACATATACAAATCAAGTACCATTTCATACGATATGTTCTAGAAGATGAACTGTTGAAGTTGGAAAAAATATACACTAGCCAAAATCCTGCAGACATGTTGACAAAGGTGGTAACCAGAGCGAAATTGAGTTCTTACTCAGTTTTAGTTGGCCTTCAAGAATGAAGGTCAATATGAGAAATTTTCCAGTTCCAAGGTTGGAGCATAGTCCAGTAGACGTAGTAGAGGTGGAGTTGATGTGATCAATCTCCAAGTGGGATATTGTTGGTGGTGGAGCCTAATATTCCTTATTCAGAGGTCGTGTTTCAGCTGTGTCTGGATCTTAGCCCATGACAGGGGGTTTGGGGGGGATTTCCCCCCGCCAAATATAGTCGCCATGGAGGCCCCCACTGGAGGGGGTTCAAGGGCAGTGCCCCATAGCGAAAATTTTGGAAAAAAATGCCTTGTAAAATGTTGTAATTTCATAGTCATGACTTGGTCAATAATGGGTGATTTACCGGCCCATGGTATTGGGTGTTCCATAGTATTTTCCCATGGTAATCCCTCTTAAAAAGGAAGGCATTGTAATATGACTGTGTATTGTAGCACTGTAAAGATCTATATGATTGTGTAAGATAGACTGTGAGAGAGTGGAGATGGAATTACAGCGGATGTGTTGCAGGTTGTATCCCTTCATTTTGTTGGATGGTATAATAAAAGGATTGAAAATTTCTCCGTGTATGTTGGGCTTGGCCCAAGTGGGGCATTTTTGTGCAAGTCAGTTTTGGAACTGCGAAGTTGAGTGCAGTTCAGATGAAGACTTTTTGGCAAGACAATTTTTGAGGAGCTGCGATGTGAGCGCAACGCAGTATCGGCAGGATGGGAACCGCGCAGCTGAGGACTGGTTCCGTGAAGTGCCAGTAGGGGACCTGTTTTGGGTAAAGAATGAAGGTAAGTTCGGCTGGGTGAAAGTGACCTATTTTTGGTTACGATGCTCCATGATTACCAAGCGGTGGGTAAGGAGTAAAGCGGAGGAAAGCGACCGGTCACACAAGCAAGGAAGCACTACATGAACCGGCCACATAAAGTCGTTAGAGAAGGAACGGCTAGGTGAAAGCGACCTATTGGCGTGCGCGCGGTAGGGGTCTGATAGCGACGTGACCATGCACAGAGGATGGCCACGACAGAAGATTCTCTAGCGGAAGCCAGCAAGTCCGGTTAGGGGAAAACCACAACAGTTTTGGGAAACCTTAGGGGTTTTGCCTATGCATTGTAAATACATGACCTACGGGATGATCTATAAGAGGGCATAATTTTGTAATGGAAAGGGTTCTTCTCATTTTGATTGTGGGTAATCTTCATTGTAAAATCCTCTAAGTATTGAAATCCATTGTAAATGCTCTGCAAGCTGCGTGCGCAGAGGCCTATTGAGATAGAAGAGAGTCTGTAGCTGAGTGCGCAGACTGGAACTGTTGTACCCTTCCCAAGGTAATATAACAACAGTTCCTGTGGATGTAGCTCCCATCCTGGGGGTTAACCACGTTAAATACTGTGTTGTGTGATTGTCTATGTGCTTGCATCTGTTTATTTGCTTACAATGAATGCTTAAGATCTTGCTTATCAGTTTATGTGTTTTACTTTTATATGTACTCTCCATAAAGAATGAGATGGGAATAATATGTTAAGTAACGCATATGTGGATGAATGTTAGATGCACAAGTATTCCTAAGTTTGTGAATGCATAAGTCAGTTTGATAATCACTTAAGTGAGTGGAGTTCGCGTCATGCGGCTCCGTTGAAGCGCAGCACCGGAAGTGCGCAGTATATTGTGTTTTGTCATGTTGCATAAGTCATAAGATAAATAAACCGAACACAATTGGTTAAGTCTGAACAGGGAGCGTATTTATCAGTTGCGTTATCCTGTCGACGAAATTCCATCCGACATCGCACAGTCCTTGGATGTGAGATAGAGTAAGTATTGACCGCGAAGGAGCTAAGCTTCGCAGTGTCTTCAGTTCGCAGCGCGAGTTTCGCAGCGCGTTGTTCATCAGATTTGTTTAACAACTCATCACGTGGTTGTGGAAACCAGATTCCACAACCCCCCCATAACTTCGCCTTGGGTGAGACCTCAGTCTGTTCGCAGATTGTTGCCGAAAGGGCCAATGAAAAGGGGTTTTGTTGGTTCCTTGAACCGCGAAGAACCTCGGTCTTTATAGAAAACCTCAAGACAGTTATGTAAGCCAACAAATGGTTCCGTTGCCACGCTAAGAATCCGTGATGAGTTGCCACGCTTGAAATATTGATGTGCTCAGAAGAAAAAGTTTCGTTGATTACATAAATTTGGCATCCAGACAAGAAAGAAATATGGGCTTGGTGTGACAAGACAGAAAGAGACTTCGCAACGAAAGAAAATAGACATCCGCATCTGTCTGACATATATTGGTTGAACAAATACTTATGGAAAGATATTCATGAGATTTTCTAGGCATCTTTTGGAAACGAGTTGCACGAGTGGTTATCAAGGCTCGCACAGCGCAAGAACTGTTTCCCTCCAGAAGTATCAACCGAGTGGACCCCGGAGCTCATTGCGAGGCTCAAAGCAGTAGATAGCCCATTTTCGAGATCAGTCGGCTTTTGGGTTGACAGTATACTAGAAGGCTTCGTGACAGAGTTCGTTGTGGACACGCTGAAGTCCTACAGCGCAGCCAAAGCATAGTTCTTCAAAGGTTTCAGAGGTAAGTACCTGAACAATTTTAGTTTATACATTAAAATGCTTTTAGCTGAGAAACGTGTTTTAAGAATGTAGTAAAAGTTTAGGGAAATTTTTGAATCTATAATGGTCAATAGCATCTATAGTGATTCTAATGAAGAGACACATAATTTGAGAAGTGAAAAAAATATAAGTATACCATTAAGAAGACCTCCGGTGAACATGGACTCCGTGTAGACATTGATTTACAAACCGTGCCTGATAGCCAAACCGCACCTCTATCAACCACCTATCAGCCTATTACTCCGTAGAATCCGCCGGTTGCAAGTACCGCGCATCCTATTTCTCATATTTCGTCAGTTTAGAACCCTCCAGTTGTTAATATTCCCAATCCGCAGAGCGTCAATACCAGTAACACCACGGGAGTGAGTACTCAGACTATCCCGACTCAAACCATTTTGAATCCGACTATCCCATCTTAGAATATTCCACCTCAAAACATTCTGTGCAATACAAACTTTACTTTTTCCGCTCAGAACATTGCGCAGAACCCCGAAAAACCTAGGAGAAGGATGACTGATGATATTAAGTTTCCGATATTCAAAGGAACGGGTCTAGAATACCCTGAGCAACATTGGTTTCTATGTGAAGCCGTATGGAGTGTTAAGCAAGTTCAGGATGATGCTGTGAAGCAAGCGCAGGCCATCACTACATTTAGAGATAGAACCTTGAATTGGTTTATGAAGTATTCTATTGGGCATAATATAACCTTAGCAGAGATTAAGGCTGCACTGTTGAGTGAGTTCAAGAAAACAAAGTCAGAATCCCAATGTATAACAGAATTAAAGGAAATTAAGCAAAAAACTAATGAGACAGTTTGGGAATTTGACCAAAATTTTAAGACAATGTTGGACCAAGTAAGTTTCGTCATAGCACCGCAACAGCACCAAGAATGGTTTTTAGCCGCATTGTTGCCCCATATCAGACTGTCGTTGATGCAACATAAAGTAGCTTTACAGGAAGAAGCCTTGGAGATTGCGATGAAGTTAGAAGCTTCACCTATAGGAGAGACTAGCACCGAAATGTCTCAGATCTAGACATAGTTAGCTACCCTGACACTACAACTACAGGATATGAAGAAGGTAAAAGAACTAAGACAAGAAGTCTGGTGTACAGGATGCAAGGGAGAAGGACACACCAGAGATCACTGCCCTTTATTTTAGGAGTACCTTAACAGTGGAGCACCGAATCCACTGAATCATAATCAAGAGTCGTGGTGTGAAATCTGTAAAACGCGAGGACACCGGCATGAAGACTGTTATCTGATACAGAAGTATGTGCGCACTCCTAATAACCTATATTGCAACTTTTGTAAGTCAGTTGGACATGATGAATCCAACTGTAGAGAATATGAGCTCATGCAGGAAAGAAAGCGAGACATGGAGCATATTCGTGATAGTGGAGTATACAGAGTCCAAGAAGTGACTCCACAGAAGCAAGATAATGCGCAGTATGACCAAGGAACATATAGAGGCCGTGGAGGATTCCACGGAAGAGGAAGAAATACTGGCCCAGGACAAGGAAGGGGAAGAGGCCAGATGATCTGTTACAACTGTGGCCAGGTAGGTCACTTATCTAGAGATTGTACCAATGAATGTACCACTTGTAATTATTGTAAATATTTCGACCATGTGATTGAGGACTTCCCAGTGTTAGCGGAAGAAATGCAGAAAAGAAAGCAAGATGCACCTAACCCAAACATTTAGTTGATCGCGGTAGAGAGAAGGGCTGCGGATCCAAGTATCAATGCAGTGACGTGAAGTGGCACTACCACAGGGAGAGATAGATAAGCATAAGCTTCGACTTCTGGAGATTTTGACACTAAGCAGACCCCTCTTAAAACAATCTGGTTCAGAAAAGCTATTGGGAAGACACCTGCTTTCAACTTGGAGAAAAAAAAAGAAGTATTTGAAGAAGCGTGGGATATCTTCAAAGAGTCATCACCCAGGTCACCAAGAATCTCGTTGTGCAGTAAAATACCGCATATAGAGGATATGCCGGCAGCTTATGACAAAACATGCCACGCAGCAGAGACAGACACCTACGTTGCGCAGTGTTAGTTTTTCATCATTTAATTCAATATGATATAGGATCTTAACTGAGAGAACAACATGTATAGCATATCAAACACAATAGACAAGAGACACAAAGCATTTCACTGGGGAAAACCAAGAAAGTGAAAAACCCCGCAACTTACTCAGAGATAGAATGAGCACCAATACAAAGATCACAAAGATCAAACCCCAAAACAAGAGATAGTCTCCTAGCAACAACTCCTCCTCCACTTGTGCGCACTCCTCCTCTCTCTCACTAATGCGAAGTGAGTGAGTGTGTGAATTAATAAATAGAGAGGTGCTCCTCTCTATTTATACTTTACCTTTACTTTCCTTTTACTCCAACTGGGCCGACCTCCCTTAGGAGAGTCTAATAACCCATTACCACTTGTCATTGGGATGAACCCACTAAAGTGGTCTAATAACCCTTTAACTCACATTGGGTCGAACCCTATAAGGTGGTATAATAACCCTTTAACCCACGTGACTCATACAGGGCCGACCCCACACAGGTGGTCTAATAACCCATAAAATATAAGTTATGACACTTACAATAATACTTGCGACAGTTGCAAATAAAAATGACGACACTTCCAATCGAAGGAATAATACATCTTCGTTGGGGATACAATAAAATACAAATGTAATATACAAGTGAATATCTTCCGAAGTTACAAATACATCAACACTCCCTCTTAACTAGGAAGGTATTCTCTTGACATAGGTCATCAATACATAAAGGCACAAGTCTTCAATTCTGGAGTTGGATCATCGTCACTGGATCACAGAGCATCATCGTTATTGCTGCTGTACTCGTCATCTTGATCACTGGACTATCTCTCTCAATTCTTCTCGTCATAGGAAGTTCTACAGATCCAGCCCTTTTTCATGTTGGTTGTAGGCCTAGCCTCCTGTAGGTCTTCATCATATCTGGCCATCCTGTGGAATCCTCAGGGTTGATTACGTGCGTTAACAAAACCTCGAAAGAGCATCCCAGGAATTTTACGAGCTTACTGCTCAACCTATCGGATCTCCCAGGATCTTTTACATGTGACATTCACAAAACCTTAAAAAGGTGTCTTGCGACCTGCAAGATCTCTAAAGAGCATCCCAGGATCTTTTACGTGCCTAGCACAACCTGTCTGGATCTCCAGGACTGATTACATGTGAACTCACAAAACCTTAAAAGAGTGTCTTGCAACCTACAAGATCTCTAAAGAGCATCCCAAGATCTTTTACGTGCCTATCACAACCTGTCCGGATCTCCAGGATTGATTACATGCGATTCTTGCAAAACCTTAAAAGAGTGTCTTGCAACGTGCAAGATCTCTAAAGAGCATCCCAGGATCTTTTACGTGCCTAGCACAACCTGTCCAGATCTCCAGGACTGATTACATGCACCTGCACAACCTGTCCATGGCCACGGAGTATCATCCTGATACTCATGATCATATTGATCATCATCATACAGTACATCATAAGGATGCACATCATCATCACATGATCATCTTGATCAACGTAATAGCATTGTCCTGATGCATATCATCTGGAGCATCCTCCTGATGCTCATCACACAGCACTCATATCCACAGCCATGGGAAGGATCCTCCTACCACCATGCTTGGAATGGCTCTTGCAAATGTGTCCCAACACTTCCTCCTCGAAGTATCTTCTATCAGAAGAACACCAAGCCTCTCTCTGAAGTACTCGAACTTCACTCTGCCTAGTGGTTTGGTCAACACATCTGCAATCTGCTCATCTGTCAACATATTGGAGATTCACTGCTCCTCTCTGCACCATATCCCTGATATAGTGATATTTGATCTCAATATGCTTCGACTTGTCATGGAACATCGGGTTCTATGACAACTTCACACAACTCTGGTTGTCACAATAGATACAAGTAGCATCCAACTGGAGATCAAATAAATCAGATAGTAGCTTCCTTAGCCATACTTCCTCACAACTAGCCGAACAAGCTGCGACATACTCTGCTTCGGCTGCACTCAGTGTTATGCAGGATTGCTTCCTGCCAAACCAAGAGATCACACCTGATCCCATACTAAAGCAGCACCCCGAAGTGCTCTTCCTATCTGCAGCATTGCCTACCCAATTTGAATCAACATAACCCTCTAGGTTAAACTTTTGATTCGCATCATACTTGAGCCCATAATAAACTGTACCCTTCAAGTACCTCAGAATATGATTTACAACAATCAAGTGAACATGTCTAGGATCCATTAGGAATTGGATCAAGGTGTTCACCGCAAAGCAAATATTTGGTCTCGTGTTTGTCAGGTACATCAAGGACCCAATCATCTAACGATACATCGTGGCATCAACCGGTTCTAATGAAGCATCACTCAATAGCTTCAGGTTCGATGTGATAGGTGTGGCCATGGCCTTGCAGTCCATCATCCCGAACCGCTTCAGGATTTCTACTGCATACTTCCCTTGTCCAAGGAAGATTCCATCTGCACTCTGCCACACCTCCATACCTAGAAAGTAATGCATCATACCCAAGTCCTTCTTCTCGAACTCGGAAGCAAGCTTCCTCTTCATGTTAGCAATCAACCTATCCTCACCTGTCACAAACAGGCCATCCACATACAGTAGGAGTATCACTAGATTTCCTTCCTCAACCTTGTAGTAAAGGTTGGAATCCGCTTTACTCTTGGTAAAGCCCAAACTAGTCAGGAAGTTATCAATCCTGTCGTTCCATGTCCTGGGTGTTTGTTTCAAACCGTACAAGGCTTTCTTCAATTTGCACACATGTGACTCCCTGTCATGTGTCTCAAATCCGATAAAGTCAGTTATATCTGCAAAGTAAATTTGATAAAGTCAGTTATATCTGCAATACCGGTTTACTAGTTTTTGGCTTGGATTTTGAAGGGGATCCTTAAAAAATTGTCTACTTTGAGCATGAGATTCTTCTGGACAGGGAAAGACAAAAGAAAAGGTTTAGAATGGATAAACTGGAAAACTATATCCACTCCAAAAGAATGGGGGGGGTGTAAAAAATCTCACCACTTTCTCTGAAGCACCTGCACCAAAGAGCACCTGGAGGATAATTGGTGAAAAGGGGATGTGGGTAAAAGTGGTAATGAAAAAGTATATTCACCCTTTATCTCTAATTGAATGGATAACGAAACCTTCTAAATCCATCAAAAATGTGTCAATGATTTGGAATTCGACAGTTAACTCTTTCAGAATTATAGGAGAAGGCCTAGCTTGGAAGGATGGAAATGGACTAAATGTGCACTTGGGAGCATATCCTTGGACGGGTAGTAGATATGGACACATTCTCCCTCGGAGAATTATACAAAAGTTGCAAGAAATGGGACTGCTCACTCTCAGTCATATAAAATTTCAAATTATAGGGAGTCGTGGAGCCAAGAATGGAAGAAAGCAACTCAAATGGGATTCCAAAAAGAAGATAGTAGAATATGGGAAGATTACATTGGAAGATTGAAGGCAAGCTTAATTAGGATAAAATATTGTAAAGTCATTCTAATCTGGAAAGGATTGGATAATGGAAAATATACGCCAAATGATGGATACAAAGTTTTAATGGATAAAGATTTTCAAGGTACTAAATAGAAATGGTGGTGGAAGCAGATTTGGTCTCTCAACTGCCAAATGAAGTCAACAATTTTATTTTGGTTCATACTATCAAACAAAGCTCTTATATGGAACATTTTACAAAGAATAAACTAGAAGGGACCAGGCAGATGCAGCTTGTGCAAAGTAGATGAAGAAAATAACTTTCATATAGAAGTAGGTTGTAGGTTCACAAAACAAGTTTGGGTGGAACGAAAGTTACCTACAAATATAAAAAACAGTTAGATAGGTAATACAATGGAAGATTGTTTACACAGCTAGTGCAACAATAAAATTACTAAAGAGTTCAGAGAACTCCCTGTTATAAGTCTATGGAGTGTTTGGACGGCCAGAAATAGCAGTTTATTTGAGGATAAAGATGCACCTGCTTTCTTTTGTGCAGCTCAAAGCATCAATACTTTATCTTTTTTTCCTCAAGCAGTGAAGACAAAGAAATCCAGGTGTGTTCCTCCTTTGGAACTTGATGAGATTCCTTATGTTTTATTTGATGGAGGAACACAAAATAACCAATGCAGAGCAGGAGGGGTCATCATTATCTCGTAGAAAGACTCAATAGGATTTAAAGTGGAATCAGGAAAAGGGACAAATAACTATGCAGAGATATCAACAGTATGGCTTCTTCTCAAGTTGTCTAAGAAATATGGAATCAAAAAGATTAAAGTGTATGGATTCTCAGGTGGTAATAAATTGGATGAAAAAGGAAAGCATGTGCCATAACCTGCTTTTACAAGCTTTTGAAGAGGAAGCACACAGAATTAGTGAATCATTTGATGTAATAATATTTTTTTAGCATGTGTATAGAGAAAAGAATATAAAGGCAAATGTACTATTAAGAGAAGGCATTGTTATGCAAAAGGGTGACTAGATCATCATTCATAATGATGAATTCGCACAAAATTAGTTCTGAAAGATAGGTCTTTATCCAGCAAGGATGTTTTCATCATCCTATGTAATGGCCAGCATTATACTGCATAATTTTCCCAACAATCCTTAAAATTTGAAGAACGTCTCCAAGGAAACATTTTAATATCCTATATAAGATAATATAAGGGGAAATTTTGTGATATCAACGTATCACTTATTGTGGATTGACCTTGCCACGTTGTCAGAAAAAGGAACTCACTGATAGTGCTCCGATCAATACTTCTTTCAATCACATTTTGTTGCAGTCTAGATATGGGATAAAATGTAAGCTAGAATAATCATCCTAAGACTAATGTTATGAAAAGGAAAGGTGAATCAAGCATCATGAACCTCCTCTTGAGAGGACTTTTCTGGAAAGACTCACAGTCGTAAGTTTTTTTCAAAGTCTAAATAATCATAATTACAGAGGTTATGGTAGACTACTCTGATTGTATTTTCTAATGAGCTTGGACACAGAAAAATACTTTTTTAGTTAAGTTTGAACTATATGAAGGATAGATGTAGAAACATTGATTGTTATGCCTAAATTTGACAATTTGAAGCTGGCAAAAGATGAAAGCTTAAATGCTCTAAAATATGTAATATTTTCAATATGAATAATATTGCGATTCTTTTTCATGGAAAAACATTAACTTATAATTCTAACAATAACTTATAACTTTTCTAAATCAAAGAACTTTTGTAAATATTAAAGAAATTTTCAATCGTGTTTAAAATGTAGCAATATAATATAACATGGTATCTAAAAGTAATATAATACTACACATCTTAATTGTAATATTATCAACCTAGATCTATCTAAACTCTGGATTTACCATACACCAAGAATGATCAAATACCTAAAGGTGCAAACTTTTTATGTTGTCTATCTTTTCTTGTATAGGTGTGCACCTCGAGGTATTTGATCCCTCTTGGCACATGGTAGATCCACAGTTTAGATGGATGTAGGCTGGTTGCAATCCAGGGTGGTCACATTAAATTTGTATATGATCATGATTATGCATATGAAGTATGTAAAATGCAACTTCAATAGTTAAATGAGAAATAAGATGAATGACAATGTTGAATGATGAAACAAGTGAATAGTAAGAAATTAAGAGAATATGTTTAATCAATAAGAAATAGATTATAAGCAAATGCTACTAGTAGCATATCTACGAATGCTACCGGCATATTATCCTCATTTTGATTTTTTTCCATTGGGGATATCTCAAAAATTCTTGCATCATTTTCCTCTCTGAATGTTACATGTTCAACTTTGGCATAGATATCAGAATATGTTATTCTTCATTCTTGTTGTTGGTCAACTGCCATTTATTGTGATCATTTTTTTGCAAAATGTTCTATGTTTCTCAAAATTTCTTTTACTCTCTTCCTGCATTGGGTGTGGTATCATTTGTAGTGATGGGTTTTGTCATCATGGTCTTTATTGTTCATTTTTTTTCTTCTTAATTCTTCATTTTTTTCATTAGTTATATATGCTAACTTCTTTCTGCATTGCCTAGCACATTCTCGTGTCTATATTCTTACTTCCTCAACATGCATAGAATCAATATCTCTATTGTGACAAGAAATTATAACATGAATTATTGTACCACAATCAAGCACCATAGTCAATTTTATTGAATCAAATAAAATTGAAATCAATGCATTGTACTCAATCAAGAACCATAGTCAATTGAATTGAATTGGATAACACGGAAATCAATGCATTGTACTCAATCAAGTGCCATAGTCTATTGAAGTGAATCGGATAACACTAAAATCAATGCATTGTACTCAATCAAGAGCCCATAATCTATTGAATTGAACTAGATAACATTGAAACCAATGCACATTACTCAATCAAGTTCCATAGTCTACTAAATTGAACCAGATAACACTAAAATCAATGCAATGTACTCAATCAAGAGCCATAGTTTATTAAATTGAAATGGATAACACTGAAATCAATGCATTGTACTCAATCAAGATCCATATTCAAATGAATCGAATCAGATAACACTGAAATCAATGCACTTTACTCAATCAAGAACCATGGTCAATTGAATTGAATCACATAACATTGAAATCAATGCAGTACACTTAATCAAGAGCCATAGTCTATTGAATTGAAACAGATAACACTAAAATCAATGCACTGTACTCAATCAAGAGCCATAGTCAATTGAAATGAATTGGATAACACTGGAATCATTGGACTTAATGCACTTTAATCAAATAAGAACCATAGTCAATTGAATTGAATAAAAAAATAGAAAAATATTAGAAATTAATGCACCAACATTGAAGTCAATATAGCAATCACTGCAATCAAGGAAGAACTGAAATCAATGCAATAGTCTCAGAAATCAATGTTCTGACACTAAATTCAATGCAACAATCATTGCAATCAATACAACATTGAAATCAATGCAATAGTCTCAGAAATCAATGCACCAACACTAAATTCAATGCAAAACTGAAATCGATGGAAAATGTTAGAAATTAATGCACTGACATTGAATTCAGTGCAACCAGTTACTCTAATCAAGCCAACACCGAAATCAATGCAATAGTATCAGAAATCAATGTATCGACATTGAATTCAATGCATCAATCATTGCAATCAATCCAAGATTGAAATCAATGCAATAGTCTTAGAAATCAATGCATCGACACTTATCAGTGAAATCAATGCATAATTGTATATTTTAATTGTCTTCTTTTTTGACAAACAATAAAATGTTATTATTATGTGCTAAGTATTTATACCTTTTTATCATCCATTACTAATAATATGTAAAACATATTATGCACATATTAATGTTTAGTGAACATATAATTCCACTTACACATATTTATATGTAACCCTTGAAAATTTTGTAAAATGGATGATTGTTTTACGAGCCTTTTTTACTTTCACTTCTTATTTTGAGAGGGCCTAATTTTTACCCTTTTTTATTTCTAATATTGACTGGGCTTAATTTTTACCTTTTTTCTTCTAATATTGATTGGCGTTGATGTTTTGTCATTTTTTACTTCTTATTTTGATTGGGCTTAATTTTTAATTCTAGTTTTGAATTGTAAAAGAAACACAACATTATGGACATGCTCCTTCATAATACTAACTTCTTACTTCTAATTTTTACAAACTAAAACCAACTCATTTAAATCAATCTATATTTTATATTTTTAGCTTAGTCACAAACTAAAACCAATCTATACATTTTATTATTTTAGTTACTCATAAACTAAAACCAACTCATTTGAATTAGTTTAATATTTTACTTATAAATTTTACAAACTAAAACCAATTCATTTGATCCAGATCTATTATTTTTTTAGTTTAGTCTCAAACTAAAACCAATCTATAAAGTTGAATTAGTTTATTATTGTAGTATTTTAGTTTAGTCACAACCCTATTTACCCAACATTTCAATGTAAACATAGTAAGCTCTTGCAATTTTGTAAAAGGGATGATTGGTTTATGAGTCTTTTTTACTTTTACTAAAGTTGATAGGGCTAAACTTGTACCCATTTTTACTTATAATATTGATTGTTCTTAATTTTTATCCTTTTTTTCTTCTAATATTGATTGATCTTAATTTTTTGCCATTTTTTTTATTTTTTATTTTGATTGGGCTTAATTTTTACTTCTAATTTTGATTTGTAAAAGAAACACAACATTATGGACATGCTCCTTCATAATACTAATTTCTTACTTCATAATACTAATTTCTTACTTGTAATTTTACTTTTAATTTTTATAAACTAAATCCAACTCATTTAAACTAATATATTATTTTATTTTGTTAGTTTACTCACAAACTAAAATTAGTCTATACATTTTATTATTTTAGTTTACTCACAAACTAAAACCAACTTATTTGAAAGGAGTCTATACATTTTATATTGTAGTTTACTTACAAACTAAAACCAACTCATTTGAATTAATTTAATATTTTACTTCTAAATTTTAGAAACTAAAACCAAATCTATTTTTTTAGTTTAGACCCAAACTAAAACCAATCTATATAGTTGAATTAGTTTATTATTGTAGTATTTTAGTTTAGACATCCTCGTTTGAATGTAAACCAACTTATTTGACCTAGCATTTGAACGTAAACCAACTTATTTGACCCAGCATTTCAATGTAAACATACTAAAGCGCACAGAAATAGTAACGCCAGTAATATTAATGCACACTAATACATGGTAACATTAAACTTGGATCAATATGAGAGATGTTAATATTAAATGGTCGGATTGATTTATATGATCTCAACGTGGATATGAGAGATGTTAATATTAAATGGTCGGATTGATTTATATGATCTCAACGTGGGCACTAATACATAGTAATATTAAATGTACAGTAATTCATAGTAACACCCAATAATGCATAGTAAAATACTAAAAAAAATTAGATTAATATGATATATATTTAATTTTCATTCAAATATACTTAAACAAATTTAAGTCAATATATTTTTTTATTTTAATATTATTTTATTATTAAAATATGTCATGTCAAAAAAATTGGAAAAAAAAATGAAAAAAAACATAACCAAAATTACTCAGTAATGAATTCTTTTTTTAATTTTAATATTATAATATAAATTTATAAACAATAACCAAAAGTTTTTAGAAAAAAAATACCACTTTATAAAATGTATCCAAAAGTAAAAGTAAGTAGTAATGAATTCATTTTTTAATTTAAATTTGTTTTTTTATTTGTAATATATTTTTATATTCAAAAGTGAAAGTACTTTAAAAGTAATTTATGAGTACTTTTTCATTATGAGTATAGTTACTATGGACTTTCATTTACCATTAAGAAATTGACGAGTAAGCAACTTTAACTCAAGCAATGTTGCATCAACCATAAGGAATGATGTCATTCTCTAGAATTTGATTGATTCTTGTAAAATTGATTTTGATAGTACATTTTTTTGTTATTGAGACCCATTTTTTACCTCAAAATTCTCTTGTTTTGAGTGCTTCTTGAATTGCTTCCACACAATCTTACTTTCATTGATCTTATTAACTTGTGGGAGGTGATCCCACCATATAGATTCTCTTCCATTCAAATTAAATATAGCATCCCTTACCTTCATGTTTCCAAAGTAGTCATAGACTTGGAAATAGTTCATCATCTCAAAAAGTCAAGCATCAGCTCCTTGACCTAATTTTGCTTCACCATTAAAAGTAGGAGGTTTGGCCTTCTAAAATTACCCATCTGAATTGTTCTTGAAAGGCATCTTCCTCTTGTTCCTAAGAGATAGAGAGATCGAATATTCAATGGAGACTTTAGAGGAAGATGTCTCACTAAAAGAGAATTCTAGAGTATATGTCCTATCTTTACAAATCATTCTTGATATATGGGACCTCTTGTGAGAATGCCTCCTTGAGATACTCCCACTCTTTTCCTCATTTCATGAGTGCTTCCCATGCTGAATCTTCCTTTAAATGTCTAGTAATATTTGTATCATGGCTGCATTTAGTTGGCTATGTTCTTCTTGAGCTCTGCTCAACCTTTCATTATCTGCTCTGCAACTTTGTAGTTCCACTCTTAGGATTCTCACGGTTTCTGCAATATATGGAGGAGTTACTTGATTCCTTCGGCCATCAGATTTTATCTCTACATTCTCAACATGTATATTTTCTCCCATGGCATATGTTTCAGTTGCATAAAGATGTGTGCATCATCCATGATGGTGGTTTTCTTGGCCCAACCAAGACCAAGGATTTCCAAATTGCAATATACTAAATGTTGGCCCTTAGATATCCATGATATGTTATTGTATCTACAAAAGTGTTCATATAATTATGCTTGTCAGCTTCATTACATTCTTATAAAATCATAAAATAAATTTTCATGCATTATGGGGAATTGCCCATATTGACATTTTTTGTCAAATTGTGGCTACAAACACTTTTTTGTTCAATTGTTAGAAACATATGAATCACCCTTTTAGAATATGATTGTGCAAATTTATTCCCTTATGGATAATATTTCCAATAACTATAGCTATGCTCATTTTTTATTTCTTGGTAAAATGTTACAACCTTTCAAAATTGTCAATTTTGTCCAATTCCACACTTTTCCAGCAGGTGCAATTAGCTTCAAAGACCAACTTCAACCATCGGTAGAAGAAAATATAGGGAGAACTAGTAAAAAAATTATATTGGAACTGATAATATTCATGACGAAGATTACTCAACAACTTTTAGATTCATGATCCGATGCTCCATTCAATTTCTATAAATTTATGGGATTGACTAGCTTTAACTTCTACATCTCTAGACTTAGTTTATTTTCAAAAATTACTATCTCCCAAACTAAGCATTTCTCGAAAAAAATACTCTAACCAAATTTGTTCCCTTTGATGAGTAGGTAAAATGTCAAGTTCATAAATTTTTCTATTATTGACTTCTAGGGTATCTTTTACCTCCTCCAAGTTTTGAAAATCCCAAAAAGTGTCCCGGAATAGTGGATTTTAGCCTTCTTTTACTCCTATGCTTCACACCTTTCAGAATTTGGTCATAAGCCACCAAATTTATATGTGTGCTTGGACCATGAATGCACCATAACAATTTCAAACCCAATAGAGCATCCCTTCAAGTCACTGGGTACAGATCTTTAAAAGCCACTATTTCAATTTTTTTGTAAACCTAGAGAAAAATGGGTCCACGCCTCTCACTGAAAATTATGTAGCCTTCCTAAATGGCGTTATAATTTTGCAGGTCTCATTGTAGTTCCATTGCTTATCTTAATCACTCTTCTTCTTCTTCTTCTCTTTTACCCATGGTTAAAAGATTATTATTGTAAAATGACATGACACATATATTACATGTGTAAAAGGGATATCCCAACTATGATAGTTATAGTAAATGGTGCTCTGGAGTGTTTTTTTTACTTAGATAAATATAGATCCTTGTGATATATGTTGTCAAATTTTTTTTCACTCAATCATGCCTCCAAATCCATGAGCATCCTTAGTACATATGCCATAGAATGGGTTTCTTACCCCTTAGTTTCTTTGTCATGCATTACTTGTGTCACCATTTTTTTTTTGTTTAAGATATCAATTTAGGCCCCTTGGGGGGAGTAAATGTTGTAAAATTGTATTAAACTGATTAAATGGGGTGTCAAACACCTGTTTGGCCCCTTTATCCCCCTTCATGAAGCATGACACACCTTCTTTAGACAAAATCCCCTAATGTTTGCACTCTAGAGACAAACATCCATGAATTATGGTGGTAGGTGAAAGAGAATATTCCCTTTTAGGTGGGAACTTTCCTAGTCTCTTAGTTAACTGCAAAGGTGGTGCCTTGAAGTCTATTTTGCTCTAGTTTTTGTTGGCTTGTCCCATACTTTTCCCTAGAGGTAGCACATGAGATCCTAGTTAGCTTTATAGCTTGCACCTTGAGCTCTACTTAGCTCCTGGAGGTGGCCCTCGAGGTCTTGAATGAAGGGTTACACTTGGAGGGGCGCCTCCTTCTCTCATTTTTTAAATTTAAGCAATTGTTCCCCCCCTCCTTTATTCGTGGTTTGATGCTTGAGGATTTAAGGCTAATGTAATTTCTCTTTGAAATAAATATTTGTTGAATAAAGGACTTTGGAGGTCACATTTGGAGCAACTTATCAGTGTGTGGATTTCCAATTGTCTAGTTCTTATGAGGTAACATGTATCAATGTATTATTGTTAATCATATATTCTTTTACCAGGCCTTGGAAAGGGCATTATTTCCTCATAGGATAAGGTTTGATTTAAGTAAATTGCTTAATTAAATCTAATTTTAGTTAGCTAAAAAAGAGGTTGATTCTAGTATCTTTACTCTAGTCAAATTGTGCTATGTTGACCCCTTATGTGTAGGTTGCACCCTAAGGAATATTGAAGAAGAGACACAACCTCTTTTACAATTATGTATTGATTGCAAGTTGCTTATTCATCGAGAGGATTGAGGCTATCCCGGTGCTGCCTCTTTTCTTTGGTGAATCTTTTCAAACAAAGTCCCTCCTAGTTGTTTTTTGGTGACTCCATTTTCCATTCTTCAACACTTCTCTCACTCCATTTCTTTCAAGCCTCCATCTTCATTTGAAAATCAAGCTTCATTTTGGTTGCTTTATTTTATGCAAATAATCGAGTCTACATTTCTTGTAAAATCATAAGTACATTTGTTGCATGCTTTTATCTACTTGTTTATTCACTAAAAAACTTAAGTAGATAATTTTGATAAAGATACAATTGCATGCATGTCAATTATCTCATCCTACATGCTTAGATCTACTCAATTTACATCATAAATCATAAATATGATTTATCGTTTGCCTTGTTCAACTTACAAGTGGTAGATGAGAAGGGGAATCCTAATACAAACAAAATAGAACATTTAGCTCAATGTTCTAACTGTCCTAACAACCACAAAACAACCCCACAAATTCATATTGTTCGTTGTTTTATAAGTGTATATTTTTTATTAAAGTTTGCATTCAGTTATTGTTCATTTGTAATACAAACAAGCAACCTTCTTGAAGGCTTAGGTGGAATCCAAGTGACAGTCTTCAAGCAAAGTGTTCATTGTTGTTCTTGCATCTTTTGAGAATATTTTTGACAGTCTAGAGGCGACCCCAAAGGAGAAGCCTCGTTCTCTTAAATTTTGTGGTCAACTGGCACACTTTTCAAGGCATTTCTTCTATTTGTTTCCTTCCTTTTCTAGCAGTTGTAATATTGTCTATTGTCCTAGAGTCACGAACTAGCAAGTATTCTTCTAAGAAGTCCCAAAGGTAATTGTAACTTGAATGCAAAGTGGTTCTCACCATTAGCCTTACCATTGTCTACTTATTTCCCTTTTGCATTTACTTTTCAATAACATAGATTATCTAGATTAGGATTCATTTACCATATTGGATGTCACTTCATTTAATGAGAAAACTAGCTCAGGTTTCTAAATAAAATTTACTTTCTCATAGAGGGATACAAGCTCTACACCCTCATTGTGGTAGATGCATACCTTGGATCTAGAGGTTTCTGAGTCTATCCAAACCCCAACTTGGTACTTTCCAAACATTAATAGTTCTTAGGCTTGCTTGTGAAAAAAGAATACTTCCTTTTCATCAAGGTTTTAACTTACAGTTTTAACTATTCTTTCACAATCTACTTAGGACTAATCACTTTTACTTTCATATATTAGCCACTAATCACCTTTAATTTTCATGGTTATATTTTTCTCTCTTTTGTCCATTTCTTGTATGGACGTCAACAATCTAGTCTAGGTTTCTAACAACTACAATTTCACTAAATTTAATCGTGTAAAAGGAATCACAAAGCATTTATTTTATTTGGCATATCTTACATACTTTCAAGTATTGCATGCAAGCGGTTCTTTCATTTACAAGCTTTATATATGCAATTTACTTTCACAGATATAAGTGCTCAATTTATTTACTTTCTGATCTTATGTGTGTGTGTGTGTGTTTTCTTTTCAAGCACTAGTCCTTTTGAATATCATACTTGCAGGAAATATTACATGCATATAAGTTGTAGATCTAAATACTTGTGCCATTGTTATATCTTATATTAGATCTACTTTACGTTATTTATTTCCAAAGTAGCCTTTTGTACTTAACAAAGGGGTTGAGTGTTGTGGTGACAGTTGCACCCAACTTGAATTTTCTTCCAAGGCTATGCCCAATGAGTTGAGATTTTTCTCACCAAGGTGTAGATCAGGTGGCAACATATTTGGAATCATTGTAGGGGAAAAAATCTTTGTCTTCATGGAATTAACAACCTGTGTTTCTGAACTTGATTTTTTATTGTGTTTGATCAGCATGATAAATTAGTTTTATTGTTCATCCAGCAACTCCACTAAGATTAATTTCTATCGGGTACTCTAAAAGAACAAACTATGAAGGTTTGTTCCATCTTATTCTTGAACCTGAAAGGGATTATAGAAGAAGATTGAAAAAATCCTCTTCCCGTAGAGTTATTGACAATCATCACCTTTTTGCAAGTAACTCTACTAATCAAATGTGAAATGGATTATGTAGATGATGGTTTTAAGGTTGAGAAACTCTTTCCTCAACTTGGTTTTCCTAATGAATGATATGATCTAGATGTATTGTTTTATTTCACTCCTTTCCCTGGGTTTGGTGATTCATTTACCCTTCACATTGCATCACATTTCACTTTTCTCAACCATGTTTTCCTAATATGCATGTTGACTTTAATCGTAATTTGGAGCATCAAGAGGAAATTATTTACACAAGAATTTGCAGTCATTTTCAACCCTCCTTTTTTGCCTCAAAGTTCCATTTTTAAGCACATAAATTATTACTTTTCTTCGTTTTCATGCTTTGTTGGATCTTCCATGCTATTGGAGGAGACTGATCTCTCTTTCCTTGAGGATTTTCATAATGATAGAGAATATTTATATGGACAACCTTATGATGATGGTGTCTATACAAGCCCTATCCAATGTTGGATAAAGGATACTTATGGGAAGAATTGCCATGCATGGAAAGTTTTCAATGATATTGTACATGTTCATGATCTGATGGAGATTTCAACATATTTACATATGATGATTCATTTTTCCTTGTTTTGGTCCATGACCAAGCACAAGGGAATCAAATTTGGTATTCATGAGATGTTGAGGTGGATTTATTGGATACTGGTTTTTACCTAGCATGATCTTATTCATAAATTAGATTAGTTTTTTATTTAAGATTTCTATTTTACAATTATTAGTTTCCTTTCATGATTTCTTGCATTTCCTATCCCTTTTCATATATGTGACTGGTGTTTTTATGATGGTATCCATATGATTTCTTGTACTACTAATATTTTTTTGGTGATATGGTTGTTTTTGCAGATCACAAGTTGAATATTTTGTAGTTCTCGCATGCTTTCTCAATAAAATCACACATCCCCAGATAGATCAGGTTGTTACCACTCAATTTGCACAAGGATGATGTCAAGAACAGAAGATGACAAAGAACCAAGAGACTTGCCCTCAAAGTCTTAGGGATGACGTTCTACCAGTGCTCATTTATGGGGGAAACTCGCATTAGCTGGGGTTAATGTTGATTTGGCATTTTGGACATTGAAATCACCCCTAATGTAATGATTTTTATGCTTGCATATGCTTCTGTTTTACTGTCATCACCTACACAGAGTGGCGAGAGTGTCGCTATGATGCTCTAGTGAGTGATGTGAGTCGCGACTTGGTTGTGACTCAGGATCTAAGGGATGCAGGGATCCTAAAGTTTTTCAGGTGCCCTTTTCTTCAGTCTGCATATTTCCTACTATAGTAGATCATGTTCATGTGGGACCCTGACAGGGGGGTCTTTTGAGTGGGATAGGAGGACTTGAGCATGACTACTCAGGATATTTACTTCCTAACGAGTCTCTCCCTACGTGGGGTCTGTGAGTCTACCCAGCCTCGAATGGGAGGTGAGCAAAGTATCCTAGGTCTTATTGTTCGATATTGTAGAGGGTATATAGTTGTAGTGAGCTCTGGTCATATCCTTATTGGTTTGTATTTAGAGCTTAATTGTCTGGGCAGTGGAAACTGTCGTTGTTAGAGAGTTGGGGGTATCACCCCCCAACAGGATCACATGGAGGAAACTTGGAATTGTAGAGCAGGTGATGGCGGGTCATTGGGTGGCATGGAGGCCCATGATGTTTATAGTATTGATGGGGCATTTGAAAAATTCCCGACGCGGCATAGGAAAGAGGACATTTCGCAATGGGAGTGTGTTGTGCTCGTACTTCTTCGAGCAATACCCTTCTTTAAGGCCACAAGTGGTGGTGCATGTGAGGGGGGCCTAGGAGCCTCGTATGATGTATTAGATGCAATTGATTTCCCGTGCTGGTGGGGGGGAGATAGGTCATGTATTCACTCCCCATTACTTGGATGTGTGGGAGTAGCAAATCGGCTGCATGGAGTAGTACCTCTAGAGCAGTGTGGACTGTTGGGGGGACTTGGAGCTACCAATTCCTATCCATGGATGGGATCTCACACGTATGATGTGGTTCATGCTTACAAAGTTTTTATGTACATTTATTTGATTATGCACATATATCTTATGTATATCTGATACTGACTGTGGATTCTTATTTGTGATGTAGATGTGGGACCGGTGCGACCCCACGAGTTGTGGGGCATCGCCAGAGGCATGATGAGAGAGTCAGACCCACAGGGGTTGTTGGAGCAACTTCTAGTGCTACTAGTATAGCTATAGGTGGCAGTGCTCCTGCAGGGGGAGCGGTCTTAGGGGACCAAGCTGTTGAGATCTTCGCCAACTTGGAGAGACGACTAGGTTCTTTGACCGAGTGTGTGGATGATCGAGGGTTGGTCGATCTTAATGATGAGGATCTAGCCCATATGCTTCAACTTCCAGCAAAGTTAGGGACAGGTTGGCACCGAGTGCTGCGAAGGGTAGCCATAGCTTATCATTTGATACGGACAGCACAAGGTGGACAAGGTCCTCCTCCACCTTCGAGGAAACTACCAATTCAGGTACAGGGACTGGCCTCAAGGCTACATCAGCGAGATGATGTAGGAGAAGTCGAGGTGGCACTAGAGGCAGTATGGCCATTGGCCATCATGGGTCCCGACGGTCTAGGACTAGGAGGAGTTGTTTGAGTGTTAGGCACTATTTATTTTTTTGTATAGGGATTTGGTCCCCATTTTGTATGTTGTATGGATGGATCCCATGGGATGCATGTTTGTTGATGTAACCCCATAAGGCATATGATTGTATGTATTTACGACCCATGAGGACACATGTTGTACATGACAAACATTTTATATATATATATATACCATTTTGGCGGCATGTGTATGATATCCTTTATGTGTTTGATGTATTGATGTGATGTATGTTACGATGTTGTTTATATGTATGTGTGATGTCTTTTATGTGTAGTGGTAGATACGTATGTATGATTTGTATGAGTGATAAACACATATATATACAAGTTTTGGTTGTGTATGTAGGGTTAGATAGATGTTTTATGCATCAGATGTCAATCCAACACCTCATTTGTGATGTGGTCAGTGAATGCATTGGCTCGTCGGAGGACATGCGTGAATGTAATGGTTTCAAACTATTGTACTAGAAGACGCACATGCAAAAATTTTCAAAAGAGGAGTGGGTTGAGGACATGGAATACATTGTTGAGTTGGGATACAACTAATTGGGAATCTAGGTGCACATGTAAATGGTGTATGATGAGATGGATGGCATCACTTAACAGCCCAATGAATTTGTCGTATTCTACTTGGTTGTTGGTGAGTGCCCCCAGGAAAACTCCTCCAGTATGGTAGAGAGTTTGGGATGGGGTATAAATGGCCCAAGAAACCAATGCTAGATTCTTTGACCAACGACTTGCGCCATCTATGAAGCCGACTTAGTTATCTGAGAGGGAAACCATCTACATTCAAAACAAATGATGGTCTTATTTTCAACCAAAGGGGTCGAAAATATAAAAAGCAAAGTGCTACACTGTTCTTTTTTATATGCAAATGGACAATGAAAAGGGGGAAGTATGGTTCTGTTATCACATATATAGTAGCCAGGCTACCATACATTATTTTTCAGATTCCAATACATTATTCAGCCAGTTCCCTTGCATTGAGATGCTGAGATGAGCATCTATTATGGATCACTATCAAATTATGGACAGCATTTTTCTTCCCCATGCCATGATTGAGTTTCAGGACACTCAGAAAGATGACCGACGTAGCCATTTAGCCATTTATATAGAGCAGTCAGTATTGACCAGAGTTACAGCAGCAGTTGCAGAGGATATATGTTGGTTCAGATGATGAGCATTCAGGCACTCCAGGAGGCAGTTTGGGCAGTTTCACACTTCTCGAGGTAGTCAAGAAATGGTGAAAATGGCTACTGAAGGATTCGATTTGGGCTACTGAGGAAAATTTACGGCATGGGATGACTTGTGATGATGAGTGGGATGTCTTCCACACCTTATCCAGTAGTTTCAGCTTTCAGTGGGACCCACACCCATCACATTTGGCATTTTATATGATTTTCTGGAGCCTCCAAAGGCTCACGACTTTCCCAGAGAGGCACGATTTGGTGTCTAGCTTGTTTGTTTTTTGATATTGTGCCATGGGGATTGACCAAGGGTGTTAGAAATTACCCCTTGGACCCACCATGAGCTAGATCTTATGTTTTATCATTCACTTTTGGTGCCTCTCCTAGGGCGATTTGGTCCATTGTTGTATTATTTTATTAGTGATCCATGTATTGTATTGTTGAGCTCATCTCAACCATTGATTATATCATTTGATCTTTTAATATTGGCCACTCATTCAAAAAGTGGTTAGGATTATGGCCTCTCTCCATCCTATTTAAAGGAGAGAGCTTCTCACTGTAAAGGGGTCTTTGGCTCTTGGAATCTTGATATAGAAAAACTTTTCTATGGAAATTCTTGTGGTCTCCTTTGAATTTGGTGTTCTTATATGGTGATTGGAAAGTCTATTGTATCCTAGCATTTCGGCATTTGTGCTAAGATCTATATTTTTGGAACTTTTGTCTTGTCTACAGGAGGGTGACTTCACTTGGGTGTTTTTGCAAGGCTTCTTCAACTCGTTCCACTTGGCATTCGCTTGTATCAGGGGGTTATCACTAGTATCATTGTGATCTATGCTATATTTATGTTATTTCTCTTGTGGCATTAGCATTATCTCTTGTTTGCAGCAAATCTGATATGGTTGACGTTTGTTGTGCAGGAGAGAAGGCGCATTGGCTTCTTTGGACTAAATCGATCTCATAGAAAACTACTTCAAATTGCTCCAAATTGATCGGGTTTGCATAGATCATCATCATCAAGGCATCTACAAGGTTATCCAGGTAAGATCCACAGGTTTTTTCTTCTTGTCTTGGTTCCAATCCATTGGCACCACTACTTCATTGTTAAAACCCTCATTTTACATTTTCTCAGATCTACTAAGATTTACTAGGCTTTTGGGTAAAATATTTAAAACCCACCTCTATAGCATCCACAGCAATTCGGATCTATAGTTTGGTGTGGATTATCCTTCATCCGACCCATTTACCAAGGCAAATTAGCCTCTCCAAGTGAGGTCGCACTTCTTGGACAGGTGATTTTGGCTAGATCTATCACCTGGGTAGGTGAGATCCCACTTGATCCTTAATCTCCATTGTTGATAACCTACCCCTAGTGTGTCACTTTAGTGATTTTCACCTTGTGGGCCCCATTCCTCATTTTGAGAGTTGAGCTCCACTTGGGTCACTTAGTGATACATATTAGATCTCAAATCTACTGAGATCTAGCCATTGGATTATCCTAATCTTCAAGACCCACCTAGCTTTACACCTCAACATCCCTGATCTACAATTTGGTGGACATCCGACTCCATTTGGCCCACTTCCCAAGGCACCGATCTTTCTCCAAGCCCTCACGACTTTTCTGGTTTGTTGAGTTTGCTTGTGGTTTGATCTTTGTCTTACTTCTTGAACACCTAGAGATTGTCATATCCACTCATCAAACCTATCTTTGGTAATGGTTAGCCCCAATTTGGTCCTTAACTACCCTGCATTGGACACGGTTCCCAAGGTAGTGGATTTTCCCATCTTTGACTAGTACCCTGATCCTGGATATTGTTTTAAATCTCCTAAGTCACTCACATAACCAAGTTGGACCAAATCTACATTGCTTAAACATCTTGATCCAACCCCTTACTCATCTTGTGACTTCATCCATAGATCTAGGGTTTACCGTACACCTTACGTACTTCATCCATACTTGATTTGATCTGGTGTCTTGGTCTAATCTCTCCTATCATGAGTAAATCTGGGTCTCCCCCTTTGTTGTCTTGGGCTAGATAACACAAAGTGAAGCTTTCCTCGATTGGCGTGACAACCATCCATTGGGATTCGAGGCTATCTTGGTTGTACCTCTTTGGTTTCCCATCCCCTTTTCCATCCATCTTGGATCCATATCTAGGGGCAACTACAAGTTTGGTGATAAGAGGTTCCACCCTTTTGACGATGGTATCCTCCTTCTATTGGAACCTTGAGTTTTATCTAGCTAATGAGAGACATCCAACTCTTGAAAGGAGATACCCTGGTGTCTAGGAGACATTCGATGGATGTGGTGGAGCCTGGTATTTATCAAAGGATGATGAATCATCACTGGTGAGTAGACCAACTAAGGAGGATGTAGTATCTATAGTAACTGGCAAATCAAGAATGGTTTCCTCAGTAGGAAATCCTTGCAAGAACACCCTAAGGTGAGGAAGTTGATCCTATAGCTGCATAAGTTTAATGTGGGCTTCTCATTTAACATGTAATATGGGACAGAACTGAGAAGTGGAAAGTGTCACACATGATCTACATGGGTGTGGGATCCTGAAAAAGATAGGCGCATGTGTCGAAGTTAAGGATGGGGTGGCACGGTCAGGTATGACTGTGTTGATTTCATTGGGAATCATGTGAGTATGGTGCCCACAATATGTACATCCATCATGTTGTGCTTTTGGTGTGCAATCCTCAGGTTGTGGTTCTGGTTGCGTAGGTGGCTAGGTGGTTGGTATGGTTGAGATGCCCAGTTATAAGGCGTGCGCAACTAGTGTTGTTGCCGATGTAGTGATGACATTTATGGAAGCGGTTTCTTGTTGTTGAGGTGAAGGCCGTTCAACCAAAGGGTAGATGAGGAAAATGGTTTCCAAAGTGTCCCGAAATTGAGGGAGGTCGAGACAATGGTGTGTATAATTCCCAAACTAAGCGCAAATCGAACATGCGTGATTGGTATGCAATGACTTGGACTTAGTTGTCGTATTGGGTGAGGGTGGGGTTGAATATGTGCCCCTTGCATAGTGTGTGTTGCATGTGTCACACTAATAGGGGTATAGAGTAAATTCTTGAGCTCCATTAAGGTAGGGCACAAGTTGGTTGCATGGCCTTGTTTCCCGCAAAGGGGACATGATGGGGTGACCCTTGTTGCAGGAGTAATGGTTGTCATTACTAGGGATTTCAACCTAGGTTGGGTTATACCCCCTGCTTTAGGATTAGCTACTGTCGATGATGGTTCTGGGAGAGGGTTTCTCACAATGGGGGATTTCAACTTAGGTTGTCTTATGCCCCCATTATTAGGTTTAGCGATAGCAAGTGGTGGTTTAGTCACGGATGTTGGACGCTCAGTGTGTGGTACAGATGGCTTAATGGGCCTAGATGTCATAACTGGTGAGACTAGGACAAACTCATAGTGGGATACAGGTTTTGAGGCCATTTCTAGGTAGGGTGGAGTAAGGTATCACACAATTATTCCCAAAGTGAGATTAGGTAGAGTCAATTGATCCATAACTGGTGTCCCTTGCACTCCCGTGGAGGGGGTACAATAATGGTATTTGAAATTTGGGAGGCACTAATGGACTCAATGGTTGTTCAATGTTGTGACTCGTCGGAGGTGTTGATGATGATGTTGATGGGGTTGGAGAGTCATTTTTAGAGGTGAAAATGGTGCACATAAGGCCATTTGTCGATGTTGGGATTTCAGGTGGGGGGGCTGAATATACCCTTAGCACGTTGGAATCTTTGTATGCTCCTGGGAATATATCAACGTAAGGGGGTTAACTCATTCTGCCTATAGTGGGTAGGATGTTTTCAGGGTTGGTGCTGGTATGAGGGTCATAGTAATTGAGCTAGTTAAGGGTGAGGATCTTCCCATTAAATGGAAACGTCGTGATGTAGAATACTGAAGAGGCATCTTCCTTCATGGCGTACATATAACTATGACCCAAAAGGATGTTGTAGTCAAGTTGCGCATTGACTACTTCAATATCAATCATTACCATTTTCCCCCCTAGCTCAATGGGGAAATTCTGGTACAAACCACTGGGTTGTGATGGTCTCCCATCATATGTGCAAAGGGAAATAGATGACGGAACTAAATCGGGTGAACCCAACACTTCTAGATATTAGATGACATGACACATGTGGATGTGTCGTCATCCATAATGCATCAATGAATCATAATTTTTGTAACTGTTGTAAAATTAGTCACAGCAGATCTAATGAACAAGTAAATCAATCACAACAGATGAACATAGAAAATATGGTGCAAAACTGTGCAAAACATGCAGCAGTGCTCTCTATCCCAGAAAGGGTGAATGAATTACAATACAAACTGTTACAATGACAGAGAAATGCGAATTGCCTAAGTAGGCCATTCGAATCACTGAAATGGAGTAGCTTGACTCTATCTAGGAGTCCTCATCAATCAATCGGTGGTGCTCATCAATCACAACAACTAGTCATCCAGGTGTCAATCTGAGTCTAACTGAGTATAATAAATGTAACTGAAGTGTGTAGCACTGATATAGGATCTGGAGGCTCAGTGGGGGCGCATGGGAGGCTAACTGAAGTCAGAACAAGTCACCTAATCAAACTGGAGGTCAATCGGAGGTGAAACAGTCAGTCTAGCCTCAAATCAGGGAGAATCAGAGCTAACTGAATGTAACTGAAGTGAATCTGCAGTGGTAGGTGAACAAGTGCGCCCTTCTCTGGAAGTAGGTGAGAAGTGGGCGCCTTTCAGCTTAGGAGGGCTAAAACTCTGTGGTAAGTGGCTCCCGGGTGCTAGAAGAAGGTGGATAAGGTGCTGGAGGCATCAAACTGGTGACTGGGATGCATGCCTGTGCATGCAAAACCCTAGATTCTGCATATCCTGAAATAGATCATGCAGGATCCCGAAATAGATGATGTATCCCGAAATAGATGATGTGGATATCCGAACACCCCCCCTCAAGCTAGACTATGATGTGCTAATAAAAATAATGTGGGGCCCTGGTAACTAAGACCAAAGGTCACCCCAATACAATAATCCAAAAACTAATAACAGTCAATAAACCGAGGAAATGGGGAAAACCTCATGGGAAAAATACCCCCCCTCAAAATGAACTGTAACACACCAAAAGATTTAACTGCTCCAAACTCAAATAGATATGTCTGGAGGTATCTTACTCTTAGGAGTAAATGGATTATGCTCCAAAAACATGTGCTTGAATTCTCCATCAGTGGATGCAAGCGAATGTGGAGACTTTATGAACTTGCTCTTCATACCGAAAATGGTGAGAACAAATCTGAAAATATGAGGATGATCCTGGAACCTGTGATTCGAACCAAGTGAGGTAGGAATAGCTCCAATCGGATCAAATAGATCTTGAAACTTGAACTTATTATCAATAGAAGTTAAATCAGCTCCAAAAATAGATGAATGGTTTCTTGAGATCTCCTTTGAACCAACAAGGGTGAGATCAAAACCAAAATCAGCAAAAAGTGCATGAGAATTGAACTCAAGCGAATGGTAGTGCTCTTCATCTTCATTAAAACTCTGAGAAACTTTGCAAATGATAGAACATAAGTTTATAGAAGGCATGCAATCAAGGAGGGCGAATGCTTCACCTCCAAAATCAGATTTTACCTCCAAAACTTCAAGTAGATCATTATTCTGCATGCCGACAAACTCATGTGAAAGAGAGGATTCAAGAACCTCTTCGGAATCTAGAGTATGAGCTTGTTTATCTTGCTCAGAATTCGAAATAGAAGACTTTGAGAGAATGAGTGTTGAATCTACAGTTTATTCTTCATCTTGAACAATTGTTGAGGCCAACACATGATCGGAAAGAACACATAAGGAGATCTCACTGGGCTTGTTCTCCAAAAGGCTAGCATGATCCTCTTCTTCCTGCTTTCCAAATTCTCTGTCAAGTTGGACCCATAGATCACTTGGATTTTCAGCAGTCTTACTGAGGTAGCGCATACAAGGAGACATAGCAAGACATATTGCTCCAAAAGCTCTGTCACAATCATTGAGCCAATCATTCTCCTCTTCATCGGAATCAAAATCTCTTGTATTACCAATGCACATATCAAAAAGACATTGTCTCTTCAAGAATGCAATCATCTTTGGTTTCCATTCATCATAGTTGAATGGAGTAAGAATATTTTGTGAAGAAGAAGTCTCCATCTTTGCATTAGCGAATGCACATGGAGAAGTAAGAAACCTGCAAATCACACACAAACAAACACTATGTTTTCAGCCTTGCATGCACATGAGCGAATGCACATGAGACTTTGCATGCCGCTGCTGAAAATATATTTGTGAGCAAAGATTGCTCTCTCTTCATGTAGAACACCTGTAGAAAAGAAATCTTGTCCCTGTCATGGCTCTGATACCATGTAAAATTAGTCACAGCAGATCTAATGAACAAGTAAATCAATCACAACAGATGAACATAGAAAATATGGTGCAAAACTGTGCAAAACATGCAGCAGTGCTCTCTATCCCAGAAAGGGTGAATGAATTACAATACAAACTGTTACAATGACAGAGCAATTCGAATTGCCTAAGTAGGCCATTCGAATCACTGAAATGGAGTATCTTGACTCTATCTAGGAGTCCTCATCAATCAATCGGTGGTGCTCATCAATCACAACAACCAGTCATCCAGGTGTCAATCTGAGTCTAACTGAGTATAATAAATGTAACTGAAGTGTGTAGCACTGATATAGGATCTGGAGGCTCAGTGGGGGCGCATGGGAGGCTAACTGAAGTCAGAACAAGTCACCTAATCAAACTGGAGGTCAATCGGAGGTGAAACAGTCAGTCTAGCCTCAAATCAGGGAGAATCGGAGCTAACTGAATGTAACTGAAGTGAATCTGCAGTGGTAGGTGAACAAGTGCGCCCTTCTCTGGCAGTAGGTGAGAAGTGGGCGCCTTTCAGCTTAGGAGGGATAAAACTCTGTGGTAAGTGGCTCCCGGGTGCTAGAAGAAGGTGGATAAGGTGCTGGAGGCATCAAACTGGTGACTGGGATGCATGCCTGTGCATGCAAAACCCTAGATTCTGCATATCCTGAAATAGATCATGCAGGATCCCGAAATAGATGATGTATCCCGAAATAGATGATGTGGATATCCGAACAACTGTAACTAGAACTTGGAATGCATTTAACGAGGGTATTTGTGGTTCAGTTTTATTGAGATCAAATTTCATAAGGCGAGAGTCTAAAGGGTCGATGGCGCCAAGTGAATTAATTAATTCCTTGCATTGGGTTGGAAAATATTGTAGCACTTCTAAAGTGGACATGGTAGCTAGTGACTAAGCCAAGTCATCCACAATACTGTAGTTGTGGGCGACTTTCATGTGAGGGTTATGGGGGGTGCAGCTAAGTGGGACCTTTGGTATCCTTGGAATTTGTTCACCACTTGGGCGTGGTATTTACAAAATCCCCCCCAAAGGGGTAGGTACATCTTCCACTAGTGGGGGTTCATGCCTTCCATAACCTTTGGCTCAGGTTTGATATTAACATCTATCGTGTTCATGTTGATATTTTGAAAGGAGCCATCATCGGGGGGTGGGGATCCTGCAACTGGGTCACAACCCCTTGGTTGGAAAAGGGTTGTTGTAAGACAGCTAGAAGGGGTTTTGGTGTATTAGGTACCCGACGGGGATTTTCTAATGTATTTTTCTTGGCTTCCACCAATTATTGACAGTTGGGGATGAATGTACAATGGTGATTATAGTGACCATACTCACCACAAATCGATAAATAGTAGTTTATCCTCATGTTCACGTTTTTTTCTTAATTGGGGGGGTTATTATTCCCCACATTTTGGTTACCCTAGTTCTGGTTCTGCTGGGGTGGTGGGTTGCCCCCTTGCCCCTGTTGCTAGTTCTATTTGTTCTTACCTTTCTTCTTCCCCTAATTTTGAGGATTATGGGGATTTGCAGTGTTCAACCATTCAAACTGTTGAGCTTGTTGTGTGAAAGAAGGTTGTACTAAATTGACCTGCATGTGTGGTATGGGGGTAAAACCAGGAAAACATGGAAACATGTAAAAAGGATTATACCCCTGTGGAGGGATATACACGAATTACACTCCATAATATGTGGATGTAGGAGTGTCTTGTGCCATTTGCGGTGGAGGTACTGATGATGCATGGATTCCATTAAGGTAGGTAGGACTGTAAGGTCCATATTGTAGCTAACCAAAGTGAGGATTTGGTATAGTTGCGGGCAGTTCCAACATAGGAGGGATGGATGGGTATTGAGGTTCCATGTTGAATGGCACAGGGTCGGAGGAGGGGGAACCTTTCCCTATTGGGAAATGACATGATAATTCCATCTATTGAATATGATGAACCTGCAGGTGTGGGAACCAAAGAGCGATGATGAGGGGAATCAGGTAGGATGGTATATAAGTAACTGAATTGTGCATAAATGAGATCAAAATGTTGAGACTTTAGGATGGCCTCTTCCTCCGTTTGAGGCAATGAGGTTGCCACATCCTTTTCACTTTTGGGTCGGAGTGATTTGATGAACCAATCCAATAGGAACTGAGGTTGTATGTCGATTTTACACGATGTGTGTCATCTACGCCATTCATGGATGTGGTTCACTATGTGGGTAGAGGTATTATATCGAAGTCCTATGAGAATTTCAAGACCAATGTCATGGAAAATGGGAAGCTATAAGTAAGTGAGAAATATGGTAGCCAATGTCCCAAAGGTGGCATAGGTTGCTCCTGGTAAGTTCACATACCATTTTACAGCCATTCCTATAAGGGTTCGCTGAAAGAGGCGAAGCCTCACTAAGTCTTCCACTATGCTATCGGAGGAACGCCATAAGTCAAAATCCATGACATGGTTGGCTAGGTCATCTCCTTGTTTCCCTTCAAATTTAGGGATATATGAGGGGAGTTTATTGATCATAGCTAGCCATGTTGGATCATTTTCTATAGGGTCATTGATCAACTTGGTGAGATTGGGGAAATTCAAGCTAGCATTGAAAGGTAGGTTTGTATTAGGTGCCACCATATTATGCGATGTGTTGTTCCATCAAGGGGGGGGGGAGGTGGGATATGTGGTGATGGTCTATGTATCTAATGTGAGGATGAGGATGATGTATGTCCTACTCCCAAAGAGGGAGAAGAAGAAGGTGGATTTCCTCCAAGGTGCGAAAAAAATGGGGGCCTCTTCCGTGAGAGGGTGAACCAAAGGGTTCTAAACTATCTCTAAGGGGAAAAAATGAAGGGATGCATCTTCCACAAGAGGATGAAGCAAAAGGATCTAAGTTTTCTCCAAGGGGAGAAAATTAATCAAGCAAGGAATGGCCTCGCCCGGATGACCCTATCAATATTTTCTGGGATCATCCCCGACTAGAATATCTCCCTTGTGAACCATGAGGAGAAAGAGGGAAAACACATGTCGAGAGAGGGGAAAGGCGTTGCAGTCTATGAGACTGCCTTAGGGGGTTTTGTTCCTCAATGGTGGAAAGTTAGTGATAAATGAGAGTGATGATGGAAATAGACACAATTGAACAAATGCAAAATGGTGCAAAGTGAGTGCTATGTGTTATGTCGGTTTAGTGCAAGTACTCCCACGTGTAGGTTCTTTTTAATTACGAGTTAGTGAACCCTGCACTCACCAACATGTACTTACTGCTCTTTCCTTTCTACCCATTCTTGGTTAAGAGACCCGAATCCATCAAACCACTTCTTTAAAGCTCATTCGACCTTGATAGTATAGAGAGTCGTTTAGATACTCCCTAAATACCTAATTCCTTCCTCTCAAATGTAGTTGGGCCTCCCAAAAGTGCAATTGCTAATCACAATGGGATCCACACAATGATTGACTAGTGAATGTAACAAAGAGTCAGTTATACCGATGATGGGGCTATGTTCCAAAAGAGATTGGTAACATTTCCCAATGGAATATCTGACTTCAGGAATCAATTGCACTCACAATTCCTCCTTAGTGATATCCTAAGTTTGGCCACTAAGATACCCACATCAAGTGTGGATAAGTGGTTCGGCTTAAGTGGTATGAGTGTTGTCTCCACAAAAATTTGAGTGACTCTTTATGGAGAGTAGGGCAGATATACCTCGGCTTTCACATTCTTTGTCACTGTGCCTTCTTATAACGGTTTTCTTTTTACACTTGTTGATAGTAGGATTTAAAAGTACCCTATAAGTCAACAATGTTATGTCTCAAAAACTTAATGAAACTATATTGGTGAGCATTATTTGGATTCCTATCCCAATCAATCCTAACCAAACTATAAATTTTCTTGTGATCTCCTATGGAGGAATTTAGTTGGCTGAGAATTTAAAAGTGTTGATTTTAAGGTTCCGAATTCAATTAAGGAGTGTAAGAGAGGTATTTCACAATCCCACTTCTTTCTAATCCATCAAGGTCTCACAAGGTGAGAGATGGAGATAATACTCAAAGTAAGAGAGTTTTTAGTTCTCTTAGTATTTGTTAGTGGAGACATATGTGTAATATGCAAATGATATTGTTGTTGCAACTAACTAAAGAGCTCAAAATAAATGCATATGTAGTTTCTACTTCAACTCAAAAGATGCTAAAGGTGCTTCCAACTAACAATTTTGATCAACAGTGCTTATGAAATTGAAAAGTGTGTAATGGAGGTATTTCACATTTCTCTCCATTTTTTATTCACCAAGATCACATGGAATGCGAGGTGAAGAGCATACTTCGGGATATTAGAGCCTTTATGTCCTTGCTTGTGTGCAAAAGTGATTTACACTACTTTTCCTAAAACATGAGAAGTAAACAAATAAAATGAGATGTCAATACTTTGACAACTTCCATGAAATGGAAAACAAGATGTCCTTGAATACTAGTGATGACTAGGAGGCCCATTAAAAGCCCCGGAGTCGTTTACCTAAATAAATTTCTAGAGAAGAACTCTTTACTTCCTAATCTTGGGATAAGTGAGATAATTACTAAAGAAAATTTAATTATTGCAAGTTAATTTAATTCTGGTTCATTAGGGAGCAATCATTAGGACTACAAAATTTGTTCAAAACTAATAAAAATCAAAATAAAATATAGTAGCACGGGTTTTCCCAATATAGACGTGTTAGTAGCGCGGTTACAAAACAGTAGAGTTGTCCTAGTACACAGAAGATTAGTGCGCATAAGAAAGTATGGAAGATTGCGTAGTAGCACAACTCTCGAAGGAAAATCTGCGCGAATAGTGAGCACAGAGCGTTGGGATCTATGCTACTGTGTAAACAACAATTACGACAAAGAGGAGGCCAAATTCTGTAAATCAAGGGTATGATCCTGATCTCCTGCACAAGACAAGAACCCAAAATTAGTTTTTTACCAAATAGCAACCTAGTTAATGAGAAATGAACAAAAATGTAGTGGAGTCACCATAAATATTATTGTGGAAAAATTTGCACAAAGGTGTGCATCCCTTCCCACTTTGAGGGGGAAGCCTTGGAGGTTGTGAACAAGGCCCAGTATTGTGTTACTAAGCAAATGTGAATGACTCCAAATTGATCCTACAAGCTCTTGTTAGAAAAAACCAAGCAAAAAAAAACAAATAACTTGAAAATAAACAAAGGAAGTGAGGATATGCAAACCAAAACAAGAAGCCAATGCTAGAACCAATTTAGATTGCCCAATGGTCAAGCTTCTTACATGTAGTGTCACCTAGGAGGTGTGAGCTTCAAGGGAAGCCAACAATCTCCCTTAGGGGGGTACTTTTTGTCTACACTAAATGTTAAATAACTTGAAGAACAAATGGGAGAAACACTTGCCCCTTGGATAAAGGTGGCAAGGGAGCTTAAGGAATGCTAATAGGTGTGGGAAGAGGTGTAAGAAGTTCCAACACAATTCCAACAACATAAACTTGGTCTATTTTTCTCTACTTAGATGCATTCCCATGGCTTCCTTTTATAGGCCAAGAGGTGACCAAGAAACAACTAGATCCAAATGTGAACCCCATCACCTCATAAACTAGCTCCAAAGTACACAAAGGGGGTTATTCAATGCTTAACGAGCCAAGTTCAAATTTTAGTTGGTGAAGGAGATTTCATGATCATTCAATGTGTGGCTAGTGGTTGAGATCCCATCATTTTTTACAAAAGCACGGATCTCAAAGGACAATCCACACTAGTCTAGCACAAGTATAGAATTGATAGCATGCACTATAGAGTGGGCTAACATGGTTTTACCTGCGCTTCCTCTTCTTTTGACTCTTTTTTGACATTTTTGGATTCATGTTGTTTTCTGGATCTGATGAGTACGTCTTCGGTGAGCTGCATGCTATAGGTTGATGACGCCTTAATGCAAGATTAGCCAAAATGTCGCATGCGTACGAAATTTAGGCATTAATACATATACATTCAATGAGGTCAAAACTAGTGGTATTACATTATCCTCCCCCTTAAATTAGCATTGTCCTCAATGCTCCACAGAATTGCAAAAAAATGGGTATGACTCCATCATCGCATCCTCCAGCTCCCATGTAGCCTCATTCAAACTGAAGTGCTTCCACTACACCTTTACCTTCCCAATGGCTCAATTCCAGCACATGGTGTTGCAATATTGTAGCTTCTAAGAATATTCTATTTGTACTTTATCTGGAGATGTTTCATTCCTCCACCGGGACCTTATTGTATATCTGGAGATGTTTATTCCTCCGTCAGAATGTGGTAACTTGGGTTATTAGACTTCCCTAGCGGGGTCGGCCCAGAGTCAGTTGTAATGGGGTGTTTAAGTCCCCTATTGGGGTCGGCCCATTCAGCATGATGTTGAGTGTTTAAGTTGGGGCCGACCTAGTTAGGGTTAAAAGTCAAGTGAGGTAAAGTATAAATAGGGGATGTGTGATCCTCATTTAACACACACACTCACTTGTGAAACTCGCATAGGAGAGAGAGAGATATGAAAAGGAGGAGAAGGAGCTCTTGTTTGGGGATTACATCTTTGTACTTGTTGGTCATCTATATTCAGGAAGCTTTGCTGGGTTTTCTACCCCATGAGGGTTTCCCATGATAAATCTGTGTCTCTTGTGTTTATGTTGTGCTTGTTGTTCTTTTAGTGATCCTGTATATGCTATTGTTGTGAAATTGAATGCAATACTGATGGTATCTATATTAGCATATTGAATCTTAACATGGTATCAGAGCTAGCCTGAAGGAAGGCATTGTATGGCATTTACGACACTTGTTGCACTTGCGACAAATTGGAAGTTAGGGCTTGGTATAGTAAAAACTAGGCATCGTGGAACTTTCGCTATAAATCAGTTTTGGAAAAGGTTCGGGATCTGAAACTTTTACAGGCCTAAGAATAAATGTTCATGTACCTTGTGTCTGAATATCAGCCTCATATTCATTTTACTTTGTGAGATATGATTTGTACAGGTTAGGGTTTATGCCTCTTCCAGAATGCATCCCTAAACAGGTGACCTAGGAACAAAGGTCATATCTTGGGATAGGAAGATCCAAATGGAATTCCATAAAAATTAGCAGTTAGGGCATGGACTTTAGTTTGACAGGTCCACTTTTCAGAGGCCGAAGTTGAAACAATGACACGTGGTACTCCATACAAGTTCGCTATGTTATTGCATCCCATAAACAGGTCATGTTGCGACACTTAGCATATATCTCTCATGGAGAATCCATTGAATCTCAGATCTGTGGGGTTGGAAATATGATAGGTCAGGCTACCATAGGCCAAATGTTTAGACCCTGCAGATCCAAAATTTTAGAGATACACCAGAAACAATACGGCACATCTGAAATGGCTCAACGGAGGAAATCTAAGAAGAGGAGGAAGAAGCTCTCACTTAGGGTTTTCAGTTTTTAGGTATGGAAGGACCTGATAAAATGTTGGAGACACCTGATGTAACATTGGAAACTTTTATAATGGATTTGGAATCCATTCACCTAGATATTAATCCTCCATCAAAAATGTTGTGGGAGGAAGGAGATTGAAGATTAGGGTTTCCAAGTAAGAAGAAACCCTAGCAAAGTTGGGAGACTCATAGGGAAGCAATGAAGAAGGTTTAAATGGAACTGATACTCTATCATCCTAGCACCATGAACATACATAATATGTTTACAAGTGATCTACCTTGGATGGTTAGGTTTTTACCCTTATAGAGAAGACTACTCGACAGGTATGACTTGAGAAGATACAGGTATGTTTTGAAATCTGTTTCATTATTAAGTTTATAATATGTTTGTCTTCATATTATTGAGGTTAGTACAATCATGATTAATTCTATATTGTATGATCACCTTAGCAAAAGTATGAATGCATGTGAATGATATAAGACACTCATTGATTAGGGTTATGACACTTATGATTGTACCAATGCACTTGTGGTGTTGTATGAGGATGATGTTGTCTACTAACATGAAAGGTACATCAAGGAAGACAAATCGAGTTCTATGACCATGATGACATGAAGACAAAGACTCGTCCATAGTCTTTGATCACATAGAAGCTCTACTTACGAGGTATGTATGACTTTGTTCTACTATGCTTAACTTATGAGATATGCAGGTTCTAGCACAAGGTCTCTAAATCATTGAAGAGAACAAAGAAGATATTGTTTGGGTATGATAATCCAGGTATGTTTTCCTATATCAAGTTAGAATCCTACTTTGTGTTAGGATCTTAGGTAAGTATACATGTGTATGAAATGATCATGACCATACATACTTAAGATTATTTAGAATCATAATGTTTTGATAGTATTGAGATTATACTAATGAATATATGATTATGTATGAGATCATGAGGATGACACTAGTGCATACTTAAGCATGCATAGTGGTATAGGATGGATAGAAGTTCAAAGATATATAATCATGATGCTATCATAAAGGGAAAATAGAGATCAAGTGGGAGGCAACCACACAAACATAAAAGATAAGTATTTGAGTTGTTATTTGAATATCTGAATAGTTAATGATATTGCTCGTAATAGTTGTATGCATATTTGTATTCCTAGAATATACCATGCAAGCATTCATATAGCATTGAAAAGTATACTACTAATATGCATATGATGGGTAAGTTGGACAAACATTCCATTGTTGCTTGTCTAGAATGAAACCTCTTTGCTGATATGCTGAGAGCTGTGCACGCTCTTGATAGTATGTTCTGGTAGAGATGGAAGGCATCTAGATAGCCATTGTATGCATACAGGATATGGAAAAGTGTTGTGCCAAAGTAATGGTCAAGATAGTTGCATAACTATGTGAATCATATCAGTATGCATAATAGGTTATCATGATTTGATGATTATGAACTATTATTAATCATGTAATTAACTTTGATTTGTAGGAAAGATCATGTGCTATGATCTACAACAGAAGGATGATGAACAACTGTTCCAAAGAACAAGTGATGGATGTTCAACAAAAAGACTTACAAATCAAACGTACTATAGAAGGCTCATGGCTAGAGGATTTTCTTAGAAAGAGGGAGAGAATCATGACGAGATGTTTGCTCCAAGTGGCTAGATAAGACCATTCTCTTAAATGGTGTAATTAAAGAAGAAGTGTGAATCGAGCAAACTCCCAGAATTCGATAGAGAATCACACGATTGAAGAAAGATCTGTACGGGTACCTAGGATCAATAGTCATTTGATGAGCTTAATGATCACCATGGGTGATGCGGATTTCAACCTTTGCTACAAGGTTGAAGATGGTTTCTATATACAGATGACATTCTTCTCTTAGATGGATGCAAGACGAAACTCACCACAGAGTTTGAATGATCTTGAGGCTCATATCAGTACACCCATCTGACGGGAGATGGAATGGATAGATATGCAGAAGATCACTCAATGCAGAGTGTGAATGATGTTCAGTCACAGAGGGATAATTGATAGCTTCTTGACAATCTTGGGCTTGTTAGGAACCTATGTCAACCCTTCTCTTTACTATGTTAGTATATTGTTGTTGGACGCATATGCTTTGTAAGTCGTCCTGTAGTATTTGTTGATCCGTAGTTTATATTAGCACATAGTATTGACCCATAGTATTGGACGCATATGCTTTGTAAGTCGTCCCGTAGTATTATATGTCCCATGGTTTTGACTCATAGTATTGGGCATAGACTTAGTATATAAGTGTGTGTTGAGGTCATTGAAGGCACGGTGAAGTTAATTGTATTGAGCTTGCTCAAAGGAGGTTGCCCCCTCAAAGTGGCCAGGGATCAATATAAAAGTGATTTTGTTCTATTATTTATGATATCTCGTGTATTTGCATTAATTAATTATTGCAGGTTTATCACATCTGGTATCAGAGCACTTTCTTGGGCTCGTTGGGTGGAATTTCTGCCAAATTTTTTTTCGCATCTGTTGTAGCTTCGGATTTGGGAATAATCCCTATCCGCTTAACTGTGGGAAGTACTTGGGCATGAGCCCTAAAACTCATTGTGAGGAGTACCACAGGAACCCCAAACTAGCTGGCCCATTGAGAGGACCTGCCAGCAAAAAGAGCAACGACCCCTACCTGATTAACTAGTTCCCACCCGTGAGGTAAACCAAGAGTTTTCGTTTGTGGCAAAGCGGTTATCAGTTTTACCTGAGCGTGGAGTGAGGGGTACTGCCCCAATACATAAGCCATCAGACAGCATTGGTGTCCGAGTGAAACACCTGAACTGTTAGGAAGCCGTACATACCTGGGGTCCATATCTATTTTCAGTTGAACTGTTACCGATCACTTCCGCTCCAAATCCATCCGTTCCAGATCTATTCTGAAATTCGTTCCAGATCCAATCGTCGTTTCAGATCCAGCTGTTTTTTATCCCTTCCGCGCCGCTGTTGCCGATCCATTTCTGGAAAAAAAAATTAAAAATAAATAAATAAATAAAAATTCTATTTTTTCTCCATATCTCCCTTGTTTTCACTCTATTTCCCTTGAAATTTTCGGGGAACCCCTGTCATCCCATTCTGCATCTTTCATTCCTGAGGACCCTATCTCCAATTCCCCTTCCCAAAGCCCGAAATCCCACATTTGTCTATTTTTAGGGTTTTCCATAACTTCCTCAGATTTCACCCAATCACCTTCAAATTTTACCACAGAGTTCCTTTCTGAATTTTGCTTCTTTGTCCCTCTCTGCCAAATTTTCTCATTCTATCAGCCCGCTTCTGAAATCCCCCTTTTTGCTTTCTTGTCCTTTCGACAGTGTCCAAAATCTAGTCCAACCCCAATTACCCATCAGATTGTTTCCCCAATCCAACTTTCCCCTTCCTAAATCAGCTTCTGTTTGTGTTTTTCTACCCATTCCACCAAAAAAAAAAAAAAAAACCTGGTTATGGTTGTCACCCGTGCAGGAGCACACACCATGGAGGAAGCACTTGCAGCCATCCAAACCAAACTCCAAGATCTAGATGAAAAATTTCTCAGCCTCCATCTTCAGCATTAAGCCATGAACAATACCAGACAGCCAGAATCTTTTGCAGCCACCGGGTTCTCTTCTTCTAGCAATTTTCGTGGGCCGAAGCTTGATTTTCCTCGCTTCAATGGTACTGATCCGACTGGATGGATATACCGAGCAGAACAATATTTCAATCTGCATAATACTTTTGATGTTCAGAAAGTTCCACTTGCATCCTTTCATTTGAAATAGGAAGCCCTTCAATGGTACCGTTGGTACATCAAATCTCATCCCGAGCCAAACTGGATTTTTGCCAACTCATTTTGCCACGATTTGGTCCTAGTGCTTTTGACGACTTCACAGGAGCACTCACTAAACTTCACCAAACTGGCACAGTGAGAGAGTATCAGACGGAATTTGAGAAACTAGCCAATCACACAGAAGGATTGTCTGATGAATTCTACAGGAGTTGTTTTATCAGTGGTCTCAAGGATGAAATCCGCTCAGAGGTCAAAATGTTTTGTCCCAACACAATGATGGAAGTCCTAGGGTTGGCTAAGCTGGCCGAGGACAAGATCGCAGCTCAACAACGCTCCAAACCCACCTTTGTTCCCTTCAGAAATATGGGTTCCCAACGATCTCCCATCACGCGTGATCCTCAACCAACTCCTATCAAGCCTTTGTCTGAAATAGAAATGCAGGCACGCTGAGAAAAAGGGCTTTGCTATAATTGTGATGAGAAATTCACTCGGGGACATAGATGTGTTCAACAAAAGCTCTATCTCTTGGATGTGAATTCTTCGCCTGCCTTAGAACTTGGTGAAGAAGCTACAGATACAGTAGATGATCAGGTCGACATTCAACACCCGCCTGTTGACACCCCATCTCAGGACAACCCACCTGAGATCTCTCTCCATGCTGTAACCGGCGTCACCACCCCACAAACAATGCGGGTCAGGGGATACTTCAAGAAGCTCCCTCTTACCATACTCATTGATTATGGTAGCACTCATAACTTCATTGACCCTCGGATTGCCAAACAGGCTGATTGTTTTTTCCATCGTTGCTCCAACTTTGAAGTCATGGTTGCCAATGGGGGCACCTTACCTTGAAAGGGGAAGTGTCACAATGTGCGTATCTCTATGGAAGATTATAACCTACGCTCTGACATGTTTGCCTTGTCCTTAGGCGGATGTGATGTGGTTTTGAGCGTTCAATGGTTACGCACACTTGGCCCCATCTTATGGGATTTTGCTGAACTTTGAATGCAGTTTAAAGTCAATGGGGCACAACACAAATTTATGGGCTTACAACCAGGGTCTCTCTAAATCATCAGTTCACATCGCCTGGAAAAAATCCTTAAGAAGAATTCACATGGTGTCATCGCTCAGCTCAATTCCATTCAGATGCACCCATCAACAGTCTCCACTACTTCCTTGGATAGATATGCAGGTATCTTTGTTGAACCAATGTGCTTGCTGCCCTCAAGAGACCTTTTCGGTAAGAATGTAGCCACATCTACCTCTCAGCAGGAAATGATGGCTATTTTGCATGCAGTACATAAGTGGCAGCCATACCTATTAGGGAATTATTTCTGCATCAAGACTGATCTCCCGAGTCTGGAAAATTTTCTAGAACAATGGGTCTCCTCCCCAACACACCTACAATGGGTTATCCAACTCATGGGTTATCCCTATGTGATCACTTACAAGAAGGGTAAGGATAATATGGTGGAAGATGCTCCTTCTCGCACAATTGATGACCCAGTTTCTCTTACAGCTCTTTCTCTGCTTGTTCCAAATTGGTTGCAATATGTTCAACAGGGCTATCTCTTCTATGAACTCCATGCTTCTTCATCAACAGAGCACTCTTGGTTCTGCAAAATGTATGATCGGGAACAATGTAACTTCTTTTGGCCGGGACTAGAAATGAAAATTCAACAGATGGTGGCTGACGATGATACTTTCCAAGTCAACGAGGGGGAAACGACACTCCTTTCGGGATTGCTCAAACCCTTGTCCATCCCTACACAGCTTTGGCCAACTATTTCTATGGATTTCCTAGCAGTGCTCGGGTGGTACAATACCACATCTCAAAGGACACCATATGAAGCAGTCTATGGAAAAACACCGCCAGTTCTTCTTCCATACACCCTTAGCAGCTCCCAAGTTCAAGAAATCGACTCGGTTCTTTGAAACCGCGATCAGATTCTTCTCATTCTGCAGGACAATCTTCACATTGCCAGAATCCGCCTGAAACAACAAGCCGATCAGCACCATTCTGAGCGCATTTTCCACGCAACTGATAGGGTTCTTCTTCATCTACAGCCTTCCAAGCAATCCTCCTTGACACTCCAAAGGCGTCAGTGGCCCGAAATGCAAACCGAGGATGCTACCGGGGAACCACTCCTTCAGATTCTGCAGCAATTTCTCCAACCAAAGCTTTGAGGACAAAGTTTTTTCTAAGGGAGAGGGGATGTTAGGAACCTATGTCAACCCTTCTCTTTACTATGTTAGTATATTGTTGTTGGACGCATATGCTTTGTAAGTCGTCCCGTAGTATTTGTTGATCCGTAGTTTATATTATCCCATAGTATTGGACACATATGCTTTGTAAGTCGTCCCATAGTATTATATGTCCCATGGTTTTGACTCATAGTATTGGGCATAGACTTAGTATATAAGTGTGTGTTGAGGTCATTGAATGCACGGTGAAGTTAATTGTATTGAGCTTGCTCAAAGGAGGTTGCCCCCTCGAAGTGGCCCGCGATCAATATAAAAGTGATTCTTTTCTATTATTTCTGATATCTCGTGTATTTGCATTAATTAATTATTGCAGGTTCATCACAGGGCTTTACCAAAAGTAAATTTGACCCTAACCTTTACCTTAAGGTTATGGATGATGAACCTATCATACTATTACTGGATGTGAATGATCTCTTTTTTACAGGGAATGAGAAACAGATTATGGAAAGCAAGAAGAAGCTAGCTACAGAATTTGAGATGAAAGATATCGAATTGATGCATTACTTCCTAGGTCTGTAAGTATGGCAAGGCCTATAAGGAATCTTTTCTCAACTAGGAAAAGTATGTTGTGGAAATATTGAGAAGATTTGATATGTTAAAATGTAAATCCATGACCACTCCCATAGATTCCAACTTGAACTTATTAGCTGATGACTCATCAGAGTTAGTGGATGTGACTCTGTACAGACAGATTATTGGGTCATTGATGTATCTGACGAATACTAGGCTAGATATATGCTTTGCTGTGAACACCTTGAGTCAGTGTCTAGTCAAGCCTAGACGTGTTCACCTGATAGCGGCAAAGCATGTGATGAGGTACCTAAAGGGTACGATATACTTTGGTCTATATTATCTTGTATATCATGACTTCAGATTGTATGGCTACATAGATGTTGATTGGGCAGGAAGTGTATCAGACAAGAAGAGCACATCGGGCAGATGTTATTGTCTGGGATCTGCCATGATCTCGTGGTTTAGCAGGAATCACTCTAGTGTGGCTCTCAGCACAGCTGAAGCGGAATATATAGTTGCTTGCTCTGCTAGTTGTGAAGTGATATGGATTCGAAATTTGTTATCAGGATTGTTTGACTTAGAGATGGACCCCACTGTGATCCTGTGTGACAACCAGAGTTGTATCAAGATGACAAAGAATCCAGTATTCCATGATAAGTCAAAGCACATAGAGATCTGATATTTTTATATACGAGATATGGTGCAGAAAGGAGCTATAAAGCTCGATTATGTGAGCACTGACGTACAAGTTGCTAATATATTGACCAAACCCCTGTCTCGAGTAAAGTTTGAGTATTTCCGAGACAAGCTTGGTGTAGTTCAAAAGGACCTTCCTCGAAAGGGGGAGTGATATGGTCAATGATGATATGTGGATACTGGTATCGATATGGATACATGTATCGATGATGAGAGTTCCTACATCGGCGGTAAGGTAGATCATGTGGATACCTATATCGATGATGAAATTTCCTATATCAACGGTAAGGTCGATGATGAGGATACATGTATTGATGATGTGGATACTTGTATCGATGATGAGGATACTTGTATCGATGATGAGTACACTTGTGTCGATGATGAGGTTACATGTTCCGACGATGAGATCAATGATGAGGTTACCAGTTCCGACGATGAGGTCGATATATGGTCCTTAGACTTGGTCTAAGTGGACGAGAGGGATTGTATCATCCCTTGACTTCAATCCCTAAATTGATCTATAGACAGATGTCTTCAAGAAGTGGTCCCTAGTGGACGAGAGGGATTGTATAATCCCTGGACTTCGGTAGCTGAATTGACCTGTAGACAGATGTCTTCGAGAAGTGGTCCCTAGTGGATGAGAGGGATTGTATCATCCCTAGACTTCGGTCCCTGAATTGATCTGTAGACAGATGTCTTCGAGAAGTGGTCCCTAGTGGACAAGAGGGATTGTATCATCCCTGGACTTTGGTCCCTGAATTGATCCATAGACAGATGTCTTCGAGAAGTGGTCCCTAGTGGACGAAAGGGATTGTATCATCCCTAGACTTCGGTCCCTGAATTGATCGGTAGATAGATGTCTTCGAGAAGTGGTCCCTAGTGGACGATAGGGATTGTATCATCCCTAGACTTCAGTCCCTGAATTGATCCGTAGATAGATGTCTTCAAGAAGTGGTCCCTAGCGGACGATAGGGATTGTATCATCCCTGGACTTTGGTCCCTGAATTGATCCGTAGACATATATCTTCAAGACAATGGTCCTTAGATTTTGTCTAAGTTGACAAATTGACTACATCGTCCCTGGACATGATATGGTGTCTTAAATTAATAAGGATTGATCATCCCGTAAATATATCACATATGTTGCAGGGTATGCTGCTATGGTGTTGTTGATCGAGAGATCCAGATGATACTGTTGATCAGGAGATCCAGACGATGAGGCTGTTGATCGAGAGATCCAGATGATGTTGTTGATCAGGAGATCCAGACGATGAGGCTGTTGATCGAGAGATCCAGATGATGTTGTTGATAGAGAGATCTAGACGATGAGGCTATTGATCAAGAGATCCATATGATGTTGTTGATCGGGATATCCAGACGATGAGGTTGTTGATCGAGAGATCCAGATGATGTTGTTGATCGGGAGATCCAAACGATGAGGTTGTTGATTGAGAGATCCGAATGATGTTGTTGATCAGAGGATCCAAACAATGAGGTTGCTGATCGAGAGATCCAAATGATGATGTTGATAGAAAGATCCATATGATGATGTTGTTGTAGTTGATCAAGTGCTACAGAAGATGAAGACTCAGTACTAACGATGTTGATGTTCCAGTATTGATTATGTTCCAATAACTGGTTGAGTTACTGATGATGATTGAAGAAAGCTTCCAATGATTTATAGATGTATCATGTATGATGTTGACGACTCCTTGCTCCTGCAAATGTTGTTATAATATCCTTCTTGTTAAGGGGGAGTGTTGAAATATTGTAACTTCTAACAATATTCTATTTGTACTTTATTTGGAGATGTTTCATTCCTTCGCCGGGACCTTATTGTATATCCGGAGATGTTTATTCCTCTATCGGAATGTGGTAACTTGGGTTATTAGACTTCCCTAGTGGGGTCGACCCAGAGTCAGTTGTAATGGAGTGTTTAAGTCCCCTAGTGGGGTCGGCCCAGTCAACATGATGTTGAGTGGTTAAGTTGAGGCCAACCTAGTTAGGGTTAAAAGTCAAGTGAGGTAAAGTATAAATATGGGATGTGTGATCCTCATTTAACACACACACTCGCTTGTGAAACTCACATAGGAGAGAGAGAGATCTGCAAAGGAGGAGAAGGAGCTCTTGTTTGGGGATTACATCTTTGTACTTGTTGGTCACCTAAGCTTTGCTGGGTTTTCTACCCCATGAGAGTTTCCCAGGATAAATCTATGTCTCTTGTGTTTATGCTATGCTTGTTGTTCTTTCAGTGATCCTGTATATGCTATTGTTGTGAAATTGAATGTAATACTGATGTTATCTATCTTAGAATATTGAATCTTAACACATGGTTACCTTCTTGTCCAAGATATGCATAGGCTCCACTTGGAGCTCTCCCTCTAGTTCCACTTGAATCACATTCCAATCAATAACATGATTAGGATCATGTACATACTTTTTAAGCAATGTGACATGAACAAAATTATGAACTTTCATAGGTACAGGAAATTCAATCCTATATGTAATAAGTCCTATCATATCGAGGACTTCAAAAGGCCCGCAATATCTCAGTTCCAACTTGGAACAACCATCGAAATTCAAAGAGCTCTTATTAGGTTTCATTCTTTGATAAATATGGTCTCTAAACCTAAAATATCTATGCACTCTCTTCAAATCCACATAGCTCTTCTACCTATCATGGGCTACTTTCAAATTCTTTCTGATTCTGACAAATTTCTACTCCATTCTCTATGCATTTCCGGTCCAAGTGCTACCCTGTTCATTGGGTTTTCTCAACTTATTGGAGTTTTTCATTTTGTACCATACATAGCTTTGAATGGAATCATTCCCAATAACACATGGTGACCATTGTTATATTAAAATTCAACTAGATGCAGATAATACTCCCACTTGGATGCCTTATTCATCACATACATCCTTACCATATCCTCAAGCAATTGATTCATTTTCTTTGTCTAACCATCTATTTGAGGATGGTATGATGTACTGAAGTTGAGTTGAGTTCCCAAATCCTTGAAAAACCCTTTCCAAAATTTCAAGGTGAAATTAGTATCCCTATCTGAAATTATTGCCTTAGGCAATCCATGCAACCTAAAACATTTCCTTCATGAAAATCCTTGCAGTGTCATTTACTTTATGTGTGGACTTAACCGACATGAAATGTGTTGCTTTTGTTAACTTGTACACCACTACCATGATCAATTCATGTTGTCTTACTGTTATTGGAAATCCTATAATAAAATCCATAAAAACTACTTCCCTTTTTTTCACTCGGGAATGGGCAATGGATGCAATAATCATATTGGGTGTCGGTGCTTTTCTTTAACATGTTGGCACTTCTGACACTTGGCGATATACCCCACTATATCCCTCTTCATTAGTGGCCAATAATACTACTTTATTTCCATTGTTATAGTCCCCTGATATCCTATATGTAGTTAGTAAGGAATTTGATGTATCTTATCCATCAATAGCTTCTTCATCCCTGCATCATTTGGAATGTATAGTCATCCTCGAAAAACAAGAATTCCATCTTCTTTTAGTTGATATCCTTTATATCTCTTATCAGGTTCTTGTTTTCATAGACATGCTACTTCTTGCATATATCTCTCGTCTCCAGTTGAGGATTTAATGACTTGCTCTATGAGGTCATCCTTCCATATGCTCATAGTTGCTATATGAATTTTTATGCTCAGAGCATAAACAAGTTTATTTTCCTTTCCTTTAACATGTTTGATTTCAAGGTCAAATTCACTTAATAATTCTAACCACCTAGCCTACCTAGCATTCAGGCTTGGCTGATCAAGCAAATATTTTAGGCTCATATGATCAGTCTGTAACTCAAATTTTCTCCTAAGCGAGTAATGTCTCCACATCTTCAAGGCATGTCAATGGAAGCTAACTCCAAATCATGATTTGTATAATTATTTTCATGTTCCTTTAGGTTTATGGGTTCATAGCATATCACATGGAATTAATGCATTAGTACTCCTCCTATCCCTTCAATGCAAGCATCGGTGCATACCAAAAAATCTTTGTATGGATCTGCAATCCTCAAAATAGGAGCACTAGTGAGTAATTCCTTTAAACGCTAGAATATTTTCTCACATTTATCATACCATATGAAATTTACATTCTTTCTTTGAAAAGAGGTGACAGGATGTGCCACTTTGGAGAATCCTTCAATGAATCTCTTGTAATAACTTGCTAAACCCATGAAAGATTGGATATCTATCACATTCTTTGGCATAGACCAATTTGCTATCGCCTCAATCTTCTTGGGTATCTTGAGATTCCCTCTCATGAAATAACTTGTCCCAAGTACTGAATATTTCATTGATAAAAAACAAATTTTCTTAGCTTGGTGCATAACTAATGTTCTCTAAGCACATGTAATACCATTCTTAGATGCTCTGCACGTTCTTGTTCATCTTTAGAATAAATAAGGATGTCATCTAGAAACACCAACACGAATTTATCAAATACTAGTTGAACACGTTGTTCATGAGGCACATGAAAGTAGTTGGTGCATTAGTGAGACCAAAAGGTACAACTGTAAACTCATTGTGGCCATATCGAGTTCTGAAAGTTGTCTTATGGATGTTTTATTCTTTGATTATGACATGATGATACCTTGACCTTAAGTCAATCTTGGAGAACACTTTATCTCCTTTCATTTGATTAAATAAATCATCTATTCAGGGTAATGGCTAATTATTCCTGACTATGACCTTATTGAGCTACCTAATGTCAATACACAATCTCAATGTTCCATCTTTCTTCTTTACAAACAACATTGGTGCACCCCATAGTGATACACTTGGTCTGATATAATTTTTGTCCATCAATTCTGAAGCTGCAATTTTAATTCCATGAGCTCTGGATCTCTCATTTTGTAAGGGGATTTTTCCACTTGAATTGATCATGGCACCAAGTTAATGGTGAAATCTATATCTCTTTTAGGTGGAAACCCTGGCACCTCACATGGATCATTCCTCCCCTCTTAGGCAACAATGATCCCATTTGTGTCAATTTCCTCCATCAGATGAAGTAACTTTTGATGAATTTGACTCTTAGTGAGCCACCTTCCCTGGTGAAGAATTTTCCATACTTTGACGACCTGATACCGTTGGATGTTCTATTGGTGAGTGCCCTTCATCTCAATTTCCATGATCTGGTTGGTTGTATCCTTCTCAATGAAGTCATGATTTATTTATGTAGGATCCAAGTGCTTGACTACCTCTAAGGTGTCCAAGAGAGATGGAAAATATGGTCAAAGTAGCTCCACATTAAAGATATGGTGCAAGTCAAGGAAAGGGGGAATACTTAACTTGAAATCATTCTCACCCACAACCTTGGTGATGGTGTAAGGCTCATATCGAAGTGATTGGATCTTTCGATGGGGCTCCATGAGGTGCTCTTTCTGTAAATGTAACCATACCTTATCACCAACCTGAAACTTATGTGGAACCTGATGTTGTTCATGTTGCTTCTTATATTTGGCATTGGATTTGCAAGACATCATGAACTTGTTTTTGGATGTGGTGGATCCACTCAACAAATTTGGATTCCCAATCAGATTCAGTTTGAGCATGGGAGGACTCTTCCTATGTATATGCAATGGGAAGTGCTACATCAATTAGGGCTAATGGTTGGAACCCCAAGCATACCTCAAAAGGGTTGTGGCTAATAGAGATGTGAAGGGATCTATTATAACTATGTTGAACATAAGGAAGGATCTCATCCCAAGTGAAAGGATGTTTAGAGTTGTACATTCTTAGGATATGCACAATCATCCTATTGACCACCTATGTTTTCTCATCAGTTTGGGGATGAAAAGCAGTCGATTTGGTTAGCTTGGTGTCCATTATCAACCATAGGTTAGACAAGAAGGTACTTAGGAACATGTTTTCTCGATCTTGAATAATGGTTTGTGGGAGGCCAAAATGAACCCAAACACACTCGAAGAAGAGCTTAGTAGTGGCCTCTATTGTGATGCTCTTCTTATAGGAAGTTAAAATTTCCATCTTAGGGAATCAGTCAACAACCACAAATACACAGTTGTTTTCATGCTTGGTTGAAGGTAAGCTTGACCTGTATTCCATCAAGACAAAATTCCAAGGCCTATTTGGGGTAAGCAATGGAGTGTACAATCCTTGCTTCCTGATGGTAGGTTTGGTAATGCACTAGGTAGTGCACAATCAAATGTACCTACCCACATCTTCTCAGAGCTTCAGCCAACAAAAGTACTTCTGCAACACTATGATTGTCTTCTCTAAATCCAAAGTGCCCTACCATTCCACTATAATGTGCCTTCCAAATCAACTTCTCATGCTCACTTGAAGGAACAAAGAGGTGGTTGAGACAACATAAAATCTCATCTTGGAGATGGAATTTGAGACCGATCTTCTCGCTGGTAATGTATGATAGGCAATAGCAAAGTCAGTGTCACTAATGTATAATTTAGGCAACCCAGATGTCTCATGTCCACAAGAGTTGAGAACAGTAGTTAGCAGAGTTCGATTGAGGCAATTTGCAATGTGATTGGTGCTTCTCTTGTTGTACTTGATGTTCATGTGGAATTGTTTCAGGTATGCGAACCAATTATGATGGTAGTTGTTCTATAACTTTCCATATGTCTGCATGAATTTGAAGGGATTTTGATCAGTGTGGATGATGGTCTCCTTTCCTAGGATGTAATGTTTCCATTTACAACAGTTCTTCACAATGAAGTGCATCTTCTTTTCATAGGTGGGATACCTATGAACAAAATAAGAGATTCTCTCACTATGATAGGCCATCGGATGTCATGTTGAGTGAGGATTGAACTTATAGCATAGTCAGAGGCATTTTTATCAATCTCAAAAGGTTGTTGTAGGTCTAGTAGAGTGAGGACTAGCATTAATCAGAGGCATCATTTTTAGATCCACAAAGGCTTTCTATTGTGATGCACCCCAAGCAAAATTGACTTTGGCTCAAGAAGCTGCAGAGCTTTGTTATAGTTGTCAGGATTGTCCAATCACGAATGACTTGGATCTTTGTTGGGACCACATATGCCCCATGCTCATCCATGATGTATCCCATGTACTGAATTCTCTCCATGTTGAATGAGAATTTCTCCAAATTGGCATATAATTTGTGTTGGCGCAAAGTATTAAGGATCTGCTAAATGTGCCACAAGTTTTGTTGAAGATGAGGAAGATGTATAGATATAAGACCACAAAAGAGCTTGTGAATGGGCTCAAGATATCATCCACCATTCTCATAAATATTGTTGAGGCATTAGTCAATATGAAAGGCATGACCAACCATTCAAAAAGGCCTTATTTATACTTAAAGGTTTCCTTCCATACATCGGCCTACTCAATCAAGACCTAGTGGTAACCTAACTTCAAATTGATCTTACTAAAAAACTTGGCACCCTTAAGTTGATCAAGAAAATCATCAATTCGGGGGATTGGGTATCGATTCTTGACGGTGATTTTGTTCAAGGCTCTGTAATCAATACAAATTTTCCATATCTCATCCTTCTTATGTACCAACACAATTGGGCTCCCACAACATGAGGATCTTGGTTGAATGTGGCCTTTGTGGATCAGCTCTTGAATATGACACTTTATTTCCTCATTCTCTGACACTTTATTTCCTCATTCTCCAAAAGAGAGTGTCTATGTACTAGGCCATTAGGTAAATCAAAACTAGGTATCAAATCAATTGAATGTTTACTTGGGAGTCTAGACACACACCTTTAGGCAAGGCAAATATATCTCTTTATTCTTCTACAATATTGTCCATCTGCTTGTCCACCTTTAGGCAAGGCAAATATATCTCTACCTTTTGTCCACCTTCTAACTGAACCATGAAGAGGAAAAATTTCCCAGTCTGAGATATGAATTTTCGATTTTGCTTTGCGGAAATCAAGGAAATTGCAGTAGTCAAGACTACATTGGGTCTCTTGTAGGATGGTCTTCCAAAGTAACAATGACACTACAGGGCCTATACTCATAAACAATATGGTTTTTCCACATATAGGGTTTTCCTAAAAGAACATCACAAACTTCAAGTGGGGAACATCACACAATATTGCATCTTTGAAGGGATTAATTCCATATGATAGGAAACATTGTTGACTAACACAGATGTCTCATCCTTAGCTCAACCAATTGATGGTGTATGGTTGGGTGTGTGGTGTCGTTGGTAGCTTCAATCTCTTGATGACCTCGACTAAGATCAAGTTCTTTTGGATACCATTGTCAATAATGATATATAGCAGATTCCCTCTCACCCATAGTTGTGAATGGAATAGATTTTCCCCTTCCTCTGGATCCTTTGACTCATTTGGTTGGATATTTGCAGTTGCGATGGTGCACTAGGTTATGTGTCAATGGTATGCTTTCCCTTTTCTTTCTCTGAATCATAGTCCAATCCAAAGTTTGGCCCTCAGGATTTCATCTCAACTAACAATGATTGTTTTGAGTGACATTCATCATTGTTGTGCTATAGGATTTTGTGAAACTCGAACCACTTTCCAGTTTCCTTCTTTGATTTCCCATTACCCCTTTTTACCTATGGTTTGGCCTAGTTGTCATGATTTTGTCCATCCTTTATCCATCCTTCATTCTGCGAGTTAGGGACGCCTTTACCAAGATTTTGCTGGGGTTGATTTGCAAACTCAAACCCTCGCTTATTCTTTTGCTTAAAATTTTGTTTGATCTTGACAACATACCAATACGCACCTCCCAACGAGGATATGCCCAGGAAATCCATTTATGTTTGGATGTACCTATGCAAGCCACTAAAGTACTCTAGGACCAAGCGTTGTTTAGAGTCTTTGATACCAAATTTTGATCTCAAGGTATGGAATATATCAGTCAACTCCAAATTCGTTTGGTCTCTCTCCTGGTTCAACGATGTCCATCTCATGTACTGGTCATCATAGTTTCCGACGGGTAGAATTCCTCCTTGATGGCATCGACAAAATTCAGCCAAGTGGTTTTTGTCCTATATATTTTAGGCTCATCTCCAACATGCCTCTCACAATAACCATCCCACCAATATTTGACACGGGAGAGGGACTTAAGGAGTTGAAAAGTGATATTTTTCGTCGTTGGAAAAATTTTAAACAAAAAAGTAATGCTAGGCATGTATGATGTAAATATTTCTTATTTGGACCATGTGGTTAGCTTGTCAAGACAATTCGAATGCTATGTAAATATTATATTATGTTGGAAAATAATACAAATGGTCCAAGATGGTCATGAAAAGAGCAATAGAGTGGCTATGATTCCACTAGAGGGGAAGAGGAAAGGGGGACTATGGGAGATTGAATCCTTGATTGACAAGTGTCAACCATAGAACAAATCCAATTGTTTCCATGATCCTTAATGAGTCAATTACTCCTCTTTTACTATTAAACCCAATCATTAAATGCATGTGCGAGGTTGGTGGGAAAAGTCCCTTTATGCAGTTATGGAAGCATGAGCGTGAATGTGGCTTCTATGATAGTTGAGATAGTTGTAAGGGTCCTTTTCACCTATGGTCAAAAGTTATGTCATCTTTCCCATAATCATTCCCTCCTATGCCTTGGAGTCAACCACTCCACACAAACACTCTCACATTCTCTCATGTGGAATTCACCCCATACATTATGCATACACTCTCACATTCTCTTGCGCTAAATTCACTCCATACAATGCACAGACACTCACATTCAGGGATACAGAATTACCATCGCTACACAGACTTACCATTGCACACATAATTACCCTCATAGAAAGATTTACCCTATGCAGAGCCCTCCTTCACATGGTTCACTACCATTACCAGAATATGTATTACCAGGGAATTTGAATTTGGAGCTCTCCCCTCCATTGGTTAAGTAGATGGATGGGGACGTGACAGAGTGGTATATGAGCTTTAGGTTGCAACACCGGGGCTATATGGGATAGAAATCCACACTCACAAGAAATAACCATAGTTTGTAGAAGAAGAAAAAAGTGTTTGACAGAATTTCCCTATGAAAATCTGTGGCTTTAACTATTAGATGGTATTCTACCCAAGTTGTTTGTAAGATCTATGGTCTACTAGCGAGAATGACAGATTAATCTAGGATAATTTGGGAGAAATTTTTCAAAATTTGAAGAATTAGTAATGGAAGATTTTTATTCTGCTACGTGATGAATAAACCCCAAATTGGGGAAAAAGGGCCAAAGTTAATTTGGTAATAATCCCTTATTCCCAAATTAACATTCCACATATCTATGAAAATTTGAATTTGGGGAAAATTTTGAAGTGGGTCCCACCAATTCCATGTAGATGGAGGAATGACATGGAGACACCATGTGGACAAGAGAGGTGACGTGGACCAGCCACGTGGAAACATGTGCACAAGTGGCAACACCAGAAGGGGTCAACTATATGTGTGGTAGCCAAGTGGGATGGATAGGGATTATGTTCCAGCTGGAAAGGTGTGAAGGTCTGCAGATTTCAGTGGGATCTATGACGAGATCCCTGTGAATCTCCCGGTATCAAATTTGTCAATGGAGAAATACCCCCCAGCATGAAAGACCCAGATTGCATTGTGCATGTTCGATCGGTTGATCATGACCGTCTGCACAAATGGAAGTGCACATACCATAATATATGGGACATGTCGTGAATAACTCAGATCATATCATACAAGTTCCAAGGGTGTATCATGGATATTCGTACAAGGCAAGGTGCATGGGAGATAGCGAGGGTGCTCATGCCGCAAAATACTAGGATTTGTTCACACAAGTTGGACTGACAGATCTATATCATTCATGCATGGACAGTCAAACGTGCCCGAGGAGTATTGTGGGAACAACTGAGATTTAATCTGGCCCCATGGGGAAAGAAAATTTGAACCATTCATGTAGGGCATGTTTGCACACGTGTGAAGGTCCCGAAAAAGGAGGAATCTGGTGGAAGAAACTGCTTACCATTGATAGAAAACCATTTATCATTAACCAGGAAACCACTTATCATTGATCGTAAATAACCAATGGTAAAGGGAAATAGTGCCGCAAATGGGTTTGAAACTTAGACCTCATCACTAGAAAAAGGGTAGTCGGGAAACAAGCAATTGTTTCCACCCTCAAATTTCAATTGCTGGAAAAGTGCAGAATTAGGCAAATTCAACAATTTTGAAAGGCTGTAAATTTTTGCTCATGAATCAGAAATGGGCATACTTCTAGTCAATGGAAAGCTTATTCATGAGGGAACAAATATGGGTAGCTATAATTTAATGAAAATTGTTAATATGGGTAGTTTCCAAAAAGCATGAAAATTAATTTTATGATTTTCTCATAATGTAATGAGGCTTCAAAACGTGTTTATATTGAACATTTTTGCAGATTCAATATCCCATTAGGGACAGTTAAGGATCCATATTCAGTAAATTATATTTGGAAATCCTTGGTCTTAGTTGAGCCAAGAGAACCCTCATGCATAGGGTCCCTATGCAGCTAAAACAAATACCATGGGGGAAAACATACAGGTTGAGAATGTAGAGATAGAATCGAATGGTCAAAGAAATCAAGTTACTTGCCCAGATATTGCATAAACCATGAGGATCCTAAGAGTGTAGTTGCAAAGTTGCAGAACAGATCATGGGAGGCTTATTAAAGCTCAGGAAGAACAAAATGAGTTGAATGCAGCCATGCTCCAAAGCCTAACTGATGTCCAAAGAAAGTTTCACTTGGTACAACACTTAGAAAAGAGTCAAAGGGTGGGAGTAGCTCTAGGGGACCTTCTCATAATAGGTCCCATGGCTCAAGAAAGTTTCTAGAGACATCACATATGCTCCATAAATCTCTTCATGTGAGTCATTTGACTCTAGAGACTCCATTGAAGCGTCAAGCTCTTCACCTCATAGGAATAAGAGGAAGAGGCCTTTCAAGAGCAACTCACATGGAGAATTTAGGAATGCCAAACCTCCTACATTAGATGGTGAAGCAAAATTTGGTCAAGAAGTTGAGGCTTGGCTTCTTGGGACGAGGAAGTATTTCCAAGTCTAAGACTACTTTGGAAACATGAAGGAAAGGGTGACCGTATTCGATTTGAATGGAAGAGCATCTATATGGTGGGATCACCTTAGGAAAGTGAAGAAGATCAATGAAAAGAAGATTGTGTAGAAATAATTCAATAAGTACTTTAAGCAGAAGTACCTCTCTGATAGGTACTAATGACAAAATCAAGGAGTTCCATGAATTGAAGTTGGGACAAATGACCATGGAGGAATATAGCAATAAATTCTTGGATTTGTTGAGATATGTCACATATATCGGGGATGATAAGATCGGGATTCAATGCTTTCTCAATGGATTACCCTAGTCCTACAAGGATATGATTGAGTTTGATGACCTCAAACTATAGATGAAACCAAAGGAAGTCTAAGTACAGTTATGATCAAATTAAAAGCAATCTAGAATTCCAGAAGGCATGGAAGGACAAGAAGAAGAAGATATTTAACCAAAGAAAGAAAGGATTCAAGCCTCCCCACTTTAGAAATCATCAAAGACACCCACCACAGGGTGTGAATAAGCCAGCAAGGATGGCAGGAGACAATCCAAGAGAGCTAAAAGAGGCACTTCAATGTCGTGGATGTGGAGCGTACCATCTGCTTATGAACTAGCCACATTGAAATGGGAACATGAAGCAAGCTTACTATGTTGAATAGGATGAAACTATGGGTCAAGTGGTTCTTATGATGTTCTCATTGGAATGGATTGGTTGGAAGCACACAAAGTGAAGCTTGATGGTTACAACAAGATAGTCAAGTGCATTGATGAAGAAAGAAACCCAAGAATGGTAAAAGGGACTCCAAAGGATGTTTCTATTAGACATATTTTAGCCATGCAGTTGAAGAAGTTCTATAGAAAAGGTTTCCAATTGTATGCAGCCCATGTATAGGGAATAACAAAAACTGAAGTTATGAGGTTGGAGGATCATCGCGTCTTGCAAGAATTTAAGGATGTATTTCCCAATGAAGTGCCAGGACTCCCTCCAAAAAGGGACATTGATTTCACAATTGAGCTTGTGCCAGGAGTTGCACTGGTATCTAAAGTTCCTTATAGGATGAGTGCACCAGAGTTGCTGAAGCTAAAAATACAATTTAAAGAACTGTTGGAAAATAAATATATCTTGCCGAGTGTGTCTCTATGGGGAGCACCTATCCTATTTGCGAAGAATAAAGATGGAACGCTTATGCTATGTATTAACTATAGACATCTAAACAATACACAATGAAGAACAAGTATCCATTGCCTCAAATAGATGATCTATTTGTTCAAATGAGAGGGGCAAGAGTATTTTCGAAGATTTACTTGAGGTCTAGTTACGATCAGGTCAGAATTAAAGAAGAATATATCCATAAAACATATTTTAGAATGCGATATGACCATTACAAGTTTACATTGGCACCTTCCGGTTTCACTAATGCGTCAACTACTTTCATGTTCCTCTTGAATAACATGTTTAGCCAATATTTGGATAAATTCATGTTGGTATTCTTAGATGACATTCTTATTTACTCTAAGAAAAAAAAGGAGCATGGGGAGCATCTACTAATGGCTTTGTAGGTGCTAAGGAAGCATCATCTATACGCAAGGCTAGGAAAATGTCACTTCTATAAGAAGCAGATTCATTATTTGGGTCACAATGTTTAAGAGGAAGGAATATATGTGGACCTCGAAAAGATTGAAACTATTATGGATTGGTCGACTCCAAGGAATGTGATAGACGTGAGGTATTTTATGGGCTTTATTGGTTATTACAAGAGATCCATCGTGGGATTCTCCAAGGTTGCACACACAATCACTTCTTTGCAGAAGAAGGGGGAAAGGCTTGAATGGACACAAAATGTGAAGGAAGCTTCCAACTATTGAAGAAGATTCTCACTAGTGCACCAACTCTGAGAATTGAAAACCCAAAAAATAATTATGTGGTGTGTATTGATGCATGCAAGTAGGGAATTGGGGGAGTTCTTATGCAAGAAAATCATGTGGTATACTATGAATCTGAAGGAGTATGAAAAGAATTACGCTACCCACGATTTAGAACTCGCTCCCATAGTGCACGCATTGAATATGTGGACGCATTATCTGATGGGAAGGAAATTTGAGCTCAGAACAGACCATTGTGGCCTACAATATTTGTTTGAACAACCAATGTTAAATGCCAGACAAGATAGATGGTTGCAGTTCTTGTGTGAATTTGATTACGAGATCAAACACCTAAAAGGGTTGAAGGAGATTAAGGCAGTTGATGCACTTAGTAGGAAGATGCGCACAATGCATGTGGAATCCATTAATGTTTGTAAATCAAACCTGAGGCAAAGGATTTTGAGTCTCTTGTTCAAGATGAACATTATCAACGGTCAAGGACAAAATGCAGTAGTCGAATGCTAAAAAGAAGTATGAGGGTTATTGCCTGGAAGAAGGATTTCTTACCTTTAAGGGTAAAATTTATATCCCTAATGTTGGGAATTGAAGAAGGAATGTTATGGAAGATATTCATGCAATGCCATAGTCCACTCACCCAGGATACCAGAAGACAATTTCTACAGCCAAGAAGCAATACTTTTGCTTAGGTATGACAAAGGACATTGTTGAGTATATTTCTAAGTGCATGAAATGTCGATAAGTGAAGGTTGAGAATCAACACCCAATCGTGTTACTGCAACAATTGGCCATACCTGAATGGAAATGGGAAGTGTTCCATGGATTTTATTACAAGGTTGCCAATGACAGTGAGACAACATGACACGATCATGGTGGTGGTGGACAAGTTAACTAATATAGCACATTTTATTCCAATTAAGTCCACATATAAAGCAACTGACATTGCAAATATTTTCATGAAGTAAATCCTTTGGTTGCGTGGATTGCCTAAAGCCATCATTTCTGTAGGGATACCAAGTTCACCTCCAATTTTTGGAAGGGCTTGTTCCCTGATATAGGAACTTAGCTGAACTTTAGAGCAACCTACCATCCATAAATACATGGACAAACCAAAAGAGTGAATCAAGTGCTTGAAAACATGCTTCACAAGTATGCGATGGACAAACCATCCAAGTGGGAAGATAATTATCTACACTTGGTATAGTTTGCTTATAACAATGGGAAACACATATCACTAGGAATGATTCCATTTGAGGCTTTGTATGGTAGAAGTTACAGGACACCAGTAACTTGGGATAATCCAATGAACAAAATTGTTCTTGGGCCATAATTGCTTAAGGAAATGGAACGATAGGTTGCAAATATTAGGAATAATTTAAAGGAAACCCAAGATAGATAGAAAGTATATGCAGATAAGAATATTTTTCATGGGGAATTCAATGTTGGGGATCATGTTTACCTCCGAGTGAGGCCAAGGAAGAGTTCCTTGAAGCTTGGGAGTTGTGCCAAGCTATCACTAAAATACTATGGGCCATTTGAAGTGCTAGAGAGGATAGGGCAAGTCGCATATAGACTTAAATTGCTTGCTAACACGAGAGATCATAACGTCTTTCATGTTTATTTACTTAAGAAATATGTACATGATCCTAACCATGTGATTGATTGGGATGTGATTCACGTGGAACTCGAGGGAGAGTTCCAATCTGAGTCACTAAGTATCCTCGACAGGAAGGTAACATTGTTTTGGAACCAAGCCATCAGACAAGTAAAGGTTCAATGGAATCACTTTGGTCCCGATGAGGCTACATGGGAGTTGGAGGATGCCATGAGAGAGGCATATCCATTTCTATTCCAATTTTGAGCAAACGCTGAGGATGGTGTTATTATAAGGGGGGGATTGTAATACCCCTAGTTTTGGGTTGGAATATATTGAATCAAATTATGTAAATGATGTAAATATGTTGGTATGGATTCCTAGTGTGGAGCTCAAGGCCAAGATCTTACTAGTCAATGGCTAGGCATGCATGATGCAAATATTTTTTATTTGGACCATGTGGTTAGCTTAGCAAGCCAATTCGAATGCTATGCAAATATTATATTATGTTGGAAAATAATATAAATGGTCCAAAATGGCTATGAAAAGAGCACTAAAGGGGATATGATTCCACTAGAGGAGAAGAGGGAAGGGGGCATATGGGATATTGAATCCTTGATTTCCAAGTGTCAACCATAGAACAAATCCAATTACTTCCATGAGCCTTAAATGAGCCAATTATTCCCTTTTGACTATTAAACCCAATCATCAAATGCATGTGTGAGGTTGGTGGGAAAAGTCCCTTTATGTAGTTATGGAAGCACAAGGGTGAATGTGTTTCTATGATAGTTATGACAGTTGTAAGGGTCCTTTTCTCCTATGGTCATAAGTTATGTCATTTTTCCTATCACCATTCAACCCTCCTATCCCTTGGAGTCAACCACTCCTTCACATAGACACTCGCACATTCTATCACGTAGAATTCATGCCATAAAATACGTAGAAACTCTCACACTCTCTCACATATAATTTACCGCACACACTACGCAAACACTCTCACATAGACTTCACCCCATACACTATGCAAACACTATCACATTCTCTCACATAGAATTCACCCCATACACTACGTAGACACTCTCACATTCAAGGATACAGACTTACCATCGCATACAGACTTACCCTCGTAGAAAGGTTTACACTACGCAGACTTACCATCACTACACAGACTTACCATCGCACATAGACTTACCCTTGTAGACATATTTACCCTAAACATATCTCTCCTTCACATAGTTCACTACCATTACCATTACCAGACTGTGTATTACCCAAGAATTCAAATTTAGAACCAGAGATGCAGATTTGAAGAGGAAAGACATGGTTGTAGATGAACATTGAGGTTGGTAAGGTTAAGAACCCTTACCCATTTATTTCTACTATGGCATGCTTTAGAAACCATGAATTATGAAGGCTATAGGTAGTTCTCCAATAACATATAGTAAGTTGGACTCTTTCTATGCACAAACACTAGTATGCACCTGGAAAGATGGATCATCCAAGGGAATAATGGATTGGTTAAGGGGATGTCTGAGCTTAGAAGGGTGTTGTATGGGGTAGGTATTGTGGATCCAAGGCTACGGTGACTGAGAAGCCTGTAGGTGTCTCCTTTTCCCTAGTGGCATCATAGCCTAGCTTGGGGGTGGACTCTCAATAGAAATAGTATATGCTGGATAGAGTTCCTATAGTTGGGTGGAAAATTGCTCTTACCCAGCTAATTGTTTGGATCTTCTTTGTTTAAAGATAAGTATTCTATTTGCATCTAAATGTGCAATGAATTTATTATTATTCCTATGATATTTAGGCTTATACATGCATGCTATGTGTGTGTAGAGTTTATCGCACTGTGTATTTTTATTATGCCTTTGCACACACATTTTTACTTGTCATGAAATTCGTAATATGGCCTTTGGGAGAAATTTAGAAGCCCTTAATTCGTGGTTCTCCCCTCCATTGGTTAAGTACATAGATGGGTCCGTGAAAAACTTAAAATAAGGGAATTCCAAAGTTAACTTGTATCTTGAAGGGAGTCACACCTCCGAACCGACTTCTCATTGAAGGTGTTTCCATCACCGTCAACAATCGTCAAAGGATTTGGGTGAAATTATCCATGATCCCATTCCTTTGTCATGTGAGGCATTCCTCGAGCAAAAACTCAATATGATTTCCTTCTCCATAATCTCTCTTTGCTTATTCCACCATGTGAAGTTTCCTGGGCCAATGAGAGTGGTTTTCCCCAAGCTCAACTAGTTCAAGACCTAACTCTTGATATGAATATCTCGTTGGGGACATGCACTGAGAAACAACAAGAGAAAATTGCTCTGATACCACTAGTCTAGATTATTCTGAGAACGAAATGAAGGCAACAATATAAAATGAAAACACATATACCAATATTTTGTAGAAAGCACAGTATTACAGTAAAACCCAAATTCTATTAATGAATGGAATGGAAAAACATTGTAAACTGCAATGCAATACAAACTAGCTCAGATGGCGGTAGCTTATATCTGAAGAGATATGTGTCGGCTACACTCATTCACAAGAGCTTATTACAAATAGATCACAAAGGGATTTTGTATCATAATCATCAAAGGCAAAAACCCTTACAGTAAAACCCCTAACCCTAGGAGATGAAGCACCAAAAGGATTTGTGGGCCTCGAAGTGGCTAGTTCATACGTCAACTTCTCAAGGGCGCTAATTTTGCATACGATCTTCGTGTAGAGAATTTGATAGCTTGTTGGAAATAACTAATTGAGAATTACAATGATTGGAAGGGGCCAAGGCATGCCATGAAAACCCTGACCTCCCTGATTGGCCAAAAAACATCGTTTAAGTCCTCAAAAGGACCCTAGAAGTTTGGGACCCAAAAAACCGTAGAAAATTTCCAAGAATATGGAGAACCATTGTAACTCAGTGGAACAAGTGGGTGGCCACCAAAATCCACCTGGATTAGTATGTGGTTCTCCCCACATCCCCAACATTAAATTGATTATATGGGCCTTCCCTTTGCTGGCCTAATCTGCCTTAATCCACCTTGAGCTTGTTGTCCCCGCTGAACATTTTTTGGGATGGTTCCTATAAGGTAATGGTTTGAATCCATTTCTCCTTGGATAAAAATTCCCTTTGGGACTTCCTCTCCCTAGTTTTTATTCTTCAATTATTTCCTTGCTTTGCTCGTAGCAATGCATAGCCTTCCGAATAACATCATCCAAAGTCTTGGGCTCTACAAACTCAATCACGTCTTTGTAACTCTAGGGCAATCCACTTAAGAACCTCTGAATATTTACCTTCTCATTTATGATGCAATCCACATATCGTACCAGTTCTAGGAACGTGTTCAGATATCCCTCCATTGTCATATTCCCTATCTTTAATTCATGAAACTATTTGCGCTTATTATTATAATACCTCTCTAAAAGGTATTTATGCTTGAACTACTTTTCAAACTTCTACCAAACAATTTTCCTCTCCTTGATGCCTTTCACCCAAGTGAGGTGTTTCCACAAGATTGAAGCTCTAACATTTAAGGTAAAGATGGAAATTCCGGTCTTTTTATTCCTAGAGTAATAATAGATCCTAAAGTACTTATTGATTCCTAGAAGTCGTGCTTTAGCCTCTTGCTTTGTCTTACCTTCTTTTGGAGGAGCCTAAGTCAACCTGTCGACTAGGTCCTCTGCCCGACTACTTGTAAAAAATGTCGACGGTTTGAGTCTACCAATACATGTCGGGTTGGTCAGTTGAACCGACAATCAGTTATGTACTGTATGTCAAAACATATAAATAGATTGGTGAGCCAACTCATAGAGGTTAAGTTGATTTGTTCATACATGTAACTGTTCTACATATCTTTATGAGTAATATAAAGGCTTGTTCTTCCTCTCCACCTCTTGTCTATTGTATCTATATGTATATGTTTGCTTGCTTATATTATAATATGTATCACCGGTAACAATGTAACCCCCTCGAGTACAACATTGGTTATGTTTCCGGTGATGCATACATAAGATTATAGAGATCATGATCAATGATATCAGAGCAAGAGATTAAGGAATGGTGGGAGAGAAATATTGCTAATTACCTGCAAAATTATGCCAGAAGAAACAAGCTAACGATCCGACATGACCAGCAGTGAAAGATCCGACAAATTTGACAAATATAGAGCAATGAGTCACAAAAGCACTCCAGATATCCAGAAGATTGAGTGGGAGAAGAGGAGGAAAAGGAGAAAAGAGTTAAGGGAGTGGGCGAGGGTGCTCCAGAAAAAATGAAAATCGGGCATCACGACAGATGAGGAAGGAAATCCGCCAGAGTTGAGTCGAGCTCAACAAGAAAGGGGCGTTGATGAAGACCTGTTGTCATTGGATGAAGACTTGTGGATAGAGGTAATAACGCCACATTCTCCGCTGCATCTAACTCAGAGTGTTTGAGTGCAGGATATTGTCGAAGAATATTTAGGACTTCATGCTGGTCAGTCAGGAATTTGGAGTCAACGAAGCAATGAAGGTGATGAAGTCGACAGACTATTGATTCATCGACCAGAAGAAGAAAATTGGGTCACTTTTCAGCCCGATTTTTCAAATAGAAGTTTCCACCTAGTCTACTCAGATCGTGCGGATGAACCCCCCCTGCCACTACTAGCATTGAGTGAATCATTGAGTTCTTCGAAAAATCCAAGGAGAAGCGAAATCCAGATTGAGCAAAAATTTTCCTGGATTTCGAAAGAAGTAGTCAAAGAAAGCCAAATTCTGAGACCCAACGAACCGACCGAAGTTCCAGACACTAGCATTGAAGGTGAAGAACCCGCTCTCAATATACATTTGGAAATAATACCTGTTAAGGTTACCCAAGCAAGTAATTCTAGCACCGAAAATAATCCACCGACTCCACCAGTCAATTTAGAGGTCGCAGTAATAGCAGACATGTCGCATACAATAGCACACCTTCCAATCTACGAGGGTGATGAAGACCCTTAGAGACATTGGTTTGTATGTGAATCAATATGGGGAGCCAATGCACTTACCGATGAAGACCGACAGATGGCACAGTTTGTAGGATCTTTACGAAAAAGAGCACTCACCTAGTATATGGGATATATTGACAAAACACCAAACGCGACAAAGGCACAAATCAAACAACTCTTCTTATCTTTCTTCAAAACTCCAGATGCGAAGTACCTGGCTGCTGAAAAGTTAAAGACTGCAGTACAGAAACCAACAGAAACCGTAAGGGAGTATGATAAGATATTTAAAGACCTCCTGATCCAGATTGATTATGATATTGAGGAAAAAATATTGATCCAATGGTTCGTAGTTGGACTCTTATGAAAGACCAAAGTGCATGTCCATTGGCAGAATGTCACCACATATGAATATTCCCTGACAAAGGCTATACAAATTGAAATGGATGACGATCACCCTCTAGCGCCGGTCGACAGACATATTGAGGAGCGACTGGACAACATGCAATAATCCATATGTGATATCAATCTGAGAGGAGCGGAAGTTTGGTGTACCAAATGTTCTACTACAGGACACACAAAAGACCACTGCCGTCAGAAGGACCGACGATGCTTCTGTGATATTTGTTAAGATTACAACTTGCATGCTACAAAAGACTGCCCTTATAACATGAAGAAAAATAAATCTAAGTGGTGCCAGATATGTGGAGTTAGTACTCATTATGTAACAGAATGCCATTTGAATCTAAAGAACAATCAAAATTACCATGCAGTATACCAGACCAATGCTGTCGACCAGAAAAATGATAGGAATGAAAGGAGCGATCGATACGACTGGAACGACAGAACAGATAGATACGACCAAAAATATAGAAATGATAGATATCCACGATACGACGATTGAATATATGATTGGCGAAATGACAATTACACCCGACGCAGAGGATTCCCAGGCCGAGATTGCGGCAATGGAAGTCGAGATTTCTAACCTCGACGACCTGGGAAATGTTACACTTGTCTTAGTGAAGGACATCGCCATCCAAATTGTCCTTAGAAAGATCGAACAGATCTTAAATTATGTACAAAATTTGGAGTAGGGGATCACTTCTTGGAGGATTTCCCTACTATGCTTGAAAAAATTACAAATAAAAATAATGTTAATGTCTTGTCTTGTGTTCCCAAATGTGATGTGATTAGAAAAAAGAATATGTAAATTGTAACAAGGCAAGGTACTCAAACTGGTCACGATAATACACAAATAAGAAAAGTAATAAATAAAGAGGATTATCTGAATCCAAATAAGCAAAAATATCTGTTTAAAAATGCATCCAATATATTCCATGAACTAGCAACACAAGAAGATAACGAGGAAGTTCGAAAGGAAGGTATTAATGAATTGGTCAATATCATAACTAAAGAAGAAGCTATCAGGAAGTTAATTGACTTGTTGCATAATATTAAAAATAAATATGTCGAGCTAAGACAAGCTAAAAACATATGCCGACTGAACCAAAAAGACAAGAATGATGTCGACCCTCTCGTCGACCACAAAATAAATGGATACCGTGTCCGACATGTTGTCCTCGATTCTGGCTTGCAAGTTAATATCATGACTCGTGATACTTGGGAACAATTAGGTCGACCTCATCTTCAAGAATCGTGCATTTATTTGAAACTCGTTGACCAAGGTATGATTGAACAAATTGGTGTGTGGAGAGATGTCGAAACTTCCATAAAAGGAATAGTGAAAAAATTCGACTTCAAAATTATAAATCCAAAAGATGGAGTCAGTTCATTCCCAGCCCTGGTTGGTCGACCATGGGGCAGAAAAATGAAATCGTCGATATCACTCGATAAACGTCGAATTAAACTCAAAGGCAATGCCCAAAAGGTGATAGTACCTATCTTCCCATCTCAAGGAGAACCGTGGTCAGAACTAATGGAGGATGATAATGGCATACGATAGTTGTATCAAATAAACAATAATGAAGATTATATTGAACCCAATGCACAAGGAGAAATTTATCTTCGAGATCCTACATTGGTCGGATACAACTCCGACACCGAATTGAACGACTGGAAAATAGAAAATTATGAACTACAAGAGAAATAATGTTAGACAATTGAATCCATTCCTAAAAAGGAAATTAATAAATGCTTCTCTATCTTGACCATTCCAAATATATTCGAGAGAAAAATCCCCGAGTATCCAACTTTAGCACCAACGAAGAATGACTCGTTGCATACTCCTCCGCTGCGATACAAAGAACGTGAATCTTTGTTTGTACATGTCGAAGAAGTTTCAAAGAATGTCAGAGAACAATGGAGATTACAGAGTCTGGTCAAGACATTTACAGGACAAGCTGCAAGATGGTGAGACCCAAATCATTCAAGACTCCAAACATGGACCACTAAATCGACATATTTTGTTGAAAGGTTTGGAGGTAAGAAACTAATAGCTCAAACAGTAATCCCGATATTTACACAAGGGAAAGAACCTTAAATTCATGCCAACAACTGTGAAAGGGAGTGGAGAATATGGGGATATAAATATGAAAGAGCATGGCCGCATCTCTTTCCGAAAACACTTGACGACTTGCCTAACAAATGGTACAAAATGGAAGAGTCAAGGAGAGAAACATTCATTTGGAAAGAACTGAAGGAAAACTTCATCAAAGATTTCCAATTTTCTCCAAAGGAAGATTAGTTAATTGAAGCGAGCAACCAATTCAAAAAGTTTATGCAACCGATGAACAGTGCAATACCAGCAGATAAGCAGCCACTTATTCGACAAACCACTACCTGCAATAATATTCAGTTGACAAAAGTCCAACATTCGACACGATTATGACTAGAAATAGAGAAAATAGTCGGAAAGAGATTCCAATGGAAATACGACCATCTAGCCATGTCGAAGCCAGTTAGAACAACTTACAAAGTGGAGGCCGCAGAGAAAGAAGATCCTAAAAGATTAACTGAACAAGACTTACCACCGGAATTTACGCAAATCAAAGAAGGTGAACGACCAATAAATGACATCCGAGCACTAGAATGGATGGATGCGAAAGTCAAAATAAAAGAAATCGACATATCCAACGATGACAGACCAAAAATGGCGAAAGTTGGCGATTACAGGAACGAGGAGAAAACAACAGAAATTACAAGCCTCCTCAAAGAATTTAAAGACGTATTCGCGTGGGATTATAAAGATCTCAAAGGCCTGGTCCAGGACATGGGTGAGATGAAGATTGATATCAAGCCAGATGCCAAGCCAGTAAAGAAAAGACCACACAAACTTGCACACAAGTACAAGGACATTATCAAAAAGGATATTGACAGCATGCTTGCCGCAGGAATCATCTATCTGATCGATCAATCAGAATGGGAAAGTCCGATGGTCGTACAATCGAAGAAGCACGATCCGACATGACTGGGAATATGTGTCAACTTTCAAGAACTTAATAAAGTAACACTCACTGACCCTTTTCTTATTCCTTTCGCTGATGAAATCATTAATGAAGTTGCAGGTCATGAGTGTTATTCATTCATGGACGGATTTTTTGGGTACAAGTACACATCGCCAAATAAGATCAGAAGAAGACCACATTTGTTTGGGAATTCGGATCATTTTCTTATAAAGTCATGCCATTTGGTCTAAAGAGTGCACCGTTTGTGTTCTCCATAATTGTTGTTAAAGCGCTCCAAGGGTATATCTATAAAACTATGGTTGTATACTTTGACGACTAGACGATATACTCCATGCTCAGGGATCTATGAAAATGGCTCCGGCTAATGCTAGAAAGATGTCGACAAATTCAACTCTCGCTGAACATCAAGAAATGCATTTTCGTAACTCCTATCGGAATATTATTGGGCAATGCGTATGCAAGGAAGGCATCAAAGTCAACTACGCCAAAATCAAGATCATTCTCGACCTAAAGCCACCAGTCAACTCTAAACAAGTGTGAATCCTGTTGGGCCACATGGGATACTATCGAAATTTTATCTGACATTATTCCGACATGACGTATCCATTGGAGGAATTACTAAAAGAAAATCAAGAATACAAGTGGACCGATGAGTGTATTACATTGTTCAACATCTTGAAAAGAAAACTTGTGAAGCACCTATACTTCGATTCCTAAACTGGTCGATCAAGTTCCATGTACATATCGACGCGTCAGGAATATTAGTCGGCGCAATTTTAACACAACCAGGTGATGATGGAATGGATTACCCTGATGCCTTCAGCATCGAAAAGTTGAACAAAGCATAAAGAAGTTTTTCAACAAGAAAGAGAAGTGTTGGGTATGGTATTTGCACTACAGAAATACCGACATTATCTATTGGCTAACCCGTTTGTGTTCTATACAGACCATCAAGCACTCAAATACTTAGTCAATAAGCCATTACATCATGGAAGACTCTGTCGTTGGTTGTTACTATTTCAAGAATTCGAGTTTGAAGTGATAGTTCGGCCAGGAAAAGAAAATGTCGGACCCGACCACTTGTCGCGAATCGACACGAGAGAAGAGCCGACAGGAATTGAATATGAACTACCTGACGTGCACTTGTTTAGAATTGAAGTTGTCCCCTCGGAGTTAGTGGAGATTGCACAATTCCTAGAGGATGGACATGCACCATAAGGAATGTCGGAAAAGAAAAAGAAGATTCTCGCAATGAAGGTTGCACCCTACACTCTAATCAACGGATTCCTTTATAAACTCGGCCTTGACGACATATTACGATGATGTGCGCTCAACCATGAATGACAAAGTATACTTACATAAGCACATTATGGACCGACAGGAGGACATTATCAAGTCGACATCACATCAAGAAAGATTCTGCAGTCTGGACTTTGGTGGCCGACAGTGCACAAAGACTGTCAAGATTTTGTAAGTAAATGTGATAGATGTCAGCGACTAGGCCGACCTCTGCCAAGTACAGAAATGCCCCTTGTGCCAGTAAATCCAAGTCGGACATTTGAAATGTGGGAAATAGAATTTATTGGAGCATTCCCAATACTTGGAAGACGAACAGGAGTGAGATACATCATCACTGCAGTCGAGTATGTCACTAAATGGGCAGAGGTAGAACCTGTTGAAACCTGTTTGAGCGAGGTAGCTGCAACATTTATATATGAGAATATTATCACAAGGTTTGGTTGTCCACTTACGTTGATCAATGACCAGGGAACTCACTTTGTTTGTAAAACAATTTCCACTTTACAAAATAATTTTTAATCGAGCACAGGATAACTACTTCATACCACCCACAGTCAAATGGCGTCGTAGAAGCCTTTAATAAAACACTTAATAAAGGTTTAACAAAAATGTGGAATATCGACACGGATGACTGGGACAACCAGATACCTGCCGTGCTATGGGCGTATAAAACAGCACACAAAAGAATGACAGGTCAGACCCCATTCAAGTTGGTATATGGTCAAGAAGCAGTTGTCCCCTTACAATTTCGACAACAAGCTCCCAGAATTGCTGAAGTACTACACATTGATGTCGAAAATGTTAGAAAATAATGATTGTTCCAACTGTCGAAGCTCGACGAAAGCCGACAGACTTCCATACATCACCAAGAAATCCAAAAGCAGCTGCAGAAAGCCTGGCACGATAGAAATATCCAGCACAAGAATCTGTCAGTTGGTGATTTTGCATTGCTATACAACAACCGTGTAAAAGGTAAACTGAAAAATTTGCACACGAAATGGATGGTTCCGTATATTGTCGAAGATATCAATACCAATGGCTCAGTCTAACTAAAGACACTACAAGGAAGTGTATTCAAGAAACTTGTCAACGACGCCCGATTGAACCGGTATAAGGCATGAAAAAAAAACGGTTATAACTACCTTGGGAGAGAAGCATTATAAGCAACCATTCAAAATCAAGTCTTATAAAAACGACATCATGACGAGAGACTGGACAGATAATTTTGGAAAAGGAAATGAAAAAAGTTGCAGACAACAAAGTCCAAAGTGTGATCGACGATACGATAGGAATAGACAAGAAGGGCCAAGCCGACGAGCACATGTCGAACAAGAATCCCGATCACGGCAACCTGTTTCCGATCGACATAACAAATCGAAAGACGTGCACAGACATCATGTCGATGAAGAAACATAGAAAAGCACTCATGAAGTCCGACTTGTAGAGAAGAAAATTCCAAGTGCGCCAGAAGAGGACCCGACAAGCTGTCAATCAAAATTAACTCCATCGCCAACCCTGCAATCAATGTTGCTACCAACTCCATGCTCCCCTGTTTCGGCTTGCCTCGCTGTAAATATCGGGCTCGAGGAATCTTGGTTACTATTTTCCAAGAGCTTGAAATCCAGAATGCAGAGCAACCTAAACCATTCGAACAAACCTCTAAACCTAGGAACCTTACAACAGCAATGGCACCCAAGAAATCTCAGTTGACGACCAGATCCGCAACAACCAAAGTCCAACAGCTAGAAAAATCCCACACACCTTTGGAGACCCGACTACAGCTTGTTTGAAATGCCAAGGTTTCGGAACATCAATGGAAACGGATCTGTAATGACATTATGGACTGGGGGAAAGAATCAAATTGTATATGGAGAGAAGAAGCGCAGAGACTTCAGACCGCTACAATTCTGCCGTACATGCATGCACCCTTATTAGATAGCTTCGTCGGTTTAAAATATCTAATCGCTCAGTTCATCGTGAGAAGATATCATAATGACAAGCTCTATTTAGACATCCTTGTCGAAATAAATGGCGAACTTATCCATCGGATTACTGGTTTATCAAACAAGGGTGACATAGTGCTGATGCGTCCAAACCTGACACTGGTTAAGGAATTCACAGGCACCCCTGCAGGTAAAAATTCAAGAGGGTTGGTCGTAAACTAGATACTCTGCGGCACACATAAGATAGCAGCACGAATTGTGTCGACTGCACTCACAAGTTTTGGTCGAGGCTCCGACCTCAAACTCAACATGCTAGAGGTCGTTTAAAATGTTGCGATGCATGGCAAAGTCTACAACTGGGCAGACCATTTAGTCGACATCTTAAGGAATGTATGCTACAAATTCCAGGAAGATGGATCGAGCATTCAGTACCCGTCAATGCTAATTTGGATTGCGATGGCACATATTCGACCTACGGGAAACAAATATTTTACAGCAGATAAAGGCATATTGATGGAAAATTTATGTTGTTTCACATAATTAGATGGAGAGTTCCACCGAATATCTAATGAAGTCTACCACCGACCGCGCATATTCAGTTGTCGCTCGATCACACGTCGATCTGGCACTTACAAGGAGCGGTCGGAGTAGCAAAAGCACTGGATTTTTACCCTTCATTTGACGAGGTATTTACTGAGCTCAGTAGACAATCAAACACAAGTATCCTAATACCTCCACATGCACAAAGAGTTGACCTGACAATAGTCGAACCCTTGGTGGATGCCGAGAAGGAAGAAGACTACAAAGTTCGAGTTCACTTAAACACATTTACCCTCCAAGATGAGCAGATTGTCGAGATGAATCCTCTAGGGATTGTGATGACGGCACATCAGGATCCACCAGGATCAGCAGAATGGTCGAAAGAAAGCAACTAGTCAGACAATCCACATCCAAAATATGCCTTTACTAAAGAAAACATCACTCAACTGGCTGACGAGATATTCCAAGCCCAACAGAAAAAGAATACTAACGCAAAAGGAAAAGGGAAGCGTAAGCTTATCCTTCAACAGCCAGCAGAAGAAGAGAACGCAGAACTCTACGACTGTGCCACACAAATCCTAAAGGATGCCTCTAAAAACAAAGTACCGGTCGAGGAACATGTTATCACACCATAGTAGCAGGGCTACTATTCTTGCTTAGCAGATATCTGCACATTTCAGAGCTTGGATTATTCAAAGCTTGGCTATGATGAGTTTATATTTTGAGATCACTCATGATCAGAGTAGTGTATTTTATCAGACTTATGTTAGACCTTGTGCCAAGGCTGAGCCTTTAGAGTTCAGATGTGATGACCAATGTGACCCTTTATTCCATACAGTTTCAGTCCGGTGCTTAGAGATGTTATTGCAGCAATGTTTCAGATGGTTTATGATGATTATTATGATGATGTGATATAACCTATGGATTTATGATCATTGATTATGAATTATTATCTTGTTGCTTTAGTCATGTTCACAGCATTAGCTTGGTGTATGATTCATGATGTGGCAAATTTTATAAACTTAAAATGAACTATCTTGATGATGTTACAATTTATAAAATGGACTTATTACTTGCACATTTAGGTTCTTGACAAAACTCACTGGTTTACTACCTTGCATAGATATGGTCTTTCTTGACATTACTTGTCTGCTAGCTTAGGCACCACCTTCATTTGTCTCCATTCATCTATGACTTTCCTTACTTGGATTTTACCCTTGACTTGTCTTGCTTGACATTTTGATACTGAGGACTTCCCTTTTTACTACCTCTATGTTTGGATCGCATCCATGTTTGTTTAGTGTCTCGGCTCTAAGTTGGTGACAGAACTTTCCTTTGGCAAGTTGGATTGTAGTCCTAAATCATTATGGTCGATTGTCCCGATGTTTGGCACTGGCACGAACTCCCCCTAGTCACTTGACATGTTGTTGGCTAAAACTGAAAGCTCATGTACTACTTATGGAAACTTATGTAAATTCATCCATGGAAACTATAAACTCTAGAATGTGTTTTTGAACACACCTGAGTAAAGGGAAAGAGCGATGAACTCCTAAAAATACTCCTCGAAGAGTATAAGAAAGGTCCAGAAAAGCAATGGTTCTTAAACTCTATATCTAAACGATTGTTGACCTTATATATATATATAAACATGCCCTGGATGCAAGCTGCAATTAGTTGTGCTTCTTAGCGCACCTGAGATCCGAAGGGTTATGTAGGCCAAAAAGTCCAAGAAATGAAATTGAATGATCCTAATGAACCTGGATCAACTTGATGTAGACATGATGCCTAAGTTGAATAAGCACTCTCTAAACAACTTACCCATTTGTAAGGCACAGCCCTTCCCCATGTTATTTGTCCAGCACATAATGTAGCTTCCCACTTTTCCCAGTCCAAAGTGTCTGCTAGTTGAGTTTAGACAAGTCACCCCTTTGCCCAGCCTTGTTCCTAGCCTTCATCCTTAGCTAGCAGTTAGACCATGTCCAATGGGTGAGTTTGTCATTTAAGCTATTGTGCAAGTAATTATAACTAACAATGGAATATGCAAACATGACTAATGCCACTAAATGATGTTATACTTTAAGTTAAGTTGTGAGTGTGATTAGAGGAACATGTCTTAGTCTATTGATATGATTTATCCTTGGTTGTATATTGACCTAGTCAAACCCAGTTTGACTATGGTCACTTCTTGGGATCCGTGATGATGTGGGCCATGTATGCCTATTGCTGATGATTGATGGTCCCACATACTCTTGATGATGATGCTATATGATGGACATATGGGTCAGATGATGATTAATGCAGTTCAGTAGGTTTTATTATTTCTTCAGATCATCAATTTATACACTGTCCATATATGGTGGACCCTACAGTTAGCCCATCAGGGAAACCCATGGTGTATGAGTACACATTCTTAGTAGATTTGGGTCTTCTGGATCCAATGAGACACTTATCATTCAGTTCTGGGCACTTCTGACAATGATAGATGCGGTTTTCCACTTGTTGACCAAATTTGGGGCTGATTTCCCAGCCTGACCAACAGGGGCCATGAGAGGCCAGTTCACCTAGGGAGATGTATGAGGAGGAGGTGGTCCAACCACTTGATAATACCATTTACCCCCCCTTTTGGAGAACCTGGTGGGCTCAGTTTGACAGCACAGGTTCCCTAGGGGGCAGTTTCAGCAGCTTCACAGTAATCGAGGCAGTATAAAAATGGAATAAAAGGGTCACTAAGGAATTTGATTTGGGAAATTGAGGCAAGGTTTTGGAACTTGGTCTTCACAGAGGTCTTCCAGGGTGAACCCCCCATCTTCCAGCGAGTTTTCATCAATCAGTGGGGTCAACAGAGGCCACAAGAGGCCTTTTACTGCATGTCTCTCACATATTTTGAGGACAGATTTGATCATTTGTATTATTTTGGACATATTATTTTATATTATTGTGCCATGGGGATGAGCTAGCGAGGATTGATGCCTCCTAGCCCCACCATGTGCTTCATGAGTCATGTCCTAGTCATATGAGGTGGGCCCATGTACTTTTGCCCCCTCTAGAGGATGACGTCACCCTCCATGAGTCTCTTCTAGCTATGACGTCACCTTAGTATTGAGTGATCCATGTGTTATATTCTTATGCTCATATTAGCCATTGATTATGTATTGAGATCTTTTAATCTCAACCACTCATCTTTATGTTTTGTAAAGCGGTTTTGAGATCTAGGGTTTTGGTCTTTATTATCCTATATAAGGAGGAGACCCCCTATTGTATAGCTCACCTTTGGGATCTGGAAAACTTGGAATGAAAATAATATTTTGGAGATCTACTTCTTGTCTTTGATTGGGTTTCTCTTGTATATGTTCTTGCATCTTGTTTCTAGACATTCTTTGCTTCTACAGGTGAAATCGACATCAAGAGAGGGAGGCCGAATTGCTTGAAGCTAGCTCAACGATTTTCTTTGTGGGAAGATTGTAGGGGTTGCTCACATCCCCCATGAGCAAGACGTCTTCATAGAGAGGGATTTTTCAATTGTGCTTTGTCCATTGATTACTTTCTTGATATGACATGCTTAGATCTTATGGATTTGCGGATCAAATCTAACTTGTTGTAGTTTGATTTACAGGTTTTCATGAGACATCTCTCCTCCTAGGGCTTGGATGATTTTGGTTGAAAACACTTGGATCAAGATTGGAATTGTAACTAGGGAAATATTTCTCCATATGCTAAGGAGCCGCAAGCTTTTGAGGTAATATCTACAAGGTACGTAGTGATTTCGCTTGCTTTCCATCCTATAGGTAAAAAACTACATTAAAATCAAAACCCTCATTTTTGTTTTTCTTAGATATACAAAGATCTAGCTTGGCTTTGGGTATATTAAAAAGAACCCACCTTTATAGTATCCACGGCAATTCGGATCTATAATTTGGTGGCATTTGGACTTCATTTGACCCCTACCCCAAAGCACTTAGCCTTCCTTGGGTGAGGTCACCCTCCTTGGGTAGGTGAGTTAAACTAGTTCCATCACATGGGTAGGTGAGATCCCACTTGATTCACACTCCTCTCACTCGATAACCTACTCCTAGTGCTTCACTTCATTGATTTTCACCTTGTGGGCCCCATTCCTCATTTTGAGGGTTGTGCCACACTTGGGTCAATTTTGTGATGCATTTTCAATCTTAGATCTATGGAGATCTATCCATTGGATGCCTTTAATCTTCAAAATTTGATAATTGCCTAAACTACCCCAATCTATAATTTGGCATACTTTGGACTCCATTTACCCATCCATCTTAAGGCACTACTCCACCTAAGGCAAATCGCACTTCTTGGGATTAGTGTCATGTGCTAGATCCCATATGTGGGTATCTTCAATTTCATCCTAGATCCATAGGTCTACTCCTGGCATACCCCTTGGTACCGTTTGCTTCCCTAAATTTCACCTTGTGGGTCCCATTTGGACCATTTCCATATCCCAAGGAAGTGGGTCCCACTTGTGTATTTCATGGTACTAGATCTTGTCATTTGATATCATTATGTGGCCTAAATCATTCGTTGGTTGAAACACTAGTCATCCCTTAAGCCTCTTTCAACCGTACTTAAACTTCTAGGTCCACCTAACCTTGCATCAGTTTCTGTAACTTGTCTTTCACACTTCCCTATGAAACTTTGCTTTGATCCAATCACCTTTGATTGGCTATAGGGTCTCCCCCTTGGTCTTGATTCATCTTGATCTAAAGTGAAGAGTGCCTCGGTTGACATGACTCCCAGCTTGCATTGGGAACCGTGGCATCTCTTGGGTCACCTCTTTAGTTTTCCATCTCCTCTACCATCCCCGATGGGATACCATTAGGGACAACCACAAGTTGTGTGATAACATAACAGTTTAAGAAATTTTTGGAAGATGAAAATATTCAGGATCCGACACCACCCCCACACAAGAAAAGAAAGCATGTGGTTGAGCCCCATGTTGACCTCACTCAAATTCCACCTCCACCATCTCCGACTGTCGTCATGGAAGAAGAAATTCTTCCAACCCCTCCAGTTTTCATCACCCCTACAGCCCAACCATCCATCCCCGACTTTGTACAACAACTTCCCCATCCATTGAGAGCTAAGATCCAGTTTGATAATGACTTGAATGAGTTGATTAGTCAGCTTCCTTCACTCTTTCCCCATTGGCGAACGTTAATTACCAAGAAACTTGTCGTCGTCGAACAAAGTCACCAGACTGCCTCAGCCCCCATTCGACAACCCCGTACCCGACCAACCAGCTCACCTAGAACCCCAAATTGTCGGATATACCCAGACCCGAATTGACAAAAATCTTGATCCGACAAGCAACATTTTCGCATGTGCAACTTCATCTTTCACACCCTTACCAGTTGACCCAACTATGGAACATCCTACTCCACCTCAACCCATAGTTGATTCCCTAGAAATTATTGACTCGGTCGATGAGACAGTCGAAACACTTTCCCTTGAATTTTCTTTTCCCCGAGGCACTCCGGTTTCGTCAGGAAGCCCTGACTCCCCTCCTTCACTACCAGCAGAAGAAGTCCCATCTTCACCGCCGACCATTTCACCATCGGCCCCAGTCGATACCAATTTCCCATCCCCCGCCCCTGCCGACGTTACCAGTACAACTCCAGAAGTACATTCAGCAGAAGACAGAGCAGCAGCACAAGAACAAGCCGACCAGGAAGCAGTCGCAGAAGAACAAGCTGACCAGGAAGCAGCAACAAGTCGACCAGGAAGCAACCGCACAAGAACAAGCCAACTAGGAAGCAATCGCACAAGAACAAGCCGACCAGGAAGCAGCCGCACAAGAACAAGCCGACCAGGAAGCAGCCGCACAAGAATAAGCCGACCAGGAAACAATAGCGCAAGAACAAACTGAACAAGAAATAATAGTAGAACAAGCCACTGACAACCAGACGGTCGCAGATAATTAATCAAAAGTCGTCTCCCAGCAGACAGAAGCAGAAAAACAAATAGAAGATGCCACCTAGCAGACAGATACAGACAATCAAAAAGCAAGCGGAAACAGAGGAAAGAAAAGAAAAGAAAAGAAAAATACAAGCAGAGATAGCAGCAAGACTTACAACATATCCAGCAGGGAACTTGACTCGTAAAAGAAACTTGATAGGAAAACACATGTGTACAAGGTTCTATTGTGACTGGTTACTCTTCAGCCTCCATCGTCAATCTGGTAGTATTCCATCAAAGTCTCACCCTCTCACAACGGCGGTCGACTATCCTCTTCCGCAACGAGGCCTTTTGGGTTAAAGCCTCACCCTGGCTCATCTGGTCAGCATCTCTATAGGCTCAAGCATCTCCATCTGGACGACATCTCCATCAGCTTAGGCATGTGGGGCCTTTTGTCTATTCGACTTTCTATGTCATTTATCTGTCTTCTGGCTTTCTGAGGTCACAATACAGGAACATTTTTACAATACAGCACCGGGGGGTTCGATCAATACAAATGTTCTGATGTCGTCATCTAGCGTTAAGATCTTCTTCTGTGTGTTGTAAGGTGAATTATGCTTGAATGTTCATCGATGCCTTTGCTTGCTTGTCAGGATTTTAAATTGCCTGCAAGTGTTTTTGAACTTTCTACTTCATTGTGTGCGATCTTGGTCGTGTCCGAATATTTTTAGACTCAACTTGTCTTGACCCGACTTGACTTATAAAGTTTGATTGAGACCCACTTGATTTACAATTGTGGAGGGGATCTCTTGCCTAAAAAAGAGACTCACATTTAACCCCCTCATGACTTTGAAAACACTTTATGAATATACACGATTCAATAGACTTGAACAACCCTTCATAAAAATTTACAACTTCGACCATACTTCGACTACCGAACATCATATCGACCAATTTAAATTACAATGGGCCACAAGAAAGGGGTCGATCTCAACCAATTTTCAAAAGACTCAACTTCTTTTTACAAAATAATATCGACAAAAAGTATGGAGCGTTTTTAAACCCTGACCACATAATTAGTCGACCAAACTGACTCAAATACTATGCCTCGACCAAAATTTGAAGGTGGACCATTTTATGCTCTGCGTATAATGGATTACATCTACCAAAATGCAAATTAACCATACTAGTGAGCAAATACTTTGAAAACCATCAACTTCAATACCTTAAGTCTAGTCGAGTAGTGAACACAATACATACATTGTGAAACTGTCGGTCGTGTCAATGAACAGAACAGGTCCAGAGTAGTTGACCAAAACCCTCCATCCATAATGAACTCGATCAGGAATGGGTAGATGCTAAGACTAGGGGTCGACAAACTCGTACCAACAACCTGCTTCACCTGATGGTCGACTTCACCTGTTGACAGCTAGTGCAGACAGTGTCTCCCATCATAAGTAAGATCATAACCGTGGACATAAACTTCGACATCGTTGTTTTCTTCATAACCTTGAATAACTTATGGTAGAAGAGTCAATGGTCGATGTTTCCAGTTGACAAACTCAATAGATGGTTAGCCACCGACGGATGTGACATGTATGCATCTTGTACGCAGATATGTCTCTGAGCAACCAAAATACTAGTCGAAGGCAATGATTGAAGGGTTTCTAGCCAATGAAATATCTTAGTTGTCAATGGAATAACGACTGTTCTAGTTGGATTCTCCAGTATTTAATAATGATAAAAGTGAACTTCACAACTTCTAAGTAGATGAAACGTGTAGTCGACATAAAAGAATTTATATGGTATTCACCGACTGGCCGTCGCTCTTCAACATTAGACAAATCTTTCTTTTCAGAGGAGTATTGATGCATACTTTTATAGGTGAATGACAGTCGACATATCCACCATGTGCTATCCTCCATGCTTGATGAGCAGACCAATAAACAAAATTAAACTATAATAGTATCAATTGGTCAGCTGTGACAGTCAAGGTCACTAACTACCAAATAAGCATGTGGTCGGCAGCGTATCGAATGGAATGTTCGGCTGCGTATCGATGGAAATGGTTGACTTCTGATCAACTGGAGTTGTCAGTTATTGGTCGAAAGCTTGATTTGGTCGAGCGGTTGGTAAAGTGATCACACGAATAAATGGTCAACTAGCTTATGCACATGATTATCAAGTAGTAGAGGCATAGTCAGTCGATGTTGATAAGGTCGACTTGCTAGCATTTATAATCGCAGCTCCTCACCAATTGATTTCTTTACTGAATGCTTTGAACAATGTGTGATGGGATGAAAGTAATCGATACAGGGTTGATCTTCTTTCATAATTATTTTATCCTTGAATTCAATTGCCTCATATATCTAGTGAAGTTGTCGACGGGATAAACAATTGGTTGACCAATGGCTCAGTGTTGACCATTGAACGATGAGAAATGTTGTCCAAGTCCTAACAAGTTTCTTTCCATCATCGACGAGGTGCTAATGCCGACATAAAGCATATTCTAAAAGTTGACGACAAGATTCCTTCAAGAACCAACGAGATGCAAGTGGTGTAATCAGGTGCGAAGCCAAGGAAAATCCACGAAGAAATTTGTTCCAGTCTTCGTTGGAAATCGATTGTCTCGGTTACTTACAAGAAATGACAATGCATTCTTAACCCTTATATAAAGGTACCGCATCCACCATTGAATGAAATAGCATGGTCGATAAACAATTAAACTAAATAGATATTTAATGCTCTACTCACATAATTGATCATTGTCCAAATTTATTTGACGAAAACTCGATGTGCAGATCAAAATGACTTCTCTCTAATCAACTCCTTCGTGCAGGATTCAAGCATATCGCATGTGATTTCTTGGGTAGCGGCACCACGTGTAGGATTTACCTTTGTGCGGGATATACCTTCTAGAATTCTCCATAGGGGTTCTCTCTATTTTATTCTCTTTTTCTAGACCTTTTGGTTGAGTGTTCTGAGCTATCCAATGAATCTTCTAATTTATTTTCCCTACTATCTAAGGTGTTTGATGGATATGTTCTTTTTTTCCTCCTATGCGAACCTCTTCTCGAGCTTCGATATCTTCCCCAAGAGTGACTACCCACACTCTTCATGTCCTTGCTACCACTATTTTGATTTGCTCCCAAACATGCCTTCTATTCAAGATCTGTCAAGCGAGTATGGTAGCATTTATCTAATGTTGCTCTTCTTGGGCCTTAGACAACCTATCATTAAAACGTATTCCTAGAGGTGTGATCTATGCTCTCCTTCCATTGGACTCTATATTTGCATCATCGCCATGCACATCTTCCTCAGGTCCATAGGGGTATTGTGCATCATTCATGAAAATTAGTCCATTGCTAACCCTTCCTGCTTAGTCTGTTTGCTATAAGAACTGTGCACAAGAGGAATTTTTGTTAAACAAGATATTAATATAACTTGCTAACTACTTTAATTTTCATTGCTACATGGACATTAGATTGGTGGTATTCCCTAATTTCCTATACCTAAAGGTTGAGTATAGAACCATGTCTATGTAACAATTATCCATTACTGCAACTTCACTGTGTGAATATATTTTATGGCCCATGCAACCCTAATGTTGCAACCATGAGCTCTGATTCGGCTTCCTTTGGCCCATGCAAGCCTAGTGTTGTAACTTCACACTAATACCACTCTATGGTGTCCCTTGACGGCCCAATAGAACTTTTGGGATGATGGGAAACTCCCTTGAAACCATTATGTAAAAAAATTGACTTCAATACCATATTGTAACGTCCCTGGACCCCTTTGTAACACTTTGAGGTATCAAGCCTACATTATTCCACTACATAGACATGTCTCTCTTCTTTTGTCTCTTTACTCTATTCATCGAGTTTCTTCGTTATCGACATCTTCAACTTTATTGAAAACTCTATTATGCAACTGTCCCCATATATATGCTCCGATCCGTCAGCTTCTCTTCTATTGGAAACCCCCATGCACACTTGCAACATGAATCTACAATGGTCCATTCCCAATGTGATCCCTCCGAATTTTTTCTCTGACGATACCTTACTGACATATCAAATCCGATACATCGAACCTCGCCTTTTGGATTCTCCTTAATCCCCGCACATACTCTATCGGTTGAATCCTCTGATAGCCTACCTTCGATGAGGCATCTCCAATAACATCAGTCCAATACAACATCAAAATTCACCATTTTGGGTGTCTCTCACATACCACACTCCCGATATATCATTTTCCATATGATATCGAGATTCGATCCATTGAACCTCCCATCGTGTACTCTATCACTGCAATTATGCGATGTGACATTCCTGATACATCGCCCCCGATGTACCATCGTCTTTGATCAGTCAATATCTCTTGAATAGACTCTTAACTGTGATTCCCAATACTCTGACAATAATACGTCAAGTCCACTACATTGGGATTTTTTTAAATCAAATCTTTGATAGACACTATCTGATATCCTTTCGGGCTTCAGGCTTCAAACATCGAACTACCTTCACACCTACCTTTCTTGCATTTCCCTATGAATAACTTTCGATGAATCATGTCCGATTGAACGATGACTTCCCTTCCCATTCGGCCTTGTTTTCTAGGGTATTTAGATCTATTCATGACACTCACTAACCTATGCAAATGTTGTCTAATGGTATGCACGATTCATATGTACATGCAAATACGATTATCGCTACTCATGCAAATAAGACATTCCACATGCAATCAATCCAAAGCTATAGGTAAATAAGGAAGACTACACAACCAACTTGAATACGTACTGTCAAGACTTTGACATACATTCACATTCATATTTTCATATTCATAGCCAACTTGATACAACAAAATAGAATTATTCATTCCATTCAACATTAACTTATGAAGGAATGAAATCAACATAACACATCAAGTGAATACTTAATTAATGAATACTTTCCCAAGCAAATGACTATGCAAGAACAAAGTTCCACCCAACTGTAGGAACTATGTCCAACATATACTCTTCATTTTAAGAGGACCTCCCCAATTTGGGCATGGTTTCCACAAGAAAAGGGGAACTACTAAGGCTCTCTCACAGTCATGTAAACGCACTGTCACAACCAATCCAACTCATAGTTGGGTTTATCAAGCTACTAAGAGAACTAAGGGGAAATTATTTCTAAGCTAGTTAGCTCATCCAAAGAGCTACAAGCACCTCAAGAAGACTCAACCATCTTGGAACCCACAATACTTGCCCCACACAACACCAAGAAGGTCCCCTTCGCTGCTCAATAGTACCTCGAGCATTCCATTCCTCTGGGTGCTATTCAATTTGTGCATAGAAATGTAACCCAAACCCTAGTCATATTCCAAGAAAGAAGGTCCATCCTTCACTGGGTTTATTGAGAACATCTCAAATCCGACTTTATCACCAAAACACAATTGCATAGCCAAGCCAAACCAAACCACAACTGGGTTTATCAAGCTACCAAGAGAACTAAGGGGGAATGATTTCTAAGCTATTGAACTCAATTATAGAGCTATCGGCACCTCAAGAAGACTCAACCATCCTGACACCCACAATACCTGCCCCACACAACACCAAGAAGGTCCCCTTCATTGCTTAGTAGTCCCTCGGGCATTTCCTTCCTCTAGGTGTTATTTAGTGTGTGCATGTAAAGGTAACAAAAACCTTGGTCATCTTCTAAGAAAGGAGGTTCTAATCTTCACTAGGCTTATCAAAAACATCCCAAATCCTACTCTATCACCAAAACACAATTACACATCCAAACCAACCCAAAATTGGGTTTATCGGGCTACCAATAGGACCAAGGAAGGGTTTTCTAAGCTAGTGAACTCCTATGAGCTCAACCACAGAGCTACAAGCACCTCAGGGAAGACTCAAACGTCTTGGCACACACAATACCTACCCCACACAACACCAAGAAGGTCCCCTTCCCTACTTAGCATTCCCTCAGGCGTTTCCTTCCTCCAAGTGTTATTCAATGTGTGAAAAGCAACGTAACCCAAACCTTGGTCGTCTTCCAATAAAGGAGGTTCCATCCTTCATTAGGTTTATCAAGAACATCTCATATCCCTCGTCTACTCTTGGATTCATACACAAGGTGCAATAGTCAGTGGATCCATACTAACAAGTCGATGATGGATGAACACTTAGGCTCTGATTTGCGGTTGCTCCACTGTATAACAAGCGATTCCCAATTTCAGAACTGCTAGTCGACTGAGACATGAAACTAACATACATTTCTTCCCCTTCCCAAGACAATAACTGCCTCGACCACTTCTTCCTAGAAGAATAGAATGATTGATTGCATAGGTCAACTTGGTAGTTAACAATTCATGGGTTGAATAACTCTCTCCCTAATCTTGTGAAGATCATGTCCCTTGCTTCTTCTTTCTTGCATAGCCATTTGCGGATATATATATATATATATATATATATATATAACATTCACAATCTTTATTGTGCTTGACCAACACACAATCCAACTATACCATATCTAACTGCCAACAAAATCGAGAAATTGATGACGGGGCCTTAGCCTTGAACTCCTCACCACGATATCATTTACACATTTACATTATGGAATCAAAATTGGGGTATTGCATCTAACCTTATTTTTATTGGATTCTTTTCAACTCTATTTTCAAGAGTTTTATGATGATATTTTAATTAAAGGAATTCTTTGTTTTGGTAGCTCAACAAGTTAAATATTTTTTGCAAGTCTTGTTTCCTATTTATATATTTTTTGTAATTGAATATCTTCAAGGGGTTCATTTTCATCAACTAACCAAATTTTAAAGCAACTAACTTTAAAATTTCCAGTAACCCATTTACCATATTTACTTCTTCCTTTTTCCTTCAATTAACTAGTTGGAATCTATCCAAAATTGCTTCAAATGACTTGCTTCAATACAACATATGCACTTGAAAGTAGCAATCTCATAAGTTGAATATATTTGAAATCTTTCTCATCCAAAATAATATTGTTTAGAAGACTTTTATTCAGTTTTTAACTGTACACATATTCTATCATAAACAAAAATACCTTTCTACTCTTCATTGGATTTTTTTTATGAATTTACCTAAAGAATTTTCATTATTTTTCAAATTCTCTTTTTTCCCAAAATAAAATGGGAAGTTTGATAATTTAACTTAGATTGGAGTTGAATATAAAAACATTAATGTAAGTTTGAATTCAAGGAACTAGGTCTTACAATCTTTTAAATTCTTGAAAATGAAAAATAAAAGAACCTCTAGAGTAGAAACTTACATGATAAGATGACACCTACTTGTAGCCACTCTAATGAATGAGCATTGAAGATAATGACCTAAACGTTTTTTCATAGTCTTCAATGTACACTTTCATCCTTGAAGATGAAACTTATAAAACAATGGTGCATTCCATTACCTCTATGATAAAATTCCTCGATTGTGGAGCTTTCTTTCCCACAGGTATAAATACTCTAGGGTGGTTGACCACATCTTTGAAGGTTAAAGGAGTGGACTCTGTTATGGTTGCAAAGGGAGATCCCAAAGACAATGAGGACAACTGCAAATAATTGTCCCTCAAAGAAACATCATCCATCATTTAGAGCGCTCATAATAATGATAGACATAGAGAGGGAGCATGTCCTTCAATATTTTTCTTGGCCATAATGGCTTATGAAGGGTATAAAATGTATACCTAATTGCAAAGAAGGAGATTAGGAGTAAGTAATTGAGCTCCTAGTAATGCCCAAGGTATGTTTGGAAGATGAGAGTTAGCTTAAGCTTGTAATGTAGAGAAACCTTTAATTTTATTTTAACTAAAACATGTATGCATTATATTAAAAAGAGTTGTGGCTTAATTGAAAAGTGAAAAAATACAAAATTTGAGGATTACAAACTTGAATTTGAAGGCGTTCCTCCTCCCCTTACAAAATCAGGAGGTGATGAGCCCATCTTTCCTCCTACATCATATCTTTATAATTTCTTGAGAACACGAGTAAAATCAAGTAAATTACTGACACGATAATATGTAAAAACAAAACATAACTAAACTTGATTACGGTTCCTACTTCTTGTCACCATTGGATATGAGGCTCAAGTAACTTTCTTTTTCTTTATTATTTTTGTCATAGTATCCTTCTTGTCTTGATTTGGATGTTCTGGATTTATCACAAGTTCTTCTTCATTTGCTTGATCTACCCATCTTGATGAGAACTGGGGGTTGGGATGTGAGACCTCCATTGAAATTGATACCATCAACTCAAAAAATTCCTCCTTTGGGGTGGGATCCTCTAGTTTTGGAAAGGTTGAATCCTAATGCACAAGGGGATCCATTTTTAGGAGGGACTTACAAACCTATTCTTGAATTGGATTTGGGATCTCTCTTGGGGAGTCCAAGTCTGAAAGGTCTTTAATGCTGATCAACTAATGTTCCTTCTTTTCTCTATTCCACCATGTGGACTTCTGCCAAGGCTTCTTTAGTCCTCTATTCTTTGAAGCTTTTTGGCAAAAGGATACAATATGCCTTGTTTCATAACAGGATCTACAATGGAAAATAACTTACCCATAGTCCAACCTTTGAGTTTAAGAGAAGTGATTACCAATTAAATTCATTTCCATCTGAAACCCTTTACTGAAATCCATTTCCACATAGATACGAGAAAATGTTGTAATGCTATGATTTTTCATTTCTTGACTTCTGTAGTAGAACTTGCCAAGGGATTTCCCAATAGAACAAAGAGAAGATAGACCCCGAAAATGCAAGGGTAACTTTGGGATCCTGACCCACACTGGTCAGTTTAAGCATCTAAGCAAGGAGTCTAGGGTTTCATATACAAACCATAATTACCCCAAAACACAATAATGGAAAACCGTTTTCGCACAAAGATAAATAAATGCATTTTCATTAAGATCGAGTTTCTAAGTACAATAAATCCACTTGTGCAAATCCACCAAGTGAGGCCATAATCCATTGAAATGACACATACGAGCATTATAGTTGTAGAAAAGGGATTTGTCTTCAACAACCAAAACCAAAACCACAAGGATATAGAGTGTTGGAGCTTCTTGGATTGTGAATCAAGAAGAAAGAGGAGCACAAAATTTGTTGCCCTGCTTGACAACATCACATAATGAACCGACCAAAAAAGAACCAACGGAAGGGGATTTTTGTTGGTGGTGGAACCTGATCTTCCTTATTCATAGGTCATGTTTCAGCCATGTCTAGATCCCATCCCATGACGGGGGCATTTGGGGGAGATTCCCCCCCCAAATATAGTCTCCATGGATCCCCCCTGGATGGGGTTCGGGGGCAGCGCCCCCATAGCGAAATTTCGGAGAAATGCCTTGAAAAATGTTGTAATTTCATAGTCGTGACTTGGTCAATAATGGGTGATTTACGAGCCCATGGTATTGGGTGTTCCATAGTATTTTTTCATGGTAATCCCTCTTTAAAAGGAAGGCATTGTAATACAGCTGTGTATTGTAGCATTGTAAATATCTCTATGACTATGTAAGAGAGTCTCTGAGAGAATGAAGAGCAAATTGCAACAGATGTGATGCGAGTTGTATCCCTTCATTTTTCTAGATGGTATAATAAAAGGACTGGACGTAGCCCAGATTGGGTGAACCACATATATTAGTGTCTCTCTTGTATTGTGTTTATGTGTTTTATATTTTCTCTATTGAATTTTCTCCGTGATCATGTTTTTCTAACAATTGGTATCATAACCAAAGGTCTATTTGGCAGATAAACTCGCAGGAAAGAAGGGTTCCTGGTTCGAGTGGGAGCAATGGAGGAAGAAGGAAAGTTTAAGGTCAAGAAATTTAACGACCAAAACTACCAGTTATGGAAGATGCAAATGGATGACTATCTGTATCAAAAGGATCTATTCCTACCGTTGGGAGGAAAAGAAAAAAAGTCGGTGGCCATGAAGGACAAAGAATGGGATGTTCTTGATAGAAAGGAACTGGGAACAATATAGTCGTGCCTAGCTTCGTCGGTGGCTTTCAATATCTCGAAAGAAAAGACAACGGAGGGTATGATGAGTGCATTGGGTAAGCTGTCTGAAAAACCCTCGGCCTCCAACAAGGTATTTCTAATGAAGCATTTATTTAATATGAAGATGCCAGAAGGTAGATCTGTTGCTAATCATTTAAATGAATTTAATACAATTACAAATCAGCTAAGTTATATAAATGTGAACTTTGATGATGAGGTTAGGGATCTTCTAATCTTGTCCTCATTTCCAAAAAGATGGAACAACTTGATCATGGATGTAAGTAACTTTGTCTCTGGTTCATACACTTTGAAATTTGATGATGTTGTTGGTGAATTATTCTTAGCGAGGAAATGCGAAGGAAAAGCACAGGTGAAACATTAGGTAATGCGTTGACCATGGAGAACAGGAGAAGACAAAGGGAGAGAGGAAAGAGCCCAAGTAATCGCAGCAAGTATAGGAATGGAAAATCAAAGTCCATAATGGGAAATATATAGTGTTGGAACTGTGGAAAGAAAGGACATATGAAGAAATATTATAGATCTCTAAAGAAGAAAGGAAATGGATAGCAGGAGACTACTCAGGAAGAAAATGTAGCAGGTGATGTGTTACACGATGCTTTGATTCTTGCATTAGATAATACTAGTGATTATTGGGTAGTAGATTCAGGGGCTTCATGTCATGATACACCCCATAATAAATTTCGTTATGATTATGTTCAAGGTATTTTGGACATGTTTTATTGGGTGATGATGAACCATGTAAAATTGTTGGAATGGGTAAGGTACGGATAAAGTTAAAGAATGGAGGTGAATGGTTGCTGAAAGATGTAAGGAATATTCCTGCTATGAAAAGAAATATGATCTCAACATGGAAGTTGGGATATGGTGGTTGTTTATCTACATTTGGAGAAATGTGGTGGAAGATCACTAACGGATCGACAGTGATAGCAAAAGGAGACATGATAGGTATGTTGTATTTATGTTCTCATAATACTGGTTGTTCTATCTCTTTAGCTTCCACAGGAACAGATACAACATTGTGGCATCATAGGCTTGGACACATGAGTGACAAGGGGATGCAAATTCTCCACTCAAGGAAGTTGTTGCTAGAATCTAAAGCAGGTAAGTTTGGAATTCTGTGAGAACTATGTCTATGGAAAACAAAATAGAGTCATATTTCTCAAGGTTGGGAAATAGAAGAAGAGTTAAAAGTTAGAGCTTTTGCATACAGATGTATGGGGACCAGCTAAAGTACAATCTCTTGGTGGCTCTCGTTATTATGTTACTTTTATTAATGCTGCAACTAGAAAAACTTGGGTTTATTGTATTAGACAGAAATCTGATGTGTTTGCTACTTTTAAGAAGTGGAAATTTTTGGTTGAGAATGAGACAGGAAAAAGGTTGAAGTGTCTCATATCTAATAATGGAGGTGAATATTGCGATAATGAGTTTGATAGTTATTGTTCATACCATGGGATTTGTAGAGAGAAGACAGTCCCAGGAACACCACAAGAAAATGGTGTGTCATAAAGGGTGAACAGAACAATCATGGAGCGTGCAAGGTGTATGAGATTGCATGCAGGGTTTCCCTTACAGTTTTGGACAGATGTTGTAGATATTGTTGTTTACTTAATAAACAAAGGGCCTTCAAGTGATTTGGATGGTGGTATTCTAGAGGAGGCATGGACATGTAAAAATGTAAACTACTAATTTCTGAGAACTTTTGGTTGTGAAGCATTTGTCCATATTGATAAAGAAAATAAAACAAAGCTTGAGGCTAAATCCAAGAAATGTACCTTTATTGGATACGGGGTTGATGATTTTGGTTATTGTCTATGGGATTATGAAAATAACAAAATCATTAGGAGTAGAGATGTGGTATTCAATGAAAAAGGTTCTGTATAAAAATCAGTTGCAGTGAAAGAAACATGAAAAGGAAAACATAGAGTACATAGTGCTAGATGAAATTAAAGAAAATGAAGTTCCAAATGTGCTCGAAAATCAAGATTAGCACCAAGTACCTCAAACTCTTGCAAGTGTTAGAAGATCTACCATGTTAAGTAGACCCCCTGAACGATACTCTCCTTAAATGTATTCTCTACGATAACTGGCTCTAGTGAACCAAAATGTTATGAAGAAGCAATGCAGGTGGAAAATAGAAAGAAGTGGGAGCAATGCATGAATGAGGAGATGAACTCATTGGTAAGAAACCAGACTTGGGATTTGGTTCAAGCTTGCAGGTAAAAGGGAATTGCAGAATAAATGGGTTTATAGGTTGAAGGAAGAAGATGGAGGAAAGAAGCAGTACAAAGCCGAACTTGTTGTAAAGGGGTTTGCACAGAATAAAGGTATAGATTTTGATGAAATATTTTCTCCTGTTGTTAAAATGTCTTCAATTAGAACTATTTTAAGTCTAGTGACGGTAGAAGATTTGCATCTTGAACAGTTAGATGTAAAAACAACATTTCTCCATGGGGATTTGGAGGAAGAGATTTATATGCAGCAACCATAGGGGTATGAGGTCAAAGGGAAGGAGAATTTGGTATGTAGGTTGAAGAAAAGCTTGTATGGCTTGAAGTAAGCTCCAAGGCAGTGGTATTTAGATTTTGACAGGTTTATGACAAAACAAGGTTATAGTAGATGTCATTTTGACCACTGTGTTTATTTCAAGAGGCTAGATAATGAAAGATATATTATCTTGTTATTGTATGTGGATGACATGCTTGTTGCAGGGTCTAACATGCATGATATAAAAGTGCTGAAAAGGAAGTTATCTAATTCATTTGCGATGAAGGATTTGGGTGCTACAAAAGCAAATCCTTGGTATGAGAATAACAAGAGACAAGAAAAATCACAAATTGACATTGTCTCAGGGTCAGTACATACAAAAAGTGTTGGAGAGGTTTAGAATGCAGAATGAAAAACCAGTTAGTACACCTTTGGCCATCCATTTCAAACTAAGTAAGGAGATGTGTCCTAAGACACGGGGAGAAATAGACTACATGTCAAGGGTTCCATATTCATCAGCATTTGGCATCCTGATGTATGCCATGGTGTGCACAAGACCAAATATTGCACATGCAGTGGGAGTTGTGAGCAGGGATATGAACAATCTAGGTAAAGAACATTGGAAGGCAGTACATTGGATTCTCAGGTATTTGAGAGGTACTACAACTCATGCATTATGTTTTGGAGGTTCAAACACTGTTCTACAGAGATATGTTGATGGAGATATGGTAGTTAATAAATATAGCATGGGGAGCACCACAGGGTATGTCTTTACTGTAGGTGGAATAATAGTAAGTTCTATTTCGAAGCTGCAAAAGGTTGTTGCAATTTCAACAACAGAAGCGAAGTATGTTGCTGCTACAAAAGATAGTAAAGAAATGATTTGGTTACAAAGGTTCATGGAGGAATTGGGAAAGAAGTAGGAGAATATCAGGTTGTACAGTGACATCCAGAGTGCCATTCATCTTGCAAAGAAATCAACCTTCCATTCTAAGACTAAACATATACAAAACAAGTACCATTTCATACGATATGTTCTGGAAGATGAACTATTGAAGTTGGAAAAGATATACACTAGCCAAAATCCTGCAGACATGTTGACAAAGGTGGTAACCAGAGAGAAACTGAGTTCTTGCTCAGTTTTAGTTGGCCTTCAAGAATGAAGGTGAATATGAGAAATTTTTCAGTTCCAAGGTTGGAGCATAGTCCAGTAGACGTAGTAGAGGTGGAGTTGATGTGATCAATCTCCAAGTGGGAGATTGTTGGTGGTGGAGCCTAATATTCCTTATTCAGAGGTCATGTTTTAGCCGTGTCTGGATCTTAGCCCATGACGGGGGGGTTTGGGGGGGATTCCCCCCCCCAAATATAGTCGCCATGGAGTCCCCCACTGGAGGGGGTTCAAGAGCAGTGCCCCATAGCGAAAATTTTGGAAAAAAATGCCTTGTAAAATGTTGTAATTTCATAGTCATGACTTGGTCAATAATGGGTGATTTACGGGCCCATGGTATTGGGTGTTCCATAGTATTTTTCCATGGTAATCCCTCTTTAAAAGGAAGGCATTGTAATACGACTGTGTATTGTAGCATTGTAAAGATCTATATGATTGTGTAAGGTAGACTGTGAGAGAGTGGAGATGGAATTCTAGTGGATGTGTTGCAGGTTGTATCCCTTCATTTTGTTGGATGGTATAATAAAAGGACTGGCAATTTCTTCGTGGATGTTGGGCCTGGCCCAAGTGGGGCATTTTTGTGCAAGTCAGTTTTGGAACTGCAAATTTTAGCGTAGTTTAGATGAAGACTTTTTGGCAAGACAATTTTTGAGGAGCTGCAATGTGAGCGCAACGCAGTATCGGCAGGATGGGAACCATGCAGCTGAGGACCGGTTCCGCGAAGTGCCAGTAGGGCACCTGTTTTGGGTAAAGAATGAAGGTAAGGTCAGCTAGGTGAAAGTGACCTATTTTTGGTTACGATGCTCCATGATTACCAAGCGGTGGGTAAGGAGTAAAGCAGAGGAAAGCAACCGGTCAAACAAGCAAGGAAGCACTACATGAACTGGCCGCATAAAGCCGTTAGAGAAGGAACGACTAGGTGAAAGCGACCTGTTGGCGTGCGCGCGGTAGGGGTCTGATAACGACGTGACCATGCGCAGAGGATGGACAAGACGGAATATTCTCTACCAGAAGCCAACAAGTCCGGTTAGGGGAAAACCGCGACAGTTTTGGGAAACCTTAGGGGTTTTGCCTATGCATTGTAAAGACATGACCTACGGGATGATCTATAAGAGGGCACAATTTTGTAAGGGAAAGGGTTCTTCTCATTGTGATTGTGGGTAATCTTCATTGTAAAATCCTCTAAGTATTGAAATCCATTGTAAATGCTCTGCAAGCTGCGTGCGCAGAGGCCTATTGAGATAGAAGAGAGTCTGTAGCTGAGTGTGCAGACTGGAACTATTGTACCCTTCCCAAGGTAATATAACAACAGTTCCTGTGGATGTAGCTCCCATCCTGGGGGTGAACCACGTTAAATATTGTGTTGTGTGATTGTCTATGTGCTTGCATCTGTTTATTTGCTTACAATGAATGCTTAAGATCTTGCTTATCAATTTATGTGTTTTACTTGTATATGTACTCGCCATAAAGAATGAGATGGGAATAATATGTTAAGTAACTCATATGTGGATGAATGTTAGATGCACAAGTATTCATAAGTTTGTGAATGCATAAGTCAGTTTGATAATCACTTAAGTGAGTGGAGTTCGCGTCGTGCAGCTCCGTTGAAGCGCAGCACCGGAAGTGTGCAGTATATTGTGTTTCGTCATGTTGCATAAGTCATAAGATAAATAAACCAAAGACAATTGGTTAAGTCTGAACAGGGAGCGTATTTATCAGTTGCATTATCCTGTCGACAAAATTCCATCCGACATCGCGCAGTCCTTGGATGTGAGATAGAGTAAGTATTGACCGCGAAGGAGCTAAGCTTCACGGTGTCTTTAGTTCGCAGCGCGTTGTTCATCAAATTTGTTTAACAACTCATCACGTGGTTGTGGAAACCAGATTCCACAGCCCCCCCATAACTTCGCCTTGGGTGAGACCTCAATCTGTTCGCAGATTGTTGCCGAAAGGGTCGGTGAAAAGGGGTTTTGTTGGTTCCTTGAACCACGAAGAACCTCAGTCTTTATAGAAAACCTCAAGACAGTTATGTAAGACATCAAATGGTTCCGTTGCTGCGCTAAGAATCCGTGATGAGTTTCCATGCTTGAAATAGTGATGTGCTCAGAAGAAAAAGTTCCGTTGATTACATAAATTTGGCATCCAGACAAGAAAGAAATATGGGCTTGGTGTGACAAGACAGAAAGAGACTTCGCAAGGACAGAAAATAGACATCCGCATATGTTTGACATAGATTGGTTGAACAAATACTTATGGAAAGATATTCACGAGATTTTCTGGGCATCTTTTGGAAACGAGTTGCACGAGTGGTTTTCGAGGCTCGCACAGTGCAAGAACTGTTTCCCTCCAGAAGTATCGACCGAGTGGACCCCGAAGCTCATTGCGAGGCTCAAAGCAATAGATAGCCCATTTTTGAGATCAGTCAACTTTTGGGTTGACAGTATACTAGAAGGATTTGGGACAGAGTTCGCTGTGGACACGCTGAAGTCCTACAACGCAGCCAAAGCATAGTTCTTCAAAGGTTTCAGAGGTAAGTACCTGAACAATTTGAGTTTATACATTAAAATGCTTTTAGCTGAGAAACGCATTTTAAGAATGTAGTAAAAGTTTAGAGAAATTTTTGAATCTATAATGGTCAATAGCATCTATAGTGATTCTGACGAAGAGACACATAATTTGAGAAGTGAAAAAAGATATAAGTATACCATTAAGAAGACCTCCGGTGAACATGGACTCCGTGTAGACATTGATTTACAAACCATGCCTGATAGCCAAACCGCACCTCTATCAACCACCTATCAGCCTATTACTCCGTAGAATCCGTCGGTTGCAAGTACCGTGCATCCTATTTCTCAGATTCCGTCAATTTAGAACCCTCCAGTTGTTAATATTCCCAATCCGTAGAGCATCAATACCAGTAACACCATGGGAGTTAGTACTTAGACCATCCCGACTCAGACCATTCTGAATCCGACTATCCCATCTCAGAATATTCCACCTCAAAACATTCTGCGCAATACAAACTTTACTTTTGCCGCTCAGAACATTGCGCAGAACCCCGAACAACCTAGGAGAAGGATGACTGATGATATTAAGTTTTCGATATTCAAAGGAACGGGTCTAGAATACCCTGAGCAACATTGGTTTCTATGTGAAGCCGTATGGAGTGTTAAGCAAGTTCAGGATGATGCTGTGAAGCAAGCGCAGGTCATCACTACATTTAGAGATAGAACCTTGAATTTGTTTATGAAGTATGTTGTTGGGCATAATAGAACCTTAGCAGAGATTAAGGCTGCATTGTTGAGTGAGTTCAAGAAACCGAAGTCAAAATCCCAATGTATAACAGAATTAAAAAAAATGAAGCAAAAAACTAATGAGACAGTTTGGGAATTTGACCAGAATTTTAAGACATTATTGGACCAAGTAAGTTTCGTCATAGCATCGCAACAGCACCAAGAATGGTTTTTAGACGCATTGTTGCCCCATATCAGACTTTCGTTGATGCAACATAAAGTAGCTTCGCAGGAAGAAGCCTTGGAGATTGCGATGAAGTTAGAAGCTTCACCTATAGGAGAGACTAGCACCGGAATGTCTCAGATCCAGACACAGTTAGCTACCCTGACACTACAACTGCAAGATATGAAGAAGGGAAAAGAACAGAGACAAGAAGTCTGGTGTATAGGATGCAAGGGAGAAGGACACACCAGAGAGCACTGCCCTTTATTTCAGGAGTACCTTAACAGTGGAGCACCGAATCCACTGAATCAGAATCAAGCGCCGTGGTGTGAAATCTGTAAAACGCGAGGACACCGGCTTGAAGACTGTTATCTGATACAGAAGTATGTGCGCACTCCTAAGAACCTATATTGCAACTTTTGTAAGTCAGTTGGACATGATGAATCCAACTGTAGAGCATATGAGCTCATGCAGGAAAGAAAGCGAGACATGGAGCATATCCGTGATAGTGGAGTATACAGAGTCCAAGAAGCGACTCCACAGAAGCAAGATAATGCGCAGTATGACCAAGGAACATATAGAGGCCGTGGAGAATTCTGCGGAAGAGGAAGAAATACTGGCCCAGGACAAGGAAGGGGAAGAGGCCAGATGATCTGTTACAACTGTAGCTATGCAGGTCACTTATCTAGAGATTGTACCAATGAATGTACCACTTGTAATTATTGTAAATATTTCGACCATGTGATTGAGGACTTCCCAGTGTTAGCGGAAGAAATGTAGAAAAGAAAGCAAGATGCACCTAACCCAAACATTCAATTGATCGTGGTAGAGAGAAGGGCTGCGGATCCAAGTATCATTGCAGTGATGTGAAGTGGCACTGCCACAGGGAGAGATAGACAAGCATAAGCTTCAACTTTTGGAGATTTTGACGCTAAGCAGACCCCTCTTGAAACAATCTGGATCAGAAAAGCTATTGGGAAGACACCTGCTTTCAACTTGGAGAAAAACAAAGAAGTCTTTGAAGAAGCATGGGATATCTTCAAAGAGTCATCACCCAGGTCACCAAGAATCCCGTTGTGCAGTGAAATACCGCATATAGAGGATATGTCGGCCGCTTATGACAAAACGTGCCACGCAGCAGAGACAGGAAGCTATGTTGCGCAGTGTTAGTTTTTCATCATTTAATTCAATATGATCTAGGATCTTAACTGAGAGAACAACATGTACAACATATCAAACATAAGAGACAAGAAACACAAAGCATTTCATTGGGGAAAACCAAGAAAGTGAAAAACCTTGCAACTTACTCAGAGATAGAATGAGCACCAATACAAAGATCACAAAGATCAAACCCCAAAACAAGAGATAGTCTCCTAGCAACAACTCCTCCTCCACTTGTACGCACTCCTCCTCTCTCTCACTAATGCGAAGTGAGTGAGTGTGTGAATTAATAAATAGAGAGGTGCTCCTCTCTATTTATACTTTACCTTTACTTTCCTTTTACTCCAACTGGGCCAACCTCCCTTAGGAGAGTCTAATAACCCATTACCACTTGTCATTGGGATGAACCCACTAAGGTGGTCTAATAACCCTTTAACTCACATTGGGCCGACCCCTATAAGGTGGTATAATAACCCTTTACTCATACAGGGCCGACCCCACACAAGTGGTCTAATAACCCATCAAATATAAGTTACGACACTTACAATAATACTTGCGACAGTTGCAAATACAAATGACGACACTTCCAATCGGAGGAATAATACATCTTCGTTGGGGATACAATAAAATACAAATGTAATATACAAGTGAATATCTTCCGAAGTTACAAATACATCAACACTCCCTCTTAACTAGGAAGGTATTCTCTTGACACAGGTCATCAATACATAAAGGCACAAGTCTTCAATTCTGGAGTTGGATCATCGTCGCTGGATCGAAGAGCATCATCTTTATTGCTGTTGTACTCGTCATCTCGATCACTGGACTATCTCTCTCAATTCTTCTCGTCATAGGAAGTTCTACAGATCCAACCCTTTTTCATGTTGGTTGTAGGCCTAGCCTCCTGTAGGTCTTCATCATATCTGGCCATCCTGTGGAATCCTCAGGGCTGATTACGTGCATTAACAAAACTTCGAAAGAGCATCCTAGGAATTTTACGTGCTTACTGCTCAACCTATCGGATCTCCCAGGATCTTTTACATGTGACCTTCACAAAACCTTTAAAAAGTGTCTTGCGACCTGCAAGATCTCTAAAGAGCATCCCAGGATCTTTTACGTGCCTAGCACAACCTGTCCGGATCTCCAGGACTGATTACATGTGAACTCACGAGACCTTAAAAGAGTGTCTTGCAACCTGCAAGATCTCTAAAGAGCATCCCAGGATATTTTACGTGCCTATCACAACCTGTCCGGATCTCCAAGACTGATTACATGCGATTCTTGCAAAACCTTAAAAGAGTGTCTTGCAACCTGCAAGATCTCTAAAGAGCATCCCAGGATCTTTTACGTGCCTAGCACAACCTGTCCAGATCTCCAGGACTGATTACATGCACCTGCACAACTTGTCCACGACCACAGAGTATCATCCTGATACTCATGATCATATTGATCATCATCATACAGTACATCATCCTGATGCACATCATCATCACATGATCATCCTGATCAACGTCATAGCATCGTCCTGATGCATATCATCTAGAGCATCGTCCTGATGCTCATCACACAACACTTATATCCACAGCCATGGGAAGGATCCTCCTACCACCATGCTTGGAATGGCTCCTGCAAATGTGTCCCAACACTTCCTCCTCGAAGTATCTTCTATCAGAAGAACACCAAGCCTCTCTCTGAAGTACTCGAACTTCACTCTGGCTAGTGGTTTGGTCAACACATCTGCAATCTGCTCATCTATCAACATATTGGAGATTCACTGCTCCTCTCTGCACCATATCCCTTATATAGTGATATTTGTTCTCAATATGCTTCGACTTGTCATGGAACATCGGGTTCTATGACAACTTCACACAACTCTGGTTGTCACAATAGATACAAGAGCATCCAACTGGAGATCAAATAAATCAGACAATAGCTTCCTTATCCATACTGACTCACAACTAGCCGAACAAGCTGCGACATACTCTGCTTCGACTGCACTCAGTGTTATGCAGGATTGCTTCCTGCCAAACCAAGAGATCACATATGATCCCATACCAAAGCAGCACCCAGGAGTGCTCTTCCTATCTGCAGCATTGCCTGCCCAATTTGAATCAACATAACCCTCTAGGTTAAACTTTTGATTCGCATCATACTTGAGCCCGTAATAAACCGTACCCTTCAAGTACCTCAGAATATGCTTTACAACAATCAGGTGAACATGTCTAGGATCCATCAGGAATTGGATCAAGGTGTTCACCGCAAATCAAATATCTGGTCTCGTGTTTGTCAGGTACATCAAGGACCCAATCATCTGACGATACATCGTGGCATCAACCGATTCTGATGAAGCATCACTCAATAGCTTCAGGTTCGATGTGATAGGTGTGGCCATGGCCTTGCAGTCCATCATCCTGAACCGCTTCAAGATTTATACTGCATACTTCCCTTGTCCAAGGAAGATTCCATCTGCACTCTGCCACACCTCCATACCTAGAAAGTAATGCATCATACCGAAGTCCTTCTTCTCGAACTCGGCAGCAAGCTTCCTCTTCGTGTCGGAAATCAACCTATCCTCACCTGTCACAAATAGGTCATCCACATATAGTAGGAGTATTACTATATTGCCTTCCTCAACCTTGTAGTAAAGGTTGGAATCTGCTTTACTATTGGTAAAGCCCAAACTAGTCAAGAAGCTGTCAATCCTGTCGTACCATGTCCTGGGTGCTTGTTTCAAACCATTCAAGGCTTTCTTCAATTTGCACACATGTGACTCCCTGTCATGTGTCTCAAATCCGAGTGGCTGCTCCACATACACTTCCTCTTCGACTACACCATTCAAGAAAGTTATCTTGACATCTATCTGGTGTATCTTCCACTTCATCACTTCAGCCAGAGCAAGTACTGTTCTGATGGAAGTGTATCTGGCTACAGGTGCAAAAGTTTCTTCAAAGTCTATCCCTTCTTTCTGGGAGAAGCCATGAGCCACAAACCTTGCCTTGTATTTCTCTATGCTACCATTTGCAGCATGCTTGATCTTGTAGATCCACTTGGAAGTCACAACAGACTTCCCTTCCGGTCTTGAGACCACATCCCAAACATCATTCTTCATGATCGACTGGTATTGCTCGATCATGGCATCCTTCCATTATTGCATCCCAAATACTGGGAACTTTAGATTCTTCAATATCTTCAATAGATAGTTTTCTTGAACTTCATTGCTGGGACAAATGTTGTTTTCCTTATTTTGTAGGTGATTGTATACGATCTTTCCTACAAGTCAAATTCAATTGCATGATTAGAAACATCTCATATATTTCAGAACAAATACTTACACATAAAGACATATGTCATACAGTCATGCAATTATCTTAGCCAATTCTTCAATACAACATTCATCCATATCCCGTATTCATACGGTAACTTTCTAGATGCCTTCCATCTCTACCAAAACATTGTTAAGGGTGTGCACAACTCCCAACATGTCAGCAAAGAAGTTTCATTCTAGACAAGTATCAATGGAATGTTGTACAGTACCATAGGCCACTTACCCATTACTTGCATATTAGTAGTATCTTGTTCATTAATGCAACTTTTCTAATATGCATAATATACATCCTAAATCTAGGAACATAAGTATGTACATGATTGAACAACATCATTTAAGTAATCATATAGATGAGAAATGACAATTCAAATACTTATATTTGTTTGGTTGTTGGGTGGACTCCCTCTCAATATTTGCTTACTTGCAGGAACTACTGGAGTGTGCTTCCTCTTGATATTTGCTTCCTTGCAGGAACTACTGGAGTGTGCTCCCTCTTGATCTTTGCTTCCTGGATTATTTGTCCTTGAACTTATATCCATCTTGGACCACTATGCATGCTTAAGTGTGCACTAGTGTCATCATTGTGTCATCCTCAAGATCTCATACATAATCATACATGCATTAGTATAATCTCAATACTATCAAAACATTATGATTCTAAATATGTATGGTCATGATCATTTCATACACAGGTAATTTATCACAAGCGTTAGTATTCAAGGTTTCAGGGAGTACTTCTTTTACTCATGCATATTCTTATTTGATCATATGACTCTTCTAGTTTGTCATATCATTAATCAAACTAAGAAACCTAATATGAATAAACCCATGAATACTCAAACTTATAACTTCATGAATAATCATTATCAATCATACAAAAGTATACTTATATGAGACCCTAACACAAGGTAGGATTCTAACTTGATATAAGAAAAACATACCTGGATTATCATGTTTGTGAGTTATGTCTAACATACCCAAACAATGTCTTCTTGTTCTCTTCAATGATTTAGAGACCTTGTGCTAGTAACCTGCATATCTCATAAGTTAAGCATTGTAGAACCAAATTATACATACCTCGTAAGTAGAGCTTCTATGTGATCAATGGCTATGGATGAGTCTTTGTATCCATGTCACCATGGTCATATGTTCTTGATCTAGAACTTGATTTGTCTTTCTTGATGTACCTTTCATGTTAGTGGACAACGTCATCCTCATACACCACCATAGTGCATTAGTACAATCATAAGTGTCATAACCCTAATCAATGAATGTCTTCTATCATTCATATGCATTCATACTTTTACTAAGGTGATAAGACAAAGTCTAAAATTAATCAATATTGTACTAACCTCAATAATATGAAGACAAACATATAAACTTAATCATGAACAGATTTCAAAACATACCTGTATCTCCTCAAGTCATACCTGTCGGGATTGCTTATAGTTTTCTTATGTAAGGCCTTAGCCTCATATCCCTCTGGAACTGGAATCTCTTCACTTATGTATGTGTACAATTCATTCTCTTCTAGGATTAACCCAATTCTATGCACTTTAATTTGCTGAAACTAGATCTGGAGTTGTCTAGGGTTTGATAGAGAAACCCCAAAAACCCAAACTTGGAATTTCAAACTTCTGTTTAGACAGGGAGATGCAGATGACTGAGGCAAGCAAGCTGGTGTGCTCAGATTTTGAAAACTCCAAAAATTCACCCCTCAAAATTGACCTACGAGTTTCATATCTGCAGCTTCTGTCAAATTCTGGTTTCTGGTTTTTTCTGGTCAAAAACCCGAACTAGGGTTTGATATACCTCGAGGTTCTACCCAACCAAAAACTTTGATCTTGGTCTCTAAATTTTGATTTTGATGAGGAGCATCCAGCTGTGGTCTCATATTCCAAAAATTCCAACTTTTGCAGAAACCCTAATTTCCCACAGCAGTGACGAGCCAAAAATGAAGGTGCTCAGAATCCAATTATGTTTGGACAGAAATATATGCCATATTGTTTCTGATGTATATCTAAAATTTTGAATCCTCGGGGTTTGAAACTTTGGCCTATGGTAGACTGAACTGTCTTCTTTCCAAAACCACAGGTCTAAGCTTTAATGGATTCTCTGAGAGAGAGATATTCCAAGTGTCGCAACGTGACCTGTTTATGGGATGAAACAGTATAACGAACTTGTATGGCATGACACGTGTCACTGTTTCAACTTCGGCCTCTAAAACATGGACCTGTGAAACTACAGTCTATTCCCCAACTGTCACTTTTTACAAAATTCCATTTGGAGCTTCCTAGCCCGATATATGACCTTTGTTCCTAAGTCACCTATTTAGGGATGCATTCTGGAAGAGGCAGAAACCCTAACTTGTATGGATCATATCTCACAAAGTACAACGAATTTGAGGCTGAGCTTCGGACACAAGGTACATGAACATTTCATATTCATCCTGTAAAAGTTTCAGATCCTAAACCTTCACCAAAATGGATTTATAGTGAAAGTACCACGATGACTAGTTTTTACTATATCAAGCCCTAGCTTCCAATTTTTCACAAGTGCAACAAGTGTCATAAATGCCATACAATGCCTTCCTTCAGGATAGCTCTGATACCATGTTAGTTTTTCATCATTTAATTCTATATGATCTAGGATCTTAACTTAGAGAACAACATGTATAGCATATCAAACACAAGAGACAAGAGACATAAAGCATTTCACCGGGGAAAACCAAGAAGGTGAAAAACCCTGCAACTTCCTCAGAGATAGAATGAGCACCAATACAAAGATCACAAATATCAAACCCCAAAACAAGAGATAGTCTCCTAGTAGCAACCCCTCCTCCACTTGTGCGCACTCCTCCTCTCTCTCACTAATGCGAAGTGAGTGAGTGTGTGAATTAATAAATAGAGAGGTGCTCCTCTCTATTTATACTTTACCTTTACTTGCCTTTTACTCCAACTGGGCCGACCTCCCTTAGGAGAGTCTAATAACCCATTACCACTTGTCACTGGGCCGACCCCACTAGGGTGGTCTAATAACCCTTTAACCCACACTGGGCCGACCCCTATAAGGTGGTATAATAACCCTTTAACCCACATGACTCATACAGGACCGACCCCACACAGGTGGTCTAATAACCCATCAAATATAAGTTATGACACTTACAATAATACTTGCGACAGTTGCAAATACAAATGACGAAACTTCCAATCGGAGGAATAATACATCCCCGTTGGGGATACAATAAAATACAAATAATATACAAGTGAATATCTTCCGAAGTTACAAATACATCAACATGCAATTCCTATGGAGCTGCATGAAATTACTGAAGAGCACAGATGCTGTAGCGGAATTACAAAAGTTGTTAAACCAGTATGAGCCATGCAGCAAGAAGGAGACTACCGAGAGTGCAGTCCATCAGATTAAGAACCATTAGAGAACATGCTGAGAAATGAGGCTTAGTGCATAGATAGGAGACTATGAGATGGATGAGATCATCCTTGATCTAGGATCTGAAGTAAATGTCTTGACTAAGCAGACATGGCAGCAGATGGGGAGACCAAAGTTGTTATGGTCACCCATACAGTTGAGAATGGCCAATCAGGAGAAAGTCATACCTTTTGGAAGGTTAGCCAATGTTATTGTTGACATTGATGGAGTACGAAGTCATGCAGACTTCGAGGTTATCGAAATAGTGGATGATAGTCAACCTTATCAATCACTATTGGGTATAGACTGGGCAATGGATAACCTCGCCATCATAAACTTGAAAACAAAGAAGATGATCTTTGAAGGACAGCATCTCGGGGTCATCGCACCATTGGACCCTTCAGACGAAGAAAGATACAATGAGCCAAGTCAGGAAGAATCTAGAGCACAGGATCTTGACCGCCTCTATAAGATGACTGCGAATCAAGATGACTATGTTAATCCTACAGCAGATGGAACACTCAGTTGGCGATGTGACAGTTCTTGCTTCTCAGACTCTGACACAGGACTGGAGAACTGGCAAGGCCGTATGCATGAAGTATCTGCAAGGAGATGCGCGCAGATCACAAAGTCACTGCGTTGGATTGGAAAAGAGGTAAGTCCACTCCCTACCTATGATGGGTCATCTAATGTTTATTCATTTATCCAAGAATATACTGTATCAGTTGCAGATGAACATCGCATACCAGCACTAGATATGGCACTGTGAGAGATACCTGCCAGATGGTGGGTTGCACATAAGCAGACATTGACCACATGGGATCAGTGCAGATGCATGATGCAAATCAAGTTCGCTGAGAAGGTTGTACTTCCCTTTGAAAAATATAATGGACAGACGGATACAAGGGATCATATTGAAATCTATTCACAAACATGGGAGGAGAGACCACAGACATAATGGGTGCATCTGTTTGTGCATACATTGGAGGAGCACACTCCAAAGAACTAGTACCTAGACACGGAGTTGCATTGTTGTATGTGCTACTGTATGTGATATTGTCTGTAAGCTGGTTGGGTGAATCCATAAATAAAAGATACTCTTAAAATACTTATATAAAAGATACAAACAAGACTGACTATGTGTCTAAGAAGGGGATATTCATATATGATGATTATGGTGTCTGGTGGTATGACTATAGAAGAGGGTTGGTCAGTTTAAGCATGTCCCGAGAAGAGGCACGTATAATGGTACAAGTAAGACTACTATGTCATCAATTGTTATCAGAGGAACTACAGATTGGCCTACCCTGACTGCGAACTTACAGAGAAGTTTCAGTTTTGAAGATGACAGCCCGAGTATAAATGAAGCATTGCAGATCATTAAGGAAAGAATATTCAGAGCAGAATGCCCAAGTATAAATGAGGCATTGGAAGAGCTCAAAGAGAGAGTGTTTGAAGATGTAAAAGTACCTGTGAACCTTCATCTAGAATGGGCTAGAACGATAGAGCATGCCCTTGAATGTTATAACCTTGCTGAAGATGAAGATGAACAAGAAGAAAGCGATGAGGAGGATCCGTGCAATGTCAATATACCTGAGTCAGAAGGTGTGCGCAATGTAGAGGGACCTCCACTGGAAATTCCAGACATGAGTGGACCTATGAAGACAATAAAAGTGAACATTAGCACAAGCGAAGAGCCGAAGTTCGCATCTATTGGAGACTACTGGGACGATGCCACGGTCGCGGAGATCGCAGACCTTCTCCATGAATATCAGGATTTATTTCCGACGAAGTTTACATAAATGAAAGGTATTATGGGCGACTTGGGGGTTATGAAGATACCTCTTAAGCTAGGCGCGAAGCCTGTTAAGCAAAGGCCCTATAGACTGAATCCTCGATATAAAGAAAGAGTCAAGGAAGAACTTGATAAGATGCTCGATGTGGGGATCATTGAGCCAGTTGAAGAATCTGAATGGATAAGCCCGATGGTTATCCAGGACAAGAAAACTAAGGGTGAGATCAGGATCTTCGTGGATCTCAGGAAGCTGAATGATGCTTCGCTACATGACCCATTTCCCACTCCTTTTACAGATGAAGTCTTAGATAATGTTGGAGGAAATGAGGCATACTCTTTTACTGATGGATTTTGTGGATACCATCAGATAAGAATTGATCCAGTAGACAGGAATAAGACCACTTTTGCCACTGAATGGGGGTCGTTCCAGTATACAGTAATGCCCTTTGGTCTGAAGAACGCACCTGCCATCTTTTCCAGAGTTGTGGTTGCAGCATTTAAAGATTTCATGCATAAATTTTTAGAATCATATTTTGATGATTGGATTGTCTTTGGTTTGCTGAAGAACCACTGTGAGAACCTTAGAATGATGTTAGCTAAGTGTAGGCAACATCAAATTTCCTTGAATTTGAAGAAGTGTGTTTTTTGTGTACCCTATGGCATTGTGTTGGGAAACATTGTCTATAAACAGGGCCTGATGGTAGATCCTGCGAAGATCGCAGTAATTGTGAATTTACCTGCACCAACATTAGTAAAGCAACTTCGCACCACATTGGGGCATACGAGTTACTATAGAAAATTCATCAAGGGTTATGCGCAGATAACTACGCCGATGGAGAAATTGTTGAAGAAAGATGCGCAGTTCATCTGGAATGCAGAATGCGAGCAAGGCTTAGACACATTAAAAGAGAAAATGGTAACTGCGTCGATCCTAGTTTTTCCAAACTGGGAGAATCCATTTCATGTACATGTTGATGCTTCATGTATAGCATTGGGTGTTGTACTAGCACAACCAGGAGAGGGGGGGTATTGACCATCCCATTGCATTTTCAAGCAGGAAGCTCTCATCTGCAGAAAAGAATTACATGACCATTGAGAGAGAGGGTCTAGCTATGGTCTACGCACTGCATAAATTCAGGCACTATTTGCTCGGTGCGCACTTCTTGATTTACACTGACCATTCAGCTTTGAAGTACGTGGTCAATAAGCCAGTGTTAGGGGGAAGAATATGTAGATGGTTGTTACTCTTCCAGGAGTATGACTTTGAAATTGTAGTTAAGCCAGGTAGATTGAACTTAGGTCCTGACCATCTCTCAAGGATTGAGTCAAGAGAGGAACCCACCAATCTAGAGGACAACCTGCCAGGCGTGCAATTGTTTGCTATATAGATCGCATATGACTACTATAAAGACATTGTTGATTTCTTAACTACTAGGTTAGCATCGACATAGGTTACTACGTAGTAGAAGAAGCAGCCGGTAGTAAGAGAAGCAGACTTCACCATAATCGCGAGTCAACTATACAAATTGGGATCAGATGAAGTGCTGCGCAGATGTGTACTAGAGCACGAGAAACCATTCATATTGGATTATGCACATTCAGGTGTATCGGGAGGCCACTACGCAGGAAGAGCCACTACGCAGAAAATATTACGGGCAGGGCTATGGTGGCCTACTGTTCACAAAGATGCAAAGGAACATTGCCAGAGCTGCGATGTTTGCCAAAGAATGGGAAAGCCATCACGAAGAGATGAAATGCCTTTGAATCCGCAGTTGACACTTCAGGCATTTGAGAAATGGGCCATTGATTTTGTGGGACCTATAAACCCACCGGGAAAAAGGACTGGTACGAGATATATTATTACTGCAACTGATTATCTCACCAGATGGGCAGAAGCGAAGCTAGTGAAGGACTGTAGCGTAGTCACTGCTGCGCAGTTCATTTTCGAAAACATCCTTACCAGGTTTGGATGCCCGAAGATTTTGATGAGTGATCAAGGCACTCATTTTCTGAACATAACTATCGAGGCACTAACTGAAGAATTCCACATTTACCACCAGCGAAGTACGCCACATCATCAACAAGAAAATGGAACTGTGGAAGCTTTCAATAAGGTATTGGAGCATGCGCTCACAAAGGTATGCAATGTCAATAGGGATGACTGGGATCTGCGCATTCCACCTGTGTTATGGGCATACAGAACTACCTATAAGAAGTTGACTGGATGCACACCTTTTAGGTTGGCCTATGGATAGGAAGCAGTGATGCCTATGGAGTACATTGTTCCCAGCTTGAGAATAGCTGCATTTACACGCATGGAAGATCAAGAGGCACTAGAAGAAAGGCTTCTACACTTGGTTGGGTTGGAGGAAGATCGCTTCATCGCAGGATTTCACCAGCAAGTGCAAAAAGATAGAGAAAAAGCATGGCATGATCGACATATCAAGAACAAGTCCTTTCGGGTAGGTGATCTAGTCCTCCTGTATGATAGCAAATTTATGAAATTTCCTGGAAAATTTAAGATGCATTGGCTGGGTCCATATACTGTTGTACATGTTACTAACGGTGGTGCAACTCAGTTAGCCACATTAGCTAGATACAATCTACCTAGATTAGTCAATGGAAGTAGGATAAAACCCTATCAGGATAGTCCTACTTTGCAGAACCCTCTGTAGAATAAAGCCACGAAAAAAAAAAAGACTAGAAGAACCGCGCAGCTTGAAGCTCAAAAAGGTAGCTGTGTAGATCCAATGAAGCAGAAAAGATGCAAAGTTCAAAATCGAGAAGCTCGACACGACGAAGTAACTGCGTTGGAGTAGTGAAGATCTGCTGCGCAGTTCGACACATCACTCCAAGAAATTAACCGTTAGAATGTTGGTCGGAAAACTAGCCGTTATACAGTGATTTTGCCGACCACCGCTTGCGCATTTAACGCAGAAATAATCGTTCTGACGCAGTTAATGAAGGAAAGGAGCCAAATCCGTGGAGGATTTAGCCAACGGACATATCATTTAATGATTTTCTAGCCGTTGAGGGGCGCGGCTAGGCCTCGCTGTGCCTATAAATATCGCTCCATTTGGACTCGCGGGCGTTACCGTAACTTAAAATTTTTCCTGCGAGCCATACTTTCAAGTTGTTTACAACAAGCCCTAAGTGATCTTAACAGTTTGTTGAGTGATTATCCAGTCAATGTCTTAAATTTCATCCATTGAGGAAGAATTCACAGTCAAGGAAACTGTGAAGGTGTTTCAATACGGTGGGATTGAAGCGTTGATGAGAACCCCTACTAAGAAAGTTATTACTGAGCAAGGACAGGGTTCAAGATGATCACCAAGACATACTACAGTTATGTAGGATAAAGGCAAAGGACCAGCAGTGGAGAAATCAAAACCGAAGATGATGAGCTCCACAAAACCAGAACTCCTGTTGGGCGACAAGGAAATACCACTTAAGCTAACCCCTCAGTATATTTCGCCGCGTACAGAGGACGCACCGACCATTAAGCTGCTAAAGAATGCGAAGTACGAGATTCCGCTCTCACCTATCTCGAAGCATGTGAAGATAGAAGGAAATATGTTGGGGAATATTTTCGAATGTAAGTTTGAAGACTTCGACCTACTTCAAATGCAAAAGGACCCGGCTGAACCAAAGTTCCCGAAGTTCCAGGCATATCAATACATGTGCTGGAGGAAGGATGTAAAAGGAAATTTTGTGTTGGTCGAATAGAACTGGTTATCTGGAGTAGTCGAATCGGGACTGCTCAATCTGTTGAGGCTCCCGCATTTCGACCGAACACCAGAGCTGAATGTGGTGGTGCGCACTCTGATGTCTCGCACCCACCAAGGATACCTATGGCTAAATCGCAACGTCAATTTGAATATCGACCTAATCCATCGCATCACGGGGTTAAGCAAGAGAGGAGAGGACCCCAAGCAGTTATTTCAAGGCAAAAACATGGACAAGGAGGTCGAGAAAAAATCACACACCGTCGTGAAAGGAAAGAGAGGCTTCGTCATAGACGAAATAGACAACGAAGCTACACAGTTCGTAACACAATTGTTAGCAGGAAAGATTCTGCGAAAAGCAAGACCCACTGAAGTATCCGCTGGCACAATGCTCCTTGGGGAAAAGGCCGCGACGGGAGGAAGATTTAATTGGTGTCAATACCTGTTAAATGAGTTTTTGGAAGAATTGAATGATACACAGACACATGGTAGCAATTTCCACTATACTTGGTTGATAATGTTGATTGCAGTTGTAGGGTGGAAGGACCCAAAGCATTATTTAGGGTTGGTCACAGACAACAATGATTGCAGAGGAGCTTGTTATGCCAACCTCTGGGAAAACTTGATAGCAAAAAGACAGCACGCGTCAGTTGAAGTCTTCTACATGTACTACGAGCACCTCCGCGCAGTCATTATTTCCATGCTGCAAATATCAAAATAGGTAACGACTAAGTATATTCGACTGTCAATTTTGCTGTTGATATGCATTCTATCTTTATTTCAACAAAGGCTCAGAAGAAGAACCCTAAATGGTTCCAAGGAAGCTACCACATGAATGAAGAAGACATCGACACCATTATGAAGGAATGGATACCTAAATTTAAAGTCGAAGGAATTGTGGAAATCGAGAGTGACTCCGCAGCGAGTAATCCCATTCCTACACCTATTGTTGAAGAGCCGTGGATAGGAAAGGAAGGAAGCTGAGAGTCCTGTACAACAAAAGGTACAGAAGAAGAAACATAAAGTTGTTAAGGGCCAATCAGAGGCAACGATCCATGATGATGATTACGAGATGATCGCATCCATGGTAACAACGTAGATGGAAGACCTAATGGCCGCTAAAGAGAAAAAGGACAAGGCGATTAAGGAGACTCTGCAAAAGAACCTCACCACGCTGCAAGATATAACATAAAAGTTTGAGAAAGTACAACGCAGCTTACCCTTGCCACGAGATTCAGAATCAGAAGGAAAGTCAGGGGGCACTTCGTAGTCGAAGACAATGCCTCTAGCCTTGACCTTGCCATCGAAACCACGCATAGTCCAACTTGAACCGATAAGCGTAAGGTTACCGCGCGAACCGCTAGCTTTGGACGACATACAACATGTGGACATTGACATCTCAGTGCTGCCAATGGAGGGTCTACATAATCTACACCTAGAGGGTCTACATAATTTACACCTGCAAGTTGTGGAGGAGATCCATGAGAGACATGTAGTCCCTCGGAACCAACACCATGAGTTAGTTGCAAACTATAAGCAATTGCATGAATCAAGCTTAAAGAGGTCCATGCAACTTCAAGATGAGCACGACCACCGAATGAGATTAGAGCATACGGTCTCTTCGGTAGCCGCTGAGATATTGGAATGCGACAAGCAGCCAGAGCCTACGGACACTATCCTTAAGATCGACGAGGTGGTCAACAATCTTAAGGCTGAGATGAAAGATATGGAGATCAGTTACCAAGCAAAGATTGCTGCGTTGGAAGCGTAGAATCAGCCGAATACACCACCTGATCAACAACAACTTAGAGCAAAGGAAGTGAAAGCTGCAGCAGAGAGTATAGCCAGTGAAGTGGCTAAGTGCCAAACTCTGCTAGACGAGGCGACAAAAACGTTTACTGCGCTGGAAGAGGAACCAGAGTTGTTGGAACTCAAGAACACTTTGAAGGAAAAGCATGCCACATTAGAGGCACTAGACACGGAGGTGAAGGCACTCCAACCACAAGATAGACTAAAAAGATATCATGAAGTCAGAGAATTGAAAAAACAAGTTAAAGTGTTGAGAGATAGGGAGACTGAAGTCGGAGATAAATCGCAGCCCTTGCAAGAAGAATCCCATGAACTAACACAAAAAATTGAAGAAGCATTGGGGGAACTCCGTGAAGGACGGGATTCGGTACAAGAGCAAGCGGAGGATGAAATAACATCTAATGTGTTGGAGACCATCAAGCAAATTGAGCAGGACACCAAGGAAACAGTGGAAAAGTTGAGTGCAAAGTATCAAGAGTTCGCTGCGAAGTTAACTCCGCAAGAGGACGAGCAGCTCGGTGAAGCAGAAGCTGAAAGTGGCTCGGGGACGAGCCACATGTAAGTTTTAGGGGCCTGTTGGGCCTGGCCCAAGTGGGGCATTTTTGTGCAAGCCAGTTTTGGAACTGCGAATTTGAGCACGGTTCAGATGAAGACTTTTTGGCAAGACAATTTTTGAGGAGCTGCGATGTGAGCGCAATGTAGTGTCAGCAGGATGGGAATCGCATAACTGAGGACTGGTTCCGCGAAGTGCCAGCAGGGCACCTGTTTTGGGTAAAGAATGAAGGTAAGGTCAGCTGGGTGAAAGCGACCTATTTTTGGTTAAGATGCTCCATGATTACCAAGCGGTGGGTAAGGATTAAAGCGGAGGAAAGCGACCGATCGCACAAGCAGGGAAGCACTACATGAATCAACCGCATAAATCCGTTAGAGAAGGAATGGCTAGGTGAAAGTGACCTGTTGGCGTGCACACGACAGGGGGGATGATAGCGACGTTACCATGTGCAAAGGATGGCCAAGATGGAAGATTCGCTACCAGAATCCAGCAAGTCTGGTTAGGGGAAAATCGCGACAGTTTTGGGAAACCTTAAGGTTTTTGCCTATGCATTGTAAAGACATGACCTACGGGCATGATCTATAATAGGGCACAATTTTGTAAGGGAAAGGGTTCTTCTCGTTGTGATTGTGGGTAATCTTCATTGTAAAATCCTCTAAGTATTGAAAGCCATTGTAAAGCCTTTGCAAGCTGCGTGCGTAGAGGCCTATTGAGATAGAAGAGAGTCTGCAGCTGAGTGCCCAGACTGGAACTGTTGTACCCTTCCCAAGATAATATAACAACAGTTCCTGTGGACGTAGCTCCCATCCTGGGGGTGATCCATGTTAAATACTGTGTTGTGTGATTGTCTATGTGCTTACATCTATTTATTTGCTTACAATGAATGCTTAGGATCTTGCTTATCAGTTTATGTGTTTTACTTTTATATGTTGTTTCCATAAAGAATGAGATGGGAATAATATGTTAAGTAACGCATATGTGGATGAATGTTAGATGCACAAGTATTCCTAAGTCTGTGAATGCATAAGTCAGTTGGATAATCACTTAAGTGAGTGGAGTTCGCGCCGTGTGGCTCCGTTGAAGCGCAGCACCAGAAGTGTGCAGTATATTGTGTTTCATCATGTTGCATAAGTCATAAGATAAATAAGCCAAAGACGATTGGTTAAGTCTGAACAGGGAGCGTAGTTATCAGTTGCGTTGTCCTGTCGACGAAAGTCCATCCGACATCGCGCAGTCCTTGGATGTGCGATAGAGTAAGTATTGACTGGGAAGGAGCTAAGCTTCATGGTGTCTTCAGTTCGTAGCGCGTTGTTCATCAGATCTGTTTAAGCACTCATCAAGTGGTTGTGGAAACCAGATTCCACAGCCCCCCCATAACTTCGCCTCGGGTGAGACCTCAATCTGTTCGCAGATTGTTGCCGAAAAGGTCGGTGAAAAGGGGTTTTGTTGGTTCCTTGAACCGCGAAGAACCTGGGTCTTTATAGAAAACCTCAAGACAGTTATGTAAGCCAACAGTGGACATAGCCTAGATTGGGTGAACCACACATATTGGTGTCTCTCTTGTATTGTGTTTATGTGTTTTATATTTTGTTTATTGTTATTGCTCTGCGAACCTGTTTTTCTAACATTTTCATGGACAATGGAGGAGTCGTCCCTAGGAGATCCATCCCTGCAGAAGAATGCCTTGTAGTAGTAATGATAGAAGTGATTGATGCCATGGAAGAGGTCAGGGGGAAAACTGAAAATGGAAACGTTCCCATAGGAGAAGGAACCATAACATAAATGACTAAAGCCGTCGATGCCATGGAAGAGGCCAGAGGGAAAACTAAAATCAAAATCGAAGGGAGATTCAAATAAGGTGACTATGCGAAAGAACCAACCTAAGGAAGAAGGGTTGACATGGTGGAGGGAAGTAAGCGGCTAGGACGAAGCCCTAGCCGCCATCGAGTGCTAGTAGCATAGCACCATAAGTTCTAATGCAAATAAACCTTTAATTGAATGACATTTGATACTTTTTAAAGTGATAATTAATCATTATTAATGATTATAAAAGATAAATTTAACTCATTAAATTACTTTTCCTGTATTATATGAAGATAGAGCATTGGGGTATTTTGATTATGCATATATTCAAGGGAGATGTGGTGGTGGGATGTATTTGAAACTAAATTTAAATCATGATTATAAAATTTGGATGGAGTGTGGAATTGGATCCAATACAAGAGCATAATTAATTGCACCATGCACTTTGGGGTTTAATTCATTTTGCTTCTTTGATTGGTATTACTTCCTTCCAGGTCCTTGGTGACTCGAAGGTAATAGTGAATTGGGCAACTGGTATCTTAAGACTACATGTTACTTCCTTGGATCATTGGTGTTAAAGGATTCTTGCTATGATTGCAAGCTTCTATGTGATCTCTATTCAACATATTTATAGGGAGCTTAATCATGTTGTCTATATTTCCAGAAAGGCAATAGGTGGTGCTGAAGGTCTTTTATTTTTTGAAGAGTTTAAGGATGAGACCCTTGTTTCAAATGGGTCTATGCAAGTTTACTAGTGTTTATGCAATTTATGGATGACTGTAATATGTCTTGTTCTTTCTTACTATTTAACATTTTTGTCAGTTGGACTTCGATAGTAGCTCAATCAAGTTTGCTTATGTTTAGATGCTGAAGGTTTATTGCTATGAATATTCTTTGCAAATTTGGCATGATGGAAAATGATTTTTTCCCTTGCAAAAAGATGTAACAACTGTTGTTTTCTTTGATCCAATAGAATATCAAGAAACAGATTTTCCACTATAAAAAAAAAGATAAATTTAAACATAAGTTTAAAAAAATATGGTAAAGTAAATATCTATAAACCATTTAAAAAATAATATTATATAATCTAACTGAAGGTGCACTTTTAAAATATATATTTGGGTTTCATCGGAATAACTTCTTGAACGAATATGGGAAGGTTGGCATGAAGTAAATTTTTTTAGCTCTTCTTTACATTCAAGATTGCATCGTGATGCTATGAAAAACCCTAGCATTGGAGAAACCCTAGCAATGGCGAATCCCTAGCAACGGTGGCACCATTGACATGAATCCCAACTATGGAGGAATCACTAATTTAGATGGCTACCTGGATGTTGATAGCAAACACAGTCTATGGAGTTCCGCTCGTCAACCATGGCGAGCCTAGTACCAACCAGTAAAAAGTTGGAATCTATTCAGTTTTCTATTTATATGGATTAGCCTAGTTATTTTAGTGTTTTTCTTCTGTGGCTTTATGGGATGTGGTTCCTATGTGTCGGCCTAAGAGTGAATTTTGGGTCTCTGGTGGTATGGCGATTCCTTTGGGAACGGACATGGTCCATCAGCTGGAATATGCTGGGATAATCATAGGATGCCTGGGCTTCTAACATCCTCAGCAGTTCCAACTAGGCCTATGGGCATGCAAACTAACCCTGCTATAAATATCTGCTATGAACCGGCTATTGGGGAAGTCGTGGCTTCAGAATCAAGGGAGGTGGCTGAAAAGTCGGTTGTTTCGTCTCGGTTGGAAAAAAATGCTTCTTGTCGGAGAGGGAGGTCTTTGATAAGGTGGCAAAGCTTTCTTTCGAAAAGGTAAAGAAGGAGCATCCTCTCTACGTGTTGGGTAAGGACATCACCTTCAACATGGTGGCTGCATTGACACAATGGGCACCCATTATAAAATTTGAATACCTAAAAATGTCTAGGGTGGAGCTCCTCAGTTGGATCCTTTGCAAGTGGATTTACCTTTTATCCAAAATATGTTGAGGAGTCTGACATTGGTTAATGGGTGGATGGTTTTTCTCTTCCTGTATGAAGATGAGAGGAGGACTATAGAAAGGGATTCTGGGTAGTTGGTCATGGCTCCCTTGTTCTTAGTCCTTGGCACGGGGGTTTTGACCCTCACCGTGAAAACTTCTCAAAAGACATCTTTGGGTCGTTCTTCCATATTTCCCCTTGTAGCATTGGAATCTAAAAGGTTTTATGGCAATTGCTAACTCCATCGACAGGTTTATCCTTATGGAGGATGACCAATTATTTGGGTCACACAAAAATTTGCCTAGGGTTTTGGTTGAGTTGGATGCTGCTGACAGTCTGCCGGGCGAACTTGAAGTTATTTGGGATGGTGGTACTTTCATTCAGAGGTTGGATTACTGGAGAATAACTTTCCACTACCACTACTGCCACGAGACGGGACATTCTAAAGCAGAGTGTCTGAAGCTAAAATCCAAATCTTCTTCTTTTAAGGGATAGGCTGGGAAGAAGGCTACTGATTTGGTCTTAGATCCAGAGGAGATTTGGTTTCCTCTTCCACTCGACAAGGATTCAACATGTTCTTTTGTGGGTATGTTTAACCAATCCTTGCCCATTTTACTTAAATTTATGTCTGTAGAGGATTTATTGGCACACTTATCCCTTTCTAGATTCGATTTATCTGATAAGACTCCAGATAGGGATAACCCTAGTTCAAATCCCCCTTCTCTGGACTCATTAATCCAGGCCTCTGAGCCACTTGAGCATTCGACAAATATTCATCTTATGGGTTCACCCTTCCCTGCTCAAGGGGTTATCACTTTGGAGAGCCCAACTTTGGAGGAGGGCCTTCCATTGTTGTCTTTATCCCATCCCTCGAGGGAGCCCATTTCATCCCACTTTTCCTCTTCTGAGTTACCTCCTATGACTTCCCACCGAATCCCTATCCTTGACATTCACATTTCCTCCTCTCCGATGGGGGACTCTCCTTTGGTTGTCCCCCTATTACCGATGGATCTGGACCCTTCCATCATTCCCAACCATGTGTTTTTTAATTCGTCCTTAGTCATACCTGGGGTGATCCCTAAATCTTCCATCTTCAACGACAATGTTACTATCCGCAGAGCACAAAAACCCAAAAAGGCCAAGAATCAGGATCCTCCTCCAGAGATTTCATCTGTCCAAGTGTCGGGTGGTTTAGAGCCATTTGTTTCTCGATGCGAAAACCCTACTATTTCGTCCCTTTTTTCCAAAGGTCTGCCTAAAGAAACATCCTCTCCCTCACCTCATCAGGCTCTTAGAGATCCAACAACCCTTGCAGGGGTTGATCAATGAATCTGGTCTTGCTAAATATCAGAGGCCTGGGCAGTGGTCATAAGTGTACTGCTCTAAAAAACATGATTGAGAAACTTCGACCTAGCATAATTTTGCTCCAAGAGATGATGATCTCTTCAACCAAGGCTTGTATCCATTTTCTAAAAATCAGACCTAACTGGCGTGTGTGCGCTTTGGATTCCAATGGGTTGTCCAGGGGTACCTTGGCAGCTTGGAACTTAGATTGTGTTGACTTACATGCTTCATCCACCTTTGCAGGTATTCTACTTGATGGTAAGTTGAAAGGTTTTTCACACCCGATTCATATTTTAAATGTTTACGGACCCTACCTCAACATGAGACATTTTTGGGAGAGGTTATTCTTGTCTGGATTATTGACTGTAAATTACTGTGTGTTGGATGGGGATATGAACTTTACTCTTTCATCAAAGGAGGTGTGGGGTTCTAGAAATAGATTTGATCCCATTGTTGAGTTTTTGAGCTCGGGTTTTGAGGACCTACATCTGGTTGATATTGTTCCTCCCGTACTAGTATCAACATGGACTAATGGACGTTGTGGGAAGGTTGGTATAGCAAAGTGGCTCGACAGATTTTTTATGTCTGAGGCTTTTTGTGAAAATTTGGGTCGTTTTCGCTCCTGGTCCTATGCCATGGGTACCTCTGACCACAAGGCGGTGGTTTTACAACTTGACTTCGAGAAATTTTTTGCACGGTATCCCTTCAAATTCAACTTGTGTTGGCTCGAAGATGTGGATTTCAATATTTTGGTGAAAGAAAAATGGCTCTCTTACTCTTCGTTGACGGGTTCGTCTCCCATGTTTTCATTTACCAAAAAACTCTCCTTGTTCAAGGCAGAAATAACTAGCTAGGAGAAAAGAAAAAAGGAGGGAAATGAGAAGTCCCTAATTGTTATTGACTTTGATCTCTAGACTCTAGCAGGGATGGTGGATGAAGATTACTTTTCACTGGATCGTAAATATTAGTTATTACAGTTGGAAGTGGAGAAGCAAAAAATTCTTCGTCAGAAAGAGGAAACTTGGCGTAAAAAATGTAGGGTCATCTGGCTTAAAGCAGGAGGCAACAATACTAGATTTTTTCATCAATTTGCGAACCATCGTCGTCTTAATAGTGCTATATGGGAGATGAGGTTGGACAATGATGAACTTTGTTGTGACAATAAGACCCTCAAGGAGGTTGCGACGAAAAATTTATTGGATATATATTCAGCTTTCATGAGACTGATATTGCAGATCAACTAAAGACTATTAGGAACTTTCCATCCTATTTTGATAGTGATGATTGTAGAGCCATAGGAAAACTGGTCTTATTGGAGGAAGTATCGAGCACTTTGAAGTTATTTGCCAAGGATAAAAGCCCGGAACTGGACGGGTGGATGGTGGAGTTCTATCTTCATTTTTTTGATATGTTTGGATTGGAGCTAGCAGCTGCGGTGGACGAGACTAGAAGCAAGGCGAAGTATTTTGTGGGCCTTCCCTGTCATAAATTAAGCGATTTGTTGGAAGTCGGGGAGAGGTATTCAAATCTTTTTAGGGGTGGATACTTTTGTGGGTTTAACTAACCATTATACATTCTCAAGGGAACTATTGGAGACTCTTCATAAGCAAAATATCCATGTTCTTCAGCAGGCTACTGAATATGTTGATGGACACAATTCTTGGTGGAAATTTGCATATGTTCTTAATCTAACTCAGACGGTTGCTGGTGAACGGGAAGATTTTGTATCTAAGCTATATCAGTCGGGTATGGTTTATCCCATGTGCCAGATTTAATGGTCTGGCATTATAATAAGAAAGAAGGCATAGTTAAGGCGGACTTGGCGTATTCTCTGCTTATGGAACATTGTACTGAAGTTTCTCTTTATTGGTGGACAAAGTGGTTATGGTGTGAATCCATTCCACTAAAGATCAAATGTTTTGTATGGTTGAGTCTAAAAAAAATATTTTGACCTAGGACTCACTTCAAAAACGAGGTTTTTATGGGCCCGGTATGTGCACTCTTTGTTCTCAGGAGTTGGAAACTGTGGACCATATCTTCGGTTCATGCCTTTTCTTCTAGCAGGTTTGGCATGCTTTGGGAAATTTCTTCTCCTTTCATTTCGAATGGACGTTGGGTTCCTTTGAGTTAAATCTGTGTGAATGGCATTTACATTTTCCCTGGCTGAGATCTCTTCCTTTAATTGCGTGTTGGCTCATATGGAGAACCAAAAATATTTGTATTTTCCAGGAGAGGCGGAGCAATGCCTTTTCGGTTAGTTTAAAAGTGTTTGCACTATTGCTCGAAAGATCTCTCATTTCGGTTCCCCATCGGACTCGCTGTATTTCATCCCCTGAGTTGGGGTCATCACAGATTGTTGTTTCTTCGACAGAGCTCAACATCAGGGCATGTGTGGTGCTGGAGGGGTTCTACGCATTAGTCCTAGGCATTTTATTAATCTCTGGATGGGAGCTGGTGAAGGTACCAATACTAAAGCAAAATTGTTGGCGTTCTGGTCCTTATTGTATGTGGCAGCTAAGAGACATCTGGAATCTTTCTTGATTGTGGGAGACTCCAAGCTTATTATCGATTGGGCGATGGGAAGAGTTGTACTATCAAACCTTCTGTTGGATCATTGGATGCGACGAACCCGTGAGATGCTAAATACATTTGGAACTATTACTCTCAAGCACATTTACCGTGAGTTTAATGGCGGGGCTGATTGCCTTTCAAAAAGGGCCATTGGTTCTTTTGATGGTTGTATTCGGTTTCAAGAGTACCATGATGGAGTCTGTAAGGACTCTAGGATCTACAAGTTCTTTGGATAACTCTCTTTTGGAGCCCGTGATTATGCATGGGATCATCTTTTTTTTCTTTGTGGATAGTTTTGATGAAGGATTGCACTAGCAATTCTATGTTTTGCGTTTAGGTGACTGTTTTTATTTGTGGATTATATTTTGAACAGTATTATGAACTTTGTGGAATGTGTTCTTGAAACCACTTCTTATGGTTGTGATGTATGTATGTATCAGATACAACTTTCATTTAATATAAAAAAGTTGTTTTTTGAGAATAAAAAAAAAAATTTCTTATATTTTTTCTCAAAAGATATATTCTTCTATATTTAAAATAAGAAAACATTTTCCTATATAGAAAAATTCTATAATAAAAACCATTTTGAAAACACATAGATGTAAAAGAGTTAATGATAATTATAATCTAATTTCAAAATCACATCCTCTAAACAAACCATTATCATTATTATTATATGATTTCGTCCATATGGACCTACCCCATTGAATGAGCGATAAACTTGGTTGGATTAGCAAAGATATCGACTACAAACAACAAATTAATGAATGGGGTGGGGTTTACATACGAACGACTATTGGGGTTTCCTCCGGGGACTGTCATGTATTGGAGTCCTCCCTCTGCGAGCAGCCGTGAAGAGTAATTTTTGTTAATTGGCGTCTTGGTTCAGAAAATTCTTGCTCCTCCTCCCTCCGCAAACAGGCGCTTTTCCCCGTCACCATGATTTACACAGCAATAGATACATTTTATGTGACGGACGAGCAGATTGCCAACTCCCCCTCTCGGAAAGACGGAATCGACGAACAGACGGAGATGACGCTCCGTCTATTCGGCTGTGAATTGATTCAAGAAAGTGGCATTCTGCTTAGATTGTATGTATCATTTCTTTCACCCCTTTTCACATTTTCCCTATGGAAGACTATGCTTAATTAATTTTTGAAGGTTGATCTTAATGGTTACAGGCCACAAGCAGTCATGGCAACAGGTCAAGTTCTTTTGCATCGATTCTATTTCAAAAAATCATTTGCACGCTTTAACGTCAAGGTATGCATATTTTTTGTTTTGGTTTCCCATATTTGATATCGGTGTCTTCTTTGCTAGGTTTACAGTTTTAGAGGGTTTCTGTTTTCGTCAAGTTTATTTATTCCCCTTTTTTTTATATTAATGGGGAATGTGTTGAATGCTTTGCAGCGGGTTGCAGCAAGTTGTGTTTGGCTTGCGGCGAAACTTGAAGAAAGCCCTCGCAGGATTCAGCAGGTTTTGAATGTGTTTCATCGCATGGAATGCAGGCGAGAGAATTTGCCTCTGGAACCACTAGAACCGCATTCCAAAGTAAGCTCTGTTTTTGCCCTTATGTTTATATTATTAATTCGCAACTCAACTTCTGACTCATGTATAGGCAAAATATTAGACTGTAGTTTTGTATAACGGTAAAATGGCTTTGGTACATCTGATTCATCATTTCCAATATTATATTCACTATAGTAACATAGATGCTATCAAATGGTGCTTTTAAATGCAGAAATACGCAGAGATGAAGATGGATTTGAACCGAACAGAACGCCATCTTTTGAAAGAGATGGGTTTTATTTGCCATGTTGAACACCCCCATAAATTTATCTTAAATTATCTAGCTCAAGTTGAACCCCTTCCAGAATTGATGCAAGAGGCTTGGAATTTGGCAAATGACAGGTATTCTGAACTAACTTAACTCGCTGATATTTTATTTTATTATTTATTTATTTTAATTCAAGCTGAATGGATTGTAGTTGATATAGCCTATAGGTACTTATTGTGAGATTTAATTCGAGGGAGTAAATTACAGGGGCATGATAAGTTGAAACTTGAAACTAAAAGATAACTAAAATAATCTTATAGCTAAAGTTACATTCACCAAGTTCACCTGTGCAAGCTACTCCTCTCGATTTTGTCTGTGCAAACTGCTGCTCTTGATTTTGTCTGTGCAGTAATTTTGAATGTACACAGAAGGTTAATCATGCAATATGCTTGCTATCCCTGTAAACATAATAATGACCTGTAGCTATACTACAGTTAGATTCATCCAAATCCCAGATTTATTAATCACCAATAGGGATCTACAAAATCCATGTGCAAATCTCTTGCAGCTTAAAACATCTGGGGTTAAGATGGACCTATATTAGTTTTTTGTTTAAGGTTCTTTTATGTTGATGCTTTTCTTTTCCTTTTTTCTGACATTAGATGGTGGATACCAATTTTTTCCATTGAAGTTTATTAGTGTTACTGATGTAAATATGTGACACATCTCTTCCACCCTGGCTGTAAGAGGCTAAGCACTTTGCTTCTCTAGGTGCAAAGAGCACTTTGCTTATGTATCATGTATGCCCGAGTATACATTTGGTTGAGTATTGTAGAGCAGGCTTGCTAAGCACATCACAAATATGTATAGTCAATTGCATTGACTGCAAGCTGTAGAATTCACTTTTAGTCTCTCCCAAGGAAAACCCTGGCAGGGAAACTCCTGGGCACTTCCCTGCATTTCATGAAGGGTACCAAATGCAAACCTGTTGAAACCTGTTGGCACTGATTATGGTGGCTTTGTTAAATTATCTAAACCATGGTCAACAGATTCTGCACTCAAGGAATTCCTACTGAAAAATAAACAGTGGAAGACTAAAAGCCACTCAAAACTGTACTCTTTAGTTAATGCTAAAATCTTTGAAACATCATCTTACCATCTCTTTGATACCTTAGACCATAATGTATCCTGCCCATCAAATATCAGAGCACATGTTTTTTCAGTGATCCAGTAAATTTGCTTGAATTGGCTGAAGGCGTTCACTGAAAAACATATATTAGGTCTGGTATAAAGTAGATACCCGAAGGATTTAATTAATAGTCAATACACTGAAGGATCTTCCAAATCTGAATCTAAGTCCAGCATGCAACTTCAAATTTGGCACAATAGGAATGATCATGAGTCTACAATCCATCATGTGGAACCTTTTTAGTGTCTCAATTCTGTATTTTCCTTGCCCAAGGAAAACTTCACTTGTACCCTGCCACACCTCTAGACCCAAGAAATAGTTCATTAGTCCAATGTTCTTCATGTCAAACTGTTGTGCCAATGTAGCCTTACACCTTGCAATGAGGTTCAGTGAACTCCTTGTAAGTATCAGTTATCTACATATAGGAACAAAACAAGTAGATTAGATCTATCAATTAATAATAATTTTTTTGACTGGTAGCAGTTTTGGTGAAGCCCAAACCTAATAAGTACTCATCAATCCTAGAGTACCAAGTATGGAGTGCTTGCTTCAGCCTGTAAAGGGCTTTATTCAATCTACACACATGGGTTGCACGACCATGTAAAACTTCTACCTCAATCAGACCATTAAGGAAGGTTGTCTAAACATCCATCTGATGTAATTGCCAACCAAAAATAGATGTTCAAGACACAATGATCCTAATAGAAGTAAACCTGGCAATTGGAGCAAAGGTCTCCTCATAGTCAACTCCCCCTCTTTTTGGGAGAATCCTATAGTCACGAACTGAGCCTTGTACTTCGTGATGCTGCTATCTGCTGCATTCTTCACCTTTTATAGTCACCTGGAATTGATCATTGATTTCCTCTTCGTTTTGGGCATAATTTCCCACATATTATTCATCATGATGGAGTTGTACTCCTCCATTGTGGCATCTTGCCATACTCACTTGCATACTGCCTCCTCATAACTTAAAGGTTCTGCCTCAATGATGGAAGGTGTTAGTGGAACATAACTGAGGAATTTCTTAGGAGGTTGGCTTACTCAAAAAGAAGTTGTTGGAGCACCAAGTTGCTCTGTTGCCTCCTGCAATGTCGTGTAAACCACGTCAGCCTCCTAGTTGCATTGGGTGATAAAGCTGTCTCTATAACTATACTGGAACCTATCTTACCTGAACTTGAACTCCTCGAAACCTATGGATCAACACTTGGGGAAACAAGTGCTGTTTCCTTCTCAATCAACACTGGGGGCTCTTGGAACCTGGAAGACCATGCATCCTCATCTACCTTCACATCCTGACTTTACTACTATCCTCCTCTAAGAAGGAGCATAGATTTTGTAAGCCTTAGAAGACTCACTTTAGCGAACTAGAATATCCTCCAAGTTGGAGGGTTCAGCCTCCGTCTTCTTCTTTGGAACATGAATGTAAACTAGACTCCCAAACACTCTAAATTATAAACATTTGGTTTCTCTCTTGTGAAGGCTTCCTTTGGAGTCTTGTCCTTCAACACCATCATCCATGTGAGGACATTTGTTCAATATGTACAACATGCTTCTTTCCAAAGGAACATGGACAGATCTAATTCATGAACGATAGATGTAGCAGTCTCTACTATGGACCTGTTGTTGTGGGTTGTAAGGCATTGCCAACTCCATCTTGATCCCTGTTTTTCTGCAAAAGGAATCAAAGTCATTGGAGGTATACTCCACTCCATTATTCGATCTCAGTACCTTGATCTTCCTACTTGTTTGTTTCTCAACAAGAGCTTTAAGTGCTAGCATCCTGATGTAGATCTCGTCCTTGGTCTTTATAAAATATATTTAGGTCTTTTTGGGAGAATCATCAATGAAAGTAACAAAATAAAGGTTATATGTCAATGAAGCTGATGACATGGCTCCACAGAGATCTGAATGAATCAGATCAAGAATCCCTCTTGATCTCTGCTTATTGCTTGGGAAAGTAGCCTTCACATGTTTATTAAGTGGTACATCCCTTGCACACTCGTCCAGTGCACATCCCTTGCGCACTCCTCTCTTCTCCACCTTGAAGTCAGGGAATCCAACCATTATGCCCTTCAAAAGAGGTAAAGAGCCATAGTTCAGGTGACCAAATCCTTTGTGCTAAAGCTCGCATAGATTCACTGCTAGTCAACAAGGCTCTCTGCTTCGCTAGATTTGCTAGCATTCTATAAAGGCTACCCTCTCTTCTAACCAACACTTGACCATGATCAAGCTTCCAACTTTTGATGATCATTAAAGTCAGCCCTACACTTCAAATCTGTTAGACAAGAAATGGAAAGGAGGTTTTTAGTCATACCAGGAACATACAGTATGTCATGTAGATCCAAAACTTCTTTCACTGGCATGCGGAATGAGCTAGACCCCAACCCAACAACCATTGGGCACCTGCCATCATTACCAAGCTCCACCTGCATGTGTCTTGTGCCTCCAGCTTGAAGAAGGCTGCTTTGTTTGGCATCATGTGTCTTGAGGATCCATTGTCAACATACCACCAGACTCATGACACCATGGCAAAAAGTTGTTTCAAGCTTGGCAGTTAGCTCATCCATTCCTGAAGCTTTTGTGCTTCCTGCAAACAGTTTCTGCTGGTGCTTGCCTTTCCTCTTCTTTTTCTTAGGACAATGAGAAACATAATGGCCATGCTTGCTTTAGTGGAAGCATTTGGTATGCCTCAAATCCTTTTTCTTTGGCAGTTTTCTTCCCGGTGATATGAGGGATCAGGTGATTCTTCACCGAATCAAATAGGATTCCTTTGCTACCACTGCCTTACTGTTGTGTTTTGCCTTATCTTTGGGATCTATAGGCAGTACAACCACCTTTTCTACAAGGTACCATATATCTGCCATTTCCAGGAGGTTCTGCAATCTCAACTTCCATGGCACAAAGTTGGAGGCTCACTTCGACAAGTGTCTCTCTTGCACACTGGGAGTTGCCATTGTTGCATTTGATTCAAACAAGCTATACTTTGCAATCACTGGATCAGCGAGGGCTTCTAATTACACAACCCTTCTTAGGTGCACGTGCTGATCATCGGCACAATTTGCTCTGATAACTGAAGCTTGGACATACTGCCCACTGAAACCCTCCGACAGCTCTCTACTCCAGACAGCTTGCCTCATACACGAAATCTGGAAGATTACAGAAACTATGCTTGTATACCTTGTTAAGTTTTCTAAACTGTGGTGAACAGATTCTGCACTAAAAGAATTCCTACAGAAAACTAAACAGCGGAAAACTGAAAGCCACTTAAAACTACACTCTGTATTTAATGCTAGAATATAAAACTCATATTGCAAAAAATATATAACGGAAACTCAATAGATGACTGCCAATCCTGTTATTGCTTTTCATTACTTCTGAAATTGAAAATCTACCACAGGAAAAACTACAAACTGCTAATTACTGAACTAAAAACTGACTGAACAATGGCCATGCCTTCTCTTTTATAAACTGAGAAGAAGAGTACATACGATGAATCTGGACACATGCACAACAACACCTTAACTGGATAAGATCTGAGGCATACAAGCATGCATCCTCCTAGACATCTGTGCCTTCACTACTAGGTTGCATATGCTTTACTAAACTGAGTTAGGTTGCATGTGCCTTACCTAACTGATGCATGCAAACTTAAATTAGAAACTTAATGTCAACGCCTTCACATGCAACCTGTCTAACACATGCACATGCAAACTGACTAACACATGCACATGCAAACTGATGACCATTCCCTCATCATTAGTCTTCCCTACTGCTGATTCTTTGAAAGAAGAATTGCACCCTTTGTTGAGAATAAAAAAGGGAAGTGTGCCGTAGCCCTACTGCTGCCCAGTTTGTACTGCAGAACAAATCTACACCCTTTGTTGAGAATAAAAAAGAGGAAGTGTGCCGGAGCCCTACTGCTGCCCAGTTTGTACTGCAGAACAGATCTATTCATAAGTGTGCCTGGGACAGCAGAGCACTTATCTGAGGTAAAATCTAACAGCTTGACCTGGCAGGGATATTGAGTGAGGCAAACAACAGAGGAAGCCAGCTCGAGGGATTGAGCTTTCCCTCTTGCATGAAGCTCAAAGCACTCGACCACTTGAGCTAGCCCACTGGGTTACTTATGCTTTCACTTCAGTTGCTTCCAAAAATTGCTTGCAACATTGTCTTTTGCTTTAGTACAGTCTGCAGAAATTCAATCTTTTTCTTAGGAACATCTTTGTCTATGTCTATGTTACACGAAACTCCTAAAATGTCCATGTACCAGTACTGGAAACTTGGAAACTTCTCGGAAACTTCTGGGAAACCCCCAAGGGCCCATGAGGAGCTTCGGACGCATGGGAAGTCTGAAAAACCCTAGTTTATGGAAAATAAAAACAAATTAACCTCTAAATAATTTCTAAACCCACCTACAAATTAACCTATCATTCTTATTTTATTATAAGATAACGTGTTATTAGAAAAAGTTAAAACTATATAAAAATATATATATTGTGTTTCCCCTAACGCACCCATTTTGGGGTGTCATGTTTCCAAGCGTTCCCGTTTCCGAAAATTGTAGACGTTTCCACGTTCCGTGCAACTTAGGTCTATGTTAATTGAGCTGCTTGTCTTAGGAATCAGGTTGGCCCAAACAAACAAGAGAGATATGCAAAGTATAAAGTCCAAAGTGATTACAATGGACACCCAATGGAATAGTTGTAGCATTTTCCTATGGCTCACGTACTTCTAAAGTCCACTTGCATCATGGTTAATGTTTTAAAGCTCGTGTCGGAAGTTAAAACTGTAAACTCTAATATAGGCTAAACTGCTGCTAACTGTGGTGGTGTTTAATCTTAAGTTAGAGAACAATAAGATTCAGATATATCATAGTGACTTGCTTCTCTTAATCTTCTTGGTACATTGATTCTGAATGATCTCATGCTCTTGTTCTACCAGCTTGCGGACGACATTATGTGTTCGATTCAAGAGTGAGGTTGTGGCCTGTGGAGTTGTCTATGCAGCAGCTCGTCGATTTCAGGTTCCCCTTCCTGAGAATCCACCATGGTGGAAAGTCTTTGATGCTGAGAAGCATGAGATTGATGAAGTGTGCAAGGTTCTTGCCAACTTATATAGGCAGCCCAAGGCATGCTATATTGATATATGTAATGATTCAGAATCATTTGTGTTGACAAACAAGACTTGGGACCCACCTCCAGATGCTAAGGTATGCCTGATCTTGATTTGGATTCCTGTTTTTAAAGGTATTATGTGGATAAAGTCAATGTTTGGAGTCTGAATTCTATGCTCGTTTATATTCTGATGGCCTATATATCTGATGCTTTCTAGGAAAGCTTGCCAAAGAACTTGTCAAATGGAATTAAGGCATCAAACCAATCTGGACCCTCTAATCCAGAGTCTTCTGGTGGAAGAGATGCAATTGTAAAAGCAGCTCTAGACAAGTTGAAGGAATCGAAGAAAAGTGAGAATGATACTCGTAATGTGTCTGTGAATGGGGAGTTGAGAGAAGACTTTACTGCAGGAAAACCAAAACAACAAAAGCACCGGACAGATGAAACTGGAGACAGAAGTAAAGAGAGGGATAAAGAAAGATCAAGAATCCGTGATCGTGAGAGGGACAGGGAAAAGGATAAGGAACGTGACAGGGATAGAGGTAGAGAATGGGAAAGGGACAGGGATAGAGAAAGGGACAAAGAATTAGAAAGGGAAAGAGAGAAGGGAAAGGACAAAACTTATCGGAGTAAGGAGAGGAGCAAAGATACAGGTGAGGCATAGTTTGAAAAGCCTAACTATTTGATGGAAATTGTACAATTCTAGTTCTATGGATTTTTTCATTTCAGCTTGGTTTACTTTTGGATATTCATTGTTTGTTGTCGCATTTGATTTTTCATTTGGCGGCTTTCCATTCATGAAAATCAGGTGTTTACTTATTCTTAGTTGAATGATCTGTCTGTGAACACTTTGTAGTGTGCTCTGCTTTGTTTACTTTGATAGTTGGGATCTATGTTTTCATTCTAACTATGTGAATACCTTTCCTTGTTTCAGTTCATTTGGAAAAGTCAAGGCATCATTCATCTTCTCGAGGTATGTCTTTAGGTCCTCTTTTGTTTCTCTTATCTTATTGAGTACAAAGGTTAGTGTAACTTTAGTATGTCTATCTAGAATTATAGAAAAAGTATAAAACCAGTAAACAATTTTACTATTTCCTTGCAGATCGTGATTATCAAAGTTCCTCCTACACCAGTTCTAGAGAAAAGGAGAGACATCGACATCATCATCCTTATGCATGAAGTTGGTGGACCCAGTCCCAAGTTCTGGGATGTTAAATGCCCTCCAAACACCAGCTTACATATTTTTGTACTTACTTGATTTTTCATATTGTATTCTGTAAGCTGCATGGCTTTGTGGCCTTTGTCAATTAATGTCCGTAATTTCTATTGCATATTGTATTCTGTTTGAGCTGCAAAGCTTCATATCCTTTGTTTATGAAATTCTATCCATCATAAGAAGACGGATGGGTTTTGATTATCATTCAACGAATGTAGGAGGGAATGCAGACTAACAATTCCCTTTGTATGGAACAGTAGCAATGTCTTTGCCAAAGTCTGAAGTGGGATACAATGGTCTCTCTGTACTGATTGAGGTCTAGATTATGAAAGGCTCTGTATGATATAATTGATAAATTGGATCAACTAACTAAAAAAACAAATATACTTATTTTTTCACAGTTTAATGTGATATTTTTGTTTGAAGTTGGTTTTCCTAGGTTCCGTGGTTCATTGTTGGCATTGTTACCTGAGGAGATTGAATTAAGATCTTACCTTTTTTTCGACCACTTATATCATATATGCCTGCACTTCCTCAGCAGGACAACTTGAAGTAAATATGTTACATATTTGAAACTATTCTATATGTTAGTTGAGAAATATGTGCTTACAATATTCTTTTTAATAAAGGAAGTACCAGGCATGCTATTTTCTGTTCAAATTCTTGTGAATATATTATGATTAAGAAATTATTAAATGATTTTTTGGTTGATATTTCAAAGTAGTTATCCCAATTTCCATGGTTGTTCAAAAATTTGTTTGTGGTTCGCTTCATCGATTGCATCACATGTGTGTAAATGCATATTTCTTCTCTCTGATGCAGGTTACTTGCATATTTCTTCACATTTCCCCACTAATGCGTATGCTAATGCTGATACCAATTTTGCAAGGGTAGAGAACATTGCACTTGGAGAAGAAACTGTTCTACAACCAAGGGGGTCTTGATTAACTTGGGCAGTTGGAGTATTAAGCCATCCAGCAAGGTTTTATTTTCTTTGTGGTCTCCATCACCTGATGGCACGAGTCTCTAACGGATTAGCCAGAAGCAGAATCGTTTATTTTGAAGCACTTGTGAAACAAAAGTTAAGTTACGCTGAAACAAAAGTAAGTTACGCTGACCATGTTTAGAGAAGTATTAATTAAAGTGTTTCCTTCCTTACATCAATTAATAATTTGTATTCCAATGAAAAAATCATCATTTCTATTCACCAGGGGAATGGAAATAACATTTATAAGGCGCATCCTGTGCTTTCAATTTTTTTAATGAAAAAATACCCTAGTAACCTGTCTAAACTGCATATAGCATCTAGAAAAAGGTTCACAACAGCATCAGTTCAAGGCTGCCAGTCTGTACATATAATATTCATACACAGTTTAAATAAAAAAATAAACCACATACTGCCTTGAGTGATGCTCTCCCTACCCAAACTAATGAGAAGACAATAACTTGCCCCACGTATCGTAAATAAAACCCACAACCTACTTGTCCCAAGTATCGTAAATAAAACCCTGGGGCAGCAGGTGCGGGAGGGGGGATCTTGTTGGATGCCGGTGGAAACAAAGAAGTATCTTTTTCTTGGGGAATGGGGTTGGCGACGAATAACTATGTTGAATGGTACGCTTTATACATGGGATTAGAGATTATCCTTTCCCTCAACATCTGGAAAGACACCATCTTTGATGACTTGTTTCTCATCATTAGCCAAGCTAGAAAAGGGATCCAAAAAGAAGGATATGCAACTGGTAGAATCCAACAAAGGATTATTGAGGATCTCAAGCTTATCGAGGAGGTTAGTCTTCTTCATGTTAGATGACACAATAATGCCACTGCAGATCATTTTGCCAAGGACAGGGCTGCTTCGGACAAGGGGATTTATATAAAAAATGGGGGCCAACCATTTAGATGGTGGCTCCCTTTAAGTATTTAGAATGTCACTTATCAAGTAAGGTCTTCCCTGCGTTGCATTAAACATAGACTATGAATTCATGGTTTACAGCTGGAGAACACTCGCCTCCTTTGGTACGAGTGCTTGTATCGTTCTTGCAACATCTTTGTTGGAAATTGGCAGCTTGAAGATGATTCAGTAAATCAAACTGGTGAGGCAAACTCAGGTACTCTGAACTTTCAGGATCCAGTCAATGCAACACAGGAAGTGGATGAGAATATAAGAATTAGGCCAGTATATAAGAATTTATAGCTTTAGACTCTCAGTGCAGAATGTTAATGCAGCTATAATCTTAATAGCTGATTTTTTTAAGGTTTGTAGCTCTCAGGAGCTGAGCAAATTTTGGAAATCTGGAACATCTGAATTGTCTGTATTTGCAAATTTGGAAATCTGGAACATTTGAACTGTGTATTTTACGGCTGTATTTCTTGACTATTTAATATAAAAGTGTTACTTGCTTTGGTTAAAAAATATCATAAATAAAACCCATGAAAAACAGTGCCCATTTCCAATTAGGAACTGATAGTAACAGTTAAAAAAACATATCAGAACTTGAAAATAATTAATTAATAATTTTATTTCCATTCTTTTAAATTTAAATTAGATCCTTCATAAATTCATTTAATTTTATTTATTTATTCACTTTATTTATAATAAGAATTGATTTGAACCCTTTCCCTGGTTTTACTCTTGTTAAATTTAAATGTTTATTTTTTTTCAAAAAAAAAGCTGATGCTTAGGTTTGAAAGTAAACATACATGTTCTGTGCCAAGATGACACTTCCAAAGAGAGTTCAAAAGCCTTCAGTTTAAGTAAATCTATAAAGTTTGCCAAACATCACAATAGATTTGATCTTTAAAAAGATTTCAAGATCAACCATCAAAGAAGTATCTTTTGTTTGGGGAATGGGGTTGGCGACAAACAACTAGGTTGAATAGTATGCTTTATACATGGGACTAGAGATTTTCCTTTCCTTCGACATCTATAAACTGATATCTAAAATTATAGCAAGGCGCATCAAGCCATTTTTGGCTCAGCACATATCTATGGAACAGTTTGGGTTTCTATTCAATCGCCAAATCCTGGACGCTGTAGGGGTGGCACAAGAATGTTTGCACTCGGTTAAAGTTAAGGATATACAAGTATTCATTCTAAAATTAGATCTCGTCAAGGCTTATGATCGTTTGGATTGGTCGTATATTCGCTTTATTCTCATTTAGATAGGCATCCCTTTAAATATGGTGCAATGGATAATGGCTTGCATATCGTCCACACCGTTTGCGGTCCTGATTAATGGAGCACCTTCAATTGTGTTTTCATGCAGCAGAGGAATTAGGCAAGGGTGTCCGCTCTCTCCTCTACTGTTTATCATGGCGATTGAGGATTTAAGTAGGCTTATCCTTGAAGCAAAAACTGACAGAAAAATCAGGGGTATTAAAATCACCCGGGCGATGGCGATTATGCATTTGCTATTTGTGGACGATGTTATGATTTTTGGGGATGCTTCCTTAAATGAATGGTTGAATTACAAATATATATTTGATGCTTTCTGTCTTGCTTCAGGTATGGCTATCAACGTTGGCAAATCTTCCTTTTTGTTCAACTGTTTTGATGATGAAGTTTTTGATTCCATGAAATCTATTTTCCCTTATCTTTTTGAACATATTGACACTGGGTTCAAGTACTTGGGATACTAGCTTAAAGCCGATTGTTATAAGGTGGCGGACTGGAGGTGGATGATTCAAAAAATAGACAGTAGGATTAACAATTGGGCGATGAGGTGGTTATCCATTGGGGCCCGACTCATATTGGCTCAGTCGGTTGTCCAAAGTATACCCGTCTTTTGGTTTGGACTGAGGAAGGTGACCTCCTTGATCATTATCTGTATACACAACAAACTTTTTTAGTTTATTTGGTTTGGTAAGCCACTTCTGAAGAAATGGCACTTGTCTTCTTGGCAGAGTTTGTTCGGGCCAAAATCTAAAGGGGGTTGGGGTTTGAAAAATATGGAGTGTTTCAATCTGGCAATGAGGGCAAAAAGCTTGTGGAGGGCTTTGACTGATGGGGGTCTTTGGAGCTGTGTCATTCGATCTAAATATTTGAAAACTTTTTCTACTGTCCAATGGCTTCGTAAGCCGAAACCATTTGGTTCACAAGCTTCTGCGGTTTGATGCAACCTCATCAACACTTATCAGTATATCGGCCCGTGGCTTAAGTGGAAGGTGGGAAGGGGCTCAGAGTTATTTATTGGAATTGATCCCTTCATCGGCAATGATGGTGCTTACTCGCTTCTTGCTAGTTTGATTAATGAACTTCACGATCGGAATATTGTAGTTTTGTCTCAGGTGTATCAGAAACACACATAACTTTGCAAAGCCTGTTGGCTTTCTGCCACTGAACTAAATCCCTCTTCTCACTGGGCTCATGTGCGGGATGATTATATTGTTGGTCTTACTTATGCGAGCATTCAATTAAATGATTCGGCCGACAATTTGACTTGGGATGGTCCTGACTCAAATGGAATATTGTCTGTGGCTAATGTTTACAATTTGGTGCTACATGATCTACATGCTCAACCCGTTTCGAAGTGGTGGTACACAAAGCTTTGGGGGTGGAAAATTCCACTAAAACTAATGTGCTTTCTATGGTTGTGTTTTCAGGACAAAATTCTCACTTGGAGCAATATTTAGAAAAGAGGATTTGAAGGTCATGGGCTTTGCATTCTCTGCAGGTTTGAAAGTGAAGACACCCAACACCTATTTGTTCATTGTAGTTTTGTGAAGGAAGTATGGAAGGAGCTACGATGTTGGGTATATACTTCGTACGAATGGAAAGGTGATTGCTTAAGTGACTGTATGATCAATTGGCTTCGTTATTGTGGTACCTACAGAAATATGTCTATGTTCTTAATAGCATGCATTTGGAGAGCTAGGAACGAAGGGATCTTCGAAAACATAACTCCTTCGGTATCATCCATGTGCAAAAGGATTTTGTTTAACTGGAAGGGATACTCGGAGGCTATTAGCAGGATGAAGTGTTGACTTGTCTCCTTTCCGGTGATGGAAGGTGATACCATTTGCGGATACTTTGATGGGGTTTCAAAACTAGGTATGTGCAGAGCAGGTGTTATATTTTATATGCGAGGGAATCACAACATTCGCATTCAAGTGGGTGTTGGCAAAGGGGATTACTTAAAATCCGAGCTTCTAGCGCTGCGGTGCTTGTTATGGTTTGCTTGTAGGAGGGGTTATATTTCTTTGTCCATTTTTGGTGATTCCTAGGTGGTTACTAATTGGTTCAATGGTATGCATTCGATTGATGTATTATTATTGGAACCTTGGATTAAAGAAGTGGATAGGTTAAAGGCTTCCTTTGCTGAGATATGCTGTAAACATATTTATCGTGAAGCAAACATGGAGGCAGATCGCTTATCAAAGAAAGCTGTCGGGCCTATGGATGGGCTCCTCCACTATGTGGAATACTTGGACAACTTGGTAGTGGATCAGGGCACCATGTGAGCCTTTTAATGGTGAATGATCATAGTTATTTTTTGGACTTTGCTAACTTGTTTTGTTACTTGCTAAATTCAGTTTTTTGGGCCATGGAGGTGGAATTCCTCTAAGTTATTTATGTATTTTGCGGATTGGTAATTTAGGTGTATGCAGATCCAATAGTTTTTTGTCATCTATAGACAATGCTAGAATGTATGTGCAAAACTATTTCTGGTTCTTGGACTCTCGAATGTAACTTTGATTTTATTATTTAAAATATCAAGTTATGTTTTTTTCTTTCTGAAAAAAAAATCTAAAAAATCTCGGTGTTTAATGACTTGCCTCTCATCATAAACCAAGTTAAAAAAGATATCCAAAAAGAAGGATACGCCACTGGTAGAATCCAACAAAGGATTATTGAGGATCTCAACTACCAAAGGATTATTGAGGATCTCAAGTTTAAAGGAAGATCTAATTTTTAATTTAAATTTTCCTCATTCTCATTATTTTATTTTTATTTTTATTGTTAATTATTTTAATCAAATTGATTTTAATTATTACTTCAAACTTTTTCCTATTCATTGGAATGTGCCTTTTATTATAACCCTTTTTATTCCTATTTAATTTTATCGGTTTGGTTTACTGTTTTTATTTTTAAAATTCACTTTTATTATTCATTGGAATGTGCCTTTTATTATAACCCTTTTTATTCCTATTTAATTTTATCGGTTTGGTTTATTGTTTTTATTTTTAAAATTTTCACTTTTATTATCATTTACATTTTGATAATTCTTTATATTTTATTATTTCCCTATTTTTATTTATTAAGTAATTTTAAAATTTTTATATTATTTTATTCCTTAGTTTCTTTTTCATTTTTTTGGATAAACCCCCCTTTCTTGGGTTTTTATCTTCAACGGCTATTCATTCATCTTATTTTTATTGATCCTAATAATTTCCATCATACAACAACTTCATTATGATTCGTTGAGGATGGGTGGAATGTCCACCCGAAACATCGGATTTGCAACTTCTACACAGTGCTTCCATAAGCTTTCATAAAATGTCTAACCACTGTTAAAGTATCCATAATTAAAGACTTACCTTGTCTCGAAGGCTAACTTACTAATAT